>CM010619.1:3153177-4535677 GCA_003430845.1 Xanthoceras sorbifolium | reverse complement strand
TTAAAAAAAATGATAAATGCAATGCTGATAAGTTCTAGGTTGCCTTAGAACATATGGGAAGATGTTATTTTGTCTAGTAATTACCTTTTAAATAAGGTACAACGAAAGAAACAAGACAAAACTTTATATGAATTATGGAAAGGAAGAAAGCCTTCTTATAAGTGCCTATGAATGTAGGGGTGTCTTGCTAAAGTTGTTGTAACTACACCAAAGAAGGTGAAGATTGGTCCAAAAATAATTGATTGTGTTTTCATTGGCTATGCACATAATAGTAGTGCGTATCGGTTCCTTGTGTATAAGTCTGAAATCCCAGACATACACAAAAATACAATAATGGAATCTAGAAATGGATCCTTCTTTGAACATGTATTTCCATATAGATCCATCATAGAATTGAGTTTGTCCAAACGAACACGAGAGACTCCAATTGAGGAGAGTGAGGACTAAGAACAAGAACAAGTAGAAGAGGTTGAGGATGAATGTAGCACCCCCCGACCCGAACCGGCCGGACCGACCCGGGGAGCGCTACCGGTTTTCAGAACTTTTAAAATCAGTTTTCTATGTTTTCAAAAATCATTGTGAGCCCATAAAACTAATTAAACTTTTTACGAAAATTCGGCAGAGTGCCGTTTGTTTTTCGGACTTTCCAAAAAACCTGTTTTCCACAAATCAATTCAATTCCAATTTCAATAACACTTCAATATCAATTTCAAACAATTGCGCACTCTGCCGTTTAGTGCGACTTATCAATCACAATTTATAAAATAAAACAAAAAGACCTTAATATTTACAAACAGTTTTAATAATAAAAGACATAAATCATAAACTAATTAATTACAAAACATTTTACAAAACGTATTTACAAATTTCCTGTATATGCATGCTTTCAAAATATATATTTACACATAACATGAATATAGCTACCCAACTGTACAATCTCTGTGACTCGGTCTGCAACTTGCTCTTCCTTCAATCTTTAGCCTCCTCTGGATTCCAGGTACCTACGCGTTAGAAACAAACTAACGCGCTAAGCATAAAGCTTAGTGGGTGTACTAAAAACTCAATTAAATAAATCATAATATAAATGTATATAAATCACAATATATATATTTCAAAACAATTCCATTTCTATTGCATTTCAAAACAATTAACTTTCGAAAATCAAAGCATTAAACAATTCCAATTACTTTACTTTCAATAATGAAGTCAATAATGTTCGTTTCACTTTTGAATTTCAATCAATTCTGTCCCACTAGAATACTAAACATTCTAGGACTGGAGTATGGGTCAATGTGACGTCCGGGGTTGCACCGCAACAACAGTCACTGATATCACGTGATTGTCCGAGATTGCCCCGCAACAACAATCACTAATATCATCGCGATTGTCCGAGATTGCCCCGCAACAACAATCGCTAGTATCATTGTGATCGTCCGAGATTGCCCCGCAACAACGATCACTAAAATCGGTGTGATTGTCCGAGATTGCCCCGCAACAACAATCACACAATAATAACGGCGCAGTACTGCTCAATAAAACCCAGCTGGTATACCAACCTCCTATATCCATTTCTATGTCTAAGTATCCTAGGGCCGTTACAATAAATAAATTTTCAAGTAATCACAATATATTACAAATCATAACAGTCAAAATATTCGAAATCGAAATTGAAATACGATTTATCACAGATCAGTCCAAAATCAACAATAATCATACAAAAATATAAATCATGTATTATTATTAACGGAATCTACAAAATCGAAAGAAAACCAAGATGCGATCTAACTTCAACGTGTTCCAAGATCAACCAATCATCAATTTTTACATATAAAATAAACATTTTTTTTTTCATACGAATAATCGAAAACGAAATCTTCCAGCGAAATCAAAAACGGAAACAAAAACGAAAACGAAAACAATAACGAGAAACTTTTCGTAACGATTTCGAAAACAAACATACACCTACTTGGAATCCGTGTTTTCGTTCGACAAATCGCGGTTCCACGATTTCTTTCCCTTTTCCTTTCCTCCTACACTTCCTTTTCTCTTCTCTCTCTTTCTTCTTCTTCTTCTTTCTTTTCTTCCCTTTTCTTTCTCTTCTCCTTCTCTTCTTCCTCTTCTTTTCTTTTCTTTTTCTCTCTCTCGGTCTGTCTCTTTCTTTCTGTTTTCTGTGGCTTCCGCGAGAAGCCAAAAATTTTTTTATATTTTTGTCGCTACCGCGACCGCCGTCGTGACCTGTGGTCGCGGCACCAGGTCGCGATGCTCACTGGAGTGCGCGCACCGCCTTCGTCGCGAGCGCGCCTTGGTCGCGCGAGTGGTCGCGCTGCTCTCTGCCCATTTTTGACAATTTCATCGCGAGCAGTCCATCGCGACCTGTGGTCGCGGTGGCTGGTCGCGTTGCTCACTGCCAGGTTTTGCGTTTTTCACCGCGAGCGAGCCATCGCGACCTGTGGTCGCGGTGACCAGGTCGCGATACTCTCTGGTCCAGTTTTTCAATTTTTTCATTTTTCACTATTCAATCCGGTCCGCTGGAAATCATAAAAATTTAATTACATTTACACCCTCTCAAATAGTAAAAATTTATTTTTCACATAATTCATATATATCAAAAATTCATCACCCGAAATCCGGGATGTTACAATGAACCTAGACATAGCAAAAGGGCTAGGACTGAAAAATCTTTCAGTCTAGATTTTCTGACCTATTTGCTAGAAAGTGAACTTCAAACTTTTAAAGAAGCTGTAAACTCTACAAAATGACCTTTATGGAAAGAGGCAATTAAAAGCGAAATTGATTCCATCCTTCAAAATCACACTTGGGGACTAGTGGATCTTCCTCCAGGTTGTAAACCTCTAGGATACAAATGGATTTTCAAAAGGAAAATGAAACCAGATAGATCAATAGATAAGTATAAAGCCAGGCTTGTAATCAAAGGTTAGAGACACAAGAAGGCTTAGATTACTTTGATACATATTTTCCCGTGACGAGAATAACTTCCATAAGGATAATAATTGCAATTGCAGCTTTGCGAAACCTTAAAATACACCAAATGGATGTGAAAACAGCCTTCCTAAATGGAGATTTAGATGAAGAAATCTACATGGAACAACCTGAGGGTTTTTCTGCTCCAGGAAAAGAAAGGAAAGTCTGTAAATTGGTGAAATCTTTATACGGTTTAAAGCAAGCCCCAAAACAATGGCATGAGAAATTCGATAATGCAATGATGTCAAATGGATTTAAAATCAACGAGTGTGAAAAATGGATATGTCATTTTGTGTCTTTACATTGATGATGTGCTTATTGTTGGTAGTGATGATAAAATGATCAAATCTACTAAAAATATATTGAATTCAAGATTTGACATGAAATATATGAGACTAGCATATGTAATATTGGATATAAAAATCTCAAGAACATCAAGTGGTCTCATTCTAAGTCAATCACATTATGTAGATAAAATTCTTAAGAAATTCAACAAGGATGATACTGGAGTGTCCAGAATACCTATAGATATGAGTTTACATCTATCCAAGAATAAAGGTGAGAGTATATCTCAACTAGAATATTCTAGAGTGATAGGAAGTCTGATGTACTTAATGAGCTGTACAAGACCAGACATAGCATACGCAGTTAGTAAACTGAATAGATATACGAGTAATCCAGGGGCTGACCATTGGAAACCAATAGTAAGAGTACTTATGTAGTTATGTTATACTCGTAGTTATTGGCTGCATTATACCAGATGCCCAGCTATGTTGAAAGGATACAGTGATACTGTAGCACCCCCCGACCCGACCCGGCTGGATCGACCCGGGGAGCGATACTCGGACTTTCGAAATTTTTCAAAACCTCATAAAACAGAGCCCATAAAACAGTTTAGAAATCCTTTTCAAGTGAGCCCATAGCAATAAATACACTTTTTACTAAAATTCGGCAGAGTACCGTTTGTTTTTCGGACTTTCCAAAACCTGCTTTTACACAATTCAATTCAAAAACAATTCTCAATAGCACTTCAATATCTCATATTCAAACAGTTGCGCACTCTGCCGTTTAGTGCGACTTACCATCACAATTTATCACAATTTATAAAAGAAAACAAATCAGACTTTACTATTTACAAACATTGAAATAATAAAGGACAGAAATTATAAAATAATTAATTACAAAACATTTTACAAAACATATTTACAAATTCCCTGTATATGCATGCCTTCAGATTATATATACACATAACAAAATATATCTACCCAACTGTACAAATCTCTGGGACTCTGTCCGCAACTCTCTCTCTGTTCAGTCCTTAGCCTCTTCCAGATCCCTGGTATCTACGCGTTAGAAACAAACTAACGCGCTAAGCATATAGCTTAGTGGGTGTACTATAAACTCAATTAAATAAATCACAATATAAATATCTTTTAAGAAGAAATAAATCACAATATATATATATATATATATATATATATATATATATATATATTCCATTTCTAATCTATTTCAAAACAATTAAATTTCAAAATCAAAACATTAAACAATTTCAATCACTTTAATTTCAATAATGAGGTCAATAGACGAATGCTATCAATAAAATCATTCGGTACACTTTTCAATTCCAATCAATTCTGGCCCGCTAGAATACTAAACATATTAGGACTGGAATATGGGTCAAGCTCCCAACCCCCAGGACGAATCCTGAGGAGGTACGTGTCTCCCAACTCTAGGACCGTGGGTACGGAACCTAGAGAGGTACATAACTCCCTATCCCAGGAACGAATCCTTGGGAAGGTACATTAACTCCCAACCCCCAGGACGAATCCTGATGAGGTACGTATCTCCCAACCTCTGGACGAATCCAAGAGGAGGTACATATAATCAATCATCAATATTAATCAATCAGTATCGGCGCAGTACTGCTCAGTAAAACCCAGCTGGTATACCAACCTCCTATATCCATATCTATGTCTAGGTATCCTAGGGCCGTTACAATAAGTAAGGTTCACAATCAGTGTATACATTTCGCACAATATTTTTCAAGAATATCAACAATAATCATACAAAAGTATAAATCATGTATTTTTAACAAAATCGACACAATCGAAAATACGATCAAAACACGATCTAACATAAAACTAGTTCCAAATCAACAATAGATGCATCAATCCTCAATTTTTCATATAAAGCAAACACTTCTCATACAAAAATCGAAATCAAAAACTTTTAGCGAAATCGAAAACGAAACGAAAACGAAATCGAAAACTAAAACGAAAAAGTAAACGAAATACTTCTCGAAACGATTTCGAAAACGAGAGTACACCTACCTCAAATCCGTGTTTTCGTTCGACAAACCGCGGTTCCACGATTTCTTTCCCTTTTCCTTTCCTTTTCACCTACACTTCCTTTTCTCTTCTCTCTCATTCTTCTTCTTCTTCTTTCTTTTCTTTCTTCTTCTTTCTTTTTCTTCTCTTTTCTTTCTTTTCTCGGTCACTTCTCTCTCCTCTTACTGTTTCTGTTTTTCTCGCTTCTGCGAGAAGCTTCTTCTTTTTTTTATATTTTTTTCGCTACCGCGACCGCCGTCGCGACCTGTGGTCGCGCCACCAGGTCGCGATGCTCACTGGACCATTCGCACCGCCTTGGTCGTGAGCGCGCCTTGGTCGCGCGAGAGATCGCGTTGCTCACTGCCAAACTTTGACAATTTCATCGCGAGCAGTCTATCACGACCTGTGGTCGCGATGCTCACTGCCAGATTTTGCCATTTTCATCGCGAGCAAGCCATCGCGACCTGAGGTCGCGGTGACTGGTCGCGATGCTCACTGCCCGAAATTGCATTTTTTTCACCGCGAGTGAGCTATCGCGACCTGTGGTCGCGAGGACCAAGTCGCGATGCTCTCTGGTCCAGTTTTCAAATTTTCATTTTTTTACTATTCAATCTGGTAAAATTTAATTACATTTACACCCCCTCAAATAGTAAAATTTATTTTCACATATATAAAATTAATTACCCGAAATCCGGGATGTTACAGATACAAACTGGATATCTGATATGAAAGACTCAAAATCTACTAGTGGATATGTATTTACACTATGAGGTGCAACTATATCATGGAAATCCTCTAAACAGACATGTATTGCCAGATAAACAATAGAATCTGAATTCAATACTCTAGATAAGAGTGGGGAAGATGCTGAATGGTTAAAAAAATTTTTAGATGATATTCCGATATGGCTAAAGCCCGTGCCAGCAATCCGCATCCATTGTGATAGTCAGTCTGCAATAGGAAGGGCACAAAGCAACAGTATAATGTAAAGTCTAGACATATACGTCGTAGACATAACACCATTAGACAACTCCTCTCAACTGGAGTTATCTCTATCGACTATGTGAAGTCAAAGGATAACATAGCGGATCCATTAACCAAAGGGTTAAATCGAGAGTTAATTGATAAATCATCGAGGGGAATGTGGCTAAAGCCTATGAAAGAATAAGTTGATGCATTGGAAACCCAACCTAGTTGACTAGAGATCCCAAGATCTAGGTTCAATAGGACAACCTAAATGTAAGACTTAGTTGGATCACTGTGGGGGATAACCTCAGGTCCATTCTTATTTATGAAACGGTGATATCCATTGGAAAGGGTAAGCTACGCTTTTAATGATTCTTATGCGTTAGAAATCTAGGCAGAGTAATGCGGGTTACTCTTAACTAAGAAATCACCTATGTGAGAGAGAAGTGGGGCCGCTTCGAAAGAGAATTGTATAGGGCTCAATTATTTAGAAACTCTCACAGAACCAGGCTTATGTTCATTGCCAAAACGAACATAATATTGAGAACTAAATTTTGTCAAGAAAGATTCCTGTGTGAAATATGTTATAGTTTATAAAAACGGCAGAACAGTTCAAAGACATCATGTCTACTAGTCAGTCAGTAAAGTTTATGTATTCTCACAAGGGAAGGTTCAAAAGGTAAACACCTATCTATCCTATGTAGGTTTCGACCGTTGAACTCTATCACTAAGTCAAAGCATTTTCATTTTCTCTTGTCTCTTCCATCAATTTCATTCATGTGGGGGATTGTTAGAAAATGAATGAAAAATTATTATGGTAATTTAATTTGTAACGGACAATTGATTTTATAACAGTCAAATAAATTGTCATGAATATTTTGTAACGGTCATTTCATTGAATATATATATATATATATATATATATATATATATATATTAGCATCAGATTATTTTGAAAATACACAAGATCATACACCAAGCAATTCCGAAATATTTCTTCCTTCTGTTTCCGAGTAATAGAGTTCTGACAGTATTCAGTTCACCGAAATTGTCTAACTACAATCACTCGAAGCAATTATATCCTGGGAAACATACGTTCCCACGGTAGGGGACGAATATATTTTAAGGACACCGTGTGAAACACTGGCCTCGACTTCAAATCCATATTATTGTTATGATAATTGTTTTTATATATATATATATATATATATATATATATATATATATTCAATTATCTTTCCATTAGCATCTGTTTGATTCACATACTGTGTATAACACTAAGCTTAGCAATTTCCCTGGATGCAGCATCAATGATGACTGGGACAAAGACGATGACTGACGATGACAGAGATATATATGAAGCGGAGCAAGAGCAGAAAGCACCCTGATGGGTGATGGAATTTTTTTTATCTCATCTTGTTATGTTGGGGCTTATATAGTTTGCAGTACAAGCAGTGAAACTAATTTATGGTAATTTTGCTATCCTTTCATGAATAGAGGTCATCTTGTTTGCTCTTAGTATGCATTTTTCCTATGTTTTGAGCCCTAAACGATAGGCAGGCATCAAAGTGCAACTTTTTTGAGTTGTCATGTTATAAAATGATTTGATTTTGTTGACATCTAATCTATTGAAATATATGTGAAAGTAATATGAGTATTAATTTCTGTGTTTGGTCATGCATTTGGTACTGTTAAAAACAATTTTGGATGATTAGAAGTGTTTCTTTATATGATTAAAATAGTATAAATCAAATTTTACATGATTTTTGAGAGACAGGATGTCCAAACAATCTTTACAACAAATTAATTGTTCTCTGAATTGGAATCTATTGGCTTAGAATATTTTACTTTTACATGTAACTATAGAATCACATTTTAATGATTCTTACAAGTCATTCATATTAATTATTTATACAAGAAAAAAGTTGAAAGAAATTAATTACAATTAAAAAGAAAAAAAAAAGGAGAAGAAAAAGTAGGTTCCAAGGACCAACTCATGTTCGGCTTGATCTTTAATGAGAGTCTCCACATTATATTATAAATGTCATTTTCTTGAGGGGTTTGAATTCAGGACCACCATATATAAAAGTCTTAATCTTTAAACAACATTGTTGGCTCTTAAAAGTCAGGGTAATGCATATTCATTTATAGTAAAGTAGTTAGTACACTTTCCTTTTACATCAGTGGTGAGGGGTCAATTCTCATTATATACATTTATCAGTATATGTGGTCAGTGTGTGGGTAGTTTTTTCCTCTTATTATGAGAGTATATGTCTCCCGTTATAAGAGTAAATATCCGGACCGTGTGTTAGTCCTGACAGTTATTAATGTTATAATTGTACTCCTAAAAAAAAAAAGTCAGGGTAATTTTTACCACAAATTTTATTTATTTTATTATTATTATTCCTATCCTTTTATTTATGAAGATGAATTTTGAATATATGCATTATTTATCATATTGAGATTCTCTCATTTGTGTCATGACTCAAGATGATATTTGTAATTAATGATCAAGATTTTCTTTTTCTTTTCACTTTTAATTTTTTTAAATGAAGGGAGGTCGAAATAAATATCAATAATACATTATTCTTTTACATTTTTCTAGAAATTTTATTAATTTAGATGTTGGTATTTATTTATTTTTTAGTAATTGATGTCGGTATTTTCTTAAAATGCTGATTTTTGTCTTCTTTGTGAACTCGTAAAAAAAAATGCAAATAATACATTTCAACGTACTAAAAATTTGAGGTCCAAATAAAATGAAAAATATAAGAAATAGATGTACATAAGAAAGTAAATATCAACCCAACTATCCTATATTTTCTATGAACTGATATAAGAAATATTTTTAAATATTCTAATATTTTAAGAATATGAGTAATATTTTTAATATTTTAACTAAAATTTTAAAAATTTAGACCCAATATTTTCACCGGGCGATAGTCATATATTTTAAATATTCACAACATAAGAACAAAATGCTAGTCAAGAAATATAAAGTCAGTTTTTTTTCTTTTGCCGATGACAAATCATCTTGAATAGTTACGTAGTGGGCCTTCCAGGCACAGTTAGACTCTTTTCGCTGCAATAAAAATACACCGTACAGCCCTGGCATCAAGTTTAGACCGAAATTGTGTAGGTATGTGCACAAAGACAGTGCATCCAAAAACTTTCAGTGTTAGACTCGAACTCAATCAGTTATGAGGAAAGAATTCTTTAAGACAATTTAAAGGGGTTTTGTGATTTAAAACTCTAAATGGAACCCTATTAATAAAATAGGCAGCTATCAAAACAGCTTCTGTCCACAGATATTTTGGGACATTCATTTAAAACATGAGTGATCTACTGACTACTAAAATATGTCTATTTTGCGTTCTGCAATCCCATTCTGTTGGGGTGTAGTACGTCAATTAGATTGATGTTGAATACTTCTTTCAGTCAAAAAACTTTTAAGATACTGATTGAAATGTTTAGTGGCATTATCAATTCTTAAAATACTGATTTTTGTTTGAAATTAATTTTCAATGAAGGTATAGAAATCTTTCAACAGTTTTTCCACTTCATTTTTTGAATTCATTAGATATAACCAACATAACCTAGTGTGATCATCTATGAAGGTAACAAGCCATCTTTTGCCAGTGAGTGTAGGGACTTTTGAAGGGTCTCATACATCACTGTGAATAAGGTAAAACGGCTTTGAGGCCCTGTATAGTTTAGAATTATAAACTTGTCGATGACTCTTTGAAAGACAATAAATATCACTCTGAAAATCTTGATTAGATACTTTTATAAACAAATTAAGAAACAAATGTTTTAAGTATGCAAAACTAGGGTGTCTTAATCTAAGATGCCAAATCATAACTTGCTCTCTTACAGGGAAAGAGCTCACATTACAGGATACAAGTCCAAGAGCTTGCTTATTACTAGAAAGCCTATCCTCGATATTATAGAGACCATTTTGCACCTTAGCACTGTCAATCTTCGTCCCCAAAGTCTTGTCCTCAAATTCACAATTTATAGAAGAAAATTTAGTAAAACAATGAGAGTCTTGACAAAGCTTACTAACAGAAAGAAGATTACAAGTACAGTTAGGAACATGTAAAACAGATTGTAAAGTTATGTGTATATGAAATCTGAACCGAGCCTTTTTCCAGTAAAAGGGGGAGAGACTCCCATCATCAATCCTAACTTTCTGATTTCCAGGATATGTAATATAGGTTTTAAACATAGAAGAGATACAGATCATGTGGTTAGATGCCATAAAATTAATGATCCATAGGGTGGAAATAACATGGCTGGTTAGACTGGTAGAAATAACAAGTAGGTATAATTTCTGTTTATGGCATGTGCAATTGAGTCTACTAATTGTGGTTTGTGGCAAGTTATACTTGGACTGATATATATATATATATATATATATATATATATATATATATATATATAATATATATAATAAATAAAACTTGTCAACATGTTTTTGCTATGTGTAATTGGAAAAATTTTCTACACGCTGATTTCTCTCGCCGTCATGACTCATGACGGCCATAATTTTTGTTTTTTTTCTGTTTTTTTAATTTTATTTTCTTCTGGTGAGTGGTAATGAAGCAACTTGATATTTAGTCATATTATAACTAAATCGTGAGTTTAGCGTTAATTATATATTAATAGTCTACTGTTCGTTGACTCAGTTAAAAAATAACAGTTTGACTTTAACTTATGTGTAAAATGACACAAATATCTCTAATTAAAAAATAAAAAAAATAATATTAATTATTAAAATTTTAAAAAAATAAATGGATCTCCACCGTCCATTAAGATTGATAGATAATGGAGATCATACTAAAAAAATTTAAAAAGAATTTTTTAAAAAAAAAAGAAAAGGAAAAAAAGTGGACATCGAATATGAATCCAATCTTCTGATTGGATCTCCATCCCTCCAAGAACAATTTTATTTTTTATTTTTCTATTTTTTTAATTTTTTATTAGGACAATTATCAATTTGGTCCCTACTTTTGAAAAATTATTAATTTTTTAATTCAGTTTCGTATTGGTA
Organism: Xanthoceras sorbifolium; assembly: GCA_003430845.1. Taxonomy (NCBI): domain Eukaryota; kingdom Viridiplantae; phylum Streptophyta; class Magnoliopsida; order Sapindales; family Sapindaceae; genus Xanthoceras; species Xanthoceras sorbifolium. Next base: position 4,524,346 of record CM010619.1, on the reverse strand, counting down.
CTCTTGGGCCCTTGATTTTTGTAAATGTATTAATTTGGTCCCTCTGACCAATTTCTTAACAGTCAAACTAACTGAAAATATTAAAAATACAGTTTTGCCCTTAACTCTACTTAAATGAGTTAAAATTATAATTTTACTCTCAAATTTTTAAAAATATTATTAATAATTAGAAAGATAATATGTTCATTTTATATTAATTTTTTAAAATAAAAATTTTAAAAAGAATTTAAATGGATCTCCAATTTTAAAAAAATTTCAAATTTTATTTTTAAAAAATTAATATAAATGATCATATTACTCTTCTAATTATTAATAATATTTTTAAAAATTTATTAGTAAAATTATAATTTTATCTCATTTAAATAGAGTTAATGACACAACTGTCTTTTTAACATTTTCAGTTAGTTTGACAGTTAAAAAATTGGTCAAAGGGACCAAATTGATACATTTACGAAAACCTAACGCCTAAGGTACCAATAAACGAAACTGAGTTAAAAAATTAATGATTTTCCAAAAGTTAGGGAACAAATTGATAATTATTCATTTTAAATAGGGCAAATTGCAATAAGATACCCTGACATTTAGTCATATTGCAATAAGATTGCACTTTTGCTTAAACTACAATCGAGTACCTTCAATAATTACCAATTTGGTCCCTAATATATTTTACAATATCACTTTTTCATCTATTTTTATCTTTTCAATTCATACGGTCCCTAACTTTTTAAAACATATTAATTTAATCTTTATGACTAAAAAATTTTGACGATCAAATCTGATATAAAGTATATAAATTGATAATTTTATATTTTTTATTAAATTATTAAATTAAAATAATGCTTTTACCCTTTAACTTTTTAACAATTTTCATATTTCATAATTTAATAAAAATTGATATACGTTATAAAATTTTAATTTTTTTAAAAATATTTAAAAAAGATTAAATAAAATAATTAAATTTATTAAAAATAAATATAATTAAATTTATTAAAAATAAAAATAAAAATACTATAAAAATTTGACCTATTTTTACATTTAAACAATTTAATATTTTAGATAACTCAATAAGAAATTGTTATTTGTTATAAAATTTATATTATTTTTGAAGTAATTAAAAATGATTAAATAAAAAATAAATATGATAAAATTTATTAAAAATTAAAAATATTTAAAAATAACGTCATTTATTAAAATAAAAATAAAATTCAAAATTAAATACTTATAAAACTCCAAGTTTAACAAAAAAAAATGTTAAAAATATTATATGTATATATTTTAGAGTATATTATACAGTATATATACATTATATAGATATATTATAATAGAATTACAATATATATATATATATGTGTATTTATTATTATATTATAAAATCAAAATATTATATAAATTTATTATACACACACACACACACATATATATATATATATATATATATATATATATATATATATGTATTGGGGGGGGGGGGGGGGGGGGGGGGGGGGGGTTGGGGATTTTATAATTATTCAATCTTAAATTTTACATATATATATATATATATATATGTATTGGGGTGGGGGGGGGGGGGGGGGGTTGGGGATTTTATAATTATTCAATCTTAAATTTTATTTTATTTTTAAGAAATCATATTACTTTTAAGATTTTTAATTTTTTTATTTTTTATTTTCAATAAATTTTATCATATTTATTTTATTATTTAATTATTATAAATGTTTTTAAAAAATTAAACTTTTATAACGTATATTAATATTTTATTGAACTATCGAAATAAATAAAGTTATTAAAAAAAATTAAAGGGTAAAGTATCATTTTAATTTAATAATAGGTGAATTGCACTCAAGTACCCTGACGTTTATCATAATTACACGTTTAATGCCAGTTTTACCATAATTGTACTATAATACCCTGTAATCCGTTGACCACCGTTAAAGTAACAATTTGCCCCTGAATCTGTTTGGTCAACCATTACTTTAATGGTGGTCAACGGATTACAGGGTATTAGAGTGCAATTATGGCAAAACTGGCATTAAATGTGCAATTATGATAAACGTTAGGGTACTTGAGTGCAATTCACCCTTTAATAATTTAATAAAAATACAAAATAACCAGTTTATATTTTATATTAGGTTTGACTGTCAAAATTTTGGTCATAGACATTAAATTAATGTATTTTAAAAAAGTTAGGGACCAATTGAGAATTATCCGAGGTACTCCATTGTAGTTTAAGTAAAAGTGCAATCTCATTGCAATATAACCAAATGTTAGGATATCTTATTACAATTTACCCTTTTAAATATAATCTCTACCGTCCATCAATCTTGATTGACGGTGGAAATTCATTTAATTTTTTTAAAATTTTATTAATTTTTTAAAAAAATTAAGACGAAAATGACCATATTACTATTTAACTATTTATTGACCGTCAACTTTAACAATCAATCAGTTAGTCAAAGGAACTAACGTATAATTAAACCTAACATTGCGATTTTTTTTTATAATATGACTAAACGTCAGCATTCTTCATTATAATTTGTCATTTCTTCTATTAGATATTTTTTTTCTGTTTAAATTTTTCACATTATTAGATATTAGAGAGCGAATTTGTATTATGTCTATAAATTAAACGAATATAACGATCTATACCAACAAATAGTGTATGAACACAAAATTAAACTACAATTCCCAAAAGATTAGTTTGCTTGGATTACAATGAACTCTTAACAACCAGAAATTTGTTTACTTGCATGACATTGCAACAATAAGCATGTGATCATGAGTAATTATGAGAAGTACTTTAAATTAATAATCGTGACAATAAGTTATATGCTCATGCACTATGCATCCGAAAAAACAAATATGCAAAATCATGAAAACGAGAGATTGAATGCAAAATTTATGAAACTATAAAAATAATAAAAAAAATGCATTTTTTTTTAGTTATTACAACTAATTTAGGATTTAGAAGGGAGTATACGACTCAAACTCACAATTTCGATATATAAATGGGAAGTATGAAGGTCATACCACTGAACCAACCTTATCTTATCGTAACAAAATGCATACCAATAATTCTTACAAGAATTTCTCTATGATTTGAATAAACAAATTGGTGACAACCAGCCCACAACTACCAATAATCCTTACAAGAACAGTTACCATCTTTAAAATGGTGAAACCGACTACGATCCCTCACAATAATATCTCTGCAAAAAAATTTTGGTATAAATTTGATGGCTAAATGGCAATCTACACAAACTCTCAAATTCTTAACAACCCTAACTGGAGTCCCTGGTGTCGTACTGATGAGCATAAAAGCAATTGCAATCTTCTCACTGTGATAAGACAAAGCATTCTCCTTCTCTTCCTCTTCTATGTCCACAAGCACAGTTTCTGTGTGTGCCACATAACCTTCCAACTTCAACTTCTTGTTGATCTCTGCTAGCATTGCGTATATTTCCTCATTTGAGGATGAGATGTATCACCCATGAAAAATTCCTAGACACGATTTCCCAACTCAACACGGCTATGCCCTGGAGTCTTCTTCACCTTTTCCTGAACCGTTGTTCTCCTAACCTTTTGCACATCAAACCATCGTTGCTCAGATGCATACAGGTTTGAAAGGAGCACAAAATCCCCATCATATTTAGGCTCTAATTGCAAGAGTTGAGCTCTCGCTATCTCCCCTATGGCCAGATGACCATGTACTGTGCACACGCCTAACAACGTCCTCCAAATAACAGCATTTGGCGGCACTGGCATGTTTTGGATATATTTATATGCTTCTTTAACGAAACCTGCCCTGCCTAATAAATCAACCATGCAACCATAGTGTTCTATCTTGGGCATAATGCCATATTTATCTTTCATCCTTGTAAAATAATTGAACCTTTATCTACCATCCCACAATGACTACAAGCATACAAGACTCCAACAAAAGTGACTACACTAGGCACCAATCCCTCTCTTTCCATTCTTCAAAAAGCTCAAGTGCTTCTTTACCAAATCCCTTAACAGCGAACCCCACAATCAAAGAAGTCCAAGAAACCACATTCCTATCCTTCATCTCATGAAACACCTTTTTTGCTTCTCTAATGTTCCCACACTTTGCATAAAAATCCAAAAGCGCATTATTAACATTCAAATTCTCACTCAAGCCGAACTTCGACATATACACATGAGCCCTCCTACCCAATGCCAAAGCACCAAGCTCGGCGCATGCAGAAAACAGACTAACCATGGTGAACCCATCTAGCTCAACACCCTCCAAAACCATTTTCCTAAAGAGAACCAAAGCCTCATTGGGTCTCCCATTCAAAGCAAACCCATTAATCTCGGAATTCCATGCCACGAGATCTCTGTCACGCATTAACTCAAACAACTTGCATGCCTCCTCAACATGCCCAAAAGCAGCATACATATGAACCAATCCGTTTTGAACAAAAATCAACGACTCAAACCCATTTCGTATAGCAACTGAATGTACCTTTTCACCAAATCTAACATCCGCCAACTTAGCTATCTGTCACGGCCTTAGTATTTTCTAAGCCAACCGTGCGGCACTTAACACACTTCCTCCCGTCAAAGAGGTTAAGTCAGCTTTGATCCCCACGAGCTAGGCAATTAACTTGCTAGCAAACTCAAGAAAGCTTGTAGGAAGAGAGAAGAGAAGAGAGCACAAGTGATTGAATGCTAGAACTCTTGAATTCTTGGATTTCTTGGATGGTTTGTACAAATGAGAGGTGCCATCTATTTATAGACACCAAAGAACATTCTAGGTCCGTACCTATCTATAATGTTCTAGAGAATTCTACAATGTACAAGAAATTCCTACAATGTACATGTTCTAGAGAATTCCAAGTCTTGAACATCCTACAAGTCTCCACAATATTCTAGAATGTCCCAAGAGCTAGACTTCTCTAGGAGTTTCTCCATCCTTCCAGGTTGCTCCACAAGGTTCTAGAAAGATCGTGACATTCTCCCCCACCTAATCCGGCGACGTCCTCGTCGTAGTCTTCTTGTGGAACTCCTCGATTTGCTTCGAGAACTGCCATAAAGCCTCCTTCGGTTCCCAAGTAGCTTCACTCGTAGGAAATCCCTTCCACTTGATCAAGTACTCGCTACTTCGAGAACACCCATTTTCCTCACGACTCGATCCGCTAGGATCTTCTCTACTTCCTTATCGTAGGAGGTTACAACGGCAGTTGGCGCCCTTGATGATTCTCCTCGGCTAGGGTCTTCCGTGTCCGCATGATAGAGTTTCAAATGACTCACATGGAAGACTGGATGGATCTTAAGCCTCGAAGGTAATTCGACTTTGTAGGAAACTTTTCCTACCTTCTTCAGGATCGAAAAGGGTCCTTCGTACTTCCTTACCAAGCCTTTGTGCACCTTCATAAAGGCCTTGAATTGTTAGGGCAGCAACTTGACAAGCACCAAGTCTCCTACTTGAAATTTCACTCGTCGCCTCTTCTTGTCCGCCCATTTCTTCATTTTTCGCTCAGCCTTGTCAAGATAGGATCGTGCTATATCGGCTTGTTCTTGCCAATTCTTGGCCAGCTTATACGATCCTGGACTCCTTCCCGTGTATCCCACCATTACCATCTGCGAAGTGAGGGGTTGTTGGCCCGTTGCCAACTCGAAGGGACTATGGTGGGTCACCTCACTCCTCTGCAAGTTGTAAGAGAATTGGGCCACATCAAGTAACTTTGCCCAATCTCGCTGGTTGGCACTCACAAAGTGCCTCAGGTATAGCTCCAACAAGGCATTCACCCTCTCTGTTTGCCCATCCGTTTGTGGGTGAAAGCTTGTAGAGAAATGCAACTTCGACCCTAGTAGATTGAAAAGCTCGGTCCAGAATTTCCTTGTGAAGCGCGGGTCTCAATCGCTAATGATCATTCTTGGCACGCCCCAATACTTCACTACATCCCTTAGGAACAACCGAGTTGCTTGCTCCGCCGTGCAGTCCGTAGGGGCAGCAATGAAAGTCGCATATTTAGAGAACCGATCGACCACTACCATGATCGATCCGCAGCCGTCCGACTTGGGTAAGGCCGAAATAAAGTCCATGGTGACACTCTCTCATGGTCTCTCAGGGATGGGTAACGGCTCTAGCAATCCTCCTGGCGATTGCTGTTTGTTCTTGTCTTGTTGGCATACAAGACAAGTCTTCACATAGGCCTCAATATCATCCCTCATATGCGGCCAATAGTAGGTTGCTTCGAGCAAAGCCCTAGTCCTCTATTGTCCCGGATGTCCTGCCCACTTTGTATCGTGACACTCCTTTATCAAGTTCTTCCATAGATTTTCGAATTTCGGGACATACAGCCGGTTTCCCACGGTGTAGAGGAAGTCATCCTGCACCCAAAATCGTTTGGTCTTCCCATTATTGGCTAACCCCAAGATACTCTTACCAAGTGAGTCGCGTTGTAGCCCTTCCTTGATGAGATTAATGACTTCTCCCTGTGGCGCACTCCTCATAGTTGCAAGTTCCGCCTTGCGACTCAGTGCATCTGCCACCAAATTGGCCTTCCCGGGCTTGTACTAGAACGTGTAGTCAAACTCTGCTAGAAATTCTTGCCATCTAGCTTGCTTTGGGCTTAGCTTCTTCTGCGTCTGGAAGTAGCTAGTGGCAACGTTGTCTGTCCGAATGACAAAGTTAGAACCGAGCAAGTAATGTCTCCATGTGCGAAGGCAATGAACAACCGCAGTCATCTCCTTCTCTTGAAAGGTATACCTCCGTTCCGTATCATTCAGCTTGCGGCTCTCGAAGGCTATAGGATGCCCATCTTGCATTAGAAGCCCACCAATAGCAAAATTAGAAGCATCCGTCTGTACTTCGTATGGCTTGGAATGGTCCGGGAGTCTCAACACTGGCTCATCCGTTACCGCCTTCTTCAATCCCTCAAAGGCTTCTTGGCACTCACTCGACCATTCTCATGCCTTGTTCTTCTTTAGAAGATCTGTGAGTGGAGCTGCCCTCGCTGAATACCCCTTTATGAATCTCCGATAATAGTTAACTAGGCCAAGAAATGACCGTAGTTTAGGCACCTTTGTAGGAGGATCCCAGTCACAAATGACTTTGATTTTCGCTTCGTCCATCATGAGCACACCATCCTTGATCTTATGCCCCAAGAAGTACACCTCTGGTTGGGCAAAAGAACATTTCTCCTTCTTGACGTAGAGCTCATTTTCCCTTAAAACTTTGAAAATAGCTTATAGGTATCGAGCATGCTCCTCGAGGGTGTTACTATAGACCACGATGTCGTCTAAGTACACCACCACGAACCGATCCAGGTAAGGATGGAAGATCTTGTTCATAAGTGTGCAAAACGTGGCTGGTGCATTGGTGAGGCCGAATGGCATCACTAGGAACTCGTAGGCACCGTAACGCGTTACACACGTAGTCTTTGCCTCGTCGCCTTCCGCAATCCTCACTTGGTAATAACCCGACCTTAAATCAAGCTTTGTAAAATATCGAGCCCTACCAAGCTAATCAAACAAGTCAGCAATCAAAGGAATAGGGTACTTATTCTTGATGGTTACCTTGTTCAAAGTGCGATAGTCGATGCACAATCGTATGGACCCGTCCTTCTTCCTTTGAAACAACACTGGTGCACCATATGGAGCTTTGGACGGTTGAATATAGCCTGCATCCAACAAGTCCTTCAGTTGCTTCTTTAATTCCTCCAACTCTGGTGGTGCCATCCGATAAGGGGCCTTGGCGGCTGGCTTCGTTCCTGGCTCCAACTCAATCTGGTGATCCACCTCCCTCCTAGGTGGTAGTTTCTTGGGTAATTCCGTGGGCATGACGTCCTTGTACTCCTCAAGGACCTTCTTGATTTTCTTGGGTAGCTCCTTCGTTGGAACTCCACCCTCGTCATGTTTAACCTCGGCCAAGTATGTCATCTCTCCCTTTTTAAGGCCTTTCTTCACTTGCAAGGCCGAAAGATGAGGGGTCTTCGATCCGGATTTGGCGATAGCTGGAATGATGCAAGGAGTATCCTCTAATATAGCAACAGAACGTAGAAAGGGTAAAGGAACTACCTTGACTTGTTCGAGGAAGTCCATGCCGAGCACTACCTCGAAGTCATCCATGGGCGCGACTGTCAAGTCTATCTTCCCATTCCAATTACCCATACTGATGCTTACTCCTCGAGCCATGCCAATAAGAGGTCTCGCCTTAGAGTTCACTGCCTTTAACCATCCGGTTTCCTTGGACACTTTTAGTCCAAGTCTTCTTGCCTCCTCCTCCGAGACAAAGGAGTTTGCAGCTCCCATATCGACCATGATACAGGTAGCTTTCCCGTTAATGTGTACATCCAAGTACATCAGACCCTGACTCCCTCGGGTCTTTGGGGCTGGCTGGGCTTTGACGGCGGTAAGTATGCGAAAAGAGCCCATGTGAGATTCCTCCATCTCCTTCTCGCACTCATCTACCAACGCATTGATAGCCTTGCGCTTTGGGCACTCCCTTGTCCAATGAGGACCGTTGCAAAGGAAACAGTTGGTCTTCGGCTTGAGGTCTTTTTTGCATTAACCTTCCTTCTGCTTACCCTTGTCTTTCCCACTCGGCGGCTTATATGGACCTTTCCCTTTATCTCCCCCACCTTTGCCATTGTTATCCTGTGGTGGTTTCTTCTTGGGTGGTTCACTCCTCTGGTAATTAATTAGGGATTCTGCAATGGATATAGCTTCGGCAAGATTTTGTACATTGCGGCGACGCAACTCTACTTCCGCCCAAGGTTGTAGGTTGTCCATGAAGTTGAACAACAACTCGTCGTCCGATATATTAGGAACTTCGAGCATGAGACTAGAAAATTCCTTAACATAATCCCTAATCCAACCCGTTTGCTTGAGCTTTTTCATATTCTTCCTAGATACAGGTAGAATTGCTTCTTGAGCTCTTTCTTAAAATCATCCCAAGAATCGATAGTGCACGTACCTCTTTGGATGTCGGCATGTCTCCTCCTCCACCACAGAGTGGCTGTATCGGCGAGGTATAAGGTTACGGTCTGGATTTGCTCCTGATCATCCGTGATCCTGACGGCCTCAAAGTACCTCTCCATGTGCCAAATGAAGTTGTCTACCTCCTTAGCATCTCGTTTGCCATCAAACTCCTTCGGCTTAGGTATCTCCTTCTTTAGAGCACCTTGGAAAGCCCCACCACTAACAGCTCTCTTGTATAAGGCCCAATCTCCCCGTATGTCTTCAAGAAATGTCTCGAACTCCGTGAGCTTCCCCATTACTGTATTTTCCAACCGCGCCTGGAAGATCTCGTTCCCCTCTTGCGCCTCTCGCCCTGATGTAGAGCCAAATTGCATGTCTCCCTGGAGGTCCTCGATCTTTTTCTTAAGATCGCCAATGTCCCTCTCCACGCATTGCTCTAACACATCCAGCCATTCCCTCGAATCGGCTATGGCGAGCTCAATCCTAGCCAACCTTGACTCTAAGATTGAGGCAGCATCACGAGATTTGTCCTTCCTCGACCTGCTTGGGTTGGCATCCCTTCCACGGCTTGGCTCTTGGACGACAACTTCTTCGACTCCTGCCATTATGCTACCTCTTCCTTAGTTGAGCAACCAGGCTCTGATACCACTTGTCACGGCCTTAGTATTTTCTAAGCCAATCGTGCGGCACTTAACACACTTCCTCCCGTCGAAGAGGTTAAGTCAGCCTTGATCCCCACGAGCTAGGCAATTAACTTGCTAGCAAACTCAAGAAAACTTGTAGGAAGAGAGAAGAGAAGAGAGCACAAGTGATTGAATGCTAGAACTCTTGAATTCTTGGATTTCTTGGATGGTTTGTACAAATGAGGGGTGCCATCTATTTATAGACACCAAAGAACATTCTAGGTCCCTACCTATCTATAATGTTCTAGAGAATTTTACAATGTACAAGAAATTCCTACAATGTACATGTTCTAGAGAATTCCAAGTCTTGAACATCCTACAAGTCTCCATAACATTCTAGAATGTCCCAAGAGCTAGACTTCTCTAGGAGTTTCTCCATCCTTCCAGGTTGCTCCACAAGGTTCTAGAAAGATCGTGACATATCGCTTTCAAAAGAAAAGGATACGTATGGGTATCAGGTTTTATGCAAGAAACGTGCATTTTGTGGTACAAATCCAAAGCTGGGGTTGGATTTTCACTCTCAGCATAGCCTCTAATCATAGTATTCCAAGCGAAAATATTTGGGTCCCGAATATGAGAAAAGATGTTGTGAGCGTAAGACATTGGAGCAGATAGGGACACCAGAGTGTATATAAGGTGTTTGCCCAAGTCCAGGTTGGTGAGTGGGACACCGTGCCTGATAAAAAAAGCATGGACTTGCTTCAGTTTGAACTGTGAAGAAGAAGCACGGAGTTGCAAGAGTGTGATGCATTTCTTGACTATGGAACAAGTTGATGCAGTTGGTGTAAGAGAAGTAGAGGTATTTGTGGAGTAGTTGAGTGGTTTTACAAAAGGTGAGACAAGGAATGAAAGTTGGACACTGGCCTGCTTTGACTGCATCGGTTCATGCGGCTCGACATTGCTGTTTTATTATTGTAACATCCCAGGGGATACTTACGTCCTAGGGGTAGATCCCTAACGACCGCCCTAGCAACATTACTCATCGGTACTGTCCTCTTTGGAACGTCCTAGGCGAACTCGGCCTAGCAACATTCCTCAAGGTTTTCTTTCGCCTCCCCCACAGAGATTCGAACCTGGTACTTCTCCATAAGTACCAAACCTTATCAAAGTGAGTACCAATTGAGCTAGTTTATTGGCACAGCACATTAAGATTTAATCAAAGGAGACAAAAACAAATTTGGCAGAGAGCCAAGAAGAAGATCAGAGTGTTCGCGTGAGAAGAAAGAAGAGAGAAGAGGAGAGAGAAAGAAGAGAGAGAAAGGAAAAAAAAGAAGAAGAAGAAGGAAATTGGTATTGGTCCAGAAGAGTTTTGTGTTCAGAATCGTATTTCAGGTTTGGTGGTATTTTTTTTGTATTTTTCAGATTTTCCAAAAATTTTCGGAATTGTTATATTATATTGATTTTAATTTATTTGGGATATATGGCTTATGATCTGTTGTTTGAAATTGATTTTGGGATAATTTGGTATATATATTGTTTATAATAAATTAATTTCGAATATATATATAATGTTATATATATATATATATATATATATTATTTATAATGATATTGATTTTATATAGATATATATATATTGGTATATATATATATATGGTGGTAATAAAAGTAAGGATTTTGATTATATATATATATATATTGTTAGATATATATATATATATATATATATTGTGGTAATAAAAGTAATTATATATTAGTAATGATTTTGATTATATATATATATTGTTATATATATATATTAATTGTAATGATTTTGATTATATATATATTGTTATATATATATATATATATATATATATATTAATTGTAATGATTTTGATTATTTTAATTATATATATATATATTGTGACAATAAATTAATTGTGAATATATATATATATATATTGTTACTGATTTGGATTATATGTATTTGAAATATTCTGGATCCGTAATATTGTTTACGAAAATTATTCTGAATTGATTTTCGATATGTTTTGATTATAGTAATATTACGGAGAATATTATTAAAATATGTATATGATTTTGCGATATGTTTCGAAAAGTTATTTGGGGCATTTGGATTTACTATGGATGTATGATATATAATTGCACGTGATTTTACATGTGATTTGAAGTGATTTCTGGATTCAGAAATATTTTCAGAAACGATTTTGTAATTTGCTTGTATATGTATTTTGATGCGATTCAAATTCTGGAAATGTTTATACTGATTTGGATAATTGACGATTCTGTTCTGAATGACTTATATGATTTTCAAAAAATGATTTGGCTCTGATATATGTAGACATAGATATGGATATAGGAGATTGACATGTCAATTGGGTTCTCTGAGTAGTACTACGCCTATATGTTGATAGAGGTACCGCCCCTTGCGGGTTGGGAAATTTGATCTGGGATACGCAGCGGGTCCTCCGTTGGTATTCAACTCTGTTCTGTTATATCTGGGATATGCAGCGGGTCCTCCGTTGGTATCCATCTCTGATCTGTATAGCATGTAATCCAGTCCGAAAAATATATTTAGTATATCAGGAGCCTGCAATGGAATTAAAAATGTGATATGATCTGTATATGATTTGAGATGAGAAATTATTGGATTTGGTATTATTATGTTTTCATAAGATATTTATTCTGATTTTCGATGGATTTATTGATATTTGCTTCAATATGATATGTGTTTCAGTTTTCCGATGGATTTGTATATTCGAAATGTTATTTGATTTGAAACGTATTTCATATTGGGAAGTGATTTACGAATATTTGACTTGACTTGTTGTTAATGTGAATATATGCTTTGATTTGTATTTGATTTGAATTGAGCCCCAAATTGATTATTTATTTGCCAGTATATTTTTGATGATGATTTAAATGATATTACAGTGTAAGTGGAAATATAGTTTTCTGTACACCCACTAAGCTATATGCTTAGCGTGTTGAGTTTTCTCACACGCAGGTAAAAGAATGGTTGAAGGGGACAAGGATTAGAAAGAGTAGAATCTACTGAGATAGTAATCAGAGTCACATCACTCCTGCATTTTTGGTAGCCCACTACACATTTGATGTTTTATATGTATTATATCGACATGCATGGACAAGATGTTTTTGTAAATATTTGAAATGATATTTAGTTTTTATGTATGTTTTGTAATATTTGGGCCCTTGGATTTTAATGTTTTTGAAGTTGAATATTTAATAGTATTTAATATCATTTGTTTTGGTAAGTCGCACCGGATATGGAAGGGTGCGCAATTTAATTTGCGATTATAGAAGTGTGGATTTTATGAATTGTGAAAACAGGTTTTGGAAAGTCAGAAAAAAAAAAACAGAGGAAACTCTGGCGAAATTTTCAGAAAATCTTTTTGGACCATAATTTAAATATTTTATTCGGATCATTACTTAAAGTTCCTGTTTTGAAATTTGGTTTCCGTATACGGTAGCGCTTCCCGATTCGGTCCGAGCGGATTCGGGTCGGGGGGTGTTACAATTATATTTGGTCGACGAATTGTACAGGTTTTGATTTGGTGAGTCTGAACATGATTTTGTAGACTAGATTTCCAAATGAATTGTTGCGCAAATTACTGCAGGGAGAAACCCAATCAATGAAAAAAATAAAAATGCTCAAAAGCGAAGACGCCAATCACGCAATAAGCTAACAAATTATATCTTTCAAGTTCATGTTCATTACATAAATTAATCTTCAAAACCAATTTAAATAGCTCAAGAAATTAATTCCACACATCAAATTCAATTCAAATACCAAGTTAAATAGTTCATAGAATTACCTTTACAATTAGAGGAGCTAAGATGGAAGACTAGGCGAGGACGACTACCGACGAGGCACGGCGAGGAAGATTACGGCGACAGGGTACAGCGACTGAGACAGGGTTGAGACTTCAGAGATGAGTAGTGGCTGCGGCCAGTGGCGTGGGCGGGTCTGGAACTCTGGTCTGCTGTGAGAATGAGGTAAGCTTAGTTTTTTTTTTTTTTTTTTACGGGTTCAGGTCAAAACCAGTTTTTCAAAATAGTCAAATTGCAATAAACTCCTTAATAGTTAACTATCTTGTAATGAAATCGTGAATTTAATCTTAATTATATATTAGTTAAATCCCTTCTAGTTTGGTATATTAATCAAATCATTCCGCAGTTTCATTTTATAGTTAATTTCCACCTTACTGTAAGTTTTAATTATCAAAATACTTTTCACCGTTAAGTTTTATGTTAAAAATTTTAGGTAATAAGGTGTAGACCACGAAAATGGTAGGATGAGGATCGGGACACTACAATCGGCAAAACAAGAATCGACGGGTCAACCGGAGCACTTGGACACCGGGGCGGTGCTAGCCAAAGAGACTCCGACGATCGAGTTAGTTCGATTCTGATAAATAGAATGGAAACAGTTAAATATCGAGAGATTATACTTCCTGATCGTAAGTGATAGACGATGGAGGTCGAATGGAGATGGTCGGAATCAGTCGTGAAGGGTGTTGGTCAGTTGCCGAAAATCTTCCGTGGACAGAGGTCCTAAGTGATTGTATTGCCGAAGCGACGTTGAGTGATTGATAGCTCTAAGTGCTTGAGAGTGATTAAAAGTGAAGAATTTTGTGAACCCTCACTTTGAGTGAGAGTTGGTTTATATAGGGGGTCACCTACCCGTTAATGGGTGAATCGTCTATCCCGGATTTCGCGGCGTGGATGAGGGGGATGTGATTCCCTCCTTTGACCTGGTCTCTCAGAATTCAAAAACCTGATGAGGTTTGACTTAGTAGTCTTCGATGTAGAAGGTGACTACGGTCGAACGACACTATCAGTGGAAGGCTTCCTCGAGTGGTTGAAAAGGACCATCCTCTTATCTCATGGTCGAATGACGAAGATGCCTTGTTGGTTTGCTTTATGCCTTAAGGTGAATTGCCTCGAGACCAGAGGGCTTTGTCGTACGCCATAGTCGAGCCATAGCAGTGTTGAATCATGCATAGTGAATACTGGGAGAAGACAATACGGTGGAAGGGGTAGTCGGACGACTCTAGTACATGTCAAGCTATGGCGTCTTCACTTAGATGGCGGCCTCCTAGTTGTGTGTCTTACCCATGTCGAGCAACGTTGTACAATGTTGAGTGACGTTTATATTCCCTAATCACAGTTTTGGTCTGGTGAGAGCTTGTGGATTGGGCTTTAAGTCTCGTTGGGCTATTTTTGGGTACTACAGTATTCAATATAGATTTTGGAGGACTTTTAATAACTTTTTTTAAGTTAATGTCTTTTGTAGAGTTCATGGATTTCTAATGACTTTTATAGACTTTACAAGATTTATGAACGACTTTCGTAGACTTTTATAGACTTTTATTTAAATTACTTTCATATACTTTGATAGATTTTTAATGACTTTATTAAAAATACTTTCATAAACTTTTATAGAATTTCATAGACTTTTGTAGACTTTCATTAACTTTTAAAATTATAAATAAATTAATAGTTAAATATGATAATATGTAAAGAAGTAAATAAATATACACCACCCCCACCCACACCCCCCCCCCCCATATCAATACATTTAAATTTTATATGTACCATAATATAATAAAATTATTTAAATTGTTTATAGGGCGGATAATTATATTTAATGTTTGACCTAATTTTTCATCCGTCTATTATTAATACATTTTAGATTTTTAAAAAAAATATATTTTTAACTTATCCTTTAATTTTGACAATATCAAAATTAAATTTTTTTTTTTTTTGTACATTTGTTAAGTGCTAATAAAATAGTTAAATTGTACTTTAAAATCTTGAATAATGAAAAGATATAGTATTATTCACAAATAATCATTTCATACTTTTTTTTTACTTTAAGTATTTTTTTATCTTATCAGAAATATTTTTTAATTTTTAAATTATTTTTCATCCTCATAATAAGCTGATGGTGATTACAATTTCTTTTTGAATTATTCTTTTCAAATAATATGTTCAATAGCAAGTGATAATAAAAGTTGTCAATAATTATTTGTTAAAAAGTCTTTAAAAGTTTTTCAGAGAAGTAAGAAAAAAAATTTGAGAATTTTTGTGAAGAATTGTCTACTAAAATCTATAAAAGTTTAGCATTTTTAAAAGTCTATTAAAAGTCATTGACATTTTGAATACCCTGTAACTTTCGTAGACTTTTAAAAAGTCTAGATTGAATACCTCGTGACTTTTATAAAAAAATTTAAAGTCGTTAAAAGTTTAGATTAAATACCTCATAACTTTTATATACTTTTTTAAAACCTATAAAAGTCTATATTGAATGCACCATGACTTTTATAGACTCTTTAAAAGTCTTTATTGAATACAACCAAACTTTTTAATTTCATAAAAGTCTTTGAAAATTTAAATTGAATACATCGTGACTTGAAATCAACTAATAGAATGAGCTATATTGAACTATAATAGACGAAACATGCATAGGCTTTACCTACCTCCCCGAATAGGAGACAGATCATTGAATTGGAACTCGTCGAGTGCTATGCGAATTCTTAGGAGAAAACACTAGAGATTAGATTACTACTAGACTGTTAGACTACAGACAAATTCACTTCACCATTTAAAAATAAGTCCATACTATCTGTATCTGGGCCACTCCTACACAACAAAAATAGAACCAACCCGGGCAGGGGCGTACCTAGAAATTTTTATTAGGGTGGGCGGAAAAAAAAAATTGAGTGAACATCTATTAAACTGTATATATTAAATATAAATTGATTAAAAAGTAAATATAAAACTAGATAAGGAATAATAAATTTTACCCCTCAAATTGTATATATTAAATAAAGTAAATTAACTGCCAATAAAACTAATAATAAAAAAAATAAAAAGAAATATACGATATAAATACAAATAAGTCTTATTTAAACTTTATCTTGTAAGATTTTACACAATTAAACTCATCTATTATGTATTCTAGGTCAATAGTATCAGCAATCTTCCTTTCAATATATATGACCATACAATCTGTCAGAAAATCATCCTTCATCTTATTGCAAAGTGGTGTTTTGAGAAGTTTCATAGCAGAAAATGCATGTTCTATTATTACTATAGATACTGAAAATATTAAGACTAATATAATCAATTTATTAACCAAAGTGTAGTATTTTTTATACTCAAGACTCAAAAGCAAGTCCTATTTCATCCTCCGACAGTAAAAGAAGTTACTTTGGATAATAAGCAAACCATGACAAAAGTAATATTGATAAAGACATAGGAAGTGATATATGTGAAAAATTAATCTTCTCATTGACCCCAAAAAAATAAAACATCATCACTTTTAGGCTGAGTTGCTGACAATCTGTCAAGCCTAACATAGAAATCAATGCTCTCCAATACTTTAATTCAATTTTTTTTTTTAATAAATCGATCATTCATAGTTTTATATGTTTGTTGTAATTAGTTTCAACTTCTCCACGACCAATGATTAGATCCAACGAAATTCAACCCATCCTCCATTTAATCAACAAAACCCAAAACAAAAAAGAAAAAAAAAATCTCAAATTGACAGCAACATAATTGGAGAGAAAAATTCCAAACAAATTCAAGAATTTAACAAACTTAAACATTCCAAATAAGTTTCGTAATTAAATATAACAAAATACAAATCTAAATTAGGAATAATAAACTAAAAACCCTAATTTTTAATTTACATGTATAAATTAAAAATTAAAAAAACTTAAGAAGAGCTGATGATTGATTCTTTTAATTCTTTAACACCTGAGAGAGGGGGCCGAAGAGTTTGGTGACTAGTGAGAAGAGGAGAAAAAGAGACTAGAGCTGTGTTGTGTGTTCTGTGTTGCGTAGAGTCTGTTGATAAGAAAAGAAAATAGTTACTGCTTTACTTTGTATTCATGTGTTGTCAGAGTAAAACAATGAGTTGTCACTTATATTTTTCTAATTTAATTAATAATTGGTTTTTTTTAAAATATTACTAAACTATAAGGGTAAAGAAGTAAAAAGTGATGAAAAATGTTGAAAATTTTTGGCTCCTTCAGGTCCGCCCCTGAACCTGGGCTTCATTCATCTTGCATTGCATCTGTACCCGGACGGAATAGAAACGGACTATAATCTAAGATCGGTACAGAATAGTATGCCCTAATCTTTCCATCCTGGTACTCTTAATTAGCTATAAAATCAGTGTTCCCCCCATTCCCAGTGTTACGCTATTGACCATAGGCTTTGCACTATAGAGAGAGGGATCTACCCACTTCTAGATATATCAAAATATCTAGAGAAGAGATCAAGCAACATACACGTGGTATATTAATAACTACCTCAAAAACTAAGCAAACACATTTCCCTGAAAAAATTATTGTTCGAATCAAAATGGAAATATATCTTATGTGTTTAAACCAGCAAGAAATTTATTTTAATATTAAATTTCAGACATGCAGGATATGACAAAATCATAAAACTATTTTTTTTATGATACTTTTATTTATTAAATATTTAATTTCTTTATATTGTATATAATATTAAAAAAGTAAAACAAAATATTATTATATTAAATAATTAATTTTTAAAATTATATATACACTCTATTCATATTATAATTTATAATATAAGTTCATAACTATACTAACTTATTATCAAAATATGATTTATTTAATGTATAATTTATCCTAAAATTTAACAAAATATTTATAACTTTTAAGTGTAAAAATTCATATTTTTTCAAAACTGTTAACAAAACATTCACCCCTATGGATACCAATATTTTCTTCATTGGCTTCATTTCCTATTCCTCTACTTTTTAATATCTATCCCAATAGGCATTTCATTTTTCTTAATTATTTTTATTGAGAGTACTGGTGGGTTGATAGATTTCCAGGTTTTCTAGATTGCTACGAGTGGTTGGGAATTGGGATTTCATTTTTCTTAATTATTTGTTTATTAGGGACGTAAAAACCTTGTTCTACGAGTCGTGTTCTGCTAAGTCCTGTAAGAGTACGGTCCATTCAATATCCTTAATGCATCAGTTTGATTTTATAAACTTTAAAAAAGGTCATTTGGTTCGGTACGGTTCGCAGGATTAGAAATCTAATACACGAACCGAACCGGTTGACCCGGGGTGTGTATATATATATATATAAACCTAACTAAATTCTCAGTTTCTCACTTCTCTCTCAGCCTCACTATCACAAAAACATATTTTTCAGTGTCTCCATTCTTCGCCGATCATCTCTCAACTTCTCTGCCTGATCCAGATCAACCTTCGTCGCCTCTGTCGCATTACGCTGTCGCTTGTCCTCTCCGTGCTGGTCCTGTCGTCGCCTCTATCGCAGCTTGGTCTGTACGTCGCTGCTGGTCCTTTGATTATTTATCAATTAAAAGTAAGTTAATTATCTTATCTGTAGAGGAGAGGATCAACTTTTGAAGTTTGAAGTGTCTGAAAAATTAGCTTATACCATTAATGGAGAAGAAAAGTAGTTAGTTTGACCGTACCCAACTTCTTCTTATCTGGGTTTCAATGGAACCTCACAACTTGTATATATGCATATCTGTGTATCTGTCAATGTATATAAAAGCAACTAATCACCCTCTATAAACTATTATAAAGCTTATACTAAAAAAAAAAAATGTAACTGGTAAGCATGAGGAATGGTGCTTGTTTTCTATTTATTTGTTGCAATGCTAAGATTTCAAATTCATTCAAATATTATTTGAAAAAGTTTATATTGAATTTTTTTGTTTATACTTATAAAAGCAACTAATCACTCATATACTCACCAAATCGAATTGATCCAATTCAATTTCGGTTAGTTCGGTTCACCTTTTTAAAAACCATTGGTTTTTACCGGTAATTACCAAAACCGAATTAGACCAAGCCTATTCTTAATATTTGCCGAAACTGATGTCTACTTCCTTCGTTCTTGGAATAGGAAAATTAGTGATTTTGGTGGGTTTGGTTAGTCATCAAACCCACTGAACCGAAGACCAGCCCAACTTATTTAATACTTATGTAAATTAGGTCAGGACGGGCTGGTTATTTGGGCCGGGCCACAATTGTGGTAGGCCCATCTTACCGGCCCATGCCATTTTACATTTTTGCTACTGTATATCACATGACAAGCAAACATTCTTCAGCTAGGTCTGTTTCAACTTCCAACTTGCAATTCTTCAAGAATCAAAATCAAAAAACCTCTTCAAGTGTTTGTATAGAAGACACTTCTGTTCAAAAGCAAATTTCTACAAAAACCCTCCCGGCGGATACCAGCTACTGAAAAACAAGCTCACAGCTCAAAACCCATGTCGTCCATGCTCACAGCTCCACCCACCACCAACTATCGACCAAAGTTGGATGTTTTCTCCGGAGGAAGCGGAACCGGAAGACAATGTAACAGAAGTTTCGGCAGTACTGTTAATGTCGTTGTTTTCTCCAAAACAAGACCTCTAGCCCCACGAGTTTTGTCTATGTCAACAACAACAACAAATCAACATCAAGAGACACCCATTTCCAAGCACATCGGTGTTCCAATCATGGTACAACACATACTTTTTGGGTTTTGTCTGTTCTTTTCTTGTTTGTTTAATTATAATGCTAGAACGAATTCTTTTTCTTTTGATGTGTTTTTTAGTTTCTGCAGTTGTGCTTGGTTTTATTGTCAATAGGCCTTGGTGGTTATTTCTTTTGTGTCTAGTATATGATGAGTTTTTAACATCTCTGACTCTCTAACATTGAGTTGGATTATAAAAGCATGTTTTTTAACTAACAAATTTGACATTTGATTTTAGGTTGCATTCATTGTGTACATGGAATTTTGATGCATTACAGGTTTAGCAAGAAGAAACTGTCATGCATAATTCACTCTGATATAGTGCTTAATAGCAAGGAAGGAAATTAATGTTATTAATTGTTGTATATGTGTGTGTTGTGAGGTGTTGATTAAGCCGAAGAAGATGTTGACCAAGCAGAAGAATAGGTATCTGGTTGATAGCTAAGGAATTGACTCGGTGTGCATTGAGGATATACACACATCATCATGTTATTTTCTTTCCCTTTTAGAATGAACTTAATAGTGTGCATCACTTGGTTTTGATGATGTTCCATATGTTGGTTCGTAACTTCATTTTTCTAGCTTCTACCTGGTGAAAATTATTTTGATTTTATGTGCTCTTGTTGTGTATGTTGAACTTGTTTAGTTGAGAAGAATTTGTACTCTCCATATATGTTGGCTTAATGATATAGCTCATGATATGACATTGTTTTATTAATTGCAGGTAAATGGTTGCACTGGAAAAATGGGGAAGGCTGTTATCAAGGCGGCCGAATCTGCAGGACTTCATCTTGTTCCTGTATCATTTGGCTCAGCAGAGGAAGCTGGGCAAACGGTGGAAGTGTGTGGGAAAGAGATTCTGGTTCACGGTCCATCTGATAAAGAAAGCGTCCTTGCATCAGTCTTTGATGAACATCCAAACATGATTGTGGTGGACTATACTGTGCCTGCTGCAGTGAATGGTGACTAATTGCAGCTTATTACTTTTAAAAGAAGACAAAATTTGAATTTGAAACTTAGATTTCTGTCTAAGAAATTGGACTTAGTAATTGTATTTTGGACAATGAGCGGAGTCGCTAGGCTATGGATAAGGTTCTTTTGAATCATAAATGTCAGTCCAGATTATTACTAAAAGAATTTATAGAAGAAATGAGGGAAATGCATAATAAGTTTTTTCACCAAAGTGACCAATTCCTTGTCCTGAAATTTCACTTCTGAACCATGTCCAGGTTTTATTCAAATGCTTTAACTATAGGTTACCATTATGGTCTACCAATAGTTTAAAGTTTGTTGACATTATTATTTTCTTATATTTTGGACTGGGATAATGCAATATATAGTGTATAATGCAGCATTCATTCAGTTGTTTACTTCCTAGGCTACATACAAGTTACATTCCATTTTATATTTCTTTATTCTTCTTTTAATTAGAAATTTTGTGGTTTTGCAAAATGTAGATAATGCAGAGTTATATTGCAAAGTCGGTGTGCCCTTTGTCTTGGGAACTACTGGTGGAAACAGGGACAGATTGTATAAGACTGTAGAAAACTCAAAGGTCTATGCTGTGATATCCCCGCAAATGGGAAAACAGGTGATATGAATCCTGTATGTAAAGCTTTAACAATCTGTGTCTATTTGTTTTTCTCATATCCTAATAGTTTGCTGATTTGTTAGGTGGTTGCATTCCTCGCAGCAATGGAAATCATGGCTGAGCAATTTCCCGGAGCCTTCTCTGGGTATTCTTTGCAGGTACTTCCTGTTTCTTAATATTTCCACAGCTAAGCAGTGTTAGTCTTTTTTGTCAGTCTTATCTGTGAATACATTTTCTAATGATTAAGGATCAACCTAGAAGTAATAAATTTATATTTCTTGAGAAGATTGCTTCGCTTGAGTATATGATTTGTAGGCTTGGCCTCGTTTATTTGTGTTTGTAGAAAACAAAATATTATTCTTGACGGAAAGATAAGACTGTTATTTGGGAGATAACTGTGAAAAGGAGGGTTCTAGACTTTTTCATAAACAAAATTACAATAGGCTAAGATGGCATAAACTCTGGTTGTAAAAATTTCAATTTATGATGGTCGTCGGCTTTTGCATGACTGATGGAAGTTGAAGCCTGGGTTGAACTTTTGGGAAATATTTAGCTATGTGGTATGAGTCAATCATTGTGCAACTGGGTGTCACTTCCTACCTCTGCTGGTGGTACCCTGCAAATTTGACCATCATTTTACTTGTCATAGGTTATTTTTTTTTATTAGTTAAACCAATCATTGTGGTTCTCTTTGCAGCAATTGGTTTGGTTTCAAAATTTCAAGACCGTTCTCATTATTTTTATAGCAGTTTTCAGTTGAGAATCAGTTTTAGCTCCTGTGTAGTTGTTGGTATTTGTTGTCAATGGTAAATTTACCATAGTTGATGTGATAATCTAGTCCTTAATTTGAGCTTTTCTGTCTCACAATTCAATGATAATCTGATCCATTCTTTACTTATGTTGCACACGTAAGAGCCCACCGTGGTGATTTAAAAATCATAACAGTTATGTGTCACCATAAGTTTGCCAAATTTGGTTCAGTGATCCACCAAACGTCATGTTAATGAAGTATAATACGAATAAGGTTTTGAAAGCTGTCAGCTGTCTGCTGTATTTTTATTTTTCTTTTTTATTGTTAATCTGGTTAAAATTCGGAACAATGAAAATTATTTAGGGCTAACATATTAATTAAGTTGCTTATAAAAAATCACGGGCATGAGTAGTATAGATACTATCGAATTGAACCCAGTCATATAATAGAACTGAAGAATTTGAGAGAAAAGAGTGAATACTCATCTATTTCATGAATACAAAACAATGAATATATATACAAAGGAGGGAAAAACATAATCCCTAAAAAATAGAAAAAACTATTGACTAATTAACCACCTAACTCACCTAACTCACCAACCACTAATTTACCACCTAACTCACCAACCATTGAATACACATATTTCAACACCCCCCCTCAAGCTGGGCAGTATATGTTGATCATACCCAGCTTGGAACACAATCCTTCAAAAGATGCTCTAGGTAGAGCCTTAGTAAACACATCAGCTGTTTGAGAATTGGTAGGTGTGTAACTTATCTTAACAGACCCTGCTTCTATTTTTTCTTTGATAAAATGCCGATCTATCTCCACATGTTTTGTTCTGTCATGGTGAACTGGATTCTTTGCGATGCTAATGGTGGCTTGATTATCGCACAACAGTTCCATTGGCTTAACCATAGGAACTTTGAGTTCATTTAGTAGTCTTTGCAACCAAATTCCCTCACAAATTCCATGAGCCATTGCTCGAAATTCCGCTTCAGCACTGCTACGAGAGACCACCGACTGTTTCTTGCTCCGCCAAGTGACCAAATTACCCCAAACATAAGAACAGTACCCTGATGTAGACCTCCTGTCTACCACTGAACCAGCCCAATCTGCATCTGTGAAGATTCTAACATCTCTATCCTCACTTTTCTTGAAGCATATACCTTGTCCTGGTGTCATCTTCAAATACCTTAGAATTCTCAAAACTGCTCCCATATGTTCTTCATTCGGACTGTTCATGAATTGACTAACAGTGCTCACGGGTAATGCAATATCCGGTCTGGTGTGGGATAAATAGATCAGTTTCCCCACCAACCGTTGATACCTTCCTTTGTCTACAGGTGGACTTTCTTCTATGAGACCCAACTTCGTCGTATAGTCCATGGGTGTATCAGCCGGCTTACATTCTGTCATCCCAGTTTCTTTGAGAAGATCCAGGATATATTTCCTCTGATTTATGCAAATCCCTGCTTTTGATCTTGCAACTTCCATTCCTAAAAAGTATTTCATACTTCCTAGATCCTTGATTTCAAATTCCTTGGCTAGAAAGGATTTTAACTTCTGAATTTCCTCCTCACTGTTACCAGTCATAATTATATCATCCACATACACAATGAGTATAGTAATAACCTGTGGCATGATGAACAAACAAGGTATGGTCAGCTTGACATTGAGTATAACCAAACCTTTTTACGGCTTTCGTGAACCTTTCAAACCATGCTCTGGGAGACTGTTTTAACCCATAGAGAGACTTTTTCAACTTACAGACTTTGTCTCCATAATCATTTTCCAAACCTGGAGGACCTTTCATATAAACTTCCTCAGCTAACTCTCCATTCAGGAAAGCATTCTTTACATCCATTTGGTGAAGCTTCCAGTTGAGATTAACTGCTAGGGACAGAAGAACTCTGATTGTATTCAGTTTAGCAACAGGAGCAAAAGTCTCCTCGTAGTCGATCCCATAAGTCTGTGTAAATCCTTTAGCCACCAGTCTGGCCTTGTAACGTTCTACACTGCCATCCGCTTTATGCTTCACTGTGAAGACCCATTTGCACCCCACAGCCTGCTTACCCTTTGGCAATTCTGTGATATCCCAGGTTTTATTTCTCTGAAGGGCTCCTAACTCCTCCATAACTGCATTTTTCCACTCTGGAATTGACATGGCCTCTTGGATGTTTGCTGGAACAGACACTAGTAAAATATTGTGAGCAAAAGTTTTGTAACTAGATGAAAGACCCTCATAGGATATGTACTTACTCAAAGGGTAAAGGGGTCTCTCTCTACACATTCTTACCGGTCTCCTCAGGGCGATAGGTATTTCAGTATCTGAAGGAACTTCCTCACTTGTCTGGTTAGTATCTGGGCTGGTGCTAGGATCACTCAGGGGTTCAGTGTTTGGATCAGATATGTGGACCAATTCCGGTTGAGACTCCTGGTCTTGTTGAGGTACAATCTTGTCTGGTCCATCTTTAGTTGCAATCGGCTTCCTTGAGTATACAATAGGTTCTGCTTTGAATTTATTTGTCATGTCTGGAGGGTCAGAAGGAGACACATTTGACTCACAATGAGGAATTTCAGGCACATTAGGATGATGGGACTTACTGTTGGGACTAGAAGACTCATAATGAGGAATTTCATGAAAAACGTGACTATGGCTATGATCAAAAAACTGAAATTCATTCTCACTCCCCCCCTGAATTTGAGTTTGTGGGAAAAAAGGTTGATCTTCAACAAAGGTAACATCTAGAGAAATATGAATCTTTCGGGTGTCTGGGTTGTAGCATCGATATCCTTTTTGAGTAGGAGAATAACCCAAAAACAAACACCTAACAGCTCTAGGATCAAGTTTACCCCTGTAATGTGGTTGAACATGCACAAACACTGTGCAACCGAAGACGCAGAGAGGAATAGTGGATATAAGTTTGGTATGAGGATAAATTTCAAGTAGGGTTTGACATGGACTTTTGAAGTGTAATACTCGAGAAGGTTGCCTATTAATCAGATGTACAGCAGTGAGGACAGCTTCACCCCAAAAACGACTTGGCACCCTCATACAAAACAACAAAGATCTAGTAACCTCTAATAGGTGACGGTTTTTCCTCTCAGAAATCCCATTTTGTTGAGGTGTGTCAACACATGAGGTTTGGTGGACAATCCCCTCACTACAAAGATACTCTCTCAACCCTTGGTTTACAAATTCTCTCCCATTATCTGATCTGAATACTTGAATATTTGTTTGAAACTGATTTTTGATCAAAGAATGAAAATTTTTGAAGATATTGGTGACCTCAGACTTTTCTTTCATGAGAAAGACCCATGTGACTCTGGTATGATCGTCAATAAATGAAACAAACCATTTTGCCCCAGTAATATTAGGGACTCTGGAAGGGCCCCAAACATCACTATGAATCAAAGCAAATGGTTTGGAGGCTTTGTAACTAGTAGGATGGAACACAGAACGAGTATGTTTTGATAACTCGCAGAAATCACAATGAAAATCTTTTGGACTGTGATTAAGAAATAAGTCAGGAAACAATTTCTCTAGATATAGGAAACTAGGATGTCCTAACCTATAGTGCCAACGCATAATAGAATTCTCTTTATTGGACTTAGACATAGACTCAGACATTGACTCAAGAGAAAAATTATTGGACTTAGTAGAATGACCTTGTATACCCTTTGAAGCTTCAGCCTTGATGACATAGAGACCAGATTGTATCTCAGCAGTTCCAATCATCTTTCCCGAAATCATGTCCTGAAACACACAATAAGTGGGAAAAAATTTAAACACGCACTTTTCATCATAAGTGAGTTTGGAGATAGATAGAAGATTACAATCTAAAGTGGGAACATATAACACAGACTGCAGGATTAGAGTTTTTGAAATAATAACAGTACCACACCCTGTGACCTTGGACAGAGAACCATCTGCAATTTTGACATTATAGTTACCTTGACTCGGCTCAAAGGTACTAAACACCCTAGCATCACCTGTCATGTGGTCAGTTGCTCCGGAATCCACAATCCATGTTCCTGATATCTCCTTTTGCACATTCAAAACAGTGGAGAAGGTACCTTTAGTAGCAACAGACCCAACACCAAACACTGAGGTATTTAAACCAGAAAACGGTTTTTGTAGCTGATCCAATTGCTCATGAATGTGTGCAACTGAATCTGTTCCAACACCCTTTTTTTCACTGGCCGTGTAACCTTTTTCCTCTGTATCCCCATTGTTGTTTGAGTTGATCGGATCTAAATCAGAGACAAGTTCGGAAGAGGATTCGTGAGACATGCTGAATTTTTTTTTTTTTTTTTTTTTTTTTTTTTTTTTTTTGAGAGAAAAGAGTGAATACTCATCTATTTCATGAATACAAAACAATGAATATATATACAAAGGAGGGAAAAACATAATCCCTAAAAAATAGAAAAAACTATTGACTAATTAACCACCTAACTCACCTAACTCACCAACCACTAATTTACCACCTAACTCACCAACCATTGAATACACATATTTCAACAAGAACATCCATAACAATGATAGAAATTCAATATTTGACCACACGTGAAAGTCAGAATCTGGGATGTAAGATTGTTTGAAGCATGAGAATGGTTGAATATTAATCTTAGTTGTGTTTAGAAAGCTCTTGTACTAGTTCCTTAACAAAGTCTTGGTGGAAGTATTTATGAATTTGTCTGACTCCAGTTCTTTTATTAATCCATGCTTATGTTTCATGAAGTTGATATTGTTAATATTTACATAGTAATTATAGTAGCTGATGCATTTATAGTCCTTTAGGTGTTGGAGTCCCATCAAGCAGGCAAATTGGACACTTCTGGAACTGCCAAGGCTGTTATTTCATGCTTTCAGAAATTGGGGGTCTCTTTTGATATGGATCAGGTGTGTTTAACAAATATTTGAGGTCATAAAAAACATGACTTGGACTTTTTAGGTAGTTGAGAGTAGATATCCATGATTATTCAGTTTGTTCTTAGTAGGCTTCTCTATTTATCATATTAGTAGTTCTATGTTTTATTAACTTGTGGATATGAAATGGTTATCTAATGATAAGAATGAAATATTCGCAGAAATTGTGTGTAAAGAAAACTTGTAACAGGGGTTAGCAACATGGATTGCAACATGGGTTTTGTGTTTGACTGGGATATTTCAAGTATAAATTCTAATAGCATGAAACAATATTTGTTTTGCGTACATGCATACGGATGTTTGTGAGCTCAATTAAAAGAAGACAGATAGCTATGCGGACTTTCTATTGATTACATTAATATCAAACCAAATTCTTCCCCTTGATTATGTTATTTTCTTGACTATATACTTTTCTTATTCGTTGGGTTTTTAAATCATTTATCTGCTTGATATACTCATCAGATACAAATGATCCGGGATCCCAAACAACAAACTGAGATGGTGGGAGTTCCAGAGGAGCATTTGTCTGGTCATGCATTCCATATGTATCATTTGACATCCCCTGATCAAACGTAATAACAAGCACCCTCATTGTTTCCTTTGCTTTTCATTTAGGTATATTTCTCCTATTGAATGACTCATTTCTGTCTTTTTGCAGAGTTTCCTTCGAGTTCCAGCATAATGTTTGTGGTAGATCGATATATGCAGAGGGTACTGTTGATGCTGTACTTTTCCTTTCCAAGAAGGTGGTTATTCTAACATTTATCTCCTATTTTTCTTTGTAGCATCAAAATATCTATTAATTTATCAACAGTTTAATTTGGTAATGGGAATTGCTTATTGTGATGCTCTTCTTAACTGTTCGATGTAAATTATTGTGTATAACAGGTTCAGTCGAAGGCAGACAAGCGGATTTACAATATGATAGACGTGTTGCGGGAGGGAAACATGCGATAATTGATGTTTCTTTGTTTGTATTAGTCTATAATTTAGTTCAAGGTACTTGGGATCAAGATGGATAAAAAAATGGAAGTCAATTTTGGATTATTTTGTGCCTTACGCCAGTGTTTGTTATTATCCAGTTTGTTGCAAATTTTCATGAGAACTTGAAAGGCTTGGTGATAACTTGATCTTTGTAGTCATGATATGAGGAAATTATTTTAGTGCAAGCATTACATAATTTCTAATCAACTTAAACGACTAATCTATTAGATGATGTTGCGACTCTTTCTTGTTAATTCATTTCCACTTTGTTTTATAGTCATGTGGGATCATGATATCTTCTCCTATCAAATCTCATGACGCATTCACATTCAAATTTTGATTCAATTGCACTCTTTTTTAAATTTTCCCCATCTATCTATCCTAAAGCATTACATATTTGGGGCTATTGTAATAATACTTGTTGAAAGCAATGGCAAAAGGACCTGATCACAGCATCAGGAGATCTGTTATCTGTTGCCATTTGCGATATCAGGAGCTCACTTTCTGAGCAGGATCAACTCAGGAGAAGTGTGAAACTTAATGATTATGTTTTTTTTTTTGCTGTAATGAGGTAATGAGTTACTTTGTTAATCAATTACTCGGTTTTATCATCTAGGTTTTTGAGTTTATATTAGCATGTCAGAGCTTGTGTGTGACGTATGAGACTAGAAAAACTGTTTATCTAGTTTTTTGAAGTTGCACTTTCTCATCATATGAAGCTGATTAGATAGGCATAAGAATTTTTCAAAGCTTGAGAATTGCAGTAAAGTATTAGGCGCTTCATGGATATTTTCGTTATGAGGATTTAACTCTGTTTCTTTCAACAGGGAGGCAAATAAGGCATTCTGTGATGTATTGATCAATCTAAATATATGCCAATATGAGACTGTTTCAAGACAACAGGCTTGATGATAGAAATGACATATTCAGGAATGATCTTCTCGTACGAATCTCTTCTGAAAGATTTGCTAGTCATTTGTTTCCTAGTTTAACATCATGTTCCAACATGTGTAATGGGTGTTGGCGGACGTGCTGTACGAGCTTTATTTTTTGATGTACACTTTTTTTTTTGAAGTTTTTGTTAATTTTGAATGCTTTGAGCTTCCCTCTACACGCTTCTTCCATGATTCACTTGCTTACTTGATTATTTCTTTTGTGTCTTCTACTAGTTAGGCGGAACATCCTCTTACTGTCAATACAAATCAAGAAGCATTTCTAAACCAAGTGTTCAGAAAGTCTAACCAGAAGGTAGACAGTGTCTGAACCATGAAAATTCTACATGCATTGTGATTGTGAATGAGGATGGGTTGCTTTCAAGGGAGATCCTGAAGTAAAGACCATAATGCAGCAGATTGCTGCATCTCAGGTAATTTGTTTCTTATAAGATTGCTGAATAAGTCATTTGCTATTGTATAAGTAAATATACAAATACAGGTAAACACGTATTGCTTCTGATATGAGTAACATTCAAGCATCAAAGGCCTCATGAAAATAATACAATACAGTGCGGCATGCCAAAAGCACCCTTATTTAATAGCCTGAACTTTAGACTGACATCACACTTTAAAATTCTATAACAAATATTAAGCATCTTTTGACCTTGATACTATATCTACCAATGCTTTGAAATTTTCCGTGGAGCTTCCTCTGGGTCCAATTGCCTTTTCAGCTAGTTTTTTGAATTTTCTAACATTTTCCCTCATTTTCTTTCCCTTTTCGTGCCACAAAATCAGATCCAAGCTTCTCAGTAGTCCATTTTTGGTGATAATCCCACCTTCCACACTAACACCAATCTCCCACTCATCTTGTACCATTCTTGCATTAAGCCTTTGGTCCCCAAAAAATGGGCGTATAATCATAGGCACTCCACATCCCATACTCTCCATTAATGAACTCCACCCACCATGATTTATAAAAACCCCTACTGCATTGTGTGCTAAAACATCCAACTGAGGAGCCCATTCCACCACAATTCCATTCAAATTTGTTTTTGGCAAATGTGCTTGTAAGTTCTTCTTCAGTGACCATATAAATGGCACTTTGCTTGCCTCCAAGGCCTCTGCTACTGCCACAATCTCATTAGGAGACAGCCTCAAGACTGACCCGAACCCTAGATATGCCACTGATGCAGGCTTCTGTCTGTCGAGCCATAGCAGGCAACTGCTGGTATCAAGAACCACCGGTGGCGGAGAGATTAGATTGAAGGGACCAACATTCAGAAACAGTTTGAATTTGGATTTTAGATCATTGTTTATGGTAGGATCTAATTCTTCAAAGCTGTTAATGATAACTGCTTCTCCTTGTGGTAGATTCAGGCCCATTTGGCGTAGCATATGGGAAAATACTGATTGCAAGTTTCCGAAGAGGACTCCTTCAGGCAAGTCTCTGATGCGTACTTTTGACATTCCTGTAATGAATTTAAGCTGCTCATCTTCTCGTCCTTCAATACCTGTATTTGCATTTTACAAACATAAACATAGATGACAGACCAATTTTAAATGTCACCAACTCCTTTACTGAGTCCATATTTCCTCAAGACAAACTGATTTTGTTAAAATGTGAACTTCTGTTTTTTTAGCTAACTCCAGATTTTGGAGTTCACTAAGTAACAAAATTCCGCATTTTACGAGTTCAAGACAAATTAAAGTTACCTTCAAGTCCTATTGTTTCCCTGATGAGATCAGTATAAAAATGAGCAGAGAGTGAGCTAGATCCTGACAACCAACAAGGCACGAAAGGCACCTCCATCTCCTCTGCCATTTCTGCCGCGAACCAAAGGAAACCATCATTAACCAAACAACTAACCTTTCTCCCTGTCTCTGCCGCAGCCTCTACTACCGCCTTCCTTAAGTTGTCAGGAGCCACCTTCATGAACAACTCAATGTCCTCCTGAGGCTTCCCAACAAACATGTAGCCTTCCGGGACCCCATTCGAGACGTTATAAGCTTTCACATTGGGGAGGAAGTGGTGTTTGTGTGTGGAGAAGAGGGAATTGTTGGATTCTGCAGTGTTGAAGAATGAGAAATGGGTGTTTGGAGCAAAGGAGGCTAGGCGGCTAATGATGGAGAGGAGAGGACCGGCGTGGGTGGAGAACGGAAAGGCAAGGACTGCCACATGAGGGTCACTGGCAGCAGCAGCAGCAGCAGGAGGTTGGGGCATTGTTGGAGTGCTGTGGTGGTGCTGTGGTGGAGGAGATATGCAGTACTTATATATAATGTTGATATGGTTTATATGTATTTGGCTGGAAATGAATAACTACCGAAGTGGGGGTTGGCACATTTTTACTTGCCTGCACATATTTGTGTGATCAAATCTCATATTTAAGGGGGGGAAAAAAAAAGGAAAAAAAAGAAGTATTTTGGAAGAGTCCGTCTTAGACTAGATTCAAGTTAAAATTGTTGATTAGAGTTTTGATTTCTCAATAACGACATGTTATTGTCTGCTTTTAAAGAATAACGATATGATGCGAACTTCACTTTTTTTTGTTCAGATATAGGAGTTGTTTATTTTTTTCACTTAACACTTAATGAATTTTTATTTATTTTTTTAAATAGTTAAATAATTTAAAATGTTAAAAAATAACTTTAAATAAAAAATTAAAAATTCAGACTTATTATTTCACATTTAATAATTGAATTATAATTATCATTTTTATATAAATATATTTTTAAATTTTTCTTTAACCAAATAATTAAATATTAAAAAAAATAAACAATCAACACTTTTATTCAAAAAGAGTTCATGTTCAGTCTTTAAATAAAAAACAAACAATCTCTTAAAGGTCGTTCTTAATACTTAATGGATCTGAATTTAATACATTTATTTTTTATTTTTTTTAAGCAGCCAATCAATTGAAAAATATTAAATAATTAACTTAATATAAAAAGTAAAAAATTATGACTTTTCATTTAATATATCATAATTAAAATATTTTCTTTCTTAATCATTATTCTTGTATTAATATATTTACAATTTATCTCTATTCATATGTTTGTCTTAAAAAAAATAATACCATTAGGCTTCAATCCATGTTCGGTCTTTAAAAAAAAAAAAAAATTATAAACCCTTAGATCGCATGATCAAACATCTTTAGTTTATCCTTATTGATCAAGAGATTGTTGTCTTATAGGTCCAAACAAAACCTTACAGATCGATCCGCATCTTATAATTTCTTTTTTTTTTTTTTTTCTATTTTAAGAATACACTTGAACTGAAGTTTAGTTAGCTTCATTTCTAATTCCTCTACTTTTTATTATGCATCCCAGCAATTCTTTTTTCTTAATTATATGTTTTTTTTTTTAAATGTTCTAATATTCAATAGCATATTCTATTACAAGTTATCTTAAAATGTGCTGTTAAAATATATAGTAAAAAAGTTTAAAATAAAATTTGTCCTCCCAAAACATCCAATGCAGTTAAAATAAATTTAAAAAATTGGTGGAAAGTAGCTCTTTTTTATAATTTTGATTCTAACTAAATACAATGTCTTAAAAGAAGAAAGACTACAATTTTTTTTTTTTACTGAGAGTGGACTGGTGGCTGACAGATTTCCATTTTAAAAAAAAAAAAAAAAAATTGCTTCTGGTGGTTGTGATTTCATTTTGATGATGACCAAAACATGTGATAACCCCCAGATCACTACCAGAGCTGGGCTACCCAAGGGCCCAGGTCCAAATACTCAGGCCCATATTATGTTAATTAGGCCCATACAAACCATATTATGATAATACGGTCCAAATAATTACTCTCAGAGACATTGGTCCTGTTTGACAGGACTTTTACTTTGAACTTTTGGCTTCTTAAAAGCTCTTTCTGCAAAAGTCATATATTTTAACTTTGACTGAAAGAGCTTTTAAAACTTAAAAGCTCTTTTGCGGAAACATCCAAACGAGCTCAAAAGTGACTTTTGGACCCAAAAAGCCAATAAGCCACTTTTATAAGCTATCCCAAACAGAAAAAAATTTACCAAAACTAATATTTAATACCTTGATTAGTTTTGGAATCAGTAAAATCAGCGGTTTTGGTGGGTTCAGTTAGTCATCAAACCCACCGAACCGAAGACTGGCCCAACTTATTTAAAACTTATGTTAACTAGGTCAGGATGGGCTGGTAATTTGGGCCGGGCCACAATTGTGTAGGCCCATCATACCGGCCCATACCATTTCACATCCCAGCTACTGTATATCACATGACAAGCAAGCATTCTTCAACTAGGTCAGTTTCAACTTCCAACTTGCAATTCTTCCAGAATCAAAATCAAAAACCTCTTCAAGCGTTTAAATAGAAGACACTTCTGTTCAAAAGCAAATTTCTACAAAAACCCTCCCGGCAGATACCAGGTACCGGAAAACAAGCTACTAAAGTAGCAAACTATATAAACAAATCAAAAATTTTCCATCCGTAACTCAATCAGAGAACGAACTGATTCTCGGTTCCCGAGAGGTGTTGTTATACAAATTGCACAAAAGAAAATGAATTACAATTCTAATTTAGTAATGCTTCCAACACTAATCCAAAAAAATGAAATAGTGAAGCTTACCAAAATGGTTCCAGATGCTTGTTTTTGAACAGTTGCAGTCCTCCATGCAAACATTTGGTAACCCTGCAGTTCAAGCCTGAACATCAGCCTACTTCCTATATTATTATTCGTAAAAGTTGAAGCATACAAAAACTACTCCAGATGCAAAGGGAACTCGAGATTAATATGAGTAGCTAATAGCTGTATCGTGGACTATGCTAAATACTCTGTTTTCCCTTCTCTCTTTCTCTCTCGCAGCTCGTGTGTGCAGAAGTGAAACAGGAATAGCCTAATCATGTATGTCGTAAGATTTTTAAGGGACTCAGAATAATTACTGTTTTCAAAACAGTGGTAAGGACAGACTACTGTAATTAATTTGAGAGCCAGATTTAGAACTTTCTCCCTTGTTGATGACCTGGGTTGTACTTCTAGGTTGGGAGGATACAACAATTTTGTAAAAAAATAAAATCTGAAACAAGAATGCAAGGATAAGAAAAATAAGAATATCAAAAAAGGAAATACAAACAAAAACAAAATGTGAAAAAGATCAAAACAGCTACTCAATGTCAATCTCCCATAATTATAACTACCAAAATGAAGAAAACAAATTTCTCTCTCATTCCCAGTAACACGTAATGCAGATTTACCACAGAACAGACAAATCACAAGGCAAGAAACATTAAATATTTGTTACTAAAATGCAAAGGAATTACCTTTTCTCTTAACGGAATCAATACGGTTGTTTAGTGCTTCACTTTACTCTTGGCTTTAGAAGGAGGGATCTTTCCATATGCAATGAGCCTTGACTGAGAGAGCTTAGGTTTAGCTTGACGGCGCCTTGTCTTAGCTCGCTTGGACAGATTGCCCATGTCAGTATCTGGTTCCTCCAGTTGTGCCTTCTTAGCTCCCTTGGCACCCATCTCTGAAGTTGATTCCTCAGGGTTACTCTTCAACCTCTTCCTTTTACCCTTCTTATGGTCATCTGACGTCTGTCCTTGGAGAAGCTCCTTAGTCTTCAATTTTTGCTGATACCTCTTAACATCAGGTACCTTCCATTCCTTCTCCCTATAAGGAGCAAGCTTCTTTACAGAAACATATTGATTCAACTCACTGTCATCCAGCACTAATATCTCTTCGGTCTTCAATCCGTACCTATTAGGCTTTACCTTCGCATACTTAAACCTCGTTTTCAAGTCTCCGATAGTATCCTCATAGTCCAACTTATAAAATTCCTCCAACATTTCCTCTTTAGCTCTCTTCACAAGTGACATTTTCCGCTTCCTCTTCCGCTTACCCTCCTCATAAACCTCATTTTCTTCCTCTCCTCTTCTTCTTTCTCCTTCATCGTCATCAGCACTATCCTTGTCTTCCTCTCTTTCACTACCATCATCACCATCCTCTTCTTCCTCTCTTTCACTACCATCATCATCACCATCCTCTTCTTCCTCTCGTTCACTACCATCATCGTCACCATCCTCTTCTTCCTCTCTTTCACTACCATCACCATCACCATTTTCCAGTTTATGTTTTAAACTTCTCTCTCTTGCAGCCTTAAAACCATCACCAGACTCGATTACATCCCAACCTTTAGGAAGGCCTAGCAACTCATCCTCTTTATCAAAATCTGGTTTCTCAATCTCATCCTCATCACCTTCCCTATCAAAACCAAACTCCGGGTCCACATCCTCATCATCATAATACTTATCACCAAACGCTGTCTTCATCATCTTATCATACTCGTCAGGATCAAATTCGTCATCCAACTCCTTAATATTCAAGGGCAAATCTTCTTCTTCCTTAAACCCTGCAATTGCCATAACCTTTTTCATTTTTTCCTTCATCTCCTTCTTTTTCAAATTCTTCAAATGCTTCAACTCTTCCTGTCTCTCCAACTCTGCAATTTTCATCCTCTCCTCTTTACTTTTCCTCTGCTCTTTCCTCGCGTTCTCCTTCTTCCTTACTGACCCCTCCACTTTCCTTGAATGACCCATCACTCTATCATCCACCTCCTCCTCATGCCTAAAATTTGTCTCATACAACTCTTGTCGCTCAAGCTCCTCATCTTCCCTCAACAAGCCTTCCACCTCTTTCTCATCAATATCTACCTTATCTTTCTTTTGCTTATCAATCCACATTTTATTCTTAAAAAACTCCTTCAAAAACATTTTGTTCTCATCCAATTCACCATCCCCACCAAAATACTCATCCAATTTCTTGACAAACTCTTCATTATCATCATCTT
The DNA here is from genome assembly GCA_003430845.1 of Xanthoceras sorbifolium. Classification (NCBI taxonomy): domain Eukaryota; kingdom Viridiplantae; phylum Streptophyta; class Magnoliopsida; order Sapindales; family Sapindaceae; genus Xanthoceras; species Xanthoceras sorbifolium. Next base: position 4,488,184 of record CM010619.1, on the reverse strand, counting down.
CAACATCTTCTTCGTCATTATTTCCCCTCCTTTTCTCTTTCAAGAAACCATCCTCCTCTTCATTCTCTTCAGCCTCTTTGATAGCATCCAAGAACTCCTTTCGCATCTCCTCTTGCTCCTCAATATAACTCTTTTTTCTCTTCTTCTTTTCACCCAACTCTTCTTCTTCCTCTTCTTTAAACTCAGGCCCCTCTTCAATCAAATGCTTCGCCATGACATCTTTCAAGTACATCGCCTTCTTTTTCTTTTTCTTGTCCATCTTTTCTCCTACATTCCCACTTCCTTCTTCTTCGTCTTCACTCCCATCAGATTCAGACTCGAAGAGCTTGACGTCCTTCTCTTTAAGACTGGGGTCTTGTTTCTTGACTAACAACAACGCATTAATGAACTTCAAGTCTCCCCTGCTAGAATCTATATCATTATTATCTTCTCCTGACTCTGTTGATTCATCATCCGATTCTCCATCTGATTCTTCTATCACACCTCTCTTTTTGAGCTCCTCGTATCGTTGGAGATCCTCACGTTTCTTGTTGTACTCCAACCTCTTCGCATACTCTTCATCAATCTCAATCTTCGAAACATCCACATTTTCTTCTTCATCAAAGAGCTTCAGTCTTCCCATTTTTGTCTCCTCAAACAACGCTGAGAGATGAAAGTGAAACAAAATGAACAAGCTGTAACGAAACTGTTAAGTATTTCAGAAAAACAAAAAAATAAAAAACTAGATACAACTAATAACCCTCTGTCAATTAACAAAAACAGAATCCCTCAAGAAACCGAAATCCAAATCAAAACTGAAGAAAACTCTCCTCACTTCAGAACAGCTTCCCCAATTATGTTAAACAATAAACAACAAACCTCATATTCATAACCAAATTAAGTGTAGTTTATATATAATGATTCTTTGGATAAAAAATCAGTATCAAAACTTGTATCATTACAAGTTCACTGCACAATAAAAAAATCAACGAATTTTATCAATACAAATTCGTTTAGTTTTTATAGTGTAGTAAACTTCATCTATATATATTAACTAAAGTTCCAACTAATTTGCAGAGGAAAACAAAAGCCAATAAAAGTTAAACAAAATTGTTAAATAACAAAAAAAAACGCTCAAATTAATTTGCAATTAAAAAAAGGAGAGAGAATACGTTTAGGTAACTAACAGTGGCTGACGGCTGTGGAGGAAGTTTGCGGAGATTGGGCTGACAACGGCAAAGAACGACGGCGTGAGGCGGCGCAGGAGACGGTAGGGGGAGGTGGTCGGCGGCTGCTCGTGTTATTTCTTTCCAATGTGTTGTTGAAGGGTTTTAGAAAAACTAGTTTTAAGTTTTCACTGTTTTCTTACATGAAGTCGAGTGTCAGTGTAGGGCAACCTCCTTGTTTTTTTAAGGGTAAATTACAATAAAGTACTTAATATTCGATCATATAGTAAGAAAACTGAACTTTTACTTAATAATAACTTCACACCTTAAATAATTATTAATTTAATTATAATTTATTTAAAAATATTATTTTTTAATTTTTTTAATTTTTTTATTTTTTTTAGTCCACATGAGCCTTAATTTTTTTTAAACTATATCAATTTAGTTCATATAATCAAAATTTTGACAATCAAACCTGATATAAAGTATAAATTAACCATTTTACTCTTTTTATTAAATTATTAAAATAGAAAAATAATTTGACCTTTCAATTTCTTACATTTAAACAATTTGACATATTTAGATAGTGCAATAAGAAATTAATGTGTTATAAAAATTTAAATTTTTATAAAAAGTTGTTAAATTTAAATTTTTATAATATATATCAATTTTTTGTTGGACTATCCAAATAGATAAAGTTGTTAAATGGTAAAACGTCGTTCTAATTTAATAATTTAATAAAAAAAAAAGTGTAAAATAATCAATTTATACTTTATGTCAGTTTTGACCCTCAAAATTTCAATCATAGGAACTAAATTGATGTATTTTAGAAAAGTTAGAAACCATATAAGTTAAAAAGTAAAAATATATCAAAAAGTAATATTTTAAAATATGTTAGGGATCAAATTAATAATTATTCGATGTACTTAATTATAATTTAAAAAAAAAATACGTAAATGTCATCACATTCTATTGCAATGTACTCTTTTAAAAAAAAAAATTTTACTTTACGGACTAAAATTATTTGTTTAATCTTAAACTAATTAGTTGTTTAAAAGTCATTAATTTTTTAATTTTTTTTTAATCCAAATTCGGAACTTAGAGGAATGGATATGACATAAATCCACAAACTCAATTTATCAGTATAAGGGGCAACCTCTTTTTTTAATTTGGATCGTTTTTAAAATGATGTATTTAAAAATAATATTTTTAAAAATATAAAAAATTATAAAATTGATGTGTATATTATATAGTATATATATTTATATAATATATGCTATATAATAATAAAAGTATAATATATATTTAATATATTATTTATACATGTTTTAGAGTATATTGTTATATATATATAATAAAACTACAATATATATATATATAATAATTTTTAAGTTTTATAAGTATTAAATCTTGAATTTTTATTTTATTTTTAATAAATAATATTACTTTTAAATTTTTAAATTTATTTTTATTTTTTAATAAATTTTATAATATTTATTTATTATTTAATTCTTGTTAAGTATTTAAAAAAATTAAATTTTTATGACATATATTAATTTCTTATTAGACTATTCAAATAGATAAAATTGTTAAAATGTAAAAAGCTAAAGGTAAAAAAATATTATTTTAATTTAATAATTTAATAAAAAAATGTAAAATAGTCAACTTATACTTTATGTTAAGTTTAACGGTCAAAATTTGGATCACATGATATATTTTGAAAAATATAGAGACCACGCAAGTTAAAAATATGAAAATAAATTAAAAAATAATATTTCTAAATAAGTTAAGTACCAAATTGATAAATATCTAATGTAGTAAGTTTCGTTGTATATATCATAAAATATCAGAGTATTCTATTACCATTTCTCCAATATTTTGGTTCTCATACTTCCTATTTTTTTTCAAAATTAATCAATTTAATCATTGTATTAGTCAACGGTTAGTTAACTTTGACTATGTTAGAGGTATTTCATTGTTCAGTCTTCACACACATAAAAATTAAAAAATACTATTTAGGTTAAAAATAAAAAAATTACTAAATAAAAATTACATTTTCAACAAAAATTGTGGTGATTAAAAAACAAAAACATATTTTGTTTTATCTTTATAATCTATAAAATTCTTAATTTTTTTTAAGAGTAAAAATGGTTAAGGTGCAATTTTTGTTAGGTTTAACTAGTAATAGTCACGGTTCGGTTCGAATCAGGTGGTTTGAACCTAACCGCTGATTTTGAACTGGTTATTGGAATCGAGACCCGTTCCGATTAACATCAAATTTGAACTGAAACCGTCAGTTAGGAACCAGAGGTTCCGGTTCAATTTTTTTCTTTCACAAAAAGTAAAAAGTAAAAAATTTGACCGTAGCAGACTATAATGAGCGACAATGGCCGCCACTATCACATTAATGAATAATTGTAACACCCCCCGACCCGACCCGGCTGGATCGACCCAGGGAGCGCTACCGGTTTTCAAAACTTTCTAACTTCATAAACATTTCCAAAATCATTGTGAGCCCATAGAATAAATTTTCAAAGCATTGAAAATCCATAGAGTTTATTATTTTGAAAAATCATTTTTGAGTGAGCCCAATCAATAAAATTTTTTATTTTTTTTTTATAAAATTTCGGCAGAGTTCCGTTTGTTTTTCGGATTTCCCAAAACCTGTTTTTCAAATAAAATCCCAAATCACAACAATGCACAAAAACACTTCAAATATCATTTCAAACATTTGCGCACTCTGCCGTTTAGTGCGACTTCTCAACACAGTTTATAGAATAAAATAGATACAAACACTCTAATAATAAAAGACAGAAATCATAAAATATTTAATTACAGGACATAATTACAAAACATATTACGAAACATAATTACAAATCCTCCGTATATGCATGCTTTCAGAATATATACATATAACAACAATATAGCTACCCAACTGTGATAACTCTGGGACTCTGTCAGCAAATCTCTCTCTCTCTCTTCAGTCTTTAGTTTCTTCGGGATCCCTGGTACCTACGCGTTAGAAACAAAACTAACGCGCTAAGTAAAACTGCCTAGTGGGTGTACACTTAACATAAATGACAATATAATATAAAACAGTATAGCTAAAACAATATCTCGTAAATCAGAAATTCAGAAATGTAATTAGACAGTAAAACTTATAAACAGAATTGTTCAGAAATATAAATATCTGTATAAAACAAACATTTCTCAAATACTAAAACTTTATAAACATACAATATGTCAAAACTTTATGGAATTCAGTTCAATATCATTTCTTTATTTCCAGACACTTTCTGCCCATAAATTCTAAATTTGGCCCGTGATACACATACCAGGGTGTACAGGACTGGATTACGGGTTTTACAATCGGGTTTCCCATTTCATATGAAATGGTATCCCTATATAAACAGTCGATTTCCCATTTCACGAGGAAATGGTATCCGTGGTAAACAGTCGGTTTCCCATTTCACGAAGAAATGGTATCCAAAATCAATAATCAGAGACGGTGCAGTACTGTCAGAAATTTACCCAATTGACATGTCAATCTCCTATATCCAAATATCCCTATACATATATCAGAGCCGTTCAAACTATCGTAACAAATCAGTTCTGTAGTTTCAGAAATCAACGAATATCATTTGAAATCAAATCAACGAATATCATTTGAAATCACAATCCAGAAATAAGAAAAATCATACAACAATTAGAAATCAGAGTTTGAAAACACACGTTTTCCTTTAACTGTTCACAAGAGTAAATTTTTACATAATAATCCAACAACATACACAAATACAAATATATATAAACAAATCCATGCGAATATATGTATATAAAATCCACATCTCTGTTTCAAAACGAACTAAATCAAAACATTTATTAACAATAAGTTCATAACTATATTTTTTTTTAACATACTAAATCAAAACTTTTTATCAAAATAAGTTCGAAATCGTGTGTACACCAACCTGGATACCGTTTTTCTCTCGACTATCGCGGTTCTACGTTTTCTTTTCCTTTCCCTTTTCTTTCTCTTCCACCTTTTCCTTCTCTTCTCTTCTTCTCTTCTTCTTCTTCTTCTTCCTCTTCTTCTTCTTTCTTCTTCTTTCTTCTTTCTTTCTTCTTCTTTCTTTCTTTCTCGCTCTCTCCTCTCTCTTCTCTCTGTTCTGTGTGTTTTCTGGCTTCTGCGAGAAGCCACTCTTTTTTTTATATTTTTTTAGCCATCGCGACCGTCGTCGCGACCTGTGGTCGCGCCACCAGGTCGCGGTACTCACTGGAGCGTTTGCACCGCCTTCATCGCGAGCACACCTCGCTGTACCTAGGTCGCGCTGGTGGTCGCGTTGCTCACTGCCAGAAATTGACATTTTCATCGCGAGCAGTTCATTGCGACCTGTGGTCGCGGTGACTGGTCGCGATGCTCACTACCAAAAATCTCATTTTCCACCGCGAGCAAGCCATCGCGACTTGTAGTCGCGGTGACCAGGTCGCGATGCTCTCTGCTTCAGTTTTCCTTTTTCTTGCATCATTTTTGGACCGTTCCATCTGGTCCACCTGGAAATCATAAAAAAATAAACATACTTTTAATTACATTTACACCCCTTCCAATCACAAAAATTTATATCCACATATTTAAATTTAATAATTCGAACTCCGGGATGTTACAATAATAGTGACAGTGATAGCCACTGTCATTTATTTTTTTAATTTTTTTTTTAAATGACTTACCACCGGTTCTGGTTAGGGAATTGACGGTTCATCAGACGGTTAAACCACTGGTTCCCTAAAATTAGAGGAAGAATCAAAACCGCGGTTCCTCTTCTAATTCTAATTGGAATCGGGATCAATTCCCATCAAAATTTAAGCAGAACCGACGATTTCAAAATCAAAATTGCCGGTTTTAAAATCACGGCCATATCTAGATTTAACTGTTGAAAATCTAATTAAAATTACTAATTTAATTGATTTAAGAAAAATTAAAAACTACATATTGAATAGTAATAATTAAAAAACAAGTTGAGATTTATTATAACTGAGAATTAGTACTTTCTTTCACATTGGCATATTAGGTGGCGGTGGTTATCACTTGATAATTAATTAATGTAATTCGTAGTACTTTTTCATATTTTAATCTTTAATTGTAATTGAGTGGGTTGCTGTTGCTTTGTCCTTTTAGTTGACAAACATAGACTTTTCGGTCTTTGCTTCATTCTTCTTTAGCATATCATCAGAATTCTTTGCTCATTTTGGTGGTTCTGATCTCAAATATTGTTGCTTCCATATTTTTTTCTCTCTTGTGTTCTTTGTTTTCCTTTGATTCTCATCTCTGTTTCTGCAAAACCCAAAAAAAAAAAAAAAATGGAAGAGATCACAAATTTAAATCGAGTGGGTTGTTGTTGCTTTTGATGTTTTGTCCTCTTAGTTGACGAATAGACTTTTCGGTCTGTGATTCCTTCCTCTTCAGCATATCATCAGATTTCTTAGCTCATTTTGTTGCTTCCATATTTTTTCTCTCTCTTGTGTTCTCTGTTTTCCTTTGATTCTCATTTCTGTTTCTGCAAAAAACCCCCCCAAAAAAAAAAAATTGGAAGAGAGAAGAAGAGATCAAGGGATCACAAATGGCTGAGATTTGTATTTCTGTTGCTGCAAAAGTTGCTGAATACTTGGTTGCTCCTATCGCACGTCCTTCCAGTTATTTGTGGAACTACAGGAGCAACCTTGAGAATCTGAAGAATGAAGTGAAGAAGCTGGAGGGTACAAGAGACAGTGTGCAGCATTCAGTTGAGGATGCTAGAAGAAAAGGTGAAGAGATTGAAAACCATGTTCAGAGTTGGCTCGACAGTGTCAACAACATCATCGATGAGGCATCGAAGGTTATTCAAGAAGATGATGATGATGATCATCATCATCAGCAAGCAAACACGCAACGTTGCAGAGGGTTCGCTTGTCCGAATTTAATGAACCGCTATCAACGTAGCAAGAAAGCTGCTGGGAAGTTGAAGGGTTTTGTTGGACTCAAACAAACAGCTGCAGAATTTAAACAAGTTGTATCATATCGCACCATTCCAGAGCAGACATGGCTTCGGCCTAGCAAAGGGCACCAGGATTTCGAATCAAGAAACTCAATCATGAAGGATGTCTGAGTAATTCTGATGTTAATATGATTGGGATTTCCGGCATGGGTGGCGTTGGTAAAACAACCCTAGCCAAGCAAGTTGCAACACAGGCCAAAGCGGGACAAATTGTTTGATAAAATAGTTTTTGTAGAAGTGTCTGAGTCACCGGATATAAAAAATATTCAAGGAGTGATACCAAATAATTTGGGTTTGCAATTCACTGAAGAGAATGAACATATAAACCCTTTTGGATTATTCTTAAACTTAGACTGCGTAACTGATGTAGAAGAAACAATAGATAAATGGGAAACCTCTCTTAGGATAGCTGTAGAAATTAATAAAATGGATTTAGAAGTAACAAAGAAATTTCTTGAAAAAACATTAATAAATAGTGCTGCTAGATATTGGCAACATCTGCCAACAGAAACAAAAGATATTATATTTGCCTCAACCACATCTGCTGATTTTATAACTGCTGCTGCAGAAGCATTTCAATTAGAATTTCATGGTGAAGGAAAATTAATTAAAGATCCAACAACAATTAATAAATATTGTGTAGCCTTACAAAGACTACAATTATGTGATATATGTGAAATCGAAAGATATATTTGTGTTTTTCAAGATTATTATTATCATATTTATAATCAAATAGATACAGGTTATAGTTATTATTTACCTTTATTCTTTTCTAAGATACCTGACCCTTAGGGACAAAAATTGATAGATACATACCAACCAATGACTGCAGAAGAGACTGTGTCGGGGAGAGCAAACAGACTATGTGATCGGTTGAAGAAAGAGGAGAGGATTCTTATAATTTTAGATAATATTTGGGACAGTATCGATTTTGAGAAGGTAGGAATTCTTTTCGAAAATGATCGAAAGGGATTAAAATCATTGCTGACAACAAGAAATCGCGATGTTCTGACAAATGTTGTGGATTCTCAATGTAATTATCACATTGAGACTCTAAATGAAGCAGATGCTTGGAGTCTTTTTAAGAGCATAGCAGGTACGTGCGTTGACCACCCTGATTTGATATATATAGCAACTAAAGTAGCTAAGGAATGTGGAGGTATGCCCGTTGCCATTGTTACCATAGCAAAGGCATTAAAAGAGAAAGGACAAAATGAATGGAAAAATGCCTTGCGAGAATTGAAAAATCTTTTTTCGGAGAGCTTTGAGGGAATGGCAAAGGAGGTATATACAAGCATAAAATTGAGTTACGATTATTTAGAAAGAAAGGAGCTCAAGGAGATTTTCTTGCTCTGTAGTCGCATGGGACGTACCTATGATGCTTCTGTTCCAGACTTGTTCAGATACGGATGAGGTTTGGGCTTATTTGAAAAATTCAACACAATGGAAGAGGCACTATCCAGTGTATATGTGTTGGTCAACACACTCAAGGCTGCCTCTTTGTTGCTAAATGCTCCCAAGAGTGAATATACTAGTAGAAGTCCTGATAGTGAAAGGTTTGCTATGCATGATGTTGTTTGTGACGTTGCTAGATTAATTGCATCTAGAGATTCACATGTGTTTACTGTGATAGATGATGTCATTCCGCGGTCTTGGATAAATGAGAATACGTTAAGAAAATGCACTTCAATCACATTACACAACATTGGCGAACTCTGTGAAGATCTTCAGTTGGTATGCCCAAAACTCAAGTTTCTCTATATAAAACCTAAGGAATCATTTTCAAGAATCCCCGACAATTTTTTTACACAGATGCCAGGGATTCAAGTTTTACATTTGGTTGAAATGGATTTACAAGCAATTCCGACGTCACTTAGTTGCCTTGCAAACCTTCAAGCTTTGTGTCTAGATCAATGTGAATTAGGAGACACAACTATTATTAGAGACCTAAAGAAACTTGAAATCCTTAGCTTTCATGATTCTGATATTAAAAAGTTGCCTGAATAGATGCGTAAATTGACTAAGTTAAGGTTGTTAGATTTGAGTGATTGCTCCAAACTTAGTGTTGTTCCCCCGAAAGTCATGTCAAGCTTAACCGAATTAGAAGCACTGTATATGGGTAATACCTCTATCCAATGGGAGGTTGAAAGACCAGAAATTGGAAGAAGTAATGTCAGCATTGATGAGTTGAAGCATCTGCCTCATCTTACCATATTAGAGATACATATTCCAAATGCTAAAATGTCAAAAGGTTTGCTCTCCCCAAAGCTTGAAAGATACAAAATATTCATAGGATATGAATGGTCCTACGAGTGGTATTGGAATGTTCCTTCTAAGACTTCCAAAATGTTGAAACTTAATCTTGGTTCCATTGAGGATGGGATTATCTCGCAGTTGAAAGGAATCGAAGAACTAGAATTGGGTGAAGTGCTAGGTGCTAGAATTCTTCTTGATGATTTAGATAGAAATGGTTATTCTACATTGAAGCATCTCTCTGTTTATACTAATTCTCACTGTTTAGAGTTAGTATCTTGTGGTGCTTTACCTTTATTGGAATCATTGGCTGTTGGGCAAATGGATGGCTTGAAGAAGATATGTAATCGTCCACTTGGAGCAGAGTCTTTTGGCCAGTTAAGAACTATAGAAGTGTCAAACTGCCCTATGTTGAATAATATCTTCACATTCTCCATTGTCACAGTGCTTCCACAACTCCAAGAAATTAAAGTGTCTTACTGTGAAAACATGGAAGAGATTTTTGCTATTGGGGGACAAGATAATGGCAACAACAATGAAGTGGTTCATGAGATTAAGTTCAGTCAATTACGCATTTTGAGACTACACAGTTTGCCGCGGCTCAAAAAATTATGCTGCAAAGTGAAGACAGCTTCCTCATTGCAATTGACAAGTGAGACAAGGGCTAGAGAAATCATTTCTGAAGAAAATCTTGATTTTCCCATGTCGCTCTTCCACGATAAGGTATGTCCAGGTTAATAACATAAATTGTTGAAGTCACTGCTCCATAGTCTTCATTTATATAAGAAGATTGAAACTACTCTATCTGCAGGTTGTGTCCCCCAACTTGGAGGTCTTGCAAGTTTATGAAATTCATGTCGAAAAGATTTGGCACGACTTACTTCCAAGGACATCTTTTTGGGTTCAACATTTAAATGAGTTGATTGTATATGACTGTGATAATTTAAAAGAGCTCTTTTCATCTTCTATGGTAATCACGGAAGAGTCATGAGAAGAAGATAAGAGGGATACAATATCATTCTCTAAATTAAACCGTCTTGAGATGGAGAACCTCGCAAAGCTGACAAGTTTGCGGTCTGAATATTATATCGAATTTCCATCATTAGAAGAATTCACGATAAAGAGCTGTCCTAAATTGAAGACATTCATTTTCGATGATATGGTACATAAGAATACTTAATTTATATTTTCTATTTGTTTATATTTTTCCACAAGCTTTTTGATATTCTAAAATTTAATTTACCTTTTCTCCATTTAGTAGTACTGATTTATTATTTCTTTATTTTTCGAATACATATTTTCCAATTATTTTCGGTTGTTATAATGAGAAAGAATCATCAATCATCATTAACTCAATAGCACATATATACTACAGGTTAGAGTTCCTAGCTTAAAGGAAATGGAAATTTACAACATGAACAACTTGAAGACGATATAGCACAATCAACTTGACGGGAATTCCTTTCGTAAATTAAAATCATTGCAAGTTGAGAAATGCCAGAAGCTATTGACTCTGTTTCCATCGAACATATGTGAAAGGTTCTTGAGCCTGGAGTTTTTAACTGTTCGTGAATGTGGCTATTTACAAGAAATATTTGATCTCCAAGGAATAATTTCTGAAGAATTGTTCTTTCCGAACTTACAAAAAACTAGAAGTTTCAGGGTGTCCAAGTCTGAAAAATCTGTTTTCTGCATCTATTGTTGCGAAGGAATGGCCTGTTAGGTTTCGCTTTCCGAATTTGACTTCCCTGGAACTGCATAAACTACCAGAACTTAGAAACTTCTACCCCGGTAAACATACCGTGGAATGGCCTGTCTTGAAAACGTTAAATCTATGCGATTGTGGCATGCATGACACGGACGAGGAGAGCCAAATGCAGCAACCCCTTTTCTTGGCCGAAGAGGTATGAGACCTTACCTTCTTTTTCTTCTTCTTATATGTGTGATTGTTTCACGTATTGTCTATGAAATTGTTTGTGGGATCATAACAGCTACTCTTTTTTTTTTATATATTATTGGTTGCTACTTGCTAGGCCTTCCCATGCTTGGAGAAATTGGCATTAGCAGGAAAAGAGCTCATGATGCTACGGCAGGGCCAGGTTCCTGAATCTATCTTTCACAAACTTAAATTTCTTGTACTCAAGAATGACAAATCAACAGTTTTGCCACTTGATATCATTCAAAGATTTCAGAATCTGGAAGAGCTTTCACTATTCTCTTGTTCATACAACGAGATATTTTTATGTGGAGAGGACCAAACGCACGCAGCGTTAGCGACACCTGCAAAAATGAACATATTAGTTCTTCGATGGCTTCAGAATCTGAAGTACATGTGGAAACAAGACTCCAAATTGGACTTAATTCTTCAAAATCTTGAAACTACTAGTTGATGATTGTGACAGTCTAATCAATCTAATGCCGCCTTCAGCTTCTTTTCAAAATCTGACAATTTTAGAAGTTAGTGGATGCCGAAGTTTGGAAAACATAGTAACATCCTCTGTCACTTGAATTTATTTTCAGAGGATAAAATTATTTTCAGCAGCTTGAAGAGTTTGTCACTTGAATTTTTAATAGGTCTCAAAAGTTTCTGCTCTTGGAATTTTACCTTAGAATTCCCATCTTTAGAAGAATTAACTGTGTTCAGCTGCCCGAACATAAAGATTTTCTCTCGAGGAAACTTGACCACACCAAAATTACAAAAAGTTGAGATTGACTTCAAATCAGTTAAATATGTCCGGATGCTGACCTTAACACAACCATACAACAGATCCATGAAAAAGCGGTACACATTGATTCATTAAGCTAAGCAATCTCCAGTATTTTTTTTCTCTAATAGCATTCTGTTATATAATTCTTGCTTTTCACTTTTAATATGTTTTGATTTGTTACAGAATGGTCGCAGAAAGCAGATTTCCACAAAAGACAACGGTGCTTCTTCCAGTCATCACCATCTGGAGTGAAGACACTTTTTGTGTACATAGCTTGTTAGACATTGCTCTTTACTCATATTTTTCACAAGTTGAAGTAGGAGGAAGGTTCTTCTTTCTCTATCTTCAGTGTTTGTGCTTTAGCTTTCATTCATATTCATATGATGTTTGCTGCTTTTGGAATGTTGCAGCACTCGTTTTCATCATCTTCTATGACTCTTTTCTGCAGTTGTATATTGTCACCTAAAGTGTATATACTATTCAGGAATGAAAATAAAAGGGAATTAAGTTCTATTATAAAAGGAATCTGGAAAGGAACTGACGCCTCAATGGGAATTAATTAGGATTCCTGATTAGTAAACGCACTTTCACCTCAATAAAATCATTAGCATCGTACAATAGCTCTTTCTATTAAGTAATACATGAGCCTACTGAATTTCTACTGCATCACAGAAAAAAAAAAAAGGAACATTTGATCTTCCATGAGTTTTCAAACACTCCAATAATCATGCATGATTTGCCATTTCTCCACACAAGCAATTTCTATTAGATTATCAAACCTCTTGGCATTCTACAAGATGATTTAACAAACCAACCTCCCCTAAGATATTCCTATTTCTAAGATGTACAAGACAACGGAGTATCGGGTGGCTACGAAGTCAAAAAATTCTCCGAATATATCAAGCTTTTTACTTCTATACAAGACTAGGTAGGAACCGAACGAGCATATGAGGTTAGTTGCTAAAATTTTAGCTTAGCTTCTTTACTGGGTTGTCACACTCTTTGCAAGATTTCGAGGTTGGTCGACATTGTAACCCCTTAGTACGGTGAGATGATATGCCAACAACTGCAAGCAGAAAGCGTAGTGTGGTTACTATCAAAATTCATCAAAAACTGCAACTATTGATATTCAACGGACAACAAATTAGCGTATAATACAATTCAGAATGTTGATAATGCCAGAAAATATCAGACTACACTAGTAGTTTGACAATGTCACTGTAAGTAATAGGAGTCTTGCTTATGAATTCTTCATTTTTTCTTACAATTCAAAGAAGACAGTAAGTGAAATGTACAAGTCAGTTCGAAATTTAAAATAACACCATTTGAATTAAAAAAAAAAAAGAAGCAAGACATTGACACAATACATAATATCTTGAGTATGTATAAGTACAATATAGAACATCGAGTGCTATGTGTGTATTTGTGTTAAGAAAAATAATTTCTTGTAACCTTTAAATATTCAAAAAGAATGAAGGAGCTGGGATGGACCGGAAATCCAAAGTACTCACATTTGTGGGAGAAGATTTGGCAACCATATTAGAGCAGGATAAAGATATTCAGAAGCATCTAAGCTAACTATAAGATGGCCCGAATGCAATGTCAAAGCCCGATTGATATATCAAACAGCACAAAACAAGCAAGCATGAACAGACACCCATATCCACTATTTATCTATCTTTACAATATAATTACTTAGCATCAATGTAGCATTAGCAAAACATATCAATTTAGAGTTTTGCACCAAAAATAGACAGCAAGCACATGCATAATCCAAAATTTGTGGCAAAGTAAAATACCTGCAGTGGAACTATATTAACTACAGGTTGAAGACAGTCCTCAACTTGAGGAACTTCAATTACTCGACAAGATCCACCGAGGCACACAGATGCTGCATCCCCTTGCGAACACATAACTATCAAGCGACCTTTGCGAGCATGAAGTTGCTGAATAACCGACTGCTGCTTGCTGTCAGCAATTGGAAGATGTCAGCACCAAACACAGCAAATTTTTTCAGATATTATAACTGCTTTCAACAAGAATAAAACCAACCTGAAACAAGCATCACGGGTAGCAATTACAACAATAGGTAAACTTTCATCAACTAATGCTAAAGGACCATGCTTCATTTCACCAGCAAGAATTCCCTCACTATGCATGAGTGAAACTTCCTTCACTTTTAAAGCACCCTCCAAAGCCGTTGCATAGTTGTATCCTCTCCCAAAAACAAGAAGTGATTGCTCAGCAATCAATAGTTGGGCTAGATCCCTCATTTCCTGATCAAGCTTCAACACCTCTCTGACTTTGTCTACAAAGATGAAAGATAAAAGAGAATTATTTCGGGAACAGTAAAACAGTACAAGAAAACTCCTACTACTGAAAAGTGGAATACGAAAATCAAACTAAAACTTACTCGGCAAATCAAATAAACCATCTATTACTGCCTCCCTTCTTGATTGTTTAGACATTGTGTCGCCTCCAATTGCAAGAGCCATCATGGCCATCACTACTATTTGACTTGTGTATGCCTGTTTATATGGTGTTAACATTGTAAATCAATTAAACAAAAATGATAACAAAGCTTTCTATACTTGCAATTTCTTACCTTGGTACTTGCTACACCAATCTCACATCCAGCATTGATATGAATACCACAGTGTGTAGTTCTGGCTATTGCACTACCAACAGTATTTGTTATCCCAACACATAATGCACCATTTTCTAAAGCATATTCTAAAGCATGTAATGTATCTGCAGTTTCACCAGATTGACTGACAAAAACTGCTGTATCTTCTCTGTATATAGGACCTTCCCGATCCAATAGATCACTAGCAATTTCCATAGTGACAGGGACACCTAAGTTTACATATAAAATAAATGAAAATAAAAATCAATATAACAGATTCTAGATTCTGCAAAAAATTTACCAATAAAGAAACTGTAATTACCAGATAATTCTTCCAAGATAGGCCTTGCAGCTAGAGCAGCATTATAACTTGTACCACAACCAATGAAAACTATACGTCGGCTTCGTCTAATGGTTCTAAGGTGATCTTTTAATCCACCCAACAGAACAGACTTGGCTTTGCAAGAACCTCCACGTAGAAGCCTTCCTCTCATTGTGGTTGTAAGAGATTCTGGCTGCTCATGGATTTCTTTCTGCATATAGTGCTCATACTTTCCTTTATTTATTTGTTCAACCTCCATCTCAAGAATAGATAACGCACGTTGAACAGATGCAGGTCTAGCAAGGGCATTACTAGGTCTTCCCTTGGCATTATCAAACTTAAGAATTGACACACTTCCATCCTGAAACAATTGTCAAAATAACAAGTAAAGAAATGGACAGCATAATGTCTATATAATAACTAAGCATCACAAGGGTGGATAACAAAAATATTTGGTGCTTCTTTTTTATCCAATTCCTCCTAAAGCTATAACAGTAAGTCAGGAGGTTAGTCTAGTGCAGTCAATATCAAACCTAATTATGGCCCTAGACACAAAAACAAGGTAAGGCACTCAAATCACAGCTTAGAACCTCTGAGGAAGGTGACTTCAATAAAAATGAGGCACTTCTCTTAGTAGTCGCGAGCACCACTAAAAATAGAGAGCTTTTATATTAAAATTCATTTTTAAGTGTCCCTTAGATAGACATCTCCTCACTCATAGATAGGGTCATTCTTGTCAAAGATATTCTGTCTTCCTCAAGCAAATAATATCCATCAAATATTGCTGCTGAGAAGGGAAAAGGAAGAAAAAGGATAAAAAGAAGAAGAAGAAGAATGTATTTGTACTTTGTCACTATAATCTGTCTCATGATCAAGTCCTCAAGACGGAGCTAAACATGCTTTAAATTTGTTTACATACAATTCATACTTCTAGCAATTTGTTTCCCTTTTTTGTTTCTGAAAAATGATTTGAAGTCTAGAAACTCTACTGTAAAATTAAACTGGATAAATATGGATAAAAATTCAACCTACAGACCATGGAATCCAAACATAAAGTCCCTTAACAAGCTGCCATAGAGCAGAAGTGAAAAGTGCCTCCATAAATCAACCTCCAATACATAAAGACATTAAGAGACCTTACTACCCCTACATTTTTAGACCTTACATTCTTCCAATTCTAATTCTAAAAGTTTGCCTGCCATTGCCATAACTTTTAAATGCCAAAACAGATAAGTTTCCATCCAGCAAAAGCAAACAATTTATCCAAGTAACATTGTAAAAGAGTAAAATCAATTTCAAAAAGACTACTTATGTGAACCAAAAAGAAATACCTTAAGATGAACGACTTCACCATCCTCAATCACCAAAACTTTTTTTGTATGTTCAACAATAGCACTGCCATCACTTGAAAGAAAAAGTTCTCTGGGATGCCCATTCTTTGAGAGGAATTTAGAATCATGCAGTGCTGATCCACTGTTTGTATCTTCATTTAAATCCTGAGATTACAGTAGCATTTATTTATATGGAAAAATATTAAAGAACAAGAAACAGATCATATGATAAATATGAACAGAATATAGGATTTAATAAAACATGGTCATATAGTCAGATAATGCTTCCAGATAAGCTTCCAACTCAACTCAACTAAGTTTCAATGCTAACTTAGTCCATGCTAAGAAAGCTTCTATTGCCCAAAAATCTATCAATTTAGATTATTCACCAAGATAAAAGGGGAGCAGTTGCAAGGGGAGATCACACTGAGTAATATAAACAACCTATGGCAACCCTAGATAAGGACCTACACAAAAAAAAAGAAAAAAAATACATCGATACATCCAAACCATCTGTCCAACAGGATAACTAAACCAAACTAATAAAACACAGTGTGCTTCTAATACATGCAATTCAAAGAGCAAGAAGAAAAGCCAGGTATCTTTCTCTTCAGTAGCTTCTGCTACCCATCTAGGCATAGATACAAAAGAGATGATTGTTGGATATGTGAATTTCACAGGTCAAAACTATAACAGGAGTTTACAAGCTTCAAGAGTGAGTCATGCCTAAGGTGCATATCAAGATTGCAACTAAGATCAGCTTGATACTGGTATTAAATACTTAATTCAGGACAAACACATCAGTAGTTGAGACACAAACAAACTCAACCATAAAATTTCCAAGTTCTGTTAAGTTTTAGTTTAGTAACTTCACATAAACTCTGTAATAATATTACTTGAATAAATGAATCTCACAAGAAAGGTAGAAAATGAACTACTAAATATATCAATATTTGATTTGTACCAATATCATTTAAATGCCTGTAATTAGGCGGGCCCAATTTACCAAAACTTCAACCCCGAGCTATTTTGGAAACCGAATAAAACTCAAATAGCTCTAAATCCAACCCAATTTGGCCCAAATAGGTTGATTGCGTAGGTTCCCGGGAAGCCTCATTATTTGTACTTGCACCCTAACTGCAAAGTGAATACACCTAGAAGATACTGACTTCATTCAGAGAGTGAATCAGACTTCATTTAAAATTCCAAAACTGAATATTTAAGAAAAACAAGATCCTTGCAGCTCCTCTGGCATTAATTTGTATTTTGGAAGTTTCATGCATGTCAGTTCTTTTCACTCCGTTATATAAATCAATCAAACATTAAAAGAAAATTTAAACTGAAAATTCCACAGAGACAGTTACATACACCAACATGCAACTTCTCTTCTTGGCACTCAGAAGTTGCACTTTGCACTGTTTAAATAATTGCCAGAAACTATCACATTTTTCCAGTTCAAGATCTCAAGTATCAAATTTGAAACTGTATAGTGTAGCATCAACTTGGCACCTTTAATAAATTAAACTTCATACCAAAATAAAGCACTCTATAGGTATTCTCTATCAAATGGACCGTGAACAATTCTATAATGAGCAACAATCAACCAATTCACCAAAAACAGCAATAAAAAAATACCAGTGCTTAATTGCAGGGAAGTCATAAAAATACAAAGAGAAGAAAAGTAACAAGCAGAAAATACCAGGCAATGACATCCTTAAAACAAAACAAAACGGAGATAAACAAAGCCAAGAGGAAGACTCAATTTATATTACCTAAATTCTAAAACACAGCACCTACTATCGGAAACAATAACCAGAGAATAAGATTCATAAACTGATTTTATGACAGAGAAGAAATACTACCAGAAGCTTGATTATAGACTTTTAATGGATATTTATCAAGTATAACTTACTTTTACACCTAGGAGCAGTGGACTACCACGCTTGCATGCGATTAGCTCATTTGGATAGTGTCGACTTTTAAAAATGAGGGCATAGGCTCCTTCAAGGTGCCTCATAACTTCAACAACAACTTGAGTAAATGTGACAGCCCGGTCACCTGCAACACAAAAGACTTGATGTCATCTTCATATCTATTTTAGAATCTCATAAAACGTGCATAGCATTTCAGGGAGATGAAACACCAACACACAAAATGCACTTTGTTTGAAGTAACAATGAGAGCAAAAAATTAATTGTAGTCAAATGCAATTCCTTGAAAGCAAGTATGCTGTTTTCATGCAAAATTAATGCTTATGTTTACAATCAGATGTCAACTTTGGTTACAAACAGACGTTACTTCATTTTTCTATCTTCTCCTTATGGATCCATATTATCTCTATTTTTTGGTAATTACCCTCAATTCAACGTGGATTGCTAATATCTTTTCAAACCATTCAAATAACTTGCTCAAACCATATTTCCAATCCACAGCCCACAGCAAGCATAACCAGAACCTAGTTTCGTAGTTAATTGTCCACAGTAATCATAACCCAAACCTCATTTCACTGTTGCTTCCACATAGATATAATATTGCATCAACTGTACAAAAAAGGAAAGCAGGTGGGGAAGGCTAGATTGTGTTTAAAACAAAAGCAATTCTAGAATCTCATTGACACCACACTAATATTGGCACATAAGGTGATTTACAAGATAAAAAGACTAAATATACTCTTCAAAGAAATTAAAACGCAAAACAAGTTTTAGTAAATAATGTTACCTTCTTCATTTGCTTTGTCAAAAACAAACTTGGCAAGCTTCGGAATTACTTCTGTATCTGTTTCAGATTCAAAGGTGAAACCATGTCGGACGAGTGTTTCCTTTAACACCTGAAGATGAAATACACAAAGCAAGAACATTTTAGCATAAGCCAATATATAATAAATATACTAAGAAATTAACCAATAGATATAAAAATAATGCATCAAATACTAAATGTAATCCACACAAGCTCAATAGAAAAATTGAAAGCATGGATCATAATAGTGAGAGCAATCCTCAAGATTATATTAAACTTAATGCTGGGTGTAATTGTTGTACGGTCATCGAAAGCATGAGAAATAAAGGAAAGAGATTAATATGACATAATATAAAAGATATGACTTGAGTTAGAGCCCAAGATCCCAGTAAGCATATCACTGGAGACACCGAGACAGTAATTTATTTTCCAACCATGTATACAGGAAGTTCAGGCACCAAAAACTCCAATCTCAGAAGTTATATTTCATAACATCACTAACTATAAGCCCGATCTGCAGCCCCCCAAATATATGCCCAGTCCAACTCAGATACAATAGTAAAAGAATATAAAGTAAAGCATTTTCCCTAGTCAATCGCAGCATCGACAACAGACAAAACAAACAATACAAGTGAGCAATTATAAATGTAAATAAAAAATTAAAAAGAAAAAAGAAAAAACTCATATCTCGCCAGCCTTTCCTTGTCGGATGATTATTTCTAAATATTTTTCACTGTTCCATGCAATTTAAAAATTCCCTTTCCCCTAGCATAAGCTTTTCTGTGTTCTAGCAAACCACGGTGATAACTATAGAAACGTATTCAAGGGCTCATGATGACTAATATATCTTGTTAGCAGCAAGGTCATGAACTTAACTAAGTATACGTTTGGAAAAGTTTCTCTACTGGACAAAAGAGCTTTTTTAATCCCAAAAGCTTTTTTCAATTTTTTTTTTTTTTTTTTTTTTGCCACTCTAGTAGAACTTTTGAACGATTAAAAAATATTGTTTAACGTTTACTCGGAGAAGCTCAAATATTAGGTTTTTCCAAGTATATCTTTTGAACTTTTAAAAACATTAAAATGTCTAAAATAAGCCTATTATATTTTGTTAATTTTACAGTGCCTTTTAACTTAAAAATATGTCATTTTTGGTAATCCTATCATTTCAAAAAGCTTTTTTTAATTGACAACCAAACAATCAACATCTTTTCTTTAAAAGCTCTATTTGTAGAAGCTCTACTTATAAAAGATCTATTTGGAGAAGCTACCATAAATCTGTCAAAGTAGTTAATTCTCCAATAAAGTATGATCAATTTTCTTCCTAGATATAAAAAGTTTACAAGCATCATTTAATCACACCTGGAAGTGCAAAAATCAATTTTAAAAGTAATTTCAGATTGCCCAGATTTTATTTTATGTTGGGCCAATTCAAAAGACTACTAAATTCAATTTCTTGGAAGACAAAAAATTTAGCTTCAGCCCAAGGATATCGGCTATGTAGACTGCTACATTCAATTTCTTGGCAGACATGATGGCAGTTCAGCAAACACTAATTTGATTCACATCAACAAAAAAAGCTTCTAAGAAGAAAATCAGAACGTGCTATTAGTGAAATATCCAATTATACACGTCGACAAACCTATAAGAGCAATCAGCAACATTAAAGTTTAACCCCTTCTACTAGCAAAGATATATGAAAAAGGAAAACCGAATATTATAAACAGAAAAAACAATACATAGATTATATATTTATACACATTCTTTAAAAGGTTACTTTAAAGGCATTAACACTAGGGGAACATAATTCCAACCAACTCAAGTGATAAAAAACCAATCATTTGTACAAAGAAGGAAACATGTTACTATCTTAATCAAACCTCATAATTGGTAATAACTCCATTGTGAACAACCAAGAACTCATTCCCATCACCCGAAGTCTGAGGATGACTATTCCTCGGCGCTGGCTCTCCGTGAGTTGCCCACCGAGTGTGTGCTATTCCCGCATGATCAGAAAAGGACTCCTCCAAATTCAATTCCGTTACAGCCACATCTGTAAAACCAAAAAAAAACCATTAGTTCCTCCTATAACATAAATGAAGCAACTATTAAATTGGACCAACAATTAACGATACACATTTTTCCTTTAAGGAAATAAACACATCAAATCAAATTTGTGGTACAAGTAATCTTTAAAAAACCAAAAACAAAAGAAATCTTTCTCATTTGTTTTCTGTATATGTCCATTGTTTCCACTTTTACAACCGAAAAGGCACATTTTTTTTATAAAAACAATAGCAAAACAAAATAAAACTAACTTATGCTGTTCAAATATTCCAAGCAACCAAAAGGTGGGTGAGATTGGCCCGTGAAGCCCGCCCCATTTAACCCGAATGTAATATACTCAAAACACCTAATCGCATATCCGCAATTCATAACAATATAATATTACTTCCTTTAACTTAAAGAAACAATCAAACACTAAAAAGAACAAGTCTTCTTGCAAGGCAAAATCCGGGTCAACCCGACTAATTCGATCTGATCACGTACCAAACCCGAATTCCCATTCCCATTCCCATTTCCATTTCCAAACAAAATGGACAACCAAACCAAAAAGATCTCTTCTTCTTTTTTTTTTCAAAAAAAAAAAAACATAAAACTAACAACAATAATTAAAACAAAATGATTCTTTGAAGGTAAAATCCGGGTCATCCAAACAGAATGATCCGAACCCGAATTCCCATTTCCATTCCAGAAAAAAAACTAACAATCAAATCCAAGAAAAGCAAAAAAAAGAAAGATTGGGACCTTGGTAGACGGATTTGACGAGAGACTCGATGTTGCCTTCTTGACGGAAGACAAGAGGCGGAGGAGGATCATTCGAGGATGCCGACGGGGCAGCGGATGATAGGGATGGAGGAGGAGGAGAGTCGTCGATGGAGATACCTGCGGAGTCGTAGCCGCGGTACTCGAGACGGCGGAGACCGTTGAAGAGAACTTGGAGAATGTAGCGCCTCTCTCTGTTCACGTTGTAATTCAAGTACGCAAATATCCCACACATTGTTACTCTTCTCTTTCTCTCTCTCCTGATTGATTTGAATTGCTTGATTTCTGTGAGGTGGCGGTGGGTTTTTATACGAGGAAGAAGAAAGCGGGTGCAGAGTTTTTGACTTTCGACTTTTATTGTTTTTGGTTGACGAAAATACCCTTCAACTGTTCAACTGGAGGGATTTGTCGACTTATATGATTTTTGGGCTAATTACAATGACACCCCTGTAGTTTAACATAATAACACAGACATTTCAAGTATGGCATTTTTTACAGTCGATTACTCTGACGTTACAGAAATGTTACACCAATATTCCCTACCGTTAGTGTCAATCCGTTAATGTTACTTTGTCAGTCCAACAGTAAGGGTAAAATGGTAAAGTTACCAGATACGTCAAATATAATTAATGTTGTATAGTAATTATATTGTTTAAATAATTAATTTTATAATTTTATAAAAGTTTAACATTAAAAAATGGGATAATTAATCTTTTTTTTTTTTGTTTCTTCTCTCGGCAACACAAACCTAAACCCAGAAAACAATCATTTTTATGAAACAATCATCATTATTTTTTTTTGAAACAATCATCGTTCCTATCACATAAAATCAATAAATTTTGGCATTCATTCAAAGCCATTAATTCATTACTATCACATAAAATCTAGTTTGTTTAATAAATTTTTTATATCTGTTTAATAAATTTTTTTAATTATTAATATAAATATAATAAAAAAAATTTAAAATAAAATATCAGAGCATTTTAGACATTTTACTCGTTTGACCGTTGAACGTTAGACCTTAATGAACTGGCATTAACGATAGGGGATGTTTGTATAATATTTCTGAAGTGTCAGGATAATTAACTATAAAAATATTATACTTTGAATATCTATTTTATTATGCCAAACTACAGTAATGTCATTGTAATTAGCCTATGATTTTTTTTTCCTATATATTTATTTATTCGTCTACTAATAATTGAATGATATAAATTTATACACCTCCCTTTTTATATTTTCGATGAGAGATCAAATCTTACTATATTTACATTATTACATATGTGGATAGATATAAGATATATCAATCTTAGGGTGGATTAGATATTTCGCGATCATTGAAATAAATATTTGGATTACCTATTTAGTGATCCGATCGGTATTAGAATTTTTTTTTTTTTAAAAAAAAACTATATATGTTTATGGAAATCATAATTTCAAATAAGACAAAAACTCAACTAAAATAATCTTTTTAAATAATAACACAATAAATGCAAGAGTAGATATATTGTCCAAATTACGAACGCCAATTTATAACAATCACATTAATATATTAATTATAAGATAATGTGTTAATAATGTGGTTGTTACAAATCAGTTTGCTGCGTTATTTTAATAAATTTTTGGATAGTAAACTCTTATTAAGTGGTTAGTACACCTCATTTCCACCATAATGGTAGTCAGTGGTGGAGTTAAAAAGTTTTTCCAATGGAGACTTAGTTCAAATAGATTATATTATAAAATATAAATAATAATAATAGTAATAATAAAAACAATGATAATAGTGTAATAAAAAAAAACTAAAACTTTCATATCATTCATAATTGTTGATAATTTTACAATTGTCCACAACGCGGTTTCATATTTTGAAGTCGTTGTACAATAGCTTCGTTATCAATACTTTTAAATACATTTTTTTTTTCAATGTTGTAGTAGCCAAAATATGTCTGGCCCAAAGTATGGCCCAAGGACAAAGCCCATAGCTAAAAATGGGACTACACTCTCATGTAGTACGAAGGTGGCTCAGCATGAAAATCAAGTCGCACGACATGGAGCGCCATCATATAAACATACTAGTTCAAAGATCTTGTCGCACGACATGAAGCCCTCATGTAGTACGACGACGTACTAAGTTCGAAGACTATGTCGCACCACACGAAGCACTCGTGTAGTACGACGACGTACCTATTTGAAGACCTTGTCGCACGACATGTACCCTCATGTAGTGCGACCGTGCTACATCACCCAATCATGGTCCAGATTGACAAGAAACCTACATGTCGTACGACATAGCATCTCCGTGGCTCCGAGGGAGACCAGATTATGATCTACTTTGACACAGGTCCTACAAAGTCATAATGACACTTGATGGCAGCCCAATCAAAAGGAGCACCCAGATGCTTTCTTGGTGGAAGACAGAGAAGAGAGAATGATGAGATCTCTCAAAAGGAAGAAGCATTAGTCCTCTATAAAAAGGAGGATAATCCCTCATAAGAGGGAACGGCCGAAAAACTGAGATCCAGATATTACTGAGAAAGAACCACACCCTCCGGCCATTGCTCATCTTCTCCGATCACCCTCCGACCTTACATCTCCTTTGATCAAAGAAACCCCAACTGTGAAGATAGCAGGAAGTATTTCTCACTCATCTCCATTTACGAGCATTACACATTCATTAGCACTCGCTAACTTGACCGTCGGAGTGACTTTGGCCGGCACCATCCCGGTGTCCCAGACGTCCTGCCATACTGAAAGGAATGGGTAGGTCGGTTCGTTGGCCAGACAAGATGATGAGCCCGCCGGATCAAAGAGACAATACTAAATGGTGCGAATTCCATGGAGACCACGGCCACCGAACTGAGCATTGCGTGGCGCTACGATTGGAAGTAGCCGAACTACTCAAGAAAGGCCACCTTAAAGAATTCCTGACTGATAAAGGTAAGCAAACTTTTATGAATAAAGAGAGGTCGCGCGACATCGCTTCAATACCACCACCAGAACCTCCCAAACACGAGAGAACTGTGAACGTCATATCTGGCGGGTCTGAAGTGAATGGAGCAACCTACTCGGAAGCAAAGCGCCACTCACGATAGGCCGGTCGTACGGACGTCCAACAAATTCGTACGACGGATCCCACATGTGACTACCCAATCAGTTTCAGCAGCGATGAACATATGGACTTATTCAATCCCCACCACGACGCACTAGTTATCTCACTGACGGTGGCCAATTGTTTGATCAGACGGATCCTAGTGGACAATGGAAGTTCAACAAATGTACTCTTCCTCGGCGCGTTGAAAGAGATGCATATTGACGAGTGTAACATCGTGCGTCGCTCCACAATCCTTGTAGGATTTAGTGGAGAACACAAGAACACTCTGGGAGAGATCACCCTTCCAGTCTACGCGGAAGGCGTCAACTTGAACACGCGTTTCCTCATCCTGGACTGTCCGTCGTCCTACAACATAATCATGGGTCGCCCATGGATTCATGAGATGAGGGCAGTGCCCTCAACATATCATCAGGTCATCCGTTTCCCTACCAGGTGGGGAGTTCACGAGATCCGAGGGCAGCAAAAGACCTCGCGTGACTGCTACCAGAACACTCTTAAAAGCAGGTCGTCCGACTTATAGCAATTACAGAATGAGAGCACCCCCACCAACAAAGACGAACCTGATATGGAAGAACTCGACGAAGTATCCATACATCCCGATTTTCCAGACCACAAAGTTAGTATCGGATCCCGCCTTCCACAAAATATCCGAGCAAGACTACTCAGCTTCTTGACGGCACGGCACGACAGCTTTGCATGGTCGCACGCAGACATGATCGGAATTAGCCCAGAAGTCCTAGTGCATAAGTTACAAGTCGACCCGGATCATCCACCTGTGAAGCAAAAAAGGAGGAAGTTCGCACCCGAGCGCAACAAGGTTATAAATGAAGAAATCCAAAAGCTAATTGACATTGGCTCGGTGAGAGAAGTAAGTTACCCAGACTGGCTCGCAAACGTAGTGGTGGTGAAGAAAAAGAATGGGAAGTGGCGAGTTTGCATCGACTTCACGGACCTCAACAAAGCTTGTCCAAAGGATTCCTTCCCTCTCCCACACATCGACATGATGGTAGACGCTACGGCAGGCCACGAACTATTGAGCTTCATGGATGCATTCTCCGGTTACAACCAAATCCTTATGCATCCAGATGACCAAGAGAAGACTTCTTTCATCACGGAGCGCGGCATTTTTTGCTACAAAGTAATGCCATTCGGTCTCAAGAACGCTGGGGCAACCTACCAAAGGTTAGTCAACAAGATGTTCGCAACCATGCTTGGACAGACTATGGAGGTCTATATCGACGACATGCTAGTGAAGTCATTAGTAGCAGACCAACACCTCGATCACCTCCGGCAGTCGTTCGACATCATCGACGAGTATGGGATGAAGCTTAATCCAACCAAATGCTCCTTCGGCGTTTCCTCGGGGAAGTTCCTTGGCTATTTAGTAACCAAGAGAGGCGTCGAGGCCAACCCAGATCAACTCCAGTCCGTCATGGATCTAAGGTCCCCCAAAAGCATCAAAGACGTACAAAAGCTAACTGGACGGCTCGCAGCCCTCAACCGATTCATTTCAAAGTCGTCTGAAAAATGTAAGCCTTTCTTCGATGCTCTAAGAAAGAGCAAGTCATTTGATTGGAATCAAACAAGCGAGGACGCCTTCCAAAATATAAAAAGGTATCTAGCGAGCCCGCCTCTACTCTCCAAACCCAAGGAAGGCGAGACCCTCCTGCTCTACCTCGCTGTATCCGAAACAGCCGTTAGCGCTGTACTGATAAGGGAGGAGGATGACAAACAACTCCCCGTATACTACATCAGCAAGACTCTACTCGGTGCAGAGACAAGGTACGCCCAACTCGAAAAATTAGCCCTCGCACTAGTCACGGCCGCAAGGAAATTACGGCCGTACTTCCAATGCCACACTATTAGTGTACTCACTGCCTTCCCCTTGAAAAGTGTCCTACATAAACCTGAACTATCCGGCCGTCTAGTGAAATGGGCCGTAGAGCTGAGCGAGTACGACATCAACTACCAACCTCGCACGGCGATCAAGTCGCAAGTACTGGCGGATTTCATAGCAGACTTCACACCAGGGACTCTACAAAGAGCGGAGGAAGAACTTTGCACTATGTCGTGCGACACGCCAAGGGAAGAGTGGAGTTTAGCAGTTGATGGATCAAGTAACGCTAGAGGCAGCGGGCTGGGAATAGTACTTACCTCCCCTACGGAGCACGTCATCGAGAGGTCCATCAGATGTGGATTCAAGACCACCAACAACGAAGCCGAGTACGAAGCCCTCATAGCTGGGCTCACCTTGGCAAAGGACTTACACGTCGAGCGAATCAAGGTACGCAGTGACTCCCAATTAATTGTGAGACAATTGCAAGGGTCCTATCAAGCTCGGGACTCGAAGATGTCGGCCTACTTGACCTTGGTAAAAGAGTTACAAGCTTCATTCGAGTCATTCGACATCGAGCAAATACCCAGATCCGAAAACGCGCATGCCGACGCACTCGCCAATCTTGGGTCCTCACTGGATACCACAATGGAGCGAACCATTCCCATGGTGTTTGTCCAATGGCCAGCTGT
Organism: Xanthoceras sorbifolium; assembly: GCA_003430845.1. Taxonomy (NCBI): domain Eukaryota; kingdom Viridiplantae; phylum Streptophyta; class Magnoliopsida; order Sapindales; family Sapindaceae; genus Xanthoceras; species Xanthoceras sorbifolium. The sequence goes on along the minus strand of CM010619.1, from coordinate 4,460,573 downwards.
GTGGAAACCAACAAAGCTCGAAGTCAATCCAATTTCGGACGAGCCAACTTGGGTCACCCCGATTTACGACTACTTGAGAGACGACGCCCTCCCACCTGACAAAGTAGAAGCACGAAGAATTAAGATCAAGGCCGCCCGATTTTCTATAATAGAGGGTCAACTGTACAAGCGATCCTACTCCGGGCCCTACCTCAAATGTCTCGACCCAGTCGAAGCTCAGCAAGTACTCAAGGACTTACACGAGGGGCAATGCGGGAATCACTCGGCCGGGAGAAGCCTGGCCAATAGAGCAATCACAGCCGGGTACTACTGGCCCACAATGCGGTCCGAGTCGCACGACCTCGTCAAAAGGTGCGACCCATGCCAACGCTTCGCCCACATTTCACATCAACACCCGGAAAAACTCCACCCCATTTCAGCACCATGGCCCTTCATGAAGTGGGGCATGGACATAGTAGGGAAGTTGCCCATCGCTACAGGGGGCAAGGTCTACATGTTAGCCGTGACCGACTACTTTACAAAGTGGGTTGAAGCCGAGTCGTACGTAAGAATCAAAGACTCTGAGGTCAAAAGCTTCATTTGGAAGAATGTCATATGCCGTTACGGGGTTCCAAAGGAAATAGTCACCGACAATGGCTCACAATTCATTTCATATGATTTCCAAGACTTTTGCGACAAGTGGAGCATCAAACTAAGCTATTCAAGCCCAAGATACCCTCAAGCTAACGGACAAGCAGAATCCACTAACAAGACAATCATGTCCACCCTCAAGAAGCGACTCGACCAATGCAAAGGGAAGTGGGCCGATGAGCTACCGGGTGTGCTATGGTCTTACCGTACGACGGTCAGGACGTCAACAGGACAAACACCATTCTCTCTATCTTACGGCTCAGAAGCCGTCATAGCAACAGAAGCTGACTACCCTTCTTATAGGATACGACACGCAACAGAAGGAGCAAACGGCAGAGAATTGCTGAGTGAACTCGACACAATTGACGAGCGCCGCGACAAGGCTGCAATCAGATTGGCCGTATACCAACAACGAGTCGCCCGCCATTATAACAGAAGTGTTCGTCTCAAGTCATTCCATATTGGAGATTGGGTTCTTCGCCGCATCTTCCAAAACACAAAGGAAAAAGGAGCGGGCAAATTCGGTCCTACGTGGGAAGGACCATATCAAATCACCAATGTATTTGGAAATGGAGCTTATAAACTACGATGTACAGATGGCATGGAGATCGGCAACAGCTGGAACGCGTGCCATCTAAAACAGTATCATTTTTAGATTATATATTTCGAATTTTATCACTCTACAATATGTTTACGCAGGTCAGCATTGCACAGTCTATCTTAAACTACATCAAAAGTTGTAGTATGCAACTGAGCAGTTACACACTCCAACTGGGGCAATTCAATATCATAAAAGTATACGACAAAACTCGACCATGACCCGCATTCAAGGTCATAGACTCTCCATCTCCAACGGATCACATGACCCGCATTCAAGGTCATGGACTCTCCATCTCCACACAATGACATGACCCGCATTCAAGGTCATGGACTCTCCATCTCCACACGATCACATGACCCGCATTCAAGGTCATGGACTCTCCATCTCCAACGGATCACATGACCCGCATTCAAGGTCATGGACTCTCCATCTCCACACAATGACATGACCCGCATTCAAGGTCATGGACTCTCCATCTCCACACAATGACATGACCCGCATTCAAGGTCATGGACTATCCATCTCCACACGATGACATGACCCGCATTCAAGGTCATGGACTTTCCATCTCCAACGGATCACATGACCCGCATTCAAGGTCATGGACTCTCCATCTCCACACGATGACATGACCCGCATTCAAGGTCATGGACTTTCCATCTCCAACGGATCACACAAATCATAAAAAAATTTTATCATAAAAAGCTTACGACATAAAAGAAAATTCAACATACTTCATATATTGAAAAAAAAACTGTTGTTCAAAACGGGGCATACAATAACATAAAAAAAACGTTCGACAACATTTTACAACCCCTTATGGGGCAAGGTCATGATGCTCTCCAGTCGGCTGAGCAGCCAAGGCTACGACGGTCGAACCTTCTGGAGGAGGAACAGGTTCTTCACCAGGCTTGTCATCGGCTTCATCCTCATCATAGCGCGACAACTCCTCGTGGTCGGCAATCCAGCTATCGACCTTCCACTCGGTCGCACGACCGTCCCTATACTCCCTCATCAAGTCCGCGCGAGTCTTAATAACTGCGTTGAGGACGTTATCCTCTGCCTTGTCATACAGGGAGTCGTAGTCCGCCTCTTTAGCCTTCAGTTTGGCCTCCAGTTTGTCGACGCTCGACTTCAGCCTATTCAATTCCAGAGTGGCCTCCACCGCTCGACTCGAGGCTTCAAGGGCAGTCTTCTTAGCCTCAACGTTCGAAGCCTTCAGCTTATCATTATCAGCTTTCAAGCTCTGGTTGCTCACCTTCAGGTCCCTCACCTTCTTGAGAGCGACGCCCAGCTCCTCCTTCAAATGGACGTGCGACTGAAGAGCCTACACAAAATAAAAACACAAGTCAAAACAAATTATAACACAGTTAAAACAAAATATACAAATGAATATGTCGCACGACCATACCTGGAAGAGGTGACCAAGTCCCCAGTCGGCAGCTTGGGAAAGACCCATCTCCCTTAGGCGACTCTTGTCCTCAGGCAGCAGCAGCCGCTCGACTTGTGGAAGGATCGACCCCACATCGGAGTATGCAGAGGCATCCTGTGGGAAGACTAGGTCGACCGAAGCGTCGACACCAGATGCCGAATCCTCCCTTCTTCTTTTCTTCCCAGCAGAAGAAACATCTTGGGAGGTCTTGGTACGACTAGAAGGAAGAGGTGGAGGAGTGGAGGCCGCTTGATCGCTCGACTCAGCCTTCTTCTTGCCCTTTCTCTTCTCCCTCAGCCTCTTCATTGCGTCATCAGCAGCAGGTGCAGCGATCTCTCCAGCCATAATGTCAACTGCAAAGCGTCGCTCGACGTATAAAATGGGAGTCAGGAATCGAGTGCCGTACAGTCGCTCGACACAATGCCTGACCCTGACAAACTCCACTAAATTTTTGAAGGCAGGGTAGGGAGTACCTGGCTCGTTTATAATGCTAAATCTCCAGAGATGACTCGGCCGCAAGTTCTCCTCCGATAGTATACTCCTCCAACTCCTCTCCTTGACGTCGTACGACAGAACCTTTTCCGTACGCGTCACACACGTCAACCCAACTACTGATTGAGGCGCTCCTGTGTTCACTACAAAACAAACACAAAAGGAGTTAGTAAAAGAGAATTGCAAAGACAGTCGCACGACGCTACTAACATAAAGACTCACCAGCTTTAGACCAAGTCGCACGGACGACGGTTTCCCCGAGAGGCCAATCAACAAGCAGGCCCCTCGCGAAGAAATACCGGTCCTTCCACAACCTGTCATTTGTGGTTAGCTCCGTGATCAAATGCGTTCTGTTAGGTCGAAGGTTTAAGTTATAGCGCCCTTTCTCTATGTCGTGCTCCCGCACGGTATACGAGTAGAAAAGATCGGGGAGCTCGAAGACTATCCCTTCCCTCATACACAACAGATCCAGCGCCAGCAGGATCCTCCAGCTGTTGGGCATCAGCTGCCCTGGGGCAAGCTCGAAGTGATCTAGCACCCTCCTCAGTAGTCCGACTACTGGCAGCCTGAATCCCACCCGCTGGAACGGGAACTCGTACAAACAGGTCCATCCTGGGACGTCCCAGTCTGGCCTCTCCTCCTTATAAGGTGCCCTCAGCGCGACACCATCAGGAATACCATAGGTGAATCGAAGGCGCGTGACGTCGTCCTCAGTCAACACGCTAGCCGGGTTATTCAAAAGCAACCCTAGCGGCCTACTGGGTCCCATTGGACACGGGCCTGCTGCGTCGCCCGGCAGTTCGACTAAAGGCACCCCCATTGCCACGTCGTCCGTCACTCGCGATGTACCAGCAAGAGAAACTGTCACGGTGTCGTACGACGACGAAGCAATAGTTACTTCAGCACCCGCTGCCTCTGACTCTCCCCATGAGTCGTACGACAGATCTATTGGATCGTCGTATCCACGCCCAGAGGTACTGGGAGGACTCTCATCTCCTCGACTCGACATCAGACCTACAAGTCGAACGACAGTAGCCAATGGTTAGTATTTATAACCTAGATCAAAGACTTGGCACGACCTGATATCAGCTCCCAAGACTGTTAATAAGGTCGTGCGACCTATACGTCTTGGCTACTGTCGTGCGACCTAGACTCTACAAACAATTTATACCTAAACCGAACTCTAGATTTTCGATCTAACATACTTTAAAAAACTTTTTAAAAAAAAAAAAAGTTTTTCTTAAGAACTATTCGAAGAACATAAGAAAAACCCAGAAAAAAGCACAAATAAAAAAAACAAAAGAACGAGGGAGCCAAGAAAACTTACCAAAATAGCGAAGGTAGGCAAATTCTTCGTCGGAATAGAGACGGAATGGCAAAGATGAGCAGTAAAGACGCCGGAATAACACGGAAGTGGCGAAAAACGGCGACTGGTTTTTGAGAGAGAAAACGAGAAAGTGAGAAAGAGCAAAAAATTGAAAAATGAGAGAGAAAGGGAAAGGGCGGCAATTAAAAAGATGCCTATGCTGACGTGTCAACTTCTCATTTGACACATACTCCCATGACCTGTCATTTGCCATGCATGCGCTCCACCCATAAAAACGGCATTTATTTCGACACAGATATCAAAGAGTCATTTGGAGACCAAACACTCCTTCTCTAAAGTAACATTATCGTACGACAAGAACACGACTTACACATTGTCATCTACTCACCAACGCTGATACACCCTATCAGAAGGACAGAGTCGTGCGACGATGTCAACCCAACCTTGGAGTTTATCCATACATATCTATGTCTGCATGTCGTACGACGCAAACCCCTTGGCCTTTTAGATCCAATGCGTTTGGGGGCAAACTGTAGTAGCCAAAATATGTCTGGCCCAAAGTATGGCCCAAGGACAAAGCCCATAGCTAAAAATGGGACTACACTCTCATGTAGTACGAAGGTGGCTCAGCATGAAAATCAAGTCGCACGACATGGAGCGCCATCATATAAACATACTAGTTCAAAGATCTTGTCGCACGACATGAAGCCCTCATGTAGTACGACGACGTACTAAGTTCGAAGACTATGTCGCACCACACGAAGCACTCGTGTAGTACGACGACGTACCTGTTTGAAGACCTTGTCGCACGACATGTACCCTCATGTAGTGCGACCGTGCTACATCACCCAATCATGGTCCAGATTGACAAGAAACCTACATGTCGTACGACATAGCATCTCCGTGGCTCCGAGGGAGACCAGATTATGATCTACTTTGACACAGGTCCTACAAAGTCATAATGACACTTGATGGCAACCCAATCAAAAGGAGCACCCAGATGCTTTCTTGGTGGAAGACAGAGAAGAGAGAATGATGAGATCTCTCAAAAGGAAGAAGCATTAGTCCTCTATAAAAAGGAGGATAATCCCTCATAAGAGGGAACGGCTGAAAAACTGAGATCCAGATATTACTGAGAAAGAACCACACCCTCCGGCCATTGCTCATCTTCTCCGATCACCCTCCGACCTTACATCTCCTTTGATCAAAGAAACCCCAACTGTGAAGATAGCAGGAAGTATTTCTCACTCATCTCCATTTACGAGCATTACACATTCATTAGCACTCGCTAACTTGACCGTCGGAGTGACTTTGGCCGGCACCATCCCGGTGTCCCAGACGTCCTGCGGGTCACGTGCGTTCTGTCTTTGCAGGTTGTAGTGCCCCGTGTCCCCGAGCGATTTTTGAGGACTACAAATGTACATCTAAACTATTATTCAACCATTGTTTTCCCATCCAATTACGCAAACGAGTCTTCAAAATATTCATTGCTAAAAATGTTTTCTCTACTGTAACAGTGGCAACTGGTAGAATCAATGCTAGTGTTAACAAATAAACTAATTGATACATTTTATTCATTTTAGTCTCAACCATTCTTATAGTAAGATCGCTAATTTCTTTCAACTCTGAAAACTCACTACTAGAGCGCATATCTGTAATGTAAGTCTGAAGTAAAACTTCAAGTGCTAAATTTTCAACTGGAAAAAATTATTTCAGATAAAATTTAACAAGATTCATAAGCTTTTGTTTATCAAAAGAAACAATGAGGCATTTGGACTTAAACATGCCAAATATAGCAATTCAGTGCCAGCCTCATTGAAATAATTGTTTAATTCTTAAAGTTGCATATTTAAAACAGTATTAAATAGCTCCGACTATCTTTATGCTAATATGCTTTAACGTGATGGGGTATATTTTTAGATATTTATTTAAATTTTGGTTTGATTGAATAAACTGATTGTATGTTATGTTAGTGCAATTAAATTCTAAAACATTGGGAAAAACAAAAGAGATAGAAATGAGTCATTCCATGTATTCAATTCAAATTGTTTTACTGATGAGCGTCACTTCTGAGTTAGCAATATAGGCTGGTTGGTCCTATATTAATATATGTTTAGCAATTGTATCTCAATTGGTCTAAGCAAAGTAGCAGATGGTGATAAAATTAAAGTATAGGAGCTTCAACTTATTAACATAACTCAATTTTTTTTGGTCCAGTGGGGGCTTGAGTTCCCATTGGGCCTATATTGGCTCCGCCAGTAATGGTATGGGTCCAAATCTCATCATGATATTTAATAGCACGTGTATATAGTTTTTATACTAATTTTATCCAATTATTATGGGAATAGATATCTCATAAAAGTAGATATCCGGATTATAATTGAACAATTAAAAACAAAAAAAAAAACTTATAAGCTACAAGATCTAGAGTCAAAATCTTTTGTTATAAGATAACAAAATATCTTATTAGTTATATAGCTAGTACCATAAGGTTAATAATCTCTTAAAAATTGAGACTAATTTATATTAGGATAGTATTTTCATCTACAAAATCAAAAAATGACGAGATTGTTCAATTATTTGTCCAAATTTAATGGACTATGACATCAACTTGTGTTAAATTTCTATAGTTGTTGAATGGTTTTTTGTGTTACGTGAGAAATAATATATATACATATACATATTGATAGCCATTCTTACGATTTAAAATACTAGCGTATTGAGTTGTAGTAATATCCATTTATATATATATATATATATATATATATATATATATATATACTCTTTAATTTCATTTTTTTAATTTCATATATGAATTCTTTAACAATATAAAATATTAGTTGTAATTATTATGTAAATGATAAGACGATAGAGTGAATAAGGTAATTTTTTTTTTTTTGATATGCCACCTGTAATGCTAGAGACTTAAATATGAAATATTGTCAGTCTAAATAAGCGTCATTATTATCTTATTATATCGGCCGGTAGTAGTTAATGAATAATGTATTAGTTAAAACAATTTGAACAATCGAATATTTGTATTATGATTTTAATATATCCAATATTGTGCAAGGTTTAAATGACAAAGAAAAGGTAAATGTAACTTGTAAGGGTATTTTTGTCCTTACAACTCAATTTTAGATCAAAATTTAAAATTTAAAATTGTGGTTACTTATATCTAAAGAGTGGCAATTCGAATTTTTTCCTTTTTTTTAAAACAAATATCCAGTTTATAAAATCGATTGAGGATCTTTTTGTCATTCAATAGTGTGTCAAGCTTGCTGACGTGGGCTTCTGTGATTGGGTGATGTTACGTTATCTCTAACAGGACAAAGAAAAAGGAAGATTAACTCAAAAAAAAAAATGTTTTAAATTTAATTTTGTAGTTTTAAATTTCTAAATGGGCACGTGTAAAACATGCTGGAAAGTTTTGAAAATGATATTGCTTTTTTTTAAGGGGTATAATTATAATATTAATAACTGTCGGGACCTATCGAGATTAATTACTAAATGCACAGTTCGAATATCTACTCTAAAAAAAAATATTTTAAATTTAATTTTGTAGTTTTAAATTTCAAATGGGCACGTGTAAAGAATGCTGGAAAGTTTTGAAAATGATATTATCGCTTTTTTTAAAGGGGGTACAATTACAATATCAATAACTGTCAAAATCTACCGAGATTAAACATTAAACGCACAGTCTGGATATCTACGCCCATAATAAGGAGAGAAAACTATCCACATATGTATATAGTGAGAATCGAATCCTTCACTATTGAAGTGGGAGGAATGTGCACTAACCACTTTACTACAATTGTATATATGATAATGTCCTTTTAATGTGATTTTGTTAGTATATTTTTTTTCTCTTATGGTATCAGTCACAAAGTTAACGCCTTCCATAAAATTCCATATAATATTAACCGCCTCGATCATATTCAATTTTATAATTGAATTAATTCTACTTGTATACTATAGTGTGATGAGAAATCGGTTCGTAAAACTCTATTTTGAAAAGATTTACTCCTAAAATACTTATTTGGAGAAACTCTAATATTGACTAATACTATAGTTTTCATTTTTTTTTCTCCAATGAAATCATAATAACTATTTTAATTAAAAATAATAATAACTATTTTATAATAGAATTAATGCTATCCATGAATGAATTTGTAACGCCCTTAATTTTCCGTAATTATGAAAAGTTGGGCCCTTGGATTTTAATGTTTTTGAAGTTGAATATTTAATAGTATTTTAATATAATTTGTTTTGGTAAGTCGCACCGGCTATGGAAGGGTGCGCAATTTGATTTGCGATTATAGAAGTGTGGATTTTATGAATTGTGAAAACAGATTTTGGAAAGTCAGAAAAACAGAGAAAACTCTGGAGAAATTTTCAAAAAATCTTTTTGGACCATAATTTTTAAATATTTATTTGGATCATTAATTAAAGTTTCCTGTATTGAAATTTGTTTTCCGTATACGGTAGCGCTCCCCGATTCGGTCCGAGCGGATTTAGGTCGTGGGGTGTTACAGAATTTCAATCTTGCATGCATGTTTTAGGGTAATTTTGAAACTCTTATCTCCAATTAAACAATATCTAATTTTAGGGTAATTTTGAAATGATTTTGTTAATTTTGTCAATTTTTGTTTTATATATTATAAATAGATTTATTCTTTAAAAAAAATTAAATGATTTTGTTTTGGATGAATCCACATCAAATATTATATTGGAAATGTCAAATATTCAAGAAAATTAAATTTAAAAAAAAAAATAACAAATGTGATATATAATAAAATTCCTTTATTTATTGAATCAACATAGACCTAACCAACAATTAACATACTAATTATAAAACTCTCTCCTAAAACAGAAAAAAAAAACGTTTCGACAAAAATAATATTTGTAGGTATGATATTGCTAAGCATTGTTAGCACAATGCTGCTTCACATAGAGTTGAAAAAATGGATTGTTAAAGCTGCCAAATACTGTTGAAGAGCAATCCCCGTCGAGTTTTTGGATTACGCTGCAACAATCTTTCTTGATGTTCGAAGCACTGCAATTCCAAAAGGATGAATAAATACTACTCGTGCAAGAATGAACGTCGGATAAATCTGATAAACATGTTGTCATCTTGGGATTTGAAAAAAATGGATGTCCTAGAGACGGAAGTGGTGGGTGTGCCGGGTACGATGGCCATTTAGGGGCAGAAAGGGGCGGGTGTGGTAAATTCCAAAATCCACCCTTGCCGCGCCAAAACCATGAGGGTTCAGCTTCGTTATTAGCTAGGGCTTGAGTTGTTGAGCAAAAAATAAGAAAGAAAATGACTAACGACACAGTCTTCATCGTTATTGTTGATACGTAAAAATTAAATTAAACTTTACTACTTTACCAAATTTCTGTGATCATTTTGATTTTGGTGTGGTAACATTATATAGAGCCTAAGAGATGAGGAGATAAAAGTTGATTTAATTATCTTTAATCTAAATTAATGTGATATTATTCACAAAACTGTAGCTCTTATTCGATGAGATAATAAGTCTATCTCAAACTAAGCAGTATCTAATTTTTTTGGATAATTTTAAAATGATGATTTAAGTTTTTTTTTTTTTGATAATTTGCATTTATATATCTTCTAAAAAAATCATAAAATAAAAAAATTAAACAAATATTTTACTAAACGAGGGGAAGAACCACACAAAATCTTGTGAATTTTTTTTATTGAATAAATTGCACTAGAGCAACTTGACGTTTGGCCATATTGTAATCAAATTGTAAATTTAACTTTAATTACATGTTAAGACCCTATCGTTAGTTGACTCGGTCAAAACTAGCGGTTTGACCAAGGATTTTGATTAAAATAACACAAATATTCCTGATTAAAAAATAAAAAATAAAAAAATTATAATTTTTTAAAATGGACCTCCACCGTCCATTAAGATCATATTGAAAAAAAAAATTAAAAAAAATTAAGGAAAAAAAAAGTGGAGATCAAATCTCCAAATAGAGATACCTAACAAGAACACCAAGAAATATATATATATATATATATATATATATATATATATATATATATATATATATATATATATATATATATAGTGTGCTGCATCTACTCCATCAATAGGAGAATTATATCTCCATCCCATTAAGAACAATTTTTTTTTAAAAAAAATTAATTTTTTTTATCATTATGATCTCCATCGTCCATCAATTTTTAATTTTTTTTACAAAAATTAATGTGAAAAATAACCATATTACCCTTTTACTATTGGTTAACCGTCAACTCTAACGGTCAACCGGTTAGTCAATGGTACTAACATATAATTAAGGCTAAACTCGCAATTTTGTTGTAATATAACCAAACATTAGAGTACTTTATTGTAATTTATCTTTTTTTTTTTTAAAAGAGAATATATAAATCAAGAAACAGTCAAACAACAATTCTCCTTAACTAGTTTGAACAACCAGTCAGGGAAGGAGCAAATCCAAACGGAGTTCGAAGAACCCTCAATAGCCCTTCTAGTAAGGCAATAAGCAACATTGTTACAACTCCTGGAAACAAACACTAGAGAGCTAACAAAACTACCAAACTGGAACAAAATATCTTGAATAACACTATCCACCTCACCTCTGAAGGAGGATAGGCCACTACAAAGGTTCACAACTTCAAGAGAATCAGACTCAACACAAAAAGGGGAAAAACTGGAAGCAACAGCAAATCTAAAACCTTCAAAAACAGCATTGGCTTTAGTAGCAACTACACTGAAAAAGCCAGGAAAGGACAAAGCAGTAGCAGAATTCAAACAGCCCTGCTGGTCTCTGATAACTATACACACACCAAAATGGCCTGAAACTGCATCAACAGCTACGTCCACATTGACCTTGAAACTAGACGGAGGAGGAGACCATCTAAGAATCGCCCTGCTAGCACGCTCAACCTGTAAAGGAACCTGGCCGGAAGCCAGCAAGGAGTCAACAAAACAAACAGCCCTATTCCAGAAATCGGAAGCAGATGGAGAAGATAAATTATGCAAGCACACATTTCTACAATTCCAAGCAAATCAAAAGCCAACCACAAAGCACAAAAGCTGCTTAAGACTACAGCAAGAGGAAACCCAAATAATCCTATCAAAAAAATCCACAGCAGGGAAGGAGTTCAACTAAGAGAAGAACGGGCACTCATTCCAAGAAGAACTGCGGGCTTTGTAACCCCATAAAGCATGATCTGAAGACTCAGGGAGGTGGGAACAGAAGGGGCACAGATTAGAATCTCCTATACCCCTCTTAAAAAGGCTGCCTTTAGTTGGGAGAGCTTCCCTGCAGGTCCTCCAGCAGAAAATTTTAATTTTAAAGGGAAGTTGAAGAGCCCAAAGCTTTTTCCACCAGAAAGAAGGGGCACCAGAACCAGAAGGAGAATCAGAGTTATTAGCTTTTAAGGCCAGCCTGTAAGCGCTTTTAACAATGAAGCAACTTTTTTTGTCAAAGTGCCAAAGCAGAGAGTCCCTGAGGGAGCTAGAGCAGAGAGGAATTGTAACATCCCAGGGGATACTTACGTCCTAGGGGGACATCCCTAGCGACCGCCCTAGCAACATTACTCATCGGAACTGTCCTCTTTGGAACGTCCTAGGCGAACTCGGCCTAGCAACATTCCTCAAGGTTTTCTTTCGCCTCCCTCACGATTCGAACTTGGTATCCAATTACCAAATTGATTTCACCAATATTCAATTGCACTCATTATCATCCAAATGCACCATAAAAATAATATATTTTTCATAATTACGGAAAATTTGGGGCGTTACAGGAATACTCAAAATAATAGCGGCCTCTTCGGGTCTGAAATAGAATTGCACCAGATCTCTACTCCAGTTACCTGGAGAGCTAATCAAGGCAGAGACTGACGTTCCATCCGGAAGAAGTCTAGGGGAATAAACTTTGAAGTTAGAGGCCCTTGGTATCCATTAGTCATCATAAATCGAGATGTTTGGTCCATCTCCAACCTTCCATCTCAAACCGTTCTGAATTACTTTCCTACATCAAAGAATGCTTCTCCAAACAAAGGAAGGCTTCCAACCTAGTTTACTGTTCAAGAAGTCAACTATTTATCCTAGGAAAAAAGTCAGAAAAATTGACCCAAGACAAAATGTCATATTTATATTTCAATTACAAATATTTGTTTTAATTTTATACAATTTTGTTGTAACACATGTACAATTTCAATTAGTAGTAATACCAGTGGAGCTATAGGTAGTACATACATATGTGTTTAATAAAAATTATATGAATTGAAACTTAAAAGTTTTTTAGATTTATAATTCTAATTAATTAATTATTTTTATTTTACTTTTATTATTAATTTGTTGAATGAATGCAGCTAAGCCTTTCCATCTACATCTTGTTTACGATTCAACTATCTTCATTGACATGAAAAATATTTTGGTTCCATGAAATTTAGGACAAACATTTAGCCTATTAATATTTAATATTATATTTAATATTCGAATCGTCATACTGTAGCTGAAATATATACATCATTTTAAAACAAAACAAAATATGCTTTTGTGAAACAAACGAGGATTAATAAATGGAAATGTGATCGCAATCATAATCTGATCATAACATCTTTCAACTAATATGAGAAATATGCTTCAATCTCTCATGAGATTTATTACTCATATCATATGACCTAATATAATTGGATCAAATATATACGTCAAGCGCACCGAGCCAAACCAAACCATTTCTCAATATTTTTACATGCTAAACACAAGCATAGATTGTGGATGATAAGAAACAAAGATAAGCAAAGCTGCAAAAGCAGAAGACAATTCAGCAATGTTTTTGCATTTGCTTAAAGATTCTTCATTTCAACTTCAGCTACATACATACATATACAACGATTATTTTTTTTGGGGCAGGCATTTTTTTTGTACGTTCGTTCGTTTATATCGTGAATAGTTTACAGGGAGAATAAGTGGTGAAAAGAATTTTTCAGCTTGATCTAACCGTATCGATGGCAAGAACTAAATCGTCAAATTTGGCCCCTGTGACTTCTTTTACAACTTTTTTGTCTTTCAGGATCTTAAAAGTTGGAACCACCCTTATTCCAAGCTCTTTCGCCAATGGCTGCCAACAATTTAATCATCAAAAAACCGATCACATTGCATTTGTGTTTAGTAATAATGTGCTAGGCAGTACTTCTACTGTCATAAAAAGTTGCTTTTAAAAATTCAAAAGCGCTTTTGTACATATTTTGTAAAGTTTTATTCCAATAGATAAATATGCTTTCCGAGAGAACGCTTATCAGATCAAACAAGCAATGGAAGTGCTTTTGAGAAAAGCACTTGACAAATGACTATTTTAAAACAATTTTAAGAAACTTTTGCTCAAAAGTGCTCTTTGTAAAACTACTTCCCAACACGTCTAAATGGTATAAAAATTATTATAAGCGAATACGTACTCTGTTCTCTTGGTTGCAATCAAGCTTTAGAAAGATAACATCAGTGTACTTTTCTGACAATTCTTTATATTTCGGAGCGATCAATTTGCATGGACCGCACCTACGAAATTCATTCAAGGCAGGATCAGAGATGAAGAGAATGTAATCAAAATAAACTTAGACCTCATGTATGATGCTCAAGCTACGGAATTGAATTTCTAAGAGATGCAGCTATAAACATTTGCACAACTAAGTTACAATCACGATGATTAATAACCACACGGAATGTACGTTAGTAATTGTTTATGTCAAAACGAAGCGGTTAGCTTAGAGTGCAGCAAGCATAGATTCACGAAAGCATCATCAGAAATGAAAAAAAAAAAATTCAATAAAACAAACTTATGCCAGAATTGAATTTAGATAAAAATTTTAGATTCATGATGATCGTAGATAAAAATTTTATCAGCAGAATTCTGCACAAGTTGCTTTTAGATTCATGATGATCATTGACAATAAATATGTACATTGGTAACATTCAATGCTAAATTAAAGCGAAACAGCAACCTAAATTCGCGCAAAATGCCAGAGATTTTCGTTACCACCATGCCATCAGCTAATGTTTGTCCTAAGGAGTTTGGTATACATGGCTCGTATTAAGAAATTATCATTGATAAGTAAATATGAAAGTTTCATTTAGGGGAGAATTGGCTTCCGTATTTTTCTTGGAAACTCTTTTAAGAGAAGCATGGTGAGAGATTCTCTGAAATACAATTCTAATAAGGGCCTATTTGGCATGGCTTTTAAAAGTCAGCTTTCAATTTTTTAGACCTAGAAGTGACCAGCTTTTCATAGTGTTTGGTTGCATGGCGAAAAGAGCTTTTTATTTTTAGAAGCTCTCCTGAGAGAAGCCAAGCTCACCTAACTTCTCTCAAAAGAGCTTCCAAGCAAAAACACCGGAAGCCAATCCAGTTAATGAAACTTTCATATTTACATTTTTATTGTCTTACCAATTAATAACAAAGCAACAATTCCACTCATATCCCTTTCTTCTCCCCTTCATTACCCACCTAAAATAGCAGCCATCGTCTCCACTCAAAATCATTCTCCAATAAATAAATAAATCAAACTAAGTCAAAGCACAATCAAACTCAAGCAAATAAAAAATCTCTGCTAGAGAGAAAGAGAGACAAAACAGAAGAGAAAAATTAAATTACGCACACAACATAAATAGGTTTTTTTTTTTTAACAAAAATAAAGAGGACATTAATATTTAGATTTTAGATCATGAAAATCAAAATATCGGGATAGGAAGAAAGAGATGACCTTTTTAAGAATAGTCGTTGGTACTTTCAAGTTAAGAAGAATATGGAGGAGGATTGTGCATAAGAAGCCTAGAAGAAAAACTTGTATGCATCGGATGTGATGCATCCAGGCATTAATATCATGGCACATGGCATAGAAACCAAATTTGATTAGTTATTCATTGCATCCCGATACATACAAGTTTTTCTCTAAGAGTAGAGAAGATTTTGTGGTCTTTAGCTCTATAGCTCCGCAGCTCTATGATTTCTTTTATTGTTAATTAATTATAAATTATTATTATTATTATTATTATTATTATTGTTTATTATTCTGATTAAAAACTCAATTAAATATAAACAAAAATATAACAATTTTTTTTTTAATCCAATTAAATTATAATTCGTATACAAGAGAAATAAAAATGTTCAAACCAAACATACATGCTCAATAGGTATAAATTTTTTTTCTAAAATATACTATCTAAATGTAACCCTCAGAAGCCATCCCTTTTATTCTCTAAAAGCATTTTCAATCATATTAATCAAACACTAGGAAATAAATATATAATTGTTTCTGAGTGTTAATATGTTACCGGTATCGTTAATGGTAGTAGATATATACAAGATCATAAAATTGAATTTAATTACATGATTTCGCTACTAGCCTACTAATCCACATTTATATAGTTTTTTTCTTTTTTGAATGGTACAATTACAATATTAATAACAAGTTTGTCAACGCAATCCGAATATCTATTCCCAGGAAAAAAACTACAACATATGCTGGTAAATACGCATGGTGGGACTTTAAACTCCACCATTAAGGTGGAAATGTACTAACCACTTAGCAATGATTGAATGTGCCAACATTTATATAGTTACATAGAACAAAATATGTTCCTTTAAAATAAAATAAAAATTAATTTTCAAAATTTTAATTTGTGTAGACTCCTAGTAAGAATTGAATGACTAGTATTCATCCATCCTTGTACACTTGTATAGTTTGGTTTGGTTCGGTTTTACCCATATCCGAACCAAACCAAATTGTTTTCGGTTATCAATTGGGTCAACCAAATATAGTGGGCTTTATGTAAATAACCAAAAATAATTAAACCGTAAAAGTTTGGTGGCTTTTTGGGCAAAAAATTAATTATTTTTTTTTAACCAATTGTTTGTATATTTATAAGTTAATGGGTCCATATATTTTGAGCAATATCATATTTGGGCCTGATATATCATAATATATATATATATATATATATACCAAATGGGTAGGGTTTTTATTTTTGTTTATATAAATCAGTTATAGGTCATCCAAGACCCATGACCATAACCGAAAATAACACCCTCTAGTTGGTTCGGTTTGGTTTGGTTAGGGTTGGTTAGGGTCGATTTGGTTAATGTGTTTACCCGACTCTTAATTACATTATCAACTGCCCCGTAACGTTGAGCTAGTAAATTCACTGAACTATCTCAGTTTATAGTTCCAATCAATGCGCTAGTATTTTTTTTTTAAAAAAAATAAGAACTAGATAATTACAAGCATACCACTGAGTGTACATGTCGAGCACGACAGTCTTATCGCCGGCGGCCTCGACGATGGGCCAGAACGTGTCGTTGCTAACCTCGGTGACCTGGCCGACGGCGGGGACCACCGTGTCCAGGCTCGATCTCACTGTGAAAGCCGAACCGTTCCTCTTCGTTTTCCTCGCATTAGCCGACAGCGACAACGACGAAGAACCGCTAGGGCTCGAAACTCTGGAGAACGGAGAAGGCGATATCGGGTTATTCGCGGCGCACGGCAGCGGCGGCGGACGAATCGTGGCGGAGGAGGAGAACTGGAGGAGAGACATTTCTCTTTCTCTGTGGTGGTGGTGGCGGGGGTGGTGGTTCAGAGATCGAAGCTTTCTCGAGTGGAATATAAAGGTATTAAAAAGACGGAAATAGCCTTGCTTGTTTTGGAATGTGATGAGGGATCCGGGGGTATTTTGGTCATGTTGGAAATATTGATGCTAATGATATGAGAGGTGTGGGGAGAATTTGAGAAAACAAGTGATTGGATGGAGTTTGTGGTTTTGGAATTTGTAGAAAGACGGAATTACCCTTGGGATATTTTGTGTGGTTTCGATAATGTCGGGAGTAATTTGGTCATTTTACGTATTTTTAAATGGTCGACATACCTCGCCCACATAAATTAAAAGAAAATTTTCAATTTAGAATAAAAAAAATCAAACTGATTTATTAATTAATTTTTTTTAAAAAAAAATCTAATTAAAGCAGTTGATCATAGTCGATTAAATTTCATTTAATGATGCTATTTTTTAAGAAAATAAGATTTTACGCTTTATAGGTCAGAGGACTACCGAGACCAATTGAAATTAAATTATATAAGTACAGTCCGAACAACTACTTCAAACTACTCCAAACAACGGGAGACAAGAACTACCAGGGTCAACGCCTAGACAACTACTCCCAATAATTATACTTTTACGGGTAATTGTGGGAATACATATTTATATAGCTACACAATGTATTAAACCTTAGTGACTTAGAGGAATTTAACTATGACAGTGCGATGTGTACCTCTTTTGTTATGTTTATATTTGTTAGGAAAATTAACCTCCCCAAAAATATGCTAAATATCAGAAATTACAGAGAAATGAAATAGAAAATAATAACAATCACCACAACACAATAATTTACGTGGAAAACTCCAAAACCAGGAGAAAAACCACGGCCCTCAGAAATTCTCACCTCCCTACACTCTAAAATAAGAGAAACAAGAAAGGAATTTAATTAGAATTAAATACAATACTTTAAGTGTATTTAATTGGTGCGATTAGAAACTAAGGACTTGGTCTCCTTATATAGCCTTGAGAAACTTGACATATTCTTATTTTTCCAATGTGGGATTCATATCCCTTCATTGCCTTCTCATTTGCTTTCACAATTTTGCTAATTTTTCAACAATATTTAAATTTATATTTTGTTATACAATATAAGGTTGGTTCAGTTATATACCCTTCATACTTACACATTGAACTTCTCACTTATATATTGAAATTGCAAGTTTGAGTCGTATTTTGTTTTTTTAATTTTTAAATTAATTATAATAATTTTAAAAAAATTATATTTTTGATGTGATTAGGTACTTACGTCATATTGAAATGACATTCATAATGGAGTCATCGACAACTGCATCAAAAAAGAATATCCATTATACACAAGAAGTGGTTCAGTACGTTGAATATGGTGAAATGAGACTCACACAAATCAAATGGCATTTTATTTGTTTAATTGTTATAAATTTTAGATTTGGTATAAAAATATTAAAATTTGAGAGAGAGAGAGAGGACATAAATAGAATGAGATATTATAAGATAAATTAATTTTATTATAAATAATTTAAAAATAGTAAAAAAAACAATTTAAAATAAAAAATAAAAAATAAAAAATTATAATTTTTCACTAACACCTAATTATTACATTATAATTATAATATTTTATTTTATAATAATTATTTTTATATTAATATATTTCTAAATTTATATTTTTAGTATTAAAAAAATAAATAATTAATATATTTATTCAATCGTTAAAATAAATAAATAAATATATTATTTAAATTTTAAATTTCAGTTCTTTAAAGAAATTTAGACCTATTTACTCTTCAAATAAAAAAAAAATGATTCCTTATTATATCAACAGGGTAATTTTTCATTTTAAATACGTGTTTTTTTTTAAAAAAAAAAAAAGCATAGCATTTTATCACATGTGGAGAAATGTGGAGCTATGTGATTGCTTAATAAATTTCCAAAAATTAAACCAACCAATAAGAGGATGGAGATTCCGAGTTGGGAATGGGAAAAGATAATTTGGAAGGACAAGTCAAAATAATATTATATGAAAAAAAATTAATTTTGGAAGTACACAAATGGGCCTAAATTTTGGTATCTAAATGGGCTAAAGCCCAAAAGAGTTATAGAAATCTAACAAGAGTGGTACTAATGACACCCCACCATATTTTGTAAATACCCCCAATAAGAATGGTGCCATCTCCAAACCATAAATTAACTTGGAAACTCCACATAAGTTTCATATTAAATGACAATTTTATTCATAAAAAAAAAAAAAAAAATATTAAAGGATATTGTGCATCTCCCTTAACTTAAGTGGCATGCACCTTTCTTTTTATGTTTAGTAAGCATTTATCAACATATGTGGAGAGATTTTTGTCAAATATTATAAGTGTAGATATATCTCGATTATGAGAGTAGATATTTTAGTTGTATATATAGTGCTTCATATTGGTAAGTCTCCACAAAACCTTAACTCAGTATCAGATTTTTTTTTTTAAAAAAAAATAATAATTACTTAAGGGTGTTGATGTTGCCATCTAAAAATATAATTTAAATAGTATATTTTGTTAAAACTTTTTATTAGAAAAGTATCGCTTAACAAAAAGATCAATCACTACAAGTACGATCTGAAAAATAACTCCCACTACAGGGGAGGGATCTCCTCACACTTTGTGATTAATATAAATAGAAGATACACTAACTACTTAAATTATGAATGCATGTTTTTATATGATATGTACAACGCGTTTACTAATAAAAAATCATAATAAGAGAAAACAAACTTTTAATTCCTAATTATAATTACAATGTTTACTAAAATTTTATTGGAAATCAAGTTACGTGAACTCCACACACAAATAAGGAATTAAATTTTTATTAAAAAAAAAATTTAATTTCCGATCTAATGAATTAAGTTCCCTATTATAAATTTCTTTCTAGTGGAACTTATATAATTTCATTTAATTTTAATTTCCAATTAAAACGTATTGATAAAGATAATAAACCGTCCTCAATATAATCAGCAGAAGTAATTTGATTTTGGAGAAGAGATAAAAAAAAATAATAATAAAGAATAAATTTATTGCTTTTATCAATATTTCCATTTTGTGGATAAAAAAGTCCATCAATCAGTTTTAAATTAAAAAAATAAAAAGAAATTATAATAATTAGACTCGGAGTTCCGACAATAAACGCGCAGACCTAGAGATGGCCCCGGTTCGGTTCGAACCGGGCGGTTCGAACCGAACCGGCGGTTTTGAACCGGAACCTAAGGTTCCGGTTCAAAACCGGTTCCGGAACCGGTAACCGGAACCGGGACACCCGGTCCCGGTTCCCGGTTCCGATTTTTTATTTTTTGGAACCGGAACCGCCGGTTCAAAACCGGCTAGGAACCGGAACCGGCGGTTTCGCCGGTTCCGGTTCCATTTTTTTAAAAAAAATTGAAAAAAAAAAATTTTGTTTCTTAAAAGTAAAAAAAAAAAAAAAAGGAACCGTCGGTTCCGGTTCCGGTCCCGGAACCGGCGGTTCCACACCGGTTCTAAGAACCGGTTGAAGAATCGAACCGGCGGAGAACCGCCGATTCAAAACCGGAACCGGAACCGAGACCCCTACGGTTCCGGTTCCGGTTAGGCCAAAAATGGAACCGGAACCGCCGGTTCCGGAACCTTGGCCATGTCTACGCAGACCTCCATTACTGGAATTATGTCTTCAATTCATATGACAAAAAAAATTCTTTATGTAAATTTTTTTATTATAAATTTAATTTTACCAATCAAATCATATGATTAAATTTGACAAAAACAATAAAAAAAAATTTATAGTAACAGATAAATTTAAAATCTTTCATAATTATATTTTTTTTAGCTAAAACTAGCAATTTTCCCAAAAGTATTTTCAATATTAAGTGGATTTAGGACCAGTTTATGAGAGTTTTTGGAAGCCTGCGTTTAGCTTTTTGGGCCCAAAAATCATTTTGGGAGTGTTTGGATGTTTCTATAGAATAGTTTTTAGGGCTCGTTTGGCAGACAATACTGACTTGGACTGGACTAAGTCTTGGAATTAGACTGGACTAGATTGGCTTGATTTGGATTGTGACTAAATTATAACCTATGTTTAGTACTGTATCAGACTAAGAGTTGGACTATTAAAATAGTCCAGACCCATGTTTGATGTTGTTTCAAGCTATTTTTTTATTTTATAAAATTGTAAATATAAAACATTATTGATAGATTTTTTTTTATGACATTATTTCAAAATGAAATATCAACCAATTATATCGCTTCAATTGATTATGTAACTTTCTCCTTAACTTTCAAATATCATTTTATTCATATTATTCAATATTCGAAGATAAAATACAAGGTGCAAACTCATATAAATATAAATTAAACAAGTAATAATCTAACATATGCAGATAATTCTAAAGTCTTTAATCATAGAAACAACAATATTGCACATCCACTTGTAGTAAAGTGGTTAGTGCACCTCCTTCCCACCTTAGTGGTGAGGGGTTCGATTCCCACTATATGCATGTGTGAGTAGTTTTCTCCCTTTATTGTGGGAGTAGTATTCTCCCGCTATGGGAGTAGATATCCGGGCCGCGAGTTTAGTGGTTAATTTCGGCAGGTCCCGGTAGTTGTTAATATTGTAATTGTACCCCTTTAAAAAAAAAACAATATTGACTATAAATGTAATTAGCATAAAAATTATATCATTAGAAATATTTTATTAAAATATTTCAAGTGAGTATAATATTCACTATATTTTAATTATTTTAAAATTTTCATTTATCATATTTATTTATTAATCAATAACCTAATAATTATTTTATTTAAAAATAAATTATTTCAAAGCTTCAATATATATATATATATATATATAAAATTACCATTTAATATAATAATTAACTGAAAATAATTTAGTAAAATAAAAATAATTACATTAACTTCTACAAATGAACACATTAGGTATAAAGTTAGGTGGAGAAAAATTAGGTATAGGAAAGAATTAATTATTAAAAATTTTAGAATAAAATTGTTACATGTAAAATAGTTAATTGTAAATATATTATGTGAGTAAATTGTTATCTAAAATGATAAAGAGAGTTAAAAAAAATTTATGAAGTAAAAAGATAATAATATTTTATTATTTGGAGATTGCAAAATGAAAAATGCTGAGAGTTGTGAATTTATGGAAATGAAATATTCTAAATGAAATATTTTTAGAATATTTCATTTTAGATCTCCATTTTGATGGAAAAAAATATAAACCTATTGGAGATTATCTAAGGAGAGGACTATGGAGGACAAATTAGAAAGGGAACAAAATAAGCCACAACTTTTGAATGAGATTAGATAGTGAAGTAAAGTTAATATTTTTTTGTGAGACCATAACTGTTTAGTGCCACTTAAAATAGTTCAGTGACACACAAAACATGAGACTAAGACTTAGTCATATCCAGTCCAAACCAGTCTCATGTATCAAACGTGCTCTTAAGCTTTAAAAGTTTTTCCAGGTAAAGCCAAAATATATGATTTTTGTAGGAAGAGTTTCCAAGAAGCCAAAAGCCCAAAGTAAAAACCCTACCAAACAGGGCCTTAGTTTGTGTTTGGAAGAACTTATCTATTGACCAAAAAAGCTTATTTAATCCCAAAAGCTCTTTTCAGTTTTTTTTATATCGTTTGGTTGCCACCCTATTAGAGCTTTTGGGTGATTAAATAAGCTATTTTACTTCTATTCAGAGAAGCTCAAATTTTGAGCTTTTTAAACTTTTTTTAAAAAATATTAAAATATCTTATGTAACCCTAGTATATTTTATATTTTCAGAAAACCCTTTTAAATTGTAGACTCTAATAACTTAATTTTTTAACATGTGAAATAAAACTTCAATTCTTTTAGATGATGAACGCGATCAAATTATAATTCTTCTCATGCACCGAGAATAATTAGTTTAGGTTATTTGTTATAATTTCCATGTTATTAGAATAATTTGTCATTGTTATTTTAATTATTGTTTAGAAAATTATATTTCTATACTCTTTTATAATATTTTACAATTGTTTTTTTAATTACAAGAAAAAAATTTCCCATTTTTTTTGTTCTACTTCAATTTTTTTTATAAGTCCTTTTTGGTAATTTTAGCATTTAAAAGAATTTTTAAAATTAATACAATCAAACAATCTACAGCTTAAAAGAGTTTTTTTAATTGACATCCAAACGGCCAATGATTTTTCTTTAAAAGCTCTACTTGTAAAAACTCTACTTCTAAAAGATATACTCCTAAAAGTTTTACTCGGAGAAACTCTTACAAACGGATTATACTTATTAATTAAAATCCTTAATCCAACAATCTAGTAATCTTCGAAGATGAAGCCCATTTAGATGGTTCTTACTTGGACTTTATAGAGTGATGAGTGAGCCGCACAATATAACGATCCTAGATTTATGGATTTTAACGTTATGAGTGAGATTTTAAATGTTATATAATCGTGAAGTTCATAAATATACGATAACACTAGAGTAACGGACTTTGGTGCTATTGACGACATTTAAACGTTAAAATTGTGAATACGTACCAATACAACAACCGAACCATAACAATTTAGAAAAAAGTTTTAAACACTAAAATTATAAATCCATACCAAGATTGAAAAAACTACCATAGCAAATTAAAATTTGCATGTAATTTTCAAATCTAATGTCTGAAATTTAATCATTGTAAACTACGGCGTGTTGCTTAGTTGATAAATTGAGTTCCAAATGAGCCACCTTAACCAGCAAAGCAGGAATTCGAATTCCACTTAAATAAAAAAATAATAGTTACTGTACACGAATTGACAACAATTAACTATTATAATACGTAACAAATTTAATAGTCTCTAAACTTTGGAGTTCTCCACCTAGTTGTTTTCAAAAATATTGTAAATTAATATCACCAAAAACAAAGTGAATTTCAAATGATAAAATATAATTTCATGATCGATGACATCGAAAATTCTTGTCATTTTCTCTCAAGCTAAAAGAAAAAAAAGCATTTATTCATTTCTTTGGAAATTGCACAAAAAGAATATCATTTTGTTTTAATTGTATTCTTTATTAATAATATTACCATGTGATAAGATTTTTGAAGTTAATCAAGAAATCAAACAAATTATAAATTTATTTATTTAATTTTATGAATTAGAATTTAAATACAACTAATTATTTTCCAATTATGGAGGATTCCTCGTATTAGATTTTTATTATTATGGCTATTCACTAGATTGATTTTGTGCACGCGAGATTTTTTTTTAATTGTAATTAACCACGTGATTCAAATGGTTTTTAAAATTATAAAAATAGATTTTTTTTTTAAAAAAAAACTTGATTATGTTTATAAAATGATTATTTTTAAAAGCATTAAAATGATATTATTAAGTTATTAACTATTAAGATTTGAAGTCCTCTCTCTAAATTTTGCTCCGGGCAATTAGAGTGGAGGGAGATTGAAGGTCTATTGACCTAGTTCTCACCATCGTGTGTAGCTTTTCGAGTCTGGTATTTCCCCTCTCCTGACCATGGATGCAGCGGAGATAGCTAGCTTGTGCGAATCGCTTTCATTGTCCGAAAATGATGGGCCCATAGCTAAACTGGGTTCAGATTTGCAACGTTTGGGGTCCGAGAAGCTAGCTCTGAGTTTAGTAGGGAAAATTGTTTCAAACAAAGCTGTTAACAGAGAGGCTTTCCGATCTACCATTTCGAGGATATGGAAGATTTCGCATGATATGGACATTGAAATATTGACTAACAATGTCTTTGTCTTTAACTTTTGAAACTTGGCTGATAGGAAACGTATTCTTGCTGGGGGGGGGGGGGGGGCATGGAACTTTGATAATTCTCTCCTAGTGCTAGAAGAACCTTCAGGAATCGGGGATCTTGGAAGCATGAGCTTTTCGATAATCGAATTCTGGATCCAAATCTATAATGTACCTCTTGTATGCATGACGAGAGAAATCGGTTTGTTCTTGGGAAGCCAGATTGGGGCAGTGTGCGAGGTGGACTTAGGGACCACAGGCGATTGCGCTGGAAAGTTCCTGCGTCTACGAATCCGCATTGATGTGAGCAAACCGTTGTGAAGGTGCATCCGTGTGGACCTGGATGGATCGGGGAAGGCTGTCACCATGTTACTACGCTATGAGCGGCTCCCCGAATTTTGCTTCCAATGCGGACATGTGGGACATGCAACACGAGAATGTATACAGGTGGAGTCCAGTCTCATGGCAGGGACGCGAAATTTTGAGTACGGCAGCTGGCTGTGGGCTGCAAGTCCACCGCGAGCTAGAAGGTTTGGATTTAAGGCTGCGATGGATAGACAGAAAGCAACTAGCGACGCAGAGGACAGAGCATCACCACAGGTCCATACAAAAATCACAAAGGATACTGTCACAAGACTTGATGACCCATTGGCGAATTCAGTGCATGAGAGACAATCACCACTACAAGAGAAGGTGACAAGGGTGCAGACGGCAACGGTGCAATCAGAGGCCGGAGAACCGTCATCATCAATCAATGCCGAAAAATCTGCTGTTGAAATTATTGATGATCAGACAGAGGTGGTTAGGGAAAGTCAAAGTGTGAAGATCCTAACAGAGATTGAGGAAGGAAATATTGACCACAACACAAATAATTTCAACATTATCAAGCGTCCTGAGAAATCGTTTTCAAAAACCATCAATATTGCTCCTCTTAGTGACAAAAAGCTGGTGACAACTATAAAGACCAATAAGTCTCATGATACGATGGAAAACAGGGGTAAAGACATGGTAATTGATGGGCCGCAATTTAACTCAACAATGTCTTTGCCCAATACTGGGCCCCCAAAGACAACTAGGCGAATGAGTTGGAAAAGAATTGCTCGTGAAGCAAATTCTGACATAGCTGGTCCAGAAAAACCAAACAATTTGTATAAGCGAGCAGCTACAGAAGATGCAACAATCTCCATGCTTAAGAAAATTTGAATCGAAGATTCTGGCACTTTACCAAGTGAGACTATATCGGCGGGACCTGGACACCATGCCTGCCGACAGCAATGAAATGCTTAATATGGAACGTACGGGGTTTGGGGAGCAACCGTGCGTTCCAAGTGTTGCGACAACATGCTCAAAATCATCTCCCTGACATTGTATTTTTATCTGAAACTCTCTCTAACCATGCTCAGTTGGAGCGCATTCGCATTCAACTGGGGTTCTCTGGTAAACTCGTGGTCGATAGAATCAGCCGTAGTGGTGGTTTATGTCTCTTCTGGTCCCATAAGGTGGATATTTCTCTCCTCTCATTTTCTCGTTTTCACATTGACGTTCGTGTTTATTCTCATCAGAGGAAAGTTTGGCGTTTCACTGGATTCTACGGATAACCGGAAACTGCCCAACGTTTGCATGCTTAGACTCTCCTCCATCGTCTTCATTCGTTGCATCGCCTTCCGTGGGTGGTGGCTGGAGACTTCAACGAAATTTTATTCAATCATGAAAAAGATGGAGGGCTTCCCAGGGCCCAGCATTTGAACAAGAATTTTCGTGAAGCTCTGGACACTTGCTCCTTGGCGGATATGGGTTTCACCGGTCCTTCCTTTACCTGGTGTAATGGCAGGTCTGATAACCATTTTGTCCAAGAAAGGCTTGACTGCGGTGTTTGTAATATTGAATGGTCTGATTTATTCCCTTCGTCATTTGTTCAGCACCTAGATTTTTGGCAATCAGACCACCGGCCACTTCTCATTCATATTCTCCATCATTCTTCAGACGTTAGTAGTTCCAAGCGGGGTTCGAAGAGATTTTTGTTCGAAGAATGTTGGGCGGCCGACGAGGGCTGTGATAATATCATCAAGAGCACTTGGAATCAAAATTGTAACAACAATATTTCTGAATCAGTGTTATCCAATCTTTCAGCTTGTTCTAAAAAGCTGCAGTTGTGGAACAAATCCAACAGAGTCCAGCTTCGGCAAGGTATCTTGGCAAAACGACGTGAGCTGCTTGATCTTAACTTGATCCATAATCCGGCTGATTGGAAGAAGATGAAGGATATTGAAACTGAATTGAATAAACTGCTTGAAGTGAAGGAAGTGTATTGGAAGCAAAGGTCTCGAGTTCACTGGCTTAAGAGTAGCGATCGTAATACGAGATTTTTTCATGCCAAGGCAAAGGCTCGAAAGATCAAAAATACGTTGATGGGGCTGTTTGACGTACATGGTGCATGGCATGAAAAAGGTACATAACTAGATAACATAATTACCCATTATTTTGCAATTATTTTTCTTTCCAGGTGTCCAAGTCCTATTGCTATTTCTAAAGTGATAAGTTGTGTGCCAAGACGTGTGACGCCAAGTATGAATCGAATTTTTGATTCTATATTCACAGCGGATGATGTTCGACATGCCCTATTCCAAATGCATCCTACGAAAGCTTCTGGCACTGACGGATTCTCCGCAATCTTTTTTCAGAAATATTGGAACCATATTGGTACAATGGTTACCGCAGCTTGCCTTCGATGCTTAAATGAGGGACAGTCTGTGGAGGCGTTTAATTCGACCCTCATTGTCATGATCCCGAAGATCACAAACCCCACTCGTGTTTTGGATTTTAGACCTATAAGTTTATGTAATGTGATATACAAAATTGTGGCAAAAGCTCTCACCAACCGTTTTTGCTTGATTCTTGGTGATGTAATTTCTCAAACGCAAAGTGCCTTTTTACCAGGTCGGTTGATAACGGACAATGCGATCATTGGGTTTGAGTGTATTCACTCTATCCGTCGACGATCGAAAGGGAAGGTGGGTCATATGACTCTTAAACTTGACATGTCGAAAGCCTACGATAGAGTCGAATGGGACTTCCTTCGCAGTATGATGATTCAGCTGGGTTTCTCGAGGCCCTAGATTGAGAAAATCATGAATTGTGTGACAACGGTTTCATATTCCTTCATTCGCAATGGGATTCCAATGGGTAATGTAATTCCGACTAGAGGTCTTCGCCAAGGTGACCCTCTTTCGCCATACCTTTTTCTTATTTGTGCTGAAGGTCTATCTTCCCTCATTCAGACAGCTAAGACCTCTGGCTCAATTGAGGGCATTCGTTGTGGGAGAACAAGACCTCGCATTTCCCACCTCTTCTTTGCGGACGATAGTATTCTTTTCTCCAGTGCTAGAGAATCGGATTGTCGTACCATCAAGTCTATTCTGAGTTGCTATTCTGAAGCTTCGGGACAGTTGATTAATTTTGATAAATCGGCAGTGTCCTTTAGCCCTCGTGTGAGTGAGGCAACTCGCCATCTGTTGGTTTCCTTACTCGATGTTCATATGGTTGATTGCCACGCTAGGTACTTGGGATTGCCTAGTTTTGTCGGGAGAGATCGACGCAAGCTCTTCTCTTCAATAAAAGATCGGGTTTGAAATCAAGTGAAGGGGTGGCAACATCGCTTTTTCTCGACAGGAGGTCGTGAAGTGTTAATAAAAGCAGTCCTCCAAGCCATCCCAATGTATTCCATGCAATTGTTCCGATTACCTAAATCTTTCATTATGGATATCCATCGCTTGTGCGCTCAATTTTGGTGGAGTGGAAACAATTCTAAGCGTAACATTTTTTGGCGCTCATGGCGAGTTCTTTGCAAGAATAAACTTGAAGGGGGTTTGGGGTTTAGGAATCTTACTTCTTTTAACAAAGCTCTCTTCGCAAAACAAGCTTGGCGTATTGAGAAGTGTCCGAACTCGCTTATGGCGTAGGTGCTTAAAGGCATTTATTTTCCTCACCATTCGTTTTTGGCTGCAGGTATAAATTCTGCTCCCTCCTTCGTCTGGCGCAGCATCTTATGGGGTAAGGAACTCCTTCATCGTGGCATGAGATGGCGAGTGGGCAATGGTGCCTCAATTTCGGTTAATCGAGATCGATGGCTTCCTCGTCCCTCAACCTTTCAAGTGACCAGCTCTCTCCCAAGGCTTGAGCATTGTACTGTCAAGGAGTTAATCTCAGCTTCAGGTGGTTGGGATAGTGTTCTTATTCAAAATAGTTTCTCTAAAGATGATGCAGAGACCATTCTGGGGCTGCCTCTTTCAATCCACCACCCCGAAGACATTCAAATTTGGCATTATAATTCGAATGGGATTTATTCGGTGAAGTCCGGATATTGGTTAGCAGAATCTCTCCATAATTCTAGCAGCTCTAGTTCCTCTACCATGACTAATTGGTGGCGTTTTTTATGGAAGCTCCAGCTCCCTCCTAAGATCAAGCACTTCCTCTGGAAAATTTGTCACAATTGCATCCCTTCTTTTGCTAACCTTGCTGCTCGACATATTGCAGTCGACCCTCTGTGCAGGTTCTGCCATCAAGCTGCCGAGGTCCCTTCTCATGCTTTATGGAGCTGCCGTCTGCTGATCTGTATCCGTGAAGCTTGTGGTTTTCTGAGCAGTGCTTCGTGGGTTGACAGAGCTTCCATGCTAGATTTCCTCTTATGGTGCAAAGACCAGCTTCGTCCCTCTGAATTTAATCTTCTAGCTGTTGTCCTCTGGGCAGTGTGGAACCGTCATAATGCTCTACTCCACCATCGCTCCTCTCTTCCTCCTGAGGCTGTGGTTCCTTGGTGTGAGGCATACCTCGCTGAGTTTATGGATTCTAATGCCAAGGTGCCTCTACCTAGCTCGAATCGGTTCGTTCGATGGATCCCTCCAATTGATAATGTGTTGAAGATTAATGTTGACGCGGCTCGAAGCAAGTCTGCTCAAATCACAGGCCTAGGGGCTGTTATTCGGAACTCCTCTGGTGAGGTGTTAATGACCGGAATAGATTACATTACCGGCCTTTTAGACCCAACTATAGCAGAATGCAAAGCTATCTTATTCGGCCTCTCCTTAGCTGTTGGTAGAGGTCTTCCCGATTTGGTTATTGAATCTGATTGTGCTCAGGTAATTAAGTTGCTAAATGATAACAATGTCGTTCTCTCTGATATTGGTTTGGTCCTGAGTGACATCCATGAGATCCTGCGTCTTTTCTCCTCTAGTATTTCTTTCGTTCATGTTCGCCGCAATGGTAATTTAGTGGCTCACTCCCTAGCTAAGTTAGCCATTAGCAAAGTTGATTGTTTTGTTTGGGTGGATGATTTTCCCCCGTCTGTTGGTTCACTCATTGAAGTGGATTCCAATTTTTCTTTGTAATCTTTTTCTGGTGGAATGAATTGATCTTTCTTTAAAAAAAAAAAAACTATTAAGATTTGTGCACAACAACTCACAATTCAAGTGGCTAGTACAGCTTCCTCCAACGTCAGTGGTAAGGGTTCAATTCCCACTATGCACATTTACCAATATGCGTGGGTAGTTTTCTCCCCTTATTAATCTTGTAATTGTATCTCCATAAAAAAAAATTAGTTTTTTTTTAACTTATGTGACATCTACTTTAGTTATATAAGAAGTTTTGTAGTTCTTGGAAATTGCTTGGGAAGTGTTGGGCATTACAACCTGTAAAGACAGAACGCACGTGATCCTATAACGTCTGAGACACCGGGGTGGTGTTGCCAAAATCACTCCGACGATCAAGTCAGCAGATTATATAATTAAAGGTTAACAGAATGGAGAGTACCAAAGATAAGGATATTCACTTTACTCATAGGGTGATGACTCTAGTGATGATCGATAGAATAATATGAACGATCGAAATCGTGACGGCTGAATAATCAGAGATGAATGATGTTCGCTGGTCGTCCACTAGCTGACGCTTAACTATTTGGAGTGTTCTTCACTTCAGAGTGATATTGTTTGTCTGTGTGTAAGTATGTGTGAGAGAGCTTTTTTTTAATGATTAACTCTCCATTTATAGGGGCTTGATTCACCCATGGGGGGGGTGGATCGTATCCCGGAATTGAAGGCCCCGCATCTGGGTGTAGCGGTCTTCATCTTGATAGAAAGGTAACGGTCGCTTCCTTGGTGGCCCTAATCGCGGAAGTAACAGTTACCCAATTGACTTGGTCATTGAATGTTGAACTCTGTCGCTAAATGGCTTAGTCCATAGGTCTGGGCTGTAAGCTTGGGCTTATTCAGATAGGTCCGAAATTGAGCCTACGTAGGCCCATGAGTGTTCCGTGTCTAGCGACATGGGGGTCCCCGAGGTGTGACCGTCATGCAGCCACGTGGTTGTCATTATTTGGACCATCGTGCGGTGATCGTAGCTGTGGTGTCGTGCGACAATGGATGTCGTGTGACAAATGCTTTGTAGTGCTTGAGCCGTTGGTTGCCCAAGCCTTGATCCATGTAGGTTGATCACCTTTGGCTCTGGGCGGGGTCATGTGATGTGATTGGGCTTTTGGGCGGGACCTTTACTTGTATTTGGGCTTGACAGATTTTGACTATAACAAGTTTTGAAATCAATTTTTATTTTCATATGAGCTTAAAGAATTTGGTTTATATTCAAGTCATGTTCCTTTTCATTAATTTCCGAATTAATTATAATATTTTTTTAAAAAAAAGAACAAATAACACTCAATTTATCTAAAGTTTATTGAATTATATTCATAATTAAAGTTTACAAAAAGTCACACTAAACTCTTCTTACGTTAAGTTTGATTGTTAAAAAGTAGGTTCGAACCTCCACTGGTTCATGATTTATGATGGATCCACCATGGATTTCTCGCTTTTTCTTCTACATTTTCTTTATTTTAACGGTCAATCCTACTTTTTAACAGTCAAACTTAATACCGGTGGAGTTCAATATAAGTTTTTACAAACCTTAATTGCGAATATTATTCAATAAACCTTAGATAGGTTCAGTATTATCTGTTAAAAAAAATACAAACATTTATGTTATTTGGAGAAAATGAAAACTTGAGCTTGGAACCTTAATTTTTATTAAGAGATATAATTACCACTGTAGTATACTTGCAATCACTACAAATATTTACATTACCTTTATTTTTTTGGCATTTACTTTTATATATCTTTTGACAAGAGTAATCATTATTAAACATAAAATTATTATGCTTGTCTAATTCTTTCTTAATTTCACAACATTCTTACACAAAAATCAAATTCCAAAAAAGGCCAAATAATTAGA
The DNA here is from genome assembly GCA_003430845.1 of Xanthoceras sorbifolium. Classification (NCBI taxonomy): domain Eukaryota; kingdom Viridiplantae; phylum Streptophyta; class Magnoliopsida; order Sapindales; family Sapindaceae; genus Xanthoceras; species Xanthoceras sorbifolium. The sequence goes on along the minus strand of CM010619.1, from coordinate 4,428,427 downwards.
TGGTGGATGACACTTAAAAAATCTATATAGTCCAGTCTTTGAAAATTTCAAACAATTTTTTTAAAAAAATAATGATGTAAATGTCACAACAAAAAAGTGACTTTTAGATAATAATAATTATTGTAGTTCACGGTTGATTTCTTGTTATTTTCCTTGGTGTTTAAAAATGTATATAGCCCTTAATTTAACAGTGCTCCTCCACAACTTAAGTGATGTTTATGGATGATGGTTTAAATTTCATTATACATATTTATAATTTAATTTTAATTAATTACAAATTATACAATCCATTACCAAAATTCAAATATAAAATCTCATAATATGTAAACTTTATTAAATATAATTTAATTTTTTTTACAAGCTTAATTATGTATGTTTAGAATTTAATAAAATAAAGAGTGGTCCTTTTATTTTTCTTTTTACTCATTTTAAAATTTTTATTTTTAAAAATTTTTAAATCTTTTTCGACATGGATAATAATTTTAATATCATAACATAAGAAAATAGTTTAACCCAATCTTTAAAAATAATAATAACAATAATGAATACGCCACTGCATACATCACGACCTATAAAATTCTCTTTTTATTTGTATTTTATTAATAAATTATATTTAAAAAATAATGATGATTAACATATGTGAGAACCAATTAAAAAAATATTTTATTAATTTAATAGATAAAAAATGGCCGTCCAAATAAATAAATTAATAGGTTAGTATTAATTAAGGTGACAATCCGTGTTAATCTTATCATGTTTTTATCGATTTAAATATAAATTTATAATCTAAATATTTATTTTTATAATAATCTATTCGTATTAATTATAATTTTATATATATAAGAGTAAAATAAATATGTACATATATTTTTTAAATTTCGATAGTTGGAAGGAGGACGTGTGATTCGTCCGACGAGTCAGTCAAGTCTGGTAGAAATCTATATGTTTGATCTCCTAAATTTGCTTTGAATTGAATTTGTACTTTATTTGTACAACAGACATTGACTTGACGTAGTTTCGTGGCAGTGTTGCTATTGGTCAACTGACTTCATGGCAGATCCAATCCAACCCAGGCAACCGTGTTTGACACGTCGGACCAAATTAAATTTAAAATGAAAAAAATCTAAAATTTTGATAATTAAAATGTCAAAAAAAAAAAAAATAGGATGATTATTAATTTGGTCCCTAACATTTAGAGAATTATCAGTTTTTTAAAGCAGTTTCGTTTATTGTTATCATTGAACCCTAAATTTTTATAAATTTTTCAATTTGGTCCATTTAACTAATTTTTTTATAGTCAAATTAACTGAAAATATTAAAAAAACAGTTCTGTCCTTGACTCTATTTAAATAAGTTAAAATTATAATTTTACCCTCAAATATTTAAAAATATTATTACTAATTAGAAGGGTAATATGATTATTTTATATCAATTTTTTAAAATAAAAATTTTAAAAATTTTTATAAAAAAAAATTTCAATGGATCTCCCATTTAAAAATATAATTTAAAAAATTTAATGAGACATTATGAAAAAAAAATTTAAATTTTAAAATTTTATTTTGAAAATTTTAAAATTTTATTTTTAAAAAATTAATATAAATGGCCATATTAATCTTCTAATTATTAATAGTATTTTTAAAAATTTGAGAGTAAAATTATAATTTTAACTCATTTAAATAAAGTCAAGGGTAAAACTGTCTTTTTAATATTTTTAGTTGTTTGACGTTAAAAAATTGGTCAAATTGATCAAATTGATACATTTATGAAAATTTAGAGCCGAATGATACCAATATACGAAACTGTTTTAAAAAATTAATAATTCTCCAAAAGTTAGGGACTAAATTGATAATCACCTAAAAAATAATAAAAAGTTTGACTAACTTTTATAATAACGACCCAAATTTAATAAGAATTGATTTTTTTTTTTTTTGGTTATTGATAAATTAGGATTCCTACTCACGATTTATAAATCTCTTAACCAAAAATAACTCGATACGATACGAACCCATTTATATTCAATCAGACATGACTTATTTATTTAAACAGGCAATACAAATTAACCCGTATAATCCGTTTATGTAAAATTTATTTATTTGTGTATATATTATATGAAATTACAATAATATCTCTAATAATTAGAAAATTATAATTTTTCTTCTAAACGGGTTATACAGTTTAACTAATTTGACCCGTTTTATATAATTAATAAACCGAACACGTTTATTTTTGTTGGGTTTGTGGTTGTAATTCATATTGCCAGCCCTAACAAAAATCATAGTTGGTGTAATTTCAATTCTTCCTAATGTTTTGATGAATCAACTAAACAATGATTATGTTATTTTCCTATATATATATATATATATATAAAGGTTTAAATATTTATATTAAAGAAGATTATATATTTCTTTTATGAACCCTAATTTTCTACTCATATGATTTCTTACAAGTTTTTTAAGATTATGATCTTACTATCATAAAAACTTTAAACAAATTAAGGTAAAAATTAATAACGAACATACAATTAAAAGCTTATTCTTTTATACCGATCATAGTGTACGAGCTCTTCGTATTAATACGTGTACCTCACTCGTACATTAACAAAAGCTCAGATTAAAAAAGGATCCAATTCGTTTCTTTTAAGCCGGCTCCTAATGCTCATTGAGCAATGTATGTGGTCTTTCGTAGGCTAGTATAAACTCTGTAAAATACATTCTTTGACAGATAAGCTTGACATGGAATGGAAGTGCTTTTTTTGTTTTTTTGAAGTGAAAAGAAAGAGAGACAGCACGTGAACGAACAACCCAAGAGAAAACTTAGGTTTCTCCAATGGCGAAAGCTAAGCATAATATTAATAATATTCAAATCCAAAGAAAACCAAAACCACCCCAAAAAGCAATGTCATTCGTTAGTTACTATAACAAAATATATAAATAATTAATAGGTACAAAAGTGATGGCAATGGATCGGGTTCTGATGGGTTTGGCTAAATCTGAACCCGAATTCGTATTATTTTTGATATCCAAACCTACTCATGAACTTGTGAAATTACACGGGTGCCCACGAATCTGTATAATTTTGCAGGTTCGGGTGTAAATTTTTGCAAATCCGAATATAAACCTGCATTGAGTTTTCATTTTACATCCAAACTTGTCCACAAATCCAATTAGTAAAATCTACACCAACTTATCATGAGTGAAAATTCACGGGTGAAATTGTCACTCCTCATTACAATAAATATATGTACATTTATATTTATAGTTGCATATATAATTTCATGTGTGTGTTAGGTACATATAAATTGTATCAAATCTGCTAAAACTTTGGAGTTAAAAGTTTTCACTTTTAGAGTAACTGTAAATTTTACAACTCATGCAAATGATTGGAGTTGAAATTTTTTATGTAATATATATAAATTTGGTGTGTAAGGATGACAACAAGTAGGGTATGAGCTAATTTTTACTGTATCCATATCCATACCCGTATTCTATTTTGATATTTATCCTCGTCCACGAATTCACTATTGCCTATATTCATACTTCGTTAATATTATATAAAAAAAATTAGTAGTTACATAATTAATTTTAATTTTTATTTAGTTTAGCTTCCATTTGCTTTTATGGTGACACACACATAAATATATATAATATTATAGTTTAATTTAAGAGTATAAATATTAAATTAATATCCCTATTCTATCCGTATACACAAAAACGTATATGAGGTTTCACATCCATATTCTTATGCATATCAATTTAGTTATATCCAACTAAATACTTTCATTTCCACCAATAAAACTGTCATCCCTAATAATAATTATCACAAATATATTTTTATTGTCCGAGATTCAATACGCTTTTTCGTATCTAATTTCTTGTTAAAAAAATAAAAATAATTGCAGACATCTAGTAATTTTTGTGCTCTTTATCATATTTTAAAATTTTACAAATTTGGTTGGAATTTTGAAATTCTTTTCCATGTAATATATACAGTAACACACACATGATACAAATATATGACGCCAAAAAAGGGTCGTGTTGTTTGCCGTTGAAAACGCGGTATTGCTTCTCGGTCTGTCTCAAACACCCATTTGTTTTTTCTCCTCATTTTCCCTCATTTTCTCTCTCTTTTTCCCTGACATGGGTTTCGCGTTTCTTTCTCTCTCAACCAACATTTTCTGATAAAAAAAGAAGAAGAAAAAACCCAAAAATAAAAATATCAAAAAAAGCCATTCGAAACCCATCAAAAAGAGAGCAAAGAACCGCCCATCATAAAAAAAAGAAGAAGAAGAAGAGAGAACACAGGTGGGTCGGCGGAGATGGACGCGAGGAGATTGGCGGTGGTCTTGGCTGGGATGGTGGTGGCGGTGGTTGTTCAATTGGGTGGCTGCGGCGTTTCTGGGAACTTAGTATTCAAAGTGGAGAACAAGTTCAGGATAGGTGGCAAAGAGAGGACGTTGAGTGCACTCAAGGCTCATGATGCTCGCCGCCGAGGTAGAATTCTCTCCTCCGTCGATCTTCCAATGGGTGGCAATGGTCTACCCTCCGAAACTGGGTATGTATTAGCTTTTTTGGAGATCGTTTTTGTTGTAATTTGTTGAATTATGTTTCGTTTGATTGATTTGAGCTGGTTTTGGTTTCCTGAAGAAATATATCAACTTTTTTATTTTATTTTTTTATTTTTTTTGTGTATCCCGTATACATGTATGCAATCATTTTTGACCTTTTCGTTTAGTATTGATACATAACAATTTGTTTTGTTTTGGTTTTTGTTTTTTGGGTGTTCATGTATATGTTTGACTTAGATCCGATCTCTCTGTATATCTGTAGCTTTATATATATATATGTATGTGTACGCATTGTTATAATATTCATACAAGTTTTTTTTTATGATTGTGTTTCTGTGTAAATTTGTGGAATTTTATTTTGTTTTTGTGTTTAATTGGATTGGTTTGAGCTGGATTTGGTGTCTCGGAGAAAGTTGTTAACTTTTTTTTATCTTCATGTATTCATTCATTTTCCTCTTATTGGTTAATATTAATACATTGCAATTTGTTTTTTTTTTTTTTTTTGGTTTTCATGTATATGTTTGAATTAGATCTGATATCTCTATATATATGTATGGGTATGCATGTATGTTCTCTTCTACATAATGTTTAAACAATTTTTTTGTTGGAGGGCTTTTTCTTTTTAAAAATTATTTATCTTGAATTTTGGTTCATGATGGGTATGTAAATATTTTGATGTTGTATTGTATCAAATAATTACTTCTATATTAATTCATAATGTTCGTGCAGATACTTTCTGTTAGATTGGTTATTTGGTAGAGGATTAATTTATGTTTTACCCATCCTTAGTGATTCTGCTTTATATTGGTTACATATAATTGTGATTGATTCTGGGTATTGTTTGTTTTTATCTTATATGTACTTGGTCTGTCTTTCTCTCTGAATCTCCTTGGCTCTCTCTCTGTCGTCTTGTTTGGCTTCCAAAAGAGGAAAGATGAAAAATAAAATAGTGACTCTGGGTTTGGACAAGGAATTTATATAGAAATTAGGAAAGCAATTGATGAACAGGCTTCCAATTGGATACTGTGGGTCACCGAGACTCCAAGAGTAATAATATGAGAATGCAAATGTTGTTTTTTCCATAATTGTATGTGCTATTATTGTTGAAATTGATTATTTTGCCTACCAAAATTCAGTTTTATTTATAGTGCATTGCAGTTGCTAATGTGGTTCACTTGTTCATTGATTAGGCTTTATTTTGCTAAAATTGGTCTGGGGACTCCGTCAAAGGACTATTACGTGCAAGTTGACACAGGAAGTGACATTTTGTGGGTTAATTGTGCTGGCTGCAGCAAGTGTCCCGCAAAAAGCGACCTTGGTGTATGCTTCTTCAACTGACTATTGTTTCACATTTGGATAAAATATATAGTACTAGTACAAGTACCATTAAACATAGAATTGTGTTTGTTTTAGAACTTTTGAGTCACGCTGACCCTTTATCTTTATAATTTACTATTGTGATAATCTACTGCAGATAGATCTGACGTTATTTGATCCAGCTAAATCTGAAACTTCTGGAGAGGTTGGTTGTAATGATGAGTATTGCATCTCCACATATGATGGTGAACTTCCGGGTTGTAAGAGTGGTATACGTTGTCAATATAGTGTTACTTATGGAGATGGAAGCTCGACTTCTGGATACTTTGTCAAGGATAATGTGCAGCTAGAACAAGTGACTGGAAACCTTCAGACGGGCAAATTGAATGCAAGTATAATATTTGGGTGAGTTATTCTTCTGAATATTATACTCATTTGTTACATCATGCACAAGACCTGGCAGGGATTGGTGCATTGCATGTAAAGTGATCTAATACTGTTTTCACCTTTTCAGTTGTGGTTTAATAAATCTGAATTCTAGTTTATATTGCAAATATTGGAAAAGAATGACTATATATATATGTGTATATATATATATATATATATAGGCTTACATAAAGGTTTAGTGTCAATGTGGCTTTTACCTGTTGTTCATGAAAATGACCTATTGTTGTAGGATTCACTTGGTTTGGTGCGTCTGATTATAATTTCTGTTGTATTTTATGTGTAGTCATCTTTGAATGCAATAACTCGTCAAGAATATTGTTTCTATAGTAATGAAAGTTGTGCTAGACCACTTTAAACATTGTTTATCATTTGGTTTATAGGTATATGTAACATTTTCTGTTTTTATAGGTATATGTGGTCCTCATATAGTTTTATCATTTGGTTTGTGAAAAAGGAAAGACTAATAACTGGAACCTTCAACAATTTTATTGTAAATATTAGTTCTATATTATTGTAGATACAAGGCCTTTTCTGGTATCAAAAGTTAAAAAAATTCAACTAAATTTAAAGCCCACAACTAATAATATTAGTTTTAAATTAATTTCATTGAATGACCTTCTTGGTATTGAAACCAATATGTTTTTTAATCAGCCCAGGACTCTGCAATTAATGTCCTCATGCTTCTTGGATTCCATTAATTGTTTTATGAGGTAAGCTTGGGCTGGGTATGAACCCAAGTATACACATAGCTTCTATTAAGTTTGCTTCAGTAGAAATTTTGTTAGGAGCTTTATACAAGTACATTAACATATTATGTTCTATAATATTTAGTGACCACAATTTCATGTTCTGAAATCTGTTATGATGCATATGATATATATATATATATATATATATATATATATATATATATATATTTTGTGAGCTGTGCTCAGGCTTTTGTGTGTTCTTCGATAATTTTTCAGTTTGAATACAGTATTCTGTAATACTGTGTCCATATTATATTAAAGTTTCTTCTGATGGATAGTTGTGGAGCTAGACAGTCTGGGGACCTAGGTTCTTCTTCTGAAGCAGCAGTTGATGGGATACTTGGGTTTGGACAAGCGAATTCATCCATGCTTTCCCAGCTAGCAGCTGCTGGAAAGGTCAAAAAGGAGTTTGCACACTGCTTGGATGTTAAAAAGGGAGGTGGAATATTTGCTATAGGGGACGTGGTGTCACCAAAAGTTACCACGACTCCATTGATACCTAATATGTATGTGAAGCTAACTTATCTTTTTGTTTGTTGCGATATTTATAGTTTTTCTTTTCTCAACTTCAACTTGCATTTTACAGAGGAACGTTGGTAATGAGTTATCTTTTTCAACTTTTACATTGGAAAAGCTGAACTCTTGTCTTTTCTTTTGGGAAATTGGAAAAGATGCTAAACTTTTTTTCCCATTTAACTTTTACCCACACAATTAATAGAGTTTTTTTTTTTCTTTTTTTTAATCCAAACCTGACAGAAGATGACATAAATACATTGGTTCTGCTAAAGTCTTGGCCAGTGCTCTGGTCAGGCCTTCGCCTAGCCAGGCTTTGTAGGACTTGGTTTACCCAGGACTTAAGGGTGTTTTTGTCTTCTCGGATCATGTTTAGGTGAGAAGAAACTCTAATAATTGTGTTGGTTAAATAAAAAGGGCGTGCAAGCATTTTTGCCAATGTCCCTTTTTGTTGTTTTTTTTTTTTAAATCTAGCTGTGCGATAATTGGACTGGAGTGATTTGTATTCTGGAAGTATCCTTTAGAAAATAAAAAATAGAATAGTATTCTAGAAATCAAATGTCACATAACATAGTCACCTTGTATTTTGTTTCATTTAAACAATGTCAATAAAATCAAATTAGTGAAGTTAGTTATAATTTACCTTGGATTGTGAATCATAGTGTAATTTAAATCTTTGTTTTGGGATGGTTAGCTCCTTCTAGTGAACTCAGTACATATAAAGTAAAAAAACCAACAAAAATGACTACAGAAACCTACAAACCAAGTTTGTTAAACTTTGGAACAGAAATGGGAGATTGTATTCGGTATAAGGTGTCATGTCTTGATGATCGAGTCATCCTTATCTGTTTCCTGATTCACCTTTCGATCAAACCTTTTGACTAAGAGTGAGACTATTCCTTCCTCACAAAATGATATGCAGATTTTTTTGTCAGTACTTGTTTACATGTTTCACATAGAGGTGGTGTTTGTGCATTCCGGTTGTGTGTTATGAAACGTTTCCTTCTTTTTTTTCCCTCTTAATTTAAAGTTTCGAATGGACGAACTTATGCACATTGTCACATTGAGGCGACCAGTCCAAAAGATGCCAGTCATGACAAAACATCAAATTAATTTGTCAGTATGTATAATTTAACAACTTATATAAAATAAAATATGCAGCCTGAACCTAGTCATATAACCGTAGAGAGTTTTGCTGTATATTAAGTTGCTCCAATTTAATCCTTATTCATAGTAATAGTCCTTAGAACCTGATTGGAGCCATTGTAATGATTACTTATTATAAGCTTGTGGATTAGTAATGGTAGATCTTTTTGCTTCATATTTTTATTTGTTTTTAAGGTATGACTTAACTTTTGTGGATTTCCTATTGAAAGCTTGAATTACTATTTTCTCGATCTAGAGGTTCGGGTTTATGAATTCTGTTATAGTTATACTTTTATTAACAATTGTAGGCCACATTACAATGTTAATTTGAAGGCAGTTGAAGTGGGTGGTGATATTTTGCAACTTCCAACAGATTTGTTTGAAACTGGAGAACGGAGAGGAACAATAATTGACAGTGGTACAACCTTGGCATATCTTCCTTCAGATCTTTATGAGCCAATGATGACTCAGGTACTGCTTACTTTATAATTCCCAGTCATTAGAACTTGTCTATTAAATACTTAATATTTTTTTTCTGTAGTTTAGATTGTGGCTCGGCAGCAGGGATTGCAATTGCAGACTGTTGAGCAGCAGTTTACTTGTTTTAAGTTTGATGATGATGAGTAAGGAGCTTTTATTTTCAGGAGTGCTTATTATTATTTTATCTTTGACACTGCCGATGTTGCTTTTAAAATTTTATTAAAATATTCTAGTCGGTTATTATTTTGATGTGATGGTTAGTTCTTTTTACCTAGATTGTCCCTTTTTTTTAATTGAATTGTAGAAAAATAATTGTATTAGTTGAAATCAAATTACAGTTTGAGCATTGACCGATAATGTTAAGTGGAATTATAAATCTGGTCTTAATGAAGTAACATAACATACTTCATCTCTTTCTTGGCAGTAAAACTGTTCAATGAAAGTAATTCATCGGGTGGTAATTGCAGGTGATTTTGCTCCTGTATGTACCAAGAAATAAGCTAAACAGTAATACAAGTGTCTGAAACTGACATATCTCACATTATAAATCAAGACTGAATAAGGACATGAAAAAATAGGTAATATGATGTTTATTAAGGCTATTACTTATGAACGCTGATTAGAGCATTCGTCAACTTTGAGAATGCATTTTGTTTACTTTAAAGTCACTACTGCTGCAACTATGGTCCTCTTGTTCAATCTTTTATATGGTGCAGTGAGAGAAAAATCTGTGACATTGAAGATTAAGTAGTTTGTATTTTTCTTGCCTGCTTGATATGTAAAAGTAGACACATTTGATGTATAATTTCCTTCGAGTGACCACTTCCACAGAATAAAAGGAGACTGTCTTCTTCAGTTATGCTTATTGAAACAATCAGAACGAGAATAACATGGATGATCTATTGAACATATAGTAACAAAGCTTCACCTTAATGCAGAAAAGAGAAGAAAAGAAAAATTGCTAAGCTTCACCTAAGTAGTTCTCACTGATAAGTGGGTTGGCGTTAGATGATATCTTGATCCACAAAGTTGTAATGAGGACAGCTTTTAATATGCTTTTCTTTTTAAAAAAATATTTGTACTGTGTCTACTTGTGAACTCATGCCCTGTACCTACCATTTTTGAATCTTTCGGGTGATAAAAATGTGATGGTAATGGGACATGATTACAGTATCAGTAATTCTTATTAAGTGAAGCTTAATATTTGTGCTTGGGATGAAATTCCATGTTAAAAGGATTTTCCTGTTTAATTCAATGTTCGTACGATAAAGCAACGTTTCAAAAATCATGGCTTGTAACATGTTACAAATCTTCATACGGTCAAGCAACATGTTACTGCTTTTACTTCAGCTGTTTTCTTCTGTCCTTGACTTGGTATACATGCTTTAAACTATTGAACATTGATTTTGCATTGGAAGTTTATGAATTGCTGTAACTTATGACTTTTACACATCATTCTCATTTTATTTTCTCATTGTATTCTGGCAGCATCGATGAAGAATTTCCTGCTGTGAAGTTTCATTTCGAGAATTCTCTTACTTTGACGGTTAGCCCACATGAGTATTTGTTCCAGATTCGTGTAAGTAGAGTTGTTTTAGATTTTTAATAAGAATGCTCATGTGCTATGTTGCAAATTTTCATCAGCTGTCAAGGATGTTTCTATAAATTGGTTTTCAATTTGTTCAAAAAGTATATACCCCATCTAAATATCCAGTTGTCTGTATATTAATCAACCATCTTTTCAATGACCAACTCAGTAATGACACTGTTGAATTCCAAGGTTTATGCACTTGATTGTGGTAGGCTCATGAAAAATTTGTAAGAAATGATTAAATTATATTTCTTAATTAACAACTTATGTTTACTGTGAAGTTATAGCATAAAATTTGTTTAAGGATCGCATATTAACAATCACCATTATCAATAAAACGTAGTTGCATTTTGTTCTTTACAGTTGTAAGAACTTAAAAATGATTTTGATGTTCCTTTTCTTATAGAGAGTTCTCCTAGTTAAAGTATTTATCACCATATCTTTATTTTGTGAAACACCGTCTTCAGAATTTTCATTTCATTTCCAAGAGGGATTTATTTATTTATTTATTTTAATAATATACCAAATTTCTATTCCCTTCTCCAGGAAGATACTTGGTGTTTTGGTTGGCAGAATGGTGGCGTGCAATCTCGTGACGGGAGGCAAACAATTCTATTGGGAGGTACAGTCTAGAATTGTTTCGTGTTACTTTAATGTTGTTTTTGAACCGTTTATCTCAAAAGAAGTGTAAGTTCTTGGGATTTTATTGCTTCTGATAAATTGAGCATAAACTTTTTGATTTTCGAATAGCTGCATGTATAATAGTTGTGAGATAAGCTCTTGCTGCAATGAACAATGACTTAAATACCCTTTCCTAATTATATAGTTTGAGATGCACAGTTGTTTTTTAACTATTGATTTTTATTCTTCAACACTAGTGATGATAAATATTTTGTGAAGCTTGATGTCAGATCATCTGATTAGAGATGGCTTTGGTCATAAAATGAAAGAGAAAAGAATAAAACATAATTGGTTGGACAAAATATTTTTTGTTTGTTAACTCCAATTCTTTCTGTTGCAGATTTGGTGCTTTCAAATAAGCTAGTTGTGTATGATATGGAAAATCAGACCATTGGATGGACTGAATACAACTGTGAGTACTGTTTATCTTTAACGAAATTTTCTTGTGCTGCTTGCATTCTTTTTTTTAGTATGTCATTAGAAAGTTCTCTGTGTTTAGATTTGAGAAAATTATCTTTCGTTTTTCTCGAAGTATGTTGAACTGCTTGATCCTCTGCAATATCCGTGTTAGACAATTCTGCTTCATTTCATTTTTTATTACTCATAGTTAATATTGGCCTTGCAACGAGTATCTCCATTATTGTGTCTCAGTTTAAGTCACTCAGTTGCTTCCTTGGTAGTGAATTTAACACCTTTGGAATTTCTTCATTAGAAAGCAAGAGTCGGAAGTTTACGATTACCACAGTATGAGAGAAGGCAATGCTCTTTTTGTGTCCTCCCATAGACTTCTCTTATGTGTAGTTGTCAAGTTGATCTTAATTGACTAATTAATGATAATAACATCATTAGACATGGCTCTGCTAGCTATTCTTTGTGCCTTCCTCCTAAGCACCGTACACAACACTGCCTAATTATAAAATTTTCCGAGAAAAGGAAGTCATTGAATCAAAGAAAAAATTTGTAATATGTGTTCCCAAAAATTGGTTGTTGAATCAGTGCTTGTCTTGTAAAAAGACCAATGAAGGACAGGCAAGCATAGGTGTGCGAACATACAAAGAAAAAATTCAAGAACAGACATTTTTTGTGTTAAATAATTTCACTGGTACCACAAGAACGAATCCTTATCATTGATTGCTTCATTTTCGTTGTATTAACCGTCACAGATACAAACTTGTTGTGAGGAAATGTAGATAAGATATTAAGAAAGATAAATGAAGCAGCGCTTTGCGGAAGTTTTTGATGTTGTCACGTGGCGAGTTTTGTTATTATTTTTTGTCTACTAACATTAGTTCTTTTCTTTGTACTTGGTTCATTTTATATCGTATTTAATCAGATTTTGTATTATAAAAGCCTAATGTTCGTTTTCAGATGTCGAATTTTATCGCTTGAGAGTTCCTTTGACCCTGTCAACTCTTATTATGATTGCTTTTATAGGTTCCTCAAGCATCAAAATAAAGGACGAAAAAACAGGAGAAGTGTATTCAGTTGCTGCTCACGATATTTCTTCGGCTTTTAGTTTGACAGTCGGAAGATTTCTAACGTACTTGTCGGTATTTCTTGCTATGCTGCAAATTTTTTGTATACTAAATTAGACTCTTGTAACAAATCCCCGTACAGCATTTTCTGATTTGTTGAAGCTTTGATTTTTTTTTAGATGGAAAATCACGGTCGATATAATTTATTCTTGAATACAGAAACCATGATAAAAGAAAATTTCTAATTTGTGCAAATAAAGCAACTGTTTGTGTCTTTTTTTATTTTGCAATTTTGCTTTTAAATGTGCTTTCTGTATATAATTTTCTAGTTATATAAACTTGAAATGCCTTGAATAAAAGGGTGGAAATGGAGTACGTTTATTCTACCGGAGGGTGAACGCGATTGGTATCGTTGAAAGTATATTTACGGTTACTTTACAGTATCTATTCAAAATAAAAAGTATTTAGAAAAGAGTAATGCTATCCTGACTAAATTACGTGATTGGTATTTTAGGTGTATTAAAAGGTATCCTAAAATAAGTGGTTCGGATCAAACTGAATTATATCGGATTTGGTGTATACGGAATCGGATCTAGATAGAGACCGATCTGTTTTGACACCCCTAGTTTTTATATTGCAATTACAAAATCAAGCATATGGTAAACAGTTACAAAGAAGATTTCAACTCCAAACTAAGTTAAGATCCAATGATAACAATTTCCAACCAAGGAGGATTTGATGTGATTAAGATCTATAACTCAAAAATCTGTATAACAACGATCGAATACAATACTTGTACAATGGTAAATACAAGTTTGTTTGTTTTTACAAGGTTGTTCTCAAGAACTGTACAACAAGATACAGGACTGCCAGAAACAATGCAATTTGGTAGAAATCACTTTGGAATCCGTCGTCTCTTTGGAAGAACTGAATCAAACCAAAATCAAGCAGAAGATCATTAAACAGTACAAACAAGCAAACGTTCAAAATAAGTTTTACAGTCCTAGACACATGCATTGATCATCAAAGCTACTTTTTTACTTCATTGTTTGATTTGTAAACAAGTGTGTTTAGAACAACAAGAGCACAAAAGGGTAGTTCAAAAACAGATAAATCAATGATAAAATCGACTTAATTCTGTTAGATTGCTTAAACACTATTGCTGTTCTGTTTCCTATCAGCCTAGGCGGCTTTTGGGTCTAGCATAATTTGGGATCTGCATGCACACGTAGAAAATTCATGTCCTTTTGTTCAACAACAATGGAGATTGATGCATTCATGCCGTTTTAAGGTGAGCATACAAAGCTTCAATGCATGCAAGAACCTTTATCTAAGTTCTGAGTTCAAAAATCTGGCATAAACATGATGAAATTTCAAGATAGAATGGGAAGAATTCAAACCTTTGTTGGATCACCAGAAGGGTCAGGATAGATTTCCGTGTTCTCTTGTGCAGTTGTAATATTGCTTTTCAAGTTTTTGATGAGATCACCCAAGTCCTTTCCGGCCTCAGTTGTAGCATACAGACGGCGTGATGCCCAGAAAAATGCACGAGCAATGGGCGAAGAATTGGACAAATCCCAGGTCTCTTCATGCTCAATCACTTGCCCACTTATCTGGTTCAAAGTGAACTTTGAATTGACCTTTACTATCACATCTCCTCCTCCTATATTCACAATAAGAGATTTCGGCTTCCCCTTTAGAGTCCATTTGATACTCAGAACACTGGTTGACAGCATTTCCATTTCCTGCACGGTCTGTTACAACACGAAGAAAAATCTAAGGTGAATTCGTACTAAAATAAATGAAATTGATACATGAACATAGACAATTTTTCGTAATGTATATTGCTCAAGAACTTTAAGGAATTAGAAAAAGTTAGCAATGTTACTTCTGAATCAAGCAAAAATATGTGAAAATTGTTTCTCAATAAGTGATCCACAACAAATTGAATCAACCTGAGCATCCAGAACGCTAGGACGGAAACACAAAATATGCATGTGAGAGGGAATAAGTGTACGTCTGTACAATTCCGCTTGCACAAATGTGCTCAAACAAGTTGGGATGTTTAGTATTATCAAAATTGTTTATAAATTGGAAGTATAGCAATAGACAATATCGTTTTCTCACCACAGAAGGGTTGTCCAGAGCACTTGTTGCCCATAGCTGCCTGCTGTATTTTTGACGACCCGTAAAACTTCTAAGAGGATCCTGCAATTACTGCCATAACATAAGATTTAACTATAAACTAAACAAGCACATCTTCTGCTTCACTTTAATGTGTAGTCTGGTCTGAAAATATCATAAAATTCCCATAACTAGATGATCACTCAATTTACCCTCCAATTGAACAAAAAAATTGTAAAATTTTTGACACCAAATCATATGCTCTACTAAAATTAAACAAGAGCTTAATGCTATGCTACTTCGAAATTGTACATCTACGCGTTCATTAACCGCAATTTCCATGGTTGCTTCGAAGAAAATGAATTTCATTAAAATTTACTACATACATAAGAGGTGATAATTTGTTGCAGAAACTACCTTGTATTTGACAGAGACTGCAAAGGTACCGAGAGCACGATTGCCTTCGCGAAGCTCTAGGATGTCCCGAACAAGTTGTCTAGCTGTGGACTCTACCAAGGGGCTACTAATGCACTCAAAGTCATTGCAAAGCTCACCAAAGTTCAAACCATCGACAAATTTATCCGCCTCAGAACTTTTGATGGTAGGATCAGGAGACAATTCAGTCCTGTTAGCATCATTTGTGACTGCAAAAAAAATCAAATTCACTTCGTAATAAGTCTACTATAACATCTCATGAAGAAAACTCAACCATTACAAGAAATGCCCAGAATGCAACTCCCACTACGGGGAGGGTACTCCCCACACTAATACTTAGCACACGGATATTTAACTATTTGAGATATGAGTGGACGATCGAAAACTCAATATTGATCTACTTAATCAATATCAAAATAGAAAGTGTTGTCTACATTATTATCTAAACAAAACATTAAAAGAAGAAGAAGAAGAAGAAGAAGAAGGAGGAGAAGAAGAAGTAGAAGTAGAACCTCGCAGTGAAAAACGGTTGTTGTTGTTACGGTAGTAATGGTGGTGGCGATCACATGACGAGGAAGTAGAACTGGTGATAGGCCTGAACGTGAACAAGCTTGTACTCTGGCGGTTCCAGCCGCCACTGGACTGCGAGGCAGCGGTGGCGAGAGCAGAAGAAGAGACGGAAGCAGCAGCAGCACTCATGTCTTCGGATTTCCATTTTGTGGGTTGTAAAGCAAAGGTATGAGTTTGTTGGAATCAGAGCCTCAAACTGCTTTTTTTTGTGATTTGTATTTCATTTCACTTCATGTGGATAAGACATCTCAAACGTGTACCACTTTGGTTTTTCTTTTTTTTTTTAAATTCGAATGATCGCAACGAGATACATGTGTAAATCTACTAGCTGCATAGTAAATATGAAATTGAATCAATCTCGGGTGCAATAGCTAAAGAGATGTATGTGCATTTCGTTGTATAATATATTCTCTTCATCGATGGGTTACGAAATCAACATTTTTTATTTAGAGGGACCGTAGCATTAAAATAAAATATATTAGAGGGATTAAAATGAATTTTTTTTAAAAATAAAGGAAAAAATGCTATTACCTATAAATTCTAACACGATTAATTAAATGAGTTGTGATTAAGTTAATAAAAAGAAGTGAGTAAATACACAAATTTTCATTCCTAATTAGACTACCAGAATATAATTTTCTCAAAGAGGAATACTATTGGGCACGAATTTTATCCTTATTTTTCTTGCAGTTACATATAATCTATTTAGGGATGGCTGTGGTTTTGGAACTGGAATCGGTGGGAAACCGCTAATTTCGATTCCGAATCCGGTTCTCGGAACCAACAGTTTCACGCCGGTTTTGGAATCATATTTATTTTTTTTATCTCTCAACACACAAATTTTTTTTCAATTTTTTTTAAAAAAGGAATCGGAACCGAACCGAAACCTGCGGAACTGCCAGTTCTGGTTCCCCGCTGGTTTTGAACCGGCGGTTCTAGTTCCTAAAATTAAAAAACCGAAACCGAACAGAGATGGCCGATTTCGATTCGGAACTATTCGGTTCGGTTCAAACCGATCCGGGGCCATCCCTAAATCTACTACCTAAGTTAAAGATAAAAATTGGAATTAGTATTACTCTTTATTAAACTCCTGATATTTTCATTGAAATACAATATAAAATATCACATTTTTACACGATTTTTATGTATTAGTATTTTAATTTTTCAAGTTTTTCAAAATACACATTAAAATGATCAATCTTTAGTCAATCATTAGTCAAAATAAATATTAATAATTTGAGAATATATTTTATTAAATATTTCAAACTTTTCGGAGAATAAAAATGATTAAATTAATTAAAGTATCTCTATACTGATATATTATTAGGGAAATAGAAGAATATTTTTTTCTTCACATATTACTGTTATTATATTAGTACGAGAATGTAGATGTTGGAATCTAATGGTCTGTAGATGCTGAGATCTACGGTTGAAGTTGAAGGTGAGACTAATAATCTACAAGGACAAAAGAGAACGGTCGAGTACTTGGGACATCGGGGTGGTGTCAGTTAAATAGATTATGATGCTCAAGTTAGCAAGTAAGTTTGAGTAGATGAAGAAAACACTAGAGAGATCAAACCTGTATTGGTCGAAAGTCGGGCGTAGCACGCTATGCAAGATGTCGAGCGTGGGGTATTAAGTATATTGTGAAGTATCAGAGTCGAACATAGTTGATCTGATTGTGTTAGGGTTTAGCGTCGACTATGTCGAGTGAAGGCCAGATGATGTCAATTGTTTGTAAAATCGCGTGACCATTACTGATAACACAAGAGTTTGTAATTATAGTTAGGGATCAGAGCCCGTTGGGTCGGGTAAGGAAATCGTGCCCCGAGATCTCAAGTATCCCTAAAATCTCGGGAATAGGAAAGGCCCGCGTAAGCGTCATCTGAATTTGGTCTCCTTTAACTTGGTCTATATCAACTTGGACTAGTCTGCTGGTGAGTTGTTGGTGGGCTTTTGGGCTGTTTTAAGTCAGTTGTAAGCCCAAGTCTACTTTGGTGCCTTTTTTGACCACCGTAGAAATGTTTTTTTGAACTACACATAAATTTCATGTTTGTCTTGTTATTATTATTTGATCCTTTTACTTAATAGTTTCATTTTCCCTTTTGTCAACCTTTTCTTTTGATTTTTTTGATTTTTTGATTTTTAATTTTCATTCTTCCTAACTACGGGTGCATTTGGGATTGTTGTACCTTACATAATAATCTCTTATTTCATAATTTAAGATACAGAAAGTGTTTGACAAATTAATTAAAAGTTGATTATTTTTTATGTCGTTTTTGAAAATATAATATTAAAGAAACAACTTAAGAAATAATTAACTTTTAATTAACTTATAAAATACTTTTTAGATTCTAAATTACAAAATAAGTGATTATTTTATAAACTATAATAATCACAAACACACCCAAAAAAAAATTAGAATAAACCAAAAATAGCTACTCATTAATTAATTTCTTATTGTTATATATGTACTCTTACATATTTTGCCAATTATTGACAACTTTTTCCACTCTTTTCTTCCATATTTTCTTCCAAAAAACATAATATTTATGTTTGATAAATATACATTTATCACCATGGATAAGTTATTACTCCATTCTTTCACTTCACATGCTTTTCAATGTTGTGGTTATAGAAGCAGCTCCTGATCAAAGTGCTTTTGTCACTAACCTTCCCGGCTTTAATGGCACCTTCCCCTCCAAACATTATTCCAGGTATGTAAATCTCTTTATCGATATCGTAATTGTTCATATTAATGCAAGTTTTAATTATTAATTACATATTATTTGTTCAATATAATCATTTTATTGTTTTAACCATCGAATTGATGACTGTTACTTGAAACTATATATAAAAACAAAAATATGGTTTGGTAAATTTTGGTGGATTTGGTTTTAGGTATGTGAGCATAGAGAATCAGGGTGGTGTTCTTCCTCCAAAGAATATATTCTACTACTTCATTGAATCAGAGAGGAATCCATCTAAAGATCCTCTGGTTTTGTGGCTTAATGGTGGACCTGGTTGCTCTAGCATAGATGGCTTCATCTATGAACATGGTTCAATCTCTCTCTCTCTCATTCTATTTATTATTAGAGTGTACGATAAATTTTTATGCTCAGTACAGTCTTTCTTAGTCCAAAGTGTTGGGAGACATCCTACAATAATAAGGAAAAACCTGGATATAGACTCACACAAAGATAAACGCACACAAAAGATAGCACGAAATAATAAAAAGAGACAAAATTTTTATGTGGATCGACAATCAGCTGATTTCTATATTTACGGAGCTTACTTACACTCAATCCACTATAAAAAAAATAATTACAAATAACACACACAAAACACACTCTGTTTTTCTCCCCTGCACTCCCTCTTTCTCTCACTTATGTCTTCTATATTTCTCTTGTATATAATCCTAACATTGGATGTGTATATATACTAAAATCTAGGGAAAAAACCGAGTTAAAATATATTTCTAAATTGATCAGGTCGTGGACCCAAAACAAAGTCCTCAACTGATCAGGTCGCATTGCCGTGACATGTGGTCGCGACCTGTGCTTGCGGCCCTTGCTCGTGAGTGCCTCTGTCCCTAACGCGAAACTAATCTTTGATTAATTCAAACTTTACATTCCAAAACAAAGATCTTAATTTTAATTTCGTTCAGTTTTATTGTGTATCTAGTTATTTTGATCGAATACCTAATTGTCATGTCTCAATTGCAGTAGTTGTCTAAAAATTACCTTATTCTAAGATTGAGTGAAGTTAAATTAACTTAAAAGTTTGAGTGGAGATTGAAGAATGGAAGTTATGCTCACAAATAAAATTAGACTTTTTAAGTTGATATAGCTTAATATGATTTATTTAATTGAGAAATTAACCCAATATAATTTTTTTGTTTTGTTTTATAGGGCCATTTAATTTCGCAAAAGGAAAGGAAAAAGGCCAAATGCCCACTTTG
The DNA here is from genome assembly GCA_003430845.1 of Xanthoceras sorbifolium. NCBI lineage: Eukaryota > Viridiplantae > Streptophyta > Magnoliopsida > Sapindales > Sapindaceae > Xanthoceras > Xanthoceras sorbifolium. The sequence goes on along the minus strand of CM010619.1, from coordinate 4,408,374 downwards.
CATGTCAATCCTTACAGTTTGTCAAAGGTACATAATATTGCAAAAAAAAAAAAAAAAAAAAAAAACACTTCCTATCAAGTTCTTCTGTGAAGAATTCATACAAGTGTTAATTGGTTTGATTCAGAAAAACATGTAAACTTCAATTACACATTACACATACATACACTACGAATATATATATATATATATATATATATATATATATATATATATATTTTATTGCAAATATTAATTTGTGATAATATTAAAAATTTTAAATTATTTATCGTAATTTTTTTAAATCCTTTACTATGAATATTTCATGATAAGGTAAAATAATTTTTATAATAATAATAATTCATAACTTTTTATTGCGGAGTACAATATATATTATTCTATACAACAAAATGTATGTTTTTTAGTGATATATAAAAGTGCTTTTAAGACTCTCAAACATGTAGTCTATATATAGAAATCAAATAATTAATATTAAGTTTTGAGTTTACTTAATTCTATTGCAATATTTATATTGTTCAGGTATCTAATATAATATATTTGGATTCTCCTGCTGGTGTTGGCTTCTCTTACTGTATAGACAATACTTCATATACGACGGGTGATATAAAAACAACTGCTGATACACACAAATTTCTTCTCTCAAGGTAATATGATTAATTAATTATATTTTGGGTTTCCTTTATCATTTAATTAAAGCAGAAATTACTAATATATAAATATATTTTAATTAATACTTTGAGTATGTTCCATATAATTATTGTATTTTTTAAACAGTATAAAAATCCATTTTGCATAAGATTTTGAATAAGTAAAACAACAAAACAAAGAGTTAAATGTTTTTCCTAAATTGAGTTTTAAAAAACACATAAAATGTTCTTTTTAATCTCATTTGTAGAATTTTACCAAAACGTTTGAAGAATAAATTTCTAGTCCTATTTTTCAAATGCAATACAAAAGATATGTTTTAGATTTATAAAACAAAAAAAAAAGGGCTTTTGAAAACAATAAACAAACTTAATTTTCCTTTTGCATAATTCAAGATTTAAAAACAGTAGCGAGCATATTTCACAAATGCATGATTATATTGAAAAGATTTGACAAAATCGAAGATTTACAGTGAACCCTAGAGAGGAAATTTGAGAAAGAAAATTCGAGAGAATTGAGAGAGAGAAGATATCATAATGTTGACATTTTTATTGACTTTAACAGTGAACTTCAGATCAATATATACACTACAAGAAAATATGGTTTTTACCATTGATGTTTTTCTGCGGATATTAATCCGCGGCAAATATAATTTAAAAAATAAGGAATATAAATTTATAACTTCAGATCGAGTAAATTTGTTTATTGAAATTTGGACAATAATCGATAAAAATTCAATGAGTAATTATTGATGATGAGGCTGCAAAGGTCATTGTAAGTATTATGTACATTAATTTTATGTTGGTATTAATATTTCTATTTATTTTGACCAACTTCATTAATTTATTAGAGTCAATTTGATGAACATCTACATGACATACCTAAGGAAGAAAAAATTGATGTCATTCAAGAACAAGTGTTCACTCAAGTAATGAGATATGATGATCACGGTTGTGTTCATTTGTTTGGCAATAGAATAACGTCATCAAATAGTGTTGGTCAAAACTCAACTGTTGATGAGATACGAGCAGAGTTGGATGAATTGCGATCTAATTATCATACCTTGCAATCAAGATATGATAAATTAGAGTCCATTGTGAAGAGTCATTATGAAACATGCCCGCAAATGCAATAAAGGAGTGAACATGTATGACATATTTAACGTAAATTAAATATGCAAAAAATGTTGAAACTAACATGTATTTTGTTAACTGGTTCAAAATAATTCAAGTGCACACCAACCACACCCTTCATCAAGTAGACATTGATTAGGTTTGCTATTATATTTTATTAAGAACTACACATATATTGAATTCAAATTATTATTCATAATTTTAGAAATTTATTTTTTTACAAGTGTTGGAAAAGACATAATGTGGGTAGTATTTTTAGATAAGTATTTAATTTAAAGTTTGATATTTGAACTCGTTTTACGATTTAGTTTTGAGTTTGATATGTTTTTATTCAATGGATTCATTTAATTGAAAAATTGAACTTTTTTTGTGTGGTTTGTGTCAGTCTTCATGATATTAGTTTGATTTATTATGTTACAATTCAAGAATTTTAATTTAAATAATATCATAATTTTAATTTAAAAATATAGATAATTTGGATTTTTTTAAAAAAATTTAAAAATTTAAAATACCTTTTGCCACAGATATTTTCCGTGGTAAATATAAAGATTTGTCACGAATTGCCGTGGCAAATATAAAAATTTTGCCACACTTTTTGCCGTGGCCAATTTACCGAGACAAAAAATTCTTTTGCCACGGTCGTATTTGCAGCATCTCCAATCCATGGCAAATTTGTGCCAAAAAGCCTTTTGCCGGCAAAAAGCTTCTTTTTTTGTAGTGATATACACTTAATTAATCTAACTCATAAGCTTAGTTAGATTAACTCTAATGTAACTAACTTAACTACCTAACATTCATCTGATGGGCCTTAACATTCTAACAGCCTAACTATGTATATAAGCCAAAATAGTTATTATCTATTCGGCCCATTGAGCCTATGTTCATAACATGATTTCTGATGATAATTTTGCTGAGTTTTATTAACTCTAACACTCCCCTTCAAATGCAGCTGATCTAAATTAGCAAGTTTGAATTTTAGTTTTGTGAACTGATCATCATCAGCATTATTCACACACTTATCACTTCCCCTCAAAGGTAGCTGAGTACGATTAGTAATCAGCTTGGTACAAAGAAGCTGAAATTACAAATAGGCAGTGATTTGATAAATATGTCAGTTGTTTGGGCAGCAGTTGGAACATACCGAATTTTGAACTTATGATCAATAATAAGATCACGAAGGAAATGAACGTCGATCTCGATATGCTTAGTATGAGCATGACCAGATTGTGTGCCAAAGAGTTAGTACTCACATTATCACACCAAAGTAAATGAGTACCTATCAAGGACAGATGTATTTCATTAAGAAGAGACTGAATCCATACACTATCATTAGTAGCTGTAGCAAGAGAACGATATTCAACCTTTGTACTAGAGCGAGCAACCACACGTTGTGTAACATTCCTAATTTCAAATAAATATGAAAAGTATGGTTGAATTAATTTTAAGTATGTGAATATGATAATTATGATTTGAGGGGTGAAAAATATAATTAAATGTATGTATATTTTTAAGGTTTACAGGTGGACCAGGTGGAGCGGTCCAGAAAGAGTGCATGAAAGAAAAGGAAAATGTTGGCAGTGAGTACCGCGACCAGACACCGCGACCAGGGATCACGATGAGCAGCTCGCGATAAAAAATGATGATTTGAGGCAGTGAGCACGGCGACCAGGGATCGCGATGAGCAGCTTGGGGTGAAAATGTTGATTTTGGCAGTGAACAACGCGATCAACATCGCGACCAGACACCGCGATGGTTAATCGCTATGAAAGCGGTGAAATCACTCTAGTGAGCAACGCGACCAGGTGGTGAGACCACAGGTCGCGAGGAGCGGTCATGATGACCGAATTTTTATATATAAAAAAAAAAATAAGAGGCGGTGAGAAGCTTCACGAATAAGCAAGAGAGAAAAAGAAAAAAAAAAGAAGAAGAGAGAGAAAGAAGAAGAAGAAGAAGAAGAGAAGAAGAAGAAGAGGAAAAGAAGAAGAAGTAAGAGAAGGAAAAGAGGAGGAAAAAAGAGAAAAGGGATAAGGAAATCCAGAAAAGAAACTGTCGGAAAAACGGTATCCAGGTTGGTGTACACACAAATAGTTTTGATTGAATCTATTTATGAATAATTCTTGAAAATAATTTTTAATTCTAGAAATGTAATTTATGTTGAATTTAATGATTTTAATTTCCGCAATATACTGATTATGCTCTGGTTTTTGTTACTTTATATATTTTGAATATTTTGATTTACACGTAGTGATTGATTTTGATTTTGAAATAATTAAGAGAATTTTTGTCTTATAAAAAGTTATTGGATTGTTGAAATATTATCTGAAATCCCTGAATAATGGCCCTGATATATGTATAGGGAAATATGGATATAGGAGATTGACATGTCAATTGGGTGCATTTAGCAGTACTGCACTGATATTCTTGATGATTATGATGATTATATATGGATACCATTTCATTTTGAAATGGGAAACCAACTGTGAAATACGGATACCATTTCATTTTGAAATGGGAAATCGACTGTGAAATACGGATACCATTTCATTTTGAAATGGGAAATCGACTGTAAAATACGGATATCATTTAATTCTGAAATGGGAAACCGACTGTGACTATAGGGATACCATTTCATTCTGAGATGGAAAACCCGACTGTAAAAACCCGTAATCCAGTCCTGTAAACCCTGTAATATCTATCAGAGGCCCAATTAAGAACTGAAAACTATGAATTTGAATATTGAAATAAGAAAATGTTGTTGATTTAAATCCAGAAACTTTTGAAATAACTTACTTTATATATAGCTTCAGTATTTGAAATCTAATATTTGTTCTATATGTATTTATAAATTTCTGAATTTTAGATTTATTGTTTTATATTACATTGAAATTTATTTTAGTGTACACCCACCAAGCTATATGCTTAGCGCGTTGATTTTATCACGCGTAGGTAATAGAGATACCAGCGGAGGAAAGGACTGAAGAGGTGATAACTGCAGATTGAGGTTCAGAGTCACCAAACTTTAGGTAGTTATATAGTTTTGTATATTATATTCAGTTACGCATGCATATACAGAAGTTTGTAAATGTGTTATATATATGTTTTGTAAATATTCGTTTATGGGTTATGTTTTCTTTTCAAAATTTGTAAATATTGATTATATATGGTTTCATTTGAAAATGTTTGGAAGTCGCACTACATGGTTGAGTACGCATTTGATTGAGAAAGAAATTTTGAAGTGTTGATTATTATATTATTTGAGTTTTTGTTAAAACAGGATTTTTGAAAAATCAGAAAAATAAAGAAAATTCTGGCAAAATTTTTCAAAACAACTTTGAATGGCCTCACTAGAAAGAATTTTAAATTTATAAATTATTTAGTTTTCAAATTATAAATAGAATTAAGAAAAGTTTTGAAAACCCGGTAGCGCTCCCTGGGTCGATCCAGACGGGTTAGGTCAGGGGGTGTTACACGCTGCTTCTTAGAAGACCAGCAAGCTAGATTACCTCCCTGATATAGACAGTGACCTCCTGTTGATCTTCTGTCATCAGGATTACTAGCCCAATCGGAATCAGCAAAACCTCCCCAAGTTAAGGGCATCAAATGGAGTAAACTTCAGGCCAAAATTCAAACTGTTGTTAATGTATCGAAGGACACGTTTGACAGCCTGCCAGTGGTCCTTAGTGGGAGATGCCAAAAATTAACTAAGCTTGTTAAACAAAAAAGCTAAATCAGGTCTTGTTAAGGTGAGATATTGTAATGCACCTACTGTGCTTCTGTAGAGCATAGGATCCGAGAATGAAAAACCTACAGCAGCTGACAGTTTGCAATTTGGAGATAAATGAGTGGGACGAATTTTGGATTAAGTCATTTTGGTCTTGACTCTTGACAAGAAGATCCCTATGCATACTTGGTTTGAGTAAGGGTCAAAGCAGCAGTTGTCATATATGCCTCAAACCAAAGAAAATACTACAAGGCACCCAATAATTTAAGAGAAAACTGTACATTTAAATCATGAATTACCTTAGCAATGATTGCATCATCACTACCGGTGACTAGAATGTCATCTATATAGATGATGACTAAAATAATAGTTGAGGCAGACTTGAAATAAAACAAAGAAGAGTCTGATTTGGAGTTATGAAAACCCCATTAAAGTAGAGCTAGCTTGAGTCCATACAAGGACTTGTGAAGCTTGTAAACAAAAGAGGGCTGTGAAGAATGAATAAAACCTCAGGGTTGACTCATGAATACATCCTCTTGAAGATCCCTGTTAAGGAAAGCGTTGTTAACATCAATATATTGAATATCCCATTTGAAGGATACAACCAAAGCAAGCACAATCCTAATGGTGGAGAATTTTATGACTGGGCTAAAAAGTCTCTTTAAAATCAAGGCTTGGAGTTCGATGAAAATCCTTGGCCACTAACTGAGCTTTATATCGTTCAACTATTCCATCAGCTCTATATTTCACCTTAAAAATCCATTTACAGGCAACAACATTCATACCTTGAGTGTAATGAACTAAACTCTAGGTTTTATTCCTTTTTAAAACTATAAAGTCAGCCTGCATAGCTGCATTCCAGTTAGGGTCATATAGAGCTGCTGAAACTGTAAAAGGAACATTATCTAGAGAAGCTGGAACAGAATCTGATGTCTGCTAAGTAGTAGAATAACAGCCTAAATAGAATAAAAGGTAGCTGAGAAGTAGAAGCAATCTCAGGAACCATGGCAGATATGAATCACTACAAGTGGTATAAGAGTTAGGTTTGAAAATCCCATGTTTTGATCGAGTGATCGTTGGGTGAGAAGAACTTGAGGACATAGGCGTAATAGCTAACTCAGGAACCTATAATGCTATATCAGAAGAGCCTGCAGTTGAAGCTGAACTAGAAGACCCTGCAGCTATTGTACTAGAAAAGTACTAACCAGATGTAGACTTGGACTGAAAAAGTTATTGAAATGGAAACTCATTGTAACGCCCTTAATTTTAACGATATATAGTGTATAAACAAATAGTGATTTTAACCGATTTAACTCCCATTAGAGATATTATTTTCATGATGCATTTGGATAATAATAGGTCTAATTGAATATTGGTGAAGTCAATTTGGTGATTGGATAAGTGTGGAATATTTTTAGAATATTATTGAGATGGAATGTGATTGGTGGGTTAGTTTAATAAGAGTTAATTACACTCAACCTCCCTGAGGTTTGGCTAATTACATTCGGAATCAAAGTTTGCATTAATGGACACTAACCTCCCCTCACATTAACGTTGACCGTTAAAATAACCTTTGACTTTTTTCAAATTTTTTAAATGACCAAAATACCCCTGTCAATTTATATTATCAATTTTTTTTACTATTCATTAAAAAAAATTAATGGTGAGATCCAGATTGGATTTCCACCGTCCATCAACAATGATGAATGGTGGAGATCCAGATTAAGAAAAAAAAAAAAAAAAAATTTTTGAATGTTCATCGAACCCCTCCCCTTCGATGAATCTCGAACCCTTCTATCGAGCCATTTGGGTTCGTGGAACCCAGAGGGTTCGAAGGGTTCGATCTCGAACCCAGAAGGGTTCGAAGAACGAACTCTCTGGGTTCGATCAGATCGAACCCTTCTGGGTTCGATCTTGAACCCTACGAACCCTCTGGGTTCGACTCGAACCCAGAAGGGTTAGTTCTTCGAACCCTTTTGGGTTCGAGATCGAACCCAGAAGGGTTCGATCTTTGAACCCTCTGGGTTCCACCAACCCAGAGGGTTCGATTCGAACCCTTCTGGGTTCGAAGATCGAACCTAGAAGGGTTTGATGAACATTCAAATTTTTTTTTTCTTGGTGGAGACCCAGATTGGATTGGATCTCACCATTAATTTTTTTTAATGAATAGTAAAAAATTGATAATATAAATTGATAGGGGTATTTTGGTCATTTAAAATTTTTTAAAAAAGTCAATGGTTATTTTGACGGTCAACGTTAACGTGAGGGGAGACTAGTGTCCATTAATGCAAACTTTGATTCCGAATGTAATTAGCCAAACCTCAGGGAGGTAGAGTGTAATTAACTCGTTTAATAATTAATAGATTATTGGTAAATCACATGTGATTAATTATAAATTTGTGCTATTGTAAGATTTTAAGAAGCTCAAGGGAGCAGTTTGCAATTAAGGAGATATTTCTAATATATATATATATATATATAATTGCTAGTGGAGATTTCCATCATCATAAGAATATATATATATATATTTGCTAGTGGAGATTTCCATCATCATAAAAACAAAAATTGAAGTCAAACAAAAAAACACAAATTGAAAACACAAACCAGAAGCAAATCGTGTAAGAAGAAAAAGAAAGAAGGAAGAAGAAGAAGCCGAGAGAGAGAGGAAGAAGAAAAGGAGAAAAGAAGAAGAAGAAGGAGAAGAAGAAGAAGGAAAGAGAAGAAGAAGGAGAAGAAGAGTAGGAAGAAATGGTGATTCAGGTTTGGTGTACATGAGTTTTAATTTTTTCAGAATATTTCGGGATTATCAAATTATATTGATTTTGAATTATTTGAATTATATTGATTAGAATTTATAGTTTGAAACTGATTATGAATTGATTTGAATTACGTATTCTCAAAATATAGTTTATATAAGAAATATTGATTGTGAATAATATTATGAATTGATTTTAATATGTTATGATATTATTATTGATATATAAAATATAATTGAAAGTAATTTGGAATATATTGCTTTATGAAATGTATCGAAAAATGATTTTGGGGCATTTTGATTTAATATTGATTTATGAAATATGTACGGATATGATTTTGAATTGATTTGATGCAATTATTGGTTTCCGAAATATATTTGAACATGATTTTGTATATTTCTTTTATATGAATATTGATGAAATTTGGATTTTGTAAATTTGTATATCGAGTTGGATTAATTGAAAGGTGAATTTATTTATAAAAAAACGATTTGTAAATGTGTATTGTGGAATTGAAATTACGAAATCGAAATTGAATGATTTGACAATTGAATTTGTTGATTCTGAAAGAAATGAAATGTGTTGATATTGACTTTAAGTCATGATATTGTAAAATGGCTTTGATAAATATGAACATAGATATGGATATAGGAGGTTGACATGTCAATTGGGTTATATAGCAGTACTGCATCGAAATATTGTGATGTACCACCCTATGGATAGTATAGGCCTCGAGTGCCGATCATAGGGTAGGGAGTTGATATGATACATTTCCGATGGGTAGGCACCGAGTGTCCGATGTAGAAATGGGTTCGGCGGGGAGGCACCGAGTGTCCGATGTCGAACAACCCGTAATCCAGTCCTGAAACTATGTTATATGTATCAGGAGCCCTAAAATAAAAATGGAAATGTGATTTGAAATTATTTGAGATTGATACGGTTTATGCTTTGGTTTGATTATATTTAAGCTCCATATTTGAATATTTACTTGTTAGTTTTATTGTTGATTAATCGATTAAAATGTTATTATAGTATATTTATAAATTCTGTTTTGTGTACACCCATTAAACAATATGCTTAGCGCGTTGATTTTTATCGCGCGTAGGTAAGGAAGATTTCAGAGGTGAAAAGGAAGTGAAGAGTTGAATCTGCAGGAGCAGGGATCAGAGTCACATCATTCCTGAGCTTTTGGGTAGCCTTTTTGTGTTTCATATATATATATATATGTTTTTGAGTAGCATGCTTATATAGAAGGGTTTTGTAAATATTTGTAAAAGACATGTTGTCTTTATTTATTTTCTTTAAATGTTCATATTTTACGGAGATATGGATTTTATTACTTTTAAATTGATATTAATTAAATGTTTTGATGAAATGATTGGGAAGTCACACTAAATATGGAAGGGTGCGCAAAAGTGATTGATAATTTTAGAAGTACTGATTTTATGATTTTACTGAACACAGGTTTTGGAAAGTCAGAAAAACAGAGGAAACTCTGGCAAAATTTTCAGAAATTTAATTGGGTCATTATTAAAGTTTACGTTTTAATTTTAAAAGTATGGTTTTATAAAAGTTAAGTAGAGATTTCAGTATATGGTAGCGCTTCCTGATTCGGTCTGAGCGGATTGGGTCAGGGGGTGTTACACTCATCTTCTTGAAATAGAACATGCCTAGATATGCATATTCTTCTTGAAGGATGGAGACACTTGTACCCTTTGTGAGTGTTATTGTACCCAAGAAATAGGCACTTGGAAGAATGAAAGGTGAACTTGTGTCTAAGGTAAGGTCGCAGATAAGGGAAACAAGTTGCACCAAATGTTCAGAGATATGCATAATGGGGCAGTCTGTTGAATGCAACATAATATAGAAATTGGTGATTTAGCACTGCTGTAAGGAGTCTGTTAATAGTGTAAACTGCTGTATGGAAGGCCTCCCACCAAAAAGAGAGAGGCATACCATCATATGCTAAGAAAGTCAACCCCATTTTTACAATACTTCGGTGCTTTCTTTCTGCAGTACCATTTCGCTAGTTGATGTGAGGATATGAATATCTAGGACTTATACCATTTTGAAGGAGACAAGGAGTTAAGGCTTTGAATTCCCCACCATTATCACTTTGAAATGATTTGAGTTTGGTGTTAAACATTCTCTTAACAAGCTTGTGAAAGATAACAAACCTATCTTTTACTTGTGATTTTGTGACTAAAGGGTAAATCCAACAAAATCTAGTGTAAGAATCAATAAAACTGTCATAGTACCTACATCCACTAGATGATACTATTGGTAAAGGACCCCACACATCTGAACAAACAAGTTCAAGAGGGGCAACTGCTTTGTAACTAGATTTAGGAAAAGGTAATTGGTGAATTTCACCAATCTTACAAGCATCACAAGCATGCATGAGAGAAGAAGTATTAACTTTAACATTTAGAAAATGAAAAACTTTAAAGAGTACTTGACTAGAAGGATGGCCAAGTATCAACAAAAACAGTAATTAAGGGATGACAAAATACCCGGTGAAACATTAAAGGTACTGCACTCAGGACCACTTGCTGTTTTATTTACATACAACAAGGGATTATTTCATGAGTGAAGCAGATTATAAACAACATAAGATGCAATATGTGCACATTTCCTCGTAGAGTCAACTCTTGGAAGAATGAGTTGGTAAAGACCATCCCTCAATGCCCCTTCGAGCAATGTTTTCCTCGTGGTTTTGTCCTTAATAAAGCAAGATGCATTATCAAATTCAACAATTATATTGTTGTCATAAGTAAGTTGAGCTATGCTGAGAAGATTTTTAGCAATTTGAGGCATATATAATATCTTGTCAAGATGCAATTGAGTATTATGAGCAGTAATATGAGAGCATACCACAGAGTTGTCAACATGAGATATAGGGAGTTTGTGTCCATTACCTACAACAAGATGATATGTACCTTTATATTCAGTGTTGATGGAGAGATTGCTGAAATCTGGAGTGATATAGTTGGTAGCTCAACTGTTAACATACCAGCTGGGGTCACCAACAATAGTAGGTGATGTAATAAGAGCATTCATTCCAGGATGATAGCCATTAGCATACTTCATTTGTTGAACATAATTACCTTGCATGTTATTGAAATTGTTGGGTACAGACTGTTGATTGTGCTGGTTTGGTTTGCCAAAACCTCATGCAAAGGATTAATCAAACTGGTTGTTATGGCCAAAATCTGTCAGGCCCAAAGTCGAAAGGCAAGTCAAGTCCAGCCCAAGATTGTGACTCATTTCGCACTAAGACCCAAGGCCCAACCATATCATGAAGGCAGGCCTAAATCCAGGCAGATTCTCCCTTATGGGTTGAACTGCGACCCAATCTACACATGGTGGTCGATGTCGTGCGACATAGCTACCCATCTACTGTCATTCGACATTATGTATCGTATGTCAAGTTCGGATGTACGAAAGCTAACGTCACATCTCGATGGTCGCACGACATAGGGTGCCACGATCCCCTTCTTTGTCGTACGACCTAACTATGGTCACCACCTATTCATATGGGCCCAGGCCCATGGACTAACACATCCAGTGGCAAACTTCAGCATTCATTGACCAAGTCAATTATGTAAATGTTACTTCCGTGATTCAGGCTACCAAGCAACAATTACCCCCCTCATCAAGATGGAGGCTGTTACATCCAGATCCGAGGCCTTCAAATCTGGGATATGATCCACCCTCCCAAACGGGTGGATCAGCCCCTATAAATATAAGGCTTACACTAAAAAAATCACACACACACACAGAGACATACAATGTCACTCCGAAGTTAAGAACACTCCAAACAGTCAAGCTTCAGTTGGTGAATCACCGGTGAACATCAGTCATCTTCGATCATTCAGCCATTACGGTTTCGATTGTTCATATTATTCTACCGTCCATCACGAGGGTCATCACCCTACGAGTAAAGGAAGTATTCTTATCCTCGATATTCTCAATTTTGTTGACCTTTGATTGTACAATTTGCTGACTTGATCGTCGGAGTAACTTTGGCCGGTACTGTCCCGGTGTCCCAGACGTCATACGGATCACGTGCGTTCTGTCTTTGCAGGTTGTAGTGCCTAACATTTTTTAGGCAATTTCCGAGGACTACACCGGTGATAACGAATGTATGAGAATGACATGTTTTTTCACGTTGTTGACAGGCCAGCCTCTAATTGTAATATCTTCCTCCTCTCCCTCCTGTTCGACCTCTTGATCTACCTCGGTTATTGTTTTGAAATTGGCCTCCTCCTCGTGCATAATTTGAAGATGGATAAGTCTTGTTGGATTTGGTAGTCATGTTTGTAAAGCTAGCTAACATATATATGGTTACACTAGCATGATATTGCTCAAGTCTGGATTCATAGCTCATGAAGAGAAATTAAGCACCCTGTAGTGTAATTTCTTCCTTCTTTGATGTTAAATTGTCCACTATAGGATCAAACTCTAGACCTAGTCCTTCCAAAATGTAAGCTACTAGATTTTGTTCTATGATCATTTGACCTACAGTCGTAAATGCTGAAATCTACGCTTGATGACCTAGCAGTTTGCTACGTTTGTATGATGGCATGACAATCTGCAAAAAGAGAGAAAGGGTCGTGCTCTTGGGATACCTGGGTGGTACTAGCCAAATAGCCTCCAATACCCAAGTTAGATAGTAAATCTAAATGGGAAAATGAGTGAACGAAACGAATGATACCTGCTATGGTAGTATGTCATGCGGTATTCTATGTGTCGTCGAGTTTAGAATGATATGCGAGAAGTGTTCCTCGATAGTGCGTTGATAATGATGGTGCAGGCGGAGACTATGTCGTGCATAGTTGACTATTAGGATAGCATGTCGTGTGCTCGCGAAATTGCTTAGAGTAATAGCTTGAGATTACAAATGCTTAGAGTAACAAGTCTTTTGATAGTAAATTGTTTGACCCCAGAAAATGAAACCTGGAGGCTAGATTTATAAGAGTTGGGTAAAAATCCGTTGTCCGTATTTCTAGGGATGTCGTGCTCCGAGATATCTATGATTCCTGATATTTCGGGGGTTTTGACTGGGTAATGCTTGGACCTAGTCAACTAATTTAGTTAAAGTTTGACGGAGTCAGTGGCCTTGAGGCAGTTGCAAGGTCGAATAGACCTGTCGACATGCCTTTGGTTGGTGTTGATCGCTATTTCGGATGTCGAGTGGTCGACCGATGGTTTCAAAATTGGTTTTGTTGAGAATGTCGTTTTGACTTTTTTCGAGCGCTCAGCCTTATCGTGCGTTATGCTTTCGGTTCCTGGGCCTTTAGTTGTTTTTGGGTTGTCTTTCGGGCCCAAGCATTTTTTCGGCTATTTTTCACCACTACAGCAGCTATAAGAGCATCAGTGATTCCTTTAATTTTCATTATGTAATTACTGGTTTTCATCGAACCTTTCTTCAAAGATCGAAGTTAAGAATGAAGGTGCACTATACTGGCCATAGATTGTCGTGAGAACAAGTTTGTGATAGTGTTCCATACCTCACATGCTGTGACATACTGAGTAACTCTACCAAGAATAGATTCACTCAAGGTAGACATTAGCTAGCTGACTAGCAATTGATCTATCTTCTTCCATGTGAGATAATCATCATTGTAAGCTTGTACGAAATTACCTGAATCTTCATCAACAGCATCTACAAACTTTGAGGGACATAAAGATGAAGTCTTCAAGGTCACAAGCTCTGATGACTGGAAGTATTTGAGTCTTCCAGTAGATGAAGTTGTTATTATCAAGCTTGATTGGAAGGTTAAAGTTGAGATTCTTGGAGATTAGTTGAGATTGATTCTCTTTCCGCTTCTTGGTTAGCTTAGGAGTTCGATTGAAGGACCTAGGGAGATTCTGAAACTATAGGGAAGTTGGTGACTCTATTACCTCATATCGAGAGCTCTGATACCATGAAATGATTTGACAAAATCAAGAATTTACAGTGAACCCTAGAGAGGAAATTTGGGGAAAAATTCGAGATAACTGAGAGAGAGAGAGAAGATATCATAATGTTGATATTTTTATTGACTTCAACAGTGAACTTTAGATCAATATATATAAACTTGGTTAATCTAACTATCTAACTTATCAACTTAGTTAGATTAACTCTACAGTAACTAACTTAACTACCTAACATTCAATTGACAGGCCTTAACATTTTAACAGCCTAACTATGTATATAAGCCCAGATAGTTATTATCTATTCAGCCCATTGAGCCTACATTCATCACATGATTTGTGATGATGATTTTGATGAGTTTTATTAACTCTAACATATATATGTAGAAATTTACATGTTTCTTGAGTTACTGCAAGAAAATATATTCTGCTTGTTATTATTTTTTTATCTATAAATTTTAACAATTTGGAAGCGTGAGAAAACATTCAGTGGTTGAAGCAATATGAAGAATTCAGTTCAAATCCATTTTATATTTCTGGAGAATCTTATGCTGGAATTTACATCCCCATTCTTGCTGTCAAATTCATCATAGTAATATATTACTTTGTTTATAAATACTATAATGAACGATTAAATAGACATTCTCTTGTCAGTATCTTCCGAATACATATTTTTGTCTATGATATTTTTGTCAAGCTTAAGCATATCCCAAACTTCAAATGCAGTTAAACAATCAGTTACCTGACTTATGAGTTCAACACCGATTGTTGAGATCAACCAACTGAGAAGTATATGATTAGCTCTTCTCCAGGAGATGTTGTTCTTGTTGATCCTTGTGGATTTGTCTCTTCCTTCAGTGACTTGTTCAACATATTTTGGTGGAAACGTCTTCAAACCAGATATGAAATCATCAAGCTCTAAGGCTCTTTTGGCCAGCAACACCTTTCCAATAAATATAGTCACTGGAATCAAGCTTGATGGAGATGAGGAAGTTGAGCGTGTCTTAGGAAGAGAAGACAGATCTATTGAAGGTTATGATACTTGAGGTAAGGAAGAGGTTGCTCGAGAGGTAAAAAAGCACTTGTGGATCCAGAATCCATGACAATTAGTCGAAAGGATCTCTGATACCTCCATTCCTACGTTTGGTTGACATATTTTCAAAAACAATATTATTAATTTTTTAGTATATATTTATAATGTAATTTCTATTTTAATTTCCATTAAACTATGTTTTAATTATATAAATCCACACATATTGATTTCTCCATATGATAATGACACATGATACAATAAAATTTTGAACCTTTTCTTTTGGAAAATAAAAATTATTAACTTAACTAAATACCTTTATATACTGATATATTTATTTATTAGGGAAAATACAAAAAATAGTTTTTCTGCGTGTATATAATATATGATAGTGAAACTGAGAATAATATTTCACAGTCTGGTGAACAAAGTGACAATCGATTTCAATATGTTTAGTATGTTCATAAAAAACATCATTGTGGGCAATCTGAATAGCACTACGATTGTCACAGTAAAAAGGGGTAGCAGTAGAATATGTGACTCCCATATCACCAAGTAACCAATGTAGCCAGAGAAGTTCTTGAGTAGTATCAACAATGGCACAATACTCAACCTCAGTACTAGAACGTGCAGTAATAGTTTGCTTCTTACTACGCCAGGAAATAAGAGAGTCTCAAAGAAAGAAAAAGAATCCAGTGGTAGATCGTCGATCAGTAGGATTACCGGCCTAGTCTGCATCTGAATAGGCTAGTAAATCTAGAGATGAATGAGCAGAGAAATGAAGACCATGAAACATAATGCTTTTGAGATACCGGAGAATATGAAGAACAACTACAAAATGAGTGGAGTGCCGAGCGATCATAAATTGACTGACAACATGTACAACGTGCACAATATTCGGTTGAGTCACTGTTAAATAAACAAGACTACCAACAAGTTGACGATAAAGAGTAGGATCATTTAGCGGTATACCTGTAACACCCCCTGACCCAGGGAGCGTTACCGGGTTTTCAAATACTTTTTTTTTTCTATTTATTAACTAAAAACCATATAAAATCATATAAATTTGTAATTTAAAAATATTTTTCTAGTGAGCCCATCAAACTTTGTTTTCAAAAATTTCAGCAGAGTTTCCTCTATTTTTCTGATTTCCCAAAACCTGTTTCAAATAAAACTTAAATCAAATAGCTTTAACAACAACACTTCAAATATCACTTCATTCAAATGCGCACTCTGCCGTTTAGTGCGATTTTCCAACAGTTTTAAAGTAAATTACTTCATAATTCACTTCATAATTCAATATTTACAAACCTTTAAAAATGAAAACAAAAATCATAAAATTATTTACAAAACCTATATATAAAATCATCGAACATACAAAACTATATAACTACCCAATAAATGTGGTGACTCTGAACTCTTCAAGCTGCAGGTATCTCCTCTCTACTCTTTCTCTGCCTCGGTATCCCTGTGACCTACGCGCGATAAAAACCGACGCGCTAAGCATATAGCTTAGTGGGTGTACACTAAACTCATTTATCAAAATTATAATATAATTTTCATAATATAAATATCACAGTGCAAACGTAAATGAAACATTACAATATTCAACTCAGTCATTAATTTAAATCATATGAAAGCCGTTTAATAAAAACAACTAAATCAATTTAATAATTCGTACCAAATTAAATTCTCAATTTCTTTTACAATCATTCTAACGTAAATACTGAAATAAACGTATAAAATCAATTTCTAAATTCACTTATACACATATCATTCAATTCACTTCAATTCTGGCCCTCTGGAATACTCAACATAAACTAGGACTGGAATATGGGTCGTTCAACTACAGTGGCTGTCTGTCGAACATAACTCCCACCCTAGGACGAATCCTAAGGATGGTACGTATCTCCCTACTCTAGGACCGAGAGTTCGTGTAACATCCCGGATTTCGGATAATTAATTTTATATATGTGAAAATAAATTTTGTAATTGGAAGGGGTGTAAATGTAATTAAAAGTATGTTTATTTTTATGATTTTCAGGTGGACCAGATGGAACGGTCCAAAAATGATGCAAGAAAAAGGAAAACTGAAGCAGAGAGCATCGCGACCTGGTCACCGCGACCACAGGTCGCGATGGCTTGCTCGCGGTGGAAAATGAGATCTTTGGCAGTGAGCATCGCGACCAGTCACCGCGACCACAGGTCGCGACGAACTGCTCGCGATGAAAATGGCAAAATCTGGCAGTGAGCAACGCGACCAAGGTACCGCGAGGTGTGCTCGCGATGAAGGCGGTGCAAACGCTCCAGTGAGTACCGCGATCTGGTGGCGCGACCACAGGTCGCGACGACTGAAAAATATAAAAAAAAAAGTAACTTCTCGCAGAAGCCAGAAAACACAGAGGCGAGAAAAGAGAGAGGCAGAGAGCGAGAAAGAAAAGAAAGAAGAAGAGAGAAAGAAGAGAAAGAAGAAGAGAAAGAAGAAGAGGAAGAAGAAGAAAGAAGAAAGGGAAAGAAGAAGAAGAGGAAGAGGAAGAAGAAAAGAGGAAGGAAAGAGAAAAAGGAAGTGTAGGAGAAAGAGAAAAGGGAAAGGGAAAGGAAAAGAAAATCGTGGAACCGCGATTTATCGAAAAGAAACGGTATCCAGGTTGGTGTACCTCCGTTTTCGAACCCCTTTACAAAAAGCATTAAGTATTTTAGTTTGAATTTGAGATTTATTCGAAGATTTATATTTTATGTGTTGATTTTAATTTTGTTGAATGATTTTATCGTTGATCGTATTTTTCATTATTTCGATTTCGTAGAAATTACTCGTTTTTGATTATTGCATAAATATTGTTGAGTTTGGAATGATTTTATGATAGATCGCATTTTGATCGTATTTCGAATATTTCGATTTCGTTAAAAATACTTGATTTAAACTTTGGTATGACTATTGTTTATTTTCTTGAAGAATATTGTGCAAATTGTATATTTATTGAGTAATTATTGCTTTGTAACTGATTGTGAATATAGTTTATCGGAAACGGCCCTAGGATACTTAGACATAGACATGGATATAGGAGGTTGGTATACCAGCTGGGTTCACTGAGCAGTACTGCGCCGATACTGATTGCTATTGATGATTATTATGTACCTCCTCATGGATTCGTCCAGGGGCAGGGAGACACGTACCTCCTCAGGATTCGTCCTGGGGGTTGGGAGACACGTACCTTCATAAGGATTCTTTCCTAGGATAGGGAGTTATGTACCTCTCTAGATTCCGTACCCACGGTCCTAGAGTAGGGAGATACGTACCACTCTTAGGATTCGTCCTAGGGTGGGAGTTTGACCCATATTCCAGTCCTAGTATGTTGAGTATTCTAGCGGGCCAGACTTGAAGTGAATTGAATGATTGTCTTCACTGATTTATATGTTGATCCTATTGTTGAAATTCAAGTGATTAAAACTGGTTTATGGTTTATTTTATAAATAAATTGATTTGTAAATGATTAGAATTGAAATATATATATATATATATATATATATATATATATATATATATTGTGATTTGTTTCTTGTTAAAGGTTATTTATAATTGTTTTTCATAATTGAGTTTAGTGTACACCCGCTAAGCTATATGCTTAGCGCGTTAGTTTTGTTTCTAACGCGTAGGTACCAGGGATCCCGAAGAAGCTAAAGACTGAAGAGAGAGAGAGATTTGCTGACAGAGTCCCAGAGTTATCACAGTTGGGTAGCTATATTGTTGTTACATGTATATATTCTGAAAGCATGCATATACAGAGGACTTGTAAATATGTTTCGTAATATGTTTTGTAACTGTAATTAATTATTTTACGATTTCTGTCTTTTATTATTAGAATGTTTGTAAATATTAAATTCTGAATCGTTTTATTCTATAAATTGTGTTGGAAAGTCGCACTAAACGGCAGAGTGCGCAATTGTTTGAAAATGATATTGAAGTGTTGTTATTGAATTTGTATTTGAATTGTTTTGTGGAAAAACAGGTTTTGGAAAATCCGAAAAGCAAACGGAACTCTGCCGAAATTTTGTAAAAAGTGTATGTATTGGGCTCACTCGAAAATGGTTTTAAAATTTATAAATTATATGGTTTTTCAATGGTTTGAAAATCTATCGATGGGCTTACAACGGTTTTCGGTTTATAAAATGAATTTGGAAAGTTTTGAAAGTCTAAGTAGCGCTCCCTGGGTCGGTCCAGCCGGGTCGGGTCGGGGGGTGTTACAGTTCGGAACCCTAGAGAGGTACATAACTCCATATCCCAGGACGAATCCTTAGGAAGGTACGTGTCTCCCTACCCTAGGACGAATCCGTGAGGAGGTACGTGTCTCCCTACCTCTAGACGAATCCATGAGGAGGTACATAATAAATCATCAATATCAATATCAATGTCAGTGCAGTACTGCTAAATGAACCCAGCTGGTATACCAACCTCCTATATCTATTTCTATGTCCAAGTATCCTAGGGCCGTTTCAATATAACATTTTCAAATAACGGTTCACAAATCGAATTCAAACTCAATTATTAGAAAAATTCAATCGATCTTAGGAAAAATTCATTCGAAATTCTGAAACAATTTATTCCCAATATATTCAACAATCGAAATTATTCAATAGAAAAACAGTATAAACATATATGTACTAAATTATCCAAAAGCTCAATTGCAAATCAAAACACTTAAAAACTTCAAAAACAGGTGTACACCAACTTGGATACCGTTCCTACACCTTTTTTCTTTTGGGTTTCCCCATTTTCTCTTTCCTTTCTCTTTCCTTTTTCTTTCCTTCTCTTCTTCTTTCTCTTCTCTTCTTCTTCTTCTTCTTCTTCTTCTTATTCTTCTTCTTCTTCTTTTCTCTCTTCCTTTCTCTTTTTTTCTTTCTTTTCTGTTTCTCCTTTCTCCCTTACCCGTTTTCTGCTTCTTCTTTTCTGCTTGGCTTCCTCGAGAAGCTTTCGTTTTTTTTATACAAATTCGGTCATCGCGACCGTCGGCTACCATGTCGCGTTGCTCACTGGAGCAATTCCACCGCCTTCATCGCGATCACTGATCGCGGTATCATGGTCGCGTTGCTCACTGCCCGAATTTGACATTTTCATCGCGAGCTAGTCATCGCGATCTCTGGTCGCGGTGACTGGTCGCTGTGCTCACTGCCAAAAATCACCCTTTTTCACCGCGAGCAACTCATCGCGATCTTTGGTCGTGGTACTCACTGCCCCATTTTCACCCTTCTCTTCGTGCATCATTTCTGGACCGTTTCATCTGGTCCACCTGGAAACCATAAAAATACACATACATTTAATTACGTTTTACACCCCTCAAATCATAAATTTTTATATCCACATATTCAAAATTAATTATTCAAAATTAGGGATGTTATAATACCCTCCAAGGGTTTTAGTTTGACATTGGCCTCTAAGGGGCTTGCAGTAGTCTTACTGTCAGTCAAACCTGCTTGAGCAAGAAGATCAGAAACATATTTTGCTTATGAAAGATAAAAACTATCAAAATCAGAAGAAACATCAAGACCAACGAAATAACTAAGATTTTCAAGATTTTTCATTTCAAAATATTGCCGAGGAAAGTCTTTGAGATAAGAAATACTAGCAAGGTCATCTTCTGTAATAATCATGTCATCTACATAAAGTATCAAGAAAATACAACCATAATCTGTCTTGCGAAGAAATAATGTAGAATCATAAGAGCTAGAGAGAAAACCAAATTGCTGGATGGTGGTAGAAAATTTGGCAAACCAGGCCCGATGAGCTTGTTTGAGGCCATATAATGCACGTCGAAGTTTGTACACCTTATATGGAGGATGAACATACCCTAGGGGAGGTTTTATGTAAACCTATTCAGTAAGATCACCATTAAGGAATGCATTCTTCACATCCATATGAAATAATTTCCATCGCCGAACCACAACAAAGGCTAGTAAGCTGCGAGCAGAGGTAAGTCTAGCAACTGGTGCGAATGTTTTATCATAATCAATTTCATATTCCTGTGTAAAACCATTTGCGATAAGACGGGATTTATGCAATTCAACAGAGCCATCAGACTTAGTTTTGATCTTAAATACCCATTTGCATCCCACTGCAGTTTTGTTTGGAGGAAGATCAACCAAATCCCAAGTGTGAGTCTTATCATGAGCTTGCAATTTTTCTGCCATAGCTTGCTGTCAAACAGGGTTAGAGCTGGTCTCCTTATAAGATTGAGGCTCATGTAAAGAGAGAATAGTGGAGAAACAATGAAAATCTCGAAGTTTGACAGATGGTGTCCTTATTTGATTAGATTGACGAACATGGGGGAGAGAAGCATGAGAAAACTTTAATGCAAGATTAGCATCCGGTTAAGATAACTTAGAAGTTGGTTGAGTACAGTCAGAAGCACCTGTTTGAGTCTCAAAGGAGGTACCTGTGTCAATGTCATCTGGAAATAAAGGAATAGTGGTATCAATGAAGAACTTTGGAGAGGAATTATGTGAAATGTGAAATTTTGACATAGTGGAAAACATTTTATGCTCCCAAAAGACAACATGACGAGATATGCGAAGGCGATTTGAAATGGGATCCCAACATTGATAATCCTTGTGTTCAATGCTGTATCCAAGGAAGCAGTATAAATGAGACCGAGGTTCTAACTTAGTATGCTCATGAGATTGAAGAAGAACGAAACAAGAACATCCAAAGACTTTAAGATTTTGATAAGTTAGAGGGGCACTAAAAATTCGTTCGTAAGGAGTCTGATTTTCTATGACAAGAGAATGAATATGATTGATAATGTATACTGCATTCTAGAAACGTTCAGGACATGAAGCAGAGATAAGAAGTGCACAAATAGTTTCAAGAATGTGTCTGTGTTTGTGTTCAGCACGCCCATTTTATGGAGACATTCCTGGGCATGACTGATGAAAAATGGTGTCATTCTGATGTAAAAAATTAGTACAGATTTTTTGATAGTTTTAGAGAACTGAGTTTTAATTATATTAGCAAAGTCTGAATAAATTTTAGATAACTCAGACCTACTATACAAAAGATAAAGCCATGTATATCGAGAATAATCATCTACAAAAATAACAAAATATTTGGATCCTTCTATGGTAATGATTGGTGATGGCCCTCCAAATATCAGAATAGATCAAATTAAAAGGTATATGTGAAATGGAGTCATTATTATTGAAAAGTAGAGCATGTTGTTTTGCTAACTGACAAGAAAGACAAACAATCAATATGTTCATTCGTTACAGAGCCCAAATGTCCACTAGATATTAAAGAACGCAAATGACTAAATGAAACATGACCTAACTGTGAGTACCATAGACTCAATGAGGAGGACACAAAAGCAACATATTGATGTGGAGAGAAGACCCGAGGAGGTAGATGAAGACTAATGAGCTCAAACAAGCGTCCAACTTTATAGTTTATCACAAGCATCTTCCCCGTTTGCGAATCATGCACACGACAACCAAAAGAAGTAAAAAGAACATCAAAACTAAGATCACATATTTGACCCACAGAAAGAAGATTTAATGTAAGTTGATGAATGAAATAAACATTATACAATGAGAGATTATTTGTAGAAATGTGGCCCCCATTCTGAACATGCATCAAAGAACTGTCAGCAATATAGATGACAAGTAAATAAGGATTAGATGATTTTGCTAAAAAAAAAGATAGGATCAGAAGTCATATGATTGCAACATGCAGAATCAAAGTACCAAAAAGGATTACCTGTTGATACTAATAAAGCAGAAATAGAGGAATTACCAGATTTGGTAAGAATTTGTTGAAGCATGGATTCAAGATCATGGATGGAGAATAAAGAGGATTCTAGGTCATGACCAACAGTATTGTATGTGTCAGTAGTTGTAGCAGCAGGGAATTATTGACTGTTTTTGAAGTTCTTGAAAGAAACACAATTGAGTTTGGTAAAAACACCTCTCTTATCAGGATTACTGGGACTATCATCATTATAATGGCCCAGTCTAAGCTTACAACAATGTTTACAATGTCTGGTGGGACACTGCGAATGAAATGGCCTAGCTTCCGACTATATCGAGAAATAGGTTTATGCTTGGAGGACTGCTTAGAATGAGTAACTAAAACAGTATCTGTGCGTTGACTCTGAAGTGTAGCAAGACGAGTCTCCTCAGAAATAAACTCAAAAATAACCTGCTCAAAAGTGGACAGTGGATGGCGATGAAGGAGAGATGCACGAGTGGGCTCAAATGTGTCATGTAGAGTCATAAGAAACTGTATTAGGTGCTGATGATCTCTGTAAGTAGTGAACTTGATAGCATCGGTAATATCCGTATAAGTAAGTTCTGAAAGTGCTAGTTAATCCCAAAGAAACTGCATTTTGAAGTGGAAATCAGCAATTCACTGACTAGGTTCTTGACACAGTTGATAAAGAGTGCGTAATAGATGATACTAATGAGAAAGATCAGAGACAGTGTACCATGTAGCCAAGAAATCCTAAAGAGATTTGGCGGTTTCAAGTATACAAAACTGGAGATTGATAGATTGAACCGAGATATTACGGAATCACGTAATAATCTGATGGTGTTTGCTATCCCAATTATCAAGTCGCTCAAAATATTTGGCATCTGTATGAAGCAGTTGTTTAACAGGTTTGAGAATATCTCCAGTGACATAATGCCATAATTTTCGTCTTTTAAAAAAACTCTGCATCGCTTGAGCTCATAAAATATAGTTGGGCCCATCTAAAATGACTTGAATGGGCCGAGACACATCCAATTTCTAACAATTTTTCTATAATAAATAATGAAAAATAATAAAATAATAAAGCAATGATCAAAATAAGGAAACAACAGTGATCAAACCAGCAGTGATCCAAAATTACCAAATAATGACCGAATCAACTCGCGACCAAGGCAGGTGAAGGGAGCGGTGGGGATGGTTGACAACAAGAAGACTATATCGGGGAAGCTTGTTGGTCGACGAGTGCAGCGGTCCCGTCAGTTAGAAAAGAATCGTCGTCGATATACGATATCGAACGTCGAAAAGATGCAGAGACGACAACAGTTGAAGGCGCACGTGATGCTCCGCCAGATGTCCGATGATTGCGATTCTGGTGGCGTTAGAACCGACAGGAAGAGCCGGCTTAGACGGCAGTGGCAGTGAGCCAAAAAATGTCAGCGATAGTGGCAAGGTGAGAAGAACATGCGCTAGAGTGAGAAAATCCGTTGAGAGATGATCTAATGTGTGCAAGTGCGCAGGAAGCCTATGGTGCACCAGGAGAGCAGATTCAGTATGGGCGATGCAACACCTAACAGTGGGAAGCGGCCAACCAGAAAACAAAATAATAATAAATAAATAAATAACATAAAGCTTAAATTACCATAACTATGATACTATGATAGTGAAACTAAGAATAGTATTTCACAGTCTGAATATGAATGTACAATAGGAAGCCTATTTATAGGCTATATAGAATCTCCTATACATGAAAACTAGAATAATGTAATATATACAAGGAAATAAGAATATATCAGAATAATATCACCTAATATATGGTAACATAATATTGAGTGATATTATTGGATTGATATGATAACAATATATATTCGAAATCTGACACTAAATTGATCAGGATTTTGTGAGGATCTGCCCATATTAAATTGACAAGAAAAATTGCGTTGAACTGGGTATAAATGTTTCATGTTTGTCTTGATATTGTTATTATTATTTGATCTTTTTCCTTGGGAGTTTCATTTTTCCCTTCTGTTTTTTGTTTTGTTGTTGTTTTAATTCTTCCTCACTAAATTACAATAATTAAATTCAAAATAGTTACTCATTAATTAATTTCTCTTGTTTTGCCAAATATTGACAACTTTTTTCACTCTCTCTTTCTCTCTCTCACACACACAAAAACTCATACAAATAATCGTAATATTTATGTTTGATAAATATATATTTATCACCATGGATAAATTCTTCTCCATTCTTTCACTTTGCATGCTTTTCACTGTTGTGGTTATAGAAGCAGCTCCTGAAAGTGCTTTTGTAACTCACCTTCCTGGCTTCAATGGCACCTTTCCTTCCAAACACTATTCTGGGTACGTAAATCTCTTTTTCAATATCGTAATTTCTCATATTAATAAAAGTTTTCATTATTAATTACGTATAATCATTTTATTGTTTTAACCATCGAGTTGATGACTGTTACTAGTACCTATAAAAGAAATTATGGTTTGGTAAAGTTTGGTGGATTTGTTTTTAGGTATGTGAGCATAGAGAATCAGGGTGGAGTTCTTCCTCCAAAGAATCTATTCTACTACTTTGTTGAATCAGAGAGGGATCCATCCAAAGATCCTCTGGTTTTGTGGCTTAATGGTGGACCTGGTTGCTCTAGCATGGATGGTTTCATCTATGAACATGGTTCAATCTCTCTCTCTCTCTCTATATATATAATTATTATTAGAGCGTATGATTAATTTTTATTCTCGATACAGTCTTTCTTTGGTCCAAACGTCGTGATTTTAATTCCGTTTGATTTGGATTGTAAAATCTAAATTCTTAAAAAAAAAAAAAAAATAGAACCGTCCGCACTAGAGAATTATTCTAAATTAAATATAACTTATTTAATTGAATTTATTTAAGAGAGAAACTAACCCTATATTTTTGTCTTTTTTTTACAGGGCCATTTAATTTTGCAAAGGAAAAAAGTCAAACGCCCACTTTGCATCTCAATCCTTATAGCTGGTCAAAGGTGAAAAATATTGTAGAAATAAAGCACTTTATTACTTACCAAAAAGTGCTCCTATATTAGCCCTTTAACAAATTTAATACACTTTTTTCTACAAATTTAATATTGTAGAAATAAAGCACTTTTTTTACAGGGCCATTTAATTTGTTTTTTTTTTTAACAAATTAAAAACACTTTTGAGGACATGAAAAACAGTTTCGACGGATTTGGTATAGCTTTTATATATATTTAACTCGTAGTAGTAGAAAAAGAGACGTCGAAACATGGACTTTTCAATTATTATTTACATAATATACTTTAAAGGAGTTTTTTTAAAAAAAATCAGATTTGCTTTTAAAATAGTTTTTAAATCCAGAATTTATTAAAATCTCTTTTAATTATGATATGATCAGAAGAGTTTTCAAAAATTACTCATTTACAATACAAACAAACACATATATAAATGCCCTCTTGAAAGCATATTCCAAGAAAAGCTTTCAAAAATTAAAACCTCTCTTGGGATCCACTTCTATACAAGTTTTAGTTTATCAGTTTTAAATTAATACAAGTTTTAAAAGCAGACTTTTAAAACCATGATAAATACATATTGAATTATAAATTATAAATCAGTATTATTGTGCTACACTGACTCATTCGGAATCGAAATGCCCGTAGCGCTAGCAATGGTCATCCCCCAAGTTTAATTATAAGAAAATTTTAATTTTAAGTTTTCATGTAGAATGACAGTTTTACTTCCAAGAGTTTTAGTATTTAGACTATTGTATTCTTAGGGTTCATATAAGAGAGAAATATAGTTATTCTAATAATGATTGAATTGAAGTGCTGGCACGCACTACAATCGTGGGGATCATATTAGTTGCCGAACCACGTAAAAATTTCGTATATTTTTTTTTATTATTTTTCATGCTTTTGTGTGTACATATTTAATTTATATTATTATTTACGTTTGCATCTATTTCGTAACAAAACCTGGATAAGTGCTTTTAGTACTCTTGAATTAATATAGTTTAAAATCTATAAGTTTTGTGTCTAATATTTTTTCAATTAATTCTTTAGGTATCTAATATTATATATTTGGATTCTCCTGCTGGTGTTGGCTTCTCTTACTGCAAAAATAAAACATATGTGACAGATGATATACAAACAGCTGCCGATACACACAAATTTCTTCTCCAGGTAATTAATATGTTTCATTCATTAAATTTAATTAGAGCTTCTTTTATCATATAATTAAATCATATTCTAGAAAAGCTTAGTAATATAATATATACATAGAAATTAATTAATACTATGAGAATTTTAAAATGAAAAATTAAATTTATGTATTTTGAAAACTAATTTTAAAAGGTGCTCAATTAGTTTGGGAAAGTTCAAGTTAAAGTTCCAGCACAATCTGTATACAATTTTTCTTTATTATATAAATAACTGTAATTGTTAAAAAAATAAATAAAAATAAAAAGACACAAATTTTTGAAGAATAAATTTTGTAATCTTCAGGTCCTATTTATTAAATATAATAATTTTTTTTATCGGTACATTTTCAGATTTATGAAATAGAAAACAAACTTAAAAAACAATTAAAAAAAAAGCCCTTAAGAGTAATTCCTCTTTGGAATAAATAATTTATCAAGATATAAAAAAAAACAGTAGATAACACATTTTATAATTTCATTATTATAAAAAATAAAGTTTAATTACATGGTTAATTTCTTGAATTAGTGCAAGAAAATATATTCTGGTTGATTTTTTCTTTTTATCAAAATTTTAACAATTTTGAAGCATGTGAAAAAATACAGTGGTTGAAGCAATATGAAGAATTCAGTTCAAATCCATTTTATATTTCTGGAGAATCTTATGCTGGAATTTACATCCCAACTCTTGCTGCTCAAGTTCATCATGGTAATATATTTCTCTTGTCAATAAATGATTAAATGGACATTCTCTTGTCAATGTCGTCTAGATACATATTTTTGTCTCTGATAAATGCCGCCCTAAGACAGATTTGTATCATTTAGTGAATTCTTTAATTTGTTAAAGTATAGAGTGAGCTTTCACTCGTAAATGCTGTCATAAGACAGATTTTTATCTTTTAGTAAATTATCTTTGAAAATAAAGGTTTTAATGCCATAAGAAATGTGTATTTCTGCTTAGGAAAATTTCTAGATAATGGCTAGATAACTTTTAGATAGTATAAATTTCAAAAATTGTAGTTTATTTTGTAATTTTTTTTAAGATTTTTCTTTGCAGGAATTAAAGCTGGTGAAAATCCTGTAATCAATTTCAAGGTATATGTGCTTATATATATATAAATTAAAAATCTGAGTAATTATATATTTTAGTAAAAGATTTTATTTTTTTCTTAATTAGTGTCAGGATCAAACCCAAGTTATATAAATTTGATGTATTTTAAATAAATGAGATAGTGTTTGACATATGTTATTTTAATGTAAACTAATTATGCTTATTATTATAAATAAATACTATTTTTCTGAATCAAGAATTACACTTTTTTTTTTTTTTTTTCAAAATTAATTAATTGATTTTCTAAAAGATCACTTAATCGAATCTGTTTGTTAAAAAAAAATTGATGCAGGGTTACTTGATTGGAAATGGAGTCACAGATCCAGAATTTGATGGGAATGCTCTTGTCCCATTTGCTCATGGCATGGGTCTTATATCAGATGATATTTACGAGGTCAGATCGTTTACTATAAAATAATGCCATATTTATCGTAGTTGGTTTTTTTTTATCGAGGATGGTAATTTATAGTAAATATTAAAAAATTTAAATTTTAACGGTAGTTTTTAAGTTTTTTATTACGGATTATTCGTGGTAAATAAATTTTTAGAGGGAATTACAATAACTTTCTGTATATATAGGAATAATTGTACAAAAATTTAAAAATATATAATAATAGCAATAACTTTTTTTTGATCAGTTGACTAATGATGGTCAACCGTTGTCCACAGTTAGTTACTAACGATTAAAGGGGTAAAATCGTCTTTAAAAAAAAGATAAAAAAATCTGAAAAAAAAAAGAGAAGAAGAAGAAGAAGAAGAATAAAATTTCTTCTTTCAAATTTTTTTTCCCAATTTTTTTATTCATCATCAAACCAACCACCATCAAAAAACTTTCAATTCATTTTTTTTTTATTTTCAGATTTGTTTTTTCCCTTCTCCTTCTTCTCTTCTTCTTCTTCTTTTTCAATTTTTTTTTGGTTCTTCTTCATCTTCTTCTTCTTTTTTTTTTTCTAGATTTTTTTCTAGTTCTTCCTCTTCTTTCTTCTTCTTCTTCTTCTTTTTCTTCTTCCTCCTTTTTTTCGGATTTTTTTTTTGTTTTTCTTCTTCTTTTTTTTTTTTTCAGATTTTTTTTTATTCTTCTTCTTCTTTAGATTTTTTTAAAAACGATTTTACCCATTTGACCGTTCCTATTCAAATTTTTTTAAAGATAATTCTACCTCTTTGACCATTAGTGACTAACTGTGGTCAACGGTTGACCATCGTTAGTCCACTGGTCAAAGGAGAATTATTGATATTATCATATATTTTTAGATTTTTGTACAATTATACCTATATACATGGATAGTTATTGCAATTTTTCAAATATTTATGAAGTTGTTACCTGCAGTAAAACTTTTTAGCAGGACAGTATTTATAGTACCCATTTTTATTGTAGAGTACAATATATTTTTTTCGCGATAAAATATTACTTTATTCATAATGATCACATTTATTTGACAAAGCAAACTACACAAAAATAAATTAGAGAATTTAAGAACGAAAAAAATTAAATAATTTAAGAAACGTACGTGGATTCTTGAAGGAAAGACTCTTGAATTTTTTTAAGGGGACACTGGTATTTGGTACCATGATGTACAAAATTCATATTAAGTTACATCAACTTTTTCAATCAATATAAAAATAAAAAATAATTGTAGTTTTCACTTCCTGGTTAGTCAAAAGATTTGGGAGAATTTTTTTTTTAGAGAAGAAAAATGAAGTCAAACAAGCTTTTGAATAATAAATTACATATTAATTTGTTGTGTTCAATTTCAACGGATAAGTTTTGTGCATGATTAGTTTTACTAATTTAATTTTTAATTTCACAAATTTATTGTGGGTTTTTACTTTTTTTTTTTTTTAAAGAAAGCCATTTTTTGGGTTTTTACTTATTAACAAAAAGTTTGAGTAAAAATAATTAAATTGGCCCTAGAAAAAATAATAAATTAAATTCATTCAGTACATATTAATATATAATAATCATATTAAGTTACAATCAATCAAAATATTCATATATTTTTAATAACACTTATTAATAATAAATTTTCTTTATAAGGATATATGATAATATATACGTAACCCATATTATTATTATTATTATTACTACTACTATTATAAAAAAAAATAATATTTTACCGTAAAAGAAATATATTATAATTTGTGATAAAAAAAATATTACAAATATTATCATGGTAAGATAATAATCATCGTAAAAATTTTTTTACTATAGATTATTTTATTAATATTTACGATAAAAGATTTAAAATTTTTTATAATATAATACCGCCGCTAATATAATATTTTTTTTAGTGATATTATTACTTTATTATATAAAATGGTAATAATTTTTTCAGGAAGTAAAAGCTGCATGCGGAGGAAAGTATTATTCTCAGCCAAACACAAGTGACACATGTTCAGAGGAGCTGGACAAAGTTGACACTGTAAGCTTTATTATTATTATTTATTTATTTATTTATCAAACAGAAGTTGACACTGTAAGCTGGACAAAGTATTATTCTTGTTTAGATTTTAATGGGTCGCTACATAAGTATGTGATTTTATGTTATCACTAGCAATATTGACTTTATTATCACAGCGGCCATGGCCCCTGCCAGCTCCCTTTAGCTTCGTCTTTTTATGCACACTGCTTGAACGAGAAGAAAATATGCAAAATTTAATTTAGTTACTTGTTTTTAATATTTACAATTTTAATTTTCAAAAAATATACTATTTATTAATTTTTTTTTGTATTGATATACAGGCTATTGCTAGTCTAAACATTTATGACATACTTGAGCCATGCTACCATGACCCTTCTTCAACAAATAAAAATGATGCAAGTAATTTGAAGAACAAAAATAACAATATTTCAAGTAGTTTCCTTCATGAATTGGGGAAAACAGAGAGGCCTCTTTCAGTCAGAACAAGAATGTTTGGACGTGCATGGCCTTTCAAAGCTCCAGTCATGCCTGGAGTTGTCCCTTCTTGGCCTGAGCTTTTGAGCTACGGTTCTGTCCCTTGCGTTGTAAGTCATTGCAATATCGTATTACCCGGATTAATATTCTCATTTTAACAAAATTTCAAATCTAAAATTCTTAGCTGTTGGATTTAAGCGCATAATGGCGAAGATCCATTTACTTTTACTACTAATCTAATTACGGTTGAGATTTGTCAATTTTGCCTAGTACAGAATGATGAAGTTGCAACTGCGTGGTTGAATGATGAATCTGTGAGGAAAGCCCTTCATGTTGCCCCGGTAAAGAACCTATTACTACTATATGAGATCTGTATAATTCCAGCGAAAAATTTATCAATTAGTCTATATACGTTTTTTTTTAATCGTTTTTCATCTTTATTTAACTATTAGTTTTTGATCCAATAGATATTTAACTTAACGTCCAATGAACTTAATTGATACAGAAAGACGAGATAGGTGAATGGCAATTATGCACTGATTTGTATTACACAAATAATGCTGGAAGTATGCTCAATTACCACAAAAATTTAACCATTCAAGGATATCGAGCTCTTATATACAGGTAATTTTCCATCTACTTAAACGAAATTGAACCTTTAATTCCAGTGATTTAAAAAATACATGAGACTTTTTTACGTTAATATTATTATTTTGACATTACGTGAAATTTAAACTTTTGAGTAATATATTAGCGCTGACAGCTGATCAGGAAAATTATTTGATAAATATTATGGTGAATTTATTGGCAGTGGTGATCACGATATGTGTGTGCCATTCACTGGAAGCCAAGCATGGACGAGATCTCTTGGTTATAAGATTGTGGATGAGTGGAGAGCTTGGTATTCTAGTTATCAAGAAGTGGCTTCAGGGTATATTATATTTTGATCTTTATACAAGTATAATAAACTCCGGCCCGCTAAGCGAGTTCAGAGAATTTTTGAATCAAACATTCGGATATAAAAATTTTAGGAAATTTTTTTGTGTCATAACGTTGTGGAACTAGTTCTGACAACGTTGTGAAATTAAACATCTAATTTGTAATGTTAGAAAAATGATTCTACAACATTAGAAAATAAAGATCCTGAAATTCTTATGTCCGGGGGATCCATCCCGAGAATGAAGTGGGTTCGGAGAATTTCTTGATCAAACCCTCGGACATAAGAATTTTAGGATCTTTTATTTCATAATATTATTGAACTAGTTTTGTAACTTCACGAAACTAAACTTCTAATTTTGAAATGTTAAAAAGACGATTCTATAACGTTACGAAACAAAGATCCTGAAATTCTTATGTTCGAGAATTCTGACCAAAGAAGGACCTTATTTATATAATATGTTATTTTACATTGTTGCAGGTATTTACAAGGATATGACCACAACCTTACCTTTCTCACTATCAAGGTACATGTATATATCTCACTACAAAAAAGAGATTTTTTACTGCGTAATAAATATGTTGTAATTTATAATAAAATGTGTTATAAATACTACCATGGTAAAAAGTTTTACTGTTGGTTATAACTGTTGGAAAAACTTTTTTACGGCAAATACTCCACGGCAAAAATCTTAAAATCTACAATAAAAAATTCACAAATTTTAATATTGCCACGGATTAGTGTTCATAACATAAAAAGTCACTATAAATATAATTTTTTTTTAGTGTAGGCTTTGCTAGATACTTTTATTTAATATAAACAAATATGAAGCATTGCTTTTTAAATAAATAGTTTTGTTTAGAATATCACATATAATTTCAACTGTTCAAAATATGTTAATAAAGTTTGTTAATTTGGTAATTCAAAAATCAAAGTTAATTTAGAAAATTAGGATATAGTAAAAACATATTTGATTTTAATTTTAATATTTTAAACATAAAAAATTATGCTTTGTATACTATCCAATAATTTTTAATTTTAAAATTTTCAAAAGTGAAAGGAAAATTTTTTTCATTTGTTCTTAATCAGAAAATAGTTTTTTTTTTTTTTTACTATATCAAACCATTTGCAAATAATAAAATTATTAATAATACAATTTAAGGCAAGTTTTACCACTTTTTTTAATTACCATATTAATTCTAATAATTTAGAAGGTATTTAAATAGTACATAATATTTGAATAAGGAAGCAAATATTAATACTTTAACTGAAATATTCCTAATATTTTTCATATTTAGGAGGACCGATATAAAAAATATTCTTACATATACCTGATACTTTGATAGTAGTGATGATATTTTCGATATTTCTAATAAAAATTTTAAAATTAAGCTCCTAATATTTTTATCGAAACTAATATTTACTTCATCGTATTTAATTATATGATTCAGGGAGCAGGACACACAGTCCCAGAATACAAGCCAAGAGAGTCACTAGAATTCTTTCGCCGTTGGTTGGATGGAGAAAAAATATGATTTTTCCATCAATATTAAACCAATTATGATGTTTTTGAATTGAAATAAAAATCAATTATGATTAATAAATTATAGTGTCATTCTTTTTTTTTAAAGATGTCTCTAATCTAATTAAATAAGAACATCAAAATGTCCCGTAACCGCATATATTCTTAACTTGTTTGTGAGAACTGATATGCAGCAATGAAGATAAGAGGCTAACAGAGATCCTGACGCATCTTGATTAAAACCATTTGAAAACTTACACATTGATATTATGCATTTATCTCTGAACTTTTAATTTTTTATGTTTTGACCCCTATCAATTATTATATTTTAGTGAACGGCCACCTTCAAATAAAAAATGTTGACTTCGCCTCTGTTGATATGTTTTTTTTCTACATATCTCCTCGTTTATAGGATCCCGATATATCTCGTCCTGTAACCCTAGTGTAAAGATGAAGATCAAGTTCATGAACTTTAGTGAATCAATTTGATGTTCGAATATCTTGTAAACATTTGTCTTAATAATCCTACGCCATTGGAATTAACAAAAGTCAACTTGAAAAATCTAGTAAAAGCTAGATGTTTAATAGATATAACAATCTGTTTGTGAAAATGCCTCAAAGAGCAACTTCCATTGATGAACAACTAATCTTTACAATTGCAAAGCACATATTCATA
Organism: Xanthoceras sorbifolium; assembly: GCA_003430845.1. Taxonomy (NCBI): domain Eukaryota; kingdom Viridiplantae; phylum Streptophyta; class Magnoliopsida; order Sapindales; family Sapindaceae; genus Xanthoceras; species Xanthoceras sorbifolium. The sequence continues at coordinate 4,374,101 of CM010619.1, read as the reverse complement.
GTAATCAAAATATATCACAAGTTACACTAGAAAGCAACGTCTAACAATATATATAGGCTCTAGAATTCAAGCTTGCAATGTGTATGGGAATAACTAACTTCCCTTGAATTCCAGAGAGCCAATTATTCTCAACTAACTTATGCCAAGTCAGCAAGCTGATTCCACATCAGCAATGGTACAACTATCAAGGATACAAACTCATCCAGCTGTAAACCATAAGTCATAAGCATAGCCATCAATCAACTCTTCTCTGTCTCTTGCTTGGACAACAAGCATTGTTAAAGCTGGTGGCTTTGACAGAATGCTTGTGTGATCTATTGATGCAGATCCATGAGCAATATTGTTATGCAACCTGCATTCCCTATTAGATAATGCTTGAGTCTTGAGAGCACACTGTCCCTTATATACACCTTCATGTAATAACACATTAATTGCTCCATGCTGCCCATGCAACACAGCTGCAACACCACTACTGCTTATATCCCCCTGCAAACGAAATTGGGACAAGGTGGCCAAGTTGAGTTTGGCACGTAAAAATTCAAATCGAGACTGAGCCAAAACCTTAGTTAAGCTCGCTGAAGAGCAGTAGGAACATATTGGACAGTAAGAGACTTGGCCGCAATCTTCTCCCTAATAAAGTGCACATCAATTTTGATGTACTTAGTTCTTGCATGGAAAACAGGATTGTGAGCAAGGGAACCAACACTCGTATTATTGCACCAGATAATAGGACAGTGAGCAATAGCAACACCAAGTTCTTTGAACAGGGATTCGAGCCATAAGATTTCAGTACAAGCTTGAGCCAAGGCACAATACTCCGCCATGCTAGAACGAGCGACAACAAGTTGCTTCTTAGAGCTTATCAGATTACCACCTAAGAAAACACAGCAACCACTAGTAGAGCGGCAGTCATCAACACATTATGCCCAATCTGAATTGCTTAAAACTTTAATGTGGAGATCAGAAGCAGGTGTGAACCAGATACCAAGTGAAGCAGTACTCTTAAGATACCTGAGTAACTGCTTGCAGGCCTTCCAATGATCTTCAGAAGGGGCACTAACAAATTGACTGAGACGATTCATAGTGAAGGCAATATTTGGCTTAGTATTAGTCAAATACTGAAGAGTACCAATGTGCAGAAGCATGCTTATACATAAGAAGTGAAGAATCTGCAGAAGTAGGGATCAGAGTCACATCATTCCTGAGCTTTTGGGTAGCCTTTTTGTGTTTCATATATATATATATATATATATATATATATATATATATATATATATGTTTTTGATTAGCATGCTTATACATAAGGGTTTTGCAAATATTTATAAAAGACATGCTATCTTTATATATTTTCTTTAAATGTTCATGTTTTACGGAGATATGGATTTTATTACTTTTAAATTGATATTGATTAAATTTTTTGATGAAATAATTGGGTAAGTCGCACTAAATATGGAAGGGTGCACAAAAGTGATTGATAATTTTAGAAGTATTGATTTTATGATTTTACTGAAACAGGTTTTGGAAAGTCATAAAAACAAAAGGAACTTTAGCGAAATTTTCAGAAATTTAATTGGGTTATTATTAAAGTTTACGTTTTAATTTTAAAAGTATGGTTTTATAAAAGTGAAGTAGAGATTTCAGTATATGATAGCGCTCCCTGATTCGATCTGAGCAGATTGGGTCAGGAGGTGTTATAAAATCACTGACAATACTTGATCTTTTCTTAAGAGATTGCAATTGTTGCTTTAGCTGGAGGACCTTAGCCAAAGACTGCTGAGAGTAAAAACTCTCTAAGGTACTCCAGACCTCTTGAGAGGTCGAACAACTTAACACCTCTCCTAAAATGCTAGAATGAATGGTGGAGAACAACCAACAGAAAAGCAATTTATCTGATCTTCGCTAGATTACAAACTCCTTATTCAATATCACCTCTTTGTCACCATTGTTAGAAGATTGAACTTCAACAAACTTGGTAGGTACAGGACGAGCATTGGAAATATAAATCATCAAGTTTAAAAGCTTGAATAGCAAGCAATACCTGAGCCTTCCAATGCATGTAGTTATCTCTATCAAGTTTGATAGGGAGGTGAAAGTTCACCATTCCAGCAAGAGAGCCAAACTTGATTGGTGGAGCCGAGAGCGATGAGTTGTCACCATCTCTTAGAACTGAGGAACCACTGGATCTTGTTGCTATGGATGATTAATTCTTTATAGGCTCTGATACTATGAAAAAGCTAGTAAAAGCTAGATGTTTGATAGAAATAACAATCTGTTTGTGAAAATGCCTCAAAGAGCAACTTCCATTGATGAACAACTAATCTTTACAATTGCAAAGCATATATTCATAGTAATCTTTACCCACATAAAGAAGATTTTGAATATAAGTTGAGGAATGAAATATGCATTTATACAATGAGAGATTATTTGTAGAAATGTGACCCACATTCTGAATATGCATCAAAGAACCGTCAGCAGTATAGATGACAGGTAAATAAGGATTAGCTTATTTTGCCGAAAAGAAAGTACGATCAGAAGTCATATGATTTGAGTGTTCTCTTGAATAAAATTAGCTTGATTAGGAGGAGGCTGCTCGTGAAAGGTTTGATCAAATAGTTTGTAACACTGTAGGGCACCATGACCAGGTTTAGAACATAATTGGCAGTAAATTCTTTGGTTAGATCGAGTGTATCGACCACCTCTGGAGCTATTTCTTCCTCTATTGTTATTGCCACTATTTCCTCCATTTCTTTGTCCTCTCCTATCATTGTTACTAGGAAAACTGTAGGCATAGTTAGCAGTTGCTCCAGTCACATTCAGCTTAGTGGAGGTGTTCAAGTGCTCAATTCTCTGTTCATGCATTAGGAACAGGAACTGTGCATCTTCAAGAGACATGGTTTGGTGTTGTGATGAAATCGTTACCACCATGGAGTCATATTCATTGCCAACTCCTCCCATGAGACGTAAGAGTAAGTCTTTATCGGGAACTTCTTCACCAGCAGCCATCAAGGCATCACTAATATTCTTGATTTTTATCACAAGATCACTAATACTATCTCCTCCTTTTTTTAATGATCTGCAGACTGCCGTGAATACAATTTTTCTAACTTGAGCCAAAGAGACAAGGAAGTCTTGCAAGAGGTTACCTGACCTATAAGATTTGGACTTACTGTTAAGATCAGCCAACTAAGGAGGAGCTGATCAGCTTTCTTCCAGTTCATGAAGGCTTGATTGATCTGCTTCAACACAACAGATTCACTAGCAGCATTGAGAGAGTGCACTTCAATGAACTGATCTGGAATTGGAGCAGAATATGAGATAAAACTTTCAAGAACCAAAGCACAAATGGCTGGAAGGATCTGTGTTTTTCAATGAATGTAGTTGCTTTTGTCAAGCTTCAACGTGACATTGAATGTCAGTGTTTTGGCTATGGCAACCAGATCTGAGTTTGAAGGAGTAGCCATGGAGGTATGATCAAGATGCTCTGAGGTAGCTGAATCAGTTAAGGCAGAGGAAGCCATGGACGTTTGTCAATGGCTCTGATACCATGTAAACTTTAGAACCAGAATAGATGAGCTCTGATGTGAGCTTTAATGGTGATTGAATGACATGAGCTGTGCATGTCTATAGATGAATAACAGAGAGATGGAATTCTAGAAAATACAAGATTCAGTTTTTCTTGATTAATTAGCAATTGTAATTACATTCAACTATTTATATCAGCTACACTCACAGATTGCATGCATTTACAGCTTTAGAAAAACCAGTAACTAACTTCTAACAACCTCCAGGCTGGCTGCCACCTCACATCTAACTTGGCAGCCTAGAATGCATTGATTCAAGATGATGATCAGCTACCCTTTCCGCTGACTTGATCGATGTCTTGAGCATTGCCATTCCTGTGTATTTAGATACACTAGCATGTAGAGAATTCAGTCTATAGATGTCAGCTGAAATAGGTACAGCTGTGCATGGCAATCTTCGACTGTGCCTTGCATCACACGGTACAGAACCTGCAAGGTAAGAACTTGATTTCACAGCTTAAGAAGCTGAACTGTGACACTCCTTCACACTTTTGAGTGGTTCTATTGTTCTAAAAGGTGTTTTTTAGAAGAAAAAATGAATAACTAAAAATGCCTTTTCAGATAAACTACTTTTGTTAAGGCTGCCTACAAAAATCTGTTAGGTAGAGTGTATATTGATGATTATAGAATGACGTGATAGTTAATTCATTTATCAGATTATACCGATAATAAATTTGAACAAATTTTTTAAACAACACAGTAATATTCATCTGGTTTTAGTTAATATCGTAACACTTTTGACGATTTCAAAATCATTCTCAAAAACAAATTCTTCTTTAACGTTTGAAAATGTACCAACTGAGTTTCAGAATTTGTGACGGTTTAATTAGGTTAAAGTATGTTTTTTATTTGAATCAAACTAGGTTAATGTTAAGTTGAGGTTATTTACATTTTTTTTCTTTATATATATTATGGTTGCCCCTATTCACGAATTTACTTAGCATTATAAGTTTTATGGAAACGTCTTTCACCTATGACCCAAAATTGTATTTATTTAGTTAAAGGGCGATAAAAACTTATATATAAGTTATGGGGCTGGAAACGTGAGATGTGACATTCTAATGAATTATAGAGTTTAAGGTCACATTTAGTACATAGGACTGGACTGGACTAAACTTTAGTCCCATGTTTGGTGCGTCACTGGACTAGAAAAAGTGGGACTAATTATCCTGGGCCCACAAAAAAGATGGCTCTATTCCTCACTATATTAACCCTTCCAAATCTTAGGTCTTATTTAGTCACATCTCTATCAATCCTCCTCATTGTCCTCTTCATCTCCTCTCTTTTTTGGATAATTCAAATAAATACTTGTTTTGTATGGAATAGTTCAGTATAAACTATTCTTTTTTTGTAAAAAAGAAAAATATATAAAATTCACATTTCTTTATACCTCTGAATTGTATATAAAGAGAAAATTCTTTATATTTTATTAAAATACTTTTATATATAAAGTTAACGTATTCTAAAAGTTAGTTAAATATATTCTATTAAAATATTTTAGTATTTTTAATATAAACTAAAACATATTATTATTATATTTAAGATTTAAGTTAAATAGTTTTATTTATTTTAAAATATAATTTAATTTTTTATTTTATTGAAAAATTAAATATTTTCATACAATATATAATAATTTAATTTAAAATTTTAACCATTTTGATTTAATTTAATTTAATGTAAATTTAATTTTTAACCAATTTTATTTTAATTTAAAATATTTAAATAATTATATTTTTCTTGTAATTGATTTTAAATGATATATTAATTTGATCAATATTATACTGTATCAAATATAAAATACAATTATCATTTTTTCAAATTTCATTTAACACTAAACAAGTGATAGTACTAGTCTTAGTTCAAACATATTGTACCATACATATTCAAATAAAAAAAAATCTATTAATAATGTTTTATATTTATAATTTTATAAAATTAAAAAAAAATAGTTTCTTCAAAAAAATAATGTAACACCCCCTGACCCGACCCAACTGGATCGACCCAGTGAGCATTACCGGGTTTTCAAATACTTTCTAAATTCACTTTATTTATTTCAAATCTTTTAAAATCGTATCAATTTGTAATTCAAAAATATTTTTCTAGTGAGCCCATCGAAATACACTTTTAAAAATTTCGGCAGAGTTCCCTCTGTTTTTCTGATTTCCCAAAACCTGTTTTCCACAAAACTCTAATCAAATAAAATTCACAACAACACTTCAAATATCATTTTCAATCAAATGCACACTCTGCCGTTTAGTGCGACTTTCCAACAGTTTAAAATAAAACAGTTCATAATTCATTATTGACAAACAATCTACAAATGAAAAACGAAAATCATAAGATTATTTACAAAACATATATATAAACTCTTCGAAATTTACAGACTTCTGTATATGCATGCTTACAGAATATATATATACAAAAAATATAACTACCCGACTGTAGTGACTCTGGGACTTTGTCAGCAACTCTCTCTTCAGTCTTTGGCCTCTTCAGTATCCCTGTGACCTACGCGCGATAAAAACGACGCGCTAAGCATATCGCTTAGTGGGTGTACACTAAACTCATTTATTAAAAGTTATAAATACCTTTTCATCAAAAAAATATCACAATATACATATTTCAATTCCAAGCATTTACAGAAATAAAGCGGGTGAAATTGATTCAAAGAAACAACTCATTTCAATTTATAATCCATATAAAACTAAATCATAATCCATATAAAACTAAATCATAAACTAGGTTATAATCATAAACGTATAAAATCAATTCCAAAATTCACTTATAAAAGTATTATTCAATTCATTTCAATTCTGGCCCTCTAGAATACTCAACATAAACCAGGACTGGAATATGGGTCGTTCGACCACAGTGACTGTCTGTCGAACATAACTCCCACCCTAGGACGAATCCTAAGAGTGGTACGTATCTCTCTACCCTAGGACCGAGGGTTCGGACCCTAAAGAGGTACATATCTCCCTATCCCAGGAACGAATCCTTAGAAAGGTACGTGTCTCCCTACCTCAGGACAAATCCGTGAGGAGGTACGTGTCTCCCTACCCCTGGACGAATCCATGAGGAGGTACATAATAAATCATCAATAGCAATGTCAATGTCGGTGCAGTACTGCTCACTGAACCCAGCTGGTATACCAACCTCCGATATCCATTTCTATGTCTACGTATCCTAGGGCCGTTATAATACACTTTTCATATAATAATTCACACTTCGAAATTAAACATAACTAATACAAAACTTTCGATCAATATTCAGAAAACATATATTCAACGATTTGGTCATTTGAACTTCGGAACAAATGATTTCAACCTAATCAACAATCAAAAGACAATAAATACAATTAAATCGAAATTAGTCAATCGAAAAACAATATAAACATATATTTACTAAATTATTAAAAACTCAAATATAATTCAAAACACATAAAAATGTCGAAAATAGGTGTACACTAACCTGGATACCGTTTCCTTTCGACTATCGTTCTTCTAGGTTACTTTTTCCTTCCCTTTCTCTTTCTCCTTCACTTTTCTCTTCTCTTTCCTTCCTCTTTTCTTCTTCTTCTTCTTCTTCTTCCTCTTCTTTCTCCTTCTTCTTTCTTTCTTCTTCTTCTTCCTCTTCTTTCTTTCTCTCGGTCTCTTGATGAACACTTAAATTTGTATAATAATAAAGGTTAAAACCATTATTTTATACTTATCAAATTACCTAACTTATTTATAACTACACTTAATTGTTAAACTTTCTATTTTGATGCAGGTTCAGTGTAATGGGCATAACTTTGCACTCAAATATCCAATCACTACGTTCTTGATAGTGTTGGAAAGATAACTCATAGCCCTATAAGTTTGGTTTGTAAACTCTTATCAGATTTGGACTCCTTTGAAGATAAATATTGGATTATCTTGGGCTGGTTTGCATGGCCGCGTCAATTGGGCAGTCTTCACTATTTGGGCCATAACTCTCTCCAGAAAATTCCAAATATTATGAGTCTTATCATTCTAGAAAGATAAGCGAATTATCTACAACTTTGGTGTTTATCACGAGATCAAATTGTCAAAGAAACGGTGCCTAATTCGGTGGAAAAGTCGGTGCATGTGTGGAAAACAACAAAGTTGACAACTTTACCTTACCAAATTCAATCAACTTGCATTAATTTATTCCTACCATTTTTGACTTGTTTGCCTCTCATTGTGTCTATAAATAGAGGCCTTGTATAAGCTTGAAGGCAGCTTGGGTTCCTTGCCAAGTTCACCTTACATTGTTGTATTGTTGAACTTTTGTGATAATCTAATTTCTCTCTTGCTCATTTTATTTCTTTTACTTGTTTTCTTTCTTTTATCATGAGTAGCTAAATTCTCTTTTTGCTAAGGTGAAGGGTGAAGCTCTTGGTATGTGAATAAAGATTTATTTAACTCTTAACATGGTCTTAAAGTTTATATTCATTTGTGTAAATTTATCTACATGTTTTATATTACTTTTCTTATTTAATTGAATTTTCATCTCTTACTCTTATGTGAAGTGGGGATCTTGACTTATTGTAGACAATTCTTGGCACAATGAATGCTTGAATCCGTCTAGAACCGCATAGTTATACCTGCACCTCTGACCAAGGATTCTTGATTCATTGTAGACAAACAACACCATAAATACTTGAATCTGTCTAGAACCGCATGGTTATACCTGCATCTGGTAAAGGAATCTTGATTTATGGTAGTTGATTGGTACAATAAGTACTTGAACCCATTTAACATAAGGAGTGTAGAGTACCCATTGTAATATAACTAAAAGAAAAGAAATATAACTTGATAGATGTGTAAAGAACTTAAATGGTCTAACTTCCGATTGGAACCTCCTTTATGTGTGGATTCCAATTGAGTGATAAAAATGAGTTAAATATAACTTAAACCATATACCAAGAGTGGAACCTCTAACCTTAGCATGTTTTAATTTAATTTGTTTCACCATTATACCTACCCTCATTTCATAATATTTTATTTCCTATTATATTTTCCTTGTAGATTTTTGTTGGTTTTTGCAGGATCTAAATATTCTTCCTCGTGGATCGACCCCGGTCTCACCGGGTTAATTTATTACTTCGACACTCCTGCACTTGGGAGTAGAAATCCATTTTCTGGACGTGTCAAGTTTTTGGCGCCGTTGCCGGGGAAGTATCATTTGGTGTTCAAAACCATCAAAATTCTTTTCATCTTTTTCATTTTCTTTTTCTTGTAAATAATATTATTTTTTGGTGTTTTTGTTTTCTTTTATTCTGTTGCATCTAAGACTTGCATGAGAGCTTGGTCACGTACACCAACTGGTAGACTTGTTAGGGGCTCCCCATCTGCATTTGAAAATATGGCAGAAAACGAAGTTGAAAGAGTCACTGATCTTGGGGACAATCGTTCCCAACACAATGATCATGTACAACCTAGAACACTTAGAGACTACATGAACCCCACAAGAACTAGTGCTCCATCATGTCTAGTTTTTCCTCCAGATGCATCTCATTTTAATTTTAAGCCGGGTATTATTCAACTTTTACCCAAATTTCATGGCTTAGATGCCGAAAACCCATACCTGCATTTGAGAGAGTTTGAGGAAGTGTGCAACACTTACAATGACACAATTTGTAGCATGAACACCATCCGACTAAAGCTTTTCCCTTTCTCTTTGAAAGATAAAGCTAAAACATGGTTGCAAAATCTTAGGTCTAGATCTATTGGTAATTGGGATGAAATGCAGGAACAGTTCTTGAAAAAATTCTTTCCTCATCATAGAACAAATTCCTTCAAAAGACAAATTAGCACTTTCAGCCAGAAACCAGGAGAGACCCTTTACCAATCTTGGGAGAGGTACAAAGAATTGCTTAATTCTTGTCCTCACCACGGCTTTGAAACATGGAGACTAGTCACACACTTTTACGAGGGTTTAACACCCCAAGGTAGACAAATGGTCGAAATGATGTGTAATGGAGAGTTTGGAGATAAAGACCCTGAAGAGGCATTAGACTACCTAGACCTATTAGCAGAGAATGCTCAAAATTGGGAAACTGCAGGTACCCAAGAGGCACCGAGCAAAGCTCAAGCCTCTACATCTAGTGGAGATATTTACAACCTTAGGGAAGAACATGACATTCAAGCCAAATTTGCATCTCTAGCTAGAAAGGTCGAGGCCTTAGAATTGAAAAAGAGCGGTCACCTAAAATCCGCTCAAGAAATTGTGTGTCACAAATGTGATACCAATGACCATTCAACTAAGGAGTGCCCAACTCTGCCTGCATTCAAAGAATGTCTCCATGAACAAGCCAATGTCCTAAACACTTTCAAAAGGCCAAATCCTAACCCATACTCACAGACCTACAATCCAAGTTAGAGAAATCACCCAAACTTCAGTTGGAGGAATGATAATCATGCACAATCTTCACAACCATCACCTCCTCAAGGTCACCAAAACTTTCAAGGTAATCAAGGTTATGCACCCTATGTCCCACAATTTAGGAAAAACCTTGAGGAAACATTGCATTCATTCATTGAAAAGCAAGAGACCATTAACAATCAAACTTCACAAACCTTGTCCGATTTAAAAGACACTCTTGCTAAGATTGCATCAACACTCACCATCCATGAAAAAGGATAATTTCCTTCTCAACCTCAACCCAATCCTAAGGGTCAATACAACCTGGAAGAGGGTAGTTCAGGAAGTCAACACATGGACCAAGTTAAATCAGTCATAACTCTTCGTAATGGTAAGGTTGTCGAAAAACCTATTCTTGATCCTTGTGAGAAAGATGATAAGTCTATCTCCAAGAGTAAGGAAGGGGTTGATAAGCCTGAACCTAGCCAAGAACAGACCCAATTCCCACCTGTAACCCCATTTCCGCAAGCATTGAACAATCCAAGGAAATTGAACCACAATCCTGAAATTTATGAAATTTTCAAACAAGTGAAGGTCAATATTCCTTTGTTGGATGCTATTTAACAGGTTCCTTCTTATGCAAAATTTTTGAAAGACTTGTGCACTGTGAAAAGAAAACTGAATGTGAAAAAGAGAGCCTTTTTAGCAGAACAAGTAAGTTCCATTCTTCAAAACAATAATTCTATGAAATATAAGGACCCTGGTTGTCCTACAATTTCATGCATTATTGGAGAGCATAAAATTGAACAGGCTTTACTTGATCTTGGTGCTAGTGTTAATTTACTTCCATATTCAGTTTATCAAGAACTTGATCTAGGTGAGTTAAAACCAACTTCCATAACTCTTTTACTTGCTGATAGATCAATTAAAGTGCCAAGAGGGATAGTGGAAGATGTGTTAGTACAAGTCGATAAATTCATATATCCTGTGGATTTTATTGTCTTGGATACACAACCTGTTGCTAATGGGTGTAAACCAATTCCTGTTATTTTAGGCCGCCCATTTTTAGCAACTTCTAATGCTTTGATTAATTGCAGGAATGGCGTAATGAAGATGACATTTGGAAATATGTCACTAGAGCTTAATGTTTTCAACATGTGCAAACAACCACAAGATGAAGGTGATGAAAATGAAGAAGCAAACATGATTGAAGCTATTGTTGAAGATCATCTTCAAGCAGGGAGTTCTTCTGATCCTCTGGAAACTTGTTTAGTTAATTCATTTGAGTCAAGCATGCAACTAGATCCTACTATTTCTAATATATGTTCGTTGCTTGATTGTACCCAGGTGATGGAGAAGAAAGGTTGGAAGCCGAAATTTGAAGAATTGGGACCTGCCAATGAAAGTAAACAAGAAGAAGTACCCAAACTAGAATTGAAGCCATTACCTGAAGGACTGAAATATGCATTCCTTGGTGAAGAACAAACTTACCCGGTGGTAATTTCTTCAACTCTTACCAACGAACAGGAAGGTAAATTGATAGAGGTACTTAAAAGGCATAAAAATGCAATTGGGTGGACTTTAAAAGACATAAAAGGCATTAATCCTTTAATATGTACACATAGAATACATCTAGAAGATAATGCTAGAACATGTCAACAGCCCCAAAGAAGATTAAATCCACACATGAAAGAGGTAGTAAGAGGTGAAGTTCTCAAGTTACTTGATGTAGGAATTATCTACCCTATTTCTGATAGTAAGTGGGTAAGTCCAACACAAGTAGTCCCTAAGAAATCTGGAGTCACAGTAGTAAATGAAAAAGGAGAGTTAATACCAACACGAGTCTCATCTAGTTGGCGAATGTGTATTGACTATAGAAAATTAAATGCTGCCACTAGAAAAGACCATTTTCCCTTACCATTTCTTGACCAAATTCTAGAAAGAGTGGCAGGACATCCCTACTACTGTTTTCTTGATGGTTACTCAGGTTATTATCAAATCCCCATAGCACTAGAGGACCAAGAAAAGACAACATTCACATGTCCCTTTGGCACCTTTGCATTTAGAAGGATGCCTTTTGGCCTTTGTAATGCTCCTGCAACATTTCAAAGATGTATGTTGAGCATTTTCAGTGACATGGTTGAACATTTTTTAGAGGTCTTTATGGATGATCTAACAGTGTTTGGAAATTCATTTGATAATTGCCTTGAAAATTTAGAAAATGTGTTAAAAAGATGTGAAGAAAAAGGCTTGGTGTTAAATTAGGAAAAATGTCATTACATGGTCACCTCTGGAATTGTCCTAGGACATATGGTTTCTTCTAAGGGAATTGAAGTTGACAAAGCAAAAGTTGAATTAATTGCTCATTTGCCTCCACCAAAAACGGTTAGGGATGTTCGATCTTTCCTAGGCCATGCAGGATTTTATAGGAGATTCATTAAAGATTTTAGTGCAATATCTAGACCTCTTTGTAATCTCCTAATAAAATATGCACCATTTGACTGAACTCAAGATTGTCAAAAATCTTTTGATAAGTTGATTAGCCTTTTGACAACTGCCCCTATCATGCAATCCCCTGATTGGTCTCTGCCTTTTGAGTTGATGTGTGATGCTAGCGATTTTGCTGTCGGTGCCGTGCTAGGGCAAAGGAAGGAAGGTAAGCCTTATGTCATTTATTACGCAAGTAGAACTTTGAATAGTGCACAAATGAATTATACCACTACAGAAAAAGAACTACTTGCTGTAGTATTTGCATTAGACAAATTTCGATCTTATTTAATTGGCTCTTCAACTATTGTTTTCACTGATCATGCTGCTGTGAGGTACTTAATGTCTAAACAGGATGCCAAGCCTAGATTGATACGGTGGATTTTGTTGCTCCAAGAATTCAACATCACAATCAAAGATAAAAAAGGAGCTGAAAATGTTGTTGCAGATCATTTGTCAAGACTTACAACGAACTCATCCTTGTACATAACACCTATCAATGACTCTTTTCCAGATGAGTTTTTGTTTTCTATTAGTAAAATGCCATGGTATGCTTGTAACATCCCGGATTGTGGGTAATGAATTTTTGATATATATGAAATATGTGAAAATAAAATTTTACTATTTGAGGGGGTGTAAAGGTAATTAAATGTAAAGGTTTATTTTATGATTTCCAGTGGACCGGATTGAATAGTGAAAAATGAAAAATTGGAAAATTGAACCAGAGAGCATCGCGACCTGGTCACCGCGACCACAGGTCGCGATGGCTCGCTCGCGGCGAAAAACAAAAAATCTGGCAGTGAGTACCGCGACCAGTCACCGCGACCATAGGTCGCGATGGCTTGCTCGCGATGAAAATGGCAAAACCTGGCAGTGAGCAACGCGACCAACCACCGCGACCACAGGTCGCGATGGACTGCTTGCGATGAAATTGTCAAAAACAGGCAGAGAGCAACGCGACCATTCGCGCGACCAGGGCGCGCTCGCGACGAAGGCGGTGCGCGCACTCCAGTGAGTGTCGCGACCTGGTGCCGCGACCACAGGTCGCGACGGCGGTCGCGGTAGCGAAAAAAATATAAAAAAAAAGAAGTGGCTTCTCGAGGAAGCCAGAAATTATCACAGAACAGAGAGAGAGAGAGAAAAGAGCGAGAAAAAAGAAAGAAGAAGAAGAAGAAGAAGAAGAAGAAAGAAAGAGAAGGGAAAGGAAAGGAAAACAAAATCGTCGAACCGAGATTCTCGAACGAAAAGACGGTACCGAGGTTGGTGTACGTTGTTTTTTTTCGAAATCGTTACGAAAAGCATTTCGTTAACATTTACGTTTTTGTTTTCGTTATGTTTATCGTTTTCGTTTAGATTTCGATTTCGTTAATTGTTTCCGATTTCGATTTCGTTAATTGTTTTCGATTTTGATTTTGTTAAATGTTTTTGATTTGTAAAAATTGATGATTGATATACTCATGGTTGATTTCGGAAAGATTTTATACGAGATCGCATTTGTTTGTGTTTCGAATATTTCTGATTTCGTTTTAAACAGTTGATTTAGACTTGTATGTGAATATTGTTCATATTTCTTGAAGTTTATTATGTGATTTATATGACTATTGAATGATTGTCGATTATTGAGTAATTATTGCGAAATTGATTGTGAATTTGGTTTATCGAAACGGCCCTAGGATACGTAGACATAGAAATGGATATAGGAGGTTGGTATACCAGCTGGGTTTTATTGAGCAGTACTGCGCCGATAGTGATTGATTGATATTGATGATATTGATGTACCTCCTCTTGGATTCGTCCAGAGGCTGGGAGATACGTACCTCCTCAGGATTCGTCCTGGGGGTTGGGAGTTAATGTACCTTCCCAAGGATTCGTTCCTGGGATAGGGAGCTATGTACCTCTCTAGGTTCCGTACCCACGGTCCTAGAGTTGGGAGACACGTACCTCCTCAGAATTCGTTCTGAGGGTTGGGAGCTTGACCCATATTCCAGTCCGTATATGTTTAGTATTCTAGCGGGCCAGAATTGATTTGGAATTGAAAAGTGTATTGAATGTTTTTATTGATCGAAAATTATATATTGACCTCATTACTGAAGTTCAAGTGCTTGAAATTATTATATACTTTGATACTGAAATTTAATTGTTTTAAACATGATTTGAATTGACATATATATATATTGTGATTTATTTATTATTAAAAGTTATATATGTTTCCATATTGAGATTTTAGTACACCCACTAAGCTTTATGCTTAGCGCGTTAGTTTTTGTGTCTAACGCGTAGGTACCAGGAATCCGGACGAAGGTAAAGACTGAAGAACTGGAAGAATTGCAGACCGAGTCACAGAGATTGTACAGTTGGGTAGCGATCTTTTGTTATGTATATATATATATATATATATATATATATATATATATATATATATATATATATTGAAAGCATGCATATACAGGGAATTGTAAATATGTTTTGTAATATGTTTTTAATTAATTACTTTACGATTTCTGAATGTCTGTATATATATATATATATATATATATATATATATATATATATATATATATATATATATATATATATAAAAAGTTTGAACTGTTCTATTTTATAAATTGTGATTGATAAGTCGCACTAAACGGCAGAGTGCGCAATTGTTTGAAATTGATATTGAAGTGTTATTGAAATTGGAATTGAATTGATTTGTGTAAAAGCAAGTTTTTGGAAAGTCCGAAAAATAAACGGTACTCTGCCGAATTTTCGTAAAAAGTTTATTTAGTGTTATGGGCTCACTTGAAAAGGATTTCTAAACTGTTCTATGGGCTCACACTGATTTTGAAATGTAAAATGTAGTTTTGAAAAGAATTTGAAAGTCTGAGTAGCGCTCCCCGGGTCGGTCCGGCCGGGTCGGGTCGGGGGGTGCTACAATGCTAACATTGTCAATTTTCTTATAACAAGAGAGATGCCATCTCAATGGACAGCACAAAATAAGAAAAAGTTTCTGACAGAGGTTAGAAATTTTTATTGGAATGACCCATACCTGTTCAAGTATTGCCCTGATCAAATTTTTCGTAGATGCATACCCGGCAATGAGGTAAGTAGTGTCATTGAATTTTGTCATACAGAAGCATGTGGGGGTCATTTTTCGTCAAGGAAAACGGCTGCAAAAATCTTACAATGTGGATTTTATTGGCCAACTCTGTTCAAAGACACCTACACATTCTGCAAAACTTGTGAAAATTGTCAAAAACTGGGGGCTATTTCTAAACGGCACATGATGCCTCTAAACCCTATACTTGTCATTGAAATATTTGATTGTTGGGGGATAGATTTCATGGGCCTATTTCCATCATCATTCGGTTTTGTTTACATTTTAGTCGCAGTTGACTATGTCTCCAAATGGATCGAGGCAATTCCATGTCGAAATAATGACCACAAAACAGTTGTCAGATTTTTGAAAGAAAATATTTTGAGTCGTTTTGGAATTCCTCGAGTCATTATAAGTGATGGGGGAACGCATTTTTGCAACAAAGTCTTTGAGTCTCTAATGAAGAAATATGGGATTACACATAAAGTTGCTACCCCTTATCACCCTCAGACAAGTGGACAAGTTGAATTAGCTAATCGAGAGATAAAACAAATTTTAGAAAAAACGGTTAATCCAAATCGCAAAGATTGGTCACTTAGACTAAACGATGCACTTTGGGCTTACCGTACTGCTTTCAAAACATCTTTGGGTATGCCACCCTATCAATTAGTTTATGGGAAACCTTGTCACTTGCCTGTGGAACTGGAGCATAAAGCTTACTGGGCTATCAAAACTTTTAATTCAAACATTGATGATGCTTGCAAATTACGTAAGCTACAACTGAATGAACTTGAGGAATTAAGAAATGATGCATATGAGAATTCGAGAATTTATAAAGATAGAACCAAAACCTTTCATGACAAATTAATTTTAAGAAAAACATTTGATGTTGGGCAAAAAGTCTTACTTTATAATTCTCGACTTCACATATTCCCTGGAAAATTGAGACCTAGGTGGAGCGGTCCATTTGTTGTGAAACATGTGTATCCTTATGGGGCCATTGACATTGAAAACCCTAGGAATGGTAACGTGCTTAAAGTGAACGGTCAAAGACTTAAACCATTTCTAGAAAATCAAGTTTTCGAAGAAGGGACTCTTCCTCTTTCAAACCCATGTTATGAAAACCATTGATATGATTTAAATTGAGTTTGTATATTTCTTTCTAACTCTAATTTTTTGTGATTGCATGCTAATTTTGTATTTTTCTTTTTCTTTTTCCTTCTTCTATTTTCCCGGTTAAATGGCGGATAACGGTACTCCGTGACTTTTCAAGTCGGTATTTTCAGTCTCCCACAATAGCTGATAAAAATATATATATATATATATATATATATATATATTGCTTTGTACATTCTCTTTCTCTCCCTTTTCTTTTTCACAAAAATGGAAGAAATTCTCGAGAAATTGAAAAATCATTTTCCCTTATTTCCTCAAAAAGCATTAATGAAAATTTACAAAGCACGGTTCGAAAGATTAAGAATGCTAATGTGCAAGGGCATCCCTGTTGAGGTACGTTGGCTGATTGAAGCCAAGGTAAGATTGGCAGGTGAGTTCTCTGATTCATTTCTTACTTACATGCCTGGTCTGGGTAAAAGCAGTTATGCAAAGAAAAGAAGAGCAAAGAAATTGGGTGTATGTTATAAGTGTGCTCGCACAACTTGTAACACACGTTGTCGTTCTCTTGGAATGGTGTCTGTAAATCGAGAAGATAAAATACAATTCATTAAGGATGGCCTGAGTAAGGAGTCATTAGACAATATTTTGTTGACTCTTGAGACGCATCCTAGTGGATATGTGCATATTGCAATTCTCGCTTTATTGAACCAATTTCAAATAGAACAGGAGCGATACAGTCTTGGGAATCTGACTTTAAAAGACCCTATTTGCCAATTTATAAGAAAATTGGATGGGAAGCCTATCCTCGACCCATAGAGGGCGTTCAAGCCGTTTCTGGACGTAAAACCAGAGGAAGATGTGAGCCACAATCACAACTACTTGTACAGATACAGGTCAGCCACTCTTTTTGACATTTTATACTCTAGACTGACACCCATCTGCCAATGCAGACCTAGTCATATAGCTTCCATGATTTCATCTTCTTTATGAGCACTATAAATGACACTTCTCAATCTTCTCCAGTTCTCACAACTCTACAAATTTTCAAAAAAAAAAAAAAAAAAAAAAGCGTGCATAACAATGGCAAACACCATCTCACGCCGCTTTACTAATATTTGTGTCTTTTGTGGGTCTAGTTCTGGTAAGAATAGAGAATTTGAGGAAGCTGCTGACCAGCTTGGTAGGGTATTAGCAGAGAAAAAGATTCATTTAATTTATGGCGGAGGTAACCTTGGGTTGATGGGTCGTGTCTCAAAAGCTGCTTATGATGGCGGCAGTCAAGTTTTGGGTGTCATCCCAAAAGCTTTGAGTGTGGGTGGTATTACAGGAAATACAATTGGGGAAGTGCAGATTGTTTCAGACATGCATGAACGCAAAGCTGAAATGTTTAGTCATGCTGATGCATTCATAGCCTTACCAGGGGGATTTGGAACCTTAGAGGAACTCTTTGAAGTCACCTCATGGGCCCAACTCAAAATCCATCAAAAACCAATAGGCTTGTTGAATATTTGTGGTTTTTATGATGGTCTATTGTCTTTCCTAGATCATGCTGTGGAAAACCAATTTATCTCACCTCTAGCTCGACGTATCATTGTCACTGCTTCTAATGTTCATCAATTGATTGAACAATTAGAAACTTTTGTTCCCGAATATGACATTGCCACATCTAAGTTAGATTGGTCAGTTGCTGAGGGTAGCAAAAAGCGTAGATTGGCTTGACCTATGTATTTTGTTTTCCTTTCTTTCTTTCCCATTTTTGTTTTCAATAAATATGTTCTTTTTACCTTGTTCTAGTATGTTGCAGGTTTTTCTTTTCATTCATCTTTGGTTCAGGTAATTTCTTCTACACTCTCTCTTTATCCTTATACATTGAGGACAATGTCTTTATTTGGTTGGGGGGAGGGATAGTTGATAATATTTGTGTTAACTTTTATGATTATTTATTTTTATGCTCAAAAAAAAAAAAAGATAATAAATAATAAGTGTCATCATTTCATCTCGATTTTTTTAAAATTTATTAAGAGACTTCACTATTCATCTTAGTTTGACTATTCAAATTTATGAACTCTCAAATATAAATTGACTTTCATGCTCATATACCCAAAGCAAGTGTTCATAAACTACTCTTCTCACACACACACTTTGACATTTGATCGTGGGTTGCAAATTGAAGATTATTAAGAGTCTATTCTTGTGGGTTAACAAAATCAACAACCAAAGGTAGTGAATCCTCTTCTTCCTCTCTTGCTCATTTAAAAAAAAAAAAAAAAAGGTAATAATAAATTATGGATACGTTTGGTTTCGAAGCCTTCTTAACTCGAGTAATTAAGTCTGTAGGGGTGCCTCAACACCTAATGCCCTAAGGTCAACTGATCTGGGAGCCATTGACCTAAAGCTCGCTAAATGGGTTAAGAAGAAAGCTTAAGGGAACTAGACATTGCACTATCCACTATTACTATATAAATCTGGTTACATTTCAACCCGAGTGATTAAGTCCGTAGGGGTGTCTCAACACCTAATGCCCTAAGGTCAACTGATCTGGGAGTCATTGGCCTAAAGCTTGCTACATGGGTTAGGAATGTACCATATATCTTATTTCAAAAAAAAAAAAGAGAGAAAAAAAAAAGAAAAAAAAACAAAGAGAGAGAGAGAGAGAGAGAGAGAGAGAGGAAGAAATACATTGCTCTGCCCAAGGAAGTTATTTTGGAAGAAACATTAGAATAGAACTTTGATATTTTCGGTGAAGCCCCATGAACTTATGTCAACTTATAATGAGCACAAAGAAGGTTTGTTAATATCTTGTCTAAGGGTACATGTTGCACACAAAAATGAAGAAGACAAATTAAATATTTTTGTCGAGAGTTCATCTATTTGGACAGAACAAACGGAGAATGGGTAAATGAAGACTTAGATATAAATTTGAAAAATCATTATGAAATGATAACGCTTTAATTGCTAGAGACTAGCAATAAGCTGGTTGGGGGGTGTGATGAACACTTAAATTTGTATAATAATAAAGGTTAAAACCATTATTTTATACTATTAGTGTCATCAAATTACCTAACTTATTTATAACTACACTTAATTGTTAAACTTTCTATTTTGATGCAGGTTCAGTGTAATGGACATAACTTTGCACTCAAATATCCAATCACTACGTTCTTGATAGTGTTGGAAAGATAACTCATAGCCCTATAAGTTTGGTTTGTAAACTCTTATCAGATTTGGACTCCTTTGAAGACAAATATTGGATTATCTTGGGTTGGTTTGCATGGCCGCGTCAATTGGGCAGTCTTCACTATTTGGGCCATAACTCTCTTCAGCAAATTCCAAATATTATGAGTCTTATCATTCTAGAAAGATAAGAGAATTATCTACAACTTTGGTGTTTATCACGAGATCAAATTGTCAAAGAAACGGTGCCTAATTCGGTGGAAAAGTCGGTGCATGTGTGGAAAACAACAAAGTTGACAACTTTACCTTACCAAATTCAATCAACTTGCATTAATTTATTCCTACCATTTTTGACTTGTTTGCCTCTCATTGTGTCTATAAATAGAGGCCTTGTATAAGCTTGAAAGCAGCTTGGGTTCCTTGCCAAGTTCACCTTACATTGTTGTATTGTTGAACTTTTGTGATAATCTAATTTCTCTCTTGCTCATTTTATTTCTTTTACTTGTTTTCTTTCTTTTATCATGAGTAGGCTAAATTCTCTTTTTTCTAAGGTGAAGGGTGAAGCTCTTGGTATGTGAATAAAGATTTATTTAACTCTTAACATGGTCTTAAAGTTTATATTCATTTGTGTAAATTTATCTACATGTTTTATATTACTTTTCTTATTTAATTGAATTTTCATCTCTTACTCTTATGTGAAGTGGGGATCTTGACTTATTGTAGACAATTCTTGGCACAATGAATGCTTGAATCCGTCTAGAACCGCATGGTTATACCTGCACCTCTGACCAAGGATTCTTGATTCATTGTAGACAAACAACACCATAAATACTTGAATCTGTCTAGAACCGCATGGTTATACCTGCATCTGGCAAAGGAATCTTGATTTATGGTAGTTGATTGGCACAATAAGTACTTGAACCCATTTAACATAAGGAGTGTAGAGTACCCATTGTAATATAACTAAAAGAAAAGAAATATAACTTGATAGATGTGTAAAGAACTTAAATGGTCTAACTTCCGATTGGAACCTCCTTTATGTGTGGATTCCAATTGAGTGATAAAAATGAGTTAAATATAACTTAAACCATATACCAAGAGTGGAACCTCTAACCTTAGCATGTTTTAATTTAATTTGTTTCACCATTATACCTACCCTCATTTCATAATATTTTATTTCCTATTATATTTTCCTTGTAGATTTTTGTTGGTTTTTGCAGGATCTAAATATTCTTCCTCGTGGATCGACCCCGGTCTCACCGGGTTAATTTATTACTTCGACACTCCTGCACTTGGGAGTAGAAATCCATTTTCTGGACGTGTCATCTCTCCCTCTCTCTTTTCTTCTGTTCTGTTTCGATGGCTTCTGTGAGAAGCCAATTTTTTTTTTATATTATTTCGGTCATTGCGACCGTCGTCGCGATCACAAAATTTATATTCACATATTCAAACTTATTTTTTTCGAAATTTGGGATGTTACAAATAAATAAAGAATCAATCTGAAACAGCACCAAACACGGGTCTGGACTATTTTAATAGTCCAGCTCTTAATCCGATGCATACCAAACATAGGTCAGGACTTAGTCCTAGTCCAATTCAAGCCAGTCCAGTCCAATCTAATCTCAGAATTTAGTCCAGTATAAGTCAATCCTGCCAGCCAAATGAGCCCTAAGATTAATATCAATGATAAAAACTTTATATAAGTTATGGACATCGATATTTACAAACGTGAGTTGTGACGTTTTAATGAATTATAGATTTTATGGACCTTGATAACTAGAAACATTATTTGTGTCATCTTTGTTATATGAGTTTTTAGATGATGTAAAATATTTATCTTTATATTAATGATAAATTTCACAAATTCCCACAACATTTAGTGTAATTATAAGCAGAGACGGACCTAAGAGAGGACTGACCCGGATTTTTGAAAAAAAAAATTATAATTATAATTTTGCCCTTGTAACAGTTTTACCCTTTAAAAGCAAATTTAATATTTTTTTTCCTCCATTCCAGTCTTCACAGCGTGCTTTTCTTTCTCTCCATTATTCTCTAAGGGAGAGGTACCAGCCAACCAGGTCTTCTTCTCAGGTTTTTAATTTATTTTATTGTTATTATATATTTGCTTTGCGCATAGTTTTCAGTTTTAAATATAAATATGATTTTTTTTATTGTTTGTGTAATTTTTTCTTTTTCCATTTTCTCTATTGGGTTAGGGTTTTTTTTGTTGAGATTGTTATGTTAATTTTTATCTAAATTGGGCTACAATTTACAACTAGATTTGTATTTTTTATCAGTAAAATAGAATTTATTGTTGGTTTTTTATTGATATTTTGGCTCCATTTGTTTGAATGTGAAATGGGTAGAAATTGTTTGTAAAAACCACTATTGTTTGTATTTTTGATCATCAGATATGTTTAGCTTTAGTAAATGCTCTGTTTCACTTAATTTTGAATTTTGATGGTGCCTTGACAAATGACAGGAGATGGGGCCTATTGAACAAATAATCATCCATGATTTTTGCCTACAGAAATAAGAGAATGCAATGAACAAGAACACTAGAACAGTGTAATTTAGTGCATTGAATTGTTTATGGGGACTTTTAGCAGTTCATCAATCAATTTTTATATTTGTTGTTTTGCATCAATTCATTGATTGTGTACTTGTCTAATATTTCATTGCCAAATCTAGTGCTTGCACTATCTAGCTAGAAATATTATCCTAAGATTTTACAAACTATCTAGTCAGTCTTCTTTTTTGTGGTGATTTAACCAAAGAGTGATAATTTTAGGTAACAATACCAAATAATCATTCATCTAAGTCAAGAAAAACTCTCTTTTCATACTTTGGAAAAAATGAAGATTATCAATCATCGAGTGGGTTAAGTTCTTCGTGTGATATTGGTGGTTCAAGTTTGCCTTCTCCGTCTAAAAATCTTGAAACTGGGAATGCTTGCACTTCAATAGATATTAACACTCCTTATTATGAACGTAATCCTGGATTATGTCTCCCAATAGGAGTTTACCTTGCGGATAAGCGTGATGATATTTGAAAAGCATACATAAAAATCGGGCCGTTTCAACCTATGTTGGATAAATATCCACTCACTTCGGATGGGTTTAAATAATTTGATATTAATAACATATGTACTCTTGCTATGAAGTTCTACTCTCAAGATTTCGATAAAATGATATTGAATATATGAGAAGACAATTGAACCACTACAAGTTTGATGTTCTTTGCTCCCCAAGATTTCAGAATTTTACTTCTCTCTCAGAATTATGTCAATGTTTGGTGGAAATAATAAAGTTAGAACACTATACTTTTATTGATAAATTGATCTGTTTAGTCTTAACTCTTCATGTATCCACAGCAACAACAGAACGAGCATTTTCTACTACGAAACTTGTCCATACACCACTTCGTGGTAAGAAGGAGGATGATTTTCTAACAAATTGTCTGGTCGTATATATTGAAATGGAGATTGCTGATACCATTGACTTAGAATATATAATAAATGAGTTTGATGGTATCAAATCTCGCAAAACAAAGTTTAAATAAGGTTTATTTATATTTAATTGTATGTTCCTTTTTCATGTAGTTTGTTTAATATATGGATTTTGAGGGATATTTTGTTATCTTTGGTTTTCAATGAATGATATTTCTTCGTATTGTTGATGTTCGCTCAAAATAAAAATTTAGGTTTGTTTTAACCCACCCTAGTAAAATATCATGGGTATGTCTCTGATTATAAGTATATGAGACTTTTGTCTGAAATTGCACAAATATCTTTGATCGTTAATGATTTTAAGTTTGAAGTTAAAAAAAAAATGGATGAATTAAAAGACAAATAATTAGAAGAAAATTTAAAATGAAAAAGCTCTACGGCCAGTGGAGGATCTCCTCCACGAGGAAGAGGGGATCATCCCCTCCGTCAGATTGACGAATTGACAGAAAAGATTAGAAATATCACTTGTTAATTCCATTCATATATTAGGGACACTTCTTGTCTTCTTTGTTGCCAAATTCAAAAAGCAGATTCATCTTGGCATGTGGTTTTTGACCCCAAAAAAGCAGATTCATCTTTTGAATTTCTTGATTTTCTTTCAAAGAATGTTTTAATTAGGGTCCACAATGGCAGCCAGCCAGTGAAGCATTTTTATTAATTTTTGGTCTCAATCTTGTCATTGTGGTCCCATTATGTTTTTTCATCTCTCTACTTTATTCTCGTAGTAAATAATCTTATTTTATAAAAATTAATTATCTTATCAATTTCATCTTGAATTTACAATATCAGTTCTGAAGATTTGTATTTGTACAATAAATTATAAATTTGTATCGATATAAGTCTAAAATTTGTACAATACAAATCTTCAGAACTAAATTAATTTGTCACGAAGTGTGTGTATATAATAATAATAATATGCAAGGTCCCTTGTCTCGGTGTTTGAAGGCCTCAAAATCCTCCAAGTCACCAAAGTTCAAATCCTTATATAGCCATGTAAATATATATTCTTACCATTGTCCATAAAAACGCAATTGTGTGGGTAGACCTCTCCCCCCGTATTGAGAGTAGACCCCTCCCGTTGTTGGGAGTAATTTTTCGGACCGTTGGTCCCGGTAGTTCTCGTCTCCCGTTACTGGGAGTAGTTGTCCGAACTGTGTTTGTATAATTTAATCTCGGTTGATATCGGTAGTCCTCTGACCCGTAAAGGTGTCAGATTTCAAAACTAACAATAATAATAGTAATAATATTATTATTATTATTATATTAAACATGAAAAATTCACTTTCCCTTACATAAAAGCGTACGAGATCCTGCACTTTTATAAAATTTAGGGAAATATCATTTAATTTCTCTCTTAGTTTTTTGGATAAAATACAAGTAGATTTTAAAAGATTTATAATAAAAGTTGGATGAAAACTAAAGAACTAACAAAATCTTTAAAGGAGATTTCTGATAAATTTTTAAAATTTCATGAATGTTTTTAATTAATTTTGAAACTAGTCAAATTAATTTAATTTATTCATAGACATAAATAATTATATTAACCCTAAAGATACTAAAGGTCTATTGTCTTGGTAATTGAAGGAGCTTCAAACTCCTTCAAGCCATCAAATTTCAACACCTAAATAGTGTATATATTATTCACATCATTACCAATTGTGTGGATAGGCATCTCTTGTATTGGGTAGGTCTCGATAGCTCCTTGGCCCATAAGGTGTCAGATTTTCTTTTCTTTTCTTTTCTTTTTTAAAAAAAAGCCCTGAAGATATCTTCATGAATATTCTTTTGCATAACAGAGTTTTGGTTACATTAACATTTCTTATTATATAATTCTAAATAATATTTCTTTATTTATATACATTTATCTAATTTGTTTTTTTTAATTAATATCGTAAAATAACGATTATTTTTTTATTTTTAAAGTTGTTTGTTTTTAATAGTATAATTATAAGATTAATAACTGTCGGAATAACTAAACATACAGCATAAATATTTACTCCTATAACGAGAGATACCATAAGTGGAGAAAACTACTCATACATGCGCATGGTGAGACTTTAACCCTCACAATTGAGCTGGTTAGTGTATCACTTGAATTATGAGTAGATGAGTAAATTTTTAAGTTGTTAATAACATAAAAGTAAAATATTCCCAGATTTTGAAATTACATTATTGTTTTATGCATACTTTCTTCCAAAAAATAATAATAATTTAATATTAGTTGTTTCTATTCATTGTAAGGTTATGTATATATAAATCACCTTCTATAAAACTCAAAGTTGTATCTTAATTCTTAATTATTTTTTTTGGATCACAAAATCAAACACTTCTATTTTTTTTATTTTATAACTAAATGTTTTATTTTTTTAGGTTGGAGACCCACTTGTCTAGATATTGGTTCCAAATTTTGGTTACATGTAAATGTGATCACATGAAATAATAATAATATTATTAGTGTATGTTTCTCGTGCTAGGTTTCCAAATCAAATTTTGCTTTCATTTGTGGAGATTTCAGGACCACCAATTAATTATTTAATTTTTTTTTGTTGGTATAAAATGGTTAATTAAATTATATATATTTTTAATATTTTCTAAAGTTTGGATTTGACATTATTGCTTATATGATCTCACACTATTGAATTAGTTTATATCATGTACTAAGCATTTCTATGAACATATAAATTAATTTTTTCTTGTTGATATGAAAATTCTTAGAAACCCTTTCATAAAATAAACTATTTTTAAAAACTATTATATTTTAGTAATTACTATATATTTATTTGTAGTTTCAAATGGTATATCAATTGATTTAGAGTAAATAACGTCTACCTCCCCTGAGGTTTGTTCAATTACAGACAAAGTCAACTTTTAGATTTATTGACAAAGATCCCACCTTCCGTTAATCAATTCTGGACAGGGGGGTGTTTGTCTAAATTTTACCAAATTTTACTAAAAGCAGTAGAGGTGATTGTTAATAAATAATAAAATGGACTCTGCTTGCAGTTGGCAAAATCTCAGGGGAGGTCGATGTAATTAGTTCATTGATTTATAATTGTTATATATTATAATATAAAACGATAAAATAAATCATATGACAATTACATATTCACGTAAAATGTAAAGGCATTATTCACGTGTTATATATATCGACAAAGATCAATTACTTTCATTTACTAACAAGACACCATTGATTGCTCACTTGACTGAATAGAACAATAATATGATCTAAGTTTGAAATATAGTCTGGATGCTACAATAATTTACCAAAATTTCTTTGGAAGACACATAAAGTGGACCCCCCAAAAATTAATATTTTTATTTAATTAATTTTAAACTTTATTTACTCTGACCTGTCTAATTATGAAGTAAATATCCGAAGAGTATATTTAATATTTGATATAGATAAATCCTATTAAATTTATAATTAATCTTATCATTGTATAATTTTAAACAAAAAGTGATGACATCTGGACAAGAAAACTTCCTCACAATAACAATAATATATCAAGTAGTCCTCAGAATATAAATATAGAAATTAAAGTTGTGAATATAATGCTGCTTGTTAAATTTGATTTTTTTTTAAAAAAAAAATTATGAGAAAGTGACTATACAATCAGGGACGTAGCCAGGAATGTAAGTTAGGGTGGGTTAATATATAATGAGCCATATTCCTCAAAATATATTACATAAACAGTAAATACACCATTTTAATTAAAATAAAATACAAAAATAAAGTACCAAATAAACATATAATACAAAAAACTACTTAAGTCGTATTTTATGATTCTTTAAAATATTAAACTTACTAATTACAAGATTTGAATCAATAACATCAACAATCTATCTTTCAATATAAATAATCATGGAGTTTGCTAGAAACTCTTGTTCTGTTTTATTGCGAAACGATGTCTTAATAAGTTTTATTACTGAAAATGCTTGTACTATTCTAGTTCATTTCTAGGGTTCGTCTGGTTCGAACCTAATTCGAGTGGGGTTTGACAAACTCAAACTCTAGTTTTTTTTAATAAAAAATTATTATTATTTTTTAGCAAACAATGTTAGAATAAAAAACTAATTAAAATAATATGAACTACTAAATAATTAAAAAAAAGTACTTCCAGAGACAAATGAATGGTGATCAAACTCAAGTAGACAAGGAACACACAATTGTTGTAAAGAGAAGGAAAAAAAATAAGAAAAGCAAAGGTAAAGGTTGTGAATTGTGAGTTGTGAAGAGAAGAAAAAAAAAATAGGAATGTGTGAGTTTTTTTTTTTTGTGAGTTAAAGATGTTGTAAATTGGGCCTTTTAAAAATAAAAATATTAATTTAGTAGAGTTAACAATGTTATAAATTGAACATTCACGAAATAAAAATATTAACTGGGCTGAGTTTTTAGTGAGCTAAAATATAATTATGATTGGACAAATATAGTGTATAATTATGTTGTTCATTTTTTTTTTTTTCATTTTGATATGGTGGGCTTTAAGCCCACCCTAGCCCCTACATGATAGTGAAAATGAGAATAATATTTCGAATATATCAGAATATATAATATCACACAATATATGATAACATAATATTGTGTGTTATTATTGGATTTTTCTCTTTTTTTTTTTTTTTTGAAGGGGGTATAATCATAATATTAATAATTACTGGGACCTGCCGAAATCAATCACCAAACGCGCAGTCCACAATAAGGGAAGAAAATTACCCACACATGCTGGTAAATGTGTATGGTGGGAATTGAACCCTCACTACTAAGATGGGAAGGAGGTGCGCTAACCACTTTACTATAAGTGGATATTCATTAATTAATTTCTCTTATTTTGCCAAATATTGACAACTTTTTTCATTCTCTCTCTCACACACACAAAAACTCATATAAATAATCGTAATATTTATGTTTGATAAATATATATTTATCAGCACCATGGATAAATTCTTCTCCATTCTTTCACTTTGCATGCTTTTCACTGTTGTGGTTATAGAAGCAGCTCCTGAAAGTGCTTTTGTAACTCACCTTCCTGGCTTTAATGGCACCTTTCCTTCCAAACACTATTCTGGGTAGGTAAATCTCTTTTTCTATATCGTAATTTCTCATTTTAATAAAAGTTACGTATTATTTGTTCAGTATATGTCGAAAAATTATTGTTTGGTGAATTTTGGGATTTGTTTTTAGGTATGTGAGCATAGAGAATCAGGGTGGAGTTCTTCCTCCAAAGAATCTATTCTACTACTTTGTTGAATCAGAGAGGAATCCATCCAAAGATCCTCTGGTTTTGTGGCTTAATGGTGGACCTGGTTGCTCTAGCATGGACGGTTTCATCTATGAACATGGTTCAATCTCTCTCTATTAATATTTATTATTATTATTATTATTATTATTAGGGCCTATGATAAATATTTATTCTCGATACAGTCTTTCTTTAGTTCAAAGGTTGTGATTTTAATTTCGTTCGATCTGGATTGTGTGTCCAGTTGTCTTGATTGTATTTCTAGTTGTCTCAAAAAAAAAATTTCAGGACCTTAGTTTTACAACATTAATGAACTTTTCATAACACTCTGGACGCTGTAAAATCTAGGTCCTTAAAAAAAAAAAAATTAGAACCGTCCGGACTAAAGAATTATCCTAAATTAAATATAGCTTAATTAACCAATAGAATTTATTTAAGAGGGAAACTAACCCTATATTTTTGCTTTTTTTTTACAGGGCCATTTAATTTTGCAGAGGAAAAAAGCCAAACACCCACTTTGCATCTCAATCGTTATAGCTGGTCAAAGGTGAAAAATATTGTAGAAATAAAGCACTTTATTACTTACCAAAAAGTGCTTCTATATTAGCACTTGAAATGCTTTTTTGTCCCAAAATTGGTTTTTCCTTTAGAAAAAAAAAATTACATGCTTTAATTTATATTGAAGTGTTTTATTAATATATATGTTAATAAAACACTTCAATGGAGAAAACAATTTTTTTTAACTAATTAAAAATACTTTTGAGGGCATAAAAAGAAGTTTCAACAAACTAATATATATTTAGCTTTTATATTTAACTCTTGATAATAGAAAAAGAGACATCGAAACTTGATTTTTTCAATTATTATTTACATAATATATTTTAAAGGAGTTTTTTAAAATCAGATTTGCTTTTAAAAGAGTTTTTAAATCCATAATTTCTTAAAATTTCTTTTAACTATGATATGATCAGTATTTTCTGGGAATGCTGTTTTGACTTCTCTTAGAAGAGCTCTCAAAAATAACTCATTTACAATACAACCAAACACATATATAAGTGCCCTCTTGAAAGCTATATTCCAAGAAAAGCTTTCGAAAATTAAAAGCTCTCTTGGAATCCACTTCTATATAAGTGCTTTTGTAAAAGTGTGTAATCACTCAAGAACAAGCTAGATCAAAGCAGAAACTAAAAGTTTTTGACAATAAACTGAAAGTGTCTGTGATAATACTCAATGAAAAACAACCATTGTTGAACAGCTTGCTTGAGAGCAAAGCTTCATCATAACTGATTTTATTTACAGAACAATCAACAAAATACAACATGGAAATACATACATATATAGTCAGCAATTTATAACAGAATTGCTCCTAGATTTGCCGATCACCATCCATTTCTAACTAACTTGCCAAGTTAGCAAACTACTTCTAATTTTCAGATTACAATTAATTTGCAACTAACTTCTATCCTCCAACAACTTGTCATCATCTCCATGATACGTAGCTGAGCATACAAGCATAGTATCTTGTATTCTTAGAGTTTATATAAGAGATAAACATAGCCATTCTAATAATTATTTGATAGTGGAATTGAAGTGATGGCACGCTCTACGGTCGTGGGGATTATATTGGTCGCCGAACCACGTAAAAATCTCGTGTCTATTTTATTACTTTTTATACTTTTTTGTGTATATATTTAATTTATATTATTATTTACGTTTGCATCTAATTCGTAACAACGCCTGTATAAGTGCTTTTAGTACTCTTGAATTAATATAGTATAAAATCTATAAGTATTGTGTCTAATATTTTTTTCAATTAATTCTTTAGGTATCTAATATTATATATTTGGATTCTCCTGCTGGTGTTGGCTTCTCTTACTGCAAAAATAAAACATATGTGACAGATGATATACAAACAGCTACTGATACACACAAATTTCTTCTCCAGGTAATTAATATGTTTCATTAATTAAATTTAATTAGAGCTTCTTTTATTATATAATTAAATCATATTCTAGAAAAGCTTAGTATGTAATATAATATATGCATAGGAATTAATTACTACTATAAGAATTTTAAAATGAAAAATTAAATTAATGTATTTTGAAAACTAATTTTAAAAGGCGCACATTTAGCTTGGTAAAAATAAAAATAATTTATCAAGATATAAAAAAAAACCAGTAGATAACACATTTCACAATTTCATTATTATAAAAAATAAAGTTTAATTACATGATTAATTTCTTGAATTAGTGCAAGAAAATATATTGTGTTTGATTTTTTATTTTTTATTTTTATCAATTTTAACAATTTTGAAGCATGTGAAAAAATTCAGTGGTTGAAGCAATATGAAGAATTCAGTTCAAATCCATTTTATATTTCTGGAGAATCTTATGCTGGAATTTACATCCCAACCCTTGCTGCTCAAGTTCATCATGGTAATATATTTCTTTGTTTATAATACTATAAACGATTAAATGGACATTCTCTTGTCAGTATTGTCTGGATACATATTTTTGTCTGATAAATGCCGCCCTAAGATAGATTTTTATCCTTTAGTGAATTCTTTAATTTGTTAAAGTATAGAGGGAGCTTCACTCGTAAATGTTGTTGTAACACAGATTTTTATCTTTTAGTAAATTCTCTTCGAAACTAAAGGTTTCCATATATGCCAAAAGAAATGTGTATTTCTTCGTAGGAAAATTTCTAAATAACGGCTAGATAATTTTTAGATATTATAAATTTCAAAAATTGTAGTTTATTTTGTAATTTTTTAAAGATTTTTCTTTGCAGGAATTAAAGCTGGTGAAAATCCTGTAATCAATTTCAAGGTATATGTGTATATATATATAAATTAAAAATCTGAGTAATTATATATTTTAGTAAAAGATTTTATTTTTTTTCTTAATTAGTGTCAGGATCAAACCCAAGTTATATAAATTTGATGTATTTTAAATAAATGAGATAGTGTTTGACATATGTTATTTTAATGTAAACTAATTATGCTTATTATTATAAATAAATACTATATTTCAGAATAAAAGAATTACACTTTTTTTAAAAAAATTTCAAAATTAATTAATTGATAAATGATTTTCTAAAAGATCATTCTTTGTTCATATAAAAGATAAACACTTAATCGAATCCGTTTGTTAAAAAAAAAAAAAAAAAAAATTGATGCAGGGTTACTTGATCGGAAATGGAATCACAGACCCAGAATTTGATGGGAATGCTCTTGTCCCATTTGCTCATGGCATGGGTCTTATATCAGATGATATTTACGAGGTCAGTTCGTTTAATACAAAATAATGTTATATTTATCATAATTTTTTAAATATTAAAAGAATTAAATTTTTACTATAAATTTTAAGTTTTTTTATCACGGATCATCCGCAGCAAATAATTTTTTACAAAATTATTACCTATGGTAAAAATTTTCACCACGAGAGTATTTATAATATCATTTTTATTGTAGAGTACAACATATTTTTTTTTGCGATAAAAGATCACTTTATTCATAACAGTTACATTTATTTGACAAAGTAAACTATGCAAAAATAAATTTGAGAATTTAAATTAGATAATTTAATAAACGTTCGTAGATTTTTGAAGAAAAGACTATTGAATTTTTTTTTAAGGGGACTATTGGTATTTGGTATACAAAATTCATATTAAGTTACATCAACTTTTTCAATCAATATAAAAATAAAAAATAATTGTAATATATTCCTGGTTAGTCAAAAGATTTGGGAGAATTTTTTTTTAGAGAAGAAAAATGAAGTCAAACAAGCTTTTGAATAATAAATTACATGTTAATTTGTTGTGTTCAATTTCAACGGATAAGTTTTGTGCATGATTAGTTTTACTAATTTAATCTTTAATTTCACAAATTTATTGTGGGTTTTTACTTTTTTTTTTTTTTTTTGAAAGAAAGCCATTTTTTGGGTTTTTACTTATTAACAAAAAGTTTGAGTAAAAATAATTAAATTGGCTCTAGAAAAATAATAAATTAAATTCATTCAGCACATTAATATATAATAATCATATTAACTTACAATCAATCAAAATATTCATATATTTTTAATAACACTTATTAATAATTTATAAGGATATATGATAATATATACGTAACCCATATTATTATTATTACTACTATTACTACTTTTATAAAAAAAAAGTGATATTTTATCGCAGAATAAATATATTATAATTAATAATAAAAAAGGTGTTATTTACTAATAACCATCACAAAAGCTTTTTACTGTAGGGCATCCGCCATAAAAAAATTTAAAACTTTTTATAACATAATACCGCAATCAATATAATATTTTTTTTTCAGGAAGTAAAAGCTGCCTGTGGAGGAAAGTATTATCATCAGCCAAACACAAGTGAAACATGTTCACAGAAGCTGGACAAAGTTGACACTGTAAGCGTTGTTGTTGTTATTATTATTATTTATTTTTACTTATCTTGTTTAGATTTTAATTGGTCCCTACATGAAACATATGATTTTATTTTAGAACTAATTGCACCCACATCTTCTGAGGTTTGATTAACTACAGGTAGAATCAACTTTATCGTTTATTGACAATGACCCCCTTACCGTTAGTTGACTTTAGTCAAACTTAACAGTGTCAGGGGTATTTTCGTCTTTTTAGATTTTTTATTTTATTTTATTAAATAACAAATTAAAAAATTAAAATAAAATAATAAAATTATTTAAAAATTAAAATAATAATAATAAAAAAATTAATAAAAAATTAATTAATTTAGATCCATTTTCCAAATTGAATCTCAACCGTCTTGAGATTCAATCTGAAAAAATGGATCTCCAAAAAAAAAAAAAAAATTTTGGAAGAGTTTTGAGTTCTTCGAAGAACCCAATCTGGGTTCTTCGAAGAACCCAGAAGGGTTCGATCGAATAACCTAGAAGGGTTCTTCGATCAAACCCATCTGGGTTCTTCGATCAAACCCATCTGGGTTCTTCGATCAAACCCATCTGGGTTCTTCGAATTTTTTTTTTTGATAGCTAGATCTAGGTTCACCGTCGACGGCGAACCCAGATCGTTGACAAACCCAGATGGGTTCGTCTTCGTTGACGAACCCTTCTGGGTTCGTCACGCTGGCTGGATCTCCAGCAAGTTTCTCTTCTTTTTTTTTTTTTTTTTGGGTGGAGATCCAATTTCAAACTTTAATTTTTTATTTTTTTAAAAAAAATTAAAATATTTATAATATTTTTTATTTATTTAATAAAAAGAAAATATTATTTTAGGGGTATTTTGGTCATTTTAAGGGTAACAGTTGGTCAACCGTTAAATCTAACAGAAGTCAACTAACGGTAGAGGGGGTCATTGTCAATAAACGATAAAGTTAATTCTATCTGTAATTGGCAAAACCTTAAAGATCATGGGTGCAATTAGCTCTTTATTTTATCACTAGCAATATTGACTGTATTATCACAGCTAGATCCTGACCCCAACTCACAATTAAATTGAAATAATTATGTGATTTTATCGTAAGCTATGATAATCAAATCTAGAGACTGTGGATAGCCTCTACTTGTTTTTTTTAATATAATACTGAAAGAGTCAAGGATTTTTCTCATAAAATGTGTACGGTAGTAGAACTCGTACTTCCCACTACAAATGTTGAAGGGAACGTTCACATAGGGTCGAAGCCAGAAAATTTTATTTGTGGATGGACCAATGTAATAAATACAATATTTAGGGGGGTCAAAGAAATTATTTTACAAATTACATGATAAATATATAATTTTTTTTTTTTTTGAAAGAGAAGCGGCCATGTCCCCTGCTAGCTCCCTTTAGCTTCGTCTTTGCATGCACACTGCTTGAACTAAAAGGAAATATGCAAAATTTAATTTAGTTACTCAATTTTAATATTTTAAATTTTAATTTCCAAAAAATATATTTTTTATTATTATTTTTATTTTTTTTGTATTGATATACAGGCTGTTGTTAGTCTAAACATTTATGACATACTTGAGCCATGCTACCACAACCCTTCTTCAATGAATAAAAATGATGCAATTAATTTGAAGAACAAAAACAACAATATTTCAAATAGTTTCCTTCATGAATTGGGGAAAACAGAGAGGTCACTTCCAGTCAGAACAAGAATGTTTGTACGTGCATGGCCTTTTAGAGCTCCTGTCATGCCTGGAGTTGTCGCTTCTTGGCCTGAGCTTTTGAGCTACGGTTCTGTCCCTTGCGTTCTAAGTCATTGCAATATCGTATTACCAGGATTAATATTCTAATTTTAACAAAATTTCAAATCTAAAATTCTTAGCTGTTGGATTTAAGCGCGCAATGGTAGAGATCCATTTACTTTTACTACGAATCTAATTACGGTTGCGATTGTCAATTTTGCCTAGTACAGAATGATGAAGTTGCAACTGCATGGTTGAATGATGAATCTGTGAGGAAAGCGCTCCATGCTGCCCCGGTATAAAACCTATTAATACTATACAAGATTTGTATAATTCCAACGAAAAATCTATCAATTAGTCTATATACGTTTTTTTTAATCGTTTTTCGTCTTTATTTAACTATTAGTTTTCGATCCAATAGATATTTAATTGTACGTCCAATGAACTTAATTGATACAGAAAAACGAGACAGGTGAATGGAAATTATGCACTGATTTGTATTACACGAATAATGCTGGAAGTATGCTCAGTTACCACAAAAATTTAACCATTCAAGGATATCGAGCTCTTATATACAGGTAATTTTCCATCTAGTTAAACGAAATTGAACCTTTAATTCTAGTGGTTTCGAAAATATATGGGATTTTATTTTTACATTAATATTATTATTTTGACATTTACGTGAAGTTTAAACTTTTGAGTCTCGTAATTACTTAATATATTAGTTATGAGAGCTGATCAGGAAAATTATTTGATAAATATTACGGTGAATTTTGATTGGCAGTGGTGATCATGATATGCGTGTGCCATTCACTGGAAGCCAAGCATGGACGAGATCTCTTGGTTATAAGATTGTGGATCAGTGGAGAGCTTGGTATTCTAGTTATCAAGATGTGGCTTCAGGGTATTATATATATATATATAACAAACTCCGGGCCCACTAAGCGGGTTCAGAGAATTTTTGAATCAAACATTGGGATATAAGAATTTCAGGAATTGTTTGTGTAATAACGTTGTGGAATCAGTTCTGACAATGTTGCGAAATTGAACATCTAGTTTGTAATGTTAGAAAAATGGTTCTACAACATTAGGAAATAAATTAGGATCCTGAAATTCTTATGTCCGGAGGATTTGACCAGAGAATAAAGTGGGTCCGGAGAATTTCTTGATCAAACCCTCGGACGTAAGAATTTTAGAATCTTTTTTTATTTTTATAATATTATGGAACTAATTTTGTAACTTTACGAAACTAAACGTCTAATTTTGTAACGTTACAAAGATTGTTCTACAACGTTATGAAACAAGGATTTTGAAATTCTTATGTCCGAGGATTCTGACCAAAGAGGGACCCTATTTATATTAATATGCTATTTTACATTGTTGCGGGTATTTACAAGGATATGACCACAACCTCACCTTTCTCACTATCAAGGTACACATATATCTCACTGCAAAAAATTGATTCTTTGCCGCAGAGTATATATATTATAATTTAAGATAAAATGTGTTGTAAATACTACCATGACAAAAAATTTTACAGCCGGTTATAACTGTTGCAAAAACCTTTTTACGGCGAATATTCCATAGCAAAAATCTTAAAATCTACGTTAAAAAATTTAAAATTTTTAATATTGCCACAGATTAGTATTCATAATATAAAAAGTCAATGCAAATATAAATAAATATGAAGTGTTTGCTTTTATATCTAATTTTGTAGTGTTTGCTTTGCTAAATAATTTTATTAGAAATATTATTTTTTTTTATCTTATTTAATAAAATAAAATATAATACAATGTAATCATGTATCAAACAAGCTACAATCTTCTTTTCAACAAAAACAAAAGTTAAAATCTAATACAGTTTAATATAACATACTGCCAAACACATGCTTGTATTAGGATTAGTACAACCTAATATGATACAATTCAATCCAATGTAATCCAATACAATAAAATATAATATAATAAGTTACACCAAATATACTCTAATTGAACATAATAACATATAGAAATGATATTTGTATTATAATCACATCCGAACCAATAATATGACAGTTAATGAATAAATTTAATTGATTAAGATAAATTTGAAAGCTAAATTGATTAAGATAAATTTAATATTTTATAAATCGGTAGGGATATATAAAATCAATTAAATTTGTCAATTCAAGCTTTCAAACTTCATTTATCTTAATCCAAAAACAAATATCATTAACTGTCATATTATTGGTTCGGATGTGATTATAATATAAATATCATTTCTATATGTTGTTATGTTCAATTAGAGTACATTTGGTGTAACTTATTATATTATATTTTATTGTATTGGATTACATTGGATTGAATTGTATCATATTAGGTTGTACTATTCCTAATACAAGCATGTGTTTGGCAGTATGTTATATTAAACTGTATTAGATTTTAACTTTTTGTTTTTGTTGAAAAGAAGATTGTAGCTTGTTTGATAAATGATTACATTGTATTATATATTTTTTTTTTTTAGTGTCTGCTTTGCTAGATTCTTTTATTTAATATAAATAAATATGAAGCATTACTTTTTAAATAAATAGTTTTGTTTAGAATATCACATATAATTTTAACTGTTTAAAATATGTTAATAGAGAGTTTGTTAATTTGGTAATTCAAAAATCAAAATTATTTTAGAAAATTAGGTTATAGTAAAAAAAACATATTTGATTTTAATTTTAATTTTTTAAACATAAAAAATTTATGCTTTGTATACTATCCAATAATTTTTAATTTTAAAAGGGGGAACTTTAATTTATTCCCTATTTTTTAATGAAACATTATTTTTTTTACCTTACGTTTCCTTTTTTGGTTCGTGTGGTCCCTAACGTTTCATAAATAGATCAAATTGGTCATTTGACCAACTATTTGATAGTCAACCATCACTATTTGAAAATTTTGCCCTTGAAGAATTAATAGAATTACAATTTGACCTTTCAACAAAATATAATAAAAATAAATAAAAAATAATATTAAATTAAATTATAAAAACTTGAAAATATAAAAATAATTAAATTAAATTATGTTATTAGAAAAAATTAATATTTAAAAAATAAAAATTAAATTAAATTAAATTAAATTGAGAATTAAATTTTATTCTATAAGTTTTTAAATATTAATTTTTCTAATAAAATAACTTAATTTGAATATTTTTTTTATTTTTTTAAAATTTTTCTAATTCTCTATTTTTTAATTTTATTCTTTAATTTTGTAAGTGTTAATTTTTACTAATAAAATAACTTAATTTGAATATTTTTGTAATAAATTTTATATTTTTAAGTTTTTATAATTTAGTTTAATATTATTTTATTAATTTTTTCTATTGAATTATTTTTATTATATTTTAATTAGAAGGTAAAATTGTAATTCTATTAATTGAATTTTTTTAATGGCAAAAATATTTTTAGAAAATTTTGTAATGATTGACCATTAAAAAGTTGATCATAATGACCAATTTGATCTGTTTAGGAAATATCAGGGACCACGCGAACTAAAAAAGGAAACGTAAGTAAAAAAGTGATGTTTTATCAAAAAATTGTGACTAAATTGAAGTTATCCCATTTTAAAATTTTCAAAAGTAAAAGGATAAATTTGTTCATTTGTTCTTAAACAGAAAATAGTTTTTTTATACTATATCAAACCATTTGCAAATAATAAAATTATTAATAATACAATTTAATGCAAAATTTACCACTTTTTTAATTACCATATTAATTCTAATAATTGAGAAGGTATTTAAAGAGTACATAATATATGAATAAGGAAGCAAATATAAGTACTTTAACTGAAATATTCCTGATATTTTTCATATTTAGGAGGACCGATATAAAAAATATTCTTACATATTCCTGATACTTTGAGAGTATTGACAATATTTTCGATATTTCTAATAAAAATTTTAAAATTAAGCCCTTAATATTTTTACCGAAACTAATATTTATTCATCGTATTTAATTATATAATACAGGGAGCAGGACACTCAGTCCCAGAATATAAGCCAAGAGAGTCACTGGAATTCTTTCGCCGTTGGTTGGATGGAGAAAAAATATGATTTTCCCATCAATATTAAACCAATTATGATGTTTTTGTATTGAAATAAAAATCAGTTATGATTAATAAATTACATTGTGATTGTTTTTTTAAAGATATTTCTAATCTAATTAAATAAGAACGTCAAATTTTCTTCTTCTCATTTGTGGGAGCCAATGTCAACTTGTTTGTGAGAATCGATATGCAGTGATGGAGATAAGAGGCTCACAGAGACCCTAACGCACCTTGATTAAAAAAATTTGAAAACTTACTCATAAATATTATGCATTTATCTCTAAACTTATAATTTTTTTTAAGTTTTGTCCCCTCTCAATTATTATATTTTATTGAATGGCCACCTTCAAATAAAAAATGTTGACTCCGCCTCTGTTGATATATTTTTTCTACGTATCTCCTCACTAATAAGAGCCCGATATGTCCAATCCTGTAACCCTAGTGTAAAGATCAAGATCAAGTTCATGAACTTCTGTTAATCAATTTGATGTTCAAATATCTTGTAAACATTTGTCTTAATAATCCTACGCTATTGGAATTAACAAAAGTTAACAAAATCGTCCACACTATGATGCACCTTGATGAGATTTTTTGTATAAATGTTAAAACATATGAAATATATTTCTGAAAAATATTTTAAAA
This sequence comes from Xanthoceras sorbifolium, assembly GCA_003430845.1. Classification (NCBI taxonomy): domain Eukaryota; kingdom Viridiplantae; phylum Streptophyta; class Magnoliopsida; order Sapindales; family Sapindaceae; genus Xanthoceras; species Xanthoceras sorbifolium. Next base: position 4,334,678 of record CM010619.1, on the reverse strand, counting down.
TTTTTTGAATTTGGAAATTATATTTTCTTATTTTTTTAAACTAAAATATTAAATAAAAATGGCAGCACACAGAAAAAATAGGAAAAAATAATTTCCGAACTCAAAAACTTTTAAAAAACTTTCTCCAAGCATATTTTATTTTTCTTAATATTTATACAAAAAATTTCATCAAAATTTATTAAAAATTTTATCGTGATATGAATGATTTAAATTTAATATGATTATATATATAGAGAGAGAAAGAGAAACCCAACCAACAAGCAATCTAATTATATTTGTTCTACTATTTTAGTTATTAGTCATTCTTATCTGCATGCAATAATATTAGTGACGGTTAGTTCAGTTTGAATACCAATTTGAATTCAAGATGTGATAGTTTAATTCAATTTGAATACCAATTTGAATTCAAGATGTGGAGAGACTACCCGAGAAGGTAGATGAAGACTAATGAGCTCAAACAAGCGTTCAACTTTACGACCTATCCCAAGCGTCTTCCCCATTTGCGAATCCTACACACGACGACAATCAGAAGAGGTAAAAAGAACATCAAAACCAAGATCATATAGTTGACCCACATAAAGAAGATTTTTAATGTAAGTTGAGGAATGAAATAAACATTATACAATGAGAGATTATTAATTTGTAGAAATGTGACCCACATTCTGAACATACATCAAAGAACCGTCAACAGTATAGATAATAAGTAAATAAGGATTAGATGATTTTGCCGGAAAAAAAAGTAGAATCAGAAGTCATATAATTGCAACAAGTAGAATCAAAGTACCAAGAAGATTACCTACGGATACTGATGAAGCAGAAATTGAGGAATTACTAAATTTGGTGAGAATTTGTTGAAGCATGGATTCAATATCATGGATGGATAACAAAGGGGATTCTTAGTCATGACCAGCAGTACCATATGTGTCAACAGCTGTAGCAACAGAGAATTGTTGACTGTTTTTAAAGTTCTTGAAAGAAGCACCATTGGGTTTGGTAGAAACACCTCTGTTATCAAGATTACTGGGACAATCATCATTATAGTTGTTAGAAAAAATGAATGAAAAATTGTTAAGGTAATTTAATTTGAAACGGTCAAATTAATTGTGTAACGTAAAAATTAAATTTGTAACGTTTGTAACGGTCAAATAAATGTCATGAATATTTTGTAACGGTCATTCCATTGATTGTTTATATATTAGCATCAAATTATTTTGGATTGATAACAAAAACATACACAAGTAATTCCAAAATATTTTCTCCGTTCCGTTTCCAAGTAATAGAGTTCAGACAATATTCAGTTCACCGGAGTTGTCTAACGCAATCACTCGAAGCAGTTGTATCTTGGGAAACATACGTACCCACGGTAGGGGACGAATATGTTTTAAGGACACCATGTGAAACACGGGCCTCGGCTTCATATTATATTATTATTATAATAATTGTTTATTTTATATTCAATTATTTTTTATCAGCATCTGTTTTTGATAAACTATGTGTAACAATAGTTTCCCGATCCAAGCTTACGACAATGTTTACAACGTCTGGTACGACACCGTAGAACGAAATGGCCTGACTCCCGACAATATCGATAAATAGTTTTCCGCTTGGAGGATTGCTTAGAATGAGTAACTAAAGCAGTATTTGTGCATTGACTCTGAAGTGTGGCAAGACGAGTCTTCTCATAAATAAGTTCAGAAACAGTCTGCTCAAGAGTAGGCAATGGATGGTAGTGAGGAGAGATGCACGAGTGGGCTCAAATGTGTCAAATAGAGCCATAAGAAACTGTATTATGTGTTGATGATCTCTGTAAGTAGTGAACTTGACAGCATCGATAATATCTGTCCAAATAGGTTCTGAAAGTGCTAGTTAATCCCAAAGAAACTGCATTTTGAAGTGGAAATCGGCAATGGACTGACCAGGTTCCTGACACGGTTGATGAAAAGTGTGTAATAGATGATACTGATGAGAAAGATCAGAGGCAGTGTACCGTGTAACCAAGAAGTCCCAAAGAGTTTTGGCGGTTTCAAATCTACCAAACTGGAGATTGATATATTGAACCGAGTTATTATAGAACAGGTAATAATCTGATAGTGTTTTCTATCTCAATCATCAAGCCGCTCAAAATATTTGGCATCAGTCTCAAGCGGTTGTTTTAACAGGCTTGGGAATATCTCCAATAACATAATGCCATAATTTTCGCCGTTTAAGAAAACTCTGCATCGCTTGAGCCTATAAAATATAGTTGGGCCCATCTAAAATAACTTAAATGGGCTGAGACACATCCAATTTTCAAGAATTTCCATAATAAATAATGAAAAATAATCAAATAATAAAGCAATGATCAAAATAAGGAAACAACAATGATCAAACCAGCAATGATCCAAAATTACCAAAAATGACCACATCAACTCACGGCCAAGGCAGGTGAAGGCACCGACGAGGACGCCGGTTGACAGCATGAAGACTAGATTGGGGAAGCACATCGGCCAACGAGTGCAGCGGTCCCGACAGTGAGAAAAGAATCGCAATCGATGGATGATATCAGACGATGAAAGATGCGGAGACGACAACAGTTGAAGGCGCGCGTGATGCTCTGGCAGATGTCTGATGACTGCGATTCTGGTGGCGTTGGAATCAACACGAAGAGTCGGCGTAGACAGCAGTGGCAGTGAGATAAAAAATGTCAATGACAATGGTGGCGCGTGAAGAACAGGCGCTAGAGAGAGAAAATCCTTTGAGAGATGATCCGGTGTGTGCAAGTGTGCAAGAAGCCTATGGTGCACCAGGAGAGCAGATTCAGTTTAGCGATGCAATACCCAACAGTGGGAAACGGCCAACCAGAAAACAAAATAATAATAATAATAATAATAATAATAATAATAATAATAATAATAAACAAAGCTTAAATTACTATAGCTCTGATACCATAATAGTGAAATTGAGAATAGTATTTCACATTCTGTATATGAATGTACAATACGGAGCCTATTTATAGGCTACATAAAATCTATTATACATGGAAACTAGAATAATATAATATATAGAAGGAATTAAGAATATATCACAATAATATCAAGATTATATCACAATAATATCATATAATATATGGTAACATAATATTGAATGATATTATTGGATTGATATGGTAACAATATATATTCGAAATCTGACACTAAATTGATTAGGATTTTGTCAGGATATGCCAATATTAAAATGACATAAAAAATTGTGTTGAACTTCTTATAAATGTTTCATGTTTGTATTATTATTATTATTATTATTATTATTATTATTATTTGATCTTTCTGCTTAGGAGTTTCATTTTTCTCTTCTGTTTTTTGTTTTGTTGCTGTTGTTTTAATTCTTCCTCACTAAAATTACAATAATTAAATTCAAAATAGTTACTCATTAGTTAATATCTCTTATTTTGCCATATTTTTCACTCTTTAATCTCTCTCTCTCTCTCAAAAACTCATATAAATAATCGTAATATTTATGTTTGATAAATGTAACACCCAAATTTAAATAAACCCAATATGTATATTGTAATGCAACCACTATGCTTCTGTAGAGCGTAGGATCCAAGAATGAAGAACCTACAGCAGCTGGCAATTTGCAATTTAGAGATAAAAGGAGTGGGAAAAATTTTGGATTCAGTCATTTTGGGCTTGACTCTTGACAATAAGATCCCATACATACTTGGTTTGAGTAAAGGTTAAACCAACAGCTATCCTATGTGCCTCAAACTAAAGAAAATATTGCGAGGTACCTAATGCTTTAAGAGAAAACTGCACATTTAAATCACAAATTACCTTAGCAATGACTACATCATCACTACCAGTCATTAGAATGTCATCCACATAGATGAGGACTAAAATAATAATTGAGGTGGACTTGAAATAGAACAAATAAGAGTATGATTTGTAGTTATGAAAACCCTATTGAAGTAGAGTTTACTTGAGTCCATACAAGAACTTGTGAAGCTTGTAAACAAAATAGGACCGTGAAGAATGAATCAAACCTTTAGGTTGACTAATGAATACATCATCTTGAAGATCCCCATTAAGGAAAGCGTTGTTAACATCAATATCTTGAATATCCCATTTGAAGGATACAACCAAAGCAAGCATAATCCTAATGGTAGAGGATTTTATGACTGGGCTGAAAGTCTTTTTAAAACCAAGGCCTGGTGTTTAATGAAAACCTTTAGTCACTAACCAAGCTTTATACCATTCAACTGTTCCATCAGCTCTATATTTCAACCTAAAAATCTATTTACAGGCAACGGCATTCATACCTTGAGTGTAAGGAACTAAACTCCAGGTTTTGTTCTTTTTTAAAGTTGTAAATTCAGTGTGCATAGTTGCATTCCAGCTAGGATAAAAAAATACTGCTAAAACAATAAAAGGAACATTATCTAGAGAAGCTAGAACAAAATTTGATGTCTGATGAGCAGTAGCATAGCAGCCTAAATAGAATAAAAGGTAGCTGAGAAGTAAAAGCAATCTCAGGAACCATGGTAGATATGAATCAGTACAAGTGGTATAGGAGTTAGGTTTGAAAATCCCAAGTTTTAATCAAGTGATTATAGGGTGAGAAGAACTTGAGGACATAAGCTTAACAACCAACTCAGGAACCTGTAATGCTGGACCAGAAGAGCCTGCAACTGAAGCTAAACCAGAAGACCCTATAGCTGTTTTACTAGAAGAGTACTGACCAGATGTGGACTTGGACTGAAAACGTAGTTGAAATGGAAACTCATCTCCATGAAACAGAACATGCCTAGATATGTAGATTCTCCTTGAAGGATAGTGACACTTGTACCCATTGTGAGTGTCATTGTACCCAAGAAACAGGCACTTGGAAGAATGGAAGGTGAACTTGTGTCTAAGATAAACTCGCAGATAAGGAAAATAAGCTGCACCAAATGTTCTGAGATATGCATAATGGGGCAGTCTGTTGAATGCAATAGAATATGGAAATTAGTGATTTAGCACAGTTGTAGGGAGTCTGTTAATAGTGTAAACTGCTGTATAAAAGGTCTTCCCCCAAAAAGAGGGAGGCATACCAGCTTGTGCTAAGAAAGTCAACCCCATTTCTACAATACTTTGGTGCTTTCTTTTTGCAGTACCATTAAAAATTTTTCAGAATTTTATAAAATTTAAAACTACTTTAAAATAATTTATTTATTAGAGTATTCTAGTCTGCCTGACAGTGGGCAGTTCGAAACACTATACCAAGCTGAATTTTTTACAATTTCTACAAAAATTCAAATTGCTATAAAACTTTGCAGTAATGTGAAATAAACATATATAATTCCAAATAAAAGTGTCAAACCAAAGTAATACACACACACACACACACACACACACATATATATATATAAAGTATTTTTATTTTTATGTTTTTACCCTCTATGTACTGCTGGACAGATTGCAGAACCTTAGGACCTTGGTACGAAATTTCATAATTTTTTTAGCAGTATAACCTGCTAAAACAAGGATTCGAACGAAAACTACGTTTGAAAACGGAACTTTTCCAATAACTCTATTAAAGATTCGAAAATTCGTAACAAATTCAATACTAAATATTTTTAAGCGAAACGAATTTCTTTAGAACCATTTAAATGTCCAGTTTACAGAATATAAAATTAATTTACCAAAACCAAACATATATTCACAATGAAATTTCCAAAATAAGCACTGGTCAGTTAAAACTATACCTAATTTCATAGAATTGAAACTAAAAACTCAACTAGTATGATGTTAGGGTTTATACCCAATCAAAACCCTAATATTGAATCACTAAGCATATAAGTATAAAAAAAATACATAAAGTATTAATAACACACCTTGAAAATCTCTTTGTCGTTCTTGATTAAAAAAAAACATATTCTTTAGATTTCGGTAACTTCAAGAGATAAGAATTTTTTTTCTTTTCTTTTCTTGAGCCGTATACAAGAGAGAAAGAAATAGGGTTTCTTTTTCTTCATAAGAGTATTTAAAGGGAAACCCTAAAGGGTTCAAAATCCTATATTTACATAAAAATCTAATAATTCTCTTAAATTACAAAGAGTTTAAAAAACAATATCAATTACTTTATCATTAGTAGATGTGAGGATATGAATATATAGGACTTATACCATTTTGAAGGAGATAAGGAGCTAAGGCCTTGAATTCCCCACCATTATCACTTTGAAGTGATTTGAGTTTGGTGTTAAACAATCTCTCAACAAGCTTGTGAAAGATAACAAACCTATCTTTTACTTGTGATGTTGTGACTAATGGGTAAATCCAACAAAATCTAGTGTAAGAATCAATGAAGCTAACATAGTACCTACATCCACTAGATAATACTATTGGTGAAGGACCCCATACATCTGAACAAACAAGTTCAAGAGGGGCAGTTGCTTTGTAACTAGATTTAGGAAAAGGTGTAGTTTTAGGTTTTATTAGAATACTACTATATTATTCATTTACAATCATCTCTCTTATATAGAGATTGTTTGCAGAGATGGTTTCCAAATTCAAAGAAAGAAAGTCAAGGTCAAGATTTGCTAGTATTGGTTTCATATTGACTAAACTTCCTAATCTAATTATTTACAATTAATAGTTCGCACATACTCTCTTTTTTCAACAAAAGGTAATTGGTGAATTTTACCAATCTTACAAGCATCACAAGCATGCATGAGAGAGGAAGTATTAACTCTAACATTTAGAAAATGAAAAACTTTAAAGAGTACTTGACTAGAAGGATGGCCAAATTTCTTGTGCCAAGTATCAACAAGAACATTAATTAAGGGATGACAAAATACCCTATGAAAAAGTAAAGGTATTACACTCAGGACCACTTGCTGTTTTATTTACAGACAGCAAGGGATTATTACATTAATGAAGCAGATTATTAACAACATAAGATGAAATATGTGCACATTTCCTAGTAGAGTCAACTCTTAGAAGAATGAGTTGGTAAAGACCATCTCTCAATACCCCTTGGAGCAATATTCTTCTCGTGGTTTTGTCCTTAACAAAGCATGATGCATTGTCAAATTCAACAATTATATTGTTGTCATGAGAAAGTTGAGTTATGCTGAGTAAATTTTTAGTAATTTGAGGAACATATAATATCTTGTCAAGATGCAATTGAGTATGAGGAGTAATATGAGAGCATACCACAGAGCTGCCAACATGAGATACAGGGAGTTTGTGTCCATTACCTATAACAAGACGATATGTACCTTTGTATTCAGTGTTGATGAAGAGATTGCTGAAATCTGGAGTGGTACGATTGGTAGCTTCACAGTCAACATACTAGCTCAAGTCACCAACAATAGCAGGTGATGCAACAAAAGCATTCATTCCAGGATGACAACCATTAGCATACTCCATTTGTTGAACATAATTGCCTAGCATGTTATTGAAATTGTTGGGTACAAACTGCTGATTCTGCTGGTTTGGTTTGCCAAAACCTCCTACAAATGATTGATCAAACCGGTGATAACAATTGTATGACAATGACCTGTTTTTCCACATTGTTTACTGGCCAGCCTCTGATTGTAATATCTTCCTCATCTGCCTCCTCTTCGACCTCTTGATCTACCTCAGTTATTGTTCTGAAATTGGCCTTCTCCTCGTGCATAATTTGAAGATGGATCAATCTTGTTGGATTTGGTAGTCATGTTTGCAGAGGTAGCAGACATATCTATGGTTGCACTAGCATGATATTGCTCAAGTCTGAACTCATAGCTCATGAGGAGAAATTGAGCATCCTGTAGTGTAATTTCATCCTTCTTTGATATTAAATTGACCACTACAGTATCAAACTCTAAACCTAGTCCTCCCAAAATGTAAGCTACTAGATCTTGTTATGTGATCATTTAACCTGCAACTATAAGAGCACCAATGATTCCTTTAATTTTCACTATATAATCACTGATTTTCATGGGACCTTTCTTCAAAGACTGAAGTTGAGAACGAATGTGCATTATCCTAGCCATAGAATGTCGTGAGAACATGTTAGTGATAGTGTTTCATACCTCACATGCTGTGACATATTGAGTAACTCTATCAAGAATAGATTCACTCAAGGTCGACATTAGTCAGCTGACTAGTAATTGATCTATCTTCTTCCATGTGAGATAACCATCATCGTAAACTTGTATTGACTCACCTGAATCTTCATCAACAGTATTTACAAACTTTGAGGGACACGAAGATGAAGTCTTCAAGGTCAAAAGCTTTGATTACTAGAAGTATTTAAGTCTTCCAGTAGATGAAGTTATTGTCATCAAGCTTGATTGGAAGGTTGAAGACTTCATATCAATATATATACACTTGGTTAATCTAACTCATCAGCTTAGTTAGATTAACTCTACTGTAATTAACTTAATTACCTAACATTCATCCGATAGGCCTTAACATTCTAACAGCCTAACGATGTATATAAGCCCAAATAGTTATTATCTATTCGGGCCATTAAGCCTACATTCATCACATGATTTCTGATGATGATTTTGCTGAGTTGTATTAACTCTAACATATTTATGCAGAAAATTACATGATTTCTCGAGTTACTGCAAGAAAATATATTCTGCATATTATTATTTTTTTTTTATCTATAAATTTTGACAATTTGGAAGCTTGTGAAAAAATTCAGTGGTTGAAGCAATATGAAGAATTCAGGTCAAATCCATTTTATATTTCTGGAGAATCTTATGCTAGAATTTACATCCTCATTCTTGCTGCTCAAATTCATCATGGTAATATATTTATTTGTTTATAATACTATAAACGATTAAATAGACATTCTTTTGTCAGTATCTTCCAAATACATATTTTTAGTCTCTAATATATTTGTCAAGCTCAAGCATATCCCAAACTTCAAAGGCAGTTAAGCAATCAGTTACCTGACCTATGAGTTCAGCATCGATTGTTGAGATCAACCAACTAAGAAGTATATGATCAACTCTTCTCTAGGAGATGTAGTTCTTTTTTATCCTTGTGGATTTGTCTCTTCCTTCAGTGACTTGTTCAACATATTTTAGTGGACACGTCTTCAAACCAGATATGAAATCATTAAGCTCTAAGGTTCTTTTGGCCGACAGCACTTGTGCTTTCCTGTAAATATAGTTGCTGGAATCAAGCTTGATGGAGATATGGAAGTTGAGCATGTCTTAGCAAGAGAAGACAGATCCATTGAAGGCTATGTAACACCCCCTGACCCGACCCGTCTGGATCGACCCAGGGAGCGCTATCGAATTTTCAAAACTTTTCTTAATTCTGTTTATAATCTGAAAACCAAATAATTTATAATTTAAAATCATTTCTAGTGAGCCCATCAAAATCAGTTTAAAAATTTCGGCAGAGTTTCCTTTGTTTTTCTGCTTTCCCAAAAATCCTGTTTCAAATAAAAACTCAAACAATATAATAATGAACACTTGCGCACTCTGCCATTTAGTGCGACTTCCAAACATTTTCAAATGAAATCAATTCATAATTTATATTTACAAACCTTTGGAAACAAAAACGTAAACCATAAAACAATTATTTACAAACCATAAATATATAACACACTTACAAATTTCTGTATATGCATGCGTACTGAATATAATACACAGAACTATACAACTACCACAGAAATTTGACTCTGAACTCTCCTCTGCAGCTAGTACTCTCTGTTACCTACGCTTGATAAAAACCAACGCGCTAAGTATATAGCTTAGTGGGTGTACACTAAACTTAATTATCAAATCATAAAATAATTTCATAGTAAAAATATTACAATTCTAACGTATAACAACATTATAAAATTCAATTCAATCACTGGAATAAATCATATGAAATCAATGTAATAAAAACATCTAAATTCAATCAATAACTCATACGAAATTCAGTTTTCAATTCTTTTCAAATCATTTTATTCAATTCATTCTCAATTCTGGTCCTTTGGTATACTTAACATAATTCAGGACTGGAATATGGGTCGTTCGACCTCAGTGGCTGTCTGTCGAACATAACTCCTAACCCGAGGACCGGCTTTTGGGGCTCGTACTATCCAGGGGTGGTACATATAACTCCCTACCCTAGGACCGAGTGTTCGGAACCTAGAGAGGTACATATCTCCCTATCTCAGGACGAATCCTTAGGAAGGTACGTGTCTCCCTACCCCAGGATGAATCCTTGGGGAGGTACATAATATCAACATCAATATCAATACCAGTGCAGTACTGCTAAAAGAACCCAGCTGGTATACCAACCTCTTATATCCGTATATATGTCCAAGTATCCTAAGACCGTTTCAATACAGATTCACAAATCTCAGACTTTATAGTAAAACATTTCATTTACAAAACATATATCCAAAATAATATTCAAAATTCAGAAATAATATTTCCAAAACCATATTCATAGATCAAACAATATTTTCAAATAATTTATTCGAATATAATCGTTATTAATCGAAAAACAAACTAACTCAAATCAATGATTTTAGTTTCGAATCAAAACATGAAAATAAAATCACAGAGTCTGTCGAAATTGTGTGTACACCAACCTGGATACCGTTTTCTTTCCGACTATTTCTTTTCTGGATTTTCTTTTTTCCTTTTCCTTTTCTCTCTTTCCTCCTCTTTTCCTTTCTCCTTCTCTTTTCCTTTTCCTTTCCTTTTTTTTCTTCTTCCTCTTCTCTTCTTCCTCTTCTTCTTCTCTTCTTCTTTCTCTTTCTCTCCCTTCCTTTCTCTCTCTTTTCTTTCTTTCTCTCTTTTTCTCTCGGCCTCCCTCTCTTTCTCCTTTTTCTACTTTGCTTCTCGCGAAGCTTCCACCGCCTCTTTTTCTCCTTATTCTCTTATTTTTTTTATAATACCTATGGTCGCGCCACCTGGTCGCGTTGCTCACTGAAGTAAATTCATCGCTTTCATCGCGGTGCCTGGTCGCGACGCTGGTCGCATTACTCACTGCCCAAATTTAACATTTTCATCGCAAGCTAGTCAGCGCGATCTGTGGTCACTGTGACTGGTCGCGTTGCTCACTGCCTAAAATCACCATTTTTCACCGCGAACAACTTATCGCAATCCCTGGTCACGGCGACTGGTCACGGTACTCACTGACAACTTTTCCTTCTCTTTCATGCATTCTTTCCGGACCGTTTCATCTGGTCCATTTGGTAACCTAAAAATATACATATATTTAATTACATTTTACACCCCTCAAATCATAATTATCATATGCATATACTCAAAATTAATTATTTGAAATTAGGGATGTTACAGGCTATGATACTTGAGATGAAGGATGGGGTTGCTCGAGAGGTAAAGTACTTGTGAATTCAAAATCCATGACAATTAGTCGCGAGGATCTTTGATATCTCTATTCCTACGTTTGATTGACATATTTTCAAAAACAATATTATTAATTATTTAGTATTTATTTATAATGTAATTTCTATTTTAATTTCCATCAAACTATGTCTTAATTATATAAATCCACACATATCGATTTCTCCATAAATAAAATAAAGAATAACACAACATTAGAGTAAGAAATTAAAAGATTGAGAGAAATGAAAAAAAATATTTGAACAAGAATATAAAGTTTAATTACAATAGAAACGAGTAAAGTTTTTTTTTTCTAAAAATAAAAAGTATGACATTAATAAAATATATTTAGAATTAAAGAAATGTTCTATGTGATTGAGAGAAAAACAAAATACTAATTATATATTCTACTGAACAATTTTTTTAAAAATAAAATAGAAATAAAAGTATAAAAAATTGAAACTTTAGAGATGTGACAAAAATTAAAATAGGGACAAAATTAAGAATAAATGTTTGAAACTTTAGTGTGGCTCAGTCAATATATCTTATTCATATTTTATTTTATTTTATTTTATTTTTTAACAGAGAAACAAATGCAAAACAACAACCACAACAATGTATAAATCAACAAATGCAGTTTACCAATATGATTAAATATATATATATATATATATATATATATATATATGTCCACATTTACAAAGATTACGGACTTTACTAGAAAATATGATAATGACACATGATACAAGAAAATTTTGAACCATTTGGAAAATAAAAATTATTAACTTAACTAAATAACTCTATATACTGATATATTTATTTATTAGAAAAATACAAAAAATAGCTTTTCTTCGTGTATATAATATATGATAGTGAAACTGAAAATAGTATTTCACATTCTGAATATAATTGTACAATAGGGAGCCCATTTGTGGTTACATAGAATCTCCTATACACGAATTATTAACTTAACTAAATAACTCTATATACTGATATATTTATTTATTAGAAAAATACAAAAAATAGCTTTTCTTCGTGTATATAATATATGATAGTGAAACTGAAAATAGTATTTCACATTCTGAATATAATTGTACAATAGGGAGCCCATTTGTGGTTACATAGAATCTCCTATACACGAAAACTAGAATAATATAATATATATAATGAAATAAGAATATATCACAATAATATTATAATAATATCACACAATATATGGTAATATAATATTGAGTGATATTATTGGATTGATATGGTAACATCCCCCGCAAACTCAAGATGGCAAGACAGAAGCAAGCTTGAGTTTGGAAACCAAATCGCGAAAATGTCCAGGATAATGAGCTTTGGTGAAAATATCGGCAGGCTGATCAATGGAGGAGACGAAAAGACGCTTAATAGTACCCCGAGTGACATGTTGGCGAACAAAGTGCCAATCGATTTCAATATGTTTAATACGTTCATGAAAAACATCATTGTGGGCAATCTGAATAGCATTACGATTGTCACAATAAAGAGGAGTAGTAGTAGAATGTGTGACTCCCATATTACCAAATAACCAACGTAATCAGAGAAGTTCTTAAGTAGCATCAGCAATGGCACGATACTCAGTCTCAGTACTAGAACGTGCAGTAATAGTTTGCTTCTTACCACGCCAGGAAATGAAAGAGTCTCCAAGAAAGAAACAAAATCCAGTGGTAGATCGTCGATCAGTAGGATCATCGGCCCAATCAGCATTTGAATAGGTTTGTAAATCTAGAGATGAATGAGCAGAGAAATAAAGACCATGGAAAATAGTGCTTTTGAGATATCGGAGAATATAAATAACAGCTACAAACTGAGTAGAGTGCGGAGCAGTCATAAACTGACTGACAACATGCGCAATATCTGGTCGAGTCACTATTAAATAAACAAAACTACCAACAAGTTGACGATAAGGAGTAGGATCACTGAGCGGTGTACCCTTCAAGGGTGTTAGTTTGACATTGGCCCCTAAGGGACTTGCAGTAGTCTTACTATCGTTCAAACCTGCTCGAGTAAGAAGATCATAAACATATTTTCCTTATGAAAGGTAAAAGCCAACAGAATCAGAAGAAACCTCAAGACCAAGGAAATAGCTAAGATTTCCAAGATCTTTCATTTCAAAATGTTACCGAAGAAAGCCTTTTGAGATTAGAAATACCAGCAAGGTCATTTCCTATAATAATCATGTCATCCGTATAAAGTAACAAGAAAATACAACCATGATCAGTCTTGCGAAGAAATAATGCAGAATCATAAGAGCTAGAGAGAACCAAATTGTTGAATGGTGGTTGAAAATTTAGAAAACCAGGCCCGATGAGCTTGTTTGAGGCCATATACACGTCGAAGTCTGCACACCTTATGTGGAGGATGAACATACCCTAAAGGAGGTTTCATGTAAACTTCTTCAGTAAGATCACCATTAAGGAATGCATTCTTCACATCCATCTGAAATAATTTCCATCGTCGAACTGTAGCAACGACGAGTAAGCTGCAAACAGAGGTAAGTCTAGCAACTGGTGCAAATGTTTCCTCATAATCAATCTCATATTCCTGTGTAAAACCCTTTGCGACAAGACGGGCTTTGTATATCAAGAATAATTATCCACAAAAATAACAAAATATTTGGATCCTCCCATGGTAGTGGTTGGTGTGGGACCTCATATATCATAATTGGATCAAATCAAAAAGTGTATGTGAAATAGAATCACTATTATTGAAAAATAGAGCATGTTGTTTTGCTAACTGACAAGAAAAACAATCAATATGTTCATCCATTACAGAGCCCAAATGTCTACTAGATATTAAAGAACGCAAATGACTAAATGAAACAAGACCTAATCGTGAGTGCCAAAGACTCAATGAGGAAAAGACGGAAGCAGCAGATTTGTAAAATCTCATTTTTATTATTTTATTTTAAATTATTATGAAGGGTGTATTTGAAATCTTTTGAAAATTTTTGATGAATGTGTGAAGACGTAAAAGATATATTTTGAAAGTTGGCAATTAAAATTGTAATTTCGAAAAGTTAAGGGACAAAATGAAACTTTTCCAGTCCTATATATAGCACTTCATCTTCAACCTCTCACACGCGACCACCATTGTTGCCCATTTTCTCTTCAGTTTTCCTCAACCTTTGACCATTAATTCCGGCCACATCCGACCTCCATTTTGTTCGTTCTTGGTACCAATAGAAAGCTCTTGCGACAAAGAATCTTTTGGTACCAACTTTGGAGATTTTCATGGCCGTTTGAGTCTCCGATTTGGTGGAGAAAGTTAGGGATTTTCCAATTCGGAAAACCTCCGATTCCGGCGAATCTAGCCATTTCCCTCTCCGGCGACAGTTATAAACATTGACGAGGGAGACGAGGCGAACAAAACCCGACCATTTTTGGAGGTTGCCGGAAAGTTTCCAGAAAGTCGCCGCCGGCCGCCACGCACGGCGGGGGTAAGTTTCCGACCTCCCGAACTTAGAATTTGATTTCGAACCCGTTTACGTATTCGTTTTAAGTGTAGGATATTATTTTGAGGTAAATTGGATTATATGGCCGCCGTATATAAATTAAATAATTATATTCTCGTGTAGATTTTACCGTTTGGGATAATTGAGATTGAAAGCGAGGCCGCTGCGAGTTGCGGGTAGCTTACACGAAGTAGGGGTTTCAAACTTAAATTTTTAGAATATTTTCCCTAAATGGTTTGGATATAAATTGATTGTGAAAATTTAAGGAAATGTTTATTTGAATTGTGGAATTGATTTGAGGAATAAATTGGAATGTATTGTGTGGAAAATATGATTTTTATGCAGGTTTTGTATTTTGGGATTTTGATAAAAGCAGCCGTTATGCTGCCGAAATTTTATTAAAAAAAATGATGAGTTTATATATGGGATGCATGGTGGATTTATTTAAATGGTTTGATGATTTTGAAAAGGTAACCGTCCTAGTCATTATATTATATATTATTATACGACTTTATGTCGGGGACTGCGCAGGGTATTTTCTGGTACGTACACCTTGTATATGAGGGTAGTACCAGGGTCACGGTGAGCAAAATATTTTTAAATGATAGGCCACCGGGTATGACTAGTGGACGTGTGGATATTACTTTCTGAAGGAAAGTGTTACTGTTTATTTAAAATTTTGTGAAAGTATTTAACCATGCAGGATTATCCCATGACTTTATAAAAATGATGTTTTCCACATACATTATCGGGGATTATACCCTACTGAGCTTTTAGCTCACCCCTTTTTATTTTCTTTTCCCCCCAGGGAGCGCCCACGCGGATTAGAAGATCGTTAGTTGATGTGGGTGAAGGCTTGTGAGATCTAAGGATTAGATTTCTGATATTAGTTATTAAATTTATGTTATTTGAGATTTGTAGTGATTAAAGAATTTGTATTTGTTATGGACTTATAACAAATGTTGAGATAACTCAGTTTGTGGGTTAGGTTTGTTGATGTGCAAATCTTGTAGTTGTGGATGATTAAGACTTCAGGATTTATGCATGTTTCAGTATGATTATTATCTTGGAAATTGAATCCATGAATTCTAATGGGTGATCACATATCTGTGGGGTTATTTGGTGTTGACTTTTGAAATTTGGAAATATTTTGTTTGTAAACAGATTTTCATTTTGTTTGATACTCCGGAGTATGAGAAGAAATTTGTTGTGGTTTTTATGAAATTTTAATAAAGTCAAGTTGGACACTATTGATTTTATTTACAACTCTGCCACGGCCTAGGGCCCGGGTCGTGACAAGATTGATGTGGTGAGAAGACCCAAGAAGGTAGATGAACACTAATGAGCTCAAACAAACGTCCAACTTTACGGCCTATCCCAAGCATATTCCCCATTTGCGGATCCTTCACACGATAACCAGAAGAGGTAAAAAAAACATCAAAACCAAAATCACATAGTTGACCCACAAAAAGAAGATTTAATGTAAGTTGAGAAATGAAACAAGCATTAGACAATGAGAAATTATTTGTAGAAATGTAACCCACATTCTGAACATGCATCGAAGAACCGTCAACAATATAGATGATAGGTAAATAAGGATTATATGATTTTGTCGAAAAGAAAGTAGGATCAGAAGTCATATGATTGCAACAAGCAGAATCAAAGTACCAAGAAGAATTACCTGCGGATACTAATGAAGCAGAAATGGAGGAATTACCAGATTTGGTAAGAATTTGTTGAAGCATGGATTCAATATCATGGATGGAGAATGAAGAGGATTCTAAGTCATGACCAGCAATACTGTGTGTGTCAGAAGCTGTAGCAGCAGAGAATTGTTTACTGTTTTTAAAGTTCTTGAAAAAAGCACCTTTAGGTTTGATAGAAACATCTCTCTTATCATAATTGCAGGCCAATCATCATTATAATAGCCCGATCCAAGCTTACAACAATGTTTATAACGTTTAATGGGACACTACAGAACGAAATGGCCTGGCTCCTGACAATATCGACAAATAGGTTTCTGCTTGGAGGACTGCTTAGAATGAGTAACTAAAGCAGTATATGTGCGTTGACTTTGAAGTGTGGCAAGACGAGTCTCTTCAGAAATAAGCTCAGAAACACCTTGCTCAAGAGTGGTTAGTGGATGGCGATGAAGGAGAGATGCACGAGTGGGCTCAAATGTGTCATGTAGAGCCATAAGAAAAGGTGTTGATGATCTCTGTAAGTAGTGAACTTGACAGCATTGGTAATATCCATCCAAGTAGGTTCTGAAAGTGCTAATTGATCCCAAAAAAAACTGCATTTTGGAGTAGAAATCGGCAATAGACTGAACAGGTTCCTGACGCAGCTGATGAAGAGTGCATAATAGATGATGCTAATGGGAAAGATCAAAGCCAGTGTACCGTGTAGCCAAGAAGTCCCAAAGAGATTCGGCAGTTTCAAATCTACCAAAATGGAGATTGATATATTGAACCGAGGTATTACAGAACCAGGTAATAATCTAATGGTGTTTATTATCCCAATCATCAAGCCGCTCAAAATATTTGGCATAGTCTTAGCGGTTGTTTTAACAGGCTTGGGAACATCTCTTGTGACAAAACGCCATAATTTTCGCCCTTTAAGAAAATTATGGATTGTTTGAGCCATAACATATAGTTAGGCTCATCTAAAATAACTTGAATGGGCTTAGACACATCCAATTTCTAAGAATTTTTTTATAATAAATAATGAAAAATAATAAAATAATAAAGCAATGATCAAAATAAGGAAACAACAGTGATCAAACCAGCAGTGATCCAAAATTACCAAATAATGACCGGATCAACTCGCGGCCAAGGCAGGTGAAGGCATCGGCGGGGACAGTTGATAGCAAGAAAACCATATTAGAGAAGCTCGTCGACCAACAAGTGCAACGGTCCCGACAGTGAGAAAAAAATTGTTGTCAATAGACGATATCGGACGACGAAAAGATAAGGAGACAACAACAGTTGAAGGTGCACATGACGCTCCGGCAAATGTCCGATGACTGCGATACTGGTGGCGTTGGAAACGATAGGAAGAAATAAAATAGTTACTTGATCTTTTCCTTGGGAGTTTCATTTTTCCCTTCTCTTTTTTTTTTTTTTTTTTGTTTTAATTCTTCCTCACTAAATTACAATAATTCAATTCAAAATAGTTACTCATTAATTAATTTCTCTTATTTTGCCAACTTTTGACAACTTTTTTCACTCTTTAATATCTCTCTCTCTCTCTAAAACTCATATAAATAATCGTAATATTTATGTTTGATAAATATATATTTATCACCAGGGGCAGACCCCTCCCCCCAAATTATGTGGTCCTGTTCCGCCGCTATCACCATGGATAAATTCTTCTCCATTCTTTCACTTTGCTGCATGCTTTTCACTTTTGTGGTTATAGAAGCAGCTCCTGAAAGTGCTTTTGTAACTCACCTTCCTGGCTTTAATGGCACCTTTCCTTCCAAACACTATTCTGGGTACGTAAATCTCTTTTTCTATATCGTAATTTCTCATTTTAATAAAAGTTACGTATTATTTGTTCAGTATATATCGAAAAATTATTGTTTGGTGAATTTTGGGATTTGTTTTTAGGTATGTGAGCATAGAGAATCAGGGTGGAGTTCTTCCTCCAAAGAATCTATTCTACTACTTTGTTGAATCAGAGAGGAATCCATCCAAAGATGCTCTGGTTTTGTGGCTTAATGGTGGACCTGGTTGCTCTAGCATGGACGGTTTCATCTATGAACATGGTTCAATCTCTCTCTATTAATATTTATTATTATTATTATTAGGGCCTACGATAAATTTATTCTCGATACAGTCTTTCTTTAGTTCAAAGGTCGTGATTTTAATTTCGTTTGATCTGGATTATGTCTGGTTGTTTTGATTGTATTTTTTGTTGTCTCAAAAAAAAATTTCAAAACCTTCGTTTTACAATGTTAGAGAAAACTTTTTATAACACTATGGACGCTGTAAAATTTAGGTCTTTAAAAAAAAAAATTAGAATTGTCCGGACTAGAAAATTATCCTAAATCTAGCTTAATTAACCGATAGAATTTATTTAAGAGAGAAACTAACCCTATATTTTTGTTTTTTTTTTTTACAGGGCCATTTAATTTTGCAAAGGAAAAAAGCCAAACGCCCACTTTGCATCTCAATCCTTATAGCTGGTCAAAGGTAAAAAATATTGTAGAAATAAAGCACTTTATTACTTACCAAAAAGTGCTTCTATATTAGCACTTGAAATGCTTTTTTGTCCCAAAATTGGTTTTTCTTTTAGAAAAAAAAAATTACATGTTTTTAATTCTATATTGAAGTGTTTTATTAATATATATGTTAATAAAACACTTCAATGGAGAAAACAATTTTTTTTAACTAATTAAAAACAGTTTTGAGAACATGAAAAGTAGTTTCGACAGACTATCCTATTTGGTATAACTTATATATTTAACTCGAGGCAATAGAAAAAAAGACGTAGAAACTTAAACTTTTAAATTATTATTTATATAATATATTTTAAAGGATTTTTTAAATCAGATTTACTTTTAAAAGAGTTTTTAAATCCAGAATTTCTTAAAATCTCTTTTAATTATATTATATGATCAGAATTTTCCTTACGCTGATTTGACTTCTCTTAAAAGCGCTTTCGAAAATTACTCATTTACAATACAACCAAACAGATATATAAGTGCCCTCTTGGATAAAAGCTTTCAAAAATCAGAAGCTCTCTTGGAATCCACTTCTATATAAGTGCTTTAATTTATCAGTTTTAAATTAATACAAGTTTTAAAAGCCAACTTCCAAAAACCATGATAATTACATATTGGATTGTAAATTATAAATCAGTATTATTGTACTATGCTGACGCATTCAGAGTGCAACTGCCCGTAGCGCTCGTGATGGTCAACCCCCAAGTTTAATTATAAGAAAATTTTAATTCTAAGTTTTTAAATAGAGTAACAGTTTTACTCCCAGGAATTTTAATATTTATACTCTTGTATTATTAGGGTTTATATAATAGAGAAACATAATCATTCTAACAATTATTTAATTGTGGAATTGAAGTGTTGGTACGCTCTATGATCGTAGGGATTATATTGGTTACCAAACCACGTAAAAATCTCATGTCTATTTTATTGTTCTTCATACTTTTGTGTGTATATATTTAATTTATATTATTATTTACGTTTACATCTATTTCGTAACAATACCTGTATAAGTGCTTTTAGTACTCTTGAATTAATATAGTTTAAAATCTATAAGCTTTTGTGTCTAATATTTTTCAATTAATTTTTTAGGTATCTAATATTATATATTTGGATTCTCCTGCTGGTGTTGGCTTCTCTTACTGTGAAAATAAATCATATGCGACAGATGATATACAAACAGCTGCTGATACACACAAATTTCTTCTCCAGGTAATTAATATGATTCATTAATTAAATTTAATTAGAGCTTCTTTTATCATATAATTAAATCATATTCTAGAAAAGCTTAGTATTTAATATAATATATGCATAGAAATTAATTAATACTATGAGAATTTTAAAATGAAAAATTAAATTAATTTATTTTGAAAACTAATTTTAAAAGGTGTGCAGTCAGTTTGGTAAAGTTCAAGTTCGAGTTCCAGCACTATCTCTATACAATTTTTCTTTATTATATAAAAATAAAAATAATTTAATATAATATTTTAAGGTCGTGAGTTCGAATCCTGTTTCCCATCCCAAATTCCGAATTAATTGTAATTGTTCAAAAAATAAATAAATAAAAATAAAAAGACACAAATTTTTGAAGAATAAATTTTGTAATCTTCTGGTCCTATTTTTCAAATACAATAAAAAAAAATTATAGGTACATTTTCAGATTTATAAAATAGAAAACAATTAAAAAAAGCCCTTTAATTTCTCTTTGGAATAAATAATTTATCAAGATATAAAATAAAAAATAAAAAAAGGAGTAGATAACACATTTCACAATTTCAAAGTTTAATTACATAATTAATTTCTTGAATTAGTGCAAGAAATTATATTCTGGTTGATTTTTTATTTTTTATTTTTATCAATTTTAACAATTTTGAAGCATGTGAAAAAATTCAGTGGTTGAAGCAATATGAAGAATTCAGTTCAAATCCATTTTATATTTCTGGAGAATCTTATGCTGGAGTTTACATCCCAACTCTGGCTGCTCAAGTTCATCATGGTAATATATTTCTTTGTTTATAATACTATAAATGATTAAACGGACATTCTCTTGTTAGTATCACCTGGATACATATTTTTGCCTCTGATAAACACCGCCCTAAGACAGATTTTTATCCTTCAGTGAATTCTTTAATTTGTTTAAGTATAGAGGGAGCTTCACTCGTAAATGCTGTCGAAAGACAAATTTTTATCTTTTAGTAAATTCTCTTCAAAACTAAAGGTCTCCATGCCAGAAGAAATGTGTATTTCTTCATAGGAAAATTTCTAGATAATGGCTAGATAATTTTTAGATAGTATAAATTTCAAAAATTGTAGTTTATTTTGTAATTTTTTTTAAGATTTTTCTTTGCAGGAATTAAAGCTGGTGAAAATCCTGTAATCAATTTCAAGGTATATGTGCTTTTATATATATATATATATATATATATATATATATATATTAAATATTTTAGTAAAAGATTTTATTTTTTTTTAATTAGTGTCAGGATCAAACACAAGTTATATAAATCTGATGTATTTTAATGTAAAATAATTATGCTTATTATTATATATAAATAAATAAATACGATTCTGAATCAAGAAGTACAATTTTTTTACAAAATTAATTAACTAATAGATGATTTTCTAAAAAAGATCATTCTTTGTTCATATAAACAATAAACACTTAATCGAATCTGTTTGTAAAAAAAATTGACACAGGGTTACATGATTGGAAATGGAGTCACAGACCCAAAATTTGATGGGAATGCTCTTGTCCCATTTGCTCATGGCATGGGTCTTATATCAGAGGATATTTACGAGGTCAGTTCGTTTACTATAAAATAGTAATTTGTAATAAATATTAAAAAATTTAAATTTTTTACTGTAAATTTTAAATTTTTTATTACAAATCATTCGCAGCAAATGAATTTTTACAAAGTTGTTACTTACAGTAAAACTTTTCACCACAATAATATTTACAA
Source organism: Xanthoceras sorbifolium (assembly GCA_003430845.1). Lineage (NCBI taxonomy): Eukaryota > Viridiplantae > Streptophyta > Magnoliopsida > Sapindales > Sapindaceae > Xanthoceras > Xanthoceras sorbifolium. The sequence continues at coordinate 4,312,701 of CM010619.1, read as the reverse complement.
CACCCCTTTTTATTGTAGAATACAATATATTTCTTTTTCGGTAAAAGATCACTTTGTTCATAGTGGTTATATTTATTTGACAAATCAAACTATGCAAAAATAAATTAGAGAATTTAAGAACGAAAAAATTTAGATAATTTAATAATAGTAGGTACGTAGATTCTTGAAGGAAAGACTATTGAATTTTTTAAAGGGGACTATTAGTATTTGGTATCATGATGTACAAAAATTCATATTAAGTTACATCAACTTTTTCAATCAATATAAAAATAAAAAATAATGGTAGTTTTCACTTCTAGGTTAGTCAAAAGATTTGAGAGAATTTATTTTAGAGAAGAAAAATGGAGCCAAACAAGCTTTTGAATAATAAACTACATGTTAATTTGTTGTGTTCAATTTCAACAGATAAGTTTTGTGCATAATTAGTTTTACTACTTTAATGTTTAATTTCACAAATTTATTGTGGGTTTTTACTTATTAACAAAAAATTTGAGTAAAAGTAATTAAATTTGCCCTAGAAAAATAATAAATTAAATTCATTTAGGACATATTAATATATAATAATCTTATTAAGTTAAAAATCAATCAAAATATTCATATATTTTTAATAAAACTTATCAATGATAAATTTTCTTTGTAAGGATACATGATAACATAACCCCTTAATATTATTATAATTATAAAAAAAAGTGATATTTTACTGTAAAGGAAATATGCGGTAAAAGGGTATATAAATACTGTCGTGATAAGATAATAACTGTTGTAAAAACCTTTTCGTTATAGAGCATCCGAAGTAAGAGATTTAAAAAAATTTATATTTGTTACAGGTTAGTATTCGTAATAAAAATATCAAGATAAATATATTTTTTTATAATAATTTATTATTATAAAATGGTAATAACTTTTTCAGGAAGTAAAAGCTGCCTGCGGAGGAAAGTATTATTATCAGCCAAACAGAACTGAAACCTGTTCACTGAAGCTGGACAAAGTTTACACTGTAAGCTTTGTTATTATTATTAATTTTTTTTTTTCACTTATCTTGTTTAGATTTTTATTGGTCCCTACATGAAGTATGTGATTTTATTTTATCACTAGCAGTATTGACAGTATTATCACAGCTAGATCCTGACCACAACTCACAATTAAATGGAATAATTATGTGATTTTATAATAAGCTATAAGACTGTTAATCAAATTTAGAAAATTGTAAGAATTTTTCTTATAAAACGTGTATGGTAGTAGAACTCGAACTTCCCACTACAAATGTGGATGGGAACGTTCACACAGGGATCAAGTCAGAAAATTTTGTTTGTGGATGGACCAATGTAATAAATACAATATTTAGGGTAGAGGGGGGGGGGGGGGGGGGGGGGGGGGGGGGGGGGGGGGGGGCGCAAAGAATTGTTTTTTTCAAATTACATGATAAATATTTTTTTTTTTTTTTTTTTTTTTTTGGAGAAGAGGAGCGGCCGCCGACCATGGCCCCTGCCAGCTCCCCTTAACTTCATTTCTGTGTGCACACTACTTGAACTAGAAGGGAATGTGTAAAATTTAATTTAGTTGCTCATTTTCAATTTTTCAATTTTAATTTTTTTAAAATATGTTGTTATTATTATCTTATTTTATTTTTTTGTATTGATATACAGGCTATTGGTAATCTAAACATTTATGACATACTTGAGCCATGCTACCACAACCCTTCTTCAATAAATAAAAATGATGCAAGTAATTTGAAGAACAAAAACAACAATATTTCAAATAGTTTCCTTCATGAATTGGGGAAAACAGAGAGGCCTCTTCCAGTCAGAACAAGAATATTTGGACGTGCATGGCCTTTCAGAGCTCCTGTCATGCCTGGAGTTGTCCCTTCTTGGCCTGAGCTTTTGAGCTACGGTTCCGTCCATTGTGTTGTAAGTTATTTCAATATCGTATCAGGAATATTCTGATTTTAACAATATTCGAATTTGTAAGCAACGGCGGAGATCCATTTTACTTTTTAGTACAAATCTAAGTGCAATTGAGATTTGACAATTTTGCCTAGTACAGGATGATGAAGTTGCAACTGCATGGTTGAACGATGAATCTGTGAGGAAAGCGCTCCATGCTGCTTCGGTATAGAACCTATTACTATTATACGAGATGTGTATAATTCCAGCAAAAAATCCATCAAGTAGTCTATACACGTTTTTTTTAATCGTTTTTCATCTTTATTTAACTATTAGTTTTCGGTCCAATAGATATTTAACTGTACGTCCAATGCACTTAATTGATACAGAAAAACGAGATAGGTGAATGGCAATTATGCTCTAATTTGTATTACACACATGATGCTGGAAGTATGCTCAGTTACCATAAAAATTTAACCATTCAAGGATATCGAGCTCTTATTTACAGGTAATTTTCCATCTAGTTAAACGAAATCGAACCTTTAATTCCAGTGTTTTTGAAAATACATGGGACTTTTTTACGTTAATATTATTATTTTGACGTTTACATGAAGTTTAAACTTTTGAGTCTAGTAATCACTTAATATATTACAGCTGAGAGCTGATCAGGAAAATTATTTGATGAATATTTTGGTGAATTTTGATTGGCAGTGGTGATCATGATATGTGTGTGCCATTCACTGGAAGCCAAGCATGGACAAGATCTCTTGGTTACAAGATTGTGGATGAGTGGAGAGCTTGGTATTCTAGTGATCAAGATGTGGCTTCAGGGTATTATATATATTTATGTTGATCTTTATATAAGTATAACAAAATCCGGGCCCACTAAGCTGGTTTGGAGAATTTCTGGTTCAAACACTCGGATATAAGAATTTCAGGATTTTTTTGTTTAATAATGTTGTGGAACCAATTCTGACAACATTACGAAATTGAACGTCGAATTTTATAATGTTACAAAAATGGTTCTACAACGTTAGGAAATAAAGATCCTAAAATTCTTAGGTCCAGGGGGATCTGACCAGAGAATGAAGCGGGTTCGAAGAATTTTCAAACCCTTGGACAAAAGAATTTTAGGATCTTTTATTTCATAATGTTGTGAAACTAATTTTGTAATTTTACGAAACTAAATATAATTTTATAACGTTACAAAGACGGTTCTACAACATTACGAAACAAAAATCCTAAAATTCTTATATTCGAGGATTCTATCTGAAGAAGGACCCTATTTATATAATATGTTATTTTACATTGTTGCAGGTATTTACAAGGATATGACCACAACCTCACCTTTCTCACTGTCAAGGTACACATATATCTCACTACAAAAAAATGATTCTTTGCCGCGGAGTATATATGTAGTAATTTACGATAAAATATATTGCAAATACTACTTGGCAAAAAGTTTTGCCATTAGTTATAACTGTTGTAAAAAACTTTTTGCTAAGAATATTCCGCGATAGAAGTCTTAAAATTTACGGTAAAAAATTTAAAAATTTTAATATTGCCACGGATTAATATCCATAGCATAAAAAGTCACTGCAAATATAATCTCTTTTTTTTTTTTTTTAGTTTGTGCTTTGCTAAATACTTTTATTTAATATAAACAAATATGAAGCATTACTTTTTAAGTAAATAGTTTTGTTTGGTGTATCATATATAATTTCAACTGTTCAAAATATGTAAATAGAGTTTGTTAATTTAGTAATTCAAAAATCAAAATTATTTTGGAAAATTAGGATACAGTAAAAACATACTTGATTTTAATTTTAATATTTTAAACATCAAAAATTATGCTTTGTATACTATCCAATAATTTTTAATTTTAAAATTTTCAAAAGGAAAAGGAAAAATTTGTTCATTTGTTCTTAAACAGAAATAATTTTTTATACTATATCAAACCATTTGCAAATAATAAAATTATTAATAATACAATTTAAGGCAAAATTTACCACTTTTTTTATTACAATATTAATTCTAATAATTTAGAAGGTATTTAAAGAGTACATAATATTTAAATAAGGAAGCAAATATCAGTACTTTAACTGAAATATTCCTGTCATTTGTTATATTTAGAAGGACCAATATAAAAAATATTCTTACATACCTGATACTTTGAGAGTATTGATGATATTTTTTATATTTCTAATAAAAATTTTAAAATTAAACCCTTAATACTTTTACCGAAACTAATATTTACTTTATCGTATTTAATTATATAATACAGGGAGCAGGACATACAGTCCCAGAATATAAGCCAAGAGAGTCACTGGAATTCTTTCGCCGTTGGTTGGATGGAGAAAAAATATGATTTTCCCATCAATATTAAACCAATTATGATGTTTTTGTATTGAAATAAAATCAGTTATGATTAATAAATTATAGTGTGATTCTTTTTTTAAAGATATCTCTAATCTAATGAAATAAGAACATCAAATTTTCTTGTTCTCATTTGTGGGAGTCGAGGTTCCTTAACCGTATAATTCTCAACTTGTTTGTAAGAACCGATATATAGCGGTGACGATAAGGGGGCTTAGAGGGATCATAACGCACCTCAATTAAAAAATTTTGAAAACTTACCCGTAAATATTATATATTTATCTCTAATTTTCTAATTTTTTATGTTTTGACCCCTTTCAAATATTATATTTTAGTGAAGGACCTCCTTCAAATAAAAAATATTGACTCTGCCTCAGCTCATATGTTTCTTCTACTTATCTCCTCATTTATAGGAGCTCGATATGTCCCATCCCTAACCCTAGTGTAAAGATCAAGATCAAGTTCATGATCTTCTGTGAATCAATTTGATATTCAAATATCTTGTAAACGTTTGTGTTAATAATCCTATGCCATTAGAATTAACAAAAGTCAACTAAATCTTTCACACTGTGATGCACTTTAATGAATTTTAATGAGATATTTTTTATATAGATATTAAGAAAGATGAGATATATTTATAAAAAAAAATTGAATTTGGAAATTAGTTTTTCTTAATTTTTTTAAACTAAAACATTAAATAAAAATGGCAGCACATAGAAAAAACGGAAAAAATAATTACCGAACTCAAAAACTTTTTAAAAAAATTTCTCCAAACATATCTCATTTTTCTTAATATTTATACAAAAAAAATTCATTAAAATTTTCATTAAGATAGTGGATAATTTGGACATAATATGATTGATTTTATATATATATATATATATATATATATATATATATATATATATATATATATATATATATATATATATAGAAACCCAACCAACAAGCAATCAAATTATATTAGTTCTACTATTTTAGTTATTAGTCATTCTTGTCTGCATGCAATAATATTAATAATGATTTAATTCAATTTGAATACCAATTTGAATTCAAGATGTGACTGTTTAATTCAATTAACATATGGATACACATTAATTATAATATATTTTACATGGTGACATTAAACTAGCTATTAAAAAACGAGTTGGAATTTAATTGAAACACCAGAGATACTGTCCAGCCCAATAAAATAATTTTATATGATATGATTTCTTCATTCGAGAAATCACATCACATACAATAATACCAAACAATTAACTAATTAATTTGTTTCTTAGACGGAAGCTTCACATTCTGGTCAACAATTGTAACCGTTTAAAGATAATGTTTGAATATGGATTATAATGCCACATAGTTTTAGCAATAAGGAATATTACAGATAATGTTTGAATATGGATAATATTATCGAATACTAAAACCTAAATTTAAATTTTTAGGACGTGTTTATTAATTAGAAATTATAATGAGCGATAGGAAACTTAATCTTGATTTTATGATGAGCCATGCTAAGCACAGTCGCCTAATCGCTATGAGCGACAAACTTTATTTTTTTTTTATAAATTCCTGTATAATTTCCTTTTAATCCCTATATTTATACTTAACTTTTATAAGTATTAAATTATTATAAATATATTAATTTAATTCATACGATAAAATTTTTAATAATAAAATATAAATGAAATCATAATTAATTATTATTAAATTTAAAAATTAAAAATAAAAAAATTTAATAGTAATTAAAGTCTAAAAATTAAGTAAAATAATTTAACTGTCAAAATCCAAATATAATTTTTAATTCATTAGAAAAAAAAATACAGGTGGAAATGGGAGCTTCACTTTAATATCTAATGATGGAGATCGTCTCTATATAGACAATGGATAACTTGTGTCCATCTGGAGGCCTAATCTTCATTGATGGAGATAAAGTCTGATCTCCATAATTATGTTTTAACCAGGTTAGGTCTCCATTATTGATCGTTAGAAAAACTTTAATTTAGTCCCTAATATTTGATAAAATATCACTTTTTTACTTAATTTTTCTTTTTTAGTTCGTATGATCTCTAATATTTTCAATTAAAATATAATAAAAATAAAATAACATTGAACTAAATTATAGAAACTTAAAAATATAAAACTTATTAAAAAGTATTCAAATTAAATTATTTTATTAAAAAAATTAATATTTACAAAAAAAAAAGAATAAAAAAGATTAAAACCTGTAAAAATAAAATAAAATAAAATTGGGAATTAAAATAAATAAAATAAATATTTCAATAAAAATAATTTCTCTATTTATTTTATTTTATTTTAATTCTTTAACAGTTTTTAATATTTTTTATTATTTACTTTATTAAGTATTAATTTCTTTAATAAATAATTTTATTTTAATTTTTTAATATATTTTACATTTTTAAGTTTTTAAATATAGCTTAATATTATTTTATCCATTTTATTAAATTTATTTACTTTGTTTTATTTTAATTTTAAGATAAACTATAATTCTATTAATTAAATTCTTTAAGAATAAAATCGTCTTTTAAATTTTTTTTATTATAGTTAATTGTCAAATAGTTGGTTAAGGACCGCACAAACTAAAAAAACCATTATTAATGCAACCCTAGCTAGATTATCTAGTTGGTTATATATTATTTTATTTATATTTATTTATTTATTTAGATGAAAAAGTAACGGTGGGAGTGTTTTTGGTAAATACTGAAACAGTGAGGGGTAAAACAATGTATTTAAATTCATTGAAAGTGTTTTTAATAATATTCTTTAAAAATTTTATTATAAGGATTAAATTGGTATATTTATAATAATTTAATAATTATAAAAATTAAGTATAAATATAGGGATTAAAAAAAAATTAGATACAAAAATTTGAAAAAAAAAATTGAGGCAACACATGTCGCTCATGGAGAGCGACTGCCAAGCACAGTCGCCTAAGGTGACTGTGCTTAGCATGGCTCTTTTATGATACAGTATTTAGTAAAAGCAATAAGAAATCAAATTACGTCAACAATTGTAACTATTTAAAGATAATGTTTGAATACGGATAATATTGTCACATAGTTTAGCAATCACTAATATTATAGATAATGTTTGAATATGGATAATATTATCGAATAGTGCAACTTAAATTTTTAGGATGTATTTACTAATTGGAAATTTAATTCTTGATTTTGTGATCATAGTATTTATTAAAAATGATTAGAAATCAAGTTAAGTCAACAATTGTAACTATTTAAAGATAATGTTTGAATATGGATAATATTGCCACATAGTTTAGCACTAAGGAATATTACAGATAACATTTGAATATGGATAATATTATTGAATAGCACAACTTAAACTTTTAGAACACATTTACTAATTATGAATTATAACGAGCAAGAGAAAATTTAATTCTTGATTTTGTAATTACAGTATTTATTAAAAACGATCAGAAATCAAGTGACGCGAACCTCATATATAAACAAGAAGTTAAGTTATTGCCAGAAAGAGAACTTGATCCCCCTCCCACCAAGAGAATTAAATTCCATTTTCTGATTTCCGTAAAATTTAATTCCCTTTAATTTTCATTCGCAATTAGTAAACGCGCCATTAGATTTAACAAAAGTTTAACCAATTACTAATATTAAGCCAGAGCATATTAGACCCGTCGGTCGAGTTTTGGGAACTCTCATCCTATTAATTAAATATACAATTATAACATGGCACGGGCACCCCATCCAAGCTTTTCTCCTGACAGGAAGCTTAAAAATCCAAAAGGTACTCTAAGCATAGTATGGTGGTACTCATGTCTTTCAATGAAGTTGAGTTCGAGACTTCGAATCCCCCCTCCCCTAAGTAAAAAAAAAAAAAAACTATGAAATGCTAAGGGCCTAACTTTCCACTTAAGTCTCCCAACCAAGCATTCAACGCCTTTCATGTGACGAGAGATATTTCAATCATTTTCATTGTCAACTTGGCAACTAAATTGAATTCAAACCACAAAAAGAAAATAGTGGAAGTTGAGAACCTGTTCCTGGAAAATGTATGAGCTACATGGAAACAAGAGTCTACATCTGAAACAACAATGACAAAAGAGAGAAAGAGAGATAAGGCCAAAAAAATTTCAAGTTGGAAACTGAAAGGAAGTGAAAAGGTAGTATCATGAGGTACATGAGAACAAGAAGAGTCTACATCAGAACAATTGACAAGAGAGGATCACCAAAAGATTTTTGAAGTTGAAAATGAAAGGAGACTTCCTTATCAACAATTTATTATTAACAGTAACAAATAAATCACACAAAGTAGAGGTAAAATGAACCCAAAAAAAGAAACTAAATAAGGAAAAAAAAAAAAAAAAAAGGTAGACGGAGAGTTGGATTTTACAAAAATTCCAATTCTACCCACACGAGAGAAAGGACAATTTCCCAGACATGCTAATATAGCCGGGGCCAACCTCTCCGGTCCAAATATAACATCAATGGCACTACAAATCATTTTCATCATTTTTTTTTTCACCTTCTATAGAGAAAGCATAGACAGAAAAATAAGAATACGAACAAAAAATAATTATGAAAATCGAGGACTAACCGAACCTCTTTGTTGATCATTTCCGAGCCTTCTTATCCTCTTTTCCAGGTGTAAACCTTGGCAAAGTCAAGAGGGTATTAACTCGGGACACTCCTTCGAGGGCAGACCAATCCATATGCAAGTCCTCCTGCTTCGAGGAATCGTCTTCGCTTCCTTCCTTAAGTATCTCTTTGCCAGCAGTACGGACAGTTCCTGAGCGATCCAGATTGTTTGGTTCAGCCAGATCATCATCATTATTCTCAGTGCTGAGGTTGACTTGGTCCACTGAATTTTCCTGCTCTTTGGGCTTAAAACTGGACGAAGTTGATATTATGCCATTTGCACTTGGGTCAAGGAAGAGGCAAACGACAGCACAGTCATCGACTTTGGAAGTTGGGTACTTGTATCTCCAAGCTCGAACTGCTGACTCAACCAGGGCTCGAGCTGCAGAGGTACGTGCTGGGGCTGAAGCTACAATGTCTACCACTTCTTTGTTTGAGAGAACATCCCAAATCTATGAAAAGTAGATTCAAGTCAACTTCCGATCAGGAAAAATATATGGGGTAATGAAAGAAATGTGTGTATTTATATATATACACACACACACACATATAACACGCTTATTTGATTTAGTGAACATTTGATATTAGAATTAAAATTGGCTCTCTTACCCCATCTGTGGCCAAGACAATAAACTCATCTTTATTAGTAAGGCGTCGATAAGATATATCAGGCACAGAGATCAGGCCAAAATCCTTAAGGCAAAAATCTCCAAAAGCCCGTGCCATGGCAAGACCAGGAGAGTCATTGTTTGGTAGCCAAACTCGAGCAACCTCAGGCTCATCATGAAGAGCAAATACGCGTCCTCTACATTTCCGAATTCTCTCAGCCTCCGCTGTAAGTAATAAAATAAGTGCTCATGAGCAAGCAATTCATACTAGAGCAAAAACAATCAGAAATGCACTCTCTTATTCCATATAGCATGTAATCGCACTCTCTTAAAGGGCAAGAAGCATATAAAAAAATATATTCCAACGCTCCAACTGCGAAAATTTGAACCAATAAACCATCTTTACCGAGTAATTTTCAGTTCATCGTCATTAACTTCATCTGCTTGCATTGAGTACCAAAGCAGGGATTTGATCTTGCCAATCAACTCTACTTGAACAAATGCTTTATGTAGAATTTTTTAGCCTTAATCTTGCACCAGCAAGACAAAGATCTTTTATGTATCATTCAACAACGATTCACATCTCTACCACGAAAGACCTTAGTAGCACCCCTATAAGTGAATGTACACAATTTCCGTTTGTCATATTAAGCTATTACCTTTGCAATCTTTATACACATAACAAATACTAACTTTAGCTCTTAAACAAATTTGTTGACTGCCCTTGGTCTTATTAATCATGACCATTTCATTACTGCTTCCAAATTATTTAAATGCTGCATTATTTATTTAGCTTGAGCACCAAAACATGATGCAAAAATAGATCACACAGAGAGCATTATCATCTGTTACCATACAAGTAGTAAATTTTCATCCTAGTACCCCTGTCAACACTGCATCTATGTTTTCTTGTGTTTTTTTACCTCGTCATAGTTCTATTACTAAACCGCAGAAATCCGAAGAGTCACAATAAAAATGGATGGAAGAAGAAATTAATGGACCAAAATGAAATAAGGAGAGAGAGAGAGAGAGAGAGAAATGTCCAAAAAATCAACAAGAAAAAAAAAATATCCTAGCACAAAGATAACAATAATAGGAACCATTGGGTTATACAGATACAAGATAGAGGAAATAAGTCCTTTGGCAGGTGTTTCCTATATCATAATGGTTGTTGAAATACAGTGTTCATATCAAAAAAAATGTCAATAGAACTAGAGAAAAAGACTGAAAGTGTAAACAGTAGTGTAATGTTGGAAATTCGGAAGTAAATCTTCTTTAAAATAGAAATTCTTCTTCTTTAGCTAGACTGGGCCCTCACTGCAGGGAATCATGTACAATGCTATTCTTATTTTGTATTATTACTTAGGTGACTAATGACCGATGCGGTTAAGACGATTTCCCCCCAGAAAGTTAGCTAGGAGAAAAACACTCCGAACCGCAAACCGCTTCATATCAATTGTGTGTTCTCGCTTATTTACAAGAAACCAACACAAGCTAAAAGTGAGTGAAAATAAAATTCAAGTTCACCAAAAGACAAAGTTGTATTCTCCAAAGAGGAGGAATTGGAAAGAGCTGACAGATAATGGAGGAAGAAAGAGGGAACCTGGAAGATTCGGTTTGAGATCCACAGTCAACTGAATCGCAAGAAGAGAATCATCTCTGTCCCTTGTGCCAAGTATGGCTCGAGAGTCCCCAACATTTCCAATGACAAGATTTGGACCCTATGCAAACAGTCAAAGCAATTGTATGATTTTTTTATCAACATGGATATGTCACAAACTCGTAAAATTTATTAAAAAATCAAGTTTGAAAGTCTATGAATCAACACCTGCTTGATCAAGGTTACTGCTGTTGTCCCACTGCAGAAGCAATCAATATGTGCATGCATTCTGAGTTCCCTATCCATGCTTTTGAATGCCTTAAGAAACGACTCTTTCAGCGTCAGAAAGATCTCAGGAAACTTTTCCGTATCCTCAAGATCAACGGAGGCTCTAGATTCTTCATCAGCAGATATGAAGGCAGTATCTTCAGAATTTATGCTTCCGGCAGCATTAAGGCTTATCTCCCTGAGAACATCCTCACTGGTTATACTCACTTCCCAGTGAGAACTCAGTTTTAGAGGAAGAGAATCCCTCACTCTTTTTGCAACCATGTGACCATAGGGACCGTGGCCATCAAAAACACCACAAAAAACAGTATCTGTTCTTGATCCAAAATTCTGGAAATCCACAGCAATAGAGAATTAGTAAAGAGCATTTTAAAGTGCAATCAGACTGTAACTAAAACTACTAAAAATCTTAATTACAAGGAAAGCAAAGGTGATTTATGGCGTAACAGAGCCAACAGCACAAGCCCCAACTAAACAGTAATATGTAAATGAGGGGAAAGAGGCAAAGAGGAGATCAGACAAGTGGATATGTTGGCTATTGCTGATCATGACGAGGCATGAAGAAGATAGAGATTCTCCATTTATTCAATATGAAAAAATAAGCACAATAATAGCTTTTAAGTTCTCCTAGTCCTCCATTGATATGAGACTCATCTGAATGCTGTCACTTACCAAAAAAAAAAAACACACACACACACTAACACATGTAAGTTGAGAGAAATCTGACAAAGAACCATCCCAGTTCTATAATAGAACATTGCAGCAACTTCACATGTATAAGAAAGAGCAAAAGGAGCTTGTTTCAAGGGATGCTTGAATTGTATGACAGTGAAGATGATCCAAATCTTTTGTTGCTCAAATACGGACTGATTAGCAAATGTGAACAACAAAAAAATAAAAATAAAAAAAGGTTCAAATTTGCACGATAGAAGCATGGTAGTGTGAACTGACTGAGACAACTTATAATATAAGAACCCGCAGCCAATTAATATAAAATGCTGCTATTTTCTTGAACTAGGATAAGGCTCCGTTACGCAGAATAGTCCTCTGAAGAAGGAAACGACAGGAGAATGAAAATAAGATTAGAATTGAGAACTTTCTCAATCAAATCCCACATCCAAGTAAAATTAGTTATTCAGCTATATACCCATCAAAGATATAAAACTAGAAGAGAAAATAATACTCTTCTGTTGGCGAATCAAACAAATACAAGAAATTCAATAACATTAAGCTATTCAAGGAACACAGTAAACAAATTTGAATCCAATAAACTAGAACCTTTGATCATTTCAACAAAACGAAAAACCGATTAAAACATGAACCATAACATGTGAAGATGAGAAATAGCTAACCTCCCAAACAATCATGGCATCCTGGTTCGTTCCTTTCTTGCCTTGTTGAGTAAAAAGGGAAGCAATCTCACTTGATCCATTCAAGAACAACCTCCCCGGAATCCTATGCAATGGCTCGTCCCTTCGATAGTCAAATGAAGAATTATGTGAGCCCAGTTTTTTCTTCGAATTCTTCCTCTTCCTGATCCCCAGGGCAGGGGAGGACGGCGAACCAGGAATAGGGCTCCTGCCTTCTGCAGAGAAGCAGGACCCCATTCTGAGGGCCCTGATAATGTTTAATATGCAATCCAGACCAGCTATACAATCACACCCCTTATTCTCCGTAGACGAATCCGTTAGACCTGTTGGTGAAATACCAACAAACCTTTTCGAATTCGCAGCCAGCAAAAACAGATTAAGCCCACTGCTGCTTCAGCCTCAAAATATCCTCAAATCACAATCATTTGCCAAATCTCCAAAAAAAAAAAATCCCCTTTTCAAAATTGGCAGCCAAATCACCAGACCAATCTTCAATTAGTTAAACTTCCACAAACCCTTTTGAATTCCACAGCTTAATGATCAGATTCAATCCCTCATCTACCTCAAATCTCTTCCATTACCATCCTCCAAGCAAATTCATGAACTCAGAACCTAATAATAATCACACCCTTTTAATTCTTTTGTTGCAAACACACAATCAAAGCAAAAGGAAAACATAATCAATCAGAAATCTAAAACTAAATTTGATTCTCTCAAAGCTTTCCACTTACCAGGAAAGAAAAGGTGACTTTTGAAGCAGCAATGATAAAGAATCTTCTTCACTTCCACTTTTCTTTTTTATTTCCCTTTTCTTGTCATAAAAATGGAATAATTAAAAAAAATGCACAAAAACAAAAGCAGATCTGCTGTACAACAAAACTTATCCAATCACAAGACACAACTTCTTCTCCAACTTTGACATGCAAACCAAACTAATAAATCTCATAATCATTCAACAAATCACCAAAACAAAAACAAAATAAACCAATCAATCAAACTTGTTCCTCACCAAACTTGATAGAAAAGGAAGAAAAAACCAAACTTTGTCACGAATTGCTTGGAATTCAGCTCCAAATCCCCTACCAAAACTGCAACTTTACACCAGATCAAGCTAAAACTGATCCAAAAATTACCAAAACTGGCAACAAAAGAATGTGAAAACAAAAGGGCAGTTACAGTTCACAACTGGGTACAAAAAAAAGGACCACTCTCACGACATGAAGACCCCAGGACAATACTGTGAATGGTGGTTTCAGGGGAAAAAAAAAAGAAAAAGAAAACACAAAAAAAAAAAAAATCTCTCTTTCTTTGTTTGTTGGATTGAAGAAGAGAGAAAAGAGAACAAACAGAAAAGAGAGAAAGGTTCAATGCAGAGAAATGACCACAACCACCCAACAACAAACCCGCTCTTTTTTTTATTTTTTATTTTATTTATTTTTTCTCAGAGACAGAGAGAGAAAAATCTTTGGTGTCTAGAGAGAGAGAGAGAGGAAGAGGGTCACTTTAAGAAGATTTGGATAAACTGGTGGGTATAAATACAGATTATCAGGATAATTATTTTAATAATAATAATAAAAAAATTATTTCTCTTTTTAGTTTCTTTTTTTTATTTATTTTAATTATATATATAATATAAATAAATTTTCTTCGTAACCGTGATTAGAGTTCGAGTATTGCCTTCATTAATAAACTCCTCTCACATAGCAAAAGTTACTTTCTAAATCATATTTATAATAATTAATCTCGACTGAACTTGATAAATTTTACTAGATATATTCTATCACACCGTGTTAATATCTAACATTATAAATTCAATTCAATAATAATAATATTTATTAAAAAAAAAAGTCTAGGTGTTAAACCAACCCAATACAGATTTGATGTTAAGAAAATATTATTTAATTAAAAAAAAAAAGAGAGAAATTATTGTTGAGGAGAGAAGAAACATTAGATTTGGTAGTTTGTGGATGCTTGTTGTCTTTGTGTTGGCAGAGAGAGATTCCATTTCCATTTGCATGCATCTACTTTTTCATTTTTTTTATTTTTTATTTTTTATATATTTTTGGATTTCAATTTATTAATAATCTTTATTGTTTGGTTTTGATTTGTGATTTTTTTTTTAATTATTTAATTTATGTGTCTCTGACTTTTTGGAGATCTTTGCAGTTATGCCCTTGTATTTGGAGATATTTTCATAGGATGCCTTTTTGTGTTGTCAAGTTTGTAATGGCTAAAGCAAAAGTCAAAATTCAAAAAAGTTAATTTTTTTTATTTAAAAAAAAATAAGAAAAGAGTGAGTTTACATATACAGTAAAAGGTTAATAAAAAATTTATATATTTTATTTAAAAGATAATTAATTGTGTAATAAAAGATATACAAAGATAATTATTGGAAAATTTTAAAAAAAAATCCTGCGGCTTAATTTTTTTTGAAAACATAATAATATAATTTCAATTTTAGTTGAAAATCCTTCTTACAAGGGAGTTTTTGATACATATTTATGAGATTTTTTAACTAAATTTTAAAATTATAAAGTGTTTTAGTATAAAATAAGAAAAATTTTACCTAAATTTAAAATTAAAGGACTACTTTTACAAAATGGTTAAAATTTAGGGGTATTTTGTGAATCTTTCTATAATTATTTTATTAAGTTTGAGATTTTAATATTAATGTAGAAAGGCGCATATTAACCTGACTTTAAAAATATATATGTATTTATATAAATATAAAATAAAAGTACAATTAATGTAGGTAGACCTCTTCCGTGTTGAAAGTAGACGGTTTTCGCTATAAAAGTAGATGGCTTCCGCCATAAAAATGGATATTCGGACCGTATTAGTAGGATTTAATCTCGATAGATTCCGGTTGTCCTATGATTAAAGTGTCAAATCTAAAAAAAAAAAAAAATAGCAATATATGCTCGTTTAAGCTGTAAAACTGTTACATTTTAGTTAAAATTAGAGCAGAAGTCAAAATGATAATCTATAAGTTGTTATTTTAGCTTAAAGAGTTGGAGGTCGTTTATTTTTTCACTTAACACTTAAAGGATCTAAATTGAACATATTAAGTTTTTTTTTTTAAGTGGTCAAATAACTTAAAATAAAAATTTATAAATTTTGACTTATCACTTAGCACATAATCAGTGAATCATAATTAACATATTTTCTTCCATAACTATTATTATTATATTAATATTATTTTTAATTTTATATTCATTCAGATATTTCTATCTTAAAAAAAATAAATAATCAACACGTTTATTCAATCGTTAAAAGAAAAAAAATATATATCATTCAGATTTTAGTTTCTATCCAATCTTTAGAAAAATTTAAACATATCCAATCTTCAAATAAAAAAAACAATTGACCCCTTATTCTAAATACTAATTATTTAGATGTTTTGTAAATTGTAATAATTAGTATTTCTTTTGAAATTCATCAAAAGGACAATCTTGTAATCAATTAAAATTTGTCTGAATTCTCTCTTTTTTTTTCTTTTTTTTTTTTTGAAATCCTGAATTCTCTTTTGTATGCTAGTGAAGTCCAACCTCCAATAATTAAACCATCTGATTGGTTTGTATTTCAAGCAAATTTGAAGCAGAGTTACTAAATTTTATTTTTCATTTAAAAAAAAAATAAGAATATTATTATCATAGTAAGATTTTGGATATGTGTGCCAATTCTCACATTCCAAAACTAATTAAGTTTTGAGTGTGACACAACTCAATACACTTCCTATTTTTTATTCCAATTTTATTTATTTACAAATATTAAAATATTTGATATATATTAAATTTTATTTAAAAATAATATAAATTTATTTATTTATTTTTAAAAATATTTTATTTTAATTATAAAAAATAATTTTTTTATCACTATAATTTAATATAATATTTTTTTTTAATTTATACTACACCAAATACGCGTTTACTAATCAATAATAAAAATTAAAAGAAATTAAATTCTATTGAAAAGACAACAGGAAATGAAACTTAATTCCCTAGATTGCAGTGGGGAATTATTTCATTTCCAGCAGTAACTTAATTCTTAATTTGTGTGTGAGATCCATAAAACTTGATTCTCAACTGTTTTTGTAAATTAGGAATTAAGTTTACTTTTCCTTATTAGGATTCTTAATTAGTAAACGCGTCCTAAATAATAGATAATTTATTTTTAGTTTGATCTATATTTCAATTAAACATATCACCGTACTAATTTACTATATTTTATTGGCACATAATACTGTGAGTGCACATTTTATTTTTTTGGAAAGAAACAATTGAAGGTCTTGTAACTGGCCCAAAATAAAATGTGAATTTTGATAGAAAAACTTAAGATTTGATTCATCATTTAGTTAAGCAAAAGATGAATCATGAATTTTTTTTTTATATCTAACTTTTATTTTCTATTATATTTAATAAGAAAGAGTATTTTATCTTTTTTATTTTTATCATTAGTAAAACTTATTTTAAAAGGGTTATTGCACAAACACCCTTGAGTCTAAGTATAATTGTATGCATATGAACCTTTTGTCAAAAATTGTACAACAATCCCTTGTGGTTAGTTAATTTTCATCTAAACTATCGATTGACCAACTTTTAAGTGTGAAAAGTTTAAAATGCCCTTAGTTAATAATTTTTCTTTTATTTTATTACCCTTAAAATTAATTGTTTAAATATTATTTATATAAAAATGAATATTAAAAAGAAAAATTTCCTCCACCATCTAATTAGATTATATGGTGGAAAATTAAGAGATCCACACACACATATATATTACCTTATTCCTTCTTCATATTGTTGAATTTTTTTCTTCCTTAAATTTCCATTCTTGTACATTTTAGACATGAAAAAGAAAAAATCACCAGATTTATATATACAAATAAATGCATTCCAAAACTGTTATATTTTTCTTATATTAAATATAAAAAAATTAACCCAATTATATAAACTTGAAAAGGTACTTACTTTATTATTTATCATATAAAGACCACTTTTTTTTTATATACCACATATGGCGGTGACGACTAAAATCTAAAACATTGCTAAACTAAATGAGTGTCTTTACCACTGAACCACATTCGACGGCGAAGGCAACTAATTTTATATCACACAAAACAAATCATAATGTGACAGCCTATACTAGTCTAAACAAACAAACAAAAAAAGAAGAAGAAAAAATTATGGAAGACTCTAACTATATTATATTACCATTTTACATCACTAGAGTAGCTTAGGTATGTGTTTGCATTTGATCATTCTAATCTTAACTAATAAATTAATTAAAAATAGATTAATTTTATGTTAATGGGCCATCAATTGTGGTCCCAAAATCTATTTCAACTTTTTTAAATAAGCAAATTATTAATTTTGGTCAAGGAAACAACATGCATCTAAAAACTATTACCATCCACTTTCTCTATTTTTTTAAAAAATTATTATTAATAACGCCGCCCAATCTGATTTAGTGTCAAAGATATTCATTAAGTCTGACAATTTCTTAACTTCGAATCGCCACCACCACAAATAATATGTCACATTAATTTATAAACCGTCACATTAATTTATAAAGATTTTAAATTATGTAAGCTTTAATTTCACATATTTTAATGGAGTAACTATTGTTCTCAAAAGGTTGCAATATGACTAAAAAAAATAAACTTATTGATTTTATGAATCATAAAATTTGTGTTAAATTATAGGATGATATTTATTTTGGTTTCTATATTTTCTTAAATTATTTTTTTTATTGATATTTTTATTTTGCTCGCGTAGTTTCTAACTTTTTAAAAATCAATCATTTTAATCATTCTAACTAAATTTTTTATAATCAAATATGATAGAATATGCATATTGATAATTTTACCCTTAACTTTAAATGATTAAGTTAAAAATACGATTTTACTCTTTATTTTTTAAAATTTAACAAATTAACCTTAATTTTTACATTCAATAAAAATCTAATATGTGTTAATAAAAAAAATTAAAATTATAAAATACACAAAATTTATCAAAAAAGACCTTAAATATTAAAAAAACATAAATTAATTAATTAACACCAAAATTAAAAACTTTTAAAAAAATCAATAAAAGAATAACTAATTTATAAAAATTCAATAATTCAAGAAAATACTATAAATTAATATTAAAATACAAAAAAATAAATTATAATAAATTAAAAATTAAAAATAAAATAAATTATTAAAGTAATAAAAAAATTTAAAAATATCAGGAGAGGAGACATCATTATTTTAAAATTATAAGATTTTAATTAACATTTTTAAAAATAAAATAAATTATTAAAAGTAATATTTAATTATTTTTTTATGCTTTTATTTTTCAATTGTTATTATTTTATTTTAAAATTTTATTTTTATTTAATAATTTTATATTTATTTTTTAAACTTAATTTATATTTTTATGTCTAAAAACTGAAATACTCATAACTCATTATATTTGACTAACTGTTGATTAATAGAATGACTAAATTGATGAATTTTAAAAAATGAACCATACGAACCAAAAAAAAATATCAATTAAAAGTAATAATTCAAAAAAAATTAAAGACCAAACTGATTTTTATCGTAAATCAACATTGTAGATTTGACATTCAATTTCATGCATTGGCATCTAACTCCACATATAAAAATACTTGTATTGAAATTTTATAAATTTTACAATCAATATTATAAATATAACGTTCAATTTTGTAGATTTTAAATTTGTAATAAGGCCTGAAACTACTGTAGATCAATAGAAGTTGATACGCATGAGATCTTTTCTTATCTAATTTAAAAAAGAACCTCTAAACATTTTAAAATTAAACTAATTTCCCTAATCATTTAAAGAAATTCCATCTTGACCCATAATTATTGTCCTTTTATTTTACTAATAATCTAATTTTTTTTTTTTTTGTTAATGGATAGGATACAGCTTAGCTAAGCTGTGAAGAGATCTTGCACATGATAACACAAACAATTGTTCCCTATCAATAGAAAAATCCAAGTCATTCTTTTGTAGGGTAGAGCACTACATGTGTAAAGACAATAATGCCCCTAATGCCTACACATATATTAAAAAAATTTTAAAAATAAAAAATCTGAAATTCTATCAATGAGGACACCAAACTCTAGAACATTCTGAAAAGGGTTAACTACACTCAACAACACTAAAGTTGGACAATATTACACGAAACGGTAATATTTGTTATAATAGTATAAACTTTCTATTGACCGCATTAATTAATGTTTTAACTAATCTTAAAGATGTAAAAAGTCTAAATTACCATGACTTAGTTATTTTATTAGTTTAAAAAGTGAAAGAAAAAAAAACCATATAGATGGAAGAGATCCGCAGTCTCCCCCCATTTTTTATTTTTATTTTTTAAAATATTTGGGTAATTTTTGTATTTTTTGTGTATATCTTCTAATTATCAAAATGTTTAAAAAAAATTTTCAATTTTTTATTATTTTAGTTATATATTGTGGTGTAAAAATACTTTTTTTTTTTCCAATACCAACAAATTAATGGTTAGTTAAACCATTAATTAACATAGTCAAGCGAAAGTTTGTGTAATTATAATAAAGACTGTCGTTGCAACTCGCATGCAATAATATCTAACCTTAGGGTTACAAGTGCAATTAACCCTTCTTAAAAATAGTCATCCACATAAAAATTCATCTATCAATCAAAAATTAATTATAATAATAATATAAAATATATTATTATAATTTTAATTAATATTAAAATATATTATTTTTAATTAGAATAAAATTTATTAAAATAATTTTGATATTTTATATATAAATAATTATAATAATAATATAAAAAAAGAAGTTTGTTAAAAAAAAAGGTTGTGTTTAAAAAAAATTATTAAAAATAAAAGAGAAAGATGGTGGGACTAATTTTGTGGTAGGACAAATTCTGCTACTTAAATGAGTGACGTTGGACTGGATTTTGTCCAGTCCAGGATCACTCCAAATAGCTGATTGGATTAAGATTAGTCCAATCCCAGTCCAATCCAGCTTAACAAACGGGCCCTTAGTGTCTTGCTAGAAATAATGGAATCATGAGTCATGACAACTTGGCAAATCCTTGCCTTAATTTGGAAAAAAATTTGTTTTCCTTTAAAGATAGATATATATATATATAATCTATGGTCTAAAACCCCATTATTCTTTTTTTTTTCTTTTTTCTTTTTTGGAATAGGTAGCTTTTGTTAATTAGAAAATATTTCCAAAATTGGATTGGTAATTGAACATTGATGGAGGATAATTAGGCAATAATTTTGGACCATACAATAAGTTATATAAAACTAGTGTAAAAGACAAGGAAGCATGAGCTGTGTTTACTGTTTAGTACCATTTTTATTTCATTATTATCTTCTAGCATGTGTGTTTTTAGTTGTCTACTCATGTATATGTTGAGCTTAAAATTGACTCGAATTAGATATATACCGTATAATGGAATATAAATATTTTCACTGTTAATTTTAAAATCGATCAGTTAATTAATAGTGTTTAATATTTAATTATGGATAATTATTAGTGTTTTTCCGAACGAAAACTATAACCAACTCGTTAAATATATCGATTTGATGATCATATATTACAATAAAATTTTTCAATTTAACTTAGTAAAATATGTGAAATGTTTATTATTACGTTTTAATGGATGACTCCAAATTGCACTCATATTATTGGGTTTTATTTTTTGTCCTTAAAAAAATCAATTTGGAAAATCATAGGGAAAGTAAAGTGGGGCCACTTTCTAAAATTGAAAACTTGAGAAAAATGAATGACAAATTATTGTTTTTGTTGAGCTGGCATGGGGTCGGATGTGTCTACCAAACATCTACTTATAAGAGATATAAGAAATCTGCCTATTTTTATTTTTTAGATACTACCTGCCTTCGGTGGTATCAGTTAAATCTAAGACATTATTAAATTGAATAAATATTTTTTTTACCGAAGATTATGTTTTTTAAATTTTTTTATGAACACCACATTTATAGTAATTCTAGTCCAACATAGTCTTATTGTACTCCATTTGACTTTATTTTGTTAAAAACAAAAATTGAGATACGTGGGTTTAATACATAACCAAATAATATGATATATAAGTTGTCAACACTATCCACGTACTATATTATTTTCGTAATCAAACATTACTCTTACTCTTAATAGAATGGATAAATATTTTTATTTCTCATATCTTTTTACAAGAGATTTTTATAAATTTAAAATATAATAACAAAAAATGTTCTTGAAACATTTCGAACTTATTTGAATCTACCTATAATTTAACAGTCAATTAAACCCTTTTTTTTTTCTTTTAAAATATTTTGAAGAACATCTTGAATTGGTGTCAAAAATCGAAAATTATTCCATAAAGTATTTTTATTTTTTGAGATACCATTTGTGGTGGTGTCGACTCCAACCAGAAATATTGTCAGGCTGAATAAGCGTTTTTATCATTGAACCACATTGGGCTGTTGTAGTTATTTCATAAACTTAAAGATCTTCATATAACGAACAATATATAACAAAATTATCCAAGCGGGATCTCGCACTTTATTTTGTCAGGTAAAGCGTATTTTGGCCAAATTTTCACTCCAAATAAATTCTCCATGACGAAAAAATGTGTAAATCCCGCATCATATATATACATATATATATAATATTTTTTTTAAAGCTGATATAGAACAGGTCAGACGTCTGTCTGGACCTACTGAGATTTGTCATTATATGTATGGATAGTGTAACATCCCAAATTTCGGATAATTAATTTTAAATATGTGGATAAAATATTTGTAAGTTGAGAGGTGTAAAACGTAATTAAATGTATATTTATTTTTATGGTTTCCAGGTGGACCAGATGGAACGGTCCAGAAATGATGTATGAAGAAAAGAGTGAAAAAAAAAACTGGGACAATGAGTACCGCGACTCTCACTGCGACCAGAGATCGCGATGAGTTGCTTGCGGTGAAAAATGGAATTATCGGGCAGTGAGCACCGCGACCAGTCATCGCGACCACAGATCGCGCTGACTAGCTCGCGGTGAAAATATCAAATTCTGGCAGTGAGCAACGCGACCACAGATCTCACTGACTGGCTCGCGATGAAAAAGTAAAATTCGGGTAGTGAGCATGGCGACCACCAGCACGACCAGGGTACCGCGATGTGTGATCGCGATAAAGGCGGTGGAGTTGCTCCAGTGAGCAACGCGACCTGGTAGCGCGACCACAGGTCGCGACGACGGTCGTGATGACTGAAAGATTTTAAAAAAGAATAAGTTGTCACAGAAGTCTCTGGAAAAAAACAGAACAGAAAATAGAAAGGAAGGAAAAGAGAGACCGAAAGAGTGCGAGAGAGAAGAAGAAGAGGAAGAAGAAGAAGAGAAGAAGAAGAAGAAGAAGAAGAGAAGAGGAAGGAAAGAGAGAAGGAAAGAAAAGAAAAAAAGTAAAAGAGAAAGAAAAAGGGAAAGGAAAAAGAAAACCTAGAAACGCGATTGTCGAGAGAAAAACGGTATTCAGGTTGGTGTATACTTGTTTTCGAAACTCTTACAAAAGTATGAAGTATTTTTAGTCTGAATATGCAACTTATTTAAATAACCTAGTGATTATATGTCTATATTGTCTTTCTTGGAATGATTTTATTTTAGAGTGTATTTCGATCGTATTTCGATTATTACGATTTCGTTGAAATTACTTGTTTTAGACTTTTGTATGAATATTGTTTATTTTCCATGAAAATCTATGTATATTTGAAGAATATTGTTTGAATTGTATATTTATTGAGTGACCGTTGATTTGTAAATTACAGTGAATATTTGAAAATGTTTTATCGAAACGGCCCTAGGATACTTAGACATAGAAATGGATAAAGGAGGTTGGTATACCAGCTGTGTTAGTTTAGCAGTACTGCGCCGTTATTATTAGTGATTGTTGTTGCGGGGCAATCTCGGACAATCACAACGATTCTAATGATTGTTGTTGCGGGGCAATCTCGGACAATCACATAGATATCAGTGACTGTTGTTGCGGGGCAACCCCGGACGTCACATTGAAACTACAGTGATTAGACCCATATTCCAGTCCTGAAAGATTATGTTGGGTATTCTAGAGGGCCAGAATTGAAGTGAATGGAATGCTATGTTTATAAGTGAATTTAGAAATCGATTTCATACGTTTATTTCATTATTGAATTTGAAATGATAGTAACAGAATTGAGATTGCTTTAAGAGGAAATGATTATAAACTAATTTATGATTTGGTTTTATATGGATTATAAATTGTAATGAGTGTTGCTTTGAGTTGATTTCATCAATTTTATTTCTGTAAATGATTTGAATCGTAATATGTTTATATACGATTATATTGTGATATTTTCTTTTATTTATGAAAAGTTATTTATGATTTTGATACTTGAGTTTAGTGTACACCCACTAAGCTATATGCTTAGCGCGTCGGTTTTTATCGCGCGTAGGTCACAGGGATTGTAGTAGCCAAAATATGTCTGGCCCAAAGACAAAGCCCATAGCTAAAAGTGGGACTACACTCTCATGTAGTACGACGGTGGCTCAGCATGAAGATCAAGTCGCACGACATGAAGTACCATCATATAGACGTACTAGTTCGAAGATCTTGTCGTACGACATGAAGCACTCATGTAGTACGATGACGTACTAGTTCGAAGATCTTGTCGTACGACATGAAGCACTCATGTAGTACGACGACGTACTAGTCCGAAGACTATGTCGCACGACATGAAGCACTTATGTAGTACGACCGTGCTACATCACCCAATCGTGGTCCAGATTGACAAGAAACCTACATGTCGTACGATATAGCATCTCCGTCGCTCCGAGGGAGACCAGATTGTGATCTACTTTGAAATAGGTCCTACAAAGTCATAATGACACTTGATGGCAGCCCAATCAAAAGAAGCACCCAGATGCTTTCTTGGTGGAAGACAGAGAAGAGAGAATGATGAGATCCCTCAAAAAGAAGAAGCATCAGTCTCCTATAAAGAGGAAGATAAATCCCTCATAAAAAGGACGGCCGAAAAACTGAGATCCAGAGATTACTGAGAAAGAACCACACCCTCCGGCCATTGCTCATCTTCTCCGATCACCCTCCGACCTTACATCTCCTTTAATCAAAGAAACCCCAACTGTGAAGATAGCAGGAAGTATTTCTCACCCATCTACATTTACAAACATTACACTTTTACTAGCACTCGCTAACTTGATCGTCGGAGTGACTTTGGCCGGCACCACCCCGGTGTCCCATACGTCCTGCGGGTCACGTGCGTTCTGTCTTTGCAGGTTGTAGTGCCCCGTGTCCCCGAGTGATTTTTGAGGACTACAATTTGGCGCCCACCGTGGGGCACGACAATCTCTAAGCAAGCAAAGGTAGAACGCGGCAACCCCGACTATGTCATCTGACGATTTTCATCACGACGCGATGGAGGTTAGGGTACAACTCCTCATATCCCAGATGCAAGAGAATACCCAAAGGCTCCAAGCACTCGAACAAGAGAATCAACGAGTGTTGGCAGAGAACCAAGAATTGCAGAATAGGATCAGTTCGCTCACTGCCGTACGACCGTTTGGAGACGCTTCGACGTCCCAACCCGTGCCATTTGAGCAAGCCACTCACGCTACTTATTACGCGCCAGTCCGCCCGGACGAACATGGTACTACCGTTAGAGACCTCGATCCAACCCACGTGGGCTCAGAGCCCAACATTCGAGTTACTAGTGGACCCCATATCGTCGCACGACATACGACAGAGAATATACCAAATAGGATGGGAGGACATCGATCAGACGACGTGGCAAGAGCAATACAAGGGGTACCACCTATATCCACTCCCAATGGCAACGTCGGCTCAACCCAACCTACCATCCCGTTACAAGGAACGTCATCCGGCCCTTCGCATTCAGCGCCGTCAGACTCAAACCGAGTGAGCGCCGAGCCGACCTTGGCCAACCAAGACTTGGCACGAAGGTTCACAGAGATGGAAGCACTCATCCAACGCATTCCGGGAATGCCCACTCCTATAAAGAAAAGTGCGGCCAATAGTTTTGCCGACTCTCCCTTCGTCGACACAATAGCATTGGTGGAGATGCCAAGGAAGTTCAACTTTCCAGGTATGAAGCAGTACGACGGTACGACGGATCCCGACGACCACATTGCGCAGTATCGACAACGGATGTTCACAGCCGCCGTCCCGCGTGACCTTAGGGAAGCATGTATGTGCAAAGGTTTCGGTTCAAGCCTCGTAGGACCTGCCCTACAATGGTACACCAACCTTCCCAATGTTTCCATCAACTCTTTTGCTCAACTCACTGACACCTTCGTAGAGCAGTTCGCTAGTAGTCGGAAGTTAGAAAAACAATCCGACGACCTTTACACAGTCAGCCAAAGGAGGAATGAACGCCTACGTGACTTTGTTGGCCGTTTCAACCATGAGAAAGTGTGCATCCCTCATTGCAACCAGGCGACAGCCATATCAGCCTTCCGCAAGGGTCTACTCTATGATTCCGATCTGTACAAGGAGCTCACCAAATACCCTTGTAAAACCATGGAAGACGTCCTCGCCAAGACATGGGCACAGA
This sequence comes from Xanthoceras sorbifolium, assembly GCA_003430845.1. NCBI lineage: Eukaryota > Viridiplantae > Streptophyta > Magnoliopsida > Sapindales > Sapindaceae > Xanthoceras > Xanthoceras sorbifolium. The sequence goes on along the minus strand of CM010619.1, from coordinate 4,286,327 downwards.
TAAAATGGGAAGAAGACGAAGTAAACCATAAACCTAATACAGCGAACTACAAGGAAGATAAGTCGGAGAGGATGGTCGAACAACGAATCAACACCCGACGCAGCGGGCCATATCCAGCCGTACCCCGAAGGGACAGCCGTATGATGTACGAGCGCCGGCGCGACGACAGACCACCAAGGCCGTTCGTTCGTCCAAAAAACATAACACCAGAATACAACTTGAACATCAGACCAACGGAGGTAGTTGCCATACTGAAAGGAATGGGTAGGTCGGTTCGTTGGCCAGACAAGATAATGAGCCCGCCGGATCAAAGAGACAACTCTAAATGGTGCGAATTCCATGGAGACCACGGCCATCGAACTGAGCATTGCGTGGCGCTACGATTGGAAGTGGCCGAACTACTCAAGAAAGGCCACCTTAAAGAATTCCTGACCGATAAAGGTAAGCAAACTTTTATGAATAAAGAGGGGTCGCGCGACATTGCTTCAATACCACCACCAGAACCTCCCAAACACGAGAGAACTGTGAACGTCATCTCTGGCGGGTCTGAAGTGAATGGAGTAACCTACTCGGAGGCAAAGCGCCACTCACGACAGGCCGGTCGTACGAACATCCAACGAACTCGTACGGCGGATCCCACGTGTAACTACCCAATCAGTTTCAGCAGCGATGAGCACATGGATTTATTCAATCCCCACCACGACGCACTAGTCATCTCACTGACGGTGGCCAATTGTTTGATCAGACGGATCCTAGTGGACAATGGAAGCTCGACAAATGTACTCTTCCTCGACGCATTGAAATAGATGCATATTGACGAGTGTAACATCATACGTCGCTCTACAATCCTTGTAAGATTTAGTGGGGAACACAAGAATACTCTGGGAGAAATCACCCTTCCAGTATACGCGGAAGGTGTCAACTTAAACACACGTTTCCTCATCCTGGACTGTCCGTCGTCCTACAACATAATCATGGGTCGCCCATGGATTCATGAGATAAGGGCAGTGCCCTCAACATATCATCAGGTCATCCGTTTCCCTACCAGATGGGGAGTCCATGAGATCCGAGGGCAGCAAAAGACCTCGCGTGACTGCTACCAAAACACTCTTAAAAGCAGGTCGTCCGACTTATAGCAATTACAGAATGAGAGCACCCCCACCAACAAAGACGAACCTGATATGGAAGAACTCGACGAAGTATCCATACATCCCGATTTCCCAGACCACAAAGTTAGTATCGGATCTCGCCTTCCACAAAATATCCGAGCAAGACTACTCAGCTTCTTGACAGCGCGGCACGACAGCTTTGCATGGTCGCACGCAGACATGATCGGAATTAGCCCAGAAGTCCTAGTGCATAAGTTGCAAGTCGACCCGGATCATCCACCTGTGAAGCAAAAAAGGAGGAAGTTCGCGCCCGAGCGCAACAAGGTTATAAATGAAGAAATCCAAAAGCTAATCGACATTGGCTCGGTGAGAGAAGTAAGTTACCCAGACTGGCTCGCGAACGTAGTGGTAGTGAAGAAAAAGAATGGGAAGTGGCGAGTTTGCATCGACTTCACAGACCTCAACAAAGCTTGTCCAAAGGATTCCTTCCCTCTCCCACACATCGACATGATGGTAGACGCTACGGCAGGCCATGAACTATTGAGCTTCATGGATGCATTCTCCGGTTACAACCAAATCCTTATGCATCCAGATGACCAAGAGAAGACTTCTTTCATCACGGAGCGCGGCATTTTTTGCTACAAAGTAATGCCATTCGGTCTCAAGAACGCTGGGGCAACCTACCAAAGATTAGTCAACAAAATGTTCGCAACCATGCTTGGACAGACTATGGAGGTCTATATCGACGACATGCTAGTGAAGTCGTTAGTAGCAGACCAACACCTCGATCACCTCCGGCAGTCGTTCGACATCATCGACGAGTATGGGATGAAGCTTAATCCAACCAAATGCTCCTTCGGCGTTTCCTCGGGAAAGTTCCTTGGCTATTTAGTAACCAAGAGAGGCGTCGAGGCCAACCCAGATCAACTCCAGTCCGTCATGGATCTAAGGTCCCCCAAAAGCATCAAAAACGTACAAAAGCTAACTGGACGGCTCGCGGCCCTCAACCGATTCATTTCAAAGTCGTCTGAAAAATGTAAGCCTTTCTTCGATGCTCTAAGAAAGAGCAAGTCATTTGATTGGAATCAAACAAACGAGGACGCCTTCCAAAATATAAAAAGGTATCTAGCAAGCCCGCCTCTACTGTCCAAACCCAAGGAAGGCGAGACCCTCCTGCTCTACCTCGCTGTATCCGAAACGGCCATTAGCGCTGTATTGATAAGGGAGGAAGATGACAAACAACTCCCCGTATACTACATCAGCAAGACTCTACTCGATGCAGAGACAAGGTACGCCCAACTCGAAAAATTAGCCCTCGCACTAGTCACCGCCGCAAGGAAACTACGACCGTACTTCCAATGCCACACTATTAGTGTACTCACTGCCTTCCCCTTGAAGAGTGTCCTACATAAACCTGAACTATCCGGCCGTCTAGTGAAATGGGCCGTAGAGCTGAGCGAGTACGACATCAGCTACCAACCTCGCACGGCGATCAAGTCGCAAGTACTGGCGGATTTCATAGCAGACTTCACACCAGGGATTCTACAACGAGCGGAGGAAGAACTTTGCACTATGTCGTGCGACACGCCAAGGGAGGAGTGGAGTTTAGCAGTTGATGGATCAAGTAACGCTAGAGGCAGCGGGCTGGGAATAGTACTTACCTCCCCTACGGAGCACGTCATCGAGAGGTCCATCAGATGTGGATTCAAGACCACCAACAACGAAGCCGAGTACGAAGCCCTCATAGCCGGGCTCACCTTGGCAAAGGACTTACACATCGAACGAATCAAGGTACGCAGTGACTCCCAATTAATTGTGAGACAATTGCAAGGGTCCTATCAAGCCAAAGATTTAAAAATGTCGGCCTACTTGACCTTGGTAAAAGAGTTACAAGCTTCATTCAAGTCATTCGACATCGAGCAAATACCCAGATCCGACAACGCGCATGCTGACGCACTGGCCAATCTTGGGTCCGCACTAGCTACCACAATTGAACGAACTATTCCAATGGTGTTCGTCCAATGGCCAGCCGTATGGAAGCCGACAAAGCTGGAAATCAAACCAATTTCGGACAAGCCCACTTGGATTACCCCGATCCACGACTATTTGAGGGACGACACCCTCCCATCTGACAAGGTAGAAGCTCGAAGAATTAAAATCAAAGCCGCCCGATTTTCTATAATAGAAGGTCAACTTTACAAGCGATCCTACTCCGGGCCCTACCTCAAATGTGTCGACCCAGTCGAAGCTCAGCAAGTACTCAAGGACTTACACGAGGGACAATGTGGAAATCACTCGGCCGGGAGAAGCCTAGCCAATAGAGCAATCACGGCCGGGTATTACTGGCCCACCATGCGATCCGAGTCGCACGACCTCGTCAAAAGGTGCGACCCCTGTCAGCGCTTCGCCCACGTTTCACATCAACACCCGGAAAAACTCCACCCCATCTCAGCACCATGGCCCTTCATGAAGTGGGGCATGGACATAGTAGGGAAATTGCCCGTCGCTACCGGAGGAAAAGTCTACATGCTAGCCGTAACCGACTACTTCACAAAGTGGGTCGAAGCCGAATCATATGTAAGAATCAAAGACGCCGAAGTAAAAAGCTTCATTTGGAAGAATGTCATATGCCGCTACGGAGTTCCACAGGAAATAGTCACCGACAATGGCTCACAATTTATTTCATATGATTTCCAAGACTTTTGCGACAAGTGGAGCATCAAACTAAGCTATTCAAGCCCAAGATACCCTCAAGCTAACGGACAAGCAGAATCCACTAACAAGACAATCATGTCCACCCTCAAGAAGCGACTCGACCAATGCAAAGGGAAGTGGGCCGATGAGCTACCGGGTGTGCTATGGTCTTACCGTACGACGGTCAGGACGTCAACAGGAGAAACACCATTCTCTCTATCTTACGGCTCAGAAGCCGTCATAGCAACAGAAGCTGACTACCCTTCTTATAGGATACGACACGCAACAGAAGAAACAAACGACAGAGAATTACTGAGTGAACTCGACACAATCGACGAGCGCCGCGACAAGGCCGCAATCAGATTGGCCGTATACCAACAACGAGTCGCCCGCCATTATAACAGAAGTGTTCGTCTCAAGTCATTCCATATTGGAAATTGGGTTCTTCGCCGCGTCTTCCAAAACACAAAGGAAAAAGGAGCAGGCAAATTCGGTCCTACGTGGGAGGGACCATATCAAATCACCAATGTATTTGGAAATGGAGCCTATAAACTACGATGTACAGATGGCATGGAGATCGGCAACAGCTGGAACGCGTGCCATCTAAAACAATATCAGTTTTAGAAAAATATATATATATATATATATATATATCTATCTATATATTTCGAATTTTATCACTCTACAATATTTTTTACGCAGGTCAGCATTGCACAGTCTATCTTGAACTACATCACAAGTTGCAGTGTGCAACTGAGCAGTTACACACTCCAACTGGGGCAATTCAATATCACAAACAACAGAATCTACGACAAAACTCGACCATGACCCGCACTCAAGGTCATGGACCACGACCTGCATTCATGGTCGCCATCTCCACACGGTCACATGACCCGCACTCAAGGTCATGAACCGCGACCTGCATTCATGGTCGCCATCTCCACACGGTCACATGACCCGCACTCAAGGTCATGAACCACGACCTGCATTCATGGTCGCCATCTCCACACGGTCACATGACCCGCACTCAAGGTCATGGACCGCGACCTGCATTCATGGTCGCCATCTCCACACGGTCACATGACCCGCACTCAAGGTCATGAACCATGACCCGCATTCAAGGTCATGGATTTTCCATCTCCAACAGATCACGCAATCAGAAAAAGAAATTACTATCATAAAAAGCATACGACATCAAGGAAAAATTAACATACTTCATATATTAAGAAAAATTGTTGTTTAAACAGAGCATACATTAAAGCAAAACTAAATAAATACGTTCAACAAATTTTTACAACCCCTTATGGGGCAAGGTCATCGTGCTCTCCAGTCGGCTGGGCAGCCAAGGCTACGACGGCCGAACCTTCTGGAGGAGGAGGAACAGGCTCTTCGCCAGGCTTATCATCTGCTTCATCCTCATTATAGCGCGATAGCTCCTCGTGGTCGGCAATCCAGCTGTCAACCTTCCACTCGGTCGCACGACCGTCCCTGTACTCCCTCATCAAATCTGCACGAGTCTTGATGACTGCATTGAGGACGTTATCCTCTGCCTTGTCGTACAGGGAGTCATAGTCTGCCTCTTTAGCCTTCAGCTTGGCCTCCAGCAAGTCAACACGCGACTTCAACTTATTTAATTCCAAAGTGGCCTCCACCGCCCGACTGGAGGCCTCAAGAGCAGTCTTCTTGGCTTCAACATTCGAAGCCTTCAGCATGTCATTGTCAGCCTTCAAGCCCTGGTTGCTCACCTTGAGGTCCCTCACCTTCTTGAGGGCGACGCCCAGCTCCTCCTTCAAATGGACGTGCGACTGAAGAGCCTACACAAAATAAAAACACAAGTCAAAACAAATTATAACGCAGTTAAAACAAAATATACAAATGAATATGTCGCACGACCATACCTGGAAGAGGTGACCAAGTCCCCAGTCAGCAGCTTGGGAAAGACCCATCTCCCTTAGGCGACTCTTGTCCTCAGGCAGCAGCAGCCGCTCGACTTGTGGAAGGATCGACCCCACATTGGAGTATGCAGAGGCATCCTGTGGGAAGACTAGGTCGACCGAAGCGTCGACACCAGATGCCGAATCCTCCCTTCTTCTTTTCTTCCCAGCCGAAGAAACATCTTGGGAGGTCTTGGTACGACTAGAAGGAGGAGGTGGAGGAGTGGAGGCCGCTTGATCGCTCGACTCAGCCTTCTTCTTGCCCTTTCTCTTCTCCCTAAGCCTCTTCATTGCGTCATCAGCAGCAGGTGCAGCGATCTCTCCAGCCATAATATCAACTGCAAAGCGTCGCTCGACGTATAAAATGGGAGTCAGGAATCGAGTGCCGTACAGTCGCTCGACACAATGCCTGACCCTGACAAACTCCACTAAATTTTTGAAGGCAGGGTAGGGAGTACCTGGCTCGTTTATAATGCTAAATTTCCAGAGATGACTCGGCCGCAAGTTCTCCTCCGATAGTATACTCCTCCAACTCCTCTCCTTGACGTCGTACGACAGAACCTTTTCCGTACGCGTCACACACGTCAACCCAACTACTGATTGAGGCGCTCCTGTGTTCACTACAAAACAAACACAAAAGGAGTTAGTAAGAAAAAATTGCAAAGACAGTCGCACGACGCTACTAACATAAAGACTCACCAGCCTTAGACCAAGTCGCACGGACAACGGTTTCCCCGAGAGGCCAATCAACAAGCAGGCCCCTCGCGAAGAAATACCTGTCTTTCCACAACCTATCATTTGTGGTTAGCTCCGTGATCAAATGCGTCCTGTTAGGTCGAAGGTTTAAATTATAGCGCCCTTTCTCTGTGTCGTGCTCCCGCACGGTATACGAGTAGAAAAGATCGGGGAGCTCGAAGACTATCCCTTCTCTCGTACACAACAGATCCAGCGCCAGCAGGATTCTCCAGCTGTTGGGCATCAACTGCCCTGGGGCAAGCTCGAAGTGATCTAGCACCCTCCTCAGTAGTCCGACTACTGGCAGCCTGAATCCCACCCGCTGGAACGGGAACTCGTACAAACAGGTCCATCCTGGGACGTCCCAGTCTGGCCTCTCCTCCTTATAAGGTGCCCTCAGCGCGACACCATCAGGAATACCATAGGTGAATCGAAGGCGCATGACGTCGTCTTCAGTCAACACGCTAGCCGGGTTATTCAAAAGCAACCCTAGCGGCCTACTAGGTCCCATTGGACACGGGCCTGCTGCGTCGCCCGGCAGTTCGACTAAAGGCACTCCCATTGCCACGTCGTCCGTCACTCGCGATGTACCAGCAAGAGAAACTGTCACGGTGTCGTACGACGAGGAAGCAATGGTTACTTCAGCACTCGCTGCCTCTGACTCTCCCCATGAGTCGTACGACAGATCTATTGGATCGTCGTATCCACGCCCAGAGGTACTGGGAGGACTTTCATCTCCTCGACTCGACATCAGACCTACAAGTCGAACGACAGTAGCCAATGGTTAGTATTATAACCTAGATCAAAGACTTGGCACGACCTGATATCAGCTCCCAAGACTGTTAAGAAGGTCGTGCGACCTATACGTCTTGGCTACTGTCGTGCGACCTAGACTCTACAAACAATTTGTGCCTAAACCTAACTCTAGATTTTCGATCTAACAAACTTTAAAAACTTTTTTAAAGTTCTTCTTAAAAACTATTCGAAGAACATAAGAAAAACCCAGAAAAAAGCACAAATAAGAAAAATCAAAAGAACGAGGGAACCAAGAAAACTTACCAAAATAGCGAAGGTATGCAAATTCTTCGTCAGAATAGATACGGAATGGCAAAGATGAGCAGCAAAGACGCCGGAATAACACGAAAGTGGCGAAAAACGGCGACTGGTCTTTGAGAGAGAAAACGAGAAAGAGAGAGAGAGCAAAAAATTGAAAATGAGAGAGAAAGGGAAAGGGCGGCAACTAAAAAGATGCCTATGCTGACGTGTCAACTTCTCATTTGACACATACTCCCATGACCTATCATTTGCCATGCATGCGCTCCACCCATAAAAACAGCATTTATTTCGGCACGGATATCGAGGAATCATTTGAAGACCAACCGCCCCTTCTCTAAAGTGACATTGTCGCACGACAAATGGTAAAACTTACGCGTTGTCATCCACTCACCAACACTGATACACTCTCTCAGAAGGACAAAGTCGTGCGACAATATCGAACCAGCTTTAGAATTCACACATACATATCCATGTCTACATGTCGTACGACACAAACCCCTTGGCTTTTTTTAAATCCAATGCGTTTGGGGGCAAACTGTAGTAGCCAAAATATGTCTGGCCCAAAGACAAAGCCCATAGCTAAAAGTGGGACTACACTCTCATGTAGTACGACGGTGGCTCAGCATGAAGATCAAGTCGCACGACATGAAGTACCATCATATAGACGTACTAGTTCGAAGATCTTGTCGTACGACATGAAGCACTCATGTAGTACGACGACGTACTAGTTCGAAGATCTTGTCGTACGACATGAAGCACTCATGTAGTACGACGACGTACTAGTCCGAAGACTATGTCGCACGACATGAAGCACTTATGTAGTACGACCGTGCTACATCACCCAATCGTGGTCCAGATTGACAAGAAACCTACATGTCGTACGATATAGCATCTCCGTCGCTCCGAGGGAGACCAGATTGTGATCTACTTTGAAATAGGTCCTACAAAGTCATAATGACACTTGATGGCAGCCCAATCAAAAGAAGCACCCAGATGCTTTCTTGGTGGAAGACAGAGAAGAGAGAATGATGAGATCCCTCAAAAAGAAGAAGCATCAGTCTCCTATAAAGAGGAAGATAAATCCCTCATAAAAAGGACGGCCGAAAAACTGAGATCCAGAGATTACTGAGAAAGAACCATACCCTCTGGCCATTGCTCATCTTCTCCGATCACCCTCCGACCTTACATCTCCTTTAATCAAAGAAACCCCAACTGTGAAGATAGTAGGAAGTATTTCTCACCCATCTACATTTACAAACATTACACTTTTACTAGCACTCGCTAACTTGATCGTCGGAGTGACTTTGGCCGGCACCACCCCGGTGTCCCATACGTCCTGCGGGTCACGTGCGTTCTGTCTTTGCAGGTTGTAGTGCCCCGTGTCCCCGAGTGATTTTTGAGGACTACAGGGATACCGAGGCAGAAAAAGAGTAGAGATGAGGTACCTGCAGATCGAAGAGTTCAGAGTCACTACATTGATTGGGTAGTAATATATTTTTGTATATATATTCTGTAAGCGTGCATATACAGAAGTCTGTAATTTCGAAGAGTTTATATATATATATATATATATATATATATATATATATATATATATATATGTTTTGTAAATAATTTTATGATTTATGTTTTTCATTTTAAAATGTTTGTAAATATTGAATTATGAATTATTTTATTTTAAACTGTTGGAAAGTCACACTAAACGGCAGAGTGCGCATTTGATTGAAAGGAGATTTAAAGTGTTGTTGTGAACTTTATTTGATTTGAGTTTTATTGAAAACAGGTTTTTGAAAATTAGAAAAACAGAGGAAACTCTACCGAAATTTTTGAAAACTGATTTGATGGGCTAACTCGAAAATGTTTTTAAATTATAAACTATGTGGTTTTCCAATGGTTTGAAAATTTATTTGATGGGCGCACAAGCAACATATTTTTAAATTTTGATTTATTTAATTTTAAATGGTTTACAATTTATGAAGCGAATTAAGAAAGTTTTGAAAACCCGAGTGACGCTCCCTGAGTCGATCCAGATGGGTCGGGTCAGGGGGTGTTACAGATAGGATATCAACTGCTCATTTATGCTGATAAATTAGCTTAGTGTTACTAAATGATCATGTAATTCCATTAAAGATATAAGGATGAACATGTTTGAAGTTTTAATAAAGTAAAAAATGCACAAAAATTGAAACAAATTGATATTAATCAAGTTTAGTTTTAATAAAGTCATCGAGTTTAGTTGAACAAGTTCCATCTTATTAAAAGTACTAATTAAATAACACATATCATTATCAAATCTCATTATCCAAATCAATATTTAAAGTAGTTTTTAAATACAATTACATTCAATAATGATGATGATTCTATCTTTTTGCTTGTACATGTAGTATTGAATTTTTTTTTTTTTTAAAAAAAAACGCTTTGTACTTTCATTAAGCAAAAGTATAGAAAGTGCTTCCATGAAAAGCACTTATTTGAGACATCAAAAACTAACCACTTTCATTACAAAGATTTTGTAATTTGATTTGATTCCTATCTTGCCATATCTCATGTACCCTACAATCAATACTATTTTAATTTTGAATTGTGCATTGCATGCCATTTTGTTCAATTTTTTTAAATATTAAATTACTAACTTTATAATCAAAATTCCCCTATTGATTTTCCTAATTTTAATTTCTTGAATCATATTTATATGGGATTGCTAGTATAACAGACTCGAAAATTTAAAATTGGTATAAAAAATGTAATTTAGTATTTAAATATTCAACTTTAACGTATATAAAATTAATTTTATCATTCTAGCATTGTAAAATAGTTTTAGTTTCTTAAACCTCGCAATCTTTTCATTTATAAGAGTCAATATTCGAGTCGTGTTTATAGTTTTAATATGATTTAATCATGCCTTGATAAATCGGATTCATAATCCTGGTGTCAGTCTCACTTTATCTATAATATTAAAATCCAAAATTCAAACGTATTTATATCAAATCGACACATTTATGATAGCTTTTTTTAAAAATAGATTTAACTATAAGAAAGGAAGTGTCAATTTTTTTTTTCTCTCTCAAATTTGACATAATATATAACTATTTTTTAGTCCCAAAAACTAGCCATATAAAATTACAAATTACAAATTATAATTAAATCAACCACTAAGTCCAATTATTTTATTTTATTAGTTGCTCCATTAATAATTGAAGTACTGATTTGTTCAAATATTTTTTGCAGATCTTGATCTCAATTAATGACAGATTAAATATAATAAACAAATTGGTACACAATACACATCAGCTACACGTATTTTAATTATATATAAATTGCTGGTTTTTCTAGCCATAATTAGTGGATTAATTAAAATCATAAATATTTGATTAATTCAAAATTATGGATCTTGATCTCCCTATTATGTCTTGCAAGTGGAGCTATTAATATATTCCACAAAATTGTATTTTCCTTAACTCAAAATATAAAGGTCATCAATGATATAAAAATAATTTTATATTCATAGTCAAGCATTTTTATAGAGTACTTTTTATTATTCCAATTTTGTATCCCCCAACTTATGTGTCGATTTAATTACACTAACATGTAGAAAGTGAGATTAATGTGTATTTGCATGTCACTTAATCTAATACAATAGTTGTATGTAGAGACGAAGTCATAAAATGATTTTTAAGGGGGTTAAAGTAAAAAAATAATTAGAGAGATGAGGATAAAATAAATTAAAATTAAATAATATAAATATATATATATTAAAATATTTTTTATTTGGGGGTAGGGGTAATATTTTTTATTTGGGGGTAGGGGTGTGGGGTTCACCCATGGTTTTTGAATTAAGATGCACACTTAGAATACCTAAAATTATACGCGGTTCATTATGTTAATAGATTGAAAAGAGTTCAATTATTTATTTGAAAGTAATGTTAAGTTATTTAAAATATTTGAATAAATTTTTAAATAATTTAACATTATTCTTTATTTAATAGATTTAACGTGCTGATCAGACAATGATTCGAATCCAATAAACATCAATTTGAACTCACTAATTTAGTGGTCTTATCCACAATTATTACCCGTAATTGTGATGTGAACAATCACTACTAATGTTCTTTAATAATTTTTTTTTTTTTTTTGTGTAATTGACAACCAAACCTAACCAATAGCTATAGCATAATTGCATAGCTAACTAAAGTTGCTCCAAATCTCAATCAAATGATAGTAATTTCTAACCACTACCAACACAAATAAAACACATGCAAAAACGTGTGACAATTAGGAGATAAATATTATAAAAGACAATAAAAATAAAAAAAGTTTGAAAATCATGAAAGAAAATATTGGGTTTCTGAATGCCATAAAATTGTTAGTTTATTGATCTAATAAATTTCCATCTAATAAGTTAAAAACACAATGGAAAATAAATATTTATTTTATTTATTTCAAATATATATATTCAGTGGCGGAACTCTTAAGGAGCTGGATCTCCGATCCCAACCCAAATGTTTCAAAAAACAATTATATATATTATTCTAATTTTGGAAAACTAACACAAACTTTTTCGAATTTAGATAATATTACACTTAGCGGTAATTTAACCATAATTATATAAATATCCTCTAAAATTCGTTGACATGGTTAAATTTAATGTTTTATTTTGTAAAAATAAGAAGAAAAAAAATTCATTGATGTTGTTGTTAGTAGGATTAATTTATATTTTTTTAACAATTCAAATCTTTTTTTAATAGTAATTTTTTTTATTTGATAGCTTTAAAAATTGTGTAAAAAGTTTCTTTAAAATTTTTTTTATATATAAAAGATATTTTTACCCTTAAATCAGTTAGTCAACCGTTAATTCATTCGTTAGTAAAAAGATTTTATGGCTGTTTGTGTAATTATGGTAAAAATTATCACTGCGTGCAATATTATTATTATTATCTAAATTTGGAAGAGTTCATACAATTTTATTTTAATCTATTATTTAATAAAAATTTTGCTTAATATCAAATAGTATTGTTTTTTCAAAAAAAAATTATTTTAGCTCCTAAAATAAGATTCTAGCGCCCCTACTTATATTCTACAGCGTAAAAAAAAAAAAAAATTATAACTCCCATAATTTTTTAAGTAGTTTTAATATTCACTTTCTATTCGAGTCTAGACTCGTGACACATAAAGTAATAGAGTAATGTATTGTATAGTCACTTTCTCATTAAAAAAAATTTATAAAAAAAATTCAAATTTAACAAGCAACATTATATTCAATAAAACTTTAATTTCTATATTTATATTCTGACAACTACTTGATATATTATTGTAATTGCTTGTCCAGATGTTATCACTTTTTATTTAAAATTATACAATTATAAGATTAATTATTAATTTAATAGAATTTATTGAAATTAAACATTAAATACAATGTCCAGATATTTACTCTATAATAGGTAGGGACAGAACCAAAAAATTATATTCAGAAAGACCAAGTTAATAAAATATAATAATTAAACGGGTTAGAGTAAATAAATTTCAAAATTAATTAAATAAAAATATTATTTTTGAGGTGGGGGGATCCACTTTATGTGTCTTCCAAAGAAATTAGGTAAATTATTGTAGCATTCATACTATATTTCAAACTTAGACCATATCATTGTTCTATTAAATTATTAAAAAGAGAACTCTTATATGTTAACTACTTAATAATTTAAAATTAACATCACAAACTTAAAATAAAAACTATTCAATCAAGTGAGCAATCAAATGGTGTCTTGTTAGTAAATGAAAGTAATTGATGTGTCAATATATATAACACGTGAATAATATCTTTACATTTAGGTGAATATGTAATTGTCATATCATTTATTTTATCATTTTATATTATAATATATAACAATTACTAAATTAAAATAATTTTTTTTAATGAAAGGGTTTCTAAGAATTTTTCATATAAAACAAAAAAAGTAATTTATATCTTCATAGAAATATTTAAATAAATGATATAAACTAATTCAATAGTCTGAGATCATACAAGCAATAATGTCAAATCCAAACTTTAGAAAATATATTAAAAAAAAAATTATATAATTTAATTAACCATTTTATACCAACAAAAAAATTAAATAATTAATTATTAGAAAGTAGCGGTCCTGAAATCGTCACAGATGAAAGCAATTGATTTGGAAACCTAGCACGAGAAACATGTACTAATAGATATCATTATTGTAATTATTATTATTTAATGTGATCACATTTACACCACAATTTGAAACCAATATCTAGACAAGTGGGTCTCCAACCTAAAAGAAATAAAACACTTTTTTTTTAAGGGATATAATTACAATATCAGTAACTATTGGGATCTGTCGAGATTAATTACATTAAATGTGTGGTCCGGATATTTACTCCCATAATGTGAGATATCTATAGGGAAAAAACTACCCATATATACTGATAAATATGTATAGTAGAAATTAAACCCTTTACTATTAAAGTGAGATGAAAGTGCACGAACCATTTAACTATTAGTAAATGTAATAAAATTTTATTTTGATTTTTATAGAATGTAAAGAATACAAATGATTGACTCCAGCTTGTATCATATCAGGCTTCACGTGCAGACTCAACAATGATGATATTGGTGGTCAAAGTGTTGAAGCCTTAGCTGGTGATTCTTGGTTAATTAGCTGTTATTTGTTAATCAGATGTTACTAGCGTTTGATACAACTCTTTTACCAGCCATTTAATTAGTTATTTAACTATCCAATTGATGAGTTGTAACTATGATTGGATAGCCTTAATTGTAGTGAATTATGTTAGAATTATGGAGAATAGTTTCTCATTCAGTTCTTAGTAGGGGTGGGCAAAAATCCGATGATCCGAATCGGTCCGAACTGGATTTTAATTGGATCTAATTTTTTAACGGATCGATTCGGTTCATTTTTTTAGGATCCGTCATTACCGGATCGGTTTGCGGATCTGTTTTAGGATCAGTGAACTGATCCGCTAACCCAATATATAAATTAAAAAAAAACCTAATATGCAGCCCTCCACTCTCCACTTCAGCCATTGCCTCCATTCTCTAGACTTGCCTCCACTCTCCAGCTACCCTCATTCGCAGAGCAGTATCTTCTTTGTCTCTCTCAATTTACAAAGCACCACCTGTGTTACTGCCTCCTTTCTTCAGTCCTCCCTCAGTCGCAGAGCAGAGCACCCTCTGTGTTGTCATTGATCTCACAGGTCCATTGGCTCTTCATTATTTTTTTTAGTTATTGGTCAAAGTGGTGACTGGTTTGTTTTGCTCAGATTTTATTGTCGGTTTGTTCAGATTTTGTTTATTTTCTATTCGTTTTGCTTCAGATTTAATTTGTTCATATTTTGTTGTTTTAAGAATGGAGAATTTTTATTGTTTATTTATTATTATTTATGGATTGATATTTGGATTATTATATATTATTTAATAGTTTTTGTAGACTGTTATTAACAGATTGTTAACTGTTATGTTTATTATTTATATTGAGGACATGAAATATTATTTGAATTTTGAATAGGTTTATATTAAGGACTTAAAATGTTACTTAAATTTTGAACATGTTTATATTTATAATTTGTTATTTGTAATGCAATTTGTATTATTATACAACTTTTATATAGTTTAGAACTTGAGACTTAAATTAACAGGCTTAAAATATAAATAACAACACTGTAAAAATTAAGTCTATCAAACCGACAAACCGAATCGGATCGAACCGATCCAATACGATTCGGATCACTTTAGACTTTTTAATTGGATCAGATCATTTTTTGAAAAGCCGATCAATTGTTGGATCAGTTCGGATCATACAAAAAGTAATCCGATCCAACCGACGTCCACCCCTAGTTCTTAGTATATAAGGCAAGTCGTAACCATATTTCATCAGTTGAATAATATTTTCCAGAATTCCTCCATTGTTGATCTCAAATAGTTGTCGCTTTTCTCTGGAGCATTTTGTCAAACATCTGTCTATCCACAACTAATATTAATTTATTTTTATTTTTTTGGAAGAAAGTATGCATAAAACAATAATGTAATTTTAAAATCTGGGAATATTTTATTTTTATGTTATTAACAACTTAAAAATTTACTCATTTACTCATGACTCAAGTGGTGCACTAACCTCCCTTCCAGTTCAATGGTGAATGTTAAAGTCTCATTATGCACATTTACCAGCATGTATGAGTAATTTTCTTCACTTATGGTATCTCTTGTTATAGGAGTAAATATTTGTGCCGCATATTTAGTGATTGACCTTCCCGACAGTTATTAATATTGTAATTATGCCATTAAAAAAGAATAACTTTAAAAATAAAAAAATAATTGTTATTTTACGATATTAATTAAAAAAACAAATTAGATAAATGTATATAAATAAGGAAATATTATTTAGAATTATATAATAAGAAATGTTTCTATTCTACAAAAAAAAAAAATTATGAAGATATCTTCAGGGTTAATATGATTAACTTCTATATATGTTTCATGTCTGTGAATAAATTAAATTAATTTGCATAGTTTCAAAATTAATTAAAAGAATTAATGAAATTTTAAAAATTTATTAGCAGTCTCCTTTAAAATTTTTGTTAGTTCTTTAGTTTTCATCCAACTTTTATTATAAATCTTTCAAAATCTACTTGTATTTTATCCAAAAACTAAGAGAGAAACTAAATGATAATTCCCTAAATTTTATAAAAACAAAAAAAAAAATCATCCTGATTCGTATTTACGAGATATATATATATATATATATATATATATATATATATATATAATTTTCGATATATAATCTTGTACGTTTTTACATAAGAGAAAGTAAATTTCTAATATTTAACATTTATTGCATTTTATCTTCTAGTGGTCCGTCGATTACCTAACATATTAAATATTTTCTTTGCCATACATTTTATTTACGAGATCCCCAGAGAATTATTATTATTATTATTATTGATAAGATAATTAATTTTTATAAAATAAGATTATTTAATATGAGAATAAAGTAGAGAGAAGAAAAAACATAATGGGACAACATTTACTTGACAATGAGGCAACAAAAGCATTAAAAAGAACAATGAATTGTACAAGATCACAAGACAAGATTGAGACCAAAAATTAATGTAAAATTAATAAAAATAATATTATATATAAATGCTTCACTGGCTGCCATTATGGACCCTAATTAAAAGATTATAGATCTAGAGAGTGAGAGAGAGAGAGAGAGAGAGAGAGAGAAGAAACATTCTTCACATTTGAAAGAAAATCAAGAAATTCAAAAAATGAATATGCTTTTATATGGTCAAAACCACATGCCAATTGCCAAGTCTATGTATTCCAAACAAGGGGAGTCTATATTTGTTTTCTTTGTTGAGACTTTTTGATCATTTTTGAAATTGGCAACAGAGAAGACAAGAAGTGTCCATAATATGTGAATGGAATCAACAATATCGTGCCCACAGTAAATATTGGGTAGCCAAGTGCGGAGCGGATAATTGCTGAAAGCATCTAAATAGTAAGCCTACCCCAAGATGAGTACTCTCCTATTTCGACTTCCCCAGAGCCTCCGATAGCACAACCGAGACAGCGACGGGTTCTCTAATATTTCTAATCTTTTTCGTCGATTTGTCATTCTGATGGAGGGGACGATCTCCTCTTCCTCGCGAAGGAGATCCTCCACCGGCAGTGGAGTTTTTTATTTTAAATTTTCTTTTAATTATTTATCTTCCGATCCATCTATTTTTTAAAACTTCAAACGGAAAATCACTATACAATTTCAGACAAAAGTCTCATATATTTATAGTTACACAAAATGTTGTGGGAATTTGTGAAATTTATCATTAATATAAAGATAAAGATTTTACATTATTTGAAAACTCATATAACAAAGATGACACATATAATGTTTCTAGTGATAAAGGTCCATAAAATCTATAATTCATTAAAACGTCACAGCTCACGTTTCTAAAGATCGAGGTCCATTACTTATATAAAGTTTTTATCACTGATATTAATCTTAAAGTCTATAATTCATTAGAATATCACATCTCACATTTCTAGCGATCAAGTTTCATAACTATTAATGTAAGTTTTTATCGCCCTTTAACTAAATAGACACAATTTTGGATCATAGGTGAAAGACGTTTCCATAAAACTTATAATGCAAAGTAAATTTGTGAATAGGGCAACCATAATATAAATATAAATATAAATAAATAAATAAATATATATATATATATGTGTGTATTTGTTTTTTGAAGAAAAAACATATGAATATTACCGTATTGTTTAAAAAAGGGGTAATTATAATAACTATCCATGTATATATGCATAATTGTACAAAAATATGAGAATAATTGATAATAACAATAACTCCCATTTGACCGGTTGACTAACCGTTGACTACAGTTAGTCACTAACGGTCAAAAGGGTAAAATTGTCTTTTAGAGAAAAAAATTTAAAAAAAAAAAATTTTAAAAATGGACCAGATGAGATTTGGTCCATTAGATGAGATAAAAATATCTTCATCTAATGGACCAGATCTGGTCCATTGGCCCAAAAAAAAAAATTAATTAATTTTTTTTAAAATTTTTTTGTTCATTCCAGATCTTCTTCTTCTTCCAATTTTTTTTCTTTTTTCAATTTCTTTCTTCATCATTTTTTTCTTTTTCCTCCATCTTCTTCTTCTTTTTATTCTTCTTCTTCTTCTTATTCTTTTTTTCCAGATTTTTTTTCTTTTTCTTTTTTCTTCTTTTTCTTCTTCTTCTTTTTCAGATTTTTTTTATTTTTCTTCTTTCTCCTCCTCCTCCTCTTCTTCTTCTTCTTCTTTTTTCAGATTTTTTTAATTTTTTTTTTAAAAGATGATTTTACCCCTTTGATCGTTAGTGACTAACTGTGGTCAACGGTTAATCAACCGGTCAAAGGGGAGTTATTGTTATTATAAAATTATTTTTAGATTTTTATGTAATTATGCCTATATATACAGGATGTTATTGTAATTACCCCTTTAAAAAATTTGTTTAAATTTATTATCCGCATAATCTGACAAATGAATTCGTAATTATCACATCATTCCAGATCATCAATATACACTCTACCTAACAGATTTTTGTAGGCGGCAGTTTCCAAAAAAAGCATTTTTAGTAATTCAAATACCTTTTAGAACAATAGAACCTCTCAAAAGTGCTTTTTGAAAATCGTTTTTCATGTGTTGCTTCATAAATAAATAGCTTTTCCAGAAAGCAGTAATCAAAATTACATTTTATAAAGTCACTCAAAAGATGAGAAAAGTTTCAATAGAACATGAGTATTTGTTCTGTAACATCCCATCACTTATAAATGCATACCTAAAATTTTGTAAGATATATTAAACAGACGGATGGATGGCGTTATATATATATATATATATATATATATATATATATATTCATCTTATTATCACATCTCACGCAGTGACAGTTACTATTCTATTGAATTGATGTACATACATTTCGATAAAGTAAAAGATTTTTCCCTACCCACATTGAAATAGGAAAGAATATAAGAACCACTACTTTTTGGATTCTAATGAAGATTGAGACCTAATTTTCAAGATACTCAATAGGAAAAAAAAAATGGACCATTTGGGTGGTCCTTGCATGCAATTGATGAATGTAATTGCAAAACCTCAATGTTGCTTTCTTTTGATTGTTTATGAGAAAGTAGTGAGTGAGAGCATCTTTGATTTTTTTTTGGAAAATCTCTCTTTGTTCTCCCTCCATAGAATAGAATTTTTCTTGGATCTAATCTTTTTACAGTGTAGACACTAAAAGATTATGTAGACACTAAAAGATTATGGCTTTGCATTCTAGTATAGTATTAAAAATTCTATTGATACACTTTCAACGGTAAGATGCCCGGATTGTACTGCACATCTTCTCATAGCGCAAGTGGTATATACCTCTCCAATCCACGTTAGTGGTGAGGTTCAAATCCTATCATACGTATTTATCAATATGTGTTGAAAGTTATCTTACTGTTATATCGGAGTGCATGTCTCCCGATTACGGAAGTAAATATTCAGGTCGTTCTCAATATGCATTAATTATGCATGTCGAATATAACCATCCCCGCCCACAATATTTTCAAATTTGATGTTTTTTTTTAAACTACTACAAATTTTGAAATTGAGGAAGTAAGACATAACTCGAGCCCACATTCTTATTAACGTGGTGTGGATATGAGAAACATACTGCAAGTCACCATAACTTTCGTTAAAAAAAATTTTAACCCCTCCAAATTTACATTATTTGTCTTTGGCCAACAATTTTCTACCTATTAGAAAGGGCCATCAAATTAGCTCACCTACTTGTGTTTTTTCCTTTTCTTTTTTCCCATGGCAAAACTAATAAATATATGAGATTTCCAAAATTTGATTTTTTTTTTAATTTTCTAAAAACAACCCTCTAGTTTTTATTTAAATTAAAAACTCTCTTACAAATATCCAAAAACTACCTTATAGTTTCGGGAATTTAACAAAAAAAACTCAGTATTGGCTTTCTTAATAAATATTGCTTTGACCTAAAAGACCAAATAGACCCTTTCTGACCTACCCCAATTAAGCGAACCATTTTGGACACTTTGATTCAACAATAGAAAAAAAAAAAAAAAAGACGCGAAAACCATGAGAAACCAGCACAAACGTAGTATTGAATTCGTTTCGCTTAAAAATATTTAGTATTGAATTTGTTATGAATTTTCGAATCTTTAACAGAGTTGCTGGAAAAGTTCTGTTTTCAAACGTAGTTTCCGTTCAAATCATTGTTTTAGCAGGTTATACTACTCAGAAAATTACGAAATTTTATATGATGGTTTTACAATATGTTAATATGAGTGCTGTAAAGTTTAGTAATTTTTAGAGTTTATTTGAAAACGATATGAATTTCGCAATTAGGGTTCTGCAATCTGTCCAGCGGTACACAAAGGGCAGAAACGTAAAAGTAAAAATACTTTAAAAATATTCATATGTATTATTTAGTTTTGAAACTTTTATTTTGGCATTTTATATGTTTATTTCGTGTTAATGCAAAATTTTATATCAATTTGAGTTTTGTAGAAATTCTAAAAAATTCGGCATTATATGGTGTTCCGGACTGCCCACTGTCAGGCATACCAGAATACTCCAATAAATAATTATTTTAAGGTAGTTTGAAATTTGACAAAATTCTGGAAATTTTTATATACGGAGATATGTTTGTTTATAAGGTTTCTGCAAAGTTTTAAAGTTTTCTAACTTGTAATTAATTTACTAAAAATCCAATATTGGACACTGTTTCCAAAATAGCACTGGTTAGATATAGTATTGAGTTTTTGATTTGGGGAACATTTTGAGAGTTATATTTCAGTCTTAGGGTATTATTTTGAGTTTGATATAAGTCTGATATATGATTTAGGTTAAGGTTTGGATCGTTGTCTTTTTGGAGGATTTGTTTCCTTACTTGGATTGTTGAAATGTAAGTATACTAAATCTTTTATTTTTAAAACAGGAATCATAATGGTATATGTATATGAAAGTGTTTATGTATGATTTTGAAATATGTTTATATAACCATTATGCTTTGAAAGTATGTAAATATATAGTACCATAAAATATATTTTAACTAGACATACCTATATTTATTACTGTCAGTAAACATAATTATAATTTTTGTGTGGAGCTCAATGTGATATATGATTTAATATATGTGTAGTATATATGAAGTGACTTCAAAGAATCCTGTGGATTAAAGAGTTTTTACATGATTGACAATAATAAATATTTAATTATAGACAGTTATTAGTGTTTTTAATGGTTGTCTCCAAATTGCACTTATATTATTGGGTTTTATTGTTTTTTCTTTAAAAGAATAAATGTGGAAAATCATAGGAAAAGTAAAGTGGGGCCACTTTCCAAAATTGAAAACTTGACAAAAAATAAATGACAAATTATTGTTATTTTTGTTGAGCTGGCATGGGGTTGGATGTTGGGATGTGTCTACCCAACATCTATTTTGTAAGAGATATAAGAAATCAGTTATAATTTTTTTATTTTTTAACAGATTAGCTACAGTAATATTAATTCAAATTTAAAATATTATTAGATTGATTGAGAGTCCTTTTTATCAAACTACATTGAGCGGTGATTTTTTCTAAATTTTTTTTTATATTACATTATTTTCGTAATCTAACTTTAATCTTACTCTTAATAGATGGATAAATATTTTTATTTTTCATATTTTTTACCAAAATTTTTTATAAATTTAAAATATATTAACAAAAAATGTTCTTGAACATTTCGAACCTATTTAACAGTCAATTAAACCCCATATTTTCTTTTCAAATTTTTTGATGAATATCTTGGATTGGTTCCAAAACTCGAAAATTATTCCATAAATTATTTTTATTTTTTTACATACCACTTACGGTAGTAACGACTCTAACATGAAATATTTTTAAGTTGAATAAGCATATTTACCTTAAATATCTTCATATAACGAACAATATATAACAAAATTATTCAAGCGAGATCTCGCACTTTATTTGATCAGGTAAAGCGTATTTGGGCTAAATTTTCACTCCAAATATATTTTCCATGACGAAAAAACGTGTAAATCGCGCGCCATATATATATATATATAATTTTATTTTTAAAGCTGATATTGAACAGATCAGGCGTCTTTCGAGATCTACTAAGATTTATATTATGTGTATGAATTGGATATTAACTACCCACGCTTGCTGATAAATTAGCTTAGTGTTACTAAATGATCATGTAATTCCATTAAAGATCTAAGGATGAACATGTTTGAAGTTTTAATAAAGTCAAAAATGCACAAAAATTGAAACAAATTGATGTTAATCAAGTTTAGTTTTAATAAAGTCATCGAGTTTAGTTGAACAAGTTCCATCTTATTAAAAGTACTAATTAAATAACACATATCATTATCAAATCTCATTATCCAAATCAATATTTAAAGTAGTTTTTAAATACAATTAAAATCAATAATGATGATGATTCTATCTTTTTGCTTGTACATGTAGTATTGAATTTTTTTTTTTTTTTTTTTGAAAAAAAACACTTTGTACTTTCATTAAGCAAAAGTATAGAAAGTGCTTCCATGAAAAGCACTTATTTGAGACAACAAAAACCAACCACTTTCATTACAAAGATTTTGTAATTTGATTTCATTCCTATCATGCCATATCTCATGTACCCTACAATCAATACTATTTTAATTTTGAATTGTGCATTGCATGCCATTTTGTTCAATTTTTTTTTAATATTAAATTACTAACTTTATAATCAGAATTCCCCTATTGATTGTCCTAATTTTAATTTCTTGAATCATATTTATAAGGGATTGCTAGCATAACAGACTCGAAAATTTAAAATTGGTATAAAAAACGTAATTTAGTATTTACATATTCAACTTTAAAGTATATAAAATTAATTTTATCATTCTAGCATTGTATAATAGTTTTAGTTTCTTAAACCTCACGATCTTTTCATTTATAAGAGTCGATATTTGAGTCGTGTTTAAAGCTTTACTATGATTTAATCATGCCTTGATAAATCGGATTCCTAATCCTGGTGTCAGTCTCACCTTATTCATAATATTAAAATCTAAAATTCGAATGTACCTATATTAAATCGACGCATTTCTAATAGATTTTTTAAAAATAGATTTAACTATAAGAAAATGTAAAAGCTAACCCTAGATTTACAGATCAACAAGAAGAAGAAAATACTCTCTTAGAGTTGAGAGAAATTAGAACACACAGAGAGAAAATGAACACACAAAATGTGTGTTTCTTTACTTAGTTATTTTCACATATTATTGTTACCAATATATACAAAACACAGTCACCGTCGATCTTCCACTACGATCAAATTTCAACCACTCAAAGTTACAAGTCACAGATCTTTGTAATGAGAGTTGATTGGCTAACAATATAATAATAACAATAATAACAAACTTATACAATGCAGATAGAGTACACTTTATACAATAGAACTCAGCTCTCATTGGATGATATCTTCACATCCTCCCTCAAGCTGAACTGGGGAGATACTGCCAGGTTCAGCTTGCTACAAAGAAACTGAAATCTGGTAGAAGGCAAAGCCTTGGTTAACATATCTGCAGGCTGCAAATCAGTGGGCACATAATTGACAGCAAAGTGACCAAAGGCAATTTTCTCTCTAATAAAATGAACATCCACCTCTACATGCTTAGTTCTAGAGTGAAAAACAGGATTATGTGCTAAAGCACCAGTACTTACATTATCACACCACAACACTGGTTTAGCAGAGTAAGAACAATACCCAGTTCTTGAAACAAAGACCTGAGCCAAATAACTTCTGTGGAGGCTTGAGAAAGAGCTCTATATTCAGCTTCGGTACTAGACCGAGCAACCACTTTCTGTTTCCTAGAGTACCAAGTAATTAAATTGGACTCTAGAAACACACAACAACCACTCGTAGAGTGACGATCATCAGTACAGGAAGCCTAATCAGCATCTGTGTAGGCTTCAATATATAACTGAGAGGCAGACCGAAAAAGTAGACCAAGGCCAGCAGAACCCTTCAAATACCGAAGAATACGTTTACAAGACTGCTAGTGTACATCAGTAGGGGCTGCCAAAAAATGGCTCAACTTATTCATAGCAAATGCAAT
The DNA here is from genome assembly GCA_003430845.1 of Xanthoceras sorbifolium. Classification (NCBI taxonomy): domain Eukaryota; kingdom Viridiplantae; phylum Streptophyta; class Magnoliopsida; order Sapindales; family Sapindaceae; genus Xanthoceras; species Xanthoceras sorbifolium. The sequence goes on along the minus strand of CM010619.1, from coordinate 4,262,092 downwards.
ATCTGGTCTGGTGTAGGTGAGATACTGCAAAGCCCCAATTGTGCTACGATACAGAGTTGGATTGGAAAAAGGAGTGCCACATTGCAAAGACAGTTTTGTACTCGGGCAAAGATGAGTATCACAAGGTTTGGAAAGCAACATATTAGTCTTAGCAAGAAGATCAAAAATGTACTTAGTTTGAGTAAGATAAATCCCTTGAGAATTTCTAAAAGCTTCAAAACCCAAAAAATAACCAACTGAACCAAGTGTCTTCAATGCAAACTGAGAATTAAGATCTGTAATTGTTTTGTGAATGAGAGATCTACTAGATCCTGTAATTAGTATATCATCCACATATACAATTACATACAAAAGAGTAGAATTTTTCTTGTAAATAAACAGAGAAATATCTGAAGTGGAATTCTGAAAACCCCAAGATAAAAGAGCTGTTTTCAGTTTATGAAACCAAGCTCGGGGGGCTTGTTTGAGACCATAGAGAGCCTTATTAAGCCTACAAACATGAGAAGGAAACACAGAATTCACAAACCCAGCAGGCTGCTCCATAAACACTAACTCCTTCAAATCCCCATTAAGAAAAGCATTATTAACATCAACCTGTTGAATCTCCCAACCATAAGTGACAGCTAGTGTAAAAATAACCCTAATTGTGGAGGGTTTAATAACAGGACTATAGGTTTCAGTAAAATCAACACCAGCAGTTTGATGGAATCCTTTGCAACCAACCTAACTTTATATTTGGCAACAGAACCATCAGGTTTATACTTAATGCGAACACCCATTTGTGACCAACAATATTACAACTAGAGCTAGGAGGCACTAAAGTCCAAGTATTATTTCTCATAAGTGTATTATATTCCTCTTCCAAAGCCAACTTCCACTTAGGATCAGCTAAAGCTGTCTTAACAGAAGTGGGTTCAGTTTTAGTAAGTTTAGCACATGGAGATTGACAAAGAGCAGAAAAAACCTTAGGTTTAAAAATACCCACCTTGGACCTAGCGACCATAGGATGAGAAGAAATTATGTGAGGGTTATGAATATTAGGGATAACAGAGGAGTGTGAGCAGTCAGAAGAAGGACTGACAGCTGAAGGAGAAGCAGAAAAAAGAAGAGAATGTTGTTGTAATGACTCTGAATTAGACAGTGAAGAATGTGAAAACTGTGCAGGTGTGGCAGCAGAAGGTAAAACAGCAGAAGACACATGAGGAATGGCAGAAACAGACTGAGAATTAGGAGACCAAGAATTAAAAATTGAAAGAGGAAGACTAGACCTAGAACTAGATGCATCAGACCTAGAAGAAAACAAAATGGGATAAGGAAAATCATTTTCATGAAAGATTACATTTCTAGAGACATAAACTTTCCCAGAAGGATGCAAACACTTATAACCCATATGCTGTAAACTATAACCTATGAAAAGACACTTAGAGGAATGAAAATCAAATTTTTGCTTTGCAAAAGGTCTAAGATAAGGAAAACAGGCACACCCAAAGACTTTGAAATAGTGGTAATTAGGTTTTCTATGAAATAACAGTTCAAAAGGTGACTTGTTATGCAAGAGAGGACTGGGCAGATTATTTATCAATAACATGGCTGCCTGAAAAGCCTCAGCCCAGAAAGTTAATGGCAGCTTTGCATGAGCAAGTAAGGTAAGCCCAGTTTTAACTATGTGTCTGTGTTTGCGTTCAGGAACACCATTTTGTTGGTGTGTATAAGGACAAGAAAATCGAAAAAGAATACCTTATTGCCTAAGATAAGAACTAAAAACTTGATACTCCTTACCCATATCAGTTTGTAAGATCTTAATGGAAGTCTCAAACTGTTTTTCAACTTGAGTTTTAAACATGATGAATGTAGACAAAGCATCAGACTTACGCTTAAGAGGAAAAAGCTAAGAAAACCTAGTATGGCAGTCAACAAAAACAATGTAATATCTATACCCTTCAAGAGAGATAACTGGGGAAGGACCCCAAATATCAGAATCACGAGTTCTACAGGCTTTTGTGTCTTAATGCTAGACCTAAAAAAAGGAAGTTGATGCATCTTACCTAGTCTACAAGAATCACAACAACTAGAAATAGATTGTGAACATGATAAATTCAAAGAAGACATAATAGATTTCAAAGCATAATGAGAAGGATGACCAAGTTTATAATGCCACAATGCACAAACATTATTAACATTTTCACCAGCCAAAACAGAACCAGCAATATTAGAATTCAAAGCAATAGGAGTAACAGTTTGTACATGAGGAAAAACAAAATCAGATTGAACAGAATCTGTACAATTATTGAAAGAAAAATCAGCAAGATAGACAGACTGAGAAGCTATCCTTGATGGAAGACCAGTTAACTTGAGCTGATCCCCTTGGAGCTGTAACTGGTATAAGCCATCCTTAAGTATGCCTCGGAGCAACACTTTCTGGGAAAGCTTGTCCTTAACAACACAAAAAGTGTCATAAAACTCAACTACAACATTGTTATCCCTAGTAAATTTGGATATACTAAGTAGATTTTTGGTTATTTTTGGTACATGAAGAACATGATTTAGTAGTAATGACTGAGTAGGTTTGGTGTGTGACTGAACTACTGAACTACCAATACTGTTAATAGCTAAAGCCTGACCACTACCAATAGTTAACTTGCTAGAACCAGTATAAACTGAGGAGTTGGAAAGCTTACCCAAATCAGAAGTCACATGACTTGTAGCACCGCTGTCTACATACCACGCAGGATCAGATACAGTTTCTGGTGTTGCTGACTGCTGTCCATAATGAGCCTGAAAATTATGAAAATTTCCTTGAAAAACAGGCTGATTTCCCTGACCACCACCATCAGAGAAATTTGGTGAAGCTTGAGCCACATGACCCTGATAATTGCCCCATTGTGAACCTCCATTACCATTTATAGAAGTATTGGTAAAAGATTGCAGCTGATAGGATCGGTCAAATTTGTTGTAACATTGGAAGGCTGAGTGCCCAGGCCTTGTACATATCTGACATAGAGGTTTGTTGTTACTTCATCTGCCTCCTCTGCCTCTTCGACCACGACTATTGTTGCTTCCTCGTCCACCAGAATTAAAACCCCCTCTGTTAGAGCTCCTACCACCACTATTGTTGCTTGAAACAAAATTAGCCACCGGAGCTTGAATATCCAGTTGAGCAACATAGTTGAAATGCTCTATTCTCTGCTCATGGATCATGAGCATATACTGTGCCTCATGAAGTGACATGGTTAATTGCTGTTGAGAAAGCATTACCACCACAGGATCATATTCATGTCCCAATCCGTTCAGCACACAAAGCAGAAGATCTTGATCTGTTACAGTCTGTCCTGCTGATCTCAAGCTGGTTCCAAGACCTTTAACTTTCAAGACGAACTCACTAATCGAACTTGAGCCTTTTCTAGCACTCTGGAGTTGTTGCTTCACTTGCAACACCTTAGCTAAGGATTCCCTAGAAAACAGAGTTTCTATGATTCTCCAAAATTCTAAAGAAGAGAGACAGTCTGATACCTCTCCAATCAAACCTTCACTAATGGTTGACATTAACCAACACAGAAGCAGCTGATCTGCTCTACACCAGTCTTCAAACTCTTCACTGATGACCGTTTTCGTGACACCTTCAGCTACAGAAACCTTCACATACTTCGCAGGACAAAGACAACTACCATTGATATACTTCTCAAGACTTAAGGCTCTAATAGCTGGAAGAATCTGAGCTCGCCAGTGAACATAGTTGTCACGAGTCAGCTTCACAGAGAGATTGAAGTTGAGTGCCTTCGAGATTGACGTAAACTCAACTTTCTTCACTGACGAAGATGGAGTACCACCTAAACTACTTGTTGACACCATGGATTTAGCCAAGAGAGGCTCTGATACCATGTAAAAGCTAACCCTAGATTTACAGATCAACAAGAAGAAGAAAATACTCTCTTAGAGTTGAGAGAAATTAGAACACAGAGAGAGAAAACGAACACACAAAATGTGTGTTTCTTTACTTAGTTATTTTCACATATTAATGTTACCAATATATACAAAACATAGTCACCGTAGATCTTTCACTAAGATCAAATCTCAACCACTCAAAGTTACAAGTCACAGATCTTTGTAATGAGAGTTGATTGGCTAACAATATAATAATAACAATAATAACAAACTTATACAATGTAGATAGAGTACACTTTATACAATAGAACTCAGCTCTCATTGGATGATATCTTCACAGAAAGGAAGTGTCAATTTTTTTTTTCTTTCTCTCAAATTTAACATAATATATAACTATTTTTTAGTCCCAAAAACTAGCCATATAAAATTACAAATTATAACTAAATCAACTAAGTCCAATTATTTATTTTATTAGTTGTCCATTAATAATTGAAGTACTGATTTGTTCAAATATTTTTTGCAGATCTTGATCTCAGTTAATGACAGATTAAATATAATAAACAAATTGGTACAAAATACACTTCAGCCACACGTATTTTAATTATATATAAATTGCTGGTTTTTCTAGCCATAATTAGTGGATTAATTAAAATCATAAATATTTGATTATTTCAAATTATTTGATTATTTCAAAATTATGGATCTTGATCTCCCTATTATGTCTTGCAAGTGGAGCTATTAATATATTAATTCAAAATATAAAGGTCATCAATGATATAAAAATAATTTTATATTCATAGTCAAGCATTTTTATTGAGTAATTTTAATTATTCCGATTTTGTATCCCCCAACTTATGTGTTGATTTAATTACACTAACATGTAGATAGTGAGATTAATGTGTATTTACATGCCGCTTATTTAGTCTAATACAATCGTTGTCTGTAAGGATCATAAAATTCTTTTTAAGGGGGTTAAAGTAAAAAAAAATAATTAGAGAGATCAAGATAAAATAAATTAAAATTAAATAATATATATATATATTAAAATATTTTTTATTGGCAGGGTTGGGGTGTGGGGTTCGAGGTACGCTCTAATTTATTATTATAGTGTGTTAATAGACTGAAAAGAATTCAATTATTTATTTAAAAGTAATATTAAATTATTTAAAATATTCAAATAAATTCTTAAATAACATTATTCTTTGTTTAATAGATTTAATGTGTCGATTAGACAGAGATTCAAATCCAAAAAACATCAATTTGAAACTCACTAATTTCGCGGTTGTATCCACAATTATTACCCCTAATTGTGATGCGAACAATCACTCCTAATGTTCTTTTATAATTTTTTTTTTTTTGTGTAATTGACAACCAAACCTAGCTATAGCATAATTGCATAGCTAAGTAAAGTGGCTCCAAATCTCAATCAAATGATAGGAAATTCTAACCACTACCAACACTAATAAAACACATGCAAAAACGTGTGACAATTAGGATATAAATATTATAAAAGACAATAAAAATAAAAAAGTTTGAAAATCATGAAAGAAAATATTGGGTTTCTGAATGCCATAAAATTGTTAGTTTATTGATCTAATAAATTTCCATCTAATAAGTTAAAAACACAATGGAAAATAAATATTTATTTTATTTATTTCAAATATATATATTCAGTGGCGGAACTCTTAAGGAACTCGATCTCCGATCCCAACCCAAATGTTTCAAAAAACAATTATATATATTATTCTAATTTTGGAAAACTAACACAAACTTTCTCGAATTTAGATAATATTACACTTAGCGGTAATTTAACCATAATTATATAAATATCCTCTAAAATTCATTGACATGGTTAAATTTAATGTTTCATTTTGTAAAAATAAGAAAAAAAAAATTCATTGGTGTTGTTGTTAGTAGGATTAATTTATATTTTTTTAACAATTCAAGTCTTTTTTTAATAGTAATTTTTTTTATTTGATAGCTTTAAAAATTGTGTAAAAAGTTTTTTTTTAAAAAAATTTTATATAAAAGATATTTTTACCCTTAAATCAGTTAGTCAACCGTTAATTTATTCGTTAGTAAAAAGATTTTATGGCTGTTTGTGTAATTATGTTAAAAATTATCACTGCGTGCAATATTATTATTATCTAAATTTAGAGGAGTTCGTACAATTTTCTTTTAATTTATTATTTAATAAAATTTTGGCTTAATATCAAATAGTATTGTTTTTTTTATAAAAAAAATTATTTTAGCTCCTAAAATAAGATTCTAGCTACGCCTCTACTTATATTCTACAGCGTAAAAAAAAAAAAAAAAAAATTCTAACTCCCATAATTTTTTAAGTAGTTTTAATATTCACTCAATTTCTATTCGAGTCTAGACTCGTGACACATAAAGTAATAGAGTAATGTATTGTATAGTCACTTTCTCATTAAAAAAAATTTATAAAAAAAATTCAAATTTAACAAGCAACATTATATTCAATAAAACTTTAATTTCTATATTTATATTCTGACAACTACTTGATATATTATTGTAATTGCTTGTCCAGATGTTATCACTTTTTATTTAAAATTATACAATTATAAGATTAATTATTAATTTAATAGAATTTATTGAAATTAAACATTAAATACAATGTCCAGATATTTACTCTATAATAGGTAGGGACAGAGCCAAAAAATTATATTCAGAGAGACCAAGTTAATAAAATATAATAATTAAACGGGTTAGAGTAAATAAATTTCAAAATTAATTAAATAAAAATATTATTTTTGAGGTGGGGGGATCCACTTTATGTGTCTTCCAAAGAAATTAGGTAAATTATTGTAGCATTCATACTATATTTCAAACTTAGACCATATCATTGTTCTATTAAATTATTAAAAAGAGAACTCTTATATGTTAACTACTTAATAATTTAAAATTAACATCACAAACTTAAAATAAAAACTATTCAATCAAGTGAGCAATCAAATGGTGTCTTGTTAGTAAATGAAAGTAATTGATGTGTCAATATATATAACACGTGAATAATATCTTTACATTTAGGTGAATATGTAATTGTCATATCATTTATTTTATCGTTTTATATTATAATATATAACAATTACTAAATTAAAATAATTTTTTTTAATGAAAGGGTTTCTAAGAATTTTTCATATAAAACAAAAAAAGTAATTTATATCTTCATAGAAATATTTAAATAAATGATATAAACTAATTCAATAGTCTGAGATCATACAAGCAATAATGTCAAATCCAAACTTTAGAAAATATATTAAAAAAAAATTATATAATTTAATTAACCATTTTATACCAACAAAAAAATTAAATAATTAATTATTAGAAAGTAGCGGTCCTGAAATCGTCACAGATGAAAGCAATTGATTTGGAAACCTAGCACGAGAAACATGTACTAATAGATATCATTATTGTAATTATTATTATTTAATGTAATCACATTTACACCACAATTTGAAACCAATATCTAGACAAGTGGGTCTCCAACCTAAAAGTAATAAAATATTTATTTTTTTTAAGGGATACAATTACAATATTAATAACTGTTGGGATCTGCCGAGATTAATTATATTAAATATGTGGTCCGGATATTTACTCCCATGATGTGAGATATCTATAGGGAAAAAACTACTCATATATACTGATAAATGTGTATAGTAGAAATTGAACCACTTACTATTAAAGTGAGATGAAAATACACGAATTATTTCACTATTAGGGGAGGTAATAAAATTCTATTTTGATTTTTATAGAATGTAAAGAATACAAATGATTGACTCCAGCTTGTATCATATCAGGCTTCACGTGCAGACTCAACAATGATGATGATATTTGGTGGTCAAAGTGCTGAAGCCTTAGCTGGTGATTCTTGGTTAATTAGCTGTTATTTGTTAATAAGATGTTACTAGCGTTTGATACAACTCTTTTACCAGCCATTTAATTACTTATTTAACTATCCAATTGATGAGTTGTAACTATGATTGGATAGCCTTAATTGTAGTGAATTATGTTAGAATTATGGAGAATAGTTTCTCATTCAGTTCTTAGTAGGGGTGGGCAAAAATCCAATGATGCGAATCGGTCCGAACCGGATTTTAATTGGATCTAATTTTTTAACAGATTGATTCGGTTCATTTTTTTAGGATCTGTCATTACCGGATCGGTTTGCGGATCTGTTTTAGGATCAGTGAACCGATCCGCTAACCCAATATATAAATTAAAAAAAAAAACCTAATATGCAGCCTCCACTCTCCACTCCAGCCATTACATCCATTCTCTAGACTTGCCTCCACTCTCCAGCTACCCTCATTCGCAGAGCAGTATCTTCTTTGTCTCTCTCAATTTGCAAAGCACCACCTGTGTTATTGCCTCCTTTCTTCAGCCCTCCCTCAGTCGCAGAGCAGAGCACCCTCTGTATTGTCATTGATCTCACAGGTCCATTGGCTCTTCATTGTTTTTTTTAGTTTTTGGTCGAAGTGGTGAACTGGTTTGTTTTGCTCAGATTTTGTTGTCGGTTTGTTCAGATTTTGTTTATTTTCTATTCGTTTTGCTTCAGATTTAATTTGTTCATATTTTGTTGCTTTAAGAATGGAGAATTTTTATTGTTTATTTATTATTATTTATGGATTGATATTTGGATTATTATATATTATTTAACAGTTTTTGTAGACTGTTATTAATAGATTGTTAACTGTTATGTTTGTTATTTATATTGAGGACATGAAATGTTATTTGAATTTTGAATAGGTTTATATTAAGGACTTAAAATGCTACTTGAATTTTGAACATGTTTATATTTATAATTTGTTATTTGTAATGCAATGTGTATTATTATACAACTTTTATATAGTTTAGGACTTGAGACTTAAATTAATAAGCTTAAAATATAAATAACAACACTGTAAAAATTAAGTCCATCGAACCGATAAACCGAATCGGATCGAACCGATCCAATACGATTTGGATTGGTTCGGATCACTTTAGACTTTTCGATTGGATCGGATCATTTTTTGAAAAACTAATCAATTGTTGGATCGGTTCGGATCATACAAAAAGTAATTCGATCCCACCGACACCCACCCCTAGTTCTTAGTATATAAGGCAAGTCGTAACCATATTTCATCAGTTGAATAATATTTTCCAGAATTCCTCCATTGTTGATCTCAAATAGTTGTCGCTTTTCTCTGGAGCATGTTGTCAAATACATTTGCTCTTTTGTCAAACATCTGTCTATCCACAACTAATATTAATTTATTTTATTTTTTTTGGAAGAAAGTATGCATAAAACAATAATGTAATTTTAAAATCTGGGAATATTTTATTTTGGGAATTTAGCAAAATTGCCCAAAATCATAAAACAGTTGCAAAAGTACCCAGGCTCCACTAATTTTTGCAACCTCTACCCAAAGACTTTGTTTGGACAAAATTGCCCTTACTTTTATATTTGACCCACTGCACTTTTTGCTTCTTCTTCGCACTGTCTTCTTCTTCTTCTTCATCTTCATCTAAGCAAATTTCTTCACGTCACCCGGTTCTCTCTTCTTCTCTTCTCTTCTTCACATTTTCTTATTTTTCCTCTCTTATCTTCTCCATAAATCTCTTACCCAACCTAAACCAAGAAATTCTCAAGTTATCTCTTGCAAATAAACCATCGATCCATCTCACAAAGTCTTTTTCTCCATCAAAAATTCCAAGATTAGTGTTAAACTTTTTTTTTTAGTCAATGCACACTTTTATGGGTTTTGAATCAGTTGTAGGCATTTCACATTTGTTAATCCTCCATCAAAAAAATGAAGAACGAATTTTTATAAATTTTTTTTTTCATCATGCCGACCCGATGCTTTTGGCCCGATGAGTTTGGCGGCCCGATGGTTTTTCTTTATGTTTTTTCATCATTTTTGGCCCGATGGTTTTCATCGGGTCGGCCCGATGGCCTTGGCCCGATGGTTTTTCTTTATGTTTTTTCATCGTTTTTGGCCCGATGGTTTTCATCGGGTCTGCCCGATGGCCTTGGCCCGATGGTTTTCATCATGTATTTTCACATGGCGGCCCGATGGTTTTCATCATGCCGACCCGATGCTTTTGGCCCGATGAGTTTGGCGGCCCGATGGTTTTTCTTTATGTTTTTTCATCGTTTTTGGCCCGATGGTTTTCATCGGGTCGGCCCGATGGCCTTGGCCCGATGGTTTTTCTTTATGTTTTTTCATCGTTTTTGGCCCGATGGTTTTCATCAGGTCGGCCCGATGGCCTTGGCCCGATGGTTTTCATCATGTATTTTCACATGGCGGCCCGATGGTTTTCATCATGCCGACCCGATGCTTTTGGCCCGATGAGTTTGGCGGCCCGATGGTTTTTCTTTATGTTTTTTCATCGTTTTTGGCCCGATGGTTTTCATCGGGTTGGCCCGATGGCCTTGGCCCGATGGTTTTTCTTTATATTTTTTCATCGTTTTTGGCCCGATGGTTTTCATCGGGTCGGCCCGATGGCCTTGGCATGATGAAAACCATCGGGCCGCCATGTGAAAATACATGATGAAAACCATCGGGCCAAGGCCATCGGGCCGACCCGATGAAAACCATCGGGCCAAAAACGATGAAAAAACATAAAGAAAAACCATCGGGCTAAGGCCATCGGGCCGACCCGATGAAAACCATCGGGCCAAAAATGATGAAAAAACATAAAGAAAAACCATCGGGCCGCCAAACTCATCGGGCCAAAAGCATCGGGTCGGCATGATGAAAAAAAAAATTTATAAAAATTCGTTCTTCATTTTTTTGATGGAGGATTAACAAATGTGAAATGCCTACAACTGATTCAAAACCCATAAAAGTGTGCATTGACTAAAAAAAAAAAGTTTAACACTAATCTTGGAATTTTTGATGGAGAAAAAGACTTTGTGAGATGGATCGATGGTTTATTTGCAAGAGATAACTTGAGAATTTCTTGGTTTAGGTTGGGTAAGAGATTTATGGAGAAGATAAGAGAGGAAAAATAAGAAAATGTGAAGAAGAGAAGAGAAGAAGAGAGAACCGGGTGACGTGAAGAAATTTGCTTAGATGAAGATGAAGAAGAAGAAGAAGACACTGCGAAGAAGAAGCAAAAAGTGCAGTGGGTCAAATATAAAAGTAAGGGCAATTTTGTCCAAACAAAGTCTTTGGGTAGAGGTTGCAAAAATTAGTGGAGCCTGGGTACTTTTGCAACTGTTTTATGATTTTTGGGCAATTTTGCTAAATTCCCTTTTATTTTTATGTTATTAACAATTTAAAAATTTACTCATTTACTCATGACTCAAGTGGTGCACTAACCTCCCTTCCAGTTCAATGGTGAAAGTTAAAGTCTCATTATACACATTTACCAGTATATATAAGTAATTTTCTCCACTTATGGTATCTCTCATTATAGGAGTAAATATTTGTACCGCATATTTAGTGATTGACCTTTCCGATAGTTATTAATATTGTAATTATGCCATTAAAAAAGAATAATTTTAAAATAAAAAAATAATTGTTATTTTACGATATTAATTAAAAAAACAAATTAGATAAATGTATATAAATAAAGAAATATTATTTAGAATTATATAATAAGAAATGTTTCTATTCTACAAAAAAAATAAAAATTATGAAGATATCTTCAGGGTTAATATGATTAACTTCTACATATGTTTCATGTCTGTGAATAAATTAAATTAATTTGCATAGTTTCAAAATTAATTAAAAGAATTAATGAAATTTTAAAAATTTATCAGCAATCTCCTTTAAAATTTTTGTTAGTTCTTTAGTTTTGATAATTTTTTTTATATATATATATATATATATATATATATATAATTCTCGATATATAATCTTGTACGTTTTTACATAAGAGAAAGTAAATTTCTAATATTTAACATTTATTGCATTTTATCTTCTAGTGGTCCGTCGATTACCTAACATATTAAATATTTTCTTTGCTATACATTTTATTTACGAGATCCCCAGAGAATTATTATTATTATTATTGATAAGATAATTAATTTTTATAAAATAAGATTATTTAATATGAGAATAAAGTAGAGAGAAGAAAAAACATAATGGGACAACATTTACTTGACAATGAGGCAACAAAAGCATTAAAAAGAACAATGAATTGTACAAGATCACAAGACAAGATTGAGACCAAAAATTAATAAAAATAATATTATATATAAATGCTTCACTGGCTGCCATTATGGACCCTAATTAAAAGATTATAGATCTAGAGAGAGAGAAGAAACATTCTTCACATTTGAAAGAAAATCAAGAAATTCAAAAAATGAATATGCTTTTTTATAGTCAAAACCACATGCCAAGTCTATGTATCAAACAAGGGGAGTCTATATTTGTTTTCTTTGTTGAGACTTTTTGATCATTTTTGAAATTGGCAACAGAGAAGACAAGAAGTGTCTATAATATGTGAATGGAATCAACAATATCGTGCCCACGTTAAATACTGGGTAGCCAAGTGCGGAGCGGATAACTGCTGAAAGTATCTAAGTAGTAAGCCTACCCCATGATGAGTACTCTCCTATTTCGACTTCCCCAGAGCCTCCGATAGCACAGCCGAGACAGAGACGGGTTCTCTAATATTTCTAATCTTTTTCGTCGATTTGTCATTCTGATGGAGGGGACGATCTCCTCTTCCTCACGAAGGAGATCCTCCACCGACAGTGGAGTTTTTTTATTTTAAATTTTCTTTTAATTATTTGTCTTCTGATCCATCCATTTTTTTAAACTTCAAATGGAAAATTACTAGCGATAGGGAATGTTTGTGTAATTTCAGACAAAAGTCTCATATATTTATAATTACACAAAATGTTGTGGGAATTTGTGAAATTTATCATTAATATAAAGATAAAGATTTTACATTTGAAAACTCATATAACAAAAATGACATATATAACATTTCTAGTGATCGAGATCTAGAAAGTCTATAATTCATTAAAATGTCACAACTCATGTTTCTGAAGATCGAGATCCATAACTTATATAAAGTTTTTATCACTGATATTAATCTTAAAGTCTATAATTTATTAGAATATCACATCTCACATTTCTAGCAATTAAGGTTCATAATTTTTAATGTAAGTTTTTATCGCCCTTTAAACTAAATAGACACAATTTTGGATCATAGGTGAAAGATGCATCCATATAACTTATAATGCAAAGTAAATTTGTGAATAGGGCAACCATAATATAAATATATATATATATATATTTATTTATTTGAAGAAAAAACATATGAATAGTACCATATTGTTTAAAAAAATTATTTAAATTCATTATCTGCATATTTTGATAGATAAATTCGTAATTATCACATCATTCCATAGTCATCAATATACACTCTACCTAACAGATTTTTGTAGGCAGCAGTTTCCAAAAAAAAGCATTTTTAGTAATTCAAACACCTTTTAGAACAATAGAACCACTCAAAAGTGCTTTTTGAAAATCATTTTTCATGTGTTGCTTCATAAATAAATAGCTTTTCTAGAAAGCAGTAATCAAAATTACATTTTATAAAGTCACTCAAAAGATGAGAAAAGTTTCAATAGAACATGAGCATTTGTTCTGTAACATCCCATCACTTATAAATGCATACCTAAAAATTTGTAAGATATATTAAACAGACGGACGGATGACATTATATATATATGTTCATCCTATTATCACATCCCACGTAGTGAAAGGTACTATTTTATTGAATTGATGTATATACATTTCGATAAAGTGAAAGATTTTTCCCTATCCACATTGAAATATGAAAGAATCTAAGAACCACTACTTTTTGGATTCTAATGAAGATTGAGACCTAATTTTCAAGATACTCAATAGGAAAAAAAAAAAATGGACCATTTGGGTGGTCCTTGCGTGCAATTGATGAATGTAATTGCAAAACCTCAATGTTGCTTTCTTTTGATTGTTTATGAGGAAGTAGAGAGTGAGAGCATCTTTGATTTTTTTTTGGAAAATCTCTCTTTGTTCTCCCTCCATAGAATAGAATTTGTCTTGGATCTAATCTTTTTACAGTGTAGACAGTAAAAGATTATGGCTTTGCATTCTAGTATAGTATTAAAAATTCTATTGATACACTTTCAACAGTCAGATGCCCGGATTGTACTGCACATATCCTCATAGCTCAAGTGGTATACACCTCTCCAATCCACGTTAGTGATGAGGTTCAAATCCTATTATACGTATTTACCAGTATGTGTTAGAAGTTATCTCACTATTATGGGGGAACACATGTCTCCTTATTACGGGAGTAAATATTCAGGTCGTTCTCAATATGCATTAATTATGCATGTCAGATATAACCATCCCCGCCCACAATATTTTCAAATTTGATGTTTTTTTTTTGAGTTAATTACACTCAACCTCCCTGAGGTTTAGATAATTACATTCGGAATCAAAGTTTGCATTAATGGACACTAACCTCCCCTCACGTTAACATTGACCGTTAAAATGACCGTTGACTTTTTTCAAAATTTTTAAATGACCAAAATACCCCTGTCACAAATTTTTTTTTACTGTTCATTAAAAAAAATTAATGGTGAGATCCAGATTGGATATCCACCAAGAAAAAAAAAATTTTTTTTTTTTGAATCTTCATCTTCGAACCCAGAAGGGTTCGATCTTTGAACCCTCTAGGTTCCACGAACCCAAATAAAAAAAAAGTTTTTTTTTTTTTTTTTCTTGGTGAAGATCCAGATTGGATCTCCACCGTCCATCATTGTTGATGGACGGTGGAGATCCAATCTGGATCTCACCATTAATTTTTTTTAATGAACAGTAAAAAATTGTGACAGGGGTATTTTGGTTATTTAAAAAATTTGAAAAAAGTCAACGGTCATTTTAACAGTCAACGTTAACGTGAGGGGAGGTTAGTGTTCATTAATGCAAACTTTAATTCCGAATGTAATTAGCCAAACCTCAGGGAGGTTGAGTGTAATTAACTTTTTTTTTTAAAATTACTACAAATTTTGAAATTGAGGAAGTAAGACATAACTCGAGCCCACATTCTTATTAACGTGGTGTGGATATAAGAAACATACCGCAAGTTACCTTAACTTCCGTTATAAATTTTTAACCCCTTCAAATTTACATTATTTGTCTTTGGCCAACAATTTTCTACCTATTAGAAAGGGCCATCAAGTTAGCTCACCTACTTGTGTTTTTTCCTTTTCTTTTTTCCCATGGCAAAACTAATAAATATATGAGATTTCCAAATTTTGAATTTTTTTTAAATTTTTTTATTTAAATTAAAACCTCTCTTACAAATATCCAAAAACGCCCTTATAGTTTCGGGAATTTAACAAAAAAAACTCAGTATTGGCTTTCTTAATAAATATTGCTTTGACCTAAAAGACAAAATAGACCCTTTTTGACCTACCCCAATTAAGCGAACCATTTTAGACACTTTGATTCAACAATAGAAACCAGCTGAGTAACCAAGGCAAGTGGCTCCAGTGCAATCGGAGTGCCTTTGAGGGGTGAGGATGTGGCAAAGTGCCAGGTTCAAACCCCACTGGCAACACACCTTGGCCAGGGGGCTGCCTCTACCCCCGAGCCCGGAGTAGTCAGGGCTTAAGTGGTGGGCTTGCACCGAATGGTGGGCCGGGCCACTTGGTCACTGGATATCGGGTGGTTAATACCAAATAAAAAAGAAACCAGCTGAAAAAGTCCAAGTTGAAAGGCTTCGACACATTAACTGACGGCTTTCCGTAACTTTTATATTTAATTAGTTACTCATATTATCACTATTTATCAGTAGCGAAGATAGGATTTTGGCTCTGGGGGGACAATATACAGACGATATAATATGTTAATGTAAAATAAATATATATTAATATTTAAAAAATTTGTTATTAAAAAACCAAATGTAATACCGCCATTTAGTATCAAATAAATATAATGGCAAAAAAAAAACCCAATTATAAATAACAAATCGATTCAAATACAATTAGTCATAAAAATATTTAAAATACATCCTCTCTTAATATATATTATCATATGATTGTCAAACAAAGTTAGATTATAACAATCTCAAACTAATAAATAAATCATTAATACACAAATAATAAGATGTTTAAAATAAATTTATTAAAATCGTTCTAAATAAAAAATTAAATATAAATGACATCAATATTGATTTATAAAAATAAATATAAATATTAAGTTCAAATAGAATCTCAATATTGAAGTTTTGGTGACATGTAAAGATTAAAAACTATGTAGAGAGAATAAAACATAACCATTTTATTTTTTTGAAACTATTACAATTTGGTAGTTAGAGGACTCAGATATGACTCAAATCCACGACCTTAATGGTAGTGTGACGAACATATCAATAAGTCAACCTCACTTTCTAAAAAAAACAGATTAATTAAAAATTAGGAAATTGAAATCTAAAAGTAATATAAGTTTTGTATAGTTCTTTAAGAAATAAATTAAATTATTAAAATGAGAAAAAAAGGGGCAATTGGATAGTGTTACATTCATGATATGTATCTTAAATTATATACAATACGTATAATTGGAACAATTTCATTGGCTAGGAGAGCCATGGCCCCTATGGGTCTCCCCTGTCTCCGCCTCTATACAGGGGGGCGGAACGTGAAAAGAAAAATTGGGAGGGCGAGGGTCTACAATTCTAAATTTATTTGTATATATAATTTTTTTTAAAAAAAAAATTATAGGAGGGCCAGAGGGAGGGGTCCGCCCCTGTCTGTATGCCACATTACGTAATATGAATAAAAAATGTATTGTGATCCAAGTGTATTGAATTTTTCTCCTTCTCTAGTATTTTGTTTCCTAGTTTATTGCACGAAGCACATTAACAAGGGGCAGAGACATCTAAGGACCATTCTACAGAGGTTTCCATGAATTTCAAAACCGCCTAGTGTTAACTACAAAGGAGGCCGGTGGTGTTACGTAATATTCAGAGCTCGTGCATACGATTGAAGGCTCGTGTAGAAACAAAGTTCGAATATTCGCACTTGAGAAATATATGCTACCTGTTTAGCCAAGCCCTTTCCATCCAACCCAAGGACTTCAAACTCGTAAACTAAGCTAAGAAAAGCTCAACATTTCTGCTATTTGCACTAAGTGACACTTTAAACGTGATAAATTATCAGATTAACTATTCGAAATCCCTGAAGAGTTTCATCTTTTGAGGTGGCCGAGATAAGAAGGCCATGGCAAAGTTTGTGATAATTTAAATAGATTATATATAAAACAATTTGTTGTATCAAAAAACTAATGTAACAGTAAGGGGCCCTAATATTATCATATTATCAAACTTGCTTCATTTTAATTTCTATTTTTATAGAGCTGAGCAAGTGTTTTCAGTTGATGTAGAAGACTCACCGAGAAACTCTGATCTCAACTGCATCAGAAGCCTGCCCAGATAATTCAGGCCTTCTCCTTCACGGCCTCCGCCCCAAAAAAGATCGTGTGGTGAAGCTTCAACGAGAACCGAGCCAGCAGTTGACAGCAGCATGGAATTCAGATGAGGATAAATTGAGAATTTACATTTCAATGCCCTATACATAACATCGATCTTGATACTGTCCCAGTCGCTTCTCACCTGCATTGCATAGAGTGTTTCAAGTCAGCGAATTGCAAAGGGAATATACGAAATTCAACAAACATATCGTCACTTAATATATATATATATATATATATATATATATATTAAAATATTAAAATATTAACGTTTATGTTGGTAATGGCAGAGAATTTTGAAGGTAAAATTACAATAGAAGTAGATCCTTATCAGCGGTCGATAACAGAATAACACTTTTCGTAACTATAGCTCAGTTAAAATTACAAGAACATGAAATCATTTGAATTTGTTTTTTTGCAAATATAGTCAAGATAGTCCCCTTTAAAGTAGCACCTCAACAAAAATTTCCAAGATGCTAACAAAGTAGTCTAAATTCGACTTCCTATAATATCTGAGCATTGTCCAAGTCGCTAAATATAGAATACAATGAAATTAACAAGATGCTATTGCAAGATCATACCAAATAATGACCTGATGTCCAGAGATGTAAAATAGTGAAACAGAAAGTCAGAAACTAGAGCTATAATGACTTTTGAGTTAGTACGCTAATATCACGATATAAGCTTTGCTTTATAGACCCATATAATCAAAGTAAAGCAACCAATTTGAAATCCCCTTTAGAAATACAGATGACCATACCAGATCAGGATACTGCCTCTGCATTGATCTTCCTATTCGTGCAGCTTCTTCTGGACTTCTCACGGCTTTTATCTTTTCAACACAATCTTGTGCTGCAGGATCATTCACTCCAATAAACTTTTGTGCCTACAAATTCAAGATCTTTGTGTGAGAGAATGTGTAAAAATTTCAATGAAAAAATTTAAAATGAACTGGGAAAAGGCAACTACCTGGTAGTAGTGCTCTACACTCGACCAAGTGACATAATTACCATCACCATCTGGCATTTGAATTGGATGAGGAGAAAAATTTGAAAAAGCACCATAAGGATCCCAAGTTTTGTAGAAGGATATGACGCTCGATTCATAAGGAGTGACAGTAGGATCAATTGCGAAAGTTTCATCCTCTGATGGGATAACAGGCATCAGGTCTGGTACAGGTTGAAGAAATCCACTAATAAGCATGTCAGGCCCAACCTGAAATTGCCAAAAGAAACAATGCAACCTAAATTAAAACCGAAACTCTATAGATGAACTTATGTGAAATTATATATTGCATCTAAAAACACAAAATGATAACCAACAACGAAGTATTGGTTTAACGTAGAGTAAGATTAGACAAATTACTTGACCTGCCACTCTGTCGGATCATGGACAAAACAATTTTCAATAAGGCTAAAAAACACAAACCAAAAGGCCGAGGGTTTATCAAATAGGCTAAAGAGCAAGGAAATAGAAGAATGCCCTTCAAATGAGTGTTAAAGCAGCTATCTATTAAGCTTGCCCTCAAGAGAAACATTAAATTTCCTTAACAAACTTCCACCCATACAAAATTCAGAAGTACCCAGCTCATTACGCTAGAAAATAAAACCCTTAACAGTGAAACTAATAAACCCAGCCCAACTTTAGACTTGAACTTAACAACACAATAACCCTAAAGCAAATATCACATCAAATCAGCCCATAATGTATTAATTTTGAAGCTTCTTCACTCATAAAATTCCGACATCATATGTCTTGAACCCCTTTTACATTATCCTCAATGAAATTATAAACCCCCTTTACATTATTTTCAATGATATTCCTATCCTAATACTCTCGTTCTCTATATCACAGAAAATCTTCTTAAATTTTCATGTCAAAATTGAGTGTGATATGCATCAGGCATATTAAAAGTATCAGATGCATTTCCAGAAAAGCCAAAGCACAAGACAGGTTCTTGAAAAGAAGACTACT
Source organism: Xanthoceras sorbifolium (assembly GCA_003430845.1). Taxonomy (NCBI): domain Eukaryota; kingdom Viridiplantae; phylum Streptophyta; class Magnoliopsida; order Sapindales; family Sapindaceae; genus Xanthoceras; species Xanthoceras sorbifolium. The sequence goes on along the minus strand of CM010619.1, from coordinate 4,242,749 downwards.
CGGTTCGCTGTCTCATTATATGCTACAATTAGACCTTCAAGACATGTAAGTTATGAGTGAAGATACTGCTGATCTACATATATACAGTAACAGCCTTCCACTTGTTATATCTCCAAGTTCTATCATTCCATACAACAATCCATGGTCCCAATCTTCTTAGAGTTGGGAATGCTCTTGACCTAAAGCTTGTGACATAATAAATATCTATATAGCAAGAGATATATAAAAGATGATGCAATATGCAATCACTCAAAACTAATTATATAATAATGGCAACATAGAGTACATCTAATGAGAGAAATTAATCATTAAAACAAAATACTAGATTACCACCAACCTGCTCGTAGCATATATCAATCAGATCTAATGCCTGTGACATCTCAACCATCCCAAGTTCACCCACAGGAGTTGGTGCATTTTTTCCACCAATAATTTTAGGGGCAACAAAAGCAAAAACCTGCATCAAAATACATCATTAATAAATGAGAAATGTACTAGAAGCTAATTAACAGCCAGTGTAGATAAAAGCTTCTAAGCCATAGATATCACACAGAGGATCTATGGAACTGCAATTTTTACCATACAGGAAAACCAAGGAAAAGTTAACCAAATCAAAGCACAATTAAATGGTCTAAATGGATTCATAAGAAATTTCCAATACATTTGCAATTAGCAGTAGCAAATATTGACTGGTGTTGGCTTATGGCAAAGGCTAACGCATGGTGGAATATTTAAATGTAAAGATACAAGAAATGCAAGGAGTGACAGTACATATAATCAGCTCTATGCATTGAACTAATGCTTGGACATAAGCCACCAGAGAAATCCAGTCACAATATACAGTTTAAGATGATAATAACAAATGCAAAACTGAAAACTGTAAACTTCAGATGCAGATGAGGTTGAAGGTGAATCCAGCATTAATTGCTACTGTCTGAGAAGATGTTAACCACAGCATCCCTGACATTTCCTAATTTATCCAGCCAAACGCTGGCATACCCATAGAAGTATGATATTGACTCGAGAGAAAATATAACAATGACCTTGTGTATAACACGAGATGATATAGCAGAAGCAGCCAGTGTCCCTCCACACTCCCACAAAATAGAAAGATACCCACGGTCATGAAAATATTCCATAACATCTCTAGGATTTAAGATGTCAAACTCCACTACTTCAACTCCTTTAGATGCAAGAAATTTCTGAAAGTTCCTCCTAGCTCCCCTTTGTGTTACAACTATGGTAGATGCATCAGAAACATCCCAAAGGTTTGCTTCCTTGGGAAGATTCAGAGTTTGGGATAATACTATTCGCATAGGCATATGCCCACCTCCATCTCTCGCAGTTAGGCGTGGATCTAACAATGTCAAAACAAGAACAAAAACAATCACTATATTTAGATGATAATGACAACAACAATAATGTGACAAATCAAGGTAAAGAATATACTTACTGTCCTTCCGTACAGTATTTCCTCCAACTATAACAGCATCACTTCTACCCCGCAATTCAAATACTCTACTCCTGGACATTTTGCTGCTTATCCATGATGCATGTCCACTACTAGCAGCAATTTTTCCTGTTTGAGGAAAGTTTGATTTTCAATAATCATTAATACACACGCGCACACATACCCCAAGATAAATAAATAGCTTGTTTAATTCACGATACTCACCATCAAGAGTCATTGCATACTTGAGAACAGAGAAGGGAACTCGAGAACAAGCTCTAAGAATCAAAGGAGCATTAACAAGGAGGCATGATTTTCGAGCTTCCTACACTAAATCGTTATGAAATGTTAACAAGTAAGAGCAGCACAAGCTACTAATTTTGTTTTTGCTGGAATGGAACCAATAAGGTAAAAATCAAATTCATTAAATGGTGATCTACAATAACGGACTGAATTTTGCACATTAGAATATTTTAGTTTCTAACTCCATTCATTGCATAGATCAAACAAGTTGTAGGAAATTAATCTTCACCAATGGATATATTCTAATGCATCCAACGGGTCAGATATTTACGTACATCACATTCAGTCTTTGTTGTAATTTCTACTGGAAAAATGAAAAATCATGAAACTAAGAAAAGAAAAACTGGAATTGTGAGATAACTAAAATTTAAATAGAAACGCATTAAAATTAAAAATATATAGAAACAAAGAGGCAAAGAGTTATAACTCAATGCACCAAAAAGCAGTTAAAAACTATACCTCAATAACTTTACTTTGTAGATCCTCTCCAAGAACATCAACCTGCAGACCTTGACTTCTCAGTGCACATACAGCTTTGCCTCTAAGATGCTGTAACGGATGCCTGATCCCCACAACAGCTCTTGTAATTCCTGCCTAATCTACAGAATGTCAAATATCCATATGCCGAATATGTTTTTCACATACAAGTCAAACCTACGAGTGAAGGGTTTCAACAAATTGCAACACCAACACATCCCCAAATAATACTTGCTAGCCCTAACCATGTCTCTCTCTCTTTACAAGTCATTTTTCGTTATTGATACAAAAACCAGGTTGCTCCATTATAAGATAATAATACAAATGTAGCTTAATAAGAACAATCTAAACCATCAAACTTAATACATTTTCTCCATTCTCAGTACTAAATAGCTTAATCAGTAAGGACCGTAAGGTTTCCAGTTACATTCCGCTCACCTGGTGGTAAGAGGCAAGGAACTAAATATCGATAATATTTCCAAAATTTCGACCATATTCAGATTCAGATGGTACCAAACCCATATCTGAACTATTGGAACTATGGTCATAATTTGGATATTTCTATAAATTTGGATCCTGATATATCTATCAAAACCAATATTTATTTATTTTGGTGAGAGGTTTGATAATATTTTATTGTAATAATGTAAAATAAGATCCTCCAAATCAAGTTTTGAAAGAGAATACATTGGCTATGTGGTTGTAAATTAAAAATATAGGATTACTAAAAAGAAAACATTGTGAAATTAATTATATTTTAATATTTTTAAAAAATTTTAAAAAAAATTAGTTAGAAAAGACTAAAAATTTGAACTTCTCAATCATTTTTTTTTAATTGTTCAAAAAATCAGCTAGCTAGAGTGAACCAAACAATAGACAAGAAATTAAAATGATAAAAAGAAAAAATTATAGAGAAATTCTTCCAAACATACACTAGATAAATAGACACATTCTCTTCTTTGAAAAATCTTCAAGAAACTTAAAAAAGTGAATGAAGTGCAAAACCTGAACAAGAGCAGAGACGGCAGTGTGATCTCCATGGCAATCTCCAGGCTCCAAGTTAAGATACGCGGTGGCGCCTCGACACCGCTCGCCTCCGGCCTCGACGGCCAGCACCTCCGCCGGCTTGGTCCCCTGTGCGTACAGGTACCCCTCTCCGGCGACCTTCCCGGACGAGGTGGCGATCACGCACCCGAAATTGGGGTGAGGCGAGGTAAAACCGGCGGACTTTTCGGACAAGTCGGCGGCGCGTCGGACGTAGGCGGCGTCGTCGGCGTGCGCGTGGCTAATGTTGCCGACTTTGCAAATCGGAGGAGAGAAGTGAGCTCCCAAAGCGAACGCCATTGATTTTCAAAGAAAGTTTTGAACTATCTCTGGAAATGGGAGCATTTCCACACAAACCACTTACTAGCTGAATCTGTACGAACCGGATTGACCCGACCCGTTTTTAAATATTCGAACTTGAATTCATGCCCGGAAAAATCCAAACCGTTACTGGCACAGCTCGTTTGGCGCATTGTGTTGTACTGTATTAAATTGGTTAATATTGTATTAGCTTTTTTTTTTTTTTTTTTTTAAATACTATTTACGGTACTAACTATTTGAATTTGGATTATTATCAAACTGAATAAATATCTTTACCGTTGATCCACAGTAGGCAATAGTAATATTGAATTAGCTTGTTCCTCGTTTCTTGATATTTCGTATTATTCTTCTCCTTTATATTAACTAATATAATACATTATAAATGTGTTAACTAATATAATACGAAAAGAAACTAAATATTGTTTTGCATTACTAATACATTTTAAAACCCTAACATTATACAATATAAGCCACCAAACATAGTTTTAACCATGGCCGACTCTAATAAGTATATTGTAAATTTAAGTCTGATCAGGATTCACAAAGTTAAAAATCCCAAATCGAGGACGAGATAAGATTAGCTTAATAGTAAATAAGTATATTGTAAATTTAAGTCTGATCAGGATTCACGAAGTTAAAAACCCCAAATCGAGGACGAGATAAGATTAGCTTAATAAGAGATAGAATTTGGATCCTCTCATCACCTAACCTCTTTTCCTCACCTTTTTTTAAGCATGTGATTGAATGTTAATAAAATAATAGTGAAAAGTAAATATATCATAACCACTTATTTATTATAATGCTCATATATCATGAGATTAAAAAAAGTGAGTACAGTTTAGATGAGAAGAGGATCCTAATCCGAATAGTAAATCCTTCATTAATGTGGTTCGAGCTGTAATTTTATGTGACAACATTAATTAAATCATTAGATAAGTATGACTTTCAAAAACTAAAATTAGGGATTCAAAATTTTAAATTGATATAACCTAATATTTAAATATAATATCATAAAACAAATTTTGGAAGCGAAGAGTTTAAATTATGACAACATTAATTAAATCATAAGTTAATTTTGTGATAAGTATTGACTTTTATTAATTGCATTGAAAGTAATACAAGAAAATTAATTGTATTGAAAGTAACCAAACATTTTTACTGTTATATTTTTTGAAAGGAAACATTTTTATTATATATAAAACAAAGAAAATGTGTAATTTAGAATTGAAAAAAATCCCTACACACACAATGTATTATAAATAAAATGACATGTAACAAGTGAGATATTGAATAAAAAGAAGCTAATAAAATCAGCACACAACATGATAATATAGAGTAGAAAGTAACATGGATTATTGCAAGTAATAGAATGATCATAATGGTTTGATCATAAAACAGACACACCAAACATCAAAGGATCCATCTGCAAGTGCTTTTTTTTTGTTCTTGTTCTTTTTCCTCTTGTGAGTTGATGATATATCTCAAGAAAGTACACAAATATTATAGCTAATAATAGAGAAACACACATCAGCTGCCCACTTCACTTCACTTGGTGGTCATCTTCTATTCCTCTTCTTCTGCCTCTTCCAGCCATTTCACAAACGGCTCCAGCGCCTTCACAAAGGTTTGCCTGTAACACCACCATGTCCAAAACATTCTTGTTAGTCATAACTTCCAATTACAAAGCCAACAAAGATTTTATACTACACATGGGAATGTTATTTTGTACTATTTTTTGTAATCCAGAAATCCCCCCCAACCTACTTAGCGAGCCCAAGTTCAAAACTGGATCCCCACCAAACCCTACAATCTTTGGGAAGCAGGAACTATGGCTTGTGCTTGTGGCCATGTAGGTACCCTACCCATGACAGGATTCGAACCCCAATCTTGTGGGAGCAAATCACAAACCATTCTGCCAACCCCCTCCTGGGTGTGTGTTATTTTGTATCATTAAAAGCAGTTTCGGAGTAAAAAGCGCTTCTGGGTTTATAGATTGTGGGTTTATAAATTGTACTGTCCAGTTAGGCTATTTGAGATACAAACATACTTTTGCTAGAAGGGATAAAATAAATATTAACAAATGATCAATGCAGAGGCATCATTGGTACTTTTCTAAAAGATGGCTATTTATATCAATAAAACACGCTGGACAAGTGTTTTAAACAGAGACAGAGGCTTTCAGTCGGAAGCATTTTATATAACAGCATGCACAAATGCACCTATGGGTAGAAAGATAAAAGTACTAAATTCCACAGTACTTTTTTATCAACGGGTGCCTTTGTCAAAATACTTAGAAGCCCAGCATTACCAGTCAAAGAGATCACCGTGAATCTACAGTAACACTTGTTTAATCTCATGATGACGATGACCAAGAAATTGAAATCCATACCTGCCCTTGGAGTTTGTGCCTTTGCGGAACCAGAAAAGAACAGTGTCCTCCGCAAGTACATCCTGGTCATAGAGAGATCTCACAATCTCCGGAAACAGTTTCATCAGCTTAGCATCCTCGTAGCATTGCATCTGGACTTTGTACATTAGCTCCAGCTCAAGTTTCCCATTGGTGCAGAAAGCATTTAATAGTTGTGCCCATGTTTTCACCTATATCGAAAACAGCATTATTATAAAGTGACACAACCAGAGTATCAAATTTAAAAAGTCTCCGAAAAATATGCATACATGAAAACAAAAAATGATGACAGCTAAGTTTTCAATATTTTCCAGGTCAGTGAGCATGACTATTGCAGTATATTGTAGCCTGAGCAGACATAGAAATCATTAATAAAAACCCTAAACAAGCATTCATAGTGTCATGTCATAATCATTGATGACATCCATAAAAATAATCAGTAAATTAACTTTGAACTCAAATCAACATAAACACCAACTTAATCAAGGCAGAATAGACAGACCTTACTCTCTTAAACCTTTGATCCGCTCCATTTGACATTGCAAATTTTAATTGACAATCATAATTAAGAGGTTTACAAGGTAGAAAGTCAATCTCATGACATTGGGCAAAATTTATAATTGCGACATCACACACCTAGATGAGTACACCAATCGAAGCCATATTTTCTTATCCTCATTTAGAGGCCAAGCTTTTAAGCCTGCAAGCTACTAACTAAAAGACTTCAAAGGGGGCCCCGATCTAATAGGATTTCTGAGAAGAGGTACGAGGACCAGACTGAAGAAAAACAGGAGAAATAGTACCAGTACCTTTAAGTCCACACCAACAGCAGTTCATGGACTAGACAGAACATATTCTCAGGCCATTCAAACATTTAAACTACAACCAACATTACACGTCCAATACAATTCATACACATGCTCACCTATGTCCATTTAAAGCAAGCAATAATATCATGAAAAAAAAAGAGAAAAAGAATGCATCAAAATCTTAATTAAAACAAAAAAAATTGGATAACGCATCACAAATATGTTATATGTAACATGTTAACCAACAATGGATGGATTTTTAGTGCACTTAAATTCACTTGGGTTGCACCATCACTTCTCTTATCTATCATATATGATTATATAACCAAATATGGGTGATTATATAACTAATTTTTCATTTGATTCTAAATTTTTAGGGCACCTTGAGGCAAAAACAGTTATGCTACATAATCTCTCAATAGAAGTGTCCAGTTGTTTGCTACAGCACAGGTCAAGAATGAAAATGACAAAAGGATCAAACTAATGTAATGCAGAGCACCAGTAAAAAAAAAAAAAAATTAAAGCTCACTTGACGCAGAGCTGAATTAGCATTCTGCTGCTGATTCTTCCCAGACCATTGGACAGCATCCATCAAGACATCCCACAGTATCCTCACGGCCTCAGTGTCAGGTAATTTAGCATCTCTAACACGCTGCTTCACATTCTCTATAACTTCAGATATTTCAGCCTCCTCTGCTATTTGAGTTGTTAAAGCAGATTTCATATCTTTCACTTTCACTTCATATATTTTCTTCTCATTGTATTCAACCAAGGGTATCAATCCTTCCTTGCTAACATTTGACGGTATAGACATAAGTAAGTTCTAAATAATTGTAAAAGAGCCCCCATCTTGATAAGAGTTAAATATGCTTTACTTTAAAATCCAGTACTTGAGGAAATTCTCAACAGTGAGATTTTACAATTAGACAACCTTAAATATATATACAAAAGGAAGTTAAATAGATAATTTATTTTTCAGAGAAATTAAATTGCTAATCTATAACTGACAATACAATATCCTTTCAGTTTGGACATTGGTCAACTTTAACTTTCAGACGCTCTTACGAAAATGGTGACTAATAATGAATAGAAAATCATGCATTTTTCACTAAACAAATACATAAATATAATGATCGTAAACCTTCTAATTTTTATTACTCCATCAATAGTATTCTAGAGGACACTGTTATTTGCAAAAGTCATTTTCAGCAACAAACACAACAATGAACAAACTCTCTTACTAAAACCCAATTTAAGAACCCAAAAAAAAAAGAGACGAAGAAGGAGAAAGTTAAAGGAAGTTAGGATCATTTTGGCATTGATATAATGATCACATGATCTTTTGTAAATATATAACATTCAATAAAATACGCTAGCATACTAAGACCAGTAGTAAACAGCCATGTTCAAACTGTGCACAATTTCAAGAGTTGTACACCATGTTGCAATAAAAGTGTGAAGGTATGCAATTCAGAAAGGTACGCATACGAAGGGAAAAAATCAGCAGCATGAAATAAGAAAAACTCACGTGAAATGCTCAGAAAAACCTTCAGGAGACCGCTTTGCAGATGGGAAGAAGTCAAGCAGATTGTCCTCCATTTTACCACGTTTCAGGATTGCAATTAAATCATCGAGGCTGTTATCAATCAGGTACTCCTTAAAGAAGTCAGTTATGAAGGACAGAACTAGCCCTTTGCCCACAAGATTATCCTTGAGCAGTGGCTGGAACACAGTCTCCGGTGGAAGCCCAGATAGCTTCTGTGAGAATGCAAGCGCTGTGAATATAGCGAGCTTCTTCCTTTCATTTTCCTCAAAGAGTTCCAAAGACTGCATGAATCTTCGGGTAACATTTTCTAGATTCTTTATAAGAAATGGCCTCCGACGCAAAATCTTTTGTATGTAGATTACAGATGGTAAAATAGCATCACGTTTAGGCTCACAATCTATTATAGAGTAAGAGTGCCGCTCTCCCTCATCAGGTTTGGTAGTTCCAGGTTGTGTGCGACCTCCTGTGAAAAGAACCTGCATTTACATAGCAGAGTAGATTATCACCATAAAATTATTGCATGTCAACCTAAAGCTGAGAATAAGCAAGTGATTCAATTACTAAGTAATTAAAATAATGTTCATGTCCACCAAAGCAACCATGTATATCAGAATATGTAAAAGGAACACAGACTTCATTACCATTTTCCTTAATCACACGGAGATAAAAACATTCCATTGAAAGAGGTGACTGAAACGAACATGTAAAATAGACATGGAGAAATAATATAATTTTATATATAAATAACAAGAAATGACTATATTGGTGAAAAAAGTATGGGCTGAAGCTGAAGGAAGATCAATCCAGATAGTTTGGCCACATGCAACATAGACTTATGGAAGCTCCATGAGGAAAGGAGAGAGAGTTGGATTTAAGAAAGTGTGAGAAGCCAAGTATGTGTTATAGTGCGTGCGAGAGATGTTGTTGGCATGTGTAGAACTGTGATGTTGTTGACTTTATGCAAGTGCTGATGGTGAAAGGATAGACCAGAAAGTACACGGGTTAGAAAAGAAATAATACTTTCCTATCACCAACAGTAAATATGCAGTGAATAACGTTCAGTCATGCATGGGTAAAATTTCAGGTTCTAGCCTTTTTTTTGTTTCATAATCACTCCATAGGATAAAGATAGTCAAGGTCACATGCAACACAAAAAGGCCGAGATTGAACAAAAATAGATAAGATTGAAGATATAGTCATATAAAACGCATGTAAATGATTTTTTTCAATTGTTCCTAAACAGAAATATAAAGTAGAATAAGTTTAAAGACAAGGTAGTATTCAACTAAACATTCAATCTCATCAACTGTTCACACCAATAGTATCTATTCCAATGGAAGAAAAAACAAGTGCGTGCTTTGTATAGATATATGTGGGGAGGAAATTTATCTGAATTAAGCTTAAACCACTGATATCAGCACAAGAATTTTGGGCTATGAAAAACAAACTATTTACATATGTTAAAGCCTTAAACCTCCATTCTTAGTGTCAATCAAATAATACAATAATTTATTAAAGCACAACTTATGCTTTCTGACAAAAAACATTAGCTTAGAAAATCCTATGAATAATTGAAGGTCTTGCCTCGAAGAAGGTGTCACCGTATCTAGAAAAGTTAAGGTCTGAAGATTCAATGCTCTTGGCAATAAGTTCCTGCAAGCAGCAAACACTCAATTACAGTTAAGGTTTGCAAGAAACAACTAACTGTAGTAGTATAAAGAATGGAATTGCATAGTTAGACATTACCAGATCACCAGCATTATCCAAATATATCTGGACCACTGCATCAGCAAATGCTGCAGGGTCCAGCGGAGCTGCAATATTCCGTTTGCGGGGCTTAATCCGCGTGCCACTGTACATACATACAAATATAACATATTATAACAAGTTCCAAATGCATAATCAAATCATACACAATAATTATCGAGACCTAAAAAGGAAAGGGAAAAATAAAGAACATACCCAAGAGTGGGTCTCTCCTTTGAGCTATAGGCATCCACATCAACATCCAACAAAAAAGTAAAAGTTAAATCAGTAATCAACCAACAAATTCAAGAAATCAACAAACAACCCAAACCTTTAAAAAAAATTATTGAGAAAGCCTTTTCCTTCCGTTTTCTTTTCTTCTTTTTAGTTCTTTCACGAAAAATTAGTAAAAGTCAAAGATTGAGACAACTTCTTTCAAGCATCTTTCTTTTTAATCAGCAATCAATCAACATGTTCAAGAAATCAACAAACAACCCAATTTGTAAAAAAAAAAAAATGATTGAAAAAGCTTTCTTTTTTTCTTTTGATATTTTATCCAAAAAAATTCTTAAAGTTAGATATTGAAAAATCCTCTCTTTCAAAAGCAACCCTTTAAATCTAAAGCCAAAACATCCATTTCCAACAAATCTTCAAAAATTAAAAATTGGTAACTCAAATTCACACACCCGTTGCATAAATTAAAATTATATACAGATCAAACCACTAGATTTGTAAGAGAAACCCCAAATAAAAAACACAAAATATTTGTTAAAAAAATTTACAAGATCAAGCAACTTAAACCAAGAAACCTAATCAAACAAACCCAAATATAACCTAAATCGCGAAAAAAGAGAGGGAAAAAAAAAATACCCACATCAAAATCAAAAATACCCATCAACCATCAAGCAAAATCATGACAAAAAACAACAACAAAATCGAAACTTTATAGATTAAAACGAAACAAATCTGTAACTATCAACAAATAAAAAAGATCAAGAACCAAAAACACATAATGAACAAAAATTACGAAGAGACAGAGAGAGATTGACTGAGAAATGTCACCTCATAAACCAAGTCGAAAATGGATCAAAAGAGAGGAGAGTCTCTCCTTGCGATTTGAGAGAGAATTCGAAATTCGAGAGAAGAGAGAGAGAGAGAAAAAAAGAAAATAACAGAGAGAGTAAAATGTGCTTGGACAGAGATATTATATAGAGAGAGAAAGAAATTATATTATTTGCTTTTTATTTTATTTTTTAAAATTTAAATATATTAACAATGACCCCAAAAAAGAAAAAGAGGAGACTCTGAAAAGACTTTTTTGTATTGTCGGTTCTTACTCATGTATTCATTGTTAGGTCATCTATTATTTTGAGGTATTTACAATTTTGTAAGTTAAGTTACAATATCAACAATAAATGTACATTATCATTAAATATACGGTCTCAATATTTATTCTTATGAGACATCTACTCTCATTATAAGAGAAAAAAATTACCCCACGTATAGATAAAATAGTTATTGGCCCAGCCTAAAAGCCTGATAATTCAAAAGCAATAAACAACAAGCCAAGACCCTTAAATTTATTGTTAACATGAAAGTTATAAGACCTACAAGTAACAAAGGTCTAAAACTCAAAAGGACAAGTTTAAGATCACTGAGACTTGAATGTCAAGTCCCCATGAACCTAGATCAAATCATAACGATCAAAGAGGGGAATTTGGGATTAATGGTTGTAGATCCCATGATATAAGGAATGGTTCCTCCGTCAAAAGAACTCGTTGGCCATCAAAATAGAACATCAATAGCCAATCATAATGCCCCCGAGTAGGACGTTGGGCACCACTATTAAGACCCAAGACCCCCATAATGAAGAGGAAACGTTTTTCCAACTTGAGAGAACAAACATTCAACTCTGGCATTCCTTCACTCGTTAAAGCTTTATAGAATTCTTGCCAACATCAAAGCCCTCCATCTTAGGCCACCTCCAGTCCTAGCACTTCGTCATTCTACTTATTGTCTGGCTGTAACTATTAATAATAGAGAGTAACTATTTTGTCTCTTGTCTGTTTCGTTATTTATAACTTTGCTCATCACTAACTTAAGCATTAGAGTTCCCTTAGCCGGCACCACGTCCTGATCGATTTTACGATCTTTGTTTGCTACTCTCGCAAGTTGTAGGTGCCTCTTCCGATTAACTACATTATTGACGATTTACACGCGTGGTGGGACTTAAACATACCATTAAGAAATAAAAGTGCACTAACCACTTAAGCTATCAGTGGAATTGCAATTATGAATATTGTTGAAAAAATATATATTATAGGATGAACTTATCAAATTATTTAAAATTACAAAACGTGTTGATTTTTTTAAACATTTTTAATCATTACAATCTCTAGTTTGATATATATATAAGGAAAACATATTAGGTGCAAATTGTTAACACATTTTTTCTATTCAATCGTGCCACCTAGATGTCGTATTGAGTTACCTCAACCATTGGTTTATCGATCTAAATTTTTTTTTTTTTTTTTGAAAAGTTTATCGATCTAAATTTATTGTTATGCAATCTCATTCACATGTACAACGTGGTTTGAATTTACACTAGTTGATTATTATATACGTGAGATTACTCAAATATAAAAAGTGATTATCACTTTTAGATGTTTCCATTATTAACTTCTTTTTTTTAACTTAATGAGTAATTCGAGGATTAAAAAATACGATATACTTTAATAAAATTTTAAAAAAAATTGTTACAACCATTATTTTTTTTCTGATAGGAACAATATGAAAAGAAAAAAAAAAAGTTTACCAAAATGAGATGGTATAGCATATTATGTTATTAATATGTATAGCATATTATGTTATTAATATGCTAATATAAATTAAATTTTAAAATTATTTTAATCATCTGAATTATTATCACAAGTTTACAAATTTTCATAGCGATAGAGTGGTGGACTCGAATGACTCAAATTTGCTTACTACACTTATTATGATAATGAACGAGTATGAATATTATTATACGGATATGTACATTAGTATGGATGTGAAAAATTTACTACAAACACATAATAAAAAAGTTACGTATGTAACAATAAGTAATCAATTTAGTGTTTAAGCGATTTAACCAATTCAATTTTGACATCACATAAAAACCAAAAAGTCTCCTCCATTCACCAACTGTTTCAAAATTATCACAAGTGTTCAACTTCATTTTTAACAATAATGGTGGTGCTATATCAAGGAGCAATCTCTAGTGTTATCAATTGCAAGAAGTCAGAAAACAAAAGAAAAAATCTATCTTAGAGTGTGTATAATACACGGAATTGGATTGGACTATTTTTATGGGATTAGATTAGATTGAATTGGATTGGACTAAATAATATTGTTATGTATTTTATGCAGTACAAATTGGACTAAAAATAGTACTATCTCTTAGTTAGTGTAGTATGAGATTAGACAAAAAACTTTATTATGTTTTATATTTTATACAGTGTGAGATTTGTTACTTAAAAATTATATTAAATTAATTTTAAGATAAAATAATTTTTTTAAAATTAATAATAAAAGTTAAATTATTTAAATTAAAATTGGTTAATTTTTTTAAATAAAATATTTATACTATTTTTTAAAAATAAATAAAACTATTTATAATCAATATTAAAAAATAATATTAATATTCTTATTAATATTAAGATAAAAAAAATATAATGTTTTAAATAATAATTTAATATATTATATTTATTAAACAAAAAAGATGAAACAATTTGGAATAAATTGTCCTGCCTCCCGCCTCGTAGCTGTATGGACAATCTCATCTAGCTGACAATCGTGGGACAATCGTGGGATTGTATTGTAATTAGTCCAATCTTACCTAACAAATACAACCTTAGGGCTCCACTCATAATCTCATATATTACATTAAAAAGAAAGGGTTTTGGCCAAAAAAAACCAAATTTATCTTAACAGCTCTTTTATTTGGAAAAAAATAAATGTTTTTCAACAATTATGAGTCATATAAAGGGTAAATTGTAATGAAATATTCTGTCATTTGGTTATATTGCAACGAAATTATGAGTTTAACCTTAATTACACGTTAGTATCCTACCGTCAGTTGATCAAACCAATCAAAATAGTTTGATCATGACTTATGTATGAAATGACATAACTACCTCTAGGTAAAAAATTAAATTAAATAAAAAATGAAAAAAATATATTTTTTTAAAATAGATCTCTACCTTCTATCAAGATTGATGCACGGTGGAGATTCATTTTATTTTTTTTACAATTTTTAATTATTTTTTTATTTTTTTAAAAAATTAAGGTAAAAATGATCATATTATCCTTTAACTATTGGTTGACCGTCAACTTTAATGGTCAACCAGTTAGTCTGGGGTACCAATATGTAATTAGGCTAAACTCAAAATTTCACTGCAATATGACCAAATGTCATGATACTTCATTACAATTCGCCATATATTTAACTACAGGTCCGAAAGTAACACTACACAACCCAAAAATCAACATAAATGATATAACAATTTTTTATTTTATTTTTGAAGTCTAACACGACACCAGTAGGGCTAGGAGTCTGTCGGGACTTTGGGGCCAATTTGGTATATTACTGTAATTTTTAAAATAATCATTGTTAGTTGTATTGAAAAAATAATCAGTTATCAAATTATTAGGTAGATGTTTAGTTAAATTACATTTTAAAATTATTGTGAGAGTTAAAAGCAACGTGCATATATTTGGTAATTTTATTCTTGTTATGAGTAAAAATTCACCAAGTCCTGCCACGTGGGATTATAAGACAAAGTAACGACGTTTTAATAACAAACCACTTCCATTCCTTCCGCCGAGAAGACCCATGATAGGGCGAGAACTCCTTCGTGCCAACACATCCTCGCCGCACAACTTCAAACATCCGCCAAAAGGTTGACCACGGGGTAAGTGTGAAAGACCTAAGAAGACTCGACACTAGCGCGACAGTCTAACATTTGCGATTGACTCAGTAGAAATCAAAGACGTGTCAGCATGGACATCAAACGAATTAAATGCATAACAGTACAGATCATTGTTCACCTACCACGTCTTATCCCATCTCAGACGATCGCCTCAAGAAATTAGGGATTTACACATTTAAGAAAACAATCCTCTGACGTCTGTTCGAAGGGGCCTAGATATTCCAAAAAGGTCGGAAACGAGGCAGATATAAGTATCAGCGTTAAGAAAGAAGAGGGGTAAGCCATTAAATATTCTCACCAATCTTAAAGAACATTTAATCTATTTTTTTTCTCCTCGGAGACACAAAAATACTGACTTGATCGTCGGAGATGAATCGCCGGCTAAAGTCCGGCTCCCCTCACCGATCTTTCTTTGCTTTAACAGGTAGCAGACTCTCAAAGCCTTCTCCGAGAAGCCTTTAGTCCCTGTGAGAACTTTCTCTACAGGAATATTACCACCAAACTCATACAACTGGCTCAACGAACCACTAAACAATCTTACGTGGCACAGTTGACCCCTGTTGACCATTGAATCTATTTTTCACTGTCAACAATTTGGCGCTAGAAAGAGGGCTGTATTACATTCTTCCGAGGAAACCTTGACATGGATCCGACCAACTCGGGAAAGGAACACAGCCCCTAGCTAACAACGCCTTTAGAGAACCCTTTATCTATAGCAAGGTGAACCCCTATCAAGTCCACTGTACCCTAGGATAGCAGGAAAAAAGAAAGAAAGGAAGTCACGACAGTCAAAGCTAGCAGAAGAAGAATAACGTGCAGAAGTACCCAAGGAGTTCGCCTTGGACCCACGAGAACCTATAACGAGAGAAAGCGACAGGGAAGTTGAGCCGACCGAAGACGTAATCCTTGACGAGGATTCCCCAGAAAAGATTGTTAAAATAGGGGCGAAGCTAAACCCAAAAGTGAGAGAGAACCTCACGGAGTTTCTCTGGGAATTTAAAGACATTTTCGCATAGTCAAGCCGATATGCCAGGAATCAATCCGTACACTATTTCTTATGGGCTAGCAGTACATCGCGATGCCAAACCGGTGGTCCAGAAGAGACGCCATTTCAACCCAGAAAGAAACTATGCCATAAAGGAAGAATTTGACAAACTTCTCACAGCATGATCCATCCGAGAATTACATTACCCCTATTGGATTGCTAATGTTGTACTGGTTAAGAAGAAAAATGGGAAATGGAGGATGTGCGTGGATTTTACCAACCTAAACAAAGCCTGCCCAAAAGATGGTTTCTCACTCCCAAAGATCGATCAACTAGTGGACGCCACGGTGGGCCATGAACTCCTCAATTTCATGGATGCCTACTTGGGCTATAACCAAATCAAGATGCACGCTTCCGATGAAGAAAAGACAACGTTCAAAACCGACCAGGGACTCTACTATTATACAGTAATGCCTTTCGGTTTGAAGAACACATGAGCCACTTACCAAAGGTTGGTAAACCAAATGTTTGCCAGACAAATAGGGAGTACGATGGAAGGCTATGTCGACAATATACTTACAAAGAGCCTTATAGCCCAGGAAACGTCCACAACATGCAAGAGACGTCCGAAATCCTCTGACAATACGAGATGAAGTTGAACCCTGAAAAATGTGTTTTCGGAGTAGCCTCGGGCAAATTTCTAGGTTTCCTCGTCCACCAAAGAGGCATTGAGGCGAACCCTGAAAAAATAGACAAAGTAACGACGTTTTAATAACAAACCACTTCCTTTCCTTCTACCGAGAGGTTGACCAACACATCCTCGCCGCACAACTTCAAACATCCGCCGAGAGGTTGACCACGGGGTAAGTATGAAAGACCTAAGAAGACTTGACACTAGCGCGACATTCTAACACCTGCAACTGACTCAGTAGAAATCAGAGACCTGTCAACATAGACATCAGACGAATTAAATGCATAACAGCACAGATCACTGTTCACCTACCACGTCCTATCCCATCTCAGACGATCGCCCCAAGAAATCAGGGATTTACACGTTTAAGGAAGCAATCCTCTGATGTCTCTTCAAAGGAGCCTACACATTCCAAAAAAGTCGGGAACGAGGCAGATATAAGTATCAGCGTTAAGAAAGAAGGGGGGGAGGGGAGGGGGGGGGGGGGGGGGGGGGGGGGGGGGTGGTAAGCCATTGAATACTCTCACCAATCTTAAAAAGCATTTAATCTATTCTTTTTTTCTCGGAGACACAGAAACACTGACTTGATCGTCGAAGGTGAATCGTCGGCTAAAGTCCGGCTCTCCTCACCGATCTTTCTTTGCTTTGACAGGTAGCAGACTCTCAGAGCCTTCTCCGAGAAGCCTTTAGTCCCTACAAGAATTTTCTCTGGAGGAACATTACCACCAAACCCATACAACTGGCTCAACGAATCACTAAACAATCTTACGTGGCACAGTTGACCCCTGTTGACCATTGAATCCATTTTTCACTGTCAACAATTTTAAATATGTTGTAACTGTATATAATGACTGAAATAGTTATATCATTGCAATACATTTTATTCATTTTTTTATTATTTTAAATTTTAAACTGAATTAATATTTAAATCATGCAATATTATATTAAAAATAACTATAATTATTATTATATATATTTTTAAGTTACTGATCGTCCTAATTTGAAGACACGAACCGAATATAGCAGTTTACGTTTCATGTTAAACGGATCATGTTGATAAATGGATCAACCCGTTTAATAAACGTGTAGTGTTCATGTTGAGGGAGTCGTGTCACCGGTTGACCCTTTAAAAAGATAAAAATGTAATTATACTAAAATTAAGTGCATTTTTTAGAATTTTAAAATAAAAATCCCTCTCAACCTAGATCCCACTCTCCAAGTCTGCTCACCGCCTCAGCCTCACTCATCCGACTCACGCCGCACCGCCGTCACCACCACTCACCAGTCAGTCTTCTCTCTCACGGTCCTGCGCCGCTGGTCCTCGCGTCCTCTAATGTGAGTCCTCCTATTTATGACATTTTTGTTGTAGATGCATTTAATTTGATTTCAGATATCTAAGTCTAGCCGATAACGACCCAATCTATAGCTCAAGATCTCCGAGAAGTGTATCCGAGAATTTCTTCCTAAAACGGTCTGTTATGATCGCAGCAGTTGATGCTGCCTCCACATCAAACTTTGTTACTCCCCTGAGGATTGGGACTGTTACAAACTTGGTTCTTGATCTTTTTTATTGGTTGATAATTACAGATTTTGCTTTCTGCGTGATGGGTATTTTTTATTTTGATGTGGGTGTTTGTTTTTGTCATTTAGGTTATGTTTGGTTTTGTTTGATTAGGTTTCTCAATCAATTTTTTTTTTTTTTAAGATTTGGGTTTGTTGATTTCTTGATTTTAATATGTTTTATTTGTATATATGTATGTTTAGTGGTACACGAATTAAGCCCCGCAAACGCAATATTGCAGCTCCGCTGGACCCTGCAATATTTGCTGATGCAGTAATACAGATATATTTTGATAATGCTGGTGATCTGGTATCGTCTAAATATGCAATTCCATTCTTTATACTACTGCAGTTTCTTGTTTCTTGCAAACCTGAACTGTAATTGGGTGTTTGCTGCATGCAGGAACTTATTGCCAAGAGCAGACCTTAACTTTTCTAAAAAACCATAATTCTAACACAACCCTAATTTCAACGTCTCTCCCCCTCTTTCATAAAACATACACAGAATCAAAATGAAATCTGTGAATTCACTTCCGATTCTCCACCACAACAACCTCTTCTCGCACACTACAATTGAACCCATTTTCTCTTTCTTCTTCTCTTCACTTCCCAGAATTCAAAACTCGAACTTTCAATTCTTCAATTTCCTGACCGAAACCCTAAATTTCCCAAAACCACAAGCCCAGTCCCTCTCCATCCGCTTCTCTTCCCGCATCAGATCCCCCGAAAATCCGCAATCTGTGATCCGGTATTTTCAGAGTCTCGGGTTCTCGGAGTCAGTTATCCGGTCCTCGGTCCATGTTTGTCCCCAAATTCTCATCACCAATGTTGACAAGACCCTAAAACCGAAGATCGAGTTCTTCCAGGAATTGGGACTGGTGGGTTCTGATTTGGGTAAGTTCATTTCCAGGAACTCTGTGATTTTGACTTATAGTTTGAGCAAAAAATTGATTCCATGTACTCAGGTTCTTAGCAAGATATTAGTTAATGATAATAATAATGAAGAATTGTTTAGGGTTTTGAACAAATGCGGTTGGCTTCTCTCTAGATATCCGGATTCGAGATTGTTAAGCAACATTGCCTACTTGGAGAGTTGTGGTATTGTTGGGTCTCAGCTCACAATGCTGTTAAAGAGGCAGCCTAGGATCTTCATTATGGAAGATTCCAAACTTAAAGGGCTTGTTTCACGAGTTTCGGATTTGGGATTTTCGGTTGATTCTAGGATGTTTGTTCATGGACTACATACGGTTAGTGGGTTGAGTGAGGAAACATTTGGGAAAAAATTGGACCTGTTTAGGAGTTTCGGGTTTACCAAGGACGAATACATGAGGATGTTTAGGAGGGCGCCCGTTTTGCCTAGGGTCTCCGAAAAGAAGTTGAAGTTAGGGTTTGAGTTTTTCTTGAACAAGGCTGAGTTGAGTAAGGAGGTGCTGGTTAGAGCGCCGTGGTGTTTGATGCTAAGCATAGAGGAACGAGTGATTCCTCGATATGAAGTTTTGCAAATTCTGAAGTCGAAAAGGTTGTTGAAGAAGGAACCTAGTTTCATTAGTGTGCTGAATTTTACTGAGGAGGAATTCTTGGAGAAGTTTGTGTCAAGGTTTAGAGATGATGCTGAGGAATTGTTGGTAGCTTACAAGGGTCACTTGTTAGATTCTTCTTCTTCTTCTGAAGAGGAAGAACCTTGATGCAAGTTTTCCTTTATGTGGGGATCTTCTAAGCAGTCTGAAATCAACAATGCAATGAGGATTTATTGTTGTTTCGGCTCATGCAACTCCCAATTTCAAGATACTTCGGTGCCTCGAAAGAGAAGGATTTTTATATTCGGTGACTCGGACACTTTGTACAAAAACTGTTTTATCAAAGAGCTTGTCTCGCTTGGCTTGTGTTATCACTTGCTTGGCTAGCGTTGTTTTAACAATGCCACCCATGCCGTAAATCCCAACCATGTTGACATCAGAATTACTCAAAGTTTCATTAACATCCTTCATGCATGTGCACCAGTATCACAATGACAATGCATGAAGGATGTCAATGACGTTTTGATTAATTTTGATGTTAACATGGTCGGGATTTACGGCATGGGTGGCGTTGGTAAAACAATGATAGCCAAGCAAGTTGCAACACGAGATAAGCTCTTTGATAAAACAGTTTTTGTACAAAGTGTCCGAGTCACCAGATATAAAAATCCTTCAAAGAGAAAGGATTACTTGACAATGTTAGAGATTGATTTTTTAAAATGAAAAGCATTGCAATTCTTTGTATCCTCGACCTGTTTACTGTCAGGAAGAGCATACTTGTTAGTTGTTACTAATGGATGGACAGAGCAAATCAGTAGATTTTCTGTCATGGTATAATTAGAAGAGAAGCAATCATACAAAGAATTAGAAGAGCATACTTGTTAGATGTATCAAGAAATTTTATATTGTTTTGTGAAATTTGCTTGTAATATGCAGTGTTCTTCCTACATATTTGAGAGTTATTGGATATGATTCTGTTGGTAAATTTCTTTGCTGCTGCTTTGAATTCTAGACATTCCATTTTTTTATATTCCAACTTATGATGTACTAATTGGTAAAATTGCTACACATTTAATGACTTGTCGTTACGGATCATTATGAGATACAAAAGTTTATAATTAATTTAAGGGGATATTATTAAAATCCCCCTGTAGTTTGATGTATTCGTTAAAATCCCCCCTCTAGTTTCATTAATGGCCAAAATTCCTCATGCCGTTAGTTTTAATTACTAAAATGCCATTGACTGTTAACTTTTCAGTTAGTAATATTATTAAAATACCCTTCTGATTTAATATATTAGTCAAAGTTTCTCATAGTTTCATTTATAATCAAAATCACCCCCATAATTTTATTTTATAGTCAATTTTTCTCTTACTATCAATTTTAATTACCAAAATATGTTTAACCATTAACTTTACGTTAAAAATTTTAGAGCACCAAGGGTATAAAAGTAAATATTTATATAGATTAAATTAAAATATTTTAATGTATAATATTAATAAATCTCTACGGTCCATCATATGATGACATTAGAGATTAAATATAAAATATTAATAATTTTAAAATTTAAAATTTATGGAGATGGACGTAGAGGTCTAATTTTTAATTTTTAAATTTTTATAATTTTTATCTTTTAAAAAAATATTTTGTGTTTATATTTTCTACTATCCATCTATGGAGATGGACAGTGGAGATCCGTCGTTTTTTTAAAGTTTTTTTTTTTAAAATTTGGTAATTGTTTTTTAAAAATTTTGTATTTATGATATCCACCGTCTATGGACGGACGGTGGAGATTCAATTTTTTTAAAATTTTTAAATTTTTAAGTTTTTAAAATTTGATCTCTAATGTCCATTATAATATCGAGGATGATGGAAATCCATCTTTTTATTTTTAATTATTTTTAATTTTTTTGTAATTTTTTAATACAATTTTCTCCACCGTCTCCACCGCTCATCTATGGACGGTGGAGATCCAACTTTTTTAATTTTTTAATTTTGATGGACAATGGAGATCCAACTTTTTTATTTTATAAATTTTTGATTTTTTAATATTTTAGATTTGATCTCTAATGTCCATCGTAATATAGAGATGGATGGTAGAGATTAATATTTTTATTTTTAACTTTTTAATTTTTTTTTAAAAAATTTGGTAATTTTTTTAAACAAATTGTATTTGTGATCTGCACCGTTCATCTATGCACGGTGGAGATCCAATTTTTTTTTAATTTTTAATATTGTAAATTTGATCTCTAATATATGGAAATGGACGATGGAGATTCATCTTTTTATTTTTAATTATTTTAAATTTTTTGGAATTTTTTTTTAAAAAAATTGTGTTATAGACTGTGAAGATCCAACGTTTTTTAAATTTTTAAATTTTTATATTTGATCTCTTATGTTATCATATTATGGACCTTAGAGATTCATTAATATTATAAATTAAAATATTTTAATTTAATTTATACAGATATTTATCTTTATATCTTTGATGCCCTAAAATTTTTAATATAAAATTAATAGTTAAAAGTATTTTTACAATTAAAACTGAGGTAAGGGAAAAATTGACTATAAAATGAAATTGTTGGGGTGATTTTGATCATAAATGAAACTATGAGAAATTTTTGACTAATATATCAAATTAGAAGGGTATTTTAATAATATTCCTAAATGAAAAGTTAACGGTTAATGGTATTTTAGTAATTAAAACTGACGGCAGGGGATTTTGATGATTAAATCAAACTACAGGGGGGATTTTGGCTATTAATAAAATTAGAGGGGGGATTTTAATGAATACATTAAACTATAGGGGGATTTTAATAATATCTCTTAATTTCAGTCTATAATTTTAAACATATAACTTTATTAAACTTTTTGATGAAATTTAATGATATTAAAGCGCTTTTAAATTTACATAGCTAATCAATCTACTGTCTCTAATAGCTTTTTTCATTGATAGTTAAAAGATAAAAATATTTTTAAATAAAAACTCTATTACATTAATTTACTTATGATGGGATTTGAACTTTTAATGTATACGTGGAAGGGAAGGTTTAATTGAGTCAACGTACAAAATTTTTAGTTTTTTAAGTCAAATAAATATTTTTTAAATTTGGTAAAAGAGTTTAGTTAGAGTTTATTAATTAGGATTTTGCTGCTGTACAATTTTTGTATTATGAAAAAGATTCCACAATATCAATTTAGTATTATTAAGTTTTTTACTTCAATATTATCGATCCTTAAATTAAAATTGAAAAAAAAAACAGTTTTATTCTCATCAACACATTTTCTAATACTAAAAATATTATTAATACAATTTAAGTCGACAACCACTTTCGTTGACCGTGAGCTTTACTCTCCGTCTACGTTCACTGGAACAAGATTGCTTGCCGTTGTCCTCTAGTCAAACGGTCAAGAACAGTAGAGTTGGTGCCAGTGGTGTGGAGTGGTGGCACATGGAAAGTTGTTGGGTTCCCATATGGTCGAGCGGTCGAGAGGGACTGAACCTTGCTCTGAACCTTACTTTGAAGCTCTTGGTTCTATGCTCTGACCATTTGGTTCTCCTCCTCGAGTGCTTGAAGTTTTTGTGTGTTTTCATTCATCTGGGAGATGAGAATATGGAGTTGGGCCTCCATTGCACCATGAGATGAGTTGTTGGCTATCGTAGTAGGATCGATAGAGCTCTAGTTTTGCTCGTTGAATTATTGTCGTGCCCCACGGTGGGTGCCAAATTTTGAACCACGAAAACGTTATGGTGATAATTGGGACATTACAACCGGTAAAACCAAGAGTACACGTGACCCGTAGGACGTTTGGGACACCGAGGTAGTGGTGGCCAAACACGTTTCGACGGTCAAGTCAATAAACTATTGATAATTTTAAACAAAGTAGTAGAGTAAAATATAAGAATACTTCCTGGTGTAATACGTTCGACGATGATTGGAAGTACGGAGGCGTGATGTCGGAGTTGGTCAAAAAGTGTTGAATTCTGAGCATTGTCAGAATTGTTTAGAAAATGGAGAATTGTGTAGTCAGACTTGTTCTGAGTTTCTTGAATAAAATTGTATGCTCGTTTAGAAAATGGAGAATTGTAGAGTCAGGGTTGCCTTTTTGTAGTGTATGATCCACCTGTTGGGAGGTGGATCACACCTACCTAATTTTTAGGCTGACATCGTGGGAGGCCTACTCGGAGTTTGACCTGGTCTGAAGTTTAAATGGAAGTTTAGTGACTTTATGGACCCGACTTTTGGGCTTAAGATTACATTGCTATCTCTGAATTTGGTCTAATTGATTATGGGCCTTTGTATTTAAATCTAAGAGAAGTGATTTTACTAAATATTGGGTCTTGGGCCTATTTGATGTATCGTGAACATATGAACTTATAAGGTAGGCCTTATACTTCACACATATTTGGGCATGATGATTGAGCTTAACTGATTTTTGCCACTATAATAATCATATGTAATTCAATCTATGGTGTATCAATATTCCACAATATCATTTTAGTCTTATTAAGTTTTTTACTTCAATATTATCGATCTTTCACAAATATTGGATTTTCATCTAAGGAGTCTCAGATTCCAGTAACTATACTGAAATGGCATTTTAATTATAATATGACCTTTAAATTAAAATTGAAAAAAAAAACAGTTTTATTCTCATCAACACATTTTCCAATACTAAAAATATTATTAATACAATTTAAATCATCAGCCACTCTCGTTGACCGTGAGCTTTACTCTTTATCTACTTTCACTGGATCAAAGTCGTTTGCCGTTGTCCTCTAGTCGAACGGTCAAGAACGGTAGAATTGGTGCCAGTGGTGGCACATGGAAAATTGTTGGGTTCCCATATGGTCGAGCGGTGGAGAGGGACTGAACCTTGCTCTGAACCTTACTTTGAAGCTCTTGGTTCTATGCTCTGACCATTTGGTTCTCCTCCTCGAGTGCTTGAAGTTTTTGTGTGTTTTCATTCATCTGGGAGATGAGAATCTGGAGTTGGGCCTCAATTGGACAATGAGTTGAGTTGTTGGCTATCGTAGTAGGATCGGTAGAGCTCTAGTTTTGCTCGTTGAATGATTGTCATGCTCCACGGTGGGTGTCAAATTTTAAACCACAAAAACGTTAGGGTGATGATTGGGACATTACAACCTGTAAAATCAGAGTACACGTGACCCGTAGGACGTTTGGGACACCGAGGTGGTGGTAGCCAAACACGCTCCGACGGTCAAGTCAGTAAACTGTTGATAATTTTAAACAAAGCAGTAGAGTAAAATATAAGAATACTTCCTGGTGTAATACGTTCGACGATGATCGGAAGTACGAAGGCGTGATGTCGGAGTTGGTCAAAAAGTGTTGAATTCTGAGCATTGTCAGAATTGTTTAGAAAATGGAGAATTGTGTAGTTGTCAGACTTGTTCTGAGTTTCTTGAATAAAATTGTTTGCTTGTTTAGAAAATTGAGAATTGTAGAGTAAAGGTTGCCCTTTTGTAGTGTATGATCCACCTTGGGAGGTGGATCACACCTACCTAATTTTTAGGCTGACATCGTGGGAGGCCTACTAGGAGTTTGACCTGGTCTGAAGTTTAAATAGAAGTCTTGTGACTTTATGGATCCGAGTTTTGGGCTTAAGATCACATTGTTATCTCTGGATTAGGCCTAATTGATTATGGGCCTTTGTATTTAAATATAAGAGAAGTGATTTTACCAAATATTTGGCCTTGGGCCTATTTGATATATCTTGAACATATGAACTTATAAGGTATGCCTTATACTTCACACATATTTGGGTATGATGATTGAGCTTAACTGAATTTTGCCACTATAATAATCATATGTAATTCAATTTATGGTGTATCAAATAATGAATTATATTTTATTTAATTTAATTTAACCCAATATAATTCAATACAATCAAATCAAATCTAATCTAATTTAATCTAATTCAATTCGACGTAGCGAATGCAGGGAGAAAGTGTGGTTCACGATGGACAATCGTGATTCAGCTTCAATAATTTTTAATGCATAATTGCATATGTTGACTTTCCATACTAAAAATGTGGTAGGTGAAAAATAAAGTTGATTAATTGTTCATGTGATTGCAATAAAATAATATTCATGTGAATCATCAAGAAACTTGGAAAGATAAATTACTATTTTATTAGAAATATTAATAAATTATTTTTTCACAAGTAATATAAATATAAAAAGAATACATTATTTATAGTTTAAGTGGACATTACACATTTATTTTACTTTAATTGTGAGGGTTCAAGTCCAATTATATGAATTTACCAGTATGATTGAGTAGTTTTCTCTTCATATTGTGGGAAAAGATATTCGAAACATATATTTAGTGATTGATCTCGACAGATCCCGACAGATATATAATTAATTTTATAATTGTATAATTTAAAAAATTAAATAAATATGAGTATGAAAAGCAATGCATTAATGTATAATTGATATTAATATTTAAATGTTGTTAATATAGTTTGATAAATTAAAAAAATATTAAAATGAAATAAAAAGTTATCTTTTTTAAAACAAAAACAACGAAAAGTTATCTTTTTTAAAACAAAAACAACTATCTTTTGAAAGGAAAAAGAAAACACAACTTTTATACTTTTTAAAAATAAAATACACAATATTGTCTACTTATCACTAATCAATTTTAAATAAAAGCACAATTGTGTGGTAGACTTCTCTTCGTATTGGAAGTAGACTCCCTCGTTATTGGGAGTATATGACTTTTAAAATAGAAGTAAATATCTGGATCATGCTTGTATGAGTTAATCTCGGTAGATCTTACTAGTCCTCTAACCCGCAAGGTGTCAGATTTAAAAAAAAAAAAAAAACTAAATAATTAAACATTGTGAAGTTTCATTGTACTTGAATTGTATATATAAAATAATGTTTACAAAATTGAATAAGTTTTTGGAATCTAACAAAGGAGAATTTTATCAATTAAAAAAAATTAAAATGAGCTCCACGAGTCTTGAATCTATAATAATATTTTTATTTTTTATATGTAAGATCTAGATTTTATGTCCCTCTCTCGTGATTTTTTTTTTTAAAGTGTCCGAATATCTACTCCCATAATGGGAGAATATTATTATTATAATAAGGGAAGAAAACTGTCCACACATACACATGGTGGGAATCGAACCCCTCACCACTAAGGTGGGAGGGAGGTGCACTAACCATCTTCTTACAAGTGGATATGCTCCTTGTGATTTTATTAAATTACAATTTTAAAAAGATTGCATTTATGATGTTCCCGGTAAAAAAAAGTTTTTCATTGCCAACGTCTCTTGTTGTTGTATAAGAGATATTAGATTGAAATTCCGCTCATATAAAAATATGAAAGATTATGTTTTTTTCATAATTATTTTGTTCTCTAAAAAAAAAAAGCTTCTAACAATAACTAAAAGATTTTGGGATGGTGTCTAATAAATTTCACAATGCCCTATAACATCTATCATAAAGTAAAAACTAGCTGTTCTTATTCGTGACTAAGTTTAATTTAGAAGCATAATCGTATTCATTTGTAGATATTGACACTTTATTTATATTAAGTACAATGGCCAATTTTTCATATCTTAAATCATCCACGTCATGTAATAAATTACTAAAATTATTAAATAATCAAACAAAAAAATCGGGAACAACCATGTGATAATTTCAACTTTAAAAAAAGGTCAGTGAAATTTAAACAAACATAAACAGATAAACTTGTAATTAATATTGTCTATTACCTATGAGAGAAGTGCTAAATACATTCGCACGATTATATTATTCGCCATTTTTATTAACATTTAGTGTAATCAAATATCAAAGAATAAATCTTATTCAATCAATTGAATATATATATATATATATATATATATATATATATATATATATACACACACACACACTCATGACGAAATTGGCTGTAATGTTAGTTACTCTTGTATTATTAATCACTTACATTTAAGAAATTGATATTAAAAAGTCAGTTCAGTATTATATATACAAACATATTGCAATCTAATACCGAACGGGTTAAAATATCTGTCGAAATCAGTCGAGATCAAACGTTATATGTGCGGCTCCGATAGTTACTCTTAGGGTCTCCAGACTTGCCGATATTAAATACTACATGTGCGACCTATATATTTATTCTCATACAATCGGGAGATATTTATTCTCACAGTATCAGAGATTTTACTTTTCATACATACTTGTAAAAAATGTATATAGTGAGACTCAAACTTTTCATCACAAATTTCTTTAAAAATAAATAAAACATATCAAAACAATACAGATGTACAAGGTCATTTACCTTGGTGGCTGGAGGCCTCAAATTCCTCAAAGTCACCAAGTTTCAACACTTTGTGTAAACATATAAATATATATTTTCATAATTATCTATAAAAATGTAATTTTATAGGTAAACCCCTCGTGTAGGAATAGTTGTCCATTATGCTTGTATGATTTAAAAATCAAAATAGGTTAGGTTGGATGTAATTATTTATTGTCTATTGCGTTTGTTGACAAATATCAGAATCCATTTCCCCAAATCTTGAATGACTTGTTCTAATTGATAAATGGATTAGACAAATCACGGCATCTTTACTTCAAAATTATACTTCATCTAGTGAATAATTAATAATCACTATTACAATAAGAGCCCTCAACTACTTCATTTTTTAAAATCAATACCTTAAAACTTTAAAATCTTGAGTGAAGTGAGGTGGATATCCTTTAATTTGGCTAACTAAAATTTTATGATAATGATCCTTAAGTGAAGTGAGGTGGATATTCGCCGATATCAACTACATTACTGACGGTCTACACGTATGGTGGAACTCGAACACACCATTAAGAAAGGAAAGTGCACTAACTACTTGAGTTATGAGTAAAAGTGTAATTATGAATATTGTTGAAAAAATATATATTATAGGATAAACTTATCAAGTTATTTAAAATTACAAAACTAATAGATTTTTTTAAGCCTTTTTAATCATTATAATCTCTAGTTTGATATATATGTTGAAAACATATTAGGTGCAAATTGTTAACACATTTTTTCTATTCAATCGTGCCACCTAGATGTCGTATTGAGTTACCTCAGCCATTGGTTTACCGATATAAATTTCTTATTGTGCAGTTTGATTCGCATGTAAAACGTGGATTGAATTTACCCTAGTTGATTCTTATATATGTGAGATTCCTCAAAGTTAAATATAAAGAGTGTCGTGGCATATGATGCTTTTCTCTCTAGAAACGTTACTGTAGCAATTTTGAAACTCACTTTTGAAACTCCCTGTGGGCTGAGTGGTGGTGTTCTACGGCGAGCTTCCATGTACACAACAACTCCGATCTTCGACGAACCTTGGGGATTGTGAGTTCCGCAGCAGGATCGGCGACGAAAGCCGATCCAAGCGCCTATCAAACCCACGGCCAAGGATCACGACAACGCGATCTCATTCTCTCTTCTTCGTCTGTGCGTTGAGGGGAGCGGCTTGCTCTCGCGTGCCACCTTTCCTCTCTGAAAATGGCTAGTGTCTTCCAGTTTTCTGCTTAGGAAACATCGGCAAAGCAGATGGCTGGCAGAAACGAGGCTGAGAATGAAGTTTCGGGCAACAAGCGACCTCGGGCAGAAGGTGACCGAATTGCAGCAGCTCCGAGCGATGTGATCTTCAAATCCAAGCTCATGAACTCGTCCAATCCTAACTCGTTGGTTGGATTTGGAGCAGGAAGGGAGAAATTAAAGATTAATCTAGGTGACTTCCAGTTCGAGGAGGGACTGAATGGCACTGAATTGTTGATGTCATCCGATGTCAAAGCATAACTCTGTAAGGCTTGGTCTAATGCTCTAATCTTGAAGATTATAGGGAGGCCTTATACCCTTAATTACATGCTTCAAAAACTTAATCAAAAGTGGTCTCTTATCGGACAGTGGCAACTAACTGATTTGGAGGATGGATATTTTGTTGCCAGGTTTCAAATGGATGCAGATTTGGAATATCTATTGACAGAAGGTCCGTGGATTATTTCGAATCAGTACCTAGTTGTTCAAAAGTGGCGGCCGAACTTCGTTCCAAGTGAGGAACTAATCAAGCGAATGCCAGTGTGGATTAGATTGTCTAAGCTGCCTATGGAGTGGATCGATGTGGATGTGTTGAGAAACATTGGGAGCATACTAGGCAATGTGTGCAAGGTAGATTCTTTCACTGAAGCCCAATCGTGTGGTAGGTTTACTCGGATATGTGTAGAACTTGATATCACTGTGCCTTTGAAAAGTTCCTTAATAGCCGACAAGAGAACCATTAAAGTAGAATATGAGAGTCTGGGAATTATTTGCTTTGGTTGTGGAAGGGTGGGTCATGTTCAGGATAGTTGTAAAGAAGGTGTGGTTACCCAAGAATTGACTAAGAGGACTAGTGAGGGTCCTGTAGCTGGTACAACCCCTGTTCCAGCTGAAAATTAATAGGCCTCTCCGTATGGCCCTTGGATGCTTGTATCTCGTGGAAAGAATGGTAGGCCCGGACTTGATGGTAGAATGAGTAGGCGAGGCAATTCTGGTAGTAGTTTGGACCAAAATGGTCAAGACATATTGGTACACAAAAGTAAGGAGATTAATAGAGATAGGGCTAAGAAAGTTTCTGATACTCATTTTAAGAAACTTTATGCAGTATCCAGTGCATATAAGGGTAGCAGTGTTAAGATAGGTGGATCTCGTTTTGACATCCTTAATGATAAGTTGGATGAGGCACTTGAGAACATACAAGCTCATAACAAAGGAAAGAATAAGGGGAAAGTGCAGAGTGGCAAGGTGGTGGTGACCCAGTCGAGGTCTGGTAAGAAGGTTGTAAATGATATCTCCAACAATCTAAAGTTGAAAGGCAGTCTTCCTAAAGGATATTCAGTTTTGAGTAAAGTGATGGATTCGAGTTTGGGTGCAGGCACAGTTAAACAAGGTACTCAACTGAATGTGAAGCTTAATACTGCCAAGGGCAGATGGCAGAGTAACAAGGAGGTTGGCTCCGGAAAGCAACAGGTGTTGCCCTCCCTTTCGTAAAATTTGGATGATGATATGAAGGATAAATTGGAAGACGCTCAGGTCCTCCAATTACTGCATCAGGACATGGTAGATTCTATGGCATCGAATGGCCAGCCTCGGGAATTGATGGATGGAGTGTCCGACCGATGTTGGTTATACTTCTAAGACATCCTGTGTGGATATTTTAACTGATGGTCCCTTTGAGGAAGTAGTCTCTTGCTTGAAGGAGGCTATGGATGTTAACTTGGACCAATAGTCCCTGCTAGGTGCACTTCCCTTTCCTTATTTTGTTTGTTTGATGATTTGTGTCTGGAATGTGAGAGGGGCTGGTAAGAAAGGATTCCATAGGATTATTTCTGACATTGCGAGAATTCATTCATTTAATATTGTTGCTATTTTGGAGCTGCGTATTAGTGGTCATAAAGCTGCCAGAGTTATTAAAAGATTGGGCTTTTCGAACAGTTTTATAGTGGAAGCTATTGGTTTCTCGGGAGGGATTTAGTTACTATGGAACAGTAATAAAGTTAGGCTTAAAGTTGTGGCTAAGTCCAAACACACCATTACTGCTATTGTTGCTGCAAACCACAGCTATTGGGTCTTCACTGTGATCTATACTAATCCGAATTTGTGCATCAGGAAAAGCCTTTGGAGCTATCTTAATGCGCTGAGAAGTTGCTTTTTAGGGCCTTGGGTGGTGTTAGGAGATTTTAATGAAATCACTTGTAGTTCTGAAAAAAGAGGGGGTAGTGCTAGTTTCTCCAATTCTGGGTTTGCTGACTAGATTATGTAACACCCCCCGACCCGACCCGGCCGGACCGACCCGGGGAGCGCTACTCGGACTTTCAAAACTTTCTAAATTCATTTTATAACTTTTCAAAATCATTGTGGACCCATCAAATAAACTTTTTCAAACCATTTCAAAACATCATAGTTTATAATTTTAAAACCAACATCAAGTGAGTCCAATAATTAAACTTTTTACAAAAATTCGGCAGAGTACCGTTTGTTTTTCGGACTTTCCAAAACCTGTTTTTACACAATTCAATTCAAAAACAATTCTCAATAGCACTTCAATATCTCATATTCAAACAGTTGCGCACTCTACCGTTTAGTGCGGCTTATCAATCACAATTTATGAAATAAAACAAATCAAACTTTAATATTTACAAACATTCTACTACTAAAAGACAGAAATCATAAATTATTTAATTACAGAACAAAACATATTTACAGACTCGCTGAATATGCATGCATATTACTCATATTACACATGAACATAAATATCTACCCAAAATGTGACTCTCCGCCTCTATCTGCAGGGAACGTCTCTTCAATCCTTAGCTTCTTCAGGATCCCTGGTACCTACGCGTTAGAAACAAAACTAACGCACTAAGCATAAAGCTTAGTGGGTGTACTATAAACTCAATTAAATAAACCACAAAATAAATATCTTTTAAGAAGAAATAAACCACAATATATATATATATATATATATATATATATATATATATATATTCCATTTCTAATCCATTTCAAAACAATTAAATTTCAAAATCAAAGCATTAAACAATTTCAATCACTTTAATTTCAATAATGAGGTCAACAATGAATGCTATCAATAAAATCATTCGGTTCACTTTTCAATTCCAATCAATTCTGGCCCGCTAGAATACTAAACATAATAGGACTGGAATATGGGTCAAGCTCCCAACCCCCAGGACGAATCCTGAGGAGGTACGTGTCTCCCAACTCTAGGACAGTGGGTACGGAACCTAGAGAGGTACATAACTCCCTATCCCAGGAACGAATCCTTGGGAAGGTACATGGCTCCCAACCCCTAGGACGAATCCTGAGGAGGTACGTATCTCCTAGCCTCTGGACGAATCCAAGAGGAGGTACATAATAATCATCAGTATCAATCAGTAGCGGCGCAGTACTGCTCAGTAAAAACCCAGCTGGTATACCAACCTCCTATATCCATTTCTATGTCTAAGTATCCTAGGGCCGTTTCAGATAAACTATATTCATAATAAATGTCGCAATAGGTACTCAATAACAATAATTACTCAATACACATACAAATCACATAGTATTCTTCAAGAATCATACTCAATAATTTTACAAAAATCTAAATCAATTATTTTTAACGAAATCGAAATATTCGAAAACGAAATCGAAATACGATCTATCACAAAATCAGTCCAAAATCAACAATAAAGACATCAAACATCGATTTTTCATATACAATAAACAATTTTCATACGGAAATCGAATGCGAGAAATCTCTACGAAATCAAAAACGAAAACAAAACAATAACGAAAAACTTTTCGTAACGATTCCGAAAACAAACGTACACCAACCTAGAATCCTTGTTTTCGTTCGACAATCCGCGGTTCTACGATTTCGTTTCGTTTCCTTTTCTTTTTCTCTTCACTTTTCCTTTCCACTTTCTTCTTCCTTTTCTCCTTTCCTTTCTTTATTCTTTCTTCCTTCTTTTCTCGGCCACTCTTTCTCTTTCTCGCTCTCACTTTCTTCTCTCGCTGTTTTCTGGCTTCTGCGAGAAGCTTCTCTTTTTTTTTTTATATTTTTTTCGCTACTGCGACCGCCGTCGCGACCTGTGGTCGCGCCACCAGGTCGCGATGCTCACTGGAGTGCGCGCACCGCCTTCATCGCGGGCGCGCCTTGGTCGCGCTAGGGGTCGCGTTGCTCTCTGCCAAACTTTGACAATTTCATCGCGAGAAGTCCATCGCGACCTGTGGTCGCGGTGGCTGGTCGCGATGCTCACTGCCAAAAATCGCGTTTTTCACCGCGAGCGAGCTATCGCGACCTATGGTCGCGGTGACCAGGTCGCGATGCTCTTTGGTTCAGTTCTAAATTTTTCATTTTTCATTTTCAATCATTCAATCTGGTCCGCTGGAAATCATAAAAATAGAACAGAAAAGAGAAAAAGAGGAAAAGAGAGACCGAGAGAGCGCGAGAGAGAAGAAGAAAAGGAAGAAGAAGAAGAGAAGAAGAAAAAGAAGGAGAAGAGAAAGAAGAAAAGAGAAGAGAAAGGAAAGAGAGAAGGAAAGAAAAGAAAAAGGTGAAAGAGAAAGAGAAGGGAAAGGAAAAAGAAAACTTAGAAACGCGATTGTCGAGAGAAAAAACGGTATCCAGGTTGGTGTATACTTGTTTTCGAAACTTTTATAAAAGTATGAAGTATTTTTAGTATGAATCTGCAACTTATTTAATAACCTCGTGATTATATGTCTATATTGTCTTTCTTGTATTTCGATCGTATTTCGATTATTACTATTTCGTGAAATTACTTGTTTTAGACTTTGTATGAATATTGTTATTTTCCATGAAAACTTATGTATATTGTTTGAATTGTATATTTCTTTAGTGATCGTTGATTTGTAAATTACAGTGAATATTTGAAAATGTTTTATCGAAACGGCCCTAGGATACTTAGACATAGAAATGGATATAGGAGGTTGGTATACCAGCTGGGTTAGTTTAGCAGTACTGCGCCGTTATTATCAGTGATTGTTATTGCGGGGCAATCTCGGAAAATCACAACGCTTCTAGTGATTGTTGTTGCGGGGCAATCTCGGACAATCACATAGATATTAGTGATTGTTGTTGCGGGGCAACCCCGGACGTCACATTGAAACTACAGTGATTAGACCCATATTCCAGTCCTGAAAAATTATATTGGGTATTCTAGAGGGCCAGAATTGAAATGAATTGAATAATATGTTTACAAGCGAATTGTGAAATCGATTTTAGACGTTTATGGATTATAAATTGTAAGAAGTTGTTCCTATAGAATTGATTTTATCAGTTTTATTTCTGTAAATGATTTGCATCGTAACATGTTTATATACGATCCTATTGTGATATTTTTATTATGAAAAGTTATTTATGATTTTAATACTTGAGTTTAGTGTACACCCACTAAGCTATATGCTTAGCGCGTCGGTTTTTATTGCGCGTAGGTCACAGGGATACCGAGGCAGATAAGGAGTAGAGAGGAGGTACCTGCAGCTTGGAGTTCAGAGTCCCTGCATATATTGGGTAGTGATATAGTTTTGTATAATATATTTTGTAAGTATGCATATACAGAAGTCTATAATTCGATGATGTTATATATGTTTTGTAAATAATTTATGATTTCTGTTTATTTTTATTTTTATAAAGGTTTGTAACTATTGAATTCTGAATTATTTTATTTTAAAAACTGTTGGAAAGTCGTACTAAACGGCAGAGTGCGCATTTGAATGAAATGAGATTTGAAGTGTTGTGGATTTTATATGATTTGAGTTTTATTTGAAACAGGTTTTGGGAAATCAGAAAAACAGAGGGAACTCTGACAAAATTTTTAAAATTGAAATTTTTGATGGGCTCACTAGAAAAATATTTTTAAATTACAAAGTGATATGATTTTAAATGGTTTGAAATGAATAACTAGAATTTAGAAAGTTTTGAAAACCCGGTAACGCTCCCTGGGTCGATCTAGTCGGGTCGGGTCAGGGGGTGTCACAACTAGCCAGATTACAAGGTATTCAAAAATACCTCAATGTTGCTCACAGGCAAGGTTTGGTCACTCTTGAAGCTAAACGTATTGCTGAGTGTAACTTTATTATTGATATAGAGGAGATATTTTGGCTCCAAAAGTCTAGGAATACTGGGCTTAAGGAAGAAGACCGTAACACCAAGTTCTTTCATCTTTCTACTTTGATTCGCCGCAGATATAATAAATTAGAAAGGTTGAAGGATGAGAATGGTTCATAGGTTGATAGTAAGGATGGGTTGAAGGCTATTACTCTGAATTACTTCTAGAAGCTGTTTTCTTTTCTGTATTGTGACCTCAATTATGCTGATCTTCCTAGACTTTTCCCCTCGGTCGACTTGGGAAGGCGTGAGCATCTGCGTAGGGATATTTCTGAGGAGGAGATTAGAGAAAGTCTGTTTGGGATTGAGAGCCTCAAAACCCCGGGTCCTGATGGGTTTCCTACCTTGTTCTTTCAAAACAAGTGGAATGTCTGTAAAGAGGATATTGTAGAGTTTGTTAGGGAAAGTTTTGACAAAGCTTGCTTCCCTACTACTCTTAATAATACTCTTATTACTCTCATTCCTAAGGTCCCTAGTCCATCAGACATGACACAGCTAAGGCCTATTAGTATTTGTAATACATTATATAAAGTTATTAGTAAAATCATAGTTCAAAGACTGAGACCATTACTTCCTAACCTTATTAGTCCTAACCAGGTTGCCTTTGTCTCTGGGAGGCATATCCAGGATAATATTGTGGTGGCTTAGGAGGTGCTGTATAAGTTCAGAGTGTCCAAAGGTAGAAATGACTTTGTAGCTTGGAAAATTGACTTTGCTAAGGCTTATGATAAAATTCAGTGGGGATTCATCAAGAACGTCTTGTTGGAGGTTGGTTTGGACTTGAAGATGATTGATCTCATCATGTTCTGCATCTATAGTGTGAATTATCAGGTGGTTGTTAATGGAAAAACTTCTGATTCTTTTGAGCCTGGTTGTGGCATTAGGCAGGGTGACCCTATCTCGCATTACATTTTTGTCCTATGCATGGAGAAACTCTTTCACCTGATGGTCGATAGTGTCAGTAAGGGATTATGGAAGTCTATTAGAATCTCTCGTGGAGGTCCCTTGATTTCTCACTTGTTTTTTGCTAACGATCTTATCTTGTTTGGCCATGCTTCCTTGCAGCAAGTTAATGCTATGAAGGATTGTCTTGACTTATTCTGTAGTTACTCGGGAGAACAAGTAAGTTTTCCTAAATCTCGTGTTTGCTGTTCCCCTAATGTGAGTATGGGTGATGCCAGGTGTATTGCTAATATCTGCGGCTCTCCTATTACTAAGGATCTTGGTAACTACCTTGGTGTTCCCCTTATCCATGGAAGAATCAACAAGCACACCTATAGAGGGATTTTGGAGAAGGTGCATAATAGACTTGCTTCTTGGAAAAGCAGTACTCTTTCGATGGTAGGGAGAGTAACTCTTATTAAAGCAATATCCTCAGCTATTCCCATTTATGCCATGCAAACTGTCAAACTTCATAGTGACTTATGTCTGAAATTGGATAAGGTTAATAGGGATTTTCTCTAGGGGCACTCTGCCACCAAGAAACCTATGTACCTTATCAACTGGGCCACTGTTTGTAAACCGAAATGCAGAGGTGGGCTTGGTATCAAGCAAACTAAACTTATGAATCAGGCTATACTTGCCAAGGCTGGGTGGAGAATTTTGAAGCATGATCAGGGTGTTTGGTGTAAGTTGCTTAGAAACAAGTACTTTACCAAATCCCCGATTACTGATGGTGGTGGGCAGAAGCATGCGGCTTGTTCTAATGTGTCGAGAGGTATCCAGCATGGGCTAACCTAGTTGCTAAACACATTAGGTGGAGGTTTGGTAATGGCCATTCTATCATGTTTTGGTCTGATGTTTGGGTTGAGTCTTTGGGTCATCTTCGTGATTACGCTATTTGTAACATCTCGGATTTCGGGTAATGAATTTTTGATATATGTGACATGTGTGAAAATAAATTTTTACTATTTGAGGGGGTGTAAATGTAATTAAATGTGAAAAATGAAAAATGAAAAATTGGAAAACTGGACCAGAGAGCATCGCGACCTGGTCACCGCGACCACAGGTCGCGATGGCTCGCTCGCGGTGAAAAACGCAAAATCTGGCAGTGAGTACCGCGACCAGTCACCGCGACCACAGGTCGCGATGGCTTGCTCGCGATGAAAATGGCAAAACCTGGCAGTGAGCAACGCGACCAGCCACCGCGACCACAGGTCGCGATGGACTGCTCGCGATGAAATTGTCAAAAACAGGCAGAGAGCAACGCGACCATTCGCGCGACTAGGGCGCGCTCGCGACGAAGGCGGTGCGCGCACTCCAGTGAGTGTCGCGACCTGGTGCCGCGACCACAGGTCGCGACGGCGGTCGCGGTAGCGAACAAAATATAAAAAAAAGAAGTGGCTTCTCGAGGAAGCCAGAAATCATCACAGAACAGAGAGAGAGAGAGAGAAAAGAGCGAGAAAAAGAAGAAGAAGAAGAAGAAGAAGAAGGAGAAGAAGAAGAGGAAAGAAAGAGAAAAGAGAGAAAGTAAGTGTAGGAGAAAGGAAAAGGAAAGACGAAATCGTAGAACCGCGATTCTCGAACGAAAAGACGGTACCGAGGTTGGTGTACGTTTGTTTTCGAAATCGTTACGAAAATATTTTCGTTATTGTTTTGTTTTCGTTTCATTTTTTGTTTTTCGTTTTTGTTTTCGGTTCGTTTTCGATTTCGTAGAGATTTCTCGCATTTGATTTTCGTATGAACATTGTTTATTGTCTTTATTGTTGAGTTTATGAAAAATCGATATTTGATGTCTTTATTGTTGAGTTTGGACTAGTTTTGTGGTAGATTGTATTTCGATTTCGTCAAAAATACTTGATTTCTACTTTTGTATGATTATTGTTATTTCTCGAAAAAAAAATTACTGTGCGAAGTGTATATTATTGAGTAACTGTTGATATGTAATTGATTGTGAAAATAGTTTATCGAAACGGCCCTAGGATACGTAAACATAGAAGTGGATATAGGAGGTTGGTATACCAGCTGGGTTTTATTGAGCAGTACTGCGCCGATATTGATTGATTGATATTGATGATATTGATGTACCTCCTCTTGGATTCGTCCAGAGGCTGGGAGATACGTACCTCCTCAGGATTCGTCCTGGGGGTTGGGAGTTAATGTACCTTCCCAAGGATTCGTTCCTGGGATAGGGAGCTATGTACCTCTCTAGGTTCCGTACCCACGGTCCTAGAGTTGGAAGACACGTACCTCCTCAGAATTCGTTCTGGGGGTTGGGAGCTTGACCCATATTCCAGTCCGTATATGTTTAGTATTCTAGCAGGCCAGAATTGATTGGAATTGAAAAGTGTATTAAATGCTTTTATTGATCGAAAATTATATATTGACCTCATTATTGAAGTTCAAGTGCTTGAAATTATTATATCCTTTGATTCTGCAATTTAATTGTTTTGAACATGATTTGAATTGATATATATATATATATATATATTGTGAATTGTTATTATTAAAAGTTATATATGTTTCCATATTGAGATTTTAGTACACCCACTAAGCTTTATGCTTAGCGCGTTAGTTTTGTGTCTAACGCGTAGGTACCAGGAATCCGGACGAAGGTAAAGACTGAAGAACTGGAAGAATTGCAGACCGAGTCACAGGATTGTACAGTTGGGTAGCTATACTTTTGTTATGTGCATATATTCTGAAAGCATGCATATACAGGAAATTTGTAAATATGTTTTGTAAAATGTTTTGTAATTAATTATTTTATGATTACTGTCTTTTATTATTTAAATGTAAATAGTAAAGTCTGATTTGTTATTATTTTATAAACTATTGGTGAAAGTCGCACTAAACGGCAGAGTGCGCAATTGATTGAAAATGATAGAAGTGTTTGTGAAAAATGTGAATTTTGGATTGATTTGTGGAAAACAGGTTTTGGAAAGTCCGAAAAACAAACGGTACTCTGCCGGATTTTCGTAAAAAGTTTATTTAGTGTTATGGGCTCACTTGAAAAGGATTTCTAAACTGATTTATGGGCTCACAACGATTTTAAAATGAAAAATGAAGTTTTGAAAAGTTCAGAAAGTCCGAGTAGCGCGCCCCGGGTCGGTCCGGCCGGGTCGGGTCGGGGGGTGCCACACTATTGTTGATATGTGTGATAACATTGTTTATTCCACTGTTAGTTAGTTTATTGTTGACAACAGATGAGACATCGAGACACTTACTGCTGTTCATCCTTGGCAGGTAGTGCACCGGATCGTAGGTATTTTCATTAGCTCTGATGTGAATGTGCTTGATAGTGTGATTTGGGGCTGTGATGGGCAGGGTGATTTTTCTGTTAAGTCTGCCTATAATAACTTGTTATTGGATGATGTTAATTTGTGGGACTGGAGATTCGTGTGGAAGTTGAAGTTGCCACCTAAAATTTATTTGTTTTTATGGTCCTTATTACATGGGAAAATTCTTACCAACAAACATAGGACTGTTAAAGGTATGGTGGCTGATGAGATTTTCCCGAGATGCTGTGTTGGTGTGGAGGACAGTGACCATCTTTTGCGGGGTTGTGTAGTGTCTATGAATATTTGGGAGAAGTTGTGGCAGAGCTGTACCAGGAGTGTTAATTTTAGGAGTGACTTTGATTCTTCGTTACGTTATAATCTTTTAGACTTTAAGCCTAGATATGCTAGTATGCCTAGTTACCTACTATTTGCTGTTTCTGTATGGCACATTTGGAAATGGAGGTGCAGTAGAATTTTTGAAGCTAATTTTCAGGTGCCGTTGGGCCTCCATATCCCCATTTTTAATTATGCTTTGGCTTGGTGGAATGCTAACTATATGCAGGCTGACATCAAAGACTCTATTTCCTTACTGTCTTGGACTTCTCCTCTGATTGGTTGGCTCAAGATCAACGTGGATGGAAGTGCTGCTAATGACATCATTTCTGCTGGGGGTGTTATCAGAGATCATGAGAGGAACTGGGTAAGGGGTTTTTCCATGAATATTGGGGGTGGTTCGATCTTGGAGGCGAAGTTGTGGGGTATTTTGGAGGGTTTGAAAATGGTTAGTACTTTCGAACCCACTAACTTTGTTCTCTTCTCTGATTCTACCGATGCAATTGGGTTGGTGAACAAGGAAGTCAATGCCTCCCACCCGTTACTCCATATTATTCAATAGTGCAAGAAGCTGCTGGACAGCCGCCCCTTATGCACTGCTGTTCATTGTTTTCGGGAGGAAAATGGCATTGCTGATGGTTTTGCTAAATTTGGTCATATGCTGGATAAAGGCACTACTACTTTTGAGGAGCCTCCTATCCCTATCTTCAATCTTTTTCAAGATGATTGTGCTGGTGTTATTGTAGCTAAGATAAGTTTTGGTCCTTAATTTTTGTTTTGCTTTGTTTCTCTGGGTTTTGCCCTCCTCTGTATCAAATATATATATATATATATATATATATATATATATATATATATATATATATATATATATATATATATAAAGAGTGATTATCACTTTTAGATGTTGATTTCATTATTAACCTCTTTTTTTTTTAACTTAATGAGTAATTCGAGGATTAAAAAGTACAATATACTTTAATAAAATTTTAAAAAAATTGTTACAACCATTATTTTTTTCTGATGGGAACAATATGAAAAGAATAAAAAAAGTTTACCAAAATGAGATGTATAGCATATTATGTTATTAATATGCTAATATAAATTAAATTTTAAAATTATTTTAATCATCTGAATTATTATCACAAGTTCACAGCAATTAAGTTGTGTATTCTAGTTATATATCTCTCTTAACTTTAAATTATTAAATTATACTTATTTAATTATTGTTTTCCACTATTGATATATATAATTATAAGTCTCTATATTGACATTGTACTTAATTTTGGTGCATTACAGTTCATACATAGTAAGATCAAAACAGTAAAAAATTCACAATCAGTAAATAATAGTAAAATTCACAAATAATAAGTGTAGTAAGCAATTATGATGATAAATAATCTTCGTAGGGATAGAGTGGTGGACTCAAATTTGGTATAGTTGCGTAATTTGATCTATCAAACTTGTAAGAAATCAATACGTCGATAGGTTGTTTAATGACAATATTCGGCACAGAGGTCATGCAAGCTTGAAATTTTTTTTCGTAAATATCATTAAATATAAAAAAGGAAATAGACATTGCCTTGACGGTTGATTGTGCATGTAGATGGTCATTCTATTTGCGAGTATCTATCCACAATGAACGAGTATGAATATTATTATACGGATATGCAAAATAGTATGGATGTGAAAAATTCACTACAAACTGTAACGCTCCTAATTTTTTATAATTATGAAAAGTATTATTAATAATTATTATTAAGCATGCCACAGTTAAGTATGTGATTTAAATTGGTGGATTAGTTTGATATTCAAAAGATTTTTGATTAAATTCATGTGATTAAATTTTTATTGGTGGTCACTTTATGATTTAGACTAGTCAAGGGGGTATATTGCAATTAAAAAAAACGTTGACACCTAAAAAGTGAGCTCATACTTGGCAACATGCATGTATTCACTCAGCACCTGATTTCATAAAGCATGAGAGAAATGAGAGTTGACCATGAAATGTGAAAGTGAAATATGAGAGTTAGAGAGTGAGTTATAGAGAGAGAAAGAGGGAGAGTTTAGAGAGAGAAGGTAACAGAAGAAGAAGAAGGAGAGTGATAGAGAAGTTGGAGAAGAAAAAGTCTAGGTGGAGAAGAGCATTTCAAGTTTGGTGATACCGTTTTCATATTTTTCAGATTTTTCAGAATATTTCAGAATTGTTATATTATATTATTTTTAGTTTATTTGAGCTATATTGATTATGATATATTGTTTGAAATTGATTTTGGGATGTTTTGGATTTTGTATATTTGGAATATATTCTGGATCTGTAATATTGTTTACGAAAAATATTCTGAATTGATTTTCGATATGTTTTGATTATAGTAATATTACGGAGAATATTATTAAAAGCGATTTCGTATATATTGTTAAGCGATTTCGTATATATTGTTTTGCGATTTGTTTCAAAAAGTGATTCGGAGCATTTGGATTTATTATGGATTTACGATATATAATTGCATGTGATTTTAAATGTGATTTGAAGCGATTTCTGGATTCATAAATATTTTCGGAAACGATTTTGTAATTTGCTTGTATATGTATATTGATGCGATTCGAATTCCGAAAATGTGTATACTGATTTGGATATGATTTCAGAATTTAAATTGACGATTCTGTTCGGAATGAATTATATGATTTTCGAAAAGTGATTTGGCT
The DNA here is from genome assembly GCA_003430845.1 of Xanthoceras sorbifolium. Taxonomy (NCBI): domain Eukaryota; kingdom Viridiplantae; phylum Streptophyta; class Magnoliopsida; order Sapindales; family Sapindaceae; genus Xanthoceras; species Xanthoceras sorbifolium. Next base: position 4,199,958 of record CM010619.1, on the reverse strand, counting down.
CTGATATATGTAAACATAGATATGGATATAGGAGATTGACATGTCAATTGGGTTATCTGAGTAGTACTACGCCTATATATTATGATTGAGGTACCACCCTTTGCGGGTTGTGAAATCTGATTTGGGATACGCAGCGGGTCCTCCGTTGGTATCCATCTCTGTTCTATATAGCCCGTAATCTAGTCCGAAAAGTATATTTAGTATATCGGGAGCCTAAAATGGAAATAGAAATAAAATATAATTTGTTATATGATTTGATTTGGTATTAATAAGTTTGATACGATATTTTATTCCGATTTCGGAAGATGTTGATAATTGCTTTGATAGGATATTTGTTATCATTTTTCCAAGGGATATATATATATATATATATATATATATATATATATATGAAATATTTGATTTAATTGTGCCCCATATGTTGGTTTTATATGTTATTTGCGTTATTGAGATATTATATTATGTTTATACAATTGGATTTTGGGTACACCCACTAAGCGTTATGCTTAGCATGTTGAGTTTCTCACACGCAGGTAAAAGAGTTCAGGAAGAAGATAAGGCTGGAAAGAGTTGAGTCTGCAGTGATTGAGTTCTGAGTCACATCGCTCCCGCATTTTTGGTAGCCCACTATATTTTTGATGTTTTATATGTACTATATCGACATGCATGGACAAGAATGTTTTTGTAAATATTTGAAACGGTATTTAATTTTTATGTATGTTTGTAAATATTTGTAATATTTGGGCCCATGGAATTTAATGCTTTTGAAATTTAATATTTATAAGTATTTTGATATAATTTGTTTTGGTAAGTCGCACCGGATATGGAAGGGTGCGCAATTTGATTTGAGATTATAGAAGTGTGGATTTTATGAATTGTAAAAATTGGTTTTGGAAAGTCAGAAAAATAGAGGGAAACTCAGGCGAAATTTTCAGAAACTATTTTGGACTATTGATTTCGATTTATGTTTAAGTATATGATTTTAAGTTTTCGATAGTATAATTTTAATGCTAACTGTATAAGAAGGTGCTTCCGCTAGTGTTTTCAATTTTCCGTATCCGTATATGTCTGTATCCGGTAGCGCTCCCCAATTCGGTCCTAGTGGATTCGGGTCGGGGAGTGTTACAGTTTTTGGTATCAGAGCCATGGTTTAGGCGTTCCTAGACCAGAGCGAAATGTTTTGTAAATGTAAACTGTTTTGTACATGCATGCATTTTAGAAAAGAAAATAGGAGAATGTGACTCTAATATGCAGTATTCCTCTTTTGCCTTATATAGGATTATGGAAGGACATGATAGATCTGGTAGCCCCGCTAGTGTAGCTGGGGAAGCATCTGGTGAGTCAGTAGGTCCAAGAGTGCCTGGACCAAAGGCTCATAATCAACCTGTAAATGTTCAGCAGATGACTGAGATTCTGCAGACTGTGACTAGAGCTCCACCACAAAAATCAACGGTTGAAAGGTTGGCTTAATACCGACCTACGGATTTCAGGGGTAAGTGTGATGATGATGCTACAGCCGCTGAATACTGGTTTGAGCGGACAGAGCGCATATTACAGCAGATGCACTGTACTTCAGAGGAGAGTCTGGAGTGTGCTGTATCCTTATTGCAGGAGGATGCGTATCAGTGGTGGACAGCCATTACCCTGATCGTGTGGCCAGTGGAACGAACTTGGAAGTTTTTCTAGAGGGAGTTCCGGAAAAAGTATGTGGGTCGCATTTACATAAAGAACATGAAGAGAGATTTTATGAATCTAAAACAGAGACAAATGTCCGTTACTGAGTACGAACGAGAGTTTAACCGATTGAGTAAATACGCCAGTGACATGTTGTTGACAGAGAAGAGCAGGTGCAGGAGATTTGAGGATGGTCTGAATAATTATATCCGTCTTCAGGTTGCTGCATTGGGGATAGTTGATTTTACTAGGCTTGTATATGCAACTTTTAGTGTTGAAAGAGTACAAACAGATGAACAGGCTAGGAAAAGCTGGAGTCAGCAGCGGAGAGGTTAGGGACAGTCCAGTTCGTCTCAGCTGCCCAGTAAAAGGTACAGGGGACCACAGAGTAGTGGCCCGAGGCAATCCTAGAGACCTCCAGCATTCGCCAGACCAGGTCAGTCTACAGCATCTGTGGCTAGTGCTCCTGGTAGTACAGCTAGGGGACCAGCCTTGGCTCTCTGTGATCATTGTGGAAAGAGTCATCCGGGTGAGTGCAGAAGAGTGACCGAAGCCTGTTTTCGTTGCGGTTCCCGTGACCATTTCCTAAAAGACTGTCTGAGGGCTCAGGCTACGTCTGAGATGCCATCAGTGAGGTCAGCTCCCACCGTTCCCAGGGGAAGGAGACCTAGTCAGCTAGGGACGGAGGTTAGTAGGCTCGAAGGGGCAACAGGGTCTTTAGGGCGTCAGGAGAGTCGGGCACCAGCTCGAGCCTATGTTATTAGGGCTTAGGAGGACAGAGATGTACCATATGTGATTACTAGTATGGTTTCTATTTTTGACCTTTCTGTAATTGCATTGATAGATCCTGGATCTACACATTCGTATATTTGAGATGCCATAATTAGAGATAGATATCTGAAAACTGAGTCTACTGAGTTTGTTGTGATAGTAAGTAGTCCTTTAGGTTACAGTGTGATCATGAATAGGGTTTCTAGAGATTGTCCTATCAGAATACAAGAGTATGAATTTTCAGGTGATTTGATGGAGTTGCCATTTCATAACTTCGATATAATTTTGGGTATGGATTGGTTATCCAGACACCGGGTTATAATTGATTGTAGTCTAAAGTGAGTGACGCTTAGGACAACAAATAGTACATAGGTATTAATGGTAGGCGATAGAAGGGATTATCTCTCTAATATTATTTCGACCATTACTGCTATGAAATTGATCAGAAAGAGGTGTGAAGCCTATTTAGCACATGTGGTAGATTCACAGAAGGTTGATTTCAGTCTACAAAATATACCTACCGTATGTAATTTTTCATATGTATTTCCAGAAGAACTTCATGATCTACCACCGATAAGAGAGGTGAAATTTGTAATTGATGTGATACCGGGACTGCACCAGTATCAATTGCTCCGTACAGAATGGCACCCGCAGAATTAAAAGAGCTGAAGTTGCAGTTGCAAGAGTTGTTAGATACGAGATTCATTCGACCTAGTGTTTCCCCGTGGGGAGCACCGGTACTGTTTGTGAAGAAGAAAGATGGCTCGATGAGATTGTGTATCGATTACAGGCAACTGAATAAGCTCACAATCAAGAATAAATATTCGTTGCCTAGGATCGATGACTTGTTTGATCAATTGAGAGGAGCCACTGTCTTCTCGAAGATTGATCTCAGATCAGGATATCACCAGTTGAGGGTGAAAGATTCTGATATTCAGAAAACGGCTTTCCGGACACGGTACGGACACTATGAATTTGTGGTGATGCCATTTGGGTTGACTAATGCACCAGCAGCCTTTATGGATCTGATAAACCGTATCTTCCATCTGTATCTGGATATGTGTGTTGTAGTATTCATCGATGATATTCTGATATACTCTCAGACTGCAGCAAAACATGATCGGCATCTCCGAATATTGTTACAGATTCTGAGAGAAAAGAAGTTGTATGCCAAGCTCAGCAAATGTGAATTATGGCTGAATAAAATTGCTTTTCTGGGACATGTAATATCGGCAGATGGTATTAAAGTAGATCCCAAGAAAATTGAAACAGTTATGGAGTGGAAGCCTCCTAGAAATGTTTATGAGATCCAGAGTTTTGTGGGTTTGGCCGGATACTACAGACGGTTTGTATAGGGGTTTTCATCCATAGCTACTCCTCTGACTAAACTGCTGCACAAGAATGTCAGGTTCGAATGGAATGAGAAATGGCAGGCGGCTTTTGAGAAATTGAAAGCGATGTTGGTTGAAGCACCAATTATTGTACAGCTAGTATCAGGAAAAGACTTTGTGGTTTACAGCGATACTTCACACAATGGCCTGGGATGTGTATTGATGCATGATGGGAAGGTAGTTGCATATGCTTCCAGACAGCTGAAAAAGTATAAAAAGAATTATTCGACACATGATCTGGAACTTACAGCCATAGTGTTTGCTCTGAAAATATGGCGGTAGTATCTGTATGGAGAGAAATTCTATATTTACACTGATCATAAGAGTTTTAAGTATCTGCCTACCCAGAAAGAACTTAATTTGAGGCAGAGGCGATGGATGGAGTTGATTAAAGATTATAATTGTGTGATTGACTACCATCTAGGAAAAGCGAATGTTGTCGTTGATGCTCTGAGCAGGAAATCTCTGTATGCACTGAGAGCTATGAATGCTCAATTGAGACTGACATCAGATGATGCTATCCTGGATGAGTTGAAACTCAAGCCAAATTTGATTCAGCAGATACAGGATCAGCAACAACAGGATGAGAAACTTTTAGCCATCCGTGGTCAAGTCCAAGAAGGGAAGCAGACTGACTTTGTAATCAAGGATGATGGTATTCTGTACTTCAAGGACAGAGTTTATGTTCTGAATGATGATGAGTTGAGAAAGACCATTCTGACAGAGGCCCACAATAGTCCGTATTCGATGCATCCTGGTAGTATAAAAATGTATCGAGATCTGAGGACTCAGTATTGGTGGTCAGGTTTGAAACGATATGTGATTGAATTTGTGAACAAATGTATGACATGTCAGTGGGTAAAAGCGGAACACCAGGTTCCATCAAGTTTGCTACAGCCAATATCCATACCTGAATGGAAATGGGACCGCATTACCATGGATTTCATTACCGGATTACCCCTTACGCAAAGCAAGCAGGATTCGATTTGGGTAATCGTGGATCGACTAACGAAATCAGTGCACTTCCTACCTGTCAGAACGCATTATTCTCTGGATAGGTTAGCAGAGTTGTATATCAGAGAGATCGTTCGACTACATGGTGTACCAGCTTCGATAATTTCTGACAGAGATCTGAGGTTTACATCCAGATTCTGGAAGAAATTTCAGGAAGCTTTGGGTACACGATTGAACTTCAGTACAGCTTTCCATCCACAGACAGATGGACAATCAGAGCGAGTCATTCAGGTGCTTAAAGATATGCTCAAAAGCTGTATAATCAATCTTGAAGGGAGTTGGGTTGATCATCTTCCATTGATTGAATTTGCATACAACAACAGTTTTCAGACGAGCATAGTTATTGCACTATACGAGGCATTGTATAGCAGGAAATGCAGGACACCCTTATGCTGGACAGAGTTTGATGAAGATAAGTTGGTTGGACCTGATGTGATTAGACAGACGGAAGAGAAAGTTAAAATTATAAAAGACAGATTGAAAGCTGCTTCCGATCGTCAGAAATCGTATGCGGATCTGAAATGAAGAGACATTGAGTATGTAGTCGGAGACAGGGTATTTTTGAAAGTATCACCATGGAAGAAGATACTGAGATTTGGAAAGAAAGGGAAGTTGAGTTCGAGGTTTATTGGTCCATACGAGATCATTGAACATGTGGGACCAGTAGCTTATCGACTGGCTTTACCTTTGGAACTGAAAAGGATCCATGATGTATTTCATGTATCCATGTTGAGACGATACAGATCTGACCCGTCGCACAGAGTTCAGACTGAAGCCATTGAGATCCAACCCGATCTAACATATGAGGAAGAACCAGTGGAGATTCTGGATAGAGAGATAAAAGAACTTCGAAATAAGAAAATACCGCTAGTGAAGATACTCTGGAGGAACCATAATGTGGAAGAAGCTACATGGGAGAATGAAGAAGTGATGCGACAGCAATATCCACAACTATTTGAATGAGGTAAAATTTCGCGGACGAAATTTCTTAAGGGGGGAAGAATTGTAACGCCCCTAATTTTTCATAATTATGAAAAATATTATTATTAATTATTATTAAGCATGCCACAGTTAAGTATGTGATTTAAATTGGTAGATTAGTTTGATATTCAAAAGATTTTTGATTAAATTCATGTGATTAAATTTTTATTGGTGGTCACTTTATGATTTAGACTAGTCAAGGGGGTATATTGCAATTAGTCAAGGGGTATATTGCAATTAAAAAAAACGTTGACACCTAAAAAGTGAGCTCATACTTGGCAACATGCATGTATTCACTCAGCACCTGATTTCATAAAGTAAGAGAGAAATGAGAGTTGACCATGAAATGTGAGAGTGAAACGTGAGAGTTAGAGAGTGAGTTATAAAGAGAGAAAGAGAGAGAGTTTCGAAAACGATTTTGTAATTTGCTTGTATATATATATATTGATGCGATTCGAATTCCGAAAATGTGTATACTGATTTGGATATGATTTCAGAATTTAAATTGACGATTCTGTTCGGAATGAATTATATGATTTTTGAAAAGTGATTTGGCTCTGATATATGTAAACATAGATATGGATATAGGAGATTGACATGTCAATTGGGTTCTCTGAATAGTACTACGTCTATATATTATGATTGAGGTACCACCCTTTGCGGGTTGGGAAATCTGATTTGGGATATGCAGCGGGTCCTCCGTTGGTATCCATCTCTGTTCTGTATAGCCCGTAATCCAGTCCAAAAAGTATGTTTAGTATATCGGGAGCCTAAAATGGAAATAGAAATGAAATATAATTTGTTATATGATTTGATTTGGTATTAATAAGTTTGATACGATATTTTATTCCGATTTCGGAAGATGTTGTTGATAATTGCTTTGATAGGATATTTGTTATCGTTTTTCCAAGGGATATATATATATATATATAATATTTGATTTAATTGTGCCCCATATGTTGGTTTTATATGTTATTTGCGTTATTGAGATATTATATTATGTTTATACAATTGGATTTTGGGTACACCCACTAAGCTTTATGCTTAGCGTGTTGAGTTTCTCACACGCAGGTAAGAGAGTTCAGGAAGAAGATAAGGCTGGAAAGAGTTGAGTCTGCAGTGATTGAGTCCTGAGTCACATCGCTCCCACATTTTTGGTAGCCCACTATATCTTTGATGTTTTATATATACTATATCGACATGCATGGACAATAATGTTTTTGTAAATATTTGAAACAGTATTTAGTTTTTATGTATGTTTGTAAATATTTGTAATATTTGGGCCCATGGAATTTAATGCTTTTGAAGTTTAATATTTATAAGTATTTTGATATAATTTGTTTTGGTAAGTCGCACCGGATATGGAAGGGTGCGCAATTTGATTTGAGATTATAGAAGTGTGGATTTTATGAATTGTGAAAATAGGTTTTGGAAAGTCAAAAAAATAGAGGGAAACTCTGGCGAAATTTTCAGAAACTATTTTGGACTATTGATTTCGATTTATGTTTAAGTATATGATTTTAAGTTTTCGATAGTATAATTTTAATGCTAACTGTATAAGAAGGTGCTTCCGCTAGTGTTTTCAATTTTCCGTATCCGTATATATCTGTATTCGATAGTGCTCCCCGATTCAATCCGAGCGAATTCGGGTCGGGGAGTATTACACAAACACATAACAAAAAAGTTACTTATGTACCAATAAGTAATCAATTTAGTGTTTAAGCGATTTAACCAATTCAATTTTGACATCACATAAAAACCAAAAAGTCTCCTCCATTCTCCAACTGTTTCAAAATTATCATAAGTGCTCCATTCTACAATTTTCAAGTACGATATTGTTCAACTTCATTTTTAACAATAATGGCGGTGCTATATCAAGGAGCAATCTCTAGTGTTATCAATTGCAAGAAGTCAGAAAACAAAAAAAAAATCTATGTTAGAGTGCGTTTAGTACGCAGAATTGGATTAGACTATTTTTATGGGATTAGATTGGATTGGGCTGAATAATACTGTTATGTATTTAGTGCAGTACGAATTGGACTAAAAATAGTACTATCTCTTGGTTAGTGTAGTATGAGATTAGACAAAAAAAATTATTGTGTTTTATGTTTTATATAGTGTGAGATTTGTTACTTAAAATTATATTAAATTAATTTTAAGATAAAATGAAATTATTTTAAATTAATAATAAAAGTTAAATTATTTAAATTAAGATTGATTAATTTTTTTAAATAAAATATTTATACTATTTTTTAAAAATAAATACAACTATTTATAATCAATATTAAAAAACAATATTAATATTCTATTAATATTAATATCAAAAAATATAATTTTTTAAATAATAATTTAATATATTATATTATATTTATTAAAAAAAAGATGAAAAAATTTGGGATAAATTATCCTGCCTCCCGCCTGGCAGCTGCATGAGCAATCCCATCCAGCTGCCAATCTTGGGATTAGATTGTGATTAGTCCAATCTCAGCGAACAAATATAGCCTTAGGGCTCCACTCTAGAGATGGCCCCGGTTCGGTTCGAACCGGTAACCGGAACCGGGACACCCGGTCCCGATTCTGATTTTTTATTTTTTGGAACCGGAACCGCCGGTTCAAAACCGGCTAGGAACAGGAACCGGCGGTTTCGTCGGTTCCGGTTCCATTTTTTAAAAAAAATGGAAAAAAAAAAAAGGAACCGGCGGTTCCACACCAGTTCTAAGAACTGGTTGAAGAACCAAACCGGCGAAGAACCGCCGGTTCAAAACCGGAACCAGAACCGAGACCCCTACTATTCCAGTTCCGGTTAGGCCAAAAATGGAACCGGAACCGGTGGTTCCAAAACCGAAATCGTCGGTTCCGGAACCTTGGCCATGACTACTCCACTCATAATCTCATATATTACATTAAAAAAAAAAAAAAAAGGGGTCTTGGCCCAAATAAAGACCAAATTTATCTTAGCAGCCCTTTTATTTGGAAAAAAATAAATGTTGTTCAACAATTATGAACCATATAAAGGGTAAATTGTAATGAAATATTCTGTCGTTTGGTTATATTGTAACGAAATCGTGAGTTTAACCTTAATTACATGTTAGTACCCTACAGTCAGTTGACCCAGTCAAACATAACAGTTTGACCATGACTTATATATGAAATAACATAACAACCCCTAGATAAAAAATTAAATTAAATAAAAAATGAAAAAAAAAATTTTAAATAGATCTCTACCTTCCATCAAGATTGATGCACGGTGAAGATTCACTTATTTTTTTTTTACAATTTTTTTTATTTTTTTTAAATTAAGGTAAAAATGACCATATTATCCTTTGACTATTGGTTGATCGTCAACTCTGACGGTCAACCAGTTAATCTGGAGTACCAATATGTAACTAGGTTAAACTTAAAATTTCATTGTAATATGACCAAATGTCATGATACTTCATTGTAATTCGCCCTATAATTAACTATAGGTCCGAAAGTAACACTACACGACCCAAAAATCAACATAAATGATATAACAATTTTTTTTTTATTTTTGAAGTCTAACACGACACCAGTAGGGCTAGGAGTCTGTCGGGACTTCGGAACCAATTTGGTATATTACTGTAATTTTTAAAATAATCATTGTTAGTTGTATTGAAAAAATAATCAATTATCAAATTATTAGGTAGATATTTAGTTAAATTACATTTTAAAATTACCGTGAGACTTAAAAGCAACGTGCATATATTTGGTAATTTTATTCTTGTTATGGGTAAAAACTCACCAAGTCCTGCCACGTAGGATTATAAGACAAAGTGACAACGTTTTAATAACAAACCACTTCCTTTCCTTCCGCCTGAGAAAACAAATTCGCAACGATATGTTTCAAGGAATAGCAACTTGCTCGGAAAAAGTTTAAGTCTCCTCTTAGCACGAAAGAAATAAAGTGGAAACAAAACCACAAATGGAAGAATGAAGGGTATATATAGCCCCTGGCCAAGAGAAACCTCCTAACCATCGATCACCAAAAGAATTAAACGGTTCCATGGACACCTCGGGAAAATAAGAAGAAATGATTGGCGCTTCGTACAAGAAGCATTTATTAGATAGTAAGGCAATGAGGCACCGCGCAGGCCGAAGACAGAAGAACCGCCACCTCTCATCTTTTCAAAACGATTGGACTTTTGAAAAACATCAATACAGGCGGGAGAACTGAAGTCACGTGTCTTTTCTCAAAAGCCACATCAGTAAAAATTATGTCTTATGGAAAATAAATCTCTCTCAAAACACTATATTTCTCAGAGATTTAGGAGGTATTGTTATGGGTAATGTAACACCCCCTGACCCGACCCGACTGGATCGACCCAGTAAGCGCTACCTGTTTCAAAACTTTTCTTAACTCACTTTATAATTGAAAAACCATTAAAAACTAAATAAATTATATTTTAAAATCTCTTTTATAGTGAGCCCATACAAAACTGTTTTGAAAAATTTTGCTAGAGTTTCCTCTATTTTTCTGATTTTTCAAAAATCCTGTTTTCAACAAAAATTCAAACAATATAATTTCAACACTTTAAAATCAAATTCTCAATCATATGCGCACTCTATCGTATAGTGTGACTTTCCAAACATTTTCAAATAAAACAAATTATAATTAATATTTACAACCTTTGAAAACGAAAACATAAACCATAAAACAAATATTTACAAACATATTTTTATAACAAATTTACAAACTCCTGTGTATGCATGCATAACTACATGATATATAACCAAAATACATGTATATATAGCTACCTAATAAGTATGGTGACTCTGAGTCTTCAATCTACAGCTATCTCCTCTCTAGTCTTTTTCTCCCTCTGTCTCTCTGTTACCTATGCGTGATGAAATCAACGCGCTAAATATATAGCTTAGTGGGTGTACACTAAGTTTATTAATCGAAATCACAAAATAAATCTCAAAATAAAATGTCATCATGCTATAGTATAAAAACACATCATTATTTAACTCAATTCATAAAATAAATCATACAAAATCAAATTTTGTAACTCATTTACAAACATTTTCTTTAATTCCTTTCAATTCTGGCCCTCTGGTATACTCAACATTATTTTCTGCATTAAAATATGGGCTGAAATAACTCCCTACCCTAGGACCGGCACTGGGGGCCTGAACCATCCTTATGGAGGTACATGATATCAATATCGGTGTGACGTCCACCTCCGGGATTCGCCTAAACTGATCTATGTCAGGTTTGCCCCGCGAAGTCCAACAGTCACTAATAATAACGGTGCAGTACTGCTGAAATAACCCAGCTGGTATACCAACCTCCTATATCCGTTTTCTATGTTCAAGTATCCTAGGGCCGTTTTCATTTATGTTCACAATACAACATTTTCAACTTTTATATCAATTCATTTTATTCGTTTCGAAATCAACAACTTTATTTCAGAATTGTAAATCAACTTCATCTAATGTAATTACCAAACAATTTTCGTAAAACATAGTAATTTGAAAACATACAGTATCACGAAAATCATAATTCTTTCAAACAATATACGAAAATGAAATACGGTTATACGAAATCCATAAATATATTTCCAAACTCAGTAAGTCAAAAACACATAACTAAAACAAAGACTTTCAAAAATAAGTGTACACCAACCTGAATACTTTTTTTACGACTTTTCTCTTCTGGGTTTTTCCTTTTTTTTCTCTTTTTTCTTTTCTTTTTCTCCCTCCTCTTTTCATTTTCTTTCTCCTTTCTTCTTCCTTTCTTCTTCTTCCTCTTCTCTTCTTCTTCTTCTCTTATTCCTCTTTTTCTTCTTCTTCTTTCTTTCTCTTCCTTTCTCTCTCTTCTTCTTTTTCCTTTTTCTTTCTTTCTTTCTTTTCTTTCTCCTGGTCTCTCTCTTTCTCTTTTTCTGTTTTTACTTCTTTGTGAAGCTTCCCACCGCCATATATTTTTTTTATAAAATTTTGGCCATCGCGACCGCTCCTCGCGACCTGTGGTCGCGCCACCTGGTCGCGTTGCTTACTAGAGTGATTTTACCGCCTTCATCGCGATCAACCATCGCAGTGTTGGTCGTGATGTTGGTCGCGTTGCTCACTACCCAAAATCAACATTTGCACCGTGAGCTGCTCATCGCGATCCCTGGTTGCGGTGACTGGTCGCGGTGCTCACTGTCTCAAATCATCATTTTCACTGCGAGCTGCTCATCGCGATCCCTGATCGCGGTACTCACTGCTAACATTTTCCTTTTATTTCATGCATTCTTTCTGGACCGCTCCACTTGGTCCACCTGGAAACCTTAAAAATATATATACATTTAATTACATTTTTCATCCCTCAAATCATAAATATCATATTCACATACTCAAAATTAATTTAACCATACTTTTAATATTTATTTAAAATTAGAGATGTTATAGGTAAAAACTCACTAAGTCCTGCCACGTGGGATTATAAGACAAAGTGACGACGTTTTGATAACAAACCACTTCCTTTCCTTCTGCCGAGAAGACCCATGATGCGGCGAGAGCTCCTTCGTGCCAACACATCCTCGCCGCACAACTTCAAACATCCGCCGAGAGGTTGACCACGAGGTAAGTGTGAAAGACCTAAAAAGACTCGACACTAGCGCGACAGTTTGACATCTGCGACTGACTCAGTAGAAATCAGATACCTGTCAGCATGGACATTAGACGAATTAAATGCATAACAGCACAGATCACTGTTCACCTACCACGTCCTATCCCATCTCAGACGATCGCCCCAAGAAATCAGGGATTTACATATTTATGGAAACAATCTTCTGACATCTCTTTGAAGGGGCCTACACATTCCAAAAAGGTCGGGAATGAGGCAAATATAAGTATCAGCGTTAAGAAAGAAGGGGAGTAAGCCATTGAATACTCTCACCAACCTTAAAGAGCATTTAATCTATTCTTTTCTCTTCGGAGACACAGAAACACTGACTTGATCGTCGAATGTGAATCGCCAGCTAAAGTCCGGCTTCCCTCACCGATATTTCTTTGCTTTGACAGGTAGTAGACTCTCAAAGCCTTCTCCGAGAAGCCTTTAGTCCCTACGATAACTTCCTCTATAGGAACATTACCACCAAACCCATACAACTGGCTCAACGAATCAATAAACAATCTTACGTGGCACAATTGACCCCTGTTGACCATTGAATTCATTTTTTACTATCAACAATTCTAAATATGTTGTAACGGTATATAATGACCGAAATAGTTATATCATTGTAATAAATTTTTTCATTTTTTATTATTTCAAATTTTAAACTGAATTAATATTTAAATCATGCAATATTATATTAAAAATAACTATAATTATTATTATATATATTTTTATTCGAATATTAAAGGAGATTATTCTCCTTATGAAAGTTACAGTTCGTCCTAATTTGAAGACATGAACCGGATATAGCAGTTTACGTTTCATGTTAAATGGATCGTGTTAATAAATGGATCAACCCGTTTAATAAACGTGTAGTGTTCGTGTTGAGGGAGTCGTGTCACTGGTTGACCGGTTTGAAAGGGTAAAAATATAATTATACTAAAATTAAGTGCATTTTTTAGAATTTTAAAATAAAAATCCCTCTCAACCTAGATCCCACTCTCCACTCTCCAAGTCTGCTCACCGCCTCAGCCTCACTCATCCGACTCACGCCGCACCGCTGTCACCACCACTCACCAGTCAGTCTTCTCTCTCACGGTCCTGCGCCGCTGCTCCTCGCGTCCTCTAATGTGAGTCCTCCTATTTATGACATTTTTGTTGTAGATGCATTTAATCTGATTTCAGATATCTAAGTCTAGCCGATAACGACCCAATCTATAGCTCAAGATCTCCGAGAATTTCTTCCTAAAACGGTCTGTTATGATCGCAGCAGTTGATGCTGCCTCCACATCAAACTTTGTTCCTCCCCCGAGGATTGGGACTGTTACAAACTTGGTTCTTGATCTTTTTTATTTGTTGATAATTACAGATTTTGCTTTCTGCGTGATGGGTATTTTTTATTTTGATGTGGGTGTTTGCTTTTGTCATTTAGGTTATGTTTGGTTTTGTTTGATTAGGTTTCTCAATCAATTTTTTTTTTTTTTAAAGATTTGGGTTTGTTGATTTCTTGAATATGTTGGTTGATTTGTTGATTTTAATATGTTTTATTTGTATATATGTATGCTTAGTGGTACACGAATTAAGCCCCGCAAACGCAATATTGCAGCTCCGCTGGACCCTGCAATGTTTGCTGATGCAGTAATTGAGTGTTTGAGGCAGTAATTGAGTGATGCAGTAATACAGATATATTTTGATAATGCTTGTGATCTGGTATCGTCTAAATATGCAATTCCATTCTTTATACTACTGCAGTTTCTTGTTTCTTGCAAACCTTAACTGTAATTGAGTGTTTGCTGCAGGAACTTATTGCCAAGAGCAGACCTTAACTTTTCTAAAAAACTATAATTCTAACACAACCCTAATTTCAACGTCTCTCCCCCTCTTTCATAAAAGATACACAGAATCAAAATGAAATCTGTGAATTCACTTCCGATTCTCCACCACAACAACCTCTTCTCGCACACTACAATCAAACCCATTTTCTCTTTCTTCTTCTCTTCACTTCCCAGAATTCAAAACTCGAACTTTCAATTCTTCAATTTCCTGACCGAGACCCTAAATTTCCCAAAACCACAAGCCCAGTCCCTCTCCATCCGCTTCTCTTCCCGCATCAGATCCCCAGAAAATCCGCAATCTGTGATCCGGTATTTTCAGAGTCTCGGGTTCTCGGAGTCAATTATCCGGTCCTCGGTCCATGTTTGTCCCCAAATTCTCATCTCCAATGTTGACAAGACCCTGAAACCGAAGATTGAGTTCTTCCAGGAATTGGGACTGGTGGGTTCTGATTTGGGTAAGTTCATTTCCAGGAACTCTGTGATTTTGACTTATAGTTTGAGCAAAAAATTGATTCCATGTACTCAGGTTCTTAGCAAGATATTAGTTAATGATAATAATAATGAAGAATTGTTTAGGGTTTTGAACAAATGCGGTTGGCTTCTCTCTAGATATCCGGATTCGAGATTGTTAAGCAACATTGCCTACTTGGAGAGTTGTGGTATTGTTGGGTCTCAGCTCACAATGCTGTTAAAGAGGCAGCCTAGGATCTTCATTATGGAAGATTCCAAACTTAAAGGGCTTGTTTCACGAGTTTCGGATTTGGGATTTTCGGTTGATTCTAGGATGTTTGTTCATGGACTACATACGGTTAGTGGGTTGAGTGAGGAAACATTTGGGAAAAAATTGGACCTGTTTAGGAGTTTCGGGTTTACCAAGGACGAATACATGAGGATGTTTAGGAGGGCGCCCGTTTTGCCTAGGGTCTCCGAAAAGAAGTTGATGTTAGGGTTTGAGTTTTTCTTGAACAAGGCTGAGTTGAGTAAGGAGGTGCTGGTTAGAGCGCCGTGGTGTTTGATGCTAAGCATAGAGGAACGAGTGATTCCTCGATATGAAGTTTTGCAAATTCTGAAGTCGAAAAGGTTGTTGAAGAAGGAGCCTAGTTTCATTAGTGTGCTGAATTTTACTGAGGAGGAATTCTTGGAGAAGTTTGTGTCAAGGTTTAGAGATGATGCTGAGGAATTGTTGGTAGCTTACAAGGGTCACTTGTTAGATTCTTCTTCTTCTTCTGAAGAGGAAGAACCTTGATGCAAGTTTTCCCTTATGCGGGGATCTTCTAAGCAGTCTGAAATCAACAATGCAATGAGGATTTATTGTTGTTTCAGCTCATGCAACTCCCAATTTCAAGATACTTCGGTGCCTCGAAAGAGAAGGATTTTTATATTCGGTGACTCGGACACTTTGTACAAAAACTGTTTTATCAAAGAGCTTGTCTCGCTTGGCTTGTGTTATAACTTGCTTGGCTAGCGTTGTTTTAACGATGTCACCCATGCCGTAAATCCCAACCATGTTGACATCAGAATTACTCAAAACGTTATTGACATCCTTCATGTATGTGCACCAGTATCACAATGACAATGCATGAAGGATGTCAATGACGTTTTGAGTAATTCTGATGTCAACATGGTCGGGATTTACGGCATGGGTGGCGTTGGTAAAACAACGATAGCCAAGCAAGTTGCAACACAAGCCAAGCGAGATAAGCTCTTTGATAAAACAGTTTTTGTACAAAGTGTTCGAGTCACCAGATATAAAAATCCTTCAAAGAGAAAGGATTACTTGACAATGTTAGAGATTTATTTTTTAAAATGAAAAGCATTGCAATTCTTTGTATCCTCGACCTGTTTACTGTCAGGAAGAGCATACTTGTTAGTTGTTACTAATGGATGGACACAGCAAATCAGTAGGTTTTCTGACATGGTATAATTAGAAGAGAAGCAATCATACAAAGAAGTAGAAGAAGAGCATACTTGTTAGATGTGTCAAGCACTTTTATATATTTTTGTGAAATTTGCTTGTAATATGTAGTGTTCTTCCTACATATTTGAGAGTTATTGGATTTGATTCTATTGATAAATTTCTTTGTTGCTGCTTGAATCCTAGACATCCCATTTTTTTTTATATGCCAACTTATGATGTAGCAATTGGTAAATTGTCACATTTAATGACTTGTCAAGTGAGTTCAATTTTTACGGGATCAGTATGAGATACAAAAGATGATGTTAAAAATATCCTCGTGATATTACATTAATTTCAGTCTATAATTTTAAACATATAACTTTATTAAACTTTTTAATGAAATTTAATGATTAGCGCTTTTAAATTTATACAGCTAATCGATCTACTATATCAAATAGTTTTTTTTTTTTTTCAATTAATAATCAAACGATAAAATATTTTTAAATAAAAACTCTGCTTAGAGTTGTACGGAAAAGGACTTTTAAAAAATGGTACAATATCTACAAGCACATGCACACAATTTTTAAGGACACGTGATAATAAATACTCGTAATATTATATTAATTCACCGACACATGTTAATAAATATTTATAATGAGATTTGAACTCTTAATATTTTTGTAAAAGAAAGGTTTAATTGAGTTGATATACAAAATTTTTAGTTTTTTAAGTTAAATAAATATTTTTTTATTTTTGGTAAAAGAGTTTGGTTAGAGTTTATTAATTAGGATTTTGCTACTATACAATTTTTGTATTATGAAAAATATTCCACATATCTTTTTAGTATTATTAAGTTTTTTACTTCAATATTATCGATCTTTCACAAATATTGGATTTTCATCTAAGGAGTCTTAGATTCCAGTAACTATACTGAAATGGCATTTTAATTATAATATAACCTTTAAATTAAAATTGAAAAAAAAAAGTTTTATTCTCATCAACACATTTTCCAATACTAAAAATATTATTAATACAATTTAAGTCGACTATCACTCCCATTGATCGTGAGCCTTACTTTACACCTACTTTCACTGGATCAAGGTCGCTTCTCATTATACCTTGGTCCCCTAGTCGAACGGTCCAGAACAGTGGAGTGGGTGTCAGTGGGGTGGAGTGGTGGCACACGGGAAGTTGTTGGGTTCCCATATAGTCGAGCGGTAAAGAGGGACTGAACTTTGTTATGAAGCTCTTGGTTCTCTGCTCTGACCATTTAGTTATCCTCCTCGAGTGCTTGGAGCCTTTGTGTGTTCTCATTCATTCGGGAGATGAGAATATGGAGTTGGGCCTCCATTGCACCATGAGCTTAGTCGTCGGCTATCGTAGTAGGATCGGTAGAGCTCTAGTTTTGCTCTTTGAATGATTATCGTGCCCCACGGTGGGTGTCAAATTGTAGACCACAGAAATAGTAAGGTGATGACCAGCACTACAACCTACAAAACTAGAGTACACGTGATCTATAGGACGCTTGAGACACCGAGGTGGTGCTGGCCAAACACACTCCGAACGGTCAAGTCAGTAGACTATTGATAATGTTAAACAAAGCAGTAGAGTAAAGTATAGGAATACTTCCTGGTGTAATATTTTCGACGATGATCGGAAGTACGAAGGCGTGATGTTGGAGTTGGCCAAAAAATGTTGAATTCTGAGCATTGTCAGAATTGTTTAGAAAATGGAGAATTGTGTAGTTGTCGGACTTGCTATGAGTTTCTTGAATAAAATTGCTTGACCCTTACTCTGCCTTTTTATAGTGTGTGATACACCCGTTCGGGGGTGGATCACACCAAATTGATTTTTAGGCTGACATCTGGGAGGCCTACTCGGTGTTTAACCTGGTCTGAAGTTTAAATAGAAGTCTGGTGACTTTATGGACCCCGGTTTTGGGCTTAAAATCACATTGTTATCTCTTAATTTAGTCTAATTGATTATGGGCCTTTGTATTTAAATCCAAAATAAGTGATTTTACCAAAAATTGGGCCTTGGGCCAATTTGATGTATCTTGAAACGTATAAGCTTATAAGGTAGGTCTTATACTTCACACGTATTTAGACATGATGATTGAGCTTAACTGATTTTTACTACTACAATAATCATATATAATTCAATTTATGGTGTACCAAACAATGTATTCAATTTAATTCAATCGAACATAATTCAATATAATCGAATCTAATTTAATCCAATTCAATTCGTCATATTAAACGCTAGGAGAAAGTGAGGTTCACATTGGACTATCGTGATTCCACTCCTATAATTTTTAATGGATATGTTGACGTTCCATATTGAATGCCAAATTTGACTTAAAATATATTTTTGTGTGTCCTGGTAGGTGAAAAATAAAGTTGATAAATTGTTCATTTGATTTCAATAAAATAATATTCATGTGAATCGTCAAGAAACTTGGAAAGATAAATTACTATTTTTTTTTGGAAATATCAATAAATTATTTTTTCACAAGTAATATGAGTATAATAGTACATATTACGCATAGGTCAAGTAGTAAGTGCTTATTTCTTTCACTTTAATAGTGAGGGTTTAAGTCTAACGATGCGAATTTACAAGTATAATTGAGTAGTTTTCTCCTCTTATTGTGGAAATAAATATTCGAAACGCGCGTTTAGTGATTAATCTCGGCAGATCCCGACAGATTTATAATTAATTTTATATTTATATAATTCAAAAAATTAAATAAATATGAGTGTGAAAATCAATGCATTAATGTATAATTGATATTAATATTTAAATGTTTTTAATATAGTTTGATAAATTAGAAAAATATTCATAATGAAATAAAAAATTATCTTTTTTTTAAAACAAAAACAACTATCTTTTGAAAGGAAAAAGAAAACACAACTTTTATACTTTTTTTTTTTTAAATACACAATATTGTTTACTCATCACTAATCAATTTTAAATAAAAGCACAATTGTGAAGTACACCTCTCCTCGTATTATGATTTAGGAGTAAACTCCTCTCGTTATTGGGAGTAGATAACTTTTAAAATAAAAGTAGATGTCCGAATCGTACTCGTATAGGTTAATCTCGGTAGGCCCTATTAGTTCTCTGACCCGCAAGGTATTAGATTTAAAAAAAAAAATTAAATATTGTGGAGTTTCATTGTAATTGAATTGTATATATAAAATAATGTTTACAAAATTGAATAAGTTTTTGGAATCTAACAAAGGATAATTTTATCAATTAAAAAAAATTAAAATGAGCTCCACGAGTCTTGAATCTATAATAATATTTTTATATTTTATATATAAGATCTAGATTTTATGTCCCTACCTCGTGATTTTATTAAATTACCCAATAACATCTTGGGATGGTGTCTAGTAAAAATGAAAATTTATTAAATTCCCCTATAATAATAAAAATGAAGTAATATCATCCACGTCAAGTAATAAATTACTCAAATTGCTTATATTAAATAACCAAATAAAAAAAATCGGGAACATTTGATAATTTCAGCTTCCAAAAAGGTCAATGAAATTTAAACAAATATATATTTATCCTACAATCTTGTAATATATATTTGTCTATTTCCTATGAGAGAAGTGCTAAATACATTTACACCATTATATTATTCACCATTTTTATTAACACTCCTTGTAATAAAATATAAAAGAATAATAAATCTTATTCAATCAATTGAATATATATAGTATCCTCTTTTCATGACGAAATTGACTGTTTAATGTCAGTTGCTCTTGTATAATTAGTTATTTATAATTAAGAAATTGATATTAAAAAATTAGTTCAGTATCGAGGAGATTAATTAAGGATTTGACACTATATACACATAAATATATTGAAATATAACACAAAACGGGTTATAGATTTGTCTAAATCAGATGTACCGAGATCAAATACTACACGTGCGATCCATATATCTACTCTCATACAATCGGGAGATATCTATTATCAGTACCAGAGAGAATACTTTCCACACATACTTATAAAAAAAAATACACATAATGAGAGTCGAACCTTTCATCAAAAATTTCATCACAAAATGACACAGACAAGTGTCACTAGTGAGTTATGACTAAAAATGCATTTGAGGTTGATGTTGCTTATGAAATAATAACTTATTTTATCATTTAGGATCCGAAACGTGTTTGATAAATTAATAAAAGTTTATTATTGAACAAATAACATTGAACTTACACGAGTTTTGATGAATTATACTCAGAATCAAAGTTTGTAAACACTGATGCTGAACTTCCCTAGCGTTAAGTTTGACCGTTAGAAAAGTAGGCTCGAGACTCCTCTGGTTCGCGATCTAAGGTGAATTCATGATGAATCCAGCATGTATTTCTTGTTTCTTCTTCCACTTTTTTTTTAATGGCCAATTCTATTTTTTAACGGTCAAACTTAACGTCGGTGGAATTCAGTGTGAGTTTATGCAAACTTTGATTTCGAGTGTAATTCAACAAACCTTAGGTAGGTTCAATACTATTTGTTCGTTAATTATTTCTTATGTTGCTACCCTAACATCAAATTTTCAAAAGCCACGTAAGAAATAATAAATTTTTAATTAATTTATTAAATATTTTAATAATAAATTATAAAATAAATAATCATTTTTAAAACTACAACAATTCTATATGTATCTTAAATTGGATTTGAAAATCAAAATAGGTTAGGTTAGATGTAATTAATTATTGTCTCTTGCGTTTGTTGACAAATATCAGAATCCATTTCCCTAAATCTTGAATAATTGACTTGTTTTAATTAATAAATGGATTAGACAAATCACAGCATCTTTACTTCAAAATTATACTTGACATCAAATAATTAAATAATCACTATTACAATTATACCCCTAAACTACTTCATTTTTTAATATCAATACTTTAAAACTTTAAAATCTTGAATTTGACTAACTAAAATTTTATGATAATGATCCTTAAACCTTAAGGCCTCATTTATTACATGGGATAGGATTGGATTATTTATATGGAATTGGATAGGATTGGATTAGATGGGATTAAATTGGATAAATTTATAAGTAATCTCATATTTGGTGTAATTGAGTAGACAGAGAGAAGGACGAGACGCAAGCAGGGTCACGGACATGGGAGGCACGAAGATCAGCGACGGCGGCGACACAGAGTGCAGGGTCTGAGGAGAAGGTGTTGAGAGAGAGGTGAGAGAGCAGGGTCACGGCGAGAGAAGAAGAAGAAGGTGTTGAGAGAGAGCAGAGAGAAGAGTCTGGAGAGAAAAGTGGAAGACTTGGATTTTTTTAACCCGTATGTTCAATGGGTTTAATTTGTCCCGTTGTGATGGGATAAAATGGGAGTGAGTTAATTTTAACCAGACCCATTTGGTTGCACCAAATATGGGTTTGAAAAAAAAATTAACCCAAACCCATTCCCATCCCAGCAGACAAATATGGCCTAAATGTTGAATTATATTTTAATTAGTCAACCACAACAATCAAAGAAATCTTAATTTTTAACCAAAACTAACATGAATAATTAACGTGAATATTAACATTATATTTAATTATTAAAAACTAAACGATTAAAAAAAAGCCAAAAGCATTTTTTTAACAAAATAATAATAATTTTATTAATTTTAAAAAATTAATTAACAATTAATAAAATATTAAACTATTAATAAAAAAAAATAAGAGTTCACTATTTAGTGAGCTTCTCTTAATAGATGAGACCTTGTTGATTGACGAAGATCTCATTCATTATGGAAGAAGATACACATTAATATATTGTAATCTAGGAGATTAGTGAAATCCTCTCAATGGAGGAAAGTGCTAGAGATAACATCTATTGACGCTCCTTATAATATATTTATCAGATACGGAATTCTGCACATTTTTTCTTGTAGAAATTCAACTTGGTAAGTTACATAGTTGAGATCCCGAGCAAAAAAAAAAGTATGAAATCCCAGATATTAATTGCAATATACTTTTTTGTTTATTACTTTTTAAGTCGTTTATGATCGATTTTCACTCCAGCAATTTAGAGTATTATTTATTTTCATTTTGCCTCCTGAAATTAAATGAAAGGGTATTATCATTTTGCCACTTATTGTTTAGAGTATCATTCATTTTCTTCAATCTAATTTTATTTTTATCTTTTTTATCCCATCTATTAATATATGTTAGCATTTTAGTAAAAAAAAAAAACTATTTCACCATCAATTTTTTTTTAAAAAATAATAATAATTTATTAATTATATTATGCTTAATTACTCTCTTATTCTTTAATATTTAACGCTCAAATTTAGAACTCAAACGTTAATATAACAGGAGGGAAATTTTTATGTATTTTCGTAAATTAGAGAGAAAAAAAAAAGAAAAAAAAAATTTATTATGGCGGTTGAATTATTCTATGTGAATAAATTGTCTTTATTATGGCGGGACTACAACTTGAGAGTCAATAGTCGCAAGCCTTTATTAAATAGTTAGTTTACTTTAAAAGTATATTAAAAATTTTAAAAATATATTTTTCAGTATTAAATAAAAAAAAATTCATAGTTTTATTAATTTTAAAAAAATATTTAATTTAATTTTTTTAACCAAAATAATTTGAAAATTTTATTTAATTCAAAAAATTATTAATTAAAATAAATTAATTTAATTTAATTTTATACTAACCAGTCTTAAATATATATAACTATTTTTAGTTCATCCCATATTATACCAAATTAAAAATAATACTATTTTTAATTCAATCCGTATTATACTAAACACGTAATATTACCAATTTAATCCCATCTAATCTAATTCAATTCTATCCAATTTAATCCAATACCAATACCATATTCTATCATTTCCTATAAAAATAATTTAAATTTAATCCCACTTACCAAATCCACCGTTAGGGGCAAAACTGTAAAAGCTCTTCAAATAACACAGTGGGACCAATGCTATTCAATTGAGTAAAGTACATACCAAAATAAGACATATTTAATAGTTAAAATTAATTAATTTTCTTATTTTTATTTTGGTGTTGAATTCAAGATTGGCGGATACATTTCCACTCTCTCTCTCTCTCTCCCTCTCTCTCACACTCACACTCGAATCCAAATGTCTTCTCGCTTTCTTATTATAAATCCCACCACCACCTCCTCAACCATCAGATTCTCTGCTTCGATATTCAACAGAGTTTCTTCTTCTTCGTATTCGACGACTCATTATACGACGTCGTTTCTCCCCTTCAAGCGGTCTCTATCTTTCGTCGTCTCTTTGGATCTTTCCCGTCTCTCTCCCTCCGGATCCGCTCCCCAACTTCGTCCGTACGCCAGGGATTTCTCCTCCGTCCGTGCCTCCGCCATGACTGGTCAGACCGATGCTGTCTCCGACGCAACCATGGACGCCGTCCAGAGACGCCTCATGTTCGACGACGAGTATGATCCTTTTTTTTTCCTTGTTTCTTCTCTTTTGTGTTCTGATTTTGATCTGCTTTTGGTATGGTCTTTGAAAATCGTATTTTGGAAAAAGAAGATTTGAAAAACGAAAAAAATGTTTCTTAAACGTGCGTTTTTGGAAAACAGGACTTAACTAACAGTCAAACACGTTTTTTGTTTTTCTACAACGACATACATGTTGTCCAATTTGAAAATTTCGATTTCCTTTTTTTTTTTTTTTTTTTTTGTGTTCTTGTTTTCATTTTACGAAATGGTTTTTAAAAAATAAAGCTTACAAAATGATTTTGAAGCTGATGTTTCGTGTGGGCGTTTGGTATAGTTTTGAAAATCCTATTTGTAGAAAATAGGATTTGGAAAACGAAAACGAAAACGGAAGCGATTTTTTTTTCTTTTTTGAGAATTCGTTTTTATTTTTTTCTTTGATAAACGAGACTTTTTTTTTTTTTTGAGATAACACCTACATGAAAATTTTCATATTCATTTTGTAATATCTTGGTTGGTTATGGCTGACTTTCTAGTAGAACAGTTATGTGTAGATTATTGGAATTTGAGTTGTACTGGGAACTCTGTTTGCTCACTTTGATTTTTTTAGTTATTGGGTTGTTGGATTTGTTGGATCAGAAACTGAACTTTTTTAGTTTTCTAGACAAATATGTATGTGTATATGATTAGGGTTAGCTGCGATATTGAAACCATATAATTAATGGGTAGTTATGAGGCGGATTATTATTATTATTATTATTTTTAAATCTTTGATTTTTGTGGACTTTTAGATTAGAATCCAATGACCAATAACTACTCGTGTGACTATATTCATACTTATTATTGTTTTTTTGATTTGTGGGTGAAAAACAATTACTATATAATTGTTGCATTTCGAAAGAGAATCAGCATAAACATTGGTTTTCCTCATCGGATTTGCTTTGCCATCTCGTGTTTTTGTTTTACAAAGTAGAAAGTCTTGTTTTTTTAAGGGTTGTTAATGGAAGCACAGATACCGAGTTCAATAATGTGTAGACATAGGAGGTTATGGATAAGATAGTTAGGTGTAATTCAAAAGCATTGCTGGTATTCGGTTTGAGAATACATCATAAATTTGTTATTCATGGTGCCGAATTTTTTGTATACAAGTTTTGCGTTCAAATTGTTGTGATAAAATATTTGAATTTGAGTGTTACACTTTATCTGATTTTTATGCTGTAGAAGGTGCTCTGGTATTTGCCTTTTTTGTTTCAAACCTAAGCTCTGTAGCATTTATTTACAGTTTACCTGTCAAATATGGATGTTACAAATGTGCTTAGCTCTAATGATCTTTTCTATTGATCCTTTGATAGATGCATTCTAGTGGATGAGAATGATCATGTTGTTGGTCATGAAAACAAATACAACTGTAAGTAAATGTTTTATGTGTAGAACATGATGGTATTGTTTTAATATTGTCTCGAAGCTTACATTGTAACATTTTCATTTTCTGCTCTGTGTAAATATTTGATTCCTTTGCAGTTAGACTAACTAAAGCTTTTGTAAATTTTCAGGTCACTTGATGGAAAAGATTGAATCTTTAAATTTGCTTCATAGAGCTTTCAGTGTATTCTTGTTTAACTCAAAATATGAGTTACTTCTTCAGGTATGTTCTATTATTCTATGGGATAAAATTGTGTCTTTGGGATTGCATTAGAAATAAATCTCAATTTATTGGAAGGAAAAGGCTATTGCTTAAAAATTATTGGGATTTCGATGGTATAAAACTAAGAAGCTTATCAGGCTAGGAAACCTGTATGAAAGCATGTAAAATAGGAGAATAATATTAAAGATCATAGCAAGTTCGGCATTTGATGATGAAAGAAAAATACGGTTGAGGGAGGAAGTTCCATCAGTAACTAAATAAAGTGGCAAAGTTGACATGCTATGGAGCTGTTTCTTGACTTCTCCTGCTTGTTATATGGAAGCATCATTTTCTTTAGTAGGTCAATAGGCTACTAACAATAACAAAACGTAAATCAAATGTCATTGCCACTGGTATATCAGTGTACCTGTGAGTCAACAAAATTTGTTATCCTGGGAGTGAATTACACCTAAAGATAATCTATCTTATAATCATCTAAAGACAGTTATCGACACATGATTCATGGGCCCCGAGGGTAGCATATGCATCCCCCCTTTTCCAACAAAATATGGTGTTGGAGAGTGAAACATAATGTCAAGGCAGGAAGCAGGATAATTAAGGATTAGCCATGGAAAGAATTGAATATGATGGTGTCATTACCATGTCAATCAATCATGCACCTTGATTGTTCATTTTTTATGTCACTCATAAGATTCTGTTTTACGTTTTTTCTTGTGTCTTTCTGAAGTTTTTATGTTAGTTGTAAAATGAATCATTCGGTGTATATCTTTGTAATAATTGGGTAAGGTATTAGCATTTTTCCCCGAGTCGTGTGACTAGAAATCTAATTCCCTTTTTGCTAGTTACATTGTCTGCTATTTTCTATTTGAACATTTATCGAATCATGAGGATGAAATCTTATTCTGCATATTGACTGGACAGCAACGTTCTGCAACAAAAGTGACATTCCCTCTTGTTTGGACCAACACCTGCTGCAGCCACCCTCTGTACCGTGAATCTGAGCTTATTGATGAGGATGCACTTGGTACGTATTTTACATGTTAAATTGTCCGTTGCAAAACCTGTATTATCCTTTTTTATTGCAACTTAATCTGAATGAGTTTTTCTGTTACTTCCATTTGCTTATCAGGGGTGAGAAATGCCGCACAAAGGAAGCTTCTGGATGAGCTGGGCATTCCTGCTGAAGATGTGCCCGTGGATCAGTTCACCCCTCTCGGTCGAATTCTTTACAAAGCACCTTCTGATGGCAAGTGGGGAGAGCATGAACGTAATAATTCTGACTTTATCTCTTTTATACTTAATCACTGACTGCATTTTCATGTAAAATAATTCTGAGGAAATTTTTTATCTGATATTTAAACTCGGCTACAATTTAAAACTTCTCTGTCATGTTGACTGTTGTTCCTCTCTTTAATCCGCAGTTGATTACCTGCTCTTCATGGTTCGAGATGTGAATGTTAATCCAAATCCTGATGAAGTAGCTGATATTAAATATGTGAACCGGGAGCAGTTGAAGGAGCTGTTGAGGAAAGCAGACGCCGGAGAGGGAGGTTTGAAGCTGTCTCCTTGGTTCAGACTGGTCGTGGACAACTTCTTGTTCAAGTGGTGGGACCATGTCGAGAAAGGGACCCTTAAAGAAGCCGTTGACATGAAAACCATTCACAAGTTGACCTGAGAAAGCAGCAGCAGCAGTTAGTATCGGGAGGATAGGCATTATCATCGCGGTATCACTACCTATTTTCCAATAAAATTCCAGCCATGAAATAATTTTTAAATACATTAGCATCTTCTTCTTCTTGTTGTCGTCGTTGCCTCTCCGTTTCATTCACATATGCATCTATGGCATTGTCTTGCGAAGTTCTGTTTTGAGTTTTTGCTAGGAAACCAAACGTCTGGGTTTTGCATTTTAGATCTTTTAGTTTCGGAACATGGTTATGGTGGTCTAAATGTGAAAATAAAAGAAGCTAGTTTATCGTTTACATGGACACATTTTAGTAGGCGATGAAATTTGTGAGCTTATCTATGGTGATTGATCTGAAATATAAATTTATGATTATCACTATATAAATTTTCTCATTCTTTGAGTACGGCTCTGTCGTCAAGTCTGGCCCTTTGCGAGCCTCGGTATTTTGCCGAGTTTATTCAACTATAGGACTAGGATACGGGCAGGGATGGCCTGCACGGCTCCTTGGACGCCTCTAGGAAATACAAGGTGAATTTGGGAGGAAAACTATCATGTTGTAAGGGTTATCTCCAATGCATGACGTTAAATTTTACACTAATTTTGTATGACATAAAAAAATTAATTTAATATAAAAAATTTAAATTAAATAAATTATATATTTATATATATAAAATATTGGATTTATTTTGAAGATTTTAACAAGATCGATATATTTTTTTATAATATTTTAATTAATAATTTTTATTATTTATTTAATATTATATATACATTAAATTGATAAAATGATATAAAAAGAATATAATTTGTTTGAATTAAGTAAAAGAGGACAAAATGGAAAATTTATAAAAATAAAAAAAAAAAAATTGGTGTTTTGCTATAGTGTGACTCCAAATTTGGTGTCGGTGTGTCACCATAGCAAGTGTAATGGAGCACCATTTTAGTGTGAAAACACCAAATTAGTGTGATTTGGTGTTCCAGTGGAGAACCAAATTTTAATTTAAAAAATAAATAAATAAATAATGGTGTGATGAATAGTATAATACTAAATTTGATAAAAATTGGTGTAATACTATTCATCATACCAACCTTTTTTAACTTTTATAAATTTTCTATTTTACTCTCCTTTGGTTAGTTTAAATAAATTTTATTCATTTTACATCATTTTATTAATTTAATATATTTATAAAATTTGATAAATAATCAAATTTATATAAATCAAAATATTATAAAAAATAAAACGTTAGAAAGATCTTGTCGAGATCTTCAAAATGAATCAAATATTATATATATAATTTATTTAATCTATTTTTTATCTCATTTCTAAATTTTTTATTTTAAATTAAATTTTTAATAATTATAATGTAAAAATACAATAATATAATAAAAATAATAACATTAAAATTAAGTGAAATTAAATACATAACTGAAATTGAAATATAAAATAAAGCAAATTAAAACATAATTTAATAATAAAACACACGATAACGAAAATTCTAAATAACCATTTACTAATCTGAAAGGTTATATCCATTTTTTCCAGAACTACCAAAAAGAAGGCCAAAGGTATTAAATGATCCACTTCCTCCTTCAAATTGTTGATCACGAGCCCTTTTGACATAAATTCTCATTTGTTCACTTCGGAGAGCATCACGTACTATTAGATTAACTATTAAATTAAAAGCTTATGGAGCTAATTGCACTCACACCCCCTGAGGTTTGGCCAACTACAGGTAAAATCAACTTTATCGTTTATTAACAATGACACCCCCTTGACTTTAGTCAAAGTGAACAGTATCAGGGGTATTTTCGTCTTTTTCAATTTTTAATTTTATTTTATTAAATAATAAATTAAAAAACTAAAATAAAATAATAAAATTATTTAAAAATTAATAAAAAATAAAAAATTAATTAATTTAAATCCATTTTCCAGATCGAATCTCAACCGTCCATCAAGATTAATGAAGGGTTGAGATTCAATCTGAAAATGGATAAAAAAAAAAAAAAAAAAAATTTTTTTTGGGATCTTCGAAGAACCCAATCTGGGTTCTTCGAAGAACCCAGAGAGGGTTCTTCGATCTCTGGGTTCAGATCGAAGAACCCTTCTGGGTTCTTCGATCGAACCCATCTGGGTTCTTCGATCGAACCCATCTGGGTTCTTCGAAGAACCCAGAAAACTGGGTTCTTCGATCGAACCCATCTGGGTTCGATCGAACCATGGTTCTATGGTTCTTCGTTCGAAGAACCCAGTTGGGTTCTTCGAAGAACCCAGTTGGGTTCTTCGATCGAACCAATCTGGGTTCGATCGAAGAACCCAGATGGGTTCGATCGAAGAACCCAGAAGGGTTCTTCGATCTGAACCCAGAAGGGTTCTTCGATCTGAACCCAGAGATCGAAGAACCCTCTCTGGGTTCTTCGAAGAACCCAGATTGGGTTCTTCGAAGATCCCAAAAAATTTTTTTTTTTTGATCCATTTTCAGATTGAATCTCAACCCTTCATTAATCTTGATGGACGGTTGAGATTCGATCTGGAAAATAGATTTAAATTAATTAATTTTTTATTTTTTATTAATTTTTAAATAATTTTATTATTTTATTTTAATTTTTTAATTTATTATTTAATAAAATAAAATTAAAAATTGAAAAAGGCGAAAATACCCCTGATACTGTTCACTTTGACTAAAGTCAAGGGGTGTCATTGTTAATAAACGATAAAGTTGATTTTACCTGTAGTTGGCCAAACCTCAGGGGGTGTGAGTGCAATTAGCTCAAAGCTTATGTGTTAAAATATATTTAAGTTAAAGTATGATTTGACCAATTATTAAAAAAAAATATGACTCATTATGTGAATAATTATTTTTTAATTTATATGATTAATTATTTAAGTATATCAAAAAAATTAATTAATTTTGTATAAGTTATTAAATAAAAATTAATAATATTATATAAAGAATATAATATTCTTTAAAGATGCTCTTTACACCAATTTGGTGTTAATAACATTGGAGTGAAAAAAATTTTAGTGTAAGCATATTTTATAAAGATGCCTTCTTAATATCAAAATGGTATAATATTTGGTGTTAAACATTGCACTTGCCCTTAGGATTTGGTGCTCTATTGGTGTAAAAACACCAAATCACCAAATTGGTGTAAAACGTTTTTGATATCACATTGGGGATGACCTAAGAGTAGTTATAGGGTTACGGTATCAGTTATATGTATATATGACAATACTAAGGGTTTGTTAGCTTATTTAACTAGATCCTTTAGTAGTAGAGTTTCTAAAGAAAAGACGTTGGTCATTAAAAAAGTTTTTTAAAATGATAGAATTATCAAGAAAATATAATTTTATATTAAAAGGATAATATAAAATTAATAATATTTAATATGATTATATTAGACATTTTAATTGTTATGGGTAATTTTCATTCACACATTGTCACGTCATCTTTATTGACAAACGCAGTTTTAACCATCGAATAGCCTTCTGAATTTGTTGTGGGTAAATTCTATAAACTTAACTGTCACATCATCACCAATGGCCAAACGCTGTCGTACAATCAATACGAGGCTGATTCCAAGCTCGAATGATTCGACGACATTTAAAGAAGTGCAGCTGAGAATGAACCCTGTCACAGCGAGAAGTCTCTTAGTGCCGACGTGTTCTTGGAGCGCATTTATGAACATCTAGCAAAATATCAACCATAAACAACGTAGTTACGTCAGAAACAAACCTGTCAGACTGTGCCATTTGACATTTATGATGGTCTCAGTCAAAGTCAGAAACTTGCTATCATAAAAGTCATAATAATTAAATGTCTTAACACTGCAAGTTACTGTTCACCATACCATTTTGTTTTATCTGCAGATAGGTTCCCCGAGAAAATAGAGTTTACACATTTAAGGTAACACCTTTATTACCATACCTTCAAACAATCTAAACATTCCCAAAATAGAGGGAAATAAGGTGAATGCCTGTGGAAATATAAATAGGAATATTTTATGGAGAATTAAGGTAGGCTATTGAATACTCTCACCAATCCTAAAAACTCTTTGAAGCATTTCATTAATTCTCTCTTCAATCTAAAACTGACTTGATCGTCGGAGGTTAATCACCGGCTAAAGTCCGGTAACCCTCACCGATCTTTCTTTGATCTTGCAGATAGTAGCTTC
Source organism: Xanthoceras sorbifolium (assembly GCA_003430845.1). Classification (NCBI taxonomy): domain Eukaryota; kingdom Viridiplantae; phylum Streptophyta; class Magnoliopsida; order Sapindales; family Sapindaceae; genus Xanthoceras; species Xanthoceras sorbifolium. The sequence continues at coordinate 4,168,843 of CM010619.1, read as the reverse complement.
GCAAATAGTATTCAACAGATTCTTATCCTTGGCGAGAACCTTCTCGCAGGACTTGAGAACAAACAATGTTCCATTAGGCTAAACTAACCACTAAGCACCTTTACGTAGTATAGTTGACTATTGTTGGCCGCGTTACCCATTTTTTACCGTTAACAGAACTAAAGATTGCTTCGACATCATTTGGGAATAAACCACCGAGAAGATGGTCGAGCATCATCAATGTTCACTTAGAACATTAATTTAGTGTCAGTGACAAACAATACGACAATTGTCAGCGCAGAGTCTGATAACCTGCGATGCTTTTGACAAGTATTTATGATGAACCTGAACAAGTGCAGAACCCTATCATCAGAGAAGTCAGATGTATTAAATACCCTGGTTCTGCAGGTTACTGTTCAACCACACATCCTGTCTCATCCCTAGATAGGCTCTCCAAGGAGGCAGGCATTTCCCGTTTAAGGTAACAAATGGCTAACAACGTTCACAGACAACCTGAACATTCCTAAAATAGAAGAAGGTAAGAGAAATGTCTGGTTGACTATAAATATGGTCATTGAAGAAGGAAGAATGTATGTTATTTATTATAACTCACCAACCCTAAAAACTCTTTGAATTAACTCATTAATTCTTCCATTATACCTGAACTGACTTGATCGTGGAGATTAATTGTCGGCTTAAGTCCGGCACATTTCACCGATCTTTCTCTATCTTTTCAGTGACCTACTCCACAACTTGTGTTTGCAAGGTTCTCATTGCAGTCGAGAATCTTCTTGCGGACTTCAAAGAGTGAAATATGATATTATCTGCTCAACAAACCATCGGACTATCTTACGTGGCACCGTTGACTATTGTTGACTACCTAACCTATTTTTTAGCATCAACATTAATATTTTTAAAAGATTAAAAAGATCTACTTAAAAAAGTTTAAATTTTGAACTTCTCAATTAGTAGAAAATTTTTTCCAAACATATAATTAACCACTACAATAAAATTAAATGAGACGATCATGTCATATCATATATGTGGATCTTATAAAATCATGTTTTATATAATATCAATTGAAACATTTACCGTATTTTTTAAATTAAATGAAAAACACAACCAATTTATTTTGAGCTAATTGCACTCATACCCCTGAGGTTTGGCCAACTACAGGTAAAATCAATTTTATCGTTTATTAACAATGACACCCCCTTGACTTTAGTCAAAGTGAACAGTATCAGGGGTATTTTCGTCTTTTTCAATTTTTAATTTTATTTTATTAAATAATAAATCAAAAAATTAAAATAAAATAATAAAATTATTTAAAAATTAATAAAAAATAAAAAATTAATTAATTTAAATCCATTTTCCAGATCGAATCTCAACCGTCCATCAAGATTAATGAAGGGTTGAGATTCAATCTGAAAAAAAAAAAAAAAAAAAAAATTTTTTTTGGGATCTTCGAAGAACCCAATCTGGGTTCTTCGAAGAACCCAGAGAGGGTTCTTCGATCTCTGGGTTCAGATCGAAGAACCCTTCTGGGTTCTTCGATCGAACCCATATGGGTTCTTCGATCGAACCCAGATGGGTTCGATCGAAGAACCCAACTGGGTTCTTCGAAGAACCCAGTGTCTGGGTTCTTCGAAGAACCCAGAAAACTGGGTTCTTCGAACGAAGAACCATGGTTCGATGGTTCTTCGATCGAACCCATCTGGGTTCGATCGAAGAACCCAGTTGGGTTCTTCGATCTGAACCCAGAGGGTTCTTCGATCGAAGATGGGTTCGATCGAAGAACCCAGTTTTCTGGGTTCTTCGAAGAACCCAGACACTGGGTTCTTCGAAGAACCCAGTTGGGTTCTTCGATCGAACCCATCTGGGTTCTTCGATCGAACCCAGATAGAAGGGTTCTTCGATCTGAACCCAGAGATCGAAGAACCCTCTCTGGGTTCTTCGATGGGTTCTTCGAAGAACCCAGATTGGGTTCTTCGAAGATCCCAAAAATTTTTTTTTTTTTTTTTTTTTTTTTTCAGATTGAATCTCAACCCTTCATTAATCTTGATGGACGGTTGAGATTCGATCTGGAAAATGGATTTAAATTAATTAATTTTTTATTTTTTATTAATTTTTAAATAATTTATTATTTTATTTTAATTTTTTGATTTATTATTTAATAAAATAAAATTAAAAATTGAAAAAGACGAAAATACCTCTGATACTGTTCACTTTGACTAAAGTCAAGGGGTTGTCATTGTTAATAAACGATAAAGTTGATTTTACCTGGCCAAACCTCAGGGGTTGTGAGTGCAATTAGCTCATTTATTTTTAAATCAACTTAAATATGATCTATTTTTCTAATTATGCTAGATGTTAAGGTATTATCATATTCACAAGATGGGTCCAGAAATGTCGCCTTCACATCACATGACAACTTATTTTATTGACATGCATGTAATTGATTTAAACATGATCCACTAATTATGGATCAAAATTAAACAAGATCCCTTTAATTAATGGTCTTCTCAACATTACATGTCATATATATATATATATATATATATATATATATATATATATATATATATATATATATTGTATACCGTAGATGCTCCTCTAATTAATTAATCAAGTATATAATGTATTTTCCGTAAAAAAAATATATTTTTTGTTGAGATTTTATTATATAAAAATATTATTAAAATTTTTCTATAATTTAGAATATTCGTTAAAATCTTTCCTCTAATTTTATTTATAATCAAAATTCTCTTCTTATAATTTTATTTTATAATTAAATTTTTTTTATTATTAATTTTAATTACTAAAATATCTTTAATTTTTAACTTTTTTATTAGGTATATTATTAAAATATCCCTCTATTTTAGTATATTAGTTAAAATTCCTCCATAATTTATCTTATTTTATCATCAATTATCCTTTATTACTGTCAGTTTTAATTTCTAAAATACTTCTAACTGTTATCTTTTTTATTAAAAATTTTAGGATAGTAAAGTTATATATATTAAAATTATTTTAATAAATTTTTATAGTTCATAATATAATAGACTATAACGATTAAATGTAAAATATAAAAAATAAATAAATAAATAAATATATATATATATGAGTTAATTACACTCAACGTCCCTGAGGTTTGGCTAATTACATTCGGAATCAAAGTTTGCATTAATGAACACTAACCTCCCCTCACGTTAACGTTGACCGTTAAAATGACCGTTGACTTTTTCCAAATTTTTTAAATGACCACAATACCCCTCTAACAAAGTTTTTTACTGTTCATTAAAAAAATTTTACTGTTCATTTTCACAAAATTAATGGTGGAGATCCAGATTGGATCTCCACCGTCCATCATTGTTGATGGACGGTGGAGATCCAATCTGGATCTCCACCAAGAAAAAAAAAAAAAAAAAAAATTTTTTTTTGAAGTTCATCTTCGTTCTTCGAAGATGAACTTCATCTTCGAAGTTCATCTTCGAAGAACCACGAACCCTCTGGGTTCGAGATCGAACCCAGAGGGATCTGGGTTCGAAGATCGAACCTTCCTGGGTTCGATCTCGAACCCAGAGGGTTCGATCTTCGAACCCTTCTGGGTTCGAAACCCAGAAGGGTTCGATCTCGAACCTTCTGGGTTCGAAGAACGAACCCTCTGGGTTCGTGGAACCCAGAGGGTTCGAAGATCGAACCCTCTGGGTTCGAAGATCGAACCCTCTGGGTTCGAAGATCGAACCCTCTGGGTTCGATCTCGAACCCAGAAGGGTTCGAAGATACGAACCCTTCTGGGTTCGTGGAACCCAGAGGGTTCGAAGATCGAACCCTTCTGGGTTCGAGATCGAACCCAGAAGGGTTCGAAGACATGAACCCTTCTGGGTTAGAATACACGAACCCAGAAGGGTTCGATCTTCGAACCCTTCTGGGTTCGAGATCGAACCCAGAGGGGTTCGATCTTCGAACCCAGAAGGGTTCGATCTCGAACCCAGAGGGTTCGTCGTTCTTCGAACCCTTCTGGGTTCGAGATCGAACCCAGAAGGGTTCGATTTTCTAACCCTCTGGGTTCGATCTCGAACCCAGAGGGTTCGTCGTTATTCGAAGATGAACTTCGAAGATGAAGTTCATCTTTGAAGAACGAAGATGAAGTTCATCTTCGAACTTCAAAAAATTTTTTTTTTTTTTTTTTCTTGGTGGAGATCCAATCTGGATCTCCACCATTAATTTTGTGAAAATGAACAGTAAAATTTTTTAGATGAACAGTAAAAAACTTTGTTAGAGGGGTATTTTGGTCATTTAAAAAATTTGGAAAAAGTCAACGGTCATTTTAACGGTCAACGTTAACGTGAGGGGAGGTTAGTGTTCATTAATGCAAACTTTGATTCCGAATGTAATTAACCAAACCTCAGGGAGGTTGAGTGTAATTAACTCTATATATATATATATATACATATAAAAAGATAGAACCGTAACGGAAAATATACTGTGAATTTTGTCCGATGCATGACACGAAGATCAAACCACTAGATTGAGTTCATGTGGGGCCGTTCACTAATGACATCAGATCTGATAGGAGCAGAGTAGCCATCATTGACGGCATCAATCCATAAAGCAGCCACCAGCAGCCATCATCAATTAAAAATCTCTCCCTCTCTCTCACTCTCTTCACTAATGACAATAATAATGTTTGCCACTTTTCCCTATGGCGCGTGACTCAAATTTTTTTTTTTAAGGGTATGTATAATACGAAAATTAATAACGACCGATATATTTCGAAATCATTCACTAAATATAAAAATATTTATCTAATATCTACTCTCTATATATATATATATATTTTGATGAATGTGCATTACTTGAACCCTTAAGGAGTTTTTTTATTACAAAATCTTCTCAATTAAATCAATAATGGAAAGAGTAGGAATATTAATGGATCAGATTAGTGTCAAATCGGTATATTATATATCCGAAGTTTTTAGGTAGGGTGCTTCATAATAAACCCGTGTCTTGAACGAATTTTTAATTTCCGTTCCAAATAGAGTTAAAAAAGTTTGATCTGATCTCGACTGAATCCCATTCAAAATGATCCAAATCTACCCCAAACAGATTGAAGTCCTACCGATTTGGGAATTTTTACCATCCCTAAGCAAGGGGAAGGTCTTTTTTATTTATTTTTATAATAAAAATATTTTAAAAATTAGAATACGAATCGATCCTATGATCATAAATCAAAGGTGCGAGGGAGTTACCATAAAGATACCTTAACTTTTGAAAAGTAAAGAGGTCGTGATCAACAATCATAACATATCCACAAGTACATGCACCTTTCTTTTCATTTTTGTAATAGGCCGTTCGATTCATACCATATAGACAAATAATTCACATCATACATTTTTATCCGCTTAGGGTTACATTTTATTTATAATTAAAAAATAAAAATATAAAAAGTATTCAAAAAAGAACATATCTCACGCGCTTTACAGCTTAAAAAAAAAATTAAACAAAGATTCCCAGACCCCAGTCCCATAAACTTCTCTCTCTTCTGGTTTTTGTTATTAAACACGCTGCATATTCGTTTGAATCGCAGCGTTTTTCTTCGTTTTCGATTCGTTTCGTTTCAGGTAATAAAATCTATCTTCGTGTATCTTCACTTTCATTTTCGAATTTTTTTATAATTTACTTATTTTCTGTTGGATCGATCCTGGTTTTTCAAATGATTGATGTTTGTTCGTGTTATTTAGAGGTTCGATTTTACTTTTATCAAATTCAAATTCATTGATTATAAATTTTATGATTAACTTAGTTGTTGTGCATGTGATTTAGAGAACACAAAGATAGAGATCCGTTGTTGCATTTTTGTAATTTTCACTACAATTATTGCATATTTACAATTTTTGCTTTTCATGTACTATGTTCTTAGGCTGATTATAGATTTTTTTTTTTTTCAAATTTTTTCTGCTTTTTAATTTTATTAATCACAATTTCACTTTCAATTATGTACACCATGTCTTTTTGTGGAGGTGAATTGGGTTTTTGCAGTTCTTGTTTCTTGTTTAGTCTTTGTTCAATTTTTCTCTCTTGTCTTTTAAGGTTTTGATATGCTTTTCACTTCGATTTTGGTTTCAAGAGATCTCTTATATTATCGAAATAGAACTCACCAGTTGAACTAGCTAATACCCACACAAATATTTGGGATTTTTGTTAAATGATGTTATTGTTAAAACTGGTGTCGCCTTCATTGATTGAAATTCCAATCCCGAATTTACACACCCACCTGAACTATTTTACGTTATGTTATTTATTTATCTGTGGCTTATTTTGTATCTTATGGAGTTCATGGTTTGGTGTTTTATATATTGGTTGCATTGTTATGTTCAATACTGGAAAGTTGATGAATGGCATTTACGGATTATGATTGACGTTAATGTTTTCGTGCAAATGCTTGAAGGTGCTTGGAATAGATGGCATTAGTTACAACCGCTGAGGTTTGTGATGCGAATCCACAGCTGATCGTGAGTGGTGAGCTCCGGGCTCTGCAGCCACTTTTTCAGATATATGGCCGGCGCCAAGTCTTCTCTGGTCCAATTGTAACTCTCAAGGTCTTTGAGGACAATGTTTTGGTTCGTGAGTTTCTTGAGGAGAAAGGTAATGGTAGGGTTCTTGTTGTAGACGGGGGTGCCAGTTTGCGATGTGCAATACTGGGAGGCAATCCTGTTGTACAAGCACAGAATAACGGATGGGCAGGAATTGTGGTGAATGGCTGTATTAGGGATGTCGATGAGATCAATGGTTGTGATATTGGAGTGAGAGCTCTGGCTTCTCATCCGATGAAAGCCAATAAGAAGGGGATCGGGGAGAAACATGTGCCAATAACCATTGGTGGGACAAGAATCTGCGATGGGGAATGGCTGTATGCAGATACTGATGGTATCTTGATTTCTCGAACCGAGTTATCAGTCTAAGTCTGTTGTTTTCTACGATGATAAAAAATTGCGATTGTGCCATTGCAAGTAAGTTCTGTTGTTATGCTATATATGTAACTTGTTTTCCTGAAGTCACGTTTTAAATTATAGATGAATTTCTATGATGGACCAAATTTGCGATAATGGAAGCACGTTATTTTGTTTCTTTATACCCTGCTTTAGATTTTGGTGCTGTTTCTGGTTAACAACGCCTTGAGATACATTTAACCTCGCGAGGGTAGATTAATGTAGTATTGCAAAGTGATTCTGCCACCCTTTTTCATTTCATTTGTGGTGATTGACATTATAAGCTTGTGAGTGGAAACTTTGATACATCAAAATCTTTTTTGCAAGCAAGGGGGCCATTAGTCGCTCCTTGATGAATATATACCCTACTTGAAACATACACGTTCCTAGGAGGTTACTGGACAACATTAGTTGACCAAAAGTTTCAAACCCTTGTGTCTTTCATTAGTAGCATACTATAAATCAAGAGGATGTGCTCGACTTGGTGTTGTGATACAAATGTATTCCCTTGGGGCTACCTATCTGGGATATTATATATTCTACGAGCATATTGACTATAAAGGTTATAAGGTCTAACCCAAAACTAGAAAGCCCCTTGGGACTTTACCTATCTAGGATACTATATTCCGCGAGTTTATTGACTATTAAGGTAGCTCGAGGAATAAGAAAAGATCTTAGGTTGGGGGTCTTATTGGCTTCGAAATCAGTTTGGATGCTGCATCGAATGGTATATCTATAAGATGATTTTTGATCTTTATGTTTATGAATTGGGGGGCTAGCCATTGCATTCCTTTTCTGAATTATATTATCAGACTTAATATTTTGATGAATTGAATGATTTTTTAGTAGGTCAAGTGTGGCAGCAATGGGCTATGTATTAGGGGTTGGCAACAAATGTTGTGACTCTGCTCATATTTATCTTTTTGGTGGTACTGAGAGATGATAGAAGAGGTTTTTTTTGTAGATATCTTTTGATTATGAGAGTAGATATCATGGTCATATATGTAAGGATTAATCTCGGTGTTGTGTATTTTGATAAACTTATGATATGTTTGAAGTCAACTTAAAAGAAAAAAGAAAAAAAAGGCCTTTTTTTGTACAAACTATTTTTGGCAAATAAGATTGGAGAGGCCACCTCTATCTAGGGTTGTGTGGCCATTGGATTTTGTATAATCCGATCCGATTCAATCCAACTACATCAAAGAAATTTCGATCCGATTCGATTCAATTCTAGAGTAAAAATTTGATCCAATCCGATCTAATAATTCTTAAATTCAATTGGACTTGAATCGATAGATTCAATTTTTTGAAATTATTTTAATTGTGCGAAAACATCAATAAAATTAACAATAAAACAATAAAATACCAAAATTGTATTTTGCAGTAAAAAAAATTTAATTTCAAAGTTCAAAATTCAAAATTCAAATAGTATGACAAGTAAAAAATAATTTGAGTTCAAATTTCAAACATAAAAATATAACCAAAGCATCTAATTTGATTATTAAATAAGTCTTAAAATATAACCCATCAAGTCAAATATGACTATTTGTCAAATAAATAGCTATCAATTTCATTAACCGTAGAATTTATTAAAACTGGTCTATAATAGTGAGCATATGCGAGATGGTGAAAGACATGATTTTGATAAAAATAAGAAAATAAGAAGAATGAAATGAAGAGAAATCCTTAATTTTTAAAATGTGGATAAAATCCCATCCAATTATACCCAAAAAAATCTGATCCAATCCAATAGATTTGATCGGATCAAATGGATAATATAAGATCGGATTGGACACCCCAATCCATCAACCAAGGAGGCTGCCACCATTGCCACAGCCCTTGCAAGAACCTTCTTCATATAGAGCATGGAAGACATTAAAATCAAAGTCATGGACTTCAAAACTCAAGCTTCAACAAATGTTAAAGTCATTGTTTTGTATGGTACAATTAATGTTGATTGTCAATAATGTTCTTTGTTTGTATAGGTTGAATTATAAAATGATTGGTTTTCCTAGGATATTATGAACAATTTATTTCGAAAATTAAAAGAACGGACGACTAATTGTCAATTCATACGATAATTGTATGATATAACCTAAAATTAAACTAAAACTTGAAACAAAATCATAAATTAGTGTCATATTTACTTATTGAAGTCGAATGATCATCTATTAAAGGGGATAAAATTGCCTTTGAATTTTTCCTCGTGCTGGCGCTAGAAACCCCTTCCTAGCCGACCAATTCTCAACACACACGCTCACAATGTGTTTCTCTAGTGGTCGCAACCAACAACACTGTACATCCAAGGCTAAAGGTTTATTTGGCAGGGCTTTTCGAAGTCTACTTTTGACTTTTTAAGTTAAAAAGTTCTTTTAAGAGTGTTTGAATTTTTTAAGAGAAGAACTTTATACTTTAAAAGCTCTTCCAGGTAAAACTAAAATATATGACTTTTGTAGGAAGAACTTCCAATAAGTTAAAAGCTCAAAGTAAAAGTTCTGCCAAACTGGATCTAATTAATAGAACAAACACACACACAGTCTATATGGTTCTCCTAACCCAATATACTTTTATTAGAAATTTGGAATTTACAATAAAATTAAGAGTAAATAACGTCTACCTCCCCTGAGGTTTGCTCAATTATAGCTAAAGTCAACTTTTAGGTTTATTAACAAAGATCTTCCCTCTCATTAGTCAACTTTTAGGTTTATTGACAAAGATCTCTCTTTCTGTTAGTCAACTTTTGGATTTTTTGACCAAGACCTTCCATGGTCAACTGTTATATTTAATTAAATTTTATTAAGGGAGGGAAAATGTTTGTGAATAAATGATAAAGTTGATTCCGCTTGTAGTTGATAAAACCCCAGGGGAGGTCGATACAATTAGCTCTAAAATTAAACTAAAACTTGAAACAAAAACCATAAATTATATTATATTTATTTGACGGACATAAGAATTACAATGAATATGATTCGAATATATATATATATATATATATATATATATATATATAAATCTACTAAATTAATACAACATTTGTTGAGTATTAGTGCAACAAATTCCTGAATTTAGGTAAGATTTTTTTTTTATAATTTTTTTTGTATGTAAAAAAAAAAAGGTGTATTTATAGTTGGGGCACATGTCATATAAACAGTGAATAATTGAGATCTAAACTGAATAAAATTCTAACCATCTTCAGGGTTTCTTGCTTTTCCATGACTCAACTAAATCCCCCGCCAACTTAGCAACAGTATCTTACATATACATACATTTTCACATTCACTTCTTTCCCATACAATTTTCAACAAATTAAAATAATAATAATAATAAAAAAAATTATAGTATAAAGGGAAAAAATTCTTGAATGTAACGAAATACTTTATCCTTATGTATCTATCGAATCTTACAACGTGATAAAATTTACCACATAGTGAATTCTGAACGACTGAAAATGCACTATCATGCCCCATATGCATGGCAGCTTCTCTTTAGTGTGAACAAATGAAATATAAAGATAATTTTAAATTTTATTTTTCAAACTTAAAATAGCATTGCATTGTTTTCAATTAATGGTATTTAAGCCCAAATTTAATTGAAAATTTGTAATTGATTGAAAAAAAGACTATGTATTTGGCAAGTTATTTTAGTTAATAGAAAGTGGTTTATTATATTTGTAAAAAATATTTATAAAACTCATATTATTTTTTGTTATATGAGGATCTTAATAATTTTTTTTCTTCCAAATACCCTAAAATTCAAACTTCTGTTGAAATCTATACTATTACAAGTAGGTTTAAGATTATCTTGAGAAGTCAAAATATTTGTTAATTTATAATTAATAAAAATATTATATACAGATAGTTCAAGTGGTTATGTCTTTTTTTATTTATAATACGAATTTTAAATTTTATATATTAAAGCTTATATTTATTTATTAATTTATAAAATCAAATTGTACTTATAGTGGTTTATCTTGCTGACTTATTATAAACACATACTAGAAGGAAAAAAAGAAAAAAAATACACTTTACATGAATTAAAAAAAAAAAAAACACCTTTTCTAAACTTATAAAAACTTAATAATTTTTTTATGTCAAAATTGTTTTTGTAAGAATTTACTCTTTTTTTTTTATAAATAAAATGGAGTTTAGGTGGGTTCAAATGGGTCCCACAAAATCTCATTTGGAAGAAGAATTTTTTTTTTTTTTTTAAAAAAATATTAACTTTGTTTTCTTCTTCTACTCTCTGTCTCTGTTTCTGTTCAAACTTGAAAACTCTGTGAAACATTTCCTCTGAAATTTCCAATCCAAATTTTTTTATCTATTTAATTCCAATTCAATCCCTCGTAAAACGTTCAGTTTCAGCTCCACATTCACCGGAGCTGAAACCTCCGTCATCGTTACGTCACCCGCAAGTAACTCTATCACAACCCCACCATGCAAGCTGCCATGGACGAGCACGATGATCACGACCCGACGACCCCGGTTGAAGGTGTCCAAAAGGGTGTCTCCGCAGCCGACTTCAACGACGAACCCGCCATCGGAACAGCTCCCGGAGAATGCGGAGGAGGAGGCAGAGGGGGAGGTGGAGGTGATTCTATGAGAGGGAGCATTGCGGAGAGGAGGGCTGTAAAGTGTGGGTTCAGAGCTGAGAAGATCAGCCCGGTGGGTTCTCCGGTGGTGGTTGTGGTGGAGGAGGAGGAGGAATGTCCGGCTGCATTCGTCATGATCCCTCCCGGAATGAGCCCCACCGCCTTGCTCGATTCGCCTATCTTTTTGCCCAATTCGCAGGTTATATGATTTGTACATGTTTGTGTATTTTGCATCATTTTTATTTGGATTTTACATATCCAACTAGTTTCCTGACTATCAAGGTTGTAGAGTCCTGTAGCGATAAAACAGTCAAGGGACTGAACACAATTTGATTGGCATTTGTTGTTGTTATACTTGAAGAAATGTGACTGCTAGAAATAGGCAAAATTGGTTTTGCTCTCGATTATTATGTGTTCATTGAATGATTTCTCTTAATTTCTTGGCAAACACAGCTGTCTCCGACGACCGGAAGCTTTTCGCTGCCCCATATCAGCCACGAACATTCGATCGCGAGTACACTGAATCCTGTAAACGAGGACAGAGGCGAAAATGCGGGTTCCGTCTTCAGATTGAAGCCTCATGAGGTTCTGGATTCTCTGCTAGACTTTTCAAGTTTGGAGAATAAGGTAGTAGTCTGCATATGTCATTGTAAACATTTTTTTTAATGAGTTGTGCAGTTTCTAGGTACAATTAGGCTTTCTTCAATGTAATCAATGTTTGTATTCATTAAGATGTTTGATTTCTTTAGGTGTCTTCTCCTTGCAATCTAGCTCAGAGACCTGATGTTGATTATCAAGCTCTTTTCACAGTGGATCTGCCACTTGATTTTGAATTTTCAGCAGAGTTTTCGGAAGAGAATACCGCGAAGAATTGTGCAGTTGATTCGGTTAATGATGTCAAAGTTTCGAATATCCTGATTGTGAATGATAACTGTGGGAATATGCAAATGCGTTGTTGTTCTGATAGGGATGGTGACAAAAGCTCCTCTTTAGTACTCAAAGAACCTGCCCACGGGGAGGGTTCCAGGACGCATAATCTTTTCGAAGGAGACCTGAAGGAGACAAACCCTCCACTGGGAATGGTGAGGACATCAGAAGATGGATACAACTGGAGAAAATATGGACAGAAACAGGTCAAAGGTAGCGAATATCCGCGGAGCTACTATAAATGTACAAATCCGAATTGTCAGGTGAAGAAGGTGGTAGAGCGTTCGTATGATGGACAAATTACAGAGATCATCTACAAGGGAGTTCACAGTCACCCCAAGCCTCAGCCTACTCGCCGTCCATTGGCTGGATCAGCACTTCCATTCGATGAAGTGTTGGAGAAAAGTGAAGGTGGAGGACTGGTTTGGAGAAAAATTGAAGATACTTTGAAGGATATCAAACTTGGTTGCGAATGGAGAACTGATTATCTGGAAAGAACTTCATCGGCATCTGGTGTGACTGAACTCTCCGAGCCATTATCACCACCCACACAAGGGAAATCTTCCGTTGGTGCTTTTGAATCTTCAGAGACTCCTGAGCTTTCGTCGACACTAGCAACTAGTCATGATGAAAATGATGATGGGGTTACACAACGGAGCATGTCGCTTGGTGAAGAGGCCTATGATGAAGAGTCCCAGTCTAAAAGAAGGTAGTTTAATTTTCTGTGTTTCATGGTGTTCAAATTGGACAGGTTTTAACAAATGTTATGTTTTGTCTATTGACTTATAATCCAGGAAGACAGAGAGCAGCATTCTTGAATCAAATTTGGCATCAAGAGCTGACCGCGAACCACCTGTAGTTGTCCAGATAGAGAGCGAAGTGGACATTCTTGACGATGGATATCGCTGGAGGAAGTATGGGCAGAAAGTTGTCAAAGGAAATCCAAACCCCAGGTATCAACATTCATGGATGCTAACAACTTACTCTGTGTGTGTGTGTGTGTATGTGCGCTGACGGTTGAATCTTCCTCCTTGTCAATCTGTGACAGGAGCTATTACAAGTGCACAAGCGCCGGTTGTTCTGTGAAGAAGCATGTGGAAAGAGCTTCACATAATTTGAAGTGTGTAATCATAACTTATGAGGGAAAACACAATCATGAAGTGCCTGCATCCAGGAACAACAATCATGTTAATTTGAGCAGCGGAAGTACTGCCGCTAATGCTCAACTGCCTTTCGCGCTCTCCAGGAACACCCATATCCCCAAGCCTGAAACGCAAATTCAAGACGTTGCACCCCGTTTTGGTAGGAAACAACCCGAATCACACAACGAATACCTCCTGAGGCCTAGTTTTCTTGGGAGCTTTAGTAATGAGATGAAGTTCGCGTCTCCATCCCTTTACCTAATGAAGTTTCCACCCTTGCAAAACCCTTATGCCTCTTTTGGAGTAACTCCTCGGACTGGTTCTATTGACACGATTCTTCCTGATTTCCCAATGTCACTTCCATGGAGTCTCCCCACATCAACGAACATTTCTCTTGCCGGTTTTGATTACAATACTAATGATGGAAAACCTATTGGTCCAGTTCAATCTTTCCTTTCAGGGCAGCAGTTGAAAGAGAACAATATGAGGTTCCTCAGGCCTAAGCTGGAGCAAAAGGATGATAATCTACATGATGCTTGTCTTCCCACCGTTGATCATGCAAATGCATCATCCTCCTCATCATCATCATTATATCATCAGGTCATGGGAAATTTTCCGTCTTAATAATAAGAAAACCAGTTGGTTGGATTCAATCTTTTTTTTTCAAGGCAAATGGGAGAATGATACGAGGTTCCTTAAAACCCAAAGCAGATGATAGTCCCATTGTTGCTCATGAAAATGCCATCATCATCATCATCATTCTCAGTATATCACCAGGTCACGAGAAATTCTTCACCTTTATAAGCGATGGAAAACGAATTGGTCCCATTTAAGTTGAAACTCTCTGCTTGCAACAACAGTACTTGAAGCAGAACGATACGAGACTTCTCAATACTAGCAAAATATGAAGGTTATTGACATGAAGATGAATCATCATCATCACTATCATCATTGTCATCATCCATCTTGCATAGCTTTGAAATTTTGATGCTTCTAAAAGTGGAGAGCCTGTAACAGCACGCAGACTCTTTACTTGTTTTTGTTATTAGATTATTAAGGTTAGCTGAAAAATAACTGCTATTTTTTATATAGATTGTGTCTTTTATATTGATTTTTGAAGACCTTGTTGGTTCCACGTATAAACTGCAAACAATTATATGTAACTAAATCTCTAATAGTTTTTATTTCATCGTGAGGAATTTGTTTTTTACAAAATGTAAATAATATTTTTCTTTATTCGTATAACGTATAAGCTCAAGCATCCTGAGTTTCTGAAATGTATAATTTATACGCGGTTGTACATAGTCTAATAGCTCGATCCTAACAATTGAGGCTTTTCAGAAAACAAAAATGAAGAAGAGAGAGAGAGAGAGAGAGAGAATCATATTGATCATAAAACCTAAATATCAACTATGACAACAGAACACAGATATCAATATGGATTACAAGACAATCAAAAATGGAGCCTGATTGGTACTAACTTTTACAATGACCTTCTAATCAACAAAGATTACATACAATCCCAATTGATATACATATACATATAAAAAAGATTAGAAATACTACCTTAAATGATGGGCTCATATACATATACACACCAGTAGTGTAGAAACAAAATCATTATCAAGAAGACAAATGACATGTAAGAGGATCCATTCCCTGTAGACTTATCATTCAAATATGATTGGTTGGTACGACGTAATATGAGTGGAAGGCGTACTATGAGCCAAGCGGGTTAGAAGTTTTTCCCTCAAACGAAGAAGAACCGACACCTAATGTAAGCCAAACGATGCCACAACAACTAAGGTTAGTACATGTAAAAAGTCAAATAACATCACAACCAAAACTGTGCATTTAACACTTTTAACCCTACAAACACTACACCAGAAACCAGATTATGTAAAGTATTCATGGATTGAACAGCTGAATAAGACAATTAAAAATTTATATTTATGTTCGTGTGTAAAACCCAATAAAAACATATATAGTTACGTTACAAGTCACAGTTACTAACTAGGGCTTTTTAATCAGCAAAAGAGTGTTTTCTGCTGTGCTTTGTAAATAATCTTCGAGTACCTTTTTCTCAGCATCGCTGCATGCAGAGCTTTATAATCATTAGCATAATCCAAAGAACCAATCCGCTTCTTGGACTCTCCGTTCTCAATATTCATGTGGTTCTTCCGCTTCTTGGACTCTCCGTTCTCAATATCCATGTGGTTCTTCCGCTTCTTGGATTCTTCTTTGTTGTCAATCCTCGTGTGGTTCTTCCGCTTCCTAGACTTCTCTTCATTCTTAATATCCATGTGGTTTTTCTGTTTCTTGGACTCTTTATTGTCAATATCCGTGTAAACACGACAAGATGTCTCTAAACGATCTCTATTGCCAATCACATCATCATCATTATTGCTATCATCGTCGTCATTGTCATCCTTCAGACGCAAACCAAACTTCGCCAAAGGGTTCCAAAAGCAGGAACCCCGGGAAGCTACAGACACAACCCTAGGCTTTTCTTGTCCTGCAAGAAACAAAAAAGAAGAAAACAGAGAACTCCCGGCTAGCTTCTCGAGTTCCCTGAAACTGTCAAAGTTCGACTTCATACCTGCCGTGTTTTCCATCTTCTTTAATCTAATCTGAGCAACTTCTCTCTCCCTCCGCAGACTGTTTTCTTGGCTCTTCTTTGCAGAAACTGGCATGGCAGCGCCAGGTAAGGTTGTTATCTGGACTTATTAGTAATTGTGATATTTATTTTATAAGAGTTTATATAGGAGTTTATAAAATCCTAGTAATATATATATGCACACACACTAATAATATTAAAAATTAAAGAAAAATAGAAGGAAAATTATTTAAATATAATAGTAAAAGAGCAAATGACCGTAATATCCCTCGAGGTTTGCTATTTTTTTTTTTTAACAAGTGAAAGTAACTTTATTTTTACTCACAATAATATCCTCTACCGTTAAAGGCTACCGTTAGTCTTTAATCAAATTTAACGGGAAGAATGATATTTTCATCATTTTAAGCTTTTTAAATATTTTATTAAAAAATTAAAAAAAATTGATGATTGAACATTAGAGATTCTACCATAATTTAAAAAATAAAAAATATTTTTAAATAAAGAATATTGATTCTTTTATAAAAAAAAAAAGAAATTAAGAAAAAAAGTATTGGATCTCCACCCTTTCTTTTATTATAAAAAAAAATCAATATAATCTCCACTATCTACCTATAACAGATGAAGGAGATCCATTAAAATTATATTTTAGTTTTTTAATTTCATTTTTTTTTAATATTCTAAGTGTTTTTAATTACTTTATTTTGATTTTTATTTATTGGTATTTTTGTAGTTTCATTTATTATTTTAGAAAAAATTTGGTTTTTTATATTGTAAAACGCATTCAATAGTTAGTTTTAATAAAATTTAACTAACGGTAAAATAGATTATTGTGAAATAAAAATAAAATTGTTTCCGTTTGTAAAAAAAGAATAAAGTAAAAAACTATTTACATGTTAGTGTATAGCTTAGACTAGCTTAGCCCATTGGACTTAGCCCAGTATTACTTGTACTGCACATATACCTAACTTATATAAGACTTCTTATTGTACATTATTATTCACACATCAATATACAGACTATTCAGTTTTTTTTCTCTCACTTTATATTGTTAACATACAAAATAGAAATTAAAGTAAATAATTCTATTAACAAATATTATAATAGTTAAAAGAAATATATATATATATTTAGAAACTAAAAATATTTTATAAATATTAAAACATAAAAACATTTGTTAAAAGCAAAATCACAATTACAAGTCAACTATCCGTTGAATTTTTACAACAAGATGATAAAATATATAAAATATTTTATCATATCAAGTAACTTTTTATATACAATATTAAAGGTTTTTTTTATTTATAAAATCACATACAAAATATTGATTTCATAATTATTTCTATTAATTTAATGGAAATTAAATTCTTAATTTATCTAATATTTATCGGTCCATATGATAACGATAACCAATAAGGTTATAATCACATAGGTACGACACAATAAATATATAAGTGTTAATATAGTCATCTATAAGATTGATTACTACAATTGTTCAATGTACATGTCTCGATAGTAAAGAAGCTCGTTCAACCTGATAATGTCTCAAAAAAAAAAAAATTGGTTACTACACCTATCATTAAATTTTGTAAAATAAAAGCACCCAATAAAAAAAACATAACAATTAAATTTATTTATTTATAAATTGTTGTTTATACACCCTATTTAGTTTTAAATTTTTGCCATTGCATTAACACATTTCTTCTTGAAAATGTTAGCTGCTCTTCAATATTCACTTAATTTTTTATGATGAATCATAATTAATTAAACACCAGTATAGAAGGATTTATGAAATTTAAATCTATTTAATGAATCATAATTAATCATAATTTTTGACAAGATGAGAGGAAAATCTTTTCGTTCTAGGGTTTCCTAAAACACCACAACAACAAGGATTATTAAATTAGCTATATTTTTGTTGAATTAAACACTGAAATTATATCAGCACAAGATTAATTATAAATTCGTCGGTGCTGAAATCAATTATTAAACGCTAAAATTATATAATTACAAGATTTATTATAAATTTATCGGGTTTTATCATGATATTTACTCCTATAACGGGAGACACCTATTCATATAATAAGGGAAAAAATTATTCACACACGCCGATAAATGTATATTGTAGGACTTGAACCCTCACCACTAAGGTGGAAGGAAGATATACTTATCACTTGAAGTATAAGTTTCGTAAATTTTATATATGTATATATAGAAAAAATTTCTAGACAGCACCCTGTAATGAGCACTTTTCAATCCAAATATTATAAGGGCTTTTTTTTTAATTTAATTGATTCAAAGGCATGGATTGACCCTATAGGAAACAATGAAAAATAGATTTTATACGTTTCGGTAATAATTTAGATCCTCTCGGACCTCTTCATACCCCTACGTAAAACAATGTTAAACAGATTTTACATATTTCGGCAATGATTTGGATCCTCTCGAACCTCTTCTGACCTAAACTTTTCTCGAATTTTGAAAGATCCGTTGACATGTTGCAATTAAAGATTTTAATGATCATCTATTTTAGCATTTGCCAATCACAATTAGACAATTGAAACACTTTAATGGTAATTATAAGAGATTTTCGGCAGCCTATAAACTACTCATCATAATTTTAGAATGCTCAATTTTTATTTCAATGCCTCCCATCAACTACTAAGATGGTTTTCAAATTTATTTAATAAATACAGAGAAAAACTTCAATGTGCCTCTATTATAATACGTCTTCCACTCAGATTATGTCATGTATTATGAATCACTAATCGAATTAATCTCATATATGTGAGTATGATGTTATTAGAAAATACATCATACGTCAAGCGCATTGAATCTTTTACTATAGACGCTTATATCTCACTCCCTTTTTATTGGAGTTTGAAACGAAAATTAAGCTTTAAAAACCGTAACAAGCATGACCGACAAAGTGAAAGTGGTTTAATACCCACCTTAATAAAATTGTGAATTCGAATTACACAATTTTCTCTTAACTCTCAAATATATAATAGTTAAAAAAAAAAAAAAAATCGGTAGAAAATTTTCTTGTTAATAGTCAAAGCATCCCTCCACCTTAACTCTATAAAATACTCCAGCTATCACTTTTTTTCTTGTTAATTCGGTAGAAAATTCAATTTTCCAAAAATTTGCAATGCAAAGAATACTAAAAAATAAAGAAAATCTAAGATCGGTTGGTTCCATATTTTTAATAACATTAATGTTATACATCATAAATTTTAACACAAATGAATGAAATAGAATTACATGACAAATCATTTATGGTAATAAACTTATTATTATCATGTAGGATTGGCCCTGGTTCGGTTCAAACCGGAACCGCCGGTCCCAATTCTAATTTTTTAATTTTAGGAACTGGAACCACCGGTTCAAAATCGGCTGGGAACCGGAACTGACAGTTCGGGTTCTTTTTTTAAAAAAAAATTGAAAATTTTTTTTTTTTTGTGTTAGGAGATGAAAAAAAAAAATTAAATCCGGTTCAAAAACTGTAACTGGAACCGGCGTGGAACAGCCGGTTCCTCCGGAATCGAAACCGACAGGGAACCGCTAGCTCCGAAACCGCGGCCATCACTATTATCATGTGATGTGTAATATTGCATTTTTCAGAAAACAGTTTTCTATTTTTTTTAAAAAAAAAAATTATACAATTACAAACAAAATTGTCAGAACCTTATTGAAATCATCCATTAAATGAGCGACCTGAATATTTATTCATAATATGATATATCTACTCCCATAATAAGAGATTAAAACTACCCATATACCAACGAGTATACGATGGACTTCAATCCTCACCACTAAAGTAAAAAGAAAGTTCACTAACAAGTAATTTTTACTCGGGTTGAACAATGTGGAATTATTAATCCTACATAAGAAAATTAAGTTCGGATGATTACATAAAAATATCTCAATTTTCTTGGAAAAGCTCTTATATGATTGCTAAAAACAATTTTGGAAGTTTTGGAAAACCAAGAGAGATTTGACAATTTCCAAAAATAATCCTCTAGCTTTAAATTTTAATTAAAAACCCTCAAGTTGGTAAAAATCATCAATGTGTACAACCTACATTCCAATATTCCATTGAATTACTCAATAATGTAAAGCAAACAAAACCAGCCATATGCCCCACCACAGCAAACCAAGAAATAGGCAATTCCTAACATTTCCAAAAACCGTAAATCAGCATTGCCAAATTATTCAGATGCTACAACCATTGCATAGATTCTCATTCAGAACCATAGAATTGCAGAACCAAACTCAGATTCGAAACCTCGATGCTACTGACATCAGCATATTGATTACACAACATCCCATTCAAATACTTCAATAATGCAAACTAACAATAAAGAGTAACCATTGGTACTGACTTTTTACCAATAAATTTAAGAAAGAATCCTAAACAACATCTATTAGATGCCACAAATAATTCATAACCAAATAGCTGATAACACAACGACACAATCCCAATTCATATTCAAAACTCTAGAACTAAAAACGACGGCCAACATTATAGATAAAGACATAGAGTTATCAACATTCCACAATGCTCCACGAACTTCAAGAAGGGAAAATTGGCAGATTAATTACTGCCTATTCAGTGACAAATTGTGTCCTATCCTATCAAAAGGATAAGCTGTGCCATGCAAAATCCATAGAGCTTTATAGGATTAGACCTAAAATAAACAAATTGGCTCATATGCATATCCATTTTATGTAGAGCAGAGGGAAATAGGTAAATGGAATCTTGTTAACAGTAAAGATAGGAGATATAATATAGGCTTATCAGATTTGTGGGTGATCGTGTGAGGTAGAGACTTAGGTGAGATAGATGATTGAATGAACTTCATAGGGTGATTGGGTTAAGGCTCAGAGGAAAGGACCTAATTCTGAAGCATGGACTTTTGCTTAATGTAAATCGTAATCGACAAACTAAAATAAGAAGGATTCCTAAATTTCCAAATGAACAAAGAATTTAACATCTCTCACTCGTGAGATATACTACATGAAAGCAATTCTCAAAGCACTACGTGTGATGGTCATAGAAGCAAATCTAAAGTTTTAAAAAAGAGTAAATAATGCCTACCTCCCCTGAGGTTTGCTCAGTTACAGACGGAGTCAACTTTTGAATTTATTTACAAAGACCCCCCCTCTCGTTAGTCAACTTTTGGATTTTTTAACAAAGACCTCCCCTGGTCAACTGTTACATTTGACCGAATTTTAATAAAGACAGGGGAATTGTTTGTCAATAAACGATAAAGTTAACTCTGCTTATAGTTGGCAAAACCTCAGGGAAGGTCAATGCAATTAGCTCTTTAAAAAATAAAAAACCATTAATTATTATAAAATCACTAGACTCTTTTACTTAATATAACATTTGCAACACATACAATCCCAATACTACACTTCTAATAAATGACCAGCAGCTGCTCGTCCCTAGAACTCACTCTTGAAGAAACAAACAAGACAGAGATCATATCAAAAAGAGATGGCTGGCCGCAGAATGATCATGTATGTGTGTACTAGTTGCAAAACCAAAAATTAAATAAAACTTTTTATGTGTAAACAAAAATAAACCGAACGTACAGTGAGATCATTATAGGTAAAATATATTCCAACAACCGACCATTGTGTGCCAAACAGACGGAAGAACTTCAATAAAGTAAATACTTTTTTGCCCAAATGTAAGCAACACCATAAATAAGATCAGTATCTAGAAAAAGTCAAATAAATTGTAAACATGACCACAACCCCTAAACAGTGAATTTGGAGCACATCAACTAAAAGAATTAAGAAGTAACAACATCACTGCTGAAGTTACTAATTCAACACTCCTAACACTGGAAACAGAAAATAAGTAAATATGTTTGTTAATTAATGTTTTCTGTTTTATTCATTTTCATTTTAAAACGATAATTTGATTTGCATACTTTGGATCTGAAAAAGCATCTAATAACAATAACTGAAAACATTATTCTGAAATATATAAATATATATATATAAAGTATTAATATTATAATATGCATTCAGTGAAATTGTTTTGAAAATATATTTTTAATGGAATGTAAGAGTAAAAGCAATATTGTGTAGTTGAATTATTTCAAATTGATTGATATCTTTTCATGTTTCTTCAAAAATACATTATGATAAAAATAATATATATATTATCAATCGTAAGAAAAATATATATGTTGATAAGGAAAAATAATATATATATGTGTATATATAACATTAATCTCTAGAAGCTTTAGTATTTCTTTTAATAGAAAGAGCATATTATTTAACACATCCCACAAGTCACATAACCAACTAGTAAAGATAAAACACAAAAGTGCAAAACAGTAAAACAACAAAATGATGTTTCTACTTGTTGTTTAATAAAAGTGAAAAACGCATTTTCTGTTACAAAGGCATTTCTCACTGTTTTTGATTTTGAAAAATAGAAAACACATTTGTAAAACGATAAAAAAAAGACCCTTATAATCCAAAGGTTCCACAAACACTCCATTACATACAAGACTTCCTACCACATCAATACACACATCCCATTCCATAACACCATAATACACAACACAAAGGCACACAAAAAAAAAGGCACATCCTAGATTTGCCTAAATGTTGAAGCTGCTCCACAACCACAAACTAAATGAGGCAACAACATGCTCAACAAAGGTAATTACTTGATACTTCATAAAAACTTGATAGAAGTCACACTGATCACGACCTTAAGCTAAATATATGGTTCACTACACTCAAATTGTCGAACAACCACAACCACAATCAATAACTAATATATTCTACTATAACCCAGTTGCAGAATTACCACTTCAAAAGCAGTCAAAATTTCAAACCAGAATTACAGTCCAGAGACTTATGATCCATAAAACGAAACGAAAACAACTAAATATATTCTACCGAAACCCAATTGCACTATTCCTACTTCCAAAACATCGAGAACATCCAAAACCAGGAATTCGAAAGACAGAATCAACAACTACTATATTCTCTACTATAACCCCATTGCAGTATTATCAAAACAGTCAAAGCATCAACAATCATTTTCCGAAAACAACCACATAAGATGAATCAACAACTAATTATATTCTAATATAACACAATCGGAGGACTATTAACATCAACCCAGAACTATGATCCAGAAATAAAAACGAAAACAACCATGATGCAATTCGTTCACTCACGAAAACATCATCATAATCGTCAATATCATAGGTAGAGATCATCAATACTTCAAGTAATATACATTCCGGAATCATCATCATCATCATCATCGTCATCATAATAATAATCAAACAACAACAATAACAAAGAAACCTGAAAAAAAAAAAAAAAGCATACCCATCATAAGGATTCCATCGGAATCATCATCACTACTACATCACTTTATCATAATCACTTCTTGAGGCTGCCTCTGATGCCGGGTTTGGGCTTGTTAGGATCGGGGCCGGTGGAGCAGTGGAGGTTGACGAGCTTGTCCTCCTCGTAAGGGATCTTCGGGTGTCGAGCGTCGTGGTGAATCTGCATGGACTTGAGGTCCGGGGCGGTGATCTTGCAGTGGGGACACTCGTACTTGGCGTGACCACCCTTCTCCTTGCCGATCCGGTCCGCAAGACCAGCCTTCCCTCCGCCGCGGTTAGTCGTCGCCGCGTCCACCTTCATCGCTATCTCCTTAGCCGTGTGCTTCTTCGGCTTCGCTTTTCCCGTCATGATGGACGATGTTTGATGGGTGGTTTTGATCGACGGCGGATTTGGGGGTTGGACAAAACAGGTGAATGGTAAGAAGAGGAAGAAAACCCTATATACAAAGGTTTGTAGTGTTATCCGGTTCAATGATGGGTGTTTTTTTTTTTTTTTTGACAAAAAAATTTTTTTTTTAAGGTTTTTTTTTTTTTATAAAGGGCTAATTAGACTGATATCCCTATAATTTTTTATAATTATACGGATAAATAAAATTTAGACATATCAATACAAATTTACACTTGTTTAATTATTATTACATGAACATCCCTATTATTAGTATCAGTCCGTTAACATTAGTCTGACAGTGTAAAAAAATAAAAAAAGACTAAAATACCCCTAAAAATAAATAGTCACTCTGACACGACAGTTTGTTTGTTTGGTAAATATATAATGGTTATTAATTTTAACATTTTTGCCCCTTGACTATTTGAAAAATGATAAGAATATATTTAAATAATTTATTAAAAAAAATTAAAAATCAACACTAATGGTGGAGAAATCTGGAGATTTTTAGAGACGAAGCCAAACACTTCAATTTATTTTTATTATTTGATTTAATTCAATTTGTTTGAAGTAAACTTGAAAAGTTCAACTTTTTTTAGAGAATCAAATCTCTATTTTCTCTGTTCTAATTTCTTTCCTCTATTATTTTCTTGGTCTTCTAACACTACCTTGCGAGAAAGATTTTTCTTGTTTGATTAACTTCATTTTTTGATTTTTAAACACAATTTTTTGGATAATATTTTAATATCTGATTGAATCTAGAACTTGGGTTTTCAACTTTGAGCAAAACCCATCAAATAATTAAAGAAATAATAATAATAATAATAATAACAAAGTCTTCATCTTCACTATGCCAAGATAACAAACTCTTAATTCAAGAAATACACTAAAAACTTTGTTTTCTCAAGATCTGATGAAATCAAGATAAGATTTTTGGAGAGGAAACAGAGAATAAATACATAAAAATATAAAGAAGATAAGATTTTTAGAGAGAAAACAGAGAAAAAAGGAAAAAAAAATATGAAGAAGATAAGATTTTTGGAGAGGAAAAGAGAAGAAAGAAAAACAAATATAGTCTTTAAAGTCAAGAGTATACGTGTGTGTAGTTCTATAATTAGACGTATAATGTCAGTATATCATTTATTATATTCAAGTACCATTGATCGTGTTAATCACCGTTAAATTAATAGTGAATTTAATGGTTTAAGGGTAAATTTGTCTTTTATGCATAAATTTTTTCAAAAAATAAATTGTCTGACCAATCAGGACACGCCACATCATTCATTATTTTTTAATAAAAAAATAAGGACAAATTGCAATAGAATGCCCTGACGTTTGGTCATATTACAATAAAATTGTACTTTTCCTTAAACTATAACTAAGTCCTCGATAATTATCATTTAGGTCCCTAGTGTATTTGAAAATATTACTTTTTGATTTATTTTTACTTTTTTAACTCACATGGTCCCCACCTTTTTCAAAATATATCAATTTTTATGGCCAAAATTTTGACAGTCAAGCCGACATAAAGTATAAATTAAATATCTTACCTTTTTTTATTAAATTATTAAATTAGAATGATGTTTTTACCCTTTAATTTTTGAACAACTTTACATATTTGGATAGTACAATAAAAAATTGATATATATTATAAAAATTTAATTTTTTAAAAAACACTTAAGAAGTGTTAAATAATAAAATAAATATAATAAAATTATTAAAAATAAAAATATTATAAAAAATTAGAAAAATATTAAAAGTAATATCATTTATTATAATAAAATAAATTCAAAATTGAACACTTATAAAATTTAAAATTTAGTAATTTAATACATATATATAATAAATTTATATATATTGCAGTTTTGTTATTATATTTTTATTTTTATAATAAATGTACATATACTATAAAATATGTATATATATATAATATTTTAAAATTTTAATTTTTATTAACTAAATTTTGAGTTTTATAAGTATTCAACCTTGAATTTTATTTTTATTTTTTAATAAATGATGTTATTTTTAAAATTTTATAATTATTTTAAATTTTTAATGAATTTATAATATTAATTTTTTATTTAATTATTTTTAAGTATGTTTTAAAAAATAATTTGAATTTTTATAACACATATAAATTTTTTATTGGACTATCCAAATAGGTAAAATAGTTAAAATGTAAAAAGTTGGATAGTAAAATCCTCTTTAATTTAATAAAAAATAATAAAAGGGTCAATTTATACTTTATGTCAAGTTTGACTGTTAAAATTTTGGTCATAAGGACTAAATTGATATATTTTGAAAAATTTATAGACCATATGAGTTAAAAAAGTAAAATTAGATCAAAAAGTGATATTGTAAATACATTAATGACCAAATTGATAATTATCCGAGGTACTTAGTTATAGTTTTAAGAAAACAATGTAATTTTATTATAATATGACCAAACGTTAGGATTTTATTGTAATTTATCCTTTTTTAAAAAATTAAAAAATTTAAAAGGAATAATTTGGACGGTGGAAAATAAAAGGACTTGATTTTTTTTTCTCTCATACTTCTCTCTCTCTCTCACACGGAGTTGTTTTTTTCTTTTTTAAAAGGAATGATTTTTTTTTTCTCTCATAAAATAAAATAAAAGGACTTGATTCTTCACTTTTCTCTTCATCTCACACCCACTCTCTACTTTCTTTCTTTTTTTTTTTTTTTGATCTCCCAACTCTCTATCTCCTTGTTCTTTTCCATCTCCCTGCTATTCTTCTTCTTCTTCTTTTTTCTTTTTTTTTTTTTAATTTTGTAAAATGAAAAAAATATCTTACTTTTTAATCTTATTCTTTATATTTAAGTTATGGATGGTTGATGGGTTAATTTGGGGAGATAAATAGATGGTGATGATGAACATAAAGATATTTTTTTGGGTTGTCAATGATTTGAATGAGGGAGATGATGAGCGGAAATGATTTGAGTTAAATTTGTGAAAAAAAAAAAAGTTGTTTGAGCTGCGGTTTCTTTTTTTTTTTTGGTTTTTATTATTATTATTTTAATTTTTAATGTTATTTATTTATTTTTTTTGCCTAGGGGTAACTGTGTTATTTCGACCAAAAAATTTGGTCAAACTACTAGAACTTACAACTTCTATTTAAAAACTTTATTTGTAAAAATCCACTTTTAAAATATTCACTTGGAAAAAATCGTTTGGATAAACTTTTCTAAACGGATCCTAACTTTTTCTATTTTTTCATTGATTTTTTTTTTGTCACGAATATTTTTGTTTTTTCAAACTTTACTACCATTTTGACAATATTTATAAACTTTCCGAGGAGTTTAAACAGTTTTATGCGAATGTTGACCATCAAATTGACTACAAAAAAATAAAATAAAAAATCTTACAAAAAAATACTGAGGAAGGAAATTTAGACTTCCAATACTTAACCGAAACTTCCATAATCATATATAGAGAACAAATTTGCCTTCAAAGAACGAAAAAATAGTACAAATTGATCTTTTTTTTTTTATAAAAAAAAAAATGAAGCTGTATAGAAATCTTTGAACCCTAGAAAAACTGAAAAAGGATCGGATAAATGTAGTCGAAAGTCAGAAAAGAAAACGAGTATGTAATGGGGTGTGTGTGTGCTGTAGGAAAATCGAAAAGAGACGATCATCCTCCAAGCTTGCTTGCGCTCTTGCTATTAATGCTATCTTGAAGTTACTTGGGACTTTGGCAAGTTTTCATCTCTGTAAAGCAGCCTTCTCTTGTTCTTCGAACCGTATCCTTGGTACTGGTAGATAAGGCTGTAAAGACACTGCCTCAGGCGGTCACTGTCGAATTCCTCTATAAATGCCAGATCCGTACTCCTGGACTTCAGGCCAGCGAATCGCTGGTACTCCTCAAAGACGGCAGTCAAGCACCAGTTCTGAAATTTTCTCAAGCAGCCAACAAGACAGCCGGTCCGATGCTGCATTGAAGTAAGAAGATAGAACATGAGGATTGACTTTAAATAAACATTGAAGCAAATACTATCCGAGAAGTAAGAGCTGATTAAGATGCATATCAATTAAAACTAAGGGGTTCGTGGGCATAATGCATTCAGTTCGGTTATGATTTGAGATGCAAACCGAGGAAAACACGTATGTTCTGGATGCAATACAGAATATTTGTTCTTCGACAAGAATTCAAAAGCATACTATACAGTAGTCATCAGAAATCCCAAATTTAGAAAAAGCAAACCAACAAATGAAAATTCACAACCATCTTTTTTGGTAGAGCTTCCAGAGGTGAAACAAAGATAAGCCCGAAGAATACGTATACAATATAAAGCATAAAAATCCAGTCAAGTCAACAAAGAGTGAAGAGAAGAACATCGATGCAGTCAACAGGAGTTCATAGCTCAGACTATGATAGAAAGAGTAATATGGTAACACCAACAGATTGTAGTCAAACAAATGATGGAAAGTACAAAATAAAGATTCGCTAATCAAACCATAATATGGAAGACCAAAAACTCATTTAAATTCCTGAAAAATCTAATTATTCGATAAGCCATGGAACAGATGCGAAAATGAATCCAGAAAAGACGCCCCCATCAACATGCAGGTAATTTAAATATGCCATAATGCCACTGTTTAACTATTTGCCAAGCATCAGTCAACTAAAAATGTAAATTGGTCTTGGTAAACCTTAAGCAAAAGATATTTTGATAAATGATAACCAAAAGATGTAATTAGTTGAAAAAATTTAACTTTAGCATACCTTTCCGCGTTTGCAATGGATCAAAACTGGATGATTCCTCACATCTGGAAAACATCAACAGGTGCATATAAATTAGATATGTATTCATTTAAGACTATAGTCCAAAGGTGAAGAAAGAAATTGTTTCTGTTTATAATTCAGTACCAATTAAGATTTTCAGAGCCTCCATTATAGTACTGCTCGGAACTGATCCCTGCAGAAACATATTATCATCAGAAAAGAGTACCCAACAAGATATAAAATAAGGAAAAACCATCATTATATTCCGAGACATATTAACAGCATATTCTAAACCGAAGCATAATATTACGTCACTCAAGCACGATAAAGTCTGTACAGTTTCAATGCACGGAGAGATCACAAACAAATTCTCTGAACAAAAATTTAGCATGCATCCCGGTACCTCAACATATATTCACTCGTCCCACATTGTATGCTCAAACATGGAGGAAATACCATTAACACCCGAAATAGACTTGATTGCACGAAAAACCTTTATACAATAATTGACGCGATAATTAGCAAAAAAAATATTTAAATTAGATGTCAAATTCGAAACTACAGAGCACACGAAAACCCTTTGTACAATATCAATTCGGCAACTTAAACACTAAACATGACAAGAATTTCATAATTAGCGAAAACCAAATTTTCCAAAAGAGAAATTATTTATACCGTTTTGCCTTCGATTCCGAATTGGAAGAGGCGGATGTTGTTAGCAGCAAGAAACTTCAAGTTCTCTTCAGGATATGGCTCCAGACACAAATACCTGCAATAATAATTAAAAAAAATTCTATAAAACAAGTCACATTAATTATGCGATCTTCACTAGCCATAGAAATAATTGATTAATTAATTTATTAATTTCTATACAAATCAAATTAATCGAAAACAGAAATAGAAAAAACTGTTGCCAAGAATCAGAATTTTATTAAAATACACGAAAAATTAGAAATTAAAAGAAAGAAAAAAGAAACATGAAATTAAATTAAACAAGAAGAAGAAGGAGAAGAAGAAAATACTCACACAATGGATCGAAGATTTAGGGTTCGGAGGAAGGCGAAATTGTCGGGTTGAGGGAAACCGGATCTGTAAATGCCTTCTTCGACCATGGAAAAATTCGTCGGCGGCACCAAAACGTCGTCCTTCTCTCCTCCACCTCCTCCTCCTCCGCCAACACCGCCGCCGCCGCTACCGACTTCCATAATCAGACACATAGCTCTTTCTAACTCTCTCTCGCTCTGGAATGGACAGAGAGTCTCAGCGATTGAGAACACAAACACACACACACGAAGAATTTAGAGGGAAGAAAGTAGAAGAAGCCGAGAAGGAAACGGGAAGCCTGTAAACGGTGTCATTTGGGAGAAAAAAGGAAAAGCAGTTGTTGTTTGTTAGGATTCAGATTCTGGTGGGACCCACTAAAAAACCACAAATCTCTCTCTCTCTCTCTCTCTCTCTCTCTCTAGAATTCTAAAAACACACAAAACGCGAAAAACAGTTTTTCCAGCTCTTGCTCTTGGAAACTGAAAACTACTGGCCGCTTTATTTATACTGTTTCATGGATTTTTATTTTTATTTTTATTTTTATTTGGGGGAATTACACAAACTTCCCTTTAGTTTGATATAATTACACGGATAAATAAGGTTTAGACATATCAATACAAACCTCCCCTGACGTTTCATAAATGTTATATAGATATCCCCTGCCATCAACTCGAGACCGTTAGTATTTAACGGTCAACGGTATAAAAATTTAATAATTTAACAAACCTTATTTATATTTTAAAAATTAAAATAAATTTTTATTATATTAAATAATTTAATAATTTATTAAAAAAATTTAAAAATAAACTTAAAAAAATCAATGGACTAGATCTCATCTGGCCCATTACAAAAAAAAAGAAAGAAAAAAAATTAAAAAACTCATGGTTCCAGTTTTTTAGAGATAGAGCTTTGGCTCCAACTCAAATGGGAGAGCTCTATCTTCTAAAGAGATCGCCGGCACATGCTCGCCGAACCACTTGCCGGCAATTATTAAAAGCGAAGGATCCGATTGCATGCGATCTAGTCCTTCACTTAGAGATGAAGCCTCCATCTCTCTCAGATGTGAGAGATGGAGCCCAAAGCTCCATCTTAGAAGGTGATCGTCGGAGCGCACGCCGACGGTTATTAAAAGTGAAGGACCAGATTGTGCGATCTGATCCTTCATAGAAAGATGGAGCTTTACTCCGAAGGCAACCGGAGACGCATGCTCGCTGGAGCGCACACTGGCGATCCATCACTTTGATGCTCAGTGGTTTTAGTTCGATGGGTCAATTTGATTTCTTCAGTTCAAGTGTAATTTGGATTTGAACTTACTAGTGTAATTGGGTCCATTAAGTTTTAGCTATTACTTTCAATTTTTTTGATTTTGTTGTGTTGGATAACTCTTTCAAGCTTGGTAGATCTTGTGGATTGGGTTAATTTACATTGTTTGTATTAGTGAATTGTGGATGAAGAAGCGAGTTGCTGTTGAGGGAAAAAAAATCTAGAATTTGGAGATCAAGATGAAATGGTGAAAATAATAAAATTTGAAAGATGATGAAATTTGAAGGCTTGATGATGATGAAATTTCGAACATGATGCAATTTGGAGGTTTGATGAAAATGATGAAATTAAAAAAAATCTAATAGACCAGATGAGATTTGGTTCATTATATTGAGATATTTTTATTTTCATTTAATGGACCACTAGATTTTTTTAATTAATTATTTAATTATTTAATATATTAAAAATTTATTTTAAAATTTTTAAAAATATAAATAAGGGCATTTTAGGTGCTTTAAAACTTTTTGTACCATTGATCGTTAGATATTAACTGTCTCGAGTTAACGGTAGGAAATGTCCGTGTAATATTTAAGAAATGTTAGGGGGAGATTTGTGTTGATATATCTAAATTTTATTTATTCGTATAATTATATCAAATTATAGGGATTTTGTGTAATTTCCCCATTTTATTTATTTTTTAAGGAAAAAAGTGCTTTCCTCGGACGTGCTTTTTTTGTTGTTTGTCTGGCAAGGAAGAGATCAAATCAAAAGAGCGGTCAAATTTGGGGATTGTTGAATAAAATAATAATATATTTTCTAGTGGCATCAATTTTTGCATATTAACTTTTCGGTCGAAAGCCGACACACGATCCGGATATATATTCAACTAATCATATATTATTTTTATAATTTCGTATCGTTTAATGAGTAGAAAGATTAGAGTGGGATCGTTTAATTTGAATATTTCGCGTATAACTTTTAGTGAAAAGATAATATGTGACGACGTCGCTAGAATTTGACCAATCACATATCAATTTATATCCTCGTATCCCAAGGGGGAGGCTAGTAGGGGCTACGAATAATATATATAATTTAATTTTGAATTATTTTTACTTTAATTTTTTTTAATTATTATATTTTATTATTTTAATCTCTAAATATAATTTTGGGTCTCCGCACTGCCTGTATCGTTTATAAACTCATATTTTTATGAGACTGTCCCACACAAATTTTATTTCTAGGTTCTTTGAGATTTTATCACGTGATATATCTCTTATATTTATATATTGAGATTGTGGATTCGAGTCGTATCTCTCTTCTTAAATTCTGAATTAATTAAAATTGTTAAAAAAATGTTCTCTAATATTTTGCTCAATAACCATTTTAATCCCGAAATTTCACAAAAAGTGAAGGTAAAAGACTAAAAATTGTTTTTTTTTTCCACAAAATTTGCAAATTCTAATAAATGTTGAAATTATCTAAATCTTATGAATTCAACTAAAAGACTAGAAAACTCAATGTTAGAATTTTGTTTTTTTGTTTTTGGTCAAAGTAGTTAAATTTCCAAAATCTAGATTCTAGAAACAATAAATTTTTTCTTTTAAAAAAAAAAATTGACAAAAGAAACAATAATATGAACCACTAAAGATTGAATCCTCACCGGCTAAGATTTCTTATTTTGGAAAAGTCTAATATGTTACACCAAGATTTTTGGTGTCCAATTTTATATACAACAATATTCTATTTTTTTGTAAACTAGTGTATATAGTTAAAAATTATTAACTAAATTTTATAAATAGTAAAATTTATCATGTTTTTATCAAATACTTATGACTTTTCTTTTAGGTGATTAAGCTTAAATTACTTAAATCTTATGAGTTTTTTTTAATCGCATAATTATAATATTAATTATAAGTTCAATAACTAAATGCGCGTTCCCGATCATTTACCTCATAACGAAGACATCTACTCCTACAATACCATATATGCTAGTAATGTGCATAGTGAGACTTAAACTTAAAAATTATCAAACTATATTTACGTAAAATATTTTTTCTTATAAGATAATATTTTATTAAACAAGCATACAGTACATAGGTATTGATTGCTTACATGCAAAATTTAAAATTTACATTGACTTGAATTATTGAAATTTTGAAGGAATTTCTCTGAAATATTTATTAAAAACTGCCTTTAGAATGTTTCGAAACCGACTCCAATAAAACGATATTTTCTAAATTATATTCTTTTACCCATTATAATTTTTTTTTAAAATCATCTTGAAATTAAATTATATAAGTTCGGTCCGGATAACTACTCTCAACAATGGAAAACGAGAATTATTGGGACTAACAGCACGGACAACTACTTCCAATAACAAGACAGATCTACTCACATAATTGCGTTTTTATAGACAATTGTAAAAATATATATTTAGATGCCTACAAAAGGTATTGAACGTTGATGGTTTGGAGGAGTTTATGACCTCCATTAGTTTTTAAGAAAATGTAAAAATATATATATATATATATATATATATTAAAAATTATTAGTTATTCAACGAGGCACGTGCGTTAATTTACAATACCTATTTATTTTTTTAATAATTCACATGAATAATTGTCAAGTTCAATGTTTTAATCTTTATAACGTAAGATTTTTAGCAGTCATATGATAAAACTAGGTGGGGCGGTTTCACAAGAATCCTATTTTATTACCACTACACGTGTCTATCTATAATGGAAGTATTACGGTCACTGACGCGATATCCTGATTTTTAGACCGGACTATATCAATTTTTCACATAGGTAGTCATAGTACAAGGTTGGCAAAGTTTTTACTTTTGACTTTTATTTAAAAGTGGGGGAATTTTTAAAGCTTAAAAGTTTTTTTTTTGGAAAATTCAAACACTTTCAAAAAAACTTTTAGTTTTAAAAAGTCAAAAACAAATTCCGAAAAGACTTGCTAAATAAGTCATAAATATGTCTATGCCTATGAATACGGTTCCGCTTGAGAATCATAGAACTTTCTAATCAAATTGATCAACAACACGTAACGCAGTTGCAGTTATTCGGCCAATTGTATATATTATCGAGGCACATTTTATCTCTTATGTAAAATAATTTTGATAAGACCGTCTCACTTAAATTCTTCTATACCGGGCGTCCTAGGTTCAAATTGAATTGTGAACAATTATTAACTATTATCTCCTTTTATTTGGGAATGATCTTTGGATATATATACTGTCTTGCGTAATTTGATCGTGAATGATTGTTCAGGATAATTTTGTTTTTTTTGACTCTTTCAGCAGGTTTGAATACATTATCAATCTTTCAAAAAAAAAAAATAATAATAAAATATCAATAATTGTTACTTGATTTTTGGGTTATTCAATTAAGGGGACACATGTGTTAATTATAATAATTAACCTAAATAATTATCTCTTTAAAAAAAAAAAAAAAAAAAAACTTGTCTCAATCTTATCTACTCTTCTCAATAAATGAGCTTTTGTATTTTATTTTTTATTTACCGATTTATAGCAAACCCTAAGATTGGTTGATTAAAATATTAACAATAAATAATTATACTTAGTACATAATATTTGAATATAAAAACAACAAATTAGAGGCTGATTAATTTAACTATAATTTCTTTTATTTTTATATAATAAAATAATATATATATATTTTTTCAAAACTATATTATGCAGTTACAAATACTTGACTAATTTCATATATTATCAAGACACTTTTTATCTACTATGCCAAATGATTTTGATAAGACCGTTCCACTTGAATTTTTCTATGGACTTGATTCACTGGATTTTAGAAGTCTCCTTTTAACTTTTTGAGCTCAAAAATTTATTTTGTAGTGTTTGAATTTTTTAAAAAGAATAACTTTTAAATTAATAACTTCTAAAATTTAAAAGTTTATTTTAAATAAAATAAAAATATATAATTTTAAAAAAAAAAAACTTTTAATAAGTTAAAATCTCAAAATAAAGGTCCTGCCATGACTATATATATATATATATATATATATATATATATATATATATATATATAGAGAGAGAGAGAGGAGTCATAGCTCAAATTCAATTGTGAACAATTATTGACTAACATCTCTTTTCACTTGGGAATGTTAATTGATTTTGACACTTGTTGCTTTTAATCCTTTTTAGAGAATATCTTTATCTCAATTTGAAGTATTCAGCAATTCTTATGAACTCAAAATTCATTAGAAAAAAAGTATACTTAGATTAATTAGATAGAAAATAACATAATTATAGTATTTAAATTATAGGTTGATAGAATTTATAATACGTTAACAGCCCTCTCACGTGTAACATAGATACGATAACAAATTCTGAACCAATAGTAAACTTCCCCTACCATGTAACGTATGCATAAATAAGAAATCAAGAGGAAGGATGAGAGACGGTTTAAACTCGAAACCTTCTGATTCTGATACTATCAGTAACCAAGAAACCTAAAAAGTTAAACTAATAATAAATAACACAACTATAATATTTAAATTATAGGTTGATGTAAATTGTAAAGTATTAATAATATTAAATATAATTTATAATATATATATATAAATATTAAAAAAGTTACTCATAGTTGAAAGTCATGTACACAAATTCCAAAGTAAAGTATTCTTTTTTTTTTTATAGATAATATATACAAATATAGGCCAAGCTGGGCTTTCTTGCACACTTTTTTGCACTAATTAAGTAATTAACAAAGGCAATTAGCAGGCCGCCCATGCGGCAGCCTCTGATTTATTTATTTATTTATATATATTTTTTAACATTTAATTTATTGTTTTTTAACATTCAAGTATGTGCTAAGTATAGTTATGTATTTATTGTTAATATTTTAATTAACCAATCTTAGGGCTCGCTAGAAATCAGTAAATAAAAAATAAATAAAAAAGCTCATTTAGTAGATAAGATTGATACTCTTTTTTGTTTTCAAGAGATAAAGTAACAATTATTGATACTTTTATTATTATTATTAATATTTAATTATTTTTTAAAAGAATATAATTATAAAATTAATAACTGTAAATACTTATTTAAATTAATAACTAAATATACGGTTCGAATATTTATTCTTCTAACGGGAGATATCTACTCCTATAATAAGGAAAAAAAACTACTCACACATGCTGGTAAATTGAGATTTGGACCCTCATTATAAGGTGATAGGAAAATACACTAATCACTCGAGTTATAAGTGGATGTGCATTATTAACATTTACTTAAACGCGAAAATAATAGTTATAAACTTGAAGTTATAATATAATTTGTTAAAGAAATCTAAGGTGATGAGAATTCTCTAATTTATTTAATGATACATGTAAATGTATATTTAACCGAGGACACGTGAGTTGAATAAAGCTATCATAGTACAAGTTAGAGATTTCAAATTTAAAATTCGTTATAAAATTTTTATGCATCATATTAATGCGATGACAATTTAATTTTTTCATTAAACAATTTAAAATTATTTTATCTTGTTTCTTTAGATGAATAATTTATATTTATATTTATTTTTAATATATTATTATATAATTTTTTTTATAAAAAATATAAGAAAAACTAAGACTTTTTTTTATTAAAAATGTAAAACGGGTCGTGCTTAGCCGACACAATTTATTGGATCTTGACTATTGTCAAGTTAATTCTGAACAATTTATCTACTGATGACTGACATAATTTATTGAATCTTGACTAATGTCAAGTTAATCCGGAACAACAAAACTTAGCACGTGGATATCACATGGTAAGATTAAATTATTATTATTATTTTTATTATAATATGATAATATTAGCACATAGGATATATATATTAATCCAACCTAATAGCAAATCCTATCGAATTGAAGAGAGTTTGTACAAAACTCCGGGTCAGATTGTTATTGTACCTGTACCCGGTCCGACCAAATTTACACTTATATTTTAGCTAGTTTAAAAAAGAAAAATAAAAAAAGATTGTTGTACTGATTTATTTATTTAATTGTTTATATATTATTTGGCAGGCCATTGATAGCAGTGAAACCCACTTCTAAGGAAAGTTGATGAAGGCCTGGCTCATGGGCTTCTACTTTATGGGCTTGCACTTGGGCTTGATTCTTTCTATTATAAGTTTGTTGAGACTTACCGAGATTAATTATTAAATACGTGGTCCAGATATCTACTCCAATAAGCAGAATACATCTACTTTTATAATACATGAAAAAAAAACTCCTCACACGGTAAATATCTATTAGTGAGACTTGAATCCCTACCACTATGATAAATGGAGAAGTACACTAATCACTTGAATTTTAAGTGACTGCAGCTTTCCCTACTATATTGGTTTCTCTTTTTCACATGTCATTAAATTGTTTGTGTATAAAAATCGAATAGAGGGTACTAGTTAACTAGTTTTATTGGTGCAATCTCTTGTAATTATATAGGTTTTGCAAGGATTAAGTCCCAGTTTGGTAAAAATAATTACTGTTAACTATACTTACCTGTGGAAAAAAGTTTGACAACTTTTGGAACACTAAGGATGTGTTTGTTGTGTATGATTAAATTAGACTATTTTTGTGACATTGAATTAGATTGAACTAATTAGTACTGTTATGTGTTTAGTGCGGTACAAATTGGATTAAAAATAGTATTATCTCTTATTTAGTATATTATGAGAGATTGAATAAAAAAAACTAATAAAAGTCAAATTATTTAAATTAAATATAATTTTTTTAATAATAATTTTTTTTTAAAATTTTTTTTTGAACAAATTGTCCCAAGGTTTGAGGCAAGACAATTTGTCCCGCCTCGGCTTGGCAGCTGCATAGCTAATCCTATGCAGATGTCAAATACATGACATGCGCAAGATTGGATTTAATCCAATTCCAATCCTATCTTGCATAATAAACGCGTCCTAAAACGACAAGTTTCATTCCTTTTTTTTTTTTAATACTTGCATTGTCAAAGCATATATCCAACCATTGTAATTCTTAAAATAATTACCATTTACTATGGTGAATTGTGGAAAAAAAAAAATTAACAACTTCCTGAACACTAAAACTATACGATTCACTCTCTCTCTCTCTCTCTCTCTCTTTTCCTCTTTTTTTTACATTTGCATTTTTAAAGCCTCACTACAAAAAAAAAGTAGTTTTCTACTACGGGTTTTGCCCGTTATCAAAAGGTTGTCTACTATTGGCAAGGTGCCTGTTATGGATGAAGTTGTGATGGAAAATGAGCTTTCCAATTGCAAAGCCCGAAAACCGTAATATATATATATATATATATATATATATATATATATATATATATATATATATATATATATATATATATATATGAAAATGCAACACAATTAGAAAAGCAATTTTTTTTTATTTTTATTTTTTGTTTTTTCCAAGTAGTAATCTTCATACAAAACCAACCACTTCACATGCAAACTTGAAGAATTCATACACCAAAATATGTGATTTAAATATACATATATGTATGTATGTATATACCTACTACCAATATATCAATCTTATAAGCTAATTATCATTTTATTTTCTTAAGTGGAAGCAGCAGTAGTAGCAGCAGCAGCAGTAGTATTAACAAGAGGCAGATGATGATGAGGATGATGAGCTTGAGCCTGAGCAGCCATGGCAATCTGAAACTGGTCCATAGAAACAGAAGGAGGAAGACTAGTACTTCTAGTGAACGGTTGATGATCATCAGGAGATATGAAACTGTCCCACCCTTTGATTGGATTATTATTATTATTATTATTTGTTGTAGAACCATCAAGGCCTATGTGTGTCACATGCTTCACATCTGTTGGAAACCCTATTTCCATCTCTCCTTCCATTTCTTCTATATCTTCGTCCCTGTCTGCTACAAGTAAAAAAATTTTAAAAAATTAATAAGATCAATTATATAATTATAAAAAATAATTAGCATAGTGGAGGAAGAGAAAAACTTCAATATATACGTCTAGATGTATACTTTCAATCCACTCAATTCATATTATGATGCGGTATGAATATCTTATGTTATTAATTATTCATATCACGTGGTATGATTTGAATGGATTGAACATATACGCTTAATGTATTAAAACATTTCTCGTGAAGGAATGTTGATACAT
Source organism: Xanthoceras sorbifolium (assembly GCA_003430845.1). Classification (NCBI taxonomy): domain Eukaryota; kingdom Viridiplantae; phylum Streptophyta; class Magnoliopsida; order Sapindales; family Sapindaceae; genus Xanthoceras; species Xanthoceras sorbifolium. The sequence continues at coordinate 4,129,624 of CM010619.1, read as the reverse complement.
GCTTAAGTATGTTTCCATTTAAATTGCATTTTAGTAACTAATTTGGAAAGAATTAATCATTCTTTTTCAACATATCAATTTCATACATATATATACATGCATATACGCACACATATATATAGTATCTTTTACTTTAGTATAATGAGCATTTTTTTTATTAAATTTCATAAAATTTAATTTATTTTGATGAGATTTTTTTATACATTATAATTAAATAAAAATATACATATTATAAAAAATTTAAAAAATTTGTGTACTGATGAACCATTTTTTTCCGATATTTTCGTATTTTTTAAAATATTTTATTTTTAAAAAAGTCGTAGAAAAATAGTTCTATAACCAAAAAATTTTCAATTTTTTTCACAAGTATATTTCATTCTTTTTATAATTCATACAAAAAAATTAAAATAAATTCCATTATATTTCTTTAAGTCCTTAAAGTGTAAATTATAAAATGTTCTCATTATAAAATTTATATATATATATATATATCAAATGTTTATAACAGTTATCCCCATAAAAAAGCACATCAAGTGTTTTTTAATAAATAAAAATTTATTTAGAACTATATTTGTTTATATTAAATAAATAAACTATCAAATGTTTTTTTTTCTTGAAAACACTTTAAAATATTCCTACAATTTTTATTTTTTTCCTTCCTGAAAAAGCTTTTTAATAAAACACTTTCAAACAAACCCTAATTTAAGAACATGTTTGTCACCCTGTCTAAAATTATTATATACAAACAAAAATAATTATTATTAATGCAATACTAAGCTTCAAAGTAGCATTGTAGACCATGTTCTTTCACAAAAAAAAAAACAACAATTATAAATAAAAATCAATTAAAAAAATATATTTGATGGCTTACCAAATAATTGAGAGAAGTTTTTGAAGCCTTTGAATAGCCTATTAAATCCATTGGATATGTCTGGCTTTGGAATGGCATGCAACCTTAAAGAATTCTTCATGCTTTCTGCATCATGACTTGATAAACTTTCTTCATCATCTTCTCCATTTCCTACACAAAAATATGTAAAAATGGGAACTTATATAAATTTGAGTCGCGATCCAGAAACAGTTTTCTGAAAATATCATATATATTTGAATTCTGTATCAAACGTAACGTCGTGTAAGTAAAAATGAAAGAGGGAGCCAGAGAGAGAGAGAGAGAGAGACTTGTTGGAGGTGGTTTTGGTGATGATCTTCTAGGTTGCGGATGATGAACAGCAACAGCAATGCTTGATTCAGAGACACAACCAATAGAGAACGGAAGCAGAACAAATCTTTCCATTTTGTCTCTCATCATTGCTTCATGAACAGCAGCTCAAAGAGAGAAATCAACAATAAAAAAGACACACAGAGAGATATATATATATATATATATATAGAGAGAGAGAGAGAGAAGAATAGTTGTTGAAGAAGAAATAATATTTTTGCAACGATGGATCAAGTGGGATTGGTTTGTTATAATGGTTGGGTTGTGTCTTTGTTATCAAGTTACAATTATATTATTATGTATAGCAAAACATTAAAGTCAAGATACAATTGAGTCATAGTTTGGTAGAGACCAGAAATAATGAAATATGTTTTTTTTTTTGGGATTCAATCATACACTAATTGTGGTGGACTATTAAGATAGTCTACTGATCTGAATTCGGTTGAGTTTTGAATGATCTTATGACACGTGAGTGATTGTTTCGATGATAAATAGTCGCGATGTATTCCTTTTTTATGTTTATGTTTGTTGGGTTGAGCTAACTTTTTTTTTGAAGAGTAAAATTATAAAATCAAGAGCAAGTCTATCGAGACCTATCGAGATAAATCACTAAACGCGCGGCCCAGAAATTTACTCTCAGAATAACGGGAGAAAACTATCCACATATACTGGTAAATTCATATGACAAGACTTGAACCCTTACCAATAACATGGAAGAGAGGTATATAAACTACTTGAGCTGTGTGGATAATATATGGTCGAGATCCGTTTCTTCTAAATATCTTTCTGTATTAATTACTCATTATATATAGGATTATCTGTAGATCTGAACGAACATTGATTCTAACACGTAAAATGAAGTATACATTGAAGTTGATAGATAGGTATGTTTGGACGTGTGTAAACAAATATTAATTGGTCAATGGTGAAGTTTAACCTAATAACTATCCAAATCCATGTATGTTTTTTTATTGGACATGCAATCATATAAAATTAGGTGGGACTGAAATTTTAGCCTAAACCTCTCATTTTCTTTCCAAGCAATAAACTTTTTTCCAATTTAAGATTCTATTGTGGTGGTCTCCTACCTTCATTTGTCTCTCTTGTACAATAAGCCACCATTTCCATTTTTTTTTATTTTTTGTTGGGGGGTGTTTACTTAATTTGAACTCTACCCCATTTGGAAGTAGTGCAACCCAAGCTATCTACAAATATTATTTTATGGCTTGAAATTAAAGAGGTAATGGTGATGGGGACCAAATCCAACATTTCTTGATTCTAAAGAAGTATAATATGATTGATTGTTGACAAAATAATAATAAATAAATAAATGAATTTGTTGGGGGAGAGATGTATTTTTTGGTATTGGATATTTCTATTTGAGAGTTTGAGTAAAAAATAAAATAAAAAATCTGTGAGAGAATTTCTAGAATTCTTATATCAATTCAGCAGCGATATATTAATTCAAACTTGAAAAAAAAAATTCACTTTACTTGCCTTGGTATATATAACTTTAGTGGCATATCAAAGGAATTCAAAAAAAAATTTAAGAAATTAATGTGTTGTTTGGTTTTATTTTTAATTTAAAAATAAAAATAAATGTAAATTTGTTTGTTTATGTATCTTCGTAAATAAAAAATAATGTTTTTAAATTTATAATTAAAAAGTTAAAATAATAATTTATTATTTTTCATCGTTTTTAAAAAATAGTTTTCAAAATAAACCATAGTTTCTTCCTTCATACAACTATTTTACCCATTTTGAAAAATAATACCAAATACATTTGTATCATTTTCAGTTTTTAAAAACTACTTTTAACAAATTTTACCAAATACGTTTCTATTTTTAAAAACATTATTTTTAAAATATGATATTCATTTATAAAAATATTATTTTAAAAACGATACCAAACGCGCCTACACATTTGACATAGAATCCAAATATAATTCTTAGTTTTTGAAAACAATGAATTTAGAATAATAAAGAAAAAAACAATGCATTTGATTAAGTTTTTGGATTGTTTTGAAAAAAATAGAAAGTATTTTTTAATGCAATTCAAAAGCATACTCAAGTATTTTTTTTGAATCGGAAGAGTGAAAGATTTGAACTCAGGATCTCAACTTCGTTGAGATGTGTGATTACTATCAGGCTATACTCACGACCAACTGAAATTTAGTTTATTTAAAATACTAAGAATCAATTAAAGTTTTTGAATGATATCATAATTTAATTTCTTTTTTTTAAAAAAAAAAATTTAGAACCACAAAATAAAATTGTACATCCGATTTGTAATTTTGTTACTAAAAATTTGTAAAAGAAATTAAAGTTAATTTGAGCTTTGACATCAATGATTGAAATGCACCTAATCATAAGAAATTGTAACTAACCAAAAAAAAAAAATTAAAAAAATTAATAATGTAATTGTTGTAACTACCATTTATTTCTATATATGTCTTTTTTTTTAAGAAATTTATTTCTATATATATACACACATGTAACACAATCAATCATTTGCTATAAGAAAAATAAAATATTATTGACAACTTTTATCCAGAAATATTTTATTTGATTTAATAATATGAAAAATACATGTTTAAGAAACGTTTTTCATTGTTGGCAAAAAAAAAAAAAAAAAGGTTTTTCGTTTCTGATGTGGTGGTCAACATACAATTCTCTCTCTCTCTCTGTATATATATCAATAAAACAATTAATAGCCAACTAGCATTGGCAAATCTCAATAACAATTTGAAGATTTGAATAAACAATTATGTTACGATCTTTGATTTTTACCTACATGTTTAAGTTTTTAAGTCAAACAGTAACTTAACGAGGTATTAATGTCAATTTTACCGGGATATGTCGCGTGCAAAATCCCCATGTGAGGTTCGTATCTAAACTTGGCCGACATGATAAGTCAGTCGATCTTGCATGAGCTTAGTAGTTCATTGATTTTGCACGTGAGATGATTTTTAGTTGGTTTCACCAGTAATCTCCACAAGAGCAGCGACCATGCTTGAAGTGATGAAACCGGCGAATGTCTCTCACGATTACTTCCCGACCTAAAAGCTGAGACGTACGCTTGATAAAGGTATGGCAGTCAGTACAAACGCGGAGGTTCTTCATTATCCGGATGGGCGTCCCACACGGTGTGCTGATGATGCCATATACAAGCGCGAGTTTTTCACTGTGGTGACCAAGGAGCACTTCTCCTTGTTCTTCTTCTACGTCCTGCATCACCATCTCTACGTCAGATGAGTACCCAATTTCCTTTAATCTTCCGATTAGCTTGTCCAAATACGAATATATCTCCGTGACCTGAGGATGAGACCTATCTCCCGCGACAAAAGTGTGGACGAGATCCTTAAGCTGGATCCAAGATTGACCAGGGTGCTTTCTAACCCCTCTCTGTTGCATCAAACTCCTTATTTTTGCTGCCTCTTCCCATTTACGTTCAGCAGCAAACATGTTCGATAGCAAAATATAAGGTCCTGATTCAAACGGTTCAAGTTGGAGTAGCTTTTCTGAAACCCACTTCGCCGTTGAAAAATCTTTATGCAGTCGACAAGAAGATAAAAGTGACCTCCAAACGGCACTCAGATGGGAGAGACGGTTATTATAAATGAACTCCTTTGCCTCATTCAAGCGACCAGCACGACCATAAAGATCAACCATGCAAGCGAAATGTTCAAATCTGGGCATTATGCCATAAGCTTCTTCCATCAGCCTAAAATAGTCGCAACCTTCTTCGAGCATCCCTGCATGGCTACAAGCAGTTAAAACCCCAATAAAAGTAACCTCATTTGGTGTAACTCCCTTCTTCATCATGTATTCGAAAAGCCTAACAGCCTCCCTCCCCTGCCCATGTAAAGCACAGCCAGATATCATTGAAGTCCATTGCACAACGTTTGGGTTGTCAGTTTGTTTGAAAATAATCCACGCATCATCCAAGCTTCCACATTTAGCGTACATGTCAATTAATGAGGAACTCAAATGAGCATCAACTTTGTGTCCAACTTTCGTAATGTAGGCATGCATCTGTCGACCAAGTTCCAAAATCCCAGCATTGGCACAAGCAGAGACGATGCTTGTAAGGCTGAATTTGGACACCCAAACTTGTTCACGTACCATAGAGCTAAATGTTTTAAAAGCATCTTCATATTCACCATTCCGAACATACCCAGAAATCATCGAGCTCCACGAAACAATCTCTGCTTCACAAGAAATCTTAGAATTTCGCGTTCTCAAAAATTCCCCAGATATTTTTCGAAAGAGTACATGTGCCTTTTCCATTTCCCCGCATTTGCAATACATATCTATCAGTGAATTCCTTATAAACCTGTCATCTTGAACACCAAATGTCAAAACAAGGCCATGAATCTGTCTTCCTAATTCCACGTTCGATAGAGAAGAAGCCAAATTGAAAGCAATGCAGAAAGTGACTTTGTTGAACACATGTCCACTACTAATCATCCGATAGAGTAGCTCCAATGCAGTTCCCTGCAACCCATTTTTCATGAGCCCGTCTACGATTGTATTCCAACTCACAACACCTTTTTCGGGCAATCTCTCAAACAAATCAAGAGACCTCTCCACCTCCCCAATCTGCAAATACGCACCCACCATAATATTCCACGACACGTTATCTCTATCTTCCATCAATTCGAACAACTTCTTCGCATAATCAAAAGCCTCACATTTCACATAAAGATCAAGAATTGAATTCTCCAACGCGACATCCAAACCGATCCCACTTGTCACTATCCATCCGTGGACACCCTTCCCCATTCTAAGCTCATACAAACCAGAACAACACTTCAACACACAAGACAACGTGAACTTGTTAGGCAAAACACACTCATTTTGCATTCTCCTAAAACAATCCAGCGCCTCTGAGAAAGAACCAACACGGGCAGAACCCGACAACAGAACCGTCCACGTCCGGACGTCTCTATCGAGCATTTCATCGAACAACTTGTGCGCGCAATTAAAATTCAAATATACCACATAGAGATTCAGAAGACGGTTACCCACTTGCAGATTTTGCAGCAGAGAACCGTTCTTGATCAAATTCGCGTGAAGGGTTTTGATTCTCGACTCGTTTGTTGAATCACCATTGACAACAAGTGAAGAATGTTGAATGTGCAAGAAAGCGAATTTGTATGTGTTGATGAGATTTCTTGTTAGATGATGTGGATGCTTCAAATACTTACAAGTCCATCTCATTTTACACTTTTTTAGTACTCAAAATTGACACTGTCAAAACTAAAAAGAGAAAAAAAGAAATTAATCAAATAAATAAATAAAATTCTGGTTTTTTTTTTTTTTTTTTTTCAAAAATCAATTCTGGTTTGTGTTTGGTTGGGGAGAAAATACAAATAAGATGGAAACTGAAATGAAGTTCAAAGTTGTTAGCTTCAGGCGGGAAAATTAGATTAACATGTTTCAATATATGGAAAATATTTTGATTTTATATTTTTTAAAATTTATTTTATTTAGTAATTTTTAACTTTTTTTATTCTTTATCTTTTTTTAAATATTAATTATTTTAATAAAATAATTTAATTTAAATTTTTTAAGGGGTTTTATATTTTTAAGTTAGTATAATTTAGTATAATATTATTTTATTAATTTTTTTCTATTTATTTATTTTTATTATATTTTAATTGAAAGATAAAATTGTAATTCTATTACTTGAATTCTTTAAGTACAAAACTGTCTTTTAAAATTTGTTATAATTGACCGGCAAAAAGTTAATCAGAATGATCAATTTGATCTATTTAGAAAACTTTAGAAACTATGCGAATTAAAAATAAAAATGTAAGTAAAAAATTGATGTTTCGTCAAAAAATAGAAACTAAATTAAAATTTTTCCTCAAATAAAATAAGGAGTAAACAATGTCTATCTCTTCTTAGGTTTGCTCAATTATAGGCGGAGTTAACTTTTTAGTTTATTGACAAAGACCTTCCCTCTTTTGAATTTGTTCAATTACAAGCAGAGTCAACTTTTAGCCACCTCTTCAGTTTTTTGACAAAGATTTCCCCTGATTAACTGTTACATTTGATCAAGTTTTAGTAAGGACAGGAGAGGTGGTTATCAATAAACAATAAATTTGTCTCCGCTTGTAATTGGCAAAACTTCAAAGGAGTTCCATACAATTAGCTCTAAAATAAAATTGCAAGTATTGTAGGTCTAACCAATTTTTGGCCTAGAGAATTAGCCAAAATAGATAGTGTTTTTTTTTTTTTGAGAACTTTTATTTAGTCTAACGTTTGAGCATCATTTTTTATATATATATTTTCTTTTTTAGTTCGCGTGGTTCCTCACGTTTTCTAAACATATAAAATTGGTCATTTGACCAACTATTTGACAGTCCAAAATAGATAGTGTTTTTTTTTTTGAGAACTTTTATTTAGTCTAACGTTTGAGCATCATTTTTTATATATATATTTTCTTTTTTAGTTCGCGTGGTTCCTCACGTTTTTTAAACATATAAAATTGGTCATTTGACCAACTATTTGACAGTCAATCATCACAAATTTTTTTTAAAAACAATTTTGCCAATGAAGAATTGAATTAATAGAATTATAATTTTACCTTACAATTTAAATAGTATAAAAATAAATAAATAGAAAAAATTATAAAATAATATTAAGATGAATTATAAAACCTTAAATATATAAAACTTGTTAAAAAAATATATTCAAATTATGTTATTTTATTAGAAAAAATTAATATTTAAAAAAGTAAATAATAAAAAAAAAGATTAGAAACTGTTAAAGAATTAAAATAAAATAAATGGAGAATTAAAAAAAGTAAAGGAAATATTTTTATTTTTGTTTTTGTTTGAAATATTTCTTTTAGTTTGTTAATTCTCAATTTTATTTATTTTATTTTATTTTTGACAATTTTTTATTTTTAAAATATTAATTTTTTTAATAATTTAATTTAATTTGAATATTTTTTAATAAGTTTATATTTTTAAAGTTTTATAATTTATTTTAATATTATTTTATTTATTTATTTATTTATTTATATTATATTTTAATTAAAAAATAAAATTATAATTCTATTAATTCTTAAAGGGTAAAACTGTCAAATAGTAGTGGTTGACTGTCCAACTATTAATTAAAGGATTAATTTAATCTATTTAGAAAATGTAAAGGATTACGCAAACTAAAACAGAAAAAGGAAGTAAAAAAATAATATTTTATAAAGTCTGATGGCGACTCGAATTTAATATATTATCAAACTAAATGAGGAGCGTACCATCCAACCATATCTGTCCATGATCCAACTATGTACTGTTTATTTTTAAGAACACTTTTTATTTCCTTCACTGTTGAGAGTTAAAATTTAATTCTGAAAATAAATATTTAAATAAAATAATAATTTTTTCAACATATAAAAGTCTGTGTGGTCAAACTATAATATTTTTAAATTATTTTTTTGGTAAAATTATAAGTTTAATTGTTTAATTATATGTCAATTATAAAATGGTCTTTTATCATTTTCTAACACATTTAGCTGTGAAGTGAAATAATTAAATGAACTAAATTGATATATTTTTTTAAAATCTAAAAACCGCAGAGTGAAAATAGAAACATCCGTAAAAAAAATATATAATTTTTATAAATGCAACTCAGAAAATAACATGCAAGCTTCAGGTTTCACATTTCAACTTTCAAGCCACATTTTCAAGTTTCTGCAAAGATAAGTGATCAAGAAAACCATCTAAATACATTTATACGTAAAAAATATACAAAAGAATATGAAGAAAATTCTGGTGTTTAACCAATTAGTATAGAAGCTGTCCGACGTTAACGTAACAACAAAAAAGAAAAAAGGAAAAAAAAAAAATTTTGATGAGCTTGAAGGCTCTCAAAGAATCAGATTAGCCTACAATAATATGAAAACTTATTATAGGGGAGGATAGAAATATGAAGAGAGTGAAAAGCAAAGGAAGAGCAAGCCTCCTATTGTGGCAACTGTGCCTTGTGAGATCTTGGATGCTAGCATGCTTCCTCCTACCACAGCCACTGATGTACAGATTGTGTGTCCTATTGTTGCTCCAATTGCGACTCCAACAGCGTTTTTGTGTGTTGCGAGCTGCAGAAACAGAAGTTATTGTTCGAACAAGTCATAGGAATCCAGTGCAAGGCTGTGACATAGTATGTAAGGATTACATATCAACAGCATATTTTTTCATATTTCTATAACTTATGATACTCACGTGCAGCATGAAGCGAACATATCATCTGCTAATTAAGATAATGTGTTAAATGTGTTCTGGTTAGGTAATGTATCATATCTAGCAATATATGGGCTATTGCATTAGACGACAAAGGTGCAATACTTGATAAAGGAGCAAGTAATCATGAAAGTAAAACGTTAACTTACAGCAATTGTTGCTATCTGGCTACGATCTCCCCACTCTGCTAGAAACGTCAAAATGAATGACTACATTTAGAAAAAAAATACTTTAGTGAGATAATAATCAGAGGGCTAAAATTCAACGAAGTTGAAATTAAGAACCTCACAAAAAAATAAAATTAAGCACAATCAACTAGCGCAAGCAAAGAATTACTCATCAGCATTTAATAAGCTAAATTTCATGACCAAAGAGTTGATTTCAATGTCCAGTTCTCAATTTCTACCTCCAAATATATGGGTGTACAGAATCTTGAAAAGACACGGCGATAGATTGTTTTCCCTTGCCCAGCCTCAAGTTTCTCTTCCACCTGAACAAGTGAATGACAAGAAAATTCAAAATAAGAATAGAACCAAATTTGTCAAAAAGAACAAGATCAAACAACCAAAAAGTTATATGTGATTCATCTTTCAATATAATATCACAAACAGCAGGCAAAAGAGTAAGGAAAAGAATTACAATGAAAACAACGAGAAAAGAAGCAATGAAAAGAATTCAGGATCTTGTATTAACTTCTGAACTTCAATACGAAAGGACAGACACTTATAAACCAAGGAGGTTAAGCATGAATAGTAGAATATTGAGCTTCATGGCTCGTGACATCACATTTAAGTTTAACAATCAGAGGCAGCCTGCTAATCGACCCACGTACTGCAGTCTATATGCAACAAGAACTTTCTCTTCCAGCTTTGGGATTAAATACCAGTGAAAGGCAAAAATACATCTATTAACTTGCACATTTTTCATTTAAGCATTTATATTGACAGAGAAACTTGAACAGGCAGCAAAAGTCGTTTTAACATTGAGAATCAACAAGCATCTTGGCCCTCTAATTTAGCAAGAACTTTTTCTAGCAGCTCAAATATAGTAAAAAACCCATCAACACAAACATAACAAAAAAATTAAAATGAAACGTAATTAACAAATGTGTTACCATTTAAAGAAAAAATTTAAAAACAAATCTAGGCCTATCAATTCAAATATGAGAATTAGAAAGAAAATGACAACTGTGTAGAGCCATGGACTAGAAACGCCAACTTTATCCCAAATATACATATTAACCAGTAATGACTGCAGGAAATACATACTTCTTCCATTTCTTTCTTCTGATTTGATTTTGAATCTGACCTCCAAGCTATGTACAGTAACCGCAGCCCAAAAAACGCATATAGAACTGCATATGGAAAGAACAAAATTCATAGATTATAATCCCTTCATCTAATGGCCAACTCTCAAATTATCCAAAAATAAAATATGATAAAACACTGTAGTATAGAGACAAAACAAACCTGAGAGCACAAAGCATCACATTTCAAGAGAACTCGTATAAAGACACATGATATATTGAGTTTGGTTCCATCTTTTATAAACATTTTCTAACAAATTAATTATATGATTACAGCTAATCACAATAACAACAAAAGAAATATACAATTAAGCCACAGAATTTGACCACATCCTGAACAAAGCTAAAGCCAACAACAACCAATCCAAAAAGTATATTGTAGAAAAAGAAAGGGAGGGAAGACAGGATGCTGATTCTGATAAACTAATTACAGCAACTAAAGAGTTATATATCATATAAAGACTTCCTAAGTGTAAAGGGGCACAATCAGCAGCCCCAATTTATGAAATAACTTCTTTTTTTTTTTTGGAAAGGGGTATAAGTACAATATTAATAATTGCCGGGACCTACCGAAATTAATCACTAAACGCGCGGCCCGAATATTTACTCCCATAACGAGAGACATCTACTCCCACAATGAGGGAAGAAAACTACCCACGCATGCTGGTATATGCATGGTGAGAATTGAACCCCTCACCACTGAAGTGGGAGAGAGGTGCACTAACCACTTTACTACAAGTGGATGTGCAATTTATGACATAACTTATTACACAAATTTTTAACCCTCAAATCAAGTTTATTTAAATGGTTAAATTAATTATAACTCTTTATCAGAATAACTCTTATACACAATAACTTTCTCCTCCCTTTTTCTTTGTATTATAAACAGTGAAGCATTTTAGTTATACAAATGGATATGACTACGAAGGTATAAAGTTTTTTTAATTAAAAAACGGAAGACGTTTGAAGAGAGTGGAGAAAAGAGAGGAGAAAGAAAAAAAAAGGAAAAAGGTGATACATTAGAATATAAAGAAGGGAAAGGAGGAAAGACAAAGTTATTGTATATAAAAGTCATTCTCATCAACAGTTGTAATGAATCCTAACCATTAAAATTAACTCGATCTAAGGGTTAAAATTTTGTGTAAAGACTTGTGACATAATTTGGTGCTGTTGACCCTACCCAAAAACTAAAACAACTTAAAATAAGGGACACAATCAATCTAAGAACTAGCAAAAGTGTAACCACCAATGAAAACTAAACAATGCAAAACTAAAAAACCATGTATGATGACGATAAGCAGATAAACAACAAGCTAACATAACAACAGAATGGTACTCAGACAATGAAGAGAAAGAAAACAGCTAGAAGTAGCTAAGTAGAAGAGGGCAGAAAAGGAAAGAATATGTGTACCTGTAGCTGCACTATTTGTATGCTTCCTTGATATCAAATTCGGCACAATCCTACCTAGTCCAGTAGAAAGTACCTAATTGACATGTACAACAACTTTAACCTTGAAACATCAAGCATAAGAGAAAGAGCACTTGGTAGTGCTTCGTTGTTGCTGGAACCATATTATTACAACGCCATGCAAATGCATTGCATTGTCAGAAACAAACAATAAGCGAAATCCCAAATAGAATGCACAATACTTCAACACAATGAGAAGGAGTTAACTTACTGTCATAACAACCAGGGCGCTGAGTGCACCAGATAAAACGATTGATTTGGGATGACGCATCGCCATAAGAGCTGCTATTATGAAAGTCTCATCTCCAATCTAATAGCATTATAATCAATCATCCCAAGTACCCATTAGATTAGATATATAGTCAACAATACGGTTATTAACGAACCACAATTCATCCAAATGAAAAAAGAAAAAGCAAAAGCAAAATTGAACTCATTTAACACAATGAATGGTAAATGCACAAACCTCGCTGACAAGAATCATCGAAAAGCTTGCAATGAATGCATCGAAAACTCCAAGACCAGAGTCGATATGCAAACCAATGTTACTAATATCAACGTTGTCTCCTAGAGCATCAGCCCCAAACTTGTCTGTAACAATCTGTATATCACATCAACTACTATTAACACAATGAAGCCACAAATTCCCATTTGGGTTTATAAAGTTTCCTCAACAAACAACATAAATTTAAAGAACACCACCATTTTTAATCACTTTCTCTATTTTCCTACTGTTTCTCGGCAACCAACCAAACAAACAAAAATAAACAAACTAACCATGCCGCGGCGGCCCAGATCTTTAACTGATCGACTTGAATCTTCATTCTCAGTTTTCGCCTCCTACAATAACAAAACACATCAAAACAATCACACACAAACTCACAAAAACAACACATAGAAAGCTAGAGAGAGCGAGACAAACCTGAGCAGAGATGGGAGACAGAGCCAAGAAAACACATAAACCGATCAGGAGAAGTTGGAGAGAAGGAATTCTAAGGTTTGAGAGCAAACCCATGTCGACAAACCGATGATTTTGGTGAAATTTCAGCCAATTATCAACTGGGTTGTCGAGAAAATCTGAAGAAAACAAAAACAAAAAGTGGGATCTGAAACGGTGACAGATTTGAGTCAGATCTGTAGAGAGAGATCCTGCGAACGCGCCAGGATCTCTTGAAATATTTGAGTGAGAAACAGAGAAATGGGTCTTTTTTTATGCCATTACGCGTTGAAATGGCTGTGAGACCGAGGAATTTGACCGGAGGATTTGTTAAAAAATAAAATAATAGTAGAAAACAGGAAAAAAATTGATCTTGGTGGGTAAAAAAATGGTTTTTTTTTTCTTTTAATTATTTGTTTGATTGAATAATTGTGCCAGAGAATACAGTGAAGATAGTTTAATCGATTCAATGAAATGATGAAATGAAAACGGACTCTTGTTTTGAAATTTGATTTCTTAACGGTTCAGCAGAACCGTTATAAGTGCGGTCTATAATGTAAAAATTTATAATTTCGGAACTGAATATAAAAAAATATCTTTCAATAAGAATAAAGGTGTAACTCAAACTTTTATCACAAAGATGAACGGAAAAGTGAACGGGGCAAAGTGGTTGTGCATTTGATGTTACATTTGAAAACTAGCTAGCTATTGAAATAACCTACCGCAAATTGCATTAACATAATAAGGTATGTTCATTATTATTTTATAAACATATTTTTTATCTTTCGAAATTAAAAATAGTGTTAAATGCGTTTGTTATTCATAGTATGTGGGGGTAAGTTTCTTCTCTTATTGTGGGAGTAAATATCTCCCGTTATGGAGTAGATATTTGGACCGAACATTTTATGATTAGTCTCAGCAGGTCCCGAGAGTTATTTAATCTTGTAATTATACCCTTTAAAAGAAAAAATTGATATAGTAGAAAATATTACTAAACAAATTCAAAAATATTAGACTTTTTACATTACAGCATTATCAGGGGTGGAGTGAGAAAATTATATTTGGAATATCGAAATAATAAATTACAAATGAAGTAGATATCTAATGTAGGAGAGTACATATCCAGGCCACGCGTTAATAATTGATTTCAACAGATCCCAACAATTATTACTATTATAATTATAATCTTCAAAAGTAAATTTATATAACATAAAATATTGCTAAACAAATAGTAAAATATTTGAGCTTTTACATTACTGTATTAACGGGGATAGAGTACGAAAATTATATTTAGAATATTAAAGTAATAATTACAATATTTATAGAAATAAAGTAAAAAAAAATTAAAATTAAATAATATAATATTTTTATTTTTAAAAAAATTGGGAGGCATGGCCCCTCCAACCCCAACCTAAGACTTAACCTTTTACACTCAAAAACAACTTTTATATGAAAATTAAAAATTATTTATAATTTGATTAGGAAAATTTTAAGTAAATAATGATATAAACAAAATAAGTAAATAAATAAATAAAATTTAATAAAAATAAAAGAAGGTTCAAAAACAAACTAATTCCCATGGAGGTTGATGACTTTGGTGTTGCATCGATGAAAAACTGGAGTCTCGTACGAACTCGACAATTTTTAAGAAGTAGAAAATTATGACTTTTGGCCATATAGATACCCACATGGGGATTCGAATCATAGTATGAAATGATTTAATTAGTTTATTATAATATGCAATTTAAAAGTAAAATTTTTGTGTGAAAGGATTTGATGAGAAGTTCTTAGTTAATTAATTTTTTGTATTAATAATTTATATGTTAAGGTAAAAAGTTTCAAAGCATGTTTTCAATATTAGGGAAAAAAGGATTATGACCAACAAATTATGAGTCAGTTGTCAATACACATTTAGCATGTAAGAATAGTTATAGGTTCGATACCTACTAAACATACTCGTTGGGAAAGATTTGAACCTTAAGTGTGACCCACCTTAAAACGGACTTAGTCGAGTTTGCCCCGAACACTCGTGGTTAAACAAAAAAAAAAAAAGGATTATGTTGACTTATGTTTTTGAATTAAAACCAAAGTTTAACAACCAACCCTCCATTTATTATCTTGAAATTATACAAATAAGATTAATGTGTAAGTTTGATTTAGAAATCATAAAGATGTCAACTATCCCTTGGGTTTTTCAATTTATTGTTTTAACAAATGAAAGACAAAATACATCATTCTGAGAGAGATTATATATGGGTCTTTATTTTTTATTCCTGAAATCTAACACTGAGTAGGTTAGGAATCTGTGAGACCAATTACTACATGAGCGATTCGGTATTGAATGAGTAAGAGATCTGTCGATATCAATTATTACATATACAATCTGAATATCTACTCCTACAATTGGGAGACATCTACTTCCTAAATGCGGAGAGAACACTCATCGTAAATACTAATAAATATATATAATGGGATTTAAACCCTATCAATAATATAGATGATGAGATGCATGTAGACCACGAAAATGGTATAACGGAGATCGGGGTACTACAACTTGCAAAACTAGAAACACGAGGTCGATTGAATACTTGGTCACAGGGGCAATACCGGCCAAATACACTCTGATGCCCAAGTCAATTGATTATATACAAATATAATAAGAACACAGAATAAAATAAATAAAAATACTTATTGAGTATTGGTGACTCGATTATTGTTGGTCGTGGTCGTGAATGAATAGTAATTATGACTGTATGATGATCGGAGTTGTGATTATAAGGCAGTTCGTGGCAGTCAAAGTTGATTATTAATTAGTTGGCGACGCTTGACGATGAACAATGCTAATTGATGTGTAAGCAATTTTTTTTTTTTTTAGTCCGAAAAGGTTGAACCCTCACTTAGAGTGAGAGTCTTCTCTTGTCACTTCCCTCAAATTTCGGCCAAGATCAAGGAGGGTTTAATTGCCTCTTTGACTTGGTCTATCAGATTTCAAATTTTGAAGTCTGATGCTCTCGAGCCTTGATTGATGGATCAATCAAATGGGTCATGGATCATCATGTGAATCAACAAGTAGGGAGACTTGTCACTCGACATGTTGGTCTACAAAGGTCGTGACATCGGTTGACATTGTAGGTTGACACCTTGGTGGGTGTGCAAACCTACATGTCGTTCGACCATGTAGGTCAAGATGGTAGGCCTTGGGCCTTTCTTCTAGTTCTTCACCTAACCTTTGGAAGTGTTGGACTTTGGGCTTTCGAATTAGATTATGTGTTAATCAAAGTAGAAACTTTACCAGGTTTTGGGCCTTTGGAATTCAACTGATAGAACTGTGGGCCCATATGACTCATATTATAGATTTTGGCCTACTAAGGCTAGATATTTATTTAGACTTCCGACATTTTGCGCTTGACCAATTTTGGTCACTATAACGCATAACGCTTAAGTTAAAAAAGGATATGCTTTAAATTCTGTGTTTTTATAACTCATTAAACTCAACAAGTTGGATTGTAATTCATTATCCATGTACCATATTGATGTGACCACATCCAAATTGTGTTTCAAAAGACAAGATAACGTGGCACACTTGTACAACTAGCCTATGATGTTTAAATTTTGGCACACTTTATTGTTTAAAGATTTCTTCAAAAATTGTAAGATTCTAGCATGATACTTTAACTATACACCTCTCAGTTAAAGTATAATTATAACTTTGTCAATCATTTTGTTATCATCAAAATCAAATATTAAAGTCTCGTGATTAACAGTTTAATTTGTACAAAATAATCCCCACTGAAAATGAATCCTAGCATAAAAGAAATCTAGAAGAAAATGGATTCAAATATCTAGTTAAAGCATGGAATCCTCGATTTAATATTTGATGATTTGCAATATATATATTTAAAATATGAAATATTTAATATGTTAAAAATTCATACCAACAAAAAAACACAGATATAATATTCAAATAAAGGATAATTTAATATTAACAGATTTACCTTTCCAAGTAATATTCAAATTATATATAGTGACTAACAAATTTGTCAAATAGTTAGTGCAGTTCTATCCCACTTTAATGGTGATAGTTCAATTTCGACCATACATATTTAATAATGTGTGGGTAGTTTTTTCCCCTTATTATGGGAGTAGATGTCTTCCGTTGTGGTAGTAAATATCTGGATCGTACGTTTAGTAATTGATCTTGGCAGATCCTATCTGTTATTAATCTTGTAATTGTACTCATTCAAAAAAATATATATCAATGAAAGAAGCAAACATTTTTTTTAAGCAAACATATTTTTAATCTTACAAATTTTATGTACAAAACAATTTTGTGTTACACCATAGGAGAGTACCTTAAGTCTCAAAGAGGTGAGATAAATCCTACTATCTAATTTTTAATGGGAATGGTGTATAAGGTAGTGTGCGTCTTCTACTGACAACTTAAACTTTTAATAGAATTGGTTAGCTCGTTGAATTGTGGTATTAGAGCTCAAGGTCAAGGGTTCGAGGCGTATGGAAGCCAGTAAGTTGGGCAAAAACGATGTAAGACCCACAGTAAGAGCGCTCTGGGCCCGATCCTTGGTGGCTGATAATGTTGGGGTAAAATATGTCTCATGATGGATGACAATAGTGGACAATAATTTTTGTATTTTGTATTTCACTTCATTTAATTAATTAATTAATTTTTTATTATCTTATATTTATAATTTACTTTAATATTATTTATTTTTAATTAACATTATATAAAAATTTATAATGTAAAATTGAAATTTAGACTCAGTGTGAGAAAGAATGTACGAGTTATAACTCCTCAGCTGTGAATCATACTCCTACACTAGGAATCATACACCCTTTTTATGAAAAACAATTTGTAGAAAGTTTATTTCTTTTTTTGTTCCAGTGTCGATTCTACCAAACAAACACCATTGAAAGGAATATTTGAAATTAGAGTCTACAAAGTTGGGCTCATTAATGTCTAAATTGGGCGTAGGACCTAGGTACGACGATGTAGATCGTGTAGTGGTGGTTGGATCCAAGGGTGAGACGCAAGTAGAATGGAGGTTGACAATGCGGTCGTTCGACTAAGACGTAAGTGTAGACTGCAGGTTTTATGCCTAGAATGTCGAGTGTAGGGAAGTAGGATTAGGTTACATTGACGTAAAGTGGAGGATGGTGAAACTTTAGCGGGTGGACGTAGGACGAAGAATATGGCCAGTGGAATCAAAAGTATGGTGCAAGCTAATTGAGGTCGAAAATATGATTTGTTTGACAAGGTAGAGCGTAGGTTCTACCGTCAATTAATAGTATAAGAGTGTGAGTGAATATGAGTGTAAAAAACTTGGGTGCCTTGAATTTGGATCCAAGGTTACTATTTATAAAAGATAGCCACCAGTAGGCTCATTAGTGTGATCTCTAGGATCACAGGTCGAGATCATGAGGTGATCCCGTGATCCTTGGGATAAAAACGATATCATTGACTTGGTTTAAATTGGACTTTGACAGTTTAAAGTGAAATTTGGGTCTTTAATGATCTTCGGGGACTATTTTGGTATTGGGCCTTATTAAAATTCATTTGAACGGTAATATAGGTTTTAATCCAATTTTTGACCACTACAACATCATATTTAGATGTGAAAATAAAAACATATAATTTAGTTTTCAGGTTTCAGTCTTCATTAAGTTTTTAATTAAATTCAGGACTATTCAGTTTTCAAACAAAAAATAAACTACCATTTAGTATAAAAAAAGTTGAATTAAAACGTGCACTTCCTCATTTACATATGTGATAAGAAATTCAAGTCTCACATTTATCTATAAAATAACAAAGTAAGCAGAGACCATTCTCATGTAGTCAAAGTTATTATTTGAACTGCATTTGTAGTAATTAATCTCGTCAGATTTTGATATATCTCTAAACAACCTAGTGTCAAGTTTTAAAAAAAATAATTAATAAATGCACGTTGCTTTTTGCATTTGTAGTAGAGGGCTAGAATCTCATTTTTTGCATTTTACTTGCAAGTGTGACGATATATCTTTTTCTGTGAGAATTTCGAGCCATATATAGCGGTTGATCTTAATAAGATGTCGACACACTCGTAACCTGTTTGATATCAAATTTTAAAAATAAATAAATAAAATAAAATAGGTTCACACTTTATATGAATAAAATAATCAAAAAGAACCAATCACAAAAATCCACAAAATTGACCAATGAAGGCTTTCCACATGTCGAGTTCTAGTCCGTTACTTTTTATTCTTAGCTTTTAAAAGACAACATAAGAAGGCCTCAAATGGGCCTACCCCATCATCACGAGTCACGACAAGCGGGTGCGAGAGGTTCTTGGCGCTTTATGTGATTAAAAAAAACAAAAAAAAAAAAAGGGCGCCACGACGCCGTTTTCATGGATTTATAACGGCCAATGCGAAACGAGATCCTCGTGTTCCCCACCAAATTTATTTGTTAATTTCACCTCCATTTTACTGTTTCCACGCCCTTTATTTTTATTTTTATTTTATTTAAAAAATGTTGATGGTTGTGGAATTTTTAAGTGAAAATGTAAAATGGTAGAATGATATTCTAGTCTAAGGAAATATAATAATAAAGGAAATTTAATATGTGGTCTTAAAAAACATAAAATTTGAAAACTAGAAAAAAATAAAATTTTGAAATGATTTTATATAGTTTTATTTTTTAAAAAAAATTGAAGAACATGATTTTGAAATATTCTAAAAAAAATATTTTTCAAAAAAAAAAAAAATTACTAGTTAGAAAAAATTGTACTAAATTTTTTCTTCAAAATAATTATTTTACTTATTTTAAAAAATAATATCAAATATATTTAATAAACATTACCTAACACGTTTACATTTTAAAAAGAGTTCTTTTTTTAAATGGTTTCGAGGCCAAGAACTATTAATTTTTTGCCGCAAACTCAAAAAAAAAAATTAATTTTTTCAAATGAACATATTTTTTTAATTAATAAAAACACGAACAGACTTTTTCAATTTTTCAAACGACAAATTAAAAAGAAAAAATC
Source organism: Xanthoceras sorbifolium (assembly GCA_003430845.1). Classification (NCBI taxonomy): domain Eukaryota; kingdom Viridiplantae; phylum Streptophyta; class Magnoliopsida; order Sapindales; family Sapindaceae; genus Xanthoceras; species Xanthoceras sorbifolium. The sequence continues at coordinate 4,109,408 of CM010619.1, read as the reverse complement.
AAATGTGCAAAGGAAAGAGAAAAGAGAAGGAAAAAAGAAAGGAGAAAGAAAAAGCTTTCATCTAGGACATTTTGGGGTTTAAACCAAAATATATGGTAATTATACTCAAACTAACAAATTAATGCTATTTTTTAAAATTATTATCTCATTAGTGTCATTTCTTAACATTTAACCTTTTTGAGATTCCATATATATAAAAGCATTCCTTAAATTTCTAACACTTATTGATATGTTTTTTGTGTAATTGTGTGACTGTCACCATTTTAGTATTTAAGTTTTTATAGCACAAAAATTGGTTTTGGGACAAAAATAACATAGTTTTCTTTTCAAATCAAAAGGTTCAAAACCCAAAAAAATTTAAAATTGAGAAACAAAAAATTAGATTAGAGAGAAAGTTAAATAAAAAAAGTTAGAGAGAGAAACAAATAGACTCGGACGAGAGTGATGAATATTCTTCTCGTCGAAACGATTCCAACGAAATATTATGGATTGAAATTTGACGTTGTTTGTATCCTCAAAGACCTTTTGAAAGTGTTCAATATCTGTCACGAAATAGATCATGGTCAAAGAAAAATATATCATGATCAAAAGAAATAGATCACGATAAAAAAAAAATAGATAACGGTCAAAGAAAATAAATCACGACAAAGAAAATAAATCACCGTCAAAGGAAAATAGATCACACCAAAGGAAAATAGATCACTCTAAAAGAAAATAGATCACGCCAAAGGAAATAGATCACGTCCAAAGGAAATAGAACACCGTTAAAGAAAATAGGTCACGATCTAAGGAAAATAGATCACGGTCAAATGAAATAGATAACGATAAAGAGAAATAGATCACGGTCAAATAAAAATATATCGCGGTAAAAGAAGTCACGAATTCATATTTTCAACTGCAAAAGTAGATTTCCATCAAAAGCATAATTGAAAAAGTAGGGTTTCCATCAAAATTGGTGTTATTTCTCAAAAGTTTAATAACTTGGTGTTATGTTGACAAAATGAGGAGATTTTGGTATCATTTCTCACTAATTTCTCTATATAAAAATATTTTTTAGATACAACCGAAAACTCCTCAAAAATAACCTTTTAGAAATGATAATGCTAGGTATCTAAATCTCTAATGTGAGATATATAATAATTAATATATATTTTACCGCCTAATGTGATTTGGTGGTAAATAATACTCATTCAGCCCAACAATATCTCAGATTTGAATCGCCGCATTATTAATAGTATGTCAAAAAAAAAAGGTATGCATATATATATAAAATTTTATTTAATGTGTTACGTCATTTCAGATGTTGCAATACAAGTTAAAATATGAATTAATATTTCTATTTTATCATTTTTAGAAAATGGGCAGATTATATTAATTTAAAATTTTAACTTAAATTTATAATGTTAAATTTGGTTAGAGAGTGTACATCTCATATGAATTGGAGTGTGGTCTCTTCCGTGCCCGATTAGTGTGTTGCCGGCCTTTTATATCCAAAGAGGAGATAAGGTTGATCACTTAAATGAAAAAAATTTGTTCTCCAGATAAAGGGATTTGACTCATCGGACTTGATCTTCACTCCCTAGATGTTGGAGTATCCCTTAAATGGGTCTACGAGGGTCTTATGTAAGACTTTCATAGACCCTCATGTATTTGATGGCTGGGTTGATGAACATATTCAATCATTAGCGTGGGCTATGGGCCTATGTCACGTTGGGATTGTAGCGCTTTTATGATGTACTTTGATTATAGTAAACTCGTAATTTGGGTTCCATAAGCACTGGACTTGCAGTTTGAGTCTTGTCTTTTTTTGACCACTACATATATTACATAAATTTTATATATTCAACAGTTTTTTTATAAAATAAATTATTTATTTTGAATTAGTTTAACACCAACATATTAAAAATATTGTTTAAATACTCATAATTGACTATATAAACAAACTCCACGTAAATAATTAATAAGAAGTAATAATAAAAGTAAGTAGTGTTTTTTTTTCTTAAAAGAATGATAGATATATAAACCAGCTCAAAGAGAAATAGAAACAAAACAAATTAACCTGAACAACCAAAGACTCAATATAGAGCAGATAATCCTCTAACCAAACAAACTCATTAATAAAATATAAGCTAAACTTCGCAAGTTGGTGCGCCGTCTGATTAGCTTTCCTGAGGACAAAGACCAAAGAAGACACATTAATTGTTTCCACCAAATGGATGATATCCGCAATTACCACACCTAGCTCCGAAAGAGGCAAGAACTTAGAGACAATTAATTTAATAACAACCTCTGCATTCGGTTCCACACAAACAGGAAGAAGACCGGTCTCAATAGCCAAATTTAACCCACACAAAATTGCAATCATTTCAGCAACAGGGGGAGAGAATAAGGAATGCAAACCTTGAGCACATGAAGCCATAATGCGACTATAACAATCTCGAATGACCACCCCAATACCAGTTCGCTGAAGAACCTTATCAGTACCTGCATTCGAATTAAACTTAAAATAACCTTTAATAGGAGGTTTCCACTTGATATCCTTACAGCGAGAGACCATACTACCACCCTCAGCCTTCGACGCAACAACAAAATCTTTCACAAACGAAGAGGACCAGCGCATTACAGAAAGAAAGCAAGAAGCTTCGCCCGTATACACAAAAGAGTTTCTTAGAGACCACAACCTCCACCAACGCACACAAATAATTTGAGAAACTTCAATAGAACAATTCTTATGAAACCAGATGGCCACCTCTAGGAAGTCCACTCGATCATTCATACCAGCTAGCAACTGAACATGAAGAAAGAAGAGACAATCATCGCGCACCTTACCCAGCTTCAAACAGCTCTACAACTCATGGAGGGAAGATTCACAGCTGTGCTGACACCTTGGGCAAGTCGAGTCGACAAGGACTTTATGCTTCAGCAGTTTTAGCTTCATAAGGAGCCATTCATGGCATGCCCTCGACAAAAAGATTTTGACTTACGAGGCAGCTGGAGTTTTCAAAGAGATTTCCACCACATAAAACAATCCGCTTACACCTGAGCCAGAGGGAGAAGAATAGCAGCGCTGACCCAATTGATATCCACTCCTGACCGTATAAACACCATTATCTTCATAATGTCATATTAAGGTATCCTTCAATTGAGGAGAAACGAGATGAAGACCAAGGATTAACTCGGCATCCACTGGAAAAAAGGTCTCACGAATCAAGTTAAATTCATATTCAAGCTCTTTATTGAAATAATATTTTTGTTAAAGAATAAAGGGCAATTATCAATTTAGTCTCTAACTTTTGGGAATTATCAATTTTTTAACACAGTTTCGTTTATTGGTATTCTTGGGCCCTAACTTTATGAAAATGTATCAATTTGGTCCTTGTGTGTGAGTCAACCGTTATTCAAACTTAACGGTTACAAGAGTATTTTTGCTTTTAATCTATTAATGGGTCAACATTGAATTTTTTTAGTGAAATGACATAACTACCCTTAATTAAAAATTTAAAATAAATTAAATTAAAAAAACTAAATTGATCTCCACCGTCCATCAATTTGGAGATTGGATCTCTACAAAAAAAAAAATTGAACCTTCAAACGAACCCAGATATGGGTTCGTTTCGAACCCAGTATTTGGGTTCATTTCACTGGGTTCGACTTCGAACTCAATTTCTGAATTTTCATTTTTTTTTGGATGAACCCAGATCTCTAGCGATGGAGACCCAGTCTTCATCGCTGGAGACCGAGTGACCTCCATCGCTAGAGATTCAAGCTTTCCAATTTTTTTTTTTTTTTTGCTGTTCTTGATGGATTGGATCTCCACACCAAGAACGGAAAAAAAAAATTGAAAATTGATTTTTTTTGTTCTTAAATCTCCATTAAAAATTTTAATATGATCTCCACCGTACGTTAATCTTGATGGACGGTGGAGATCCATTTAAAAATATTTTTTTTAAAAGGCATTTAAAAATGTTTAAAAATGCTTTAAAATTTGATGTTTTAAAAATTAATTTAAATGACCATATTACTCTTTTAATTATAAATAATATTTTTTAAAATTTGAGCTTAAAATTATAATTTTGACTCATTTAAATAAAGTCAAGGACAAATCAGGCTTTTTGCCAATTCTATGAGGTTTGACCATTAGAAAATTAGTCAAAGGGACCGGAATGATACATTTTTAGAAATTTAGGGCCCATGGATAGCAATAAACGAAACTATATTAAAAAATTGATAATTCTTCAAAAGTTAGGGACCAAATTGATAATTGTCCAAAAATAAAAATGAAAACAAATTCATATTCCTTATAAATTTTATTACTTAATAAAAACATATATTTCAATGTTATTGATTAATTTTATTAATAACTAAATAATAAATAGGGTCGGGGACAACTAACCCCATATTCACCCCTTTTTCAAAACGGGTTTTTGAAGTTATCCCCAAACCTACCTTGAAACCCATTATTTTGGATCCTGCCTTGTATCGGGTAGGGTGGGATCCCTACGGGTTTGGGTTTGTTTTTTCATACCTACTTCCATAATATATACTCTAGAAGCCTGGTATATTGATTCCCTTTTCATTTCTTGAGTAGTACTCTTTTTATTTTTCTTTTCTGAAGTTTAAAAAACTATTTGTCCTTGAATCATCATATATTTAATGTTTGATTTTTTAAAGAATGTGTAAAAGTACACTCTTCTCATAAAATATAAGAAAGTGACATTGCATAGTTGCAAGGTTATTGAGTTTTTAATATCTTTCGAAAGCTACCTAGCTTAAAAGGTCAGCCAAATTATAATAATAATAATAATTATTATTATTATTATTTAAATCTAACACCGATTATATTATAAATCTGTTGGAACCCGTTGAGATCAATTATTACAAGTATGGTGTAACTCCTACTATAGGGGATGAGTCTACCTACACTTTATAATTTTAATGATAAAGGTGAATTTCGAACCTCTATCACGAGTATGAAGAGAAAATACACTAATTACTTAATTTATGAGTGAATATTATTTAGCTAATATATTAACAATATAATATTATCCAAACGGTTGATAATCATTAAATTATATTAATGAATTAAAGTATAATCTAATGATACCGTTTGATTTTTGATTAGAAATGGTTTTCAAAATAGCAAATAAAATCCAAAAATTGAATTGTATTCTTAGTGATTTTTATAACCCAATATATATACAGATGATAATTCTCTAGTCATGACAGTCCTAAAACTTTTATTTCAGGACTTTGGTTTTATAGCATCCATAATATTATGAAAAGTTTCACCAACCATTCTAATTAGAGAATGATACAATATATATATATATATATATATAGAGAGAGAGAGAGAGAGAGAGAGAGAGAGAGAGAGAGAGAGAGAGAGAGAGAGAGAGAGAGAGAGAGAGAGAGAGAGAGAGAGAGAGAGAGAGAGAATTGTATTTTTAGTGATTTTTATAAGGCTATATATACACATAAATTAGTCCTGAATTATTATTATTATTTTAAGATCATGGTTTTATATTGTTCATAATGTTATGAAAATTTTTACTAACGTTGAGAAACTAAAAATTTTCATAACATTATGGACAATATAAAACCATGATCTTAAAATCATAATAATAATAATAATTATTCAGGACTAATTTATGTGTATATATAGCCTTATAAAAAACACTAAAAATACAATTCTCTCTCTCTCTCTCTCTCTCTATATATATATATATATATATATATATATATATATATATATGGGCAAATTGCAATGACACACCATGATAGTTGATCATATTATAATGAAACCATACTTTTACTTAAAATATAACTTATTACTTTGGGTAATTATTAATTTGGTCCCTAACTTATTTAAAAATACTAGTTTTGTTTGGAGAGAAATTGGTAATTCCAAATTAAGTAAAATATTAATATTTTATTGATGGTGACAAGACATAAAAATGATAAGATGGTGATAAGTGGCAAAATCGTAACCAAATGAAATCAAAAGAAAAACTGAAAAGACTTGGTCCAAAGGGAAGCCCCCTTGGGACCCCCAGATCATTTTTCAAACCCATGTGATGACCTTGGCACACAATGCACCAAAGGCAACTGAGGTTCTATAAATCACCCCCATCTACTAAACCACCCCCTCGGGTGAAGAAAGGAAGGATCTGGAAGCTATCAAGGGTGAGCTGGAATCCATGAAAGCATAAAACGAGGAACAAATGTAAAAGCCCGCACAGACAGCAATCTGTCACCTCTGACCAAGGTCTGAGCAGGCTACAACCTGTTTTCTTAGATTGCATAACTCAGCAGATAACGACTCTACACCTTTGGTTGTAGGTCTGCATAGACAACGCCCTTTCACCTCAAGTTACTAGTTGTACGGAGCTAGTTATACGAACCAATCAAAATAATCCCTTTGGAGGGAACATCGGACACAATCTTCTAGGACCAAAGGGGAATTCGACATGTGTCTCGAAGGTGATAAGGTTGCAAAGAGAAGATCAATGTATCAGGTTAAACAATCTGAAAAGGTCCATTGACAAAGAAGAATGATGTAGCGCTATGAGAACCAAGGGCTGAAAGTCTATATAATGCACATCAAACTTCATCAAAGGTAACTCATTTTCTGGTATGTAAAACCCTAGTATGTAGAGAAAAACCCAAGTGTTATTCTTTTAAAAATATTGAGACCTAATCCTTCCATTGAATATTTCTAAACCTATCTCACCTCATTACTACTGCATTATGTTTTAGAACTCCCTTTTGACTTGAGCGTTGGAGGGTTTTTGTCGTTGGAACAACGATGACTCCTGACCTCTTCTTCTTTGTTTTCTCTTAGAAAAAGATATCAAACATGTCAGTTAAGGTCAATACTCACGAAAAACCTACTGTCTTTGAAGGCAAACACCTTCGTAAGACCTTTGCTCTTAATCAGTACTTAGGAGCTTTCGAGACAATTTTACGTGTTGGTGTTGCATCAATAAGTTTTTTTTACCTATTTTTATTTTTTTAACTCTTGTGGTTTCTAAATTTTTTAAAATACATCAATTTAATTCCTATGATCAAAATTTGAGAGTGACAAGAAGTATAAATTAGAGAAAGTCCCCATATATATATATATGTTTTTTATTAAACTTTTGGATTGTGTTCAAAAACAGCTTTTGAATCGAAAAAGCCAAATAATCCATGTTTAATATTCAAAACATTTTAGATCTCCATTTGGACTTAAAGATGGAAAATAAAATAATAATAAAAAAATTAAAATAAAATGTTTCGGGAATCCATCTAAATACAATAAATCTTTTTACTTTTTGCAAAAAAAAAAAAAAAAAAAAGGAAAAGAAACAAAGCCTGCCTTGCCTTAACATAGAAGTGGTATTATATTATATTAGATTACATAATAATAATAATTATAGAATTCAACCGTAAAAATATGTGAACTTTATTTAATACAATTATTTAATTAATGTAGAGATTTTGCAGTTGAATTTCATAAATAAAGTGGTTTATTAAAGGCAGTTTTCTTCTCTTATTGTGAAAGTAAATGTCTCATGTTATAGTAGTAAATATCCAAACTGTACGTTTAGTGATTGATATTAAGTAATTTAACGTTTCAAAATTAGATAAAAAATTATTATATTATTACTCTTAATGTTAGCTCGAAAAACCTTCTAATTAGGCAACTCCTTTTACCTAAGATTGTTTTTTTTTTTAAATCAAATCTCAAGTTTTTTTTTCTTTGAAAAACAAATCTCAAGTTTTTAAAATCCACTTTTTATATTTAAATTTATATTATAACATATTAATTAATTTATCAAGGAACACATCCTCTCTAGTTCAAAAAGGTGTTTATATTATAACATAAAATCCACTTTTTATATTTAAATTTATATTATAACATAAAATCCACTTGTGGTAGAGATTCAAATTATATTATGCAGTACTGGTATAAATATTCAGACCATGTATATAGTGCATGCCTAGTAAATAGATATACATGCCATACATACAATGCTTAACCTCAGCATGTTTCAATAAACTCTTGATTTGTTCATTGTTTGATTATTTTTTTTTTTTTGAGGAAACAACTACAATATCCAAAAAAAATCAATTTTGTTTTCTATTTTATTCACTTATAATTTTATTTTTTTTGTAGTCTTATCAATTTTAGTCCTTAAAGTGACAAAATTATCCATCTATTTTGTTTTAAATTATTTGACATTTTTTTAATAAATTTAAAATTAAAATAAAAATGGAGATCTGCTAGGTTGAAGACCTCATATTCTGTTGCATACCTCTATACCTTCATAATTTTTTTTTAAAAAGAAAATTAAAAATTCATTAAGGACACTTTTGTTCAAAATATGGAAAACTTGACAAAAATAATAAAATTTTTAGAAATTGATAAATTTAACATTGAATAAATATCACTAAACATATATAAGGTTTATTGAATTACATTCTCAATTACAATTGTAAAAACTCACACTAAACTCCCATGATATTAAGTTTAACTGTTTAAAAAATATGATTGACTGTTAAAAAAAGTGAGAGATTCATGTTGGATCCACCATATATTCATGATGGATCGCGATTCATGGGAGGTTCGAGCCTACTTTTAATAGCCAAACCTAATACTAAGGGAGTTCAGTATGAGTTTCTGTAAACTTTAATTTCGAGTGTAATTTAAGAAATCTTAGATATGTTTAGTGTTTTTTTTTAACAATTACAATTAATTCGGGATTCGGGGAGAGAGATACGACTCGAACTCACAAATTCAAAGGTATAAGTGTAAGTGGCAAATCACTAGACCAATTTCATTTTATTTGGTAGATTTAGTATTATTAGTTCATTTAACATTTAACGTTTCATAATACATATTTTTTTGCTATTTTTGCATACACCCCATTTTTTTAAATCAAAATATAATTTTAAAATTCAAGCCTTTTGAGAAGTAACACTTTTTTAATTTTTATGTGTACATATATAAAAAGTGCTTTTTTCCTAAAAGTTCCTTTAATCATTTTGGTAAACCATATGAAACACATGTTTAAATTAAAACAAATAATAATTAAAAACAAATATATAAATAAAAACATCAAAAACCGGAAAATATAAAAAATTCGCCTGGAAATAGTAAAGTCAGCTGTAAGAAGCGGTCCGAGATTCTGGAATCCGGTTCGCCACTCTCACTCTCTTCGTTACTCGCTTTCTCTGTTCGCCACGTGTCCGACCTTTATATTCTTACCGTTGACATGAAAAGAAGAAAGAAGAAGCTAAAGTTACAGCCCACAAACAATGATACGTGTGACGTGTCATTGTATCAATTTTTTTCCTTTCAATTTATAAATTTAGAGCCGACATAATTTTATTAATTTGGAAGCGAACTACTAATTTATTAAATTAGTTACGTCATTTTTATTATTATATTAACTATTTACTTTAAAAATTACTTTTTTTTAATTATATTATATCCATAGGAACAATTTTTTTAATTTTAATATAAAGAAATTTGCATCCCTTATGAATACTATTTTGTGACTCTTTCATAAATATTTTAATGATTAATCGGTTTCAATAACCAGTAATCAGTATTAACAATTATATTTACAATCCCTCTCAAAAAAAAAAAATTATATTTACAATTACTAATTATTATAAAAATAAAAAAATAACTAATAAAAAGATAATTATTGATGTCCCAACGTACAATATTGCCATCACAAGTTAATATTTCTTCACATTAACTTATTAAAATTATTTTTACGTTTTATATGATACGTTCTTAAAATTTGTTGTATAGTAAAAAAAAAAAAATACAGGATCTCATTTTAAATGTAATGGCATTGGTATTACGTCACACATGTGACACACGGATTTCTTAAGCGTTTTCACATCACGTGACATGCCATGCCTTAATTTTTGGACAGATAATTTCAGTGGATTGAACGTATACGTGCGGGAGAAATCGAGGGTTCGTGATCATAGCGCGTAAGGTCATGGGATAGGGATGAGGTGTCGACGGGAGAGGGCGAGTGAGAATAAAGAAATGTAGTGACGAGAGTGGGAGAAGAGAGAGAGGGGTTTATAGTCGTCCGTTTTAGTGCAAAACGCGGGTGAGAAAAGGAGGGCTGTCTGGTTTGGATGGTTGGTTTTTATTATTCTTCTTCTTCTTCCTTTCTCTCTCTTCTCTCTCTTTCTGTTTTTTTTGTGGAGAGGAGAAGAGAACGCTCTCTCTCTCTCTCTCTATCTATCTATCTATCTTCTCTCCCTGTCTCTATTTTTCACTATTATTATTATTGATTTTTTTTTTCATTTTAATTTCTCTCTCTGGAGAAAAATAAATAAATAAAAAGAAAAAAAAATAAATCTCTCTCTCTCTCTCTGACGCTCCGTGACTGTTGGCGTGTGCGTCTCTCTATCTATCGTTTGTTGTTTGTTTTTCTGGAAAATTTGTTTGAAAAAGGCGCGGAGGTGTACGGAGGAGGCAATGGTGGTTCTGGCAGAGAGCGGCAGAGTGACGGAGTGGTGATGGATGAAGAATGGAGTTTGAAGCCGGAATACCGATGTCCCGAGGAACTTCTTCTGTCACCGCTGAGGGACCCTCGCTATCACCGTCCTTGAATCAAGGTCTCTCTCTCTCTCTCTTGAATTTTTCTCTGTTTCTGGCTTTTTAAATGCAATTTTTAGTTGGTGTTTGATTGATTCGTTTGAGAAATTTAAATGCAAGTTTAAATGTTATTCCGTTTTGTGAATTCTCCGTTTTGCCCCTCCAGCGCTTGATCACTGCCGGAAAATCGTTATCTTTTTGTTGATTCTGATTCGTTTTCTTTTGTTTTCGGGATTTTCCTTTTGAGATTGATCAGTTAGTCAAATTTGATTTTTGTTTCCGTTTTGTTGTGATAATTACTGTGCAAATGAGTCGAATTCAAGTGTTCTTTGATTGATTTTACATCATTGAATGTAATTCAACTGCTTTTGTTGTTTTTGTTTTTATTGTTGTCCGTTTCAGACTATTTTCTGATGAATTTCGTCTTGTTTAATGTCAAAAAAGTAACAGATGATTTTAGTGTACACATAATCAAAACTGAGCATTTTCTATGACAGATTAGGAAGGCGAATTTTGATTTCTGTTTGGTGTTCTGTTTTATTGTTCAGATGTAACCATGACTTGTTGTTTTATAGTCAGTCAGCAACTTTCCGTGACTTTCCTTTTATTTTTACTTATTCGATACTAGTTTCAGGTACAATTCTATATGATAGATATTTATGGGAAGATCATGGTTTTCTTTATAGTTAATTTTCTAGTGAAACATTAAGGAAACAATCATGAGAAGTTGAATCTGGCGTTCTTTCTGGGTTGTGTTAGTTTAATTTTTTTAAAAATAATATTTGATGTTTTTAGTTGTTCTAGAATTTGCTTTTCTAACCTTTTCATTTTCCTAATAAATTGGGTTAAATCACAAATAAATCGTTATTTCTGTATTTTATTTAGTTTAATAGTTAAAAATATTTCAGTTTGTGATGAACAAACATATCAAGACCAAGATTCCATTGTTTCTATATTTAGTTGAAGGAAAAGGATGGGGCAGAGAAAAGAACATTTGATCTCCAAATACTGTGATTTGAAATTTATATGCCCCTCACTTTTGTTTTCTTTCCAAGAACCGAGCTAAGATGGGAAAGGTTGGAACTCTCACTGTTCCTGGTATTGGTCATTATGCCTTTACATCCTGTATATTTATGAAACTCCACAAATTGGTTGATTAAAGATTGTAAAGAAAATGAGACTTGGTATTATATAATTTAATTGTTATTTGGTTGGGTTTTACCATGATGTTTTAAACTTACTCAGTTAATGTTCTTCTAGATGCAATGTGGCAAATGAGCTTGAGAACAAATGAAGCAGTGGAATCTGGACCCTACCCTGAGCGTAAAGGAGAGCCAGATTGTTCTTACTACATCAGAACGGGCCTTTGCAGATTTGGGGCAACTTGTCGATTTAATCATCCTCCTAACAGGAAGCTGGTATACAGTACAGCATTTTTGGACAAATTCTTATGAACTCGAGAGTAAATAATATACAAATGGATAATATTAGTACATTATCAGTCAGGTTTATAGTTGTATCCAGTTGAACCCTTCTTTTATTAGCATATACTCAATGAAGTTGGTTGAGTGGCTAGGTAAATTTGGGCACTATGTTGTGCTTCACAAATTATTCTACAGAAGTGAAAATAATATCACAATAGTTCAAATCAACCCAAAAGATACATGATTGTTCAAGGATTGGACTGTTTATTGTGCATGACATGCCCATAGGTTCTGCATGCTTTTTAGTTTCTAGTGTCTATTTTCAATTCTTTTTCAGTTATATTTTTGCTTCTCTTTATTGATAGATGCCGGTGAATTATGTAGTTTGTCTCTAAGAATTCAGTCAATTGTTTTAAAAAAACATGTAGTGCAGCTATCTTCTGTTGCTTTAAATTATGTTATAATAATTAATATTGTCAGTGAACAATTTTGTAGCTCTTTCTCATTTCTGTTTTTCTTGGGCCCGTCCATTGTAGCTTGTTTATGTAGTTTTTATTTCTTAAGTTTATTCACATGCTACATGCTCAAATACATATTTACCCTTGCTTGCAGACCCACACATTGACACGTGCACAATTACACATACTCGTAAACGCCTTTGCAAACTAGCAGGCTTCACGTACTAATGTGATTTTAATTTATTCCACTAAAAGCTTGAATATCGTGGTTCATCTATTGTACTGTGATAAATTGTTGGATTTTTGGAATCTGATGATATATTCATCGAGATTATGTTGAATTCAGGCTATTGCTCAAGCAAGAATGAAAGGAGAGTTCCCAGAAAGAATAGGACAGCCTGAATGCCAGGCATGTGTATATCCTTTCTTTTCAAATAAATGACGCTGTTGGGATTTTATTTCCTTTTGTTTGGTATTCATTCATTTTCCAATTAAAGTATTGTAGAAAATACGTTAGGAGTGCAGCAGAATGTATGAATATAATATTAAGAACCTGTAGGTATCCACTAAAGTTGTATCCACTCAGTTTGATGTGAGTTGCCAACACTGAATGTTGATCTAGTGTGTGTTATTGTTAAATTTTTTTTAAAGCATCGCACAGTGACATGTTCTGTACATCTAGACAATTTAAATAGGATCCTGCTTATGATATTCAATCATATCAATGTCAACATAGTCATTAGGATGAGTCATTACTGCAAATCTATGGAATGATCAAATCTATAGATATATATTTTAGAAAGTTAAATAGATGAATTCAGCTAACATTGCATTGGGTGCTTTTATGGGTATGGTATAGGTCATTGGTTTCAATTGTGTCAAATCTAAGAAATTTACTTTTTCTATTTATAGAGTTTGAAAAACTGATATTCTGTTCTGGACTACTTTTCAGTACTACCTGAAAACAGGAACTTGCAAGTTTGGAGCCACATGCAAGTTTCATCATCCAAGAGACAAAGCTGGGATTGCTGGAAGAGTCTCATTAAATATGATGGGCTACCCCCTTCGTCCGGTTTGAATCCTATAATTTTGTTAACTCATAAGTATATTTTTTTTTATAATTCGATGCAAATGCCAAATCAATTTGCACATTCTGACCTCTGCCTGTTTTATTTTTGTAGTTTCTTGTACATGAATATATTGATTAGCTGATTTTAGCATGTACAATTCTGGACAGAAAGGGGCCCAACCAGTATTTACTTGTCAAACTTTGGAATAAAAATGTTACATGTATTGAATTACACATTTATATGTTTACTTGTAGAACCTTATTGCCATGTATGGGCACAATATTCTGATTGTCTGTAGATCTGGGTTGATGTGTGTAGAAAATTTAATTTTTTATTTTATTTATCAAAATAGATATCCTGGTCAGAAACTGTTTGATTCTTGTTCATGTCTTCTGGCATGTTGTAGTTCTGTAACTGTCTGTCTGTTTCTGTTACATGGATTTCCTATTTGTTGGTATTCTTGTTCTGAGGTTGGATGATTTTATTTATTTATTTTTCAAAACACGTTGGATGGTATTTAATTTTCTTATTTTTGTTATTTGTCTGTATTCCCTACAGAATGAAATTGAGTGTGCTTATTATTTAAGAACCGGACAATGCAAGTTTGGAAGTACTTGTAAATTCCACCATCCTCAACCAACCAACATGATGGTTTCATTGCGGGGCTCTCCTGTTTATCCTACTGTACATTCTCCAACTACGCCAGGTCAACAGTCTTATCCTGGAGGAATTACAAACTGGTCTAGAGCATCTTTTATTCCGAGCCCTCGCTGGCAAGCTCCTTCGAGTTATGCACCATTAATTTTACCTCAGGGGATGGTATCAGTTCCAGGTTGGAACACATATAGTGTAAGCTGTCTTGTACCCTTTAACCATATGCTAAGACATAAATGAAGCAAGCTTTTTTGCAGTTGGGGACAGTGGTGTCTGTGGAAACAACTTAAATGAATCATGGTCTTCAATCCTGCTTTAATAATTATAAAACTAATCTTTGGAAGAAAGAAAGAGATTGCATATTGATTTATTACATACTAAATGTATCTTTTAAACACTTTCCTTCCATTCAGGGTGATGGTTTTTAATATACATTTGATAGGATGGTTCAACCTATATCTGAAAGGAATTATTATAGTGGTCATGTCTGTAAAGTTTTCCTTTTGCTGGGCATGAATCTATTATCAAATTTTACACCAAAGATCCATTTATATGATAGTCTCTTCTTATGGAATAGTCTGTTTTTCTTTTCTAGACAGACAGAATTGGTGAAGTTGCATTGTTTACGACTTCACTTTTTATAGAATCTTCCTCTTGTAATATTTTTGTTTCTTCCTTCTTTAATCTATTTAGTTTCTTCCACTCTGTTTGCTTCAAGTTACTGTTTACTGAAAATAGTAAGATGTTAAGGTGTGATGGCAGCTGTGCTGGAAGTAGTGGTGGTTGAGTGATGTTGCTATGGTGGAAGTGGCAATGTACTGGTGATGCTGTTGCCTGTTTTCCAGGTAGAAGTTGTGACAGCATTGCAGGAACTTTTGGAAAAGATATCAAGGCTGGGAATTGCACCTCTTAAGTTTGATTTGGACTATACATTTTCTGTTAACTTCAGTTTTAAATGCTTGATATAAGTTAAATTTGATTGAACTCTTCAGTAACACTTTTTCAAGATAACAAGTTCTTGGTCCAGGCTGGTACTTTATCAAAGTGATGACTGAGTAGAAAATTTTTGTAAATCAAGACAGCCTTGAGCTCGTAATAGTTACAGTATCAAGTAGTAGAGGTTCCAGAAATACTTAGGAGCAATACCAAAGCATGAAACTATTTGAATCATTTTAATCCTACTACTTATGTAGCATTACTATTTAATGATTATGGTTTCACATGTCCTGCAGTAACAAAAATCATGTGCATACAATTTTTATATTGGATCTAATGATTTATAGTTGTAGAGGTATTCCAATGTCCAAAGTTAGACATTTTCTGTTGGTGGTGGTTCTATGATTAGTATTTATTGCTGCCCATGAATATTTATTTGGATTTTGTTATACTTTCACTGCTGATATTTAGTTTCTTGGACGTTGATGTGCAAGATGTTTTGAATTTGACTGACGTTTTCTTTTTGTTGCTAAATTATACTTCTGAATATTTGAGAAGGGCAACGTGCTCACGGGATTTCCTTTTGCCAGGGTCAGCTGGGGTCTGTTTCTTCCTCAGAGAATCTTCAACAAATGGTAGGAAACAATCAAATTTATGGAGCCTCACGCCAAAGTGAACCAGGGAGTGCAGGATCTCAAGGGACATATTCTACATTCCGTTCTGGCTCTGTACCTGTTGGGTTTTATGCATTGCAGAGGGAGAATGTGTTTCCTGAGAGACCTGGCCAGCCTGAATGTCAGTTTTACATGAAGACTGGAGATTGTAAGTTTGGTGCAGTTTGTAGGTTCCATCATCCAAGAGAAAGACTAATTCCTGTTCCAGATTGTGTCTTGAGCCCCATAGGCCTCCCTTTACGTCCGGTAAGTTATACCAGTGATCATTTTATTGTTAATGTAGTATTTTGTAATTTTTCATATACTTAGTGCTTTTACTATAAGCTTAATGCTGATAAAATGTCTTAGTTAAAGGTTATGTGATTTTCATTGAGTTGCATAGGGCTTCAATCTGTAAGGAACTTGCTTCTGGTTATTTTTGTGTCTCAAGTAGCTTTCTTTACAACATTGCTTCAACCCTTTTTGGCTTTTTCTGAATCAAGGCTTTGTGCTTTATGGAAAAATACAAGAATTATATGTTGTTTCAGAGCAACATGTCTTTTACATTACCTTTCATTTACTCTATTGTGATTCAAGCAAGTAAAGCTTTTGGTTTATGAAGTGGGCAACCATGTGTCACATTGCATATTGCTGTTTGTTCTGTGGATGCAATAAAAAAAAAAGATGAAAATTGTGCAACTTGTTTACCCTTGGAACAGACCAGCATCGTAACATGTTGTCATTATACTATTGAAGAACAAAACAGATCAGTAATTAACATGTTCTTTAAACAGACGTGCAACTACACATGTCAATATGTTATATTTTGTTTTCTGGATTTCAAACATACTCTTGTTTAAACCACATCTGAAAAATGTCTGGTTTTCTTGTAAGGGAAGATGTGAGAATACAAGTAATTATGGTTTGGCCTTGACCAGATTTGCTTTGAATTTGGCAATCATGCTCATAGAGGATAGATCTGTTTGCTATTAACAATGATGAAGTGAGAAAGAGCAGGAAACAGACTGATGAACCCAGAAAAAAGTAGTAATTGAACATCCCTCAACTCCTCATTCTTCCCCCCACCAGGAAAATATTGTTGAAGTGAAGCAGATGTGCTTTCTGCAGCTACTTGTCTCATAAATGTGCCATGTCCTGTCTGCCAAGAATTGTTACTAGCCATAGTTGGTCCAAGAGTTCTGCTATAAACTTCTTGTGTTAGCTTATTTTTGGAAACAGGAAGAACTTAATTGTAGAAACCAATTTAGCTGCTCGGCTTTTATGGTAATTTGTTTTCCTTCAGGTGGATTGACAGATGATCTTAAAGGAAAGATTCTTCTTTGTTTATGTATTGAACTATCAAGCCTTCACGTATTCTGCTTGAGCTTGATTCAGTAGAAAGCCTTTGTTTGGGATTTCTGTGAGCTTGTCAGTTTTATTTGTTTCTAGTCGATATACCTTGTCATTGCCGATGGCAAATAGCATATGGGATAACTCAACTAGGATGAATGTCGTCGAGCAGTTATTTACTAAAATAAGAACTAATGCCAATAGTTTACAGGTAATGCAATTAAAGCTTATCAGTTGTTTTCTCTCATTTTAAATTTACTTTGAGGTCTTGATGGATTCCAAAAACCACCCCACAGCCCCCCACCCCAACCACAATAAAAATAATCTTCTTTCTTCTTATGTAATCTTATATGTTGTAAACTTATGGAGTTGGTTCAGTAGGCATGGTATCTGCCGAGATTGTTTGAGTTGTGGTACTACTTTGATTTGTTTGGTTAGTATATTCTTTGTATTATCTTCATTAATGGGAATTATGGGATTGATGAAGCTGGTTTTCAACTTTACAGGGAGAACCTCTGTGCATATTTTATTCTCGTTATGGTATATGCAAGTTTGGTCCAAGTTGCAAATTTGACCACCCTATGGGAATTTTTACATACAATCTTGCTGCATCATCTTCAGCTGATGCCCCAGTTCGACGCTTATTGGGGTCATCATCAACTGCTGCATTAACTTTATCATCGGAAGGGCTTGTTGAAGCAGGGTCAGGAAAGCCCAGGCGACTTTCATTGTCGGAGACTAGGCAGATGCCTTCTGGTGATGACAATATTGACGCAGAGGGTTAAGTGGTGCCTCAAATGATGGGCCAGTTACATCCTACACTTGGAGGACACAATGTAGTCTGTGAATTCATTTCCTGATGCTGGAGATGTACAGATTTCATGTCTATGCAATTCAATTGACAGACTTGACTCTGGATTTCATGTTGCTGCGTTGTATAAAAAATCCGAAAATATTGTCACATTTGGTAAAAACCAATGTGAACATTTCACCTTTCCCAAAGCCAATCTTTTTTTATTTTGTAAGTTATTATCTTGTCCAACATGTTAAATAGAGCATTCCGTTTTGCAAGTTTTTTGCCCTCGATCTGGCTTTTCAATTATCTTCATTTTATCTCATGTTGTTGAATCTGTACTGCCTGGTTTGCATGAGACTCTGGTTCATCATTTGTACCGATCACAACTAATGTGATAGTGCAGGATTTTTTTTTGTTTCAAGTTCACTTAGTACAATTCCCCCCTCCCCCTTCCCAGTATGACCCCCGTGAAATCAAATGTTTGTTTACAGTTTCTTATGGTTGATAACCTTAATCAATCTGTTAGGCAGGTTTTTTCTTGCAGAAGCCTATGCAGGTTAGCTGTGGTTTAAACAACGTGCAGCTCGAAATGGAATATTTCAAAATCTGCAGAGTCTCCTTTTTTTTGATAGTGAGCCCCTCGATTCAATTTGTAAGTTTCAAGCTGCGATCAAATATGTGGATATATTTTTCTCTTGGTTTTTGAGGGGTTGTCTTTTGTTACACAGTCAAATGTTTTACTTTTATTGTTACAGGAGGCTCTTGAAATGGTGGAGATTCCATCACGAATGTGCTGTTTACTCCGGTAATCACCCCAGTCTTCTTAAGTATCCTTCGGAAGAGATTATAGCAGGTACCACGAGAACATAATATTAGGTGCCGTGTTTAGCATTTAAAGATAAACTATATGATCTTCAATGGTCGATGACTTAAAGAAATTCGAGCTTATGCTGTAAACAGGTCTTACAATCTTGTGTAGCCTAGTTAATTTATTTTAGGTGGTTTTAGACATGCTTGTCTGCATCTCTTTATATGAATGGTGGTCATGATTCACGAGGGATCGAATCCTGAACGTGATAAAATTCAACAAACAATTTTGGGCAACTGTGTCATAATCGTGATTTGGGGCTTTGCCTTTTTCTTCCATTTCATGCCACATGCAGTATTGGATAATTATTTGACTAGAGAATGTAATCTTTTCCTTTTGAAGGATCCTCTAATATTCTCCTTTATACGGGCACAGGAAATTAGTAATTGAAAATTAAGTGACTTTAGACAACTTGAATTATTGATGTATGCTATGCATATATGTTGCTACGTCATCTATCAAAATATAGAAAATCTTAATTATTCTCTTTTGTATAATTTTGTAAAGTTTTGCTTAGCTATTATTACCTATTACAGTGTTTAAGTACTATATATTGTTTAGACTTTGACGTACAAATTGAGCATTTGTGTCCTGTAATAACCTAATAGGATTTAGAGACGGTGCTTAGGTTCGAGCCTCGTTATATGCTTGTTGTTTTGCATTTGAATTTGTGTTTGAGCTTGAGTCACGTGGTAACCTTATTGTTCTTGCACATATGAGGTGTCTTAGAGTGCTTAAGGGTGTGTTTGAGATTGCTGTAACTTATGAAATAATCACTTATTTCATAATTTAGGATTCAAAAAATATTTGGTAAATTAATTAAACATTGATTACTTCTTACGTTGTTTTTGAAAATATAATATTAGAGAAGTAACTTAAGAAGTAATCAACTATTAATTAATTTACTAAATACTTTTTAGATTTTAGATTATAAAATAATAACTTATTTTATAAGTTACAGCAATCTCAAACACACCCTAAATATTATTGTTTAGGTCTTTGTTTACAAGCTTAAACTTTTCATAGCGCTCACTTTACAACTGTTACTATGGGAGTTGAAGAAGTCTTAATGATTAGAAGATTACAAATCCTATCTACTCTATTAATTACAAATCCTATCTACTCTATTAACTTTCCATCATTCTCCTATTTCAAGAAACTGAATAGAATTTAGTCCGTGTCCCGAAAATGTTCTATGCTATTGATGCTGTTTCGTGTGAATATGAATTTTGGATTCAAATAGTATCTTTTCATTTAATTGAGACGTTGATTAGAATTCTTACAGTGGATTTGGGATCAATTAGAGATTCGCTTTAGTTTTGAGTCAGAGAAAGGATTTTGCTTTAAAGATGTATTGCTGCTGCTTGAAATGAATAGGAGTTGTCAATACTTTTTGGGGTTTGATTCAAGTAGCAAATTGAGAAGAGTGGTGGATTTGGTGTAGATTAAGTTCTAAATCTTCTTGTTCTGAAAACGAAAAAAAAGAGAACATTTCAAATTCAATATCACACGAGTTTCTTAACTATCAAAGTTATAGGGTTCCGAAAGTATTTCCCAGTTTAGAGCCAATAAACAAAGAAAGGTTACAATTTTTAGGATGGTAAAACTCTTGTTTAGTAGTTTGTTTGATCCAATAAGTGTGAGGAGATCTCTCCCAATGTGAGGAGTAGACGGCTTCCGATATGAAAGTAGATGTTGGGCCGTGTTAGTAAATGTTTAATCTCGACCTTGGTAGCCTTCTGACTCGATTTAAAAAAGGAAAAAAAAAATTATTCACTTTATATCACCGTAACTTGTTATTGATGGCATCTTCAAACTTAAGATTTTCATTTAAATATAGATCTTAATGTTCAATCATTCATTTATATCTGTCTTCTGATGGAATCTACTTTTATTTGATATGAGATATTGTTGTATATATATATTTTTGGAATATGATAATTAACGTGGAACATATTACTGGATTAATTTCATTTTGATAATTTCTTTAAACTAAAGATTTTTATTTAAATATAAATCTTAATGTTGAATCATCTATTTGTTCGTCATCTAAGGGTTGAGGTAATCTAAGATTCCTATTCTAAGGGTTAAGATGATGTTATATCGTCATTGCTCGAGTCTACTTTTTTTTTTTTTTTTTTTCTCAGACATAAGTCTACTTCTACTTGATATGAGATGTTATATAATTGTTTTGAAATATAATAATTTAGAGTTTGGGGAAAGCTCGACACAACTTTATTGATGTAGATATTACTGGACTAATTTCATCCTGTTATTATTTATCGTCGTATATGGCATGAATTCAACCAATATAAAGTAATGTCGTTCTTGTTATCTAATCTCAAACCCCGGTGGATCCCATTTTGGTATGCAAGTATTGACTTACTGGACAAATATGAAAATGAACTTTGACACCGTACAAAGTCACGAGCCCAACACTAAAAAGTTTCTAAGATTATAAAATGTAAAATTAAACAATTGAAAATTTGTACCAAGTAAATTTGGGTTCATATTACTGTTTAACGTGTTTTGATAATAAAATGTGCTAATTCAGTCTGAGTTTATAGTAAAGGGTATTAATTTAATTTGATAATATTTCAAGTTCAAGTTATCGTACCGCTAGAGATATATTAAGATATTATTAAAAAAATAAATTTATTATTTTATTGAACATTCAATCGTTTTTTAGTTTCACTATAAAGATTAAATTATTATTAAAAAGAAATTGGAAAGTGATTCTTGCTCTATTGTTCAATGTATTCAATATCCAGCATATGAGCCCTACTTGAAAAATATTCAAGACAAAGATGGATCAATTATTGGAGACTTCTTTGCAGTTTCAAGTTCCACATTTCTCATATATTTAGAGAAGGCAATTTTTATTGCAAATAAATGCAAACCATGCAATGTCTAGTTATAGATTTTGCTAGTTTGATGGGTGTTTTTTTGGGTCCTAAAACGTCAATTTTTCTATTACAATTTAATACAGGATTTAGGGGAAGGAGATGTAAATCAAACTCACAATTTCAATATGTAAGTGTAAGAGATATACCCTTTAATGTCTCTTAATTCCTAATTAATGTGTATTTGAATTTCTAAAAAGTGAAAAAAATAATGAAATTGATTGGAAATTAAACAAATTCCATTTCTCTAATTAAAATTTCCAATTAATAAACACGTTAGGTTTAGTTGAAAAAGGAACGAAAATAATTTCATAAACTCTTTCTTAGATTTGATGATTATTGAAAATACAATTTTATATTTTAGAATTTGGTAAGAAGATCGATGAGCTTTTAATTTAGGACAAGGAGTTTTTTTTAGTCGGATTCGAAAATCATCAAGTGTTGATATTGTTCCGATCTCACATACTTAATGATAAAACATTTTATTTAAAAATAATAAAAGAAAAAAAGAAAACATAAATATCAATAATTGATTATAAATGTCGTTGAGTTTCATGATCTTTTCTTAATTTCCAAATCGTAGAATTATTTTTGGGATGTTGATGTCTCATAGGGCTATTGGACTTTAGAAACACAAAATAAACAAAAAACAAAATGAACATTTATTTATTTTTATTTTTTTTAGCATCATTCAACCACAATTGTTGACTGTTTAAAAATTGGGTCCAGACCCTTTTTTTTTTTTTTTTTAGCTGTTTGAAAGATTTCAATTCAACCCATATGGACCCATTTGTTGATAGTAATCTTTTACAGCGTGTTTAAGATTGATGAATTTTATAAAATAATTATTCATTTATAATTTAGAATCTAAAAAGTATTAGTAAATTAATTAAAAACGTATTATTTTTTTAAGTTTCTCTCTAATAATTAGATTTATAAAAAATAATTAATTTTTAATTAATTTATTAAATGTTTTTAAATCCTAATTTATGAAATAATTAACAATTCCAACCGCATGCTAGTACTACATAGGGGTGGGCAAAAATCTAATGAATCGAACCGAACCGATCCAAACCGGTTTTGGATCAGTTCAAGATTTTTAATGGATCGGTTCAGTTTATTTTTTTAAGAATCGGTCATTATTGGTTCGGTTCGTGGTTCGGATTTCGAAATTGCAGTCCGAACCGATAACATTGTATATAATTAAAAAAAAAAAAACCCTAACCTATTGCCTCATTTATTTCTTTATTTTTCTCAGCCTCATAAATACAGACAGACAGAGCATGATCTCTCTTTAAATTGTAGACTGTTATTTATGGACTGTTAACTTTTATATTTGTTATTTATATAATGTTATTGTGTTGTAATAGTTAATATTTCAAATTCATTGAAATGTTATTTGAACATGTTTATATTGAAGATTTGTTATTTGGAATGTTATTTGGATTATTAAACAATTTTTGTATAGTAGAGGACTTGAGGCTTAAATTAATAGGCTTAAAATGTGAATAACAATAGAGTCAAAATCAAGTCAATCTGTATAGTTCAATAGGTCCACGAACCGATTAAACCAAATTGGATCGAACCGGTCTAATTTTTTTCGGATTAGTTTGGATCACTTTATACTTTTCGACTGGATCGAATTACTTTTTAAAAAATCAATCAATTATCAAATTGATTTGGATCATATAAAAGTGAATCGATTCAACCGATACCCACCCCTAGTACTACCTACGTAGAATGAGATGTCCATCCAAAAACAAAACACAGTAACAGGCTAACAGCTCATCATTGATTGAGACAAGTGTGTGGACAACCCTATCGTAGACCTCCTCTATCAGCCCCACTGATCGTGCCACGTGTCCCTATCACCATCAACATCAACATCAACATGCTCATGATCACTTCTCACTCTCCTCGCAGTCTCACTCTCTTCTCACTTTCACACTCACACTCACATTCTCCACAGTTAAAAATAAAACAAAAAAAACGAAGAAAAAACCCAACACACCCTCTCTATCTTTAAAGATCTCCTCCATTTTTCAATTCTCCAACTATATTCCAAAACTCATTTAAAGTGCATCTATTTTTTAACTTTTTTTTTTATTAGTTTGGAAAAAACCCTCATTGAAATTATTTATACATTTCTTTGTACGATACAGGCATACATACAGTTCACATCATCAAACCAGAGGAGAAACCTCAACACACTACTACAACAGTCATGTCTGCTTATGGGTTTGCTTTCTCTTTCATGTTCCTTCTTCTCTGTTTAGCTAATTTGATGAGTTTCAATGGAGCAACAAGCATGGTGGTGTCCCAAGTAAGTATTTTTATTTATTTATTTTGTTTTTGTTGAAGTTTTGAACTTTTACTTGGAAAAAAAAAAAATCCCACCTTGTCAGATCTTTTTTGGGTTTTTTTTTTCTTTTCTATGTTGGGTTTGCTGTGGATTGAGTGTTGTTTTTTGATTTGATTTATTTGAGGGAAATGGGTCAGTGGAGGAGGAGAATGAGATGGTGCCATTGATGGAGGAGAAGATGGTGATGATGGTGATGAATGAGACAAGAAGAAAGCTGAATAGTTTTCAGATATGTGCTCTCTGTACTTGCTGTGGTCGTGCTAAAGGAATGTGCTTGCCATCTCCTTGTTGCTATGCTATCAATTGCAACATACCAAACAGGCCTTTTGGCTTCTGTTCTTTTACTCCCAAGACCTGTAATTGCTTTGGATGTCATCTTTGAATAGCATCATAATAGGTTCTTCACAAAAACAAAACAAAAATGCTATTGGTTCTTGTCTAATTTAAATTTTTGGGGGTGATCTTGATTCTTGTTTTTGGAAGTGTGAAATGGGGAAGTAGAAAGTAAGAAGAATATCAGTTCTTGATTTGTTTGTTTGTTTATAATTTTTATAATTTATTATAAGTTAGTAATGTTAATTGTTTGGGGATTGCTATTTCCTTGATAAGTCTTAATTTAGCTTATTTTTCTAGTTGGGATGGATATTTGTTTTTGAAAGGGAAGTGTATAATTAGAGACATTATATAATTAGGAGACAATGGTCCTTTGTTTATCAAAGTATTTGAGATTATTTTAATGTTAGTGTTCAGTAGGGTTGGTGTGTCAGTGTATGTGTGTGTTGTTACTCATGACAGAAGAGTTTTTTAAGTTAAGATTTTGATCTCTCTCTCTCTTCATTATTTTACTTTTTTTTGTGCTGTGATTTGTTTACTGGTTTGTACTTAGTAGTGGGTGTGATGCAAATCACAACATGTTTAATTGTTTTTTAATCTCTATGTTCCCTCCTTAATTGCCACACTAATGTTTTTGCTAGCTGCTTCCACTTTACATTTTAAGCCTTTAGTGGTGCTACTACATCTACGTATGATATGATGATGCTTTAGAGGAAGAAAGCAACAATTTGCTTGCTTCCATCCTATCTAGTGCATCATATTCATATAGCATTGACCAATATAGTTAAATTGGTCACGATCCCACGTTGGATAGAAATCGCGTTTGTTCGTTCTTGAGTTTATAAAGAATAGTAATCTCACATCAGATAGAAATGAGATTGTTCCCGAGTTTTTTAACGGAGATCATCGGATAGAAGTCGCATTCGTACGTTCTTGAGTTTATAAGGAATAATAATCTCACATCAAATAGAAATGGGATTGTTCCCGAGTTTTATAACGGAGATCGTCAGATAGAAATCCTGTTGGTTCGTTCCTGAATAATCTCATATCAGATAGACATGAGATTGTTCCCGAGTTTTATAAGGAAGATCATCCGGACGTCTTTCAGATTGGTTGCAAGTGTCCAACCCATGTACAATGGTGCTCCCTATGTAACAAAGGAATGTCATGGTATCATACCAAGTTGCAACAACATGCACCATGTTTTTGTACTTTTTTGGGTGATTATGATAGGGTATAAATGGGACACCCACCACTATAGGGTTTTGTATAACCTGAAATGGATTGAGTGCTAATTTTTAGTGAAAAAGGCCATTTATAGATGAGTTATTAGGGTTGGTGTAAGTGAGATGGATGTGGTGTGATATTAATTCATGTAGTTGTAGTTGTAGCCAACCCAAAATATATTAAGGTGGGTGGAGGTTGAGTTGGGTAGAAGCAATTAATTCTACCTTCTGCACTACACTAATTATAAGGTTGTCTTTTTTAGCTTTATAGTTTATATTTTTACTTTGGGACACCATTAATTTATATGGTGTGTGCTTCGAGAAAATTTTTAATGTAACTGTTCACTGAAAATATAATATAATATGTGGTAAAAAAAATACATTCGTATTATAAGAAAATACACATGTGTTAACCAAATCCACCCTAGGGGTGTTCTACCTTTAATATATAATTTTTTTTGGATCAAATAAACATTTTTAATGGTTGAGATTGGATTGTTAAATTAAGTGTTTTTATTTATTTATTTTATTTTATTTTAGTGAGGAGTTTGGTGTCTTGGGAAGAGTGTTTTTGGGAATCTAATTGAGCTCATATTTAAGTGATTAAAAAAATGTAGAACAACCCAAGTTGCATTTTTTCTAAGCACAAATGACTATCAATTATCAAATGGTGGGCTTTCTTCTCTCTTCTCTTCTCTTCTTGTCTCATCATTAACTTTTTTATTAAATTCTTGCCAATTCAGTCTATATCCATAAGTTTTTCTTAAAATTATAATTTTGTTGAGGTGTAGTATGATGTGTCGATCATGTGGAACATTCAAAATAAGTCTCCTCCTACATCCCTCCCATTTCTAACCCATGATTTTTTTTTTTTTTAGTTTTAATAAAGTTCATATAGATATTGTGGACAAGTATATTCTGTAATGGGAAAGGTTATGGTTTGAGGAAAATAGTAATTTGAAGCCACTTTAGATGTGACATAAATGCAAGAGACATACCCTTTTTGCTTCTACATTTATTGGCTATAATAATAAGGGCTAATTATATTCATACCCTTAAGGTATGGTCTTTTTACACATACTGACAATTTTTACTTTTATTGTATAAATATTTTTTAAAAAAAGTTGGTCAAACGGTTGACTAATTACAAAATTAACGTTTTGAGCAAAAAGACTATTCTACTATTGGCATCTTATTTTATCTAATATTTTGTTATTCTTAATAATAATTTAAAATTTAATTATATAAAAATAATTTTTTTTAAGAACAAAAGTAAGAGTGTTCATCTTCTTCCCAATAACAATTAAATTTTTTCATTAGATCTTCTTCCTTAATCAAATCCCAATAACAACCACCCAAACAATTTATTCTTCTTTTTCTTCTTTTTTCAGTTTTCTTTTTCCAATTTTGTCATTTATCATCAACCAAAAATAATTTTTTTCAGATTTTTTTTTCATCAATAAAAAACACACACAAACACAACTACTCGTATTTGATGTGATTTAATAAGACCAATGATAAGTTGAACACAAGGTCAATCTTAGAAGTAAATGGTGGCTTCTATCATTCACATGAGTATATGTGCAATTATTGATTTTGTATTTATAATAATACCCCTAAACCAACAAAAAGAACAAATATGTATAAGTGACCTAATTAATTCATGGATATACATGATTTTAATTCTAAATATTCATTCGTTTAATCGTTGGCATTCCATTTTTTATCTTTATTATTTATTTATTGTGAAATTGATATCGAGATCGGATTAGAGGTTTACTAAAACCTGTTGAGATTCAAGTACTTTTACGTATTTTCATATAGTTATTCTCACAATACAACACAAGGAAAAAAAAATCTCTTCTTACTTCTTTTTTCTTTGGAAGACAACTACACATAAGGTATGACATATGGGCATTTTTAAGATATAATCATCTTATTTGAATGTGAAATTAACTTGTCGGTTTATATCATATATGAGGCTTCATTTGAGTCTTTTTTTTTAAAAAAAAAATTTGATGAAAATGATCATTATTTATTTATATATCACTTGTTATATATATCTTTTTCTTTTCTTTTTTTACAAAGGAGGGCAAAAACCCAACAACCAAACAAACTAACTAGCCATCAATCTAAAACTGCTAGAACCTGCAGCGTCGTCCAAAAACAAATTACAGACCTCAGGAGAAGGATTATAAAAAAACAGAATACCCATGTTCAAACTCGTATCAATACCAGCCATGCCATCAGCAACTTTATTCCCCTCTCTGAATATGTGGTTAATACCACAATTCCAGTCACCATTAATCAGACTTTTGCAGTTAGAAATAAGGCTGAATAGGGGGTGATCAATACATACATCATTGAGCATCAACTTCACAATAGAAAGAGAATCAGTCTCTATCATCACTTGTCTATAACCAGCCTTCCAGACTACCTGCAGCCCTTCAAATAACCCCTAAAGCAGAACCCACACTTTTGTTAAGGGAGAACCCTCCCAGCCAAGTTTTATCAGAGTTCCTCAGCACTCCTCTAGCATAAATAGAACCTGTCTCCCTGTTCATACCACCAACAATATTAAGTTTAATTCAGCATGCAGGAAGAGGGTTCCAAGAAATTCAGTGAGGAATGGAAGTGATCTTCTTTCTAGTAGAATCATTAGCAACAAGCCAATCCTTACAAAATCTTCTAATAATCAAACTAGGCTAATTAGGATACACAAAGTTGTTAACTCAAAAAACAGTATTGCATCTCCATTTCCAAATATGCCACAGGGAAACAACGAACACAAGAGATTTGGATAGGTCATTACCTAAAGTGGCATTTTGAGATTACACTGCAACCAAATGTTGAAATCCCCATTGTTCCAATCTTCATTCCAGCATCCTATACCAAAACTCTTCCAAACATTAGCAGTAGTGCAGCAGCCTCTAAACAGGTGTTGAAGGCCTTCGGCTCCATCCTGACAGCTAAGGCAAGTAACATCACACGTGAGACCTCTGATGCTCCTTTGGACATTGGAGAGCAGTTTGCCATGCAATAGCAAGTTAACAACCATAGGAAATAAGCAACTTTTGGAGGAAGTTTAAGCTATATAAGAAGTTCCAATCCCAATCAACATCTCAGCAGAGGTCGAGTGAGCCTCATATATAGATTTCATAGTGAATTCACCCCATTTATTGAGACCCCAAATCATTCTGGTCCATTATCAATTCTGCCAGCATGAACACTAATAATTCTCTTAATAATGTCATAAGGAAGCACCATGAAAAGTTTTGGAATATCCCAGTCTCCATTCCCCAAATAGCAGTTGACTTTCTCCTCCAATCTGCTGCTGTCAAGAGGGATTGAAGCATAAGCGTTAAAAGTTCTAATACTTGAAACCCAGTTATCTGTCTAGAAATGAACAAGTCTATCATCCTCAATCCTCCATTTAATCCCCTCTTTAATAAGTTTAAAGCCATAATGAATCCCTCTCCAAGTGCTGGAATTAGTACCACTAATGCTGCCATTATCCTCAGTGAAACAACCATTTTTCAAATACTTGCTGTGAAGAATTTTCCCCCATAGTCCAGCATCAAGTTGCAGCAGATGACAACCCACTTTAGCAAGTAAGGCCTGATTCATGACTTTCAAACTTTTAATGCCCAGTTCCCTTTTACTCTTATGAAGACAAATTGTGCCCTATTTAACAAGATAGACAGCTTTCTTGACCTCAGAATGACCCCACAAAAAATCACTATTTATCTTATCTAATTTGCTACAGACCTCATTAGGGAGTTTAACAACTTGCATGGCATGCACAGGTAAAAGTGGCAGTGACTGATTTAATAAGGATAGTTATGCCAGCAAAGAGGAGAGTAGCACTCTTTCACGAGGCTAGTCTCTTACACGTTTTCTCCACAATTTCACTATAAGTGTAACATCCCTAATTTTGAATACATATGAAAAGTATGATTGAATTCATTTTGAATATGTGAATATGATTTTTATGATTTGAGGGGTGGAAATGGTAATTAAATGTATGTATATTTTTGGGTTTCATAATGGACCAATTTGAACGGTCGAAACGATGCACGAAGAGAAGATTGAAAAACTGAGGCAGTGAGTATCGCGACCTGGCCATCGCGACCACAGATCGCGATGAGCTGCTCGCGATGAAGAAAGGTGATTCTTGGCAGTGAGCACCGCGACCAGGTCATCGCGACCACAGATCGCGATGATCAGCTCGCGATGAAAGTGGCAGCTTCGACCAGTGAGCATCGTGACCAAAGCGGCGCGACCACCGCTCGCGATACAGGTCGCGA
This sequence comes from Xanthoceras sorbifolium, assembly GCA_003430845.1. Classification (NCBI taxonomy): domain Eukaryota; kingdom Viridiplantae; phylum Streptophyta; class Magnoliopsida; order Sapindales; family Sapindaceae; genus Xanthoceras; species Xanthoceras sorbifolium. The sequence continues at coordinate 4,079,456 of CM010619.1, read as the reverse complement.
TGACTCAAAAATTGTAAAAAAATAAAGCGGTGGAGCGGTGTGTTTAAAGAAACCAAAGAGAGCAACAGCTCTCAAAACAAAAACACAGAAACATCACAGAATTAACGAGAGAGAAAGAAGAGAGGAGAGGAGAGAGAAAGAAGAAAAAGAAGAAGAAGAAGAAGGAGAAAAGAAGAAGAAGAAGAAGAAAAGAGAAAGAGGAGAAGGAAAGGAGAAGGAGGAAGCTTTCAGGTTTGGTGTACACGTATTTTTCGAATTTCCAGTTTTCCAGAAGTTTTCAGAATAGTTCAATTTTAGAGTTTCTGAGTTATTTGAATTATATGGATTATAGATTATAGTTTAGATTTGCTATATACAAGTTTTGGAATTTTTCCAGTTTTTCAGAAATTTTCGGAATATTTCGGATTGATTGAAATTGATTACATTTGCGGATTGATTGAAATTGATTACATTTGCGTTATTTGAATGATATTGATTATCGAATATAGTTCAGGGTCGATATATACGAGTTTTGGAATTTTTTCAGTTTTCCAGAAATTTTCGGAATTCTCGAAGTTTATCGTTTTTGAATTATGTGAATTCTATTTAATAGAATGGATAGTTTGAAACTGATTTCGGAATGATTCGAATATGATTTGGTTAAGGAAATATATTGTTAAATTATAGTATATTGTGAAATGTATCGGAAAATGATTTTGGGACAATTTGATTCGAAACGGAATTATGAAATACATTTGAGTATATTTTGGATTGATTTATATGATTATGGATTTATAAATATATTCGTATATTTCCGTTATATTATATTTGATGAAATTTATTTGCAAAAATATAAATATATGGATATGTATTGAAATTGAATTCGATTATTCGGAAAGAAAGAAAATATGTGATATTGGATTGGAGAAAATATTTTGGCTCTGATGTGTATGAACATAGATATGGATATAGGAGGTTGACATGTCAATTGGGTTTCTGTCTGAACAGTACTGTGCCGATTATACCACCCTTTGGATAGTACAGGCCCCAAGTGCCGGTCCTAGGGTTCTGAAATTTGTTATGGGACATTGACAGCGGGTGATTCCGTTAGTGTTCCCTTCTGATCTGATGTTCGGTGAGTGACCCCGTTTGTGTCCAATACCGAACAACCCGTAATCCAGTCCGATAACTTATGTTGTATATGTCAGGAGCCCAATCTGAAAATATATTTGTTATGGGGACACGTTTGAGAAATAAAGAAAATATGTCTGTTAATTGTATTTGGATATGTTTGATTTGAGATGAGCATTAATTATTTTTGGATATTTGAGTTGATATGAGCCCCATATATTGTTTATCTATTTGTTCGTTATAGTTTTGATTGATTTTAAATATTTGTATATACGATTTTGTGTACATCCACTAAGCAATATGCTTAGCGTGTTGAGTTTTCTCGCACGCAGGTAACAAAGGTTCTAAGGGCGAAAAAGATAAAGAAGAGTAGAGTTTGCAGAACCAGAGTCAGGATCACATCTTTCCTGCATACATTTTGGTAGTTGTTTGTATTAAGTTATATATTTTGATACTATATGCATATACAGAAACTGTTTGTAAATATTGAACGAGCTTCCGCTATGTAAATATTTTATGATATGTTTATGTTATGTGAATCCTTATAACTTATATTGTGATAAATTAGTTGATAAGTCGCACTATATATGGAAAGGTGCGCAAACTTGATTTGAGAATGTGGAAGTTGATTTTATAACTTGTATCTGTAAACAGGTTTTGGAAAATCAGAAAAATAGAGGAAACTCTGGCAAGATTTTCGAAAATTCTTTGGACTATTTTCAAAGGTTTTTAATATAATGTTTATCTACAGTAAAAGTTAGTTTTTAGTATATAGTAGCGCTCCCTGATTCGGTTCGAGTGGATTTGGGCAGGGGGTGTTACAATAAGTATGTTTACTAATCCGACCATGAATCAGAGGGAGACCCAAATATTTACCCAAATTCTGGGTTTTATGAGATTCACAAGCAGTAGCTATGCTATTCGCTAGAGGATCCTTCACATTCTTAGAGCAAAAAACTCTAGATTTACTATAGCTAACCTGCTGCTCAGATACTTCAGAGAAACTGTCCAGACAGCCCTTCATAATATCAACTTATTGAATATGTGACATGCCCAAATAAAAGTAAGTTATCCGTAAAAAACAAGTGAGATATCCCATGCTTAGTACGAGATACTTTGATAGTTTTCCAAGCTCCCTCATTTATTTTTTGATTTATCAAATTAGATAACTTATTCATACAAAGCACGAAAAGATAATGGGAGAAGGGGTCTCCTTGCCTTATCCCATAACCAGGCTTGAAGTTGTTAGTCATTTCCCTATTCATAACCACCTTAATCGTGACACTAGTCATACAAAACATAATCAGCTCTATCGGCTGTCCTTCAATACCAACCTCTGAGAGCACCTCTATAATAAACCTCCATTGAAGCTTGTCATAGGTTTTCATGAGGTCAATCTTCCATGCAAAGAAACCTCTTTTACCCTTAGCAATTTTGAACTTCTGCAAAACTTTTTGAGCCATATTATATTGTCTTGAATTTGCCCTCCAGGCACAAAGACAACCTGGTTAGGGTTAATAAGCCTAGGCAAATGACCCCTTAGCCGTTGAACAATAACCTTACTTACAACTTTGTATATGGTATTACAAAAGCTAATGAGTCTCAACTGAGACATATATATAGGACTCTCAACCTTAGGAATTAAAGTTATAAAAGTTTGATTAATATCCCCAGGAGTAGAGCCCTTCTTGAAACAATCAGAAACAAAAACCACTAAATATTCCCTGCATATCTCCCAAAACTACTAAAAAATGACAGCAGGGTATCCATCCGGTCCAGGAGCTTTCAACTCACATATACTAAACAAACTCCTATGGACTTCATCCATGCTAACACCTCTGTTGAGACTTGTCATTTCTCTACTAGACAGATTCTTAGGCCTTGTTTGTTTGGTGGGATTGGCATGGGTTTGGGTTTTTTTTTTTCTAAACCCATGTTTGGTGCAGCCAAATGGGTTTGGGTAAAATTAACCTCACTCCATTTTATCCCATCAAAACGGGATAAATGCAACCCATCGAAAACACGGGTTAAAAAAATTCAATCCACTTTTCTCTCCAACTCTTCTCCCACACTCTTCTCTCTGCTCTCTCCACCTCTCTCTCCAACGCCGTGACCCTGCTCTCTCCACCTCTCTCTCAACACTTTCTTCTTCTTCTCTTGCCGTGACCCTGCTCTTTCACCTCTCTCTCAACACGTTTTTCTTCTCTCGCCGCTGCCGTCGCCGATCTTCGTGCCGCCTATGTCCGTGACCCTGCTTATATCTCCTTCTTCCTGCCTGCTTGCAGAGGTGCGTGAGCTGTGAAGTAGTGTTGGTTGTTGTTGTTGTAGACTTGTAGTTATGTCGGACGAGGAACCTGAAGTTGAAGAGAGAGAGTTGGATCTCTCAACACCTGATGTTGTTACCAAGTACAAGACCGCTGCTGATATTGTCAACAGTAATTCAAAATCTGTTTTGTTTTTCTTTGTTGCTTCAAAACACTATAAAAAACTGTTTCCAATAACAAAAAGAAAAAAAGAAAAATGAACCCTATATTTTTTGTTTGTTTGTTTTGTTTTTGTTTTGCAGAGGCTTTGCAGTTGGTGATATCAGAATGCAAACCCAAAGCCAAAATTGTAGATATCTATAACACATTTATTTATTTATTTTACTTAATAAATAAGTTATTTTATTGAGATAAATTTAATTTTATATTTAAAAATAATTTAACATTAATTAAATTATTTCAATTATTATCCGATCCATACTCCTAACAAACATGAGTTTGTATTATTTTGTCCAATCCTATAACTTACCAAACACAGCTATACATTATTTTTAATCCTATCATACGTTACACCAAATATGGGATTACTTATAAATTTATCCAATCCAATCCCATATAAATAATCCAATCATATCCCACGCAACAAATGAGACTTTAAAGGCTCTAGGAAAATTGTAATAATCATAGCCCCTCCCATTGTTTTTAAAGAGACCCTTAAAGTAGAACACAACACCACCCTTCAAACCCTCTTTTATCAATAACCCAATTCCCATCCACATCTTTTATCCCCTCAAGCTTATTATGCCTCCTTCTAATCATGGTGGATAAATGAAAAAACTTATTATTTCCATCCCCCTCTTTAAGCCAATTATTCTTAGATTTCTGAAGGCAGAAAATCTCTTCTTGCTTAATAATTAAATTGTAATCTTACAGAAGTTTATTCTCGATAACAGCAAGATTAGGTCTAAAATTTCTACGAAGAAACCCTAGATCCTAGCCAAAATTTTCCTTTTATTTCTAAATATACAACCAAAAACTTTTTTATTCCAAGCTAAAAGATGTTTGGTTAACAACCCCACTTTATCACCTATACCAGCCATATTCTCACCCCATTTTTTTTACAAACAACAACATAAAACTCCCTATGTTTTAGCCACATAGCTTCAAACCTAAAGGGTTTACAATTATTATCAGGGATCTGATTACTGTCAAGCTGGATAAGCAAGGGGCAGTGGTCTGAGTTCTCTCGGGAGATGCTTAACACAGCCTTTAGCATACTTCAACCTCCAGTTCATTGAACAAAGAGCCATCTCTAATCTAACCCAAATTTCTTCACTAATTCCCCTCTTAGTCATTCAAGTGTAGTTTTGCCCTATAAAACCCATATCGACAAGCTTATTATTGATCTAGTCTATAAATCCACTCCTACTAAAATTAAATCTACCCCCTCTTTTTTCAAAAGAATAGACAATTTCATTAAAATCCTCAACAATAAGCCAAGGCCCCTCAAAACAGTTTCTGATTTCCCATAAATACTTTCATAATCTTTTCCTATAAGCAGCCATAGGACTAGAATAGACTAAGGTGATCACCCAATTATAACAACCATCAGCAATCACTGCCGAGATAGACTATCTAGAACTAGCAATCACACAAAATTTAATTTTGACAGGGTTCCAAAGAAGCCATAAACCCCCTGAGAAACCACCAGCATCAACAACGAAGCTACTAGAAAAGCCAAATTTTTTAATGATTCTAGAAGCCTTAATACCACTGATCATAGGCTCTAGAATAGAAAGAACATCAATATTATGCATCGAACTCATATCATGGATAAGCCTAGCAAAACCCTTTTTACCAGCCCCTCTTATGCTCCAAACACAAATCATAAGGAGAAATATGATGGAATCATACCTTAGGGATAACCCTATTCCATAGCAGTAGTCATGGCCTCATTAAGATTAGAGGCTATATCTTCAAAGCATTCAGCAGCATTAATATTGATTCTCTGGACACTGTCTCCAGCATTCTCATGAGGCAACCATCAATATATTATTTATCAGAAGAGAACATTTTTACAATATTTTGTTTGAAATTGAATCTACAACCTGAGATTCCCCTTATTTTAATATAAAAAAATGAATAATAATTTATTTACAAGACCTGAGTTTTAACTATACATACGAGCAACGGGTCGAAGCAAACCTTAAAATCTACCCCAACACGAAGAATATACTTTTGAGTCTTGTTTCGAATGTACCAGAAATCTCTGCGATGATGCCTGCTCCGGTGTCTTGCTTTTTATCCAAACTATCTATGTATGTTACAAAATGGTGCATAATTTTTAGATTTAGGTAGAACCAACAAACCTATTGTGTATGATCTCTATCAATCATTGTGTATTATATGGATATGGATATGGATCGATCCAACATTGATCCTCCTCGGCTGCTTGTTTCCATCGTTTTCTAAAAATATCCAATTCAATATAGGACTGTCTCCTGACCTGTGTAAAATAAAACCAAAAGTAAGAAAGCAGGCATCATTTGGTGTTTTATCTATCTATCTATCTATCTAGTTTCATAGGAAACTACAAAATCTGATTTATTTTCTGTATTATAATATATTTGCATTGATGCTTACTTCCACTCGTGGATCTATTACACGGTATTTGTTTCTTTTTGGTGCCTGCAGTATCGAGGTAGTAACAAAATTAGTTTCGTTGATGAGATAATGAGAAAAGGAGCGAAAGAGGTTCAGAAGAGATACCGGTGTCTCTTTACTTGCATTTGCTTCTGTGGCAGGACTATGGTTGCTTGTTGATAAATTTTTCTGCATTAATGAACGTCCAACGGTAAATATACTAGATCAGGAGGAGCACTAGATGTTGAAATCTAGATGATCACGACGTGCTCAGTCTAGTACATTGATTAAGTTTAGAAAACATTTGCAGAATCTAAACTGGTGACAAAGAAATCGATATATCTAACCTTGTTTTCATCGACACCTCCAAGTGTAGGACGGTTATGATGGATTATGTACTCAGCGTCAACGATACCCACAGTTTTGGTTCGATCCCCCTATCAAAATGATGCCACCTTTAGCAAAAGAAAATGGGACAAGCAAGAGTGTACAGGAAAACAAAGGATAAACAATAATGGGAAAACTTGCCTGTGCACAATAACCGAGCTGTGTATCTAGACCCCACGCATGAATTAAGTCATTCTGTGAAAGCATAGAAACAAAAAAAAACCATAAAAACGTTAACCTGGATGTAACCTAACATTAAATTTATCGCACCAAGTTATCGTTCTTGGATGCTACAAAAGGAAATGCCTATCCACCTCCCTGTGGCGTAAAAGTTCTTATCATGGTTCAGTCAGTTTAACCTCAAAATATAGATGTATTCTTGGATACTTTGAACTATAACGGCCACATTAAGACAGCGCCACCACCGCAAGCATTACACCAACAAAATGATGACGATAATAAAATTAAGGGCAAGGATTAAGAAACTAACGGGGTACGACAACACACCTGAATCATGTACCACACACAACGCCAGGAATCTCTTGAGAAAACGGGGGCCATCATCTCTATCCACCTATAACAAGGGGTTTTCATTTAAGTTTTCTTGAAGAGAAATAAATGAATAACTTCTGCGACTTACAATATAAAAGATGAAACAATAAATTAAGTTCTTAGATAGGTATGACCAAAAAGCCCATCTTGGATTGCAACCAAAATATACGAGCTTTACATTAATAAAACAAGTTAATTATAAGTGAAAGTTTACCCAGTGCACGGAGGTGCCATACTCTTCTTGTCACAACCGTTAGCACCAGGTTTGAAAGTCCTTCTGCCGATACCATGGAGCAAAACATACGAAATAAGTTACCACGTAAGCAAATGATGTGCACACAAAATGTGGGTGCTAAGATGAGCCATAAATTTTTTTCCGTGGAGGGGGCAAAATGAACAAAGAGAACCTGTGGACTACAGATCTCCTCCCACGTGCAGTTATTTGATGATGCACCTCTGATTTGGTAGGATCAAGTGCTGGTTGTGATATTTCGAGCCCTTCACTCTTTACAATTGACAAATACCTAAAAGTGTCAAAAAATTTAAGCGAAAATAAATAAATTAGAATTGGTATTCTCTGCAGAGATGCAGGTATTCAAGTAATCATTATATTTCCTTCAAATACATGTAGAAAGCAATGGCAATTGTAGAACTTCTTATTATTCGAATTCAAATGATTCGTGGACATACTTTTCAGGGTGGAAATCTTCAACTCCAAGGTCCTCGTCCCAAAGAAATATGTAACTATATTCTGCAACTATATCTGGATGTAAGAAACGCTTTGCAAACCACCTACTCATCGTGAAACCAAAAGCCGGGAGAATATATAGTCAGAACAATGAACGTACATTCTGTTACAAGTAATGATGGTATTAGGAGATTAAGTCAACTTACCATTTTGTTTGATTCATTGCAGAAACATGAATGACATGATTACTCCATTCAAAGCACTTCCATTCATCAACGTTGCCGTCATAATGGAAAAGCATCACAACAAATTTACTGGACAGGAACTGCATAAAAATTGAACACAAATATTAAGCAAGACTAGAAGAAGAACCTTATAATCAGAAAACGTGCAGGTTTCGTGGTATATACCTTTCTGACCATTTTATCCACAAGATCACTTTGCTTTATCCCAACAGCCATCGCAAATAAGTTGATTGAAGAATTGTCACTCTATCCACAAAGTAAGATGTTCAATACAATATTGAATTATAGGTCAATTAATCAACGTCCCCATAAGGGTAACAGAAACATTCAAGTGTCGTCTCAAAGATCTTTTACCTTGGGAAAGCCCCATAACGGCCGCATCTGCAAGTTAGACTGCTTTATGACAATACCTTCAGGTAATGCCTCACTTCCAGAAGGCCTACATTGATTCTAAAACACACAACCAAACATTAGAAACAAATCCCCAATAAATGACATGAGACAAGATCTGCGTGGAAGCGAAAACGAACCTTGCAACTTTTGAACTTTGAGTTTAAAAAAGTATCAGCCACTTTGAACTGAGATAATTTCTGCATTCGAGGACCCAATGTTATACCAACAATCCAACAAACTGAACCAATTTTCGCGCATAAGATAAAGCCGAAAACAGCAAAAGTGGAATATTTCAAACCAAATCTTCACATCAAACGAAATATAAGAAACATGAAAATGAAAAAAATATTCTTAGAAGGAAAAGGAAAAAAATCCTTAAAGCCATAAAAATAGTTGTAACTGTAACAGGAGACACCACGATGACTAGTCAGCAAAAAAACTTTTGTAAACATATATTATTAACAAGAGTGCAACTTATAAATATACCAACTGGGACTCTGGCGATACAATTGCATTCCCTATAAAGAAGATTAAGAAAAGCAAGCAAGTTGCAGGAAAGATGCTATAAAGCCATGATCTCCTATTCTTTACATCTCCAAGCTGCGGTACCTGAGAAGATAATGAAATAAAAGGGGTGATAAGAAACATTCTTCCGATAACTACATACACCCGATTTTTCCCCTGATTGATTAAGTAAATTTCACATAAAAAAAAATCCAAATCATGAGCAGTCGACAGATGTATAAGTAACCGAAAAGACCAAAGAAGCTAATATAGATATCAAAAAATCAAAATGATTTTTAAACAAAGTTGTCGAAGCGAAACTAACAGTACATTAACCTTGGCAATTATGGCATCTTTCTTCTGCTATAGATTGATGCTGTTGCAGCACTATTTTCTACGCCCTATGCTACTTTTCAACTAAAGAAACCGATACAAGTTCAGAGCATGATTTGATAACTAATGATGTCGAAAAAAGGCAGAAAAGCTGAAACAACAAAGTTTTTAAGCATTCAATTTTACTCATCACAAAACCCACCAACACCAGCACTATGCAATTTGTATTTCAATACCACTGCCATCAGACTCCATGCATAGGCCAATTCAAAAACGAAAAACATGAAAAATTAAGGCTGATTGACATAAATTTTCACTAAGGAGGCACTAAAAATATATATATATATATATATATATATATATACACTCTAAACCACAAAGTGTATTGACTTTTAGCTTAAAATTCAGCTGATAATTGAAAAGCTCAATCATAATTCAAACAAGAAATGAACCCATTTGACAATATAGATTTCACCAAACTAAGAGCAGTTTCTTTTCGCGTTCAAGTAAACATTTTCAAACAGAAAAAAAAAATACCCATTTTCAATAATCACTCTTTTGTCACCAAAAATGTACACAAACTCATAGATATCAAAACGAGAAACACGTTTAAATAAGAATAAGAGAGAGAGACAGAGAGAGAGAGAGACTCACGAAATTGGTGTCCATGAAATGTTGTTTCAAAGAATCCAAAAGGAAAGATTACCAGAGAGCAGCAACAGAGAAACCTCGTACCATACACAAAACACACACATATATATAGAGAGAGAGAGAGAGAGTCCGGTTGTGTTTGTGTTTGATCAAAACTCTAAAAGGGTTGGTTGTGTTCTCTTGTGCCTTTTTAAAACATCAACAAACGTTAAATAAAAAAAGTGAAACCGAAACAGAGCCCCCCAACCAACCCAAAACCAAAACCAAAACCAAAACAAAACAAAAACAAAAGCAACCCTTTTGAGAGAGAGAGAGAGAGAGAGTCTGCAACAGAGAAAACTGTTGTCAGATAATGTAACAATGGTATTGGAGGAATATGGAATATAAATGCAAAAAAAAATAAATAAAATAATAATAGTAATAATGAAGAAGAAGAAGAGGAAGAAGAAACACCCCCGAGTAACACGGCGAATGTGAGTGAAGTCTTTGCGTTTTTTTGCACGATCTTTGATGAAACAAAAAAAAACACATTTTTATTTTATTTATTTATAATTAATTAATTAATAAATTTAGTGCATGTTCAAGTAGTCTTTCCATTCTATAATAACAACAAAGATATATTCATATTCGACCACCACCACCACCACCACCAGGTCCACCACCGCTTGAAAACTGAAAGCGATACATGTTCTTGGCATTTACTTGTATTCAATTATTATTATTATTAGAGCTAATTGCACTCACATCCCCTGAGGTTTGGCCAACTACAGGTAAAATCAACTTTATCATTTATTAACAATGACACCCCCTTGACTTTAGTCAAAGTGAACAGTATCAGGGGTATTTTCATCTTTTTTAATTTTTAATTTTATTTTATTAAATAATAAATCAAAAAATTAAAATAAAATAATAAAATTATTTAAAAATTAATAAAAAATAAAAAATTAATTAATTTAAATCCATTTTCCAGATCGAATCTCAACCGTCCATCAAGATTAATGAAGGGTTGAGATTCAATCTGAAAAAAAAAAAAAAAAAAAAAAAAATAATTTTTGGATCTTCGAAGAACCCAATCTGGGTTCTTCGAAGAACCCAGTTTCTGGGTTCTTCGATCGAACCCAGATGGGTTCGATCGAAGAACCCAGAAGGGTTCTTCGATCTGAACCCAGAGATCGAAGAACCCTCTCTGGGTTCTTCGATGGGTTCTTCGAAGAACCCAGATTGGGTTCTTCGAAGATCCAAAAAAAATTATTATTTTTTTTTTTTTCAGATTGAATCTCAACCCTTCATTAATCTTGATGGACGGTTGAGATTCGATCTGGAAAATGGATTTAAATTAATTAATTTTTTATTTTTTATTAATTTTTAAATAATTTTATTATTTTATTTTAATTTTTTGATTTATTATTTAATAAAATAAAATTAAAAATTGAAAAAGACGAAAATACCCCTGATACTGTTCACTTTGACTAAAGTCAAGGGGGTGTCATTGTTAATAAATGATAAAGTTGATTTTACCTGTAGTTGGTCAAACCTCAGGGGGTGTGAGTGCAATTAGCTCTTATTATTATTATTATTTTTCTTGAATTATGGAATTTTACTTCAGTACGTCTGGATGTATATATGATGCAGTGTCTAATATAGAATAAAATGTTTGGATGTATACGTCATGCGGTGTGGGGTGATACGTGTCTAATATGACTGGATACTCATATAGAACTGTGTCTTATGTAATTGCATACTCCTATAGCATGTGACATTAAGGTATCTTGTATGGGTACGTTTGGTGTATGAGATTATATTAGACTATTTTTAAGAGGTGGGATGAGATATAATTGGATTTGATTGGATTTGATTGAACTAAATTAGTACCATAATATATTTGATACAGTATGGATTGAATTACAAATAGTACTGTCTCTTATTTGTTATAGTATGAGATTGGATAAAATCAGATTGAATTAAATTAATTTTCATATGAAATAATTGTTTTAAAATTAAATTAAATCATTTTAAATTAACTAAAAAAATAATTTTTTTTAAAATTAAATTAGATTAAAAATATGAATAAAATAAAATAAATTATTTTTTAAAAATAAATAAAACTATTTAGAATTAATTTTAAATAAAATAAAATCATTTTTAAATCAAATAAAAATAAATTTAGTTAAAAATTATTTTTTTGAATAAAATAAAATATTTAAATTATTTTTTAAAAATAAATAAAACTATTTAAAATTATGTGGCATTCATTCATGTTGAGAATGTAAATTCTGTATATTGATGTGTATCAATAATGTACAATAGAGAGCGCCTTATATAGGCTATATACAAGTTATGGACTAAGCCCAATGGGCTAATATTATACTAAAGCTATATACTAACATCGCCCCTCAAACTCGAGGTGGCAAGGAGAAAGCCAATTGGAGTTTAGATATAAGATCTCGAAGACGACCAGACGGGTGAGACTTTGTGAAAGTATCAGCAGGCTGGTCAGCAGAGGAGATGGATAATAACTTTAGAGTGCCTTTCTTGAGATGCTGACGAGTGATGTGGCAGTCAATCTCAATGTGCTTGGTGCGTTCATGGAATACATCATTATGAGCAATGTAGATAGCACTACAATTGTCACAATAAAGAGGAGTGACAGTGGGCTGTGGAGCATCCATGTCAGCCAAGAGCTAGCGAAGCTAGACAAGCTCGCAAGTGGTGTTGGCAAAAGCACGATACTCAGCCTCAGTACTGGAACGGGAAACAACATCCTGCTTCTTGCTACGCCGTGAGACAAGAGAAGTACCCAACATAAAATAGAAACCTGTGATAGAACATCGATCAGTCGGATCACCTGCCCAATCCGCATCTGAGTAAGCATAGAGCTCGAGAGAAGACCGAGAGGAGTAGTGTAGACCATGATAAAGAGTGCCCTTGACATATCGGAGAATCCGAAGAACGGCAACATAGTAGACAGAACGAGGGGCATTCATGAACTTACTAACCATACCTACAGCATGTGAAATATCCGAACGCGTAACCGTGAGATAGATCAGACTACCAACCTGTAACGCCCCTAATTGTTGTGTAAATAGAATAAATATCCTTAGATTATTATTAATTATTATTGAGCATGCAAAAGTTAAGTATGTGATTTAAATTGGTGAAAAGTATTTATTATTCATGATTTATTGTTTGAAATTGATCTTGGGATGATTTGGTATATATATTGTTTATAATAAATTGATTTTGAATATATATATATATATATATATATATATATATATTGTTTGTGATAAATTGATTTTAATATATATATTGTTTGTGATAAATTAATGAAACGATTTTGGGGCAATTTGATTTGATATTGATTTGTGACATAAATTTGAATATAATTTTGAGTCTCTTTTATATGATTATTGATGATATATTTGGATTTTGTAAATGTGTGTATTGATTTGAATTTGATCGAAAATTGAATTTGACTATAAATGAATGATTGAGAGGATTTCTGTTTTATAAAATTTATTTGATTATGTTGTAAGAATTTTAAAGTGGAAAATTGAGAATTTTTTATGATTTGTGAAATCTGGATAATATTTCTTTCCTACTCTTCTGCTCCTTCTTCTTCTCTTTCCTTTCTCTCTCCTCTTCTCTCTTCTCTCCCGCTTCACTCTCATTCTCTTCTTCTTTTCTTCTTTCTTTTCTTTCTCTCTTCCTCATGCCAACTCTCTCTCTCAATTTTGTTTTTTTTTGTTTTGAGATTGCTTTGATTTTTTTTTTTGCTTTTGTGCTATGCCAATTGTGTTTTTTATTTTTTATTTTTTTATTATCCACTACCAATATTATATATATATATATAATATCTTTTTAATTCCAAAATAGACCCTTAAACTTTTTAAAATTTCACAATGACACAAATTTACTCTTAATCACATATAATTTTACCAAACCTCCTTTAATTATCAAACTAACCCACCAATCTCATTCCATCTCAATAATATTCCAAAAATATGCCACACTTATCCAATTAACAAATTGACTTCACCAATATTCAATTGGACCTATTATTCTCCAAATGCACCATGAAAATAATATTTCTAAATAGTCACTATTCATTTATACACTATATATCGACTATATATATATATACTTTTCACCAATTTAAATCACATACTTAACTTTTGCATGCTCAATAATAATTAATAATAATCCAAGGATATTTATTCTATTTACGCAACAATTAGGGGCATTACAATTCTTCCCCTCTTAAGAAATTTCATCCTCGAAATTTTTACCTCAGTCGAACAGTTGAGGATATTGTTGTCTCATGATTTCTTCATTTTCCCAGGTAGCCTCTTCTATATTATAATTCCTCCAGAGGACTTTCACCAATGGAACTCTTTTATTCCGTAGTTCTTTAATCTCCCTATCAAGAATTTGCACTGGTTTCTCCTCGTATGTCAGGTCTGGTCGGATTTCAATACTTTCGGCCTGGACTCTGTGGGAAGGTTCAGATCTGTATCTCTTCAGCATTGATATATGGAAAACATTATGAATCTTTTCTAGTTCTGGAGGTAAAGCAAGTCTATAGGCTACTGGTCCTACACGTTCAATGATTTCGTATGGGCCAATAAACCTAGGACTTAACTTTCCTTTTTTGCCAAATCTGAGCACTTTCTTCCACGGAGATATTTTCAAGAACACTTTCTCACCGACTTCATATTCTATCTCCTTTCTTTTCAAGTCTGCATATGATTTCTGTCGGTCAGATGCAACTTTCAGTCTTTCCTTGATAATCTTCACCTTATCTTTAGTATGGGCCTACTAATCTGTCTTCACCCAATTCTGTCCAGCATACAGGTGTCCTGCATTTCCTTCCATACAAGGCTTCATATGGTGCCATAACTATGCTCGATTGGTAACTGTTATTATAGGCGAATTCAATCAATGGGAGGTGATCCACCCAACTCCTTCAAAATCAATTACACAACTCCTGAGCATATCTTCTAGCACCTGAATTACCCTTTCTGATTGTCCATTTGTCTGCGGATGGAAGGCTGTACTGAAACTCAATCGAGTACCCAAAGCTTCTTAAAACTTCTTCCAGAATCTGGATGTAAACCTCGGGTCCCGATCTGATATTATGGATGGAGGCACTCCATGCAATCTGACTATTTCCTTTATATACAATTCTGCCAGTCAATCCAGTGAATAGTCAATTCTGACAGGTAAAAAATGTGCTGACTTCGTCAGTCGATCCACTATAACCCATATTGCATCATGTTTACTCCGGGTGAGTGGCAATCCTGTGACAAAGTCTCATCTCATATGAAATGGTATCCCTATATAAACTGTTGGTTTCCTATTTCATAATGAAATGGTATCCGTATTTCACAGTCGATTTCCCATTTCATAATGAAATGGTATCCGTATTTCACAGTCGGTTTCCCATTTCAAAAGAAATGGTATCCGTAGAATCATCATCATAATCATCAGGAATATCGGTGCAGTACTGCTAATTTACTCAATTGACATGTCAATCTCCTATATCCATATTTCCCTATACATATATCAGGGCCGTAATTCAGGTATTCCAGATTTCACAAATCATCAAAAATTCTCAATTTTCAACTTTAAAATTCTTACTCTGGGGCTGATATGAGCTTGATGGCCCTGCTCCCCTTCTCTGTTGACCTCTGTCTCTTCTGGCCTGCTCTTCTTCCTTAATTCTTTCGACAGTCAGAGCTGCAGAGACAAGTCTGGTGAAGTCTTCAAATTCAAAGGCAGCAACCTGTAACACCCCTCAAATAATCAACATTCGATTCATATATTCAAAAGTAATTATTTAGAAATTATGGATGTTACACAACCTGTAGGTGGATATAGTCGTTCAGTCCATCCTCAAACCTTCTGCACTTATCCGCCTCTGTGGCCACCATATCTCTAGCATATTTACTCAACCTGAAAAATTCTCTCTTATACTCTATCACTGTAAGCTGTCTCTGCTTCAGGTTGGTAAATTCTCTCTTCATATTATCCAGATAAATGCGACCGACATATTTCCTTTGAAATTCCTTCTGTATTAACTCCCAAGTCCTGTCTTCAGGTCGCACTGACTGTATAATGGAGGTCCATCATTGGTAGGCATCCTCCTGTAACAAAGATACTGCACACTCCAATCTTTCTCCAGGTGTATAGTGCATCTGCTCTAAAATTCTGTCTGTCCGTTCAAACCAGTATTCTGCAGCAGATGCATCCTCATCTTTTCTGCCATGGAAATCAATCGGTCTGTATTTAGCCAATCGTTCTATGGCTGATCTTCGTGGCGCTACTCTAGCCACATTCTGAAAGAATTCAGCCATTTGCTGCATAAATGCTGGCTAACCTTGAACTTCTGGTCCAGCCGCTCTAGCACTGACTGACTCTCTAGATACTCCCCCAGCCACGCTGGCGGGACTCTCAGGTCTATCTCCACTTCCTTCCATTTCTTTTATCCTATATAAGGCAGAAGAGAGGTCTGCAGATTAGAGTTACATACTCCTATAAGTACCTTAATACAATGCATGCCTATACAGAATATTACTCTTTTGGTCTAGAAACGGATAAACCGCGCTCTGATACCACTTAAATGTAACACCCCCTGACCCGCCCCGTTTGGATCGACCCAGGGAGCGTTATCGGGTTTTTCAACCAGAGAGATCTACCCCTACTACTTCCAAAGGTAGGAGGCCCAGTCAGGTAGGAACTGAATGTGGTAGCCACAGAAGGGTGTCAGAATCAGTGGCAAGACCAGATAGTCGAGCTCCTGCACTAGTTTATGGTGTTAGGGCTCAGGAAGACAAGGATGCACCTGACGTGATAGTTGGGTATTATTTCTATTTTTGATACTACAGCTATTGCATTGATAGATCCAGGCTCTACTCATTCATACATATGTAATGCATTGTTGAAACAAAGAAGTTTGAAAAATGAACCTACTGAATATGATGTGTTAGTCAGTAATCCGATAGGCCAAAGTGTAGTTGTGAATAATGTGTACCAAAATTGTCCTATTCGGATACAGGAATGTGAATTCCCAGGAGATTTGATGGAGTTGTCATTCCATGAGTTTGATGTGATACTAGGCATGGAGTGGTTAACTCGGCATAAAGTGGTGATTGATTGTGAACTGAAACGAGTGACCCTCAGAACAGCAGATGGTGCAGAAATCACAATGGTGGGTGAAAGGAGGGATTTTCTCTCCAATGTCATTTCAGCCACTGCAGCCTGCAAATTGATCAGAAAGGGTTGTGAAGCATATTTGGCTCAAGTGGTTGATTCCAGAAAGGTTGCTTTTACCATACAAAATATACCCACTGTGTGTGATTTTGCAGATGTATTTTCAGAGGAGCTTCCTGGTTTGCCACCTCAGATAGAAGTGGAGTTTGTGATCGATGTGATACCAGGTACGTCTCCAGTATCTATAGCTCCTTATAGAATGGCACCAGCAAAACTGAAAGAACTGAAGATACAGTTACAAGAATTGCTGGATAAGGGCTTCATTAGACCCAGTGCATCCCCGTGGGGAGCTCCAATGCTGTTTTTGAAAAAGAAAGATGGGTCACTGAGATTATGCATCGATTACAGGCAGCTGAATAAACTTACTGTCAAGAATAAGTATCCGTTGCCTAGAATTGATGACCTGTTTGACCAGCTGAGAGGAGACTGTGTCTTCTCAAAGATAGATCTCAGATCGGAGTATCATCATTTGAGAATAAAAGATTCAGATATTCCAAAAACTGCATTCAGAACCAGGTATGGACATTATGAATTTGTAGTAATGTCATTTGGGCTGACCAATGCACCTGCAGCCTTTATGGACCTGATGAACCGGATATTCTGACCATACTTGGACCAGTTTGTGGTAGTATTTATTGATGATATCCTGGTGTACTCACAGACGACTGAGGATCATGACAGGCACCTCAGAGTGGTATTGCAGATTCTGAGAGAGAAGCAACTGTATGGTAAATTGAGTAAGTGTGAGTTCTGGTTGCCTAAAATTGCATTTTTGGGTCACATTGTGTCAGCAGAGGGTATTAAGGCAGATCTTAAAAAGATTGAAGCAACAGTGGAATGGAAGCCTCCCAGAAATATTGCAAAAGTCAAAAGTTTCTTAGGCTTGGCAGGTTATTATCGACGGTTTGTGAAGGGATTCTCTTCCATAGCAAGTCCATTGACTAAACTACTGCATAAGAATGTCAGATTTGACCGGACTGACAGATGCCAGGCAGCTTTTGACAGATTGAAGGCGATGCTAGTTGAGGCTCCAGTCCTGATTCAGCCTGTTTCAGGTAAAGACTTTGTGATCTATAGTGATGCCTCACATCAGGGTTTAGGTTGTGTATTGATGCAGGAAGGCAAGGTGGTTGCATATGCGTCCAGACAGCTGAAAACTCATGAACAGAACTATCTGATACATGATCTGGAACTTGCAGCCATTGTATTTGCTTTGAAGATATAGAGGCATTACTTGTACGGTGAGAAGTGCTGCATATATACATATCACAAGAGTCTGAAATATCTGTCTACCCAGAGAGAGCTCAATCTGAGATAGAGACGATGGATGGAGTTAATCAAAGATTATGACTGTGTGATTGACTATCATCCAGGAAAGGCGAATGTGTGTTACAGCTCTGATATATGTATAGGGAAATATGGATATAGGAGATTGACATGTCAATTGGGTAAATTAGTAGTACTGCACCGATATTCCTAATGATTATGATGATGATTCTACGAATACCATTTCCTTTGAAATGGGAAACCGACTGTGAAATATGGATACCATTTCATTATGAAATGGAAAACCGACTGTGAAATACGAATACCATTTCATTATGAAATGGGAAACCGACAGTTTATATAGGGATATCATTTCATATAAGATGAGAAACCCGACTGTAAAACCCGTAATCCAGTCCTGTAACTGTTATGTGTATCAGAGGCCCAATCAAAACTGAAAGTCAGAAAATGATGTGATAATAGAAAAATGTTATTGAGATTGAAACTCATGAACTTTTAACATACTTTGTGTTATATAGTTTCAGTAACCGAAGTATATAATGTTTGTTTTATATATATTTCTAAAATTTCTGAATTTAAGATTTATGGCTTTATATTACATTTTAGTATACACCCACTAAGCATTATTGCTTAGCGCATTGATGTTATCATGCGTAGGAAATAGAGAAAGCAGCGGACAAAAAGAGTGAAGAGTTGGTCACTGCAGACAGAGTCCAGAGTCACCTCACTCTTGGGTAGTTATTTACATCCTTATGTATATTAATTTATTAATGCATGCATGTATATAAAAGAATGTGAAAGTTTTTAATGTATAAGTTTTGTAAATATTTGTTTTATAGTTTATGTGGTTTTGAAGTTATAGTTATAGTTTTGTAATTATAACTTATGTATTGTTTTATTGTAAATGTTTGGGAAAGTCGCACTATATAGCAGAGTGCGCATTTGATTGAAAAAGAGATTTGAAGTGTGGTTTTTATTTTATTTGAGATTTTATTTGAAACAGGTTTTAGAAAATCAGAAAAACAGAGGAAACTCTGGTAAAAATTTTCAAAACTAATTTTGATGGGCTCACTAGAAATGATTTTAAATTATAAATTATTTGATTTTCAGATTATAAACAGAATGAAGAAAAGTTTTAAAAAACCCGGTAACGCTTCCTGGGTCGATCTAGACGGGTCGGGTTAGGGGGTGTTACACAACCAACTGATGATAGTAAGTAGCATCGAATAGATCAGAGCGCCTTATATAGGTTATGTACAAGTTATGGACTAAACCCAATGGGCTAATATTATATTAAAGCTATATACTAACAACTCATATAGTTAATAATATTTTTTATTCTTAATAAATCATATATTATGTTATTGTATATATTTAAATAAAATATTTCTAATTTATATAAAAAATTAATTAAATATATTTTATAATATTATATTAAAAATTAATCCCAAAAGTATGGGACTACGTAATACCATAGTAATGGGTGGGATTATATAATCCCTTTACAATGAGACTATTCTAAAATGTGAGATGAAATAATTCAATTGCTTTCCCCACACTAAATATGGGACTAGGACTAAATTTACTTAAAATAATCTAATCCTAGTCCTAGTCTCATGTACCAAACATGACCTATGTATTTCGTGCAGATTGTTACGTTAATGTGTCATGTATGTATAATTGGTGCACTGAAGACTATTTCCAAACTAGCATAGACGATCCAAGTGAGGAAAATTACGAATTTAGAATGGGTTCTAAAATATCCTGCTACTATTGCTATGATAAATAACTATTAATTGTTTGGATAACATTATTTAAATAGTTAATATTAAATAGTGAGAGTTATCAAAATTATAGTTAATGAGAATAAACATGAAAGGAAATCTAGTTTTATTGAAAATAAAATTAAGTTTTATTTTCAATAAAGACACGGGATAAAAAAACAAGGGAATACTTATCGGGAATGAATCAAAGGGAATCAAGAAAGAAAATTTGATTCCTCATGTGGAAGGGGAACCAAATTCTCTTCCTAACAAGTACTTAATTCCTGATTGTGTGTGGAATCCACATAATTTGATTATCAACTATTTTTAGTAAAAAGCAGAATAAAAAATCAGGAATTAAGTTTATTTTTTCTTTATTAGGATTCCTAATTGTAAACGGGGAACTGGAAGGAGAATTAAGGTCTATTTCCAGTAAAACTTAATTCTTTATTTGTGTAGGGGTTCACATAAATTTTAGTAAACATTGTCATCACAAATCATAATTATATTTTCTTTTCCTTGTTAGGATTCTCGATTACTAAAAGCATCTTAGGAACTTAATTTCTAATTTACATGTGGTATCTAAGTAATTTGATTCCTAACATTCTAATCCCTCATTAGAATTCTTGATCAGTTTACACGTGTAAATTTCATTCATCTCCCATCGAAGTTTAATTTGATTACACATGAATCTGATAAGATTGAGTGATTTGAAACGTTCACGAGCACAAAGAAATTTATGATAATTTTTAGGGGGATTATCATTTTGGTCCATAACTTTTGAAGAATTATCATTTTTTTTAAACCAATTTCGTTTATTGGTATCATTGGACCCTAACTTTCTGAAAACATATCAATTTGGTCATTCTGTTAGTCAACCGTTAGTCAAACTTAACTGTTATAGGGGTATTTTTGTCTTTCAACATATCCCTAATTAAAAATTTTAAAAAATATTAAACAAAAATCTCCACTGTCCATCAAAATTGATGGATAGTGGACATTATATGGAAATTTTTTTTTAAAAAATAAAAATTGTAAAATACAATTTTTTTCAATTTAATTTTTTTTTACTGTTTAAAAAAAAATTGATGTTCTTGGTGGAGATCTGAATCTCCACTAAGAACAAACCAAAGAAAAAAATTTGAACTGAGTTCGAAGACGAACCCAGATCTAGGTTCGAAGGGGAACATAAGGTTCTGGGTTCGTCTTCGAACCCAGATTTATGGGTTCACCTTCGAACCTAGATCTAGGTTCGAATCAAACCCAGTTCAACTTCAAAATTTTTTTTTTTTTGGCTTGTTCTTGGTGGCGATCCAATGTGGATCTCCACCAAGAACATCAAATTTTTTTAATATTAAAAAAAAAATTGAAAAATTTTTAATTTAAAAAAAAAAACATTTCCATATAATCTCCACCGTCCATTAATTTTGATAAACGGTGGAGATTCATTTAAAAATATTGTAAAATTTTTAATTAAAACTTAATCTAAAATGATCATACTACCCTTCTAATTATTAATATTATTTTTTAAAATTTGAAGTTAAAATTATAATTTTCACTTATTTAAATAGTATCAAGGGCAAAACAGTTTTTTTACCAATTCTATTAAGTTTGACTGGTAGAAATTTAGTCAGAGTGATCAAATTGATACATTTACAAAAAAATAGGGTCTAAGGATACCATTAACCATAACTGGTTTAAAAAATTGATAATTTTCAAAAAGTTATGGACCAAAATGAAAATCCCCCTAATTTTTAATATTTTTATTTCAATTGAAATTCTTATATATATGTATATATAAAAGACCTTTTCCCAAAAAAATTAAAGTTTTTGAGCTTTTCATTTTAAACATAAGCTCTTATTTATAAATATTTAAAAGCTTTAAAAGTCAAAAGTTGAGAGACACCCCACATGGCCCCATGTTGAAAAAAATAGGAAAATATTGATGGAATTACGGTCATGACATGCAAATTGCACCGCCTTTAGGATAATGGACTGGTGAAAAATAGGGTCAATTCATCGACCAAATTCTGTATAAGTGTACATTCCCAAGGTACCACTATAAGAAATTTAGTCTACCTTACCAACGCGCAAAAAATGTGTGTTGTGAAAATAACACACTTCACAAGTTGCTAAGAAGTTAGGATTTAACATCTCACATATTCCACAACATGTCTTTGTGCTTGTTATAATAGATGTATCATTAGCAACATGCAATTTTTTATATGTTGTCAAAAAGTCTTATCTTTTACAACTATCAAATATATATATATATATATATATATATATATATATATATTTTTTTTTTTTGATAATATATATAAATTCAATATGGTATACAAATATACACAACCATGTTCATGACTAAAACCGTCATCATTGTGGGTTAGACTAGTTTTGGACATTGAATTTTAATTACAAAACAATCATCAATTAAAGAGAAAAGATTAAAACAATACTTTCCGATCGATGTATCACGCATGTTCCACGTGACGTGATGTAACCCAAAATATAAGGTAGGATATCGATATTATTAAATATTTAATTATATAATAGATTATAATTTTATTGAAATTACCAAATAAATGTTGATCACATATTAAGAATCCTAATCTTAAGCATATTAAAATAAATATTAAATAATAAAGTCAAACAAATAATAATTGCTACAACTCGAAGAAATCCAACTCATTTTCCATAAAGAAATAATAATGGAGAAAACATATGACATAGGATGCACACTATACTTTTTGTAATTAAAAAAGTTTATTTTATAATTTTTGTTATTACTGTATATGTGGCCTGAGTATGTGGACACCCACAGTATGAGAGAAAACTTCTCATGTGTTGGTAAATGTATATGATGACTTTTAACCGCACCACTAACATAGAAGGGAAATACATTAACTACATAAGAGCTTGTTTGTTTGACGGGTATGATGGAATTGAGCTATTTTTAAGCCCAATTCCATGTTTGGTGTGGACACAGGATTGGCTAATCATGTGTCACATATTTAATCCTAATGTGGCAGGACATAGCAAGCGGAACAATTTTGTTCCAATTTTTTTTTATAGTAAAACTTAATTTAAATAATTTTGTTTTTAATAAAATTAAATTTAAAGGATTTATTATTTAAAAATTAATTTAATATAATATTATTTTGACTAATTTTATATTATATTAAATATAAAACACAATTATTTTTTGTCCATTCTTATACAATACCAAAAAAAGGACATTATTATTTTTAGTTCAATTCGTACTGCACCAAACACATCACAGTACTAATTTAATTCAATCATATTCAATTCAATTCAATCCAATCTTATCATATAAAAATAGTTCAGTCCAATTCTGCATACCAAATGCACCCTAAGTGGATGTGCATGTTTCTTTTATGTTTTCTTTTTAAGCTATTACTATTAATTATGGATTTTAGGAAGGGGATACGACTCGAACCCACAACCTCGATATGTAAGTGTGAGAGGCATACCAGTGGACCAACCTCATCTTGTCTCATGTTTTTTTTTATGTTAATAATTAAAATTTTCTCTTTTTTTGAGAAATAAGTAAAATTTTCAATATTTTAATTTTTAATTTTTGTGTTTGTTGTAGTTATGTAGACCCAAAAATAAGGAAGGGCATTGATAATATTAAATGTTCAATAATATAATGAGTATATGATTTATTGATTTTTTTTTTATTAAATTACCAAATAAATGTTAATCACATTTTAAGAATACTAATGTCAAGCAATATTTAAAAACATATAAAACTTAGAAAGTCAAATAAACAAATAATTGCTACAACTTAAAGAAAACCTCACTTTCCATAAAAAATAGTAATTGTTGTTTTTGTGAAATTTGAGCAATGAAAAGATAATTAAAAAATGGCAAATTTTTTTTTTTGTGGGCTTGTATTACTAACTATATTATATGTGACCAATTAAAAAAAAATATATCTGAATTACAAATATTTATTTTGAATATTTTTATAATTTGTTTTTCACAACATCAGGTTTAATTTATATATAATTATTGTAATAAAAATTGTATTTTTAGCAAAATCCATTTAAAATGAAGTGATTCATTTATTAAGATTTTTAGTTGTCTTAATAAGTCATTGAATTTATATTTTAGAAAGTAAATCATATTGGACTGGATTTCTAATTTCAAAATTCAACACTTTAACTAATAAATTCAAAATTCAAATGGTTATTGACATAGTCTGGTGGTAACCACACGTCTCAACGAACTTAAAATCGGAGTTTGAATTCCCTCTCTACCAAGTAAAAAAAATATGTTAATTAGAAAAAGGTATGTCATATAAGTGAAAATTGTTGTTATTTTTTTATTTTTTATTTTAAATGAAATATGTGAAAATTAGTAAGATGGTCCTGAAAGTTACCTATAAAACAATGTGAAGAATATTGACTTTGTAGCTAGCCATAAATGTCATCACATGTCAAGGTTTTCATTGAAAGTAATATCTCTAATTTTCATTATTATTTATAAATTCATGTTTTCTTGAATAAAAGTTATGGGCTTCATTTTTTTTTTTCTTATTTATCTTATGATTATGAATTAAAAACACATATCAAGCTGTCATTTACCTACATCAAAGTTTTGTAAAACTGTTATATAAACTTTTAGTTGAGTCGGTTGTGTATCTCCTCATTTTATCTCGGTAATAATTGGTAATAATTAGTCTCCAAACTATGACATAGTAATAATTGGTAATTACAACAAAATTAAAAAGGAAAAAAATGGAGAAATGGTGATGTTTATATAAAGTACAATAGTGAAAGTTATATATAGAATCACCGTCCAATATGACATAATAACAAAAGATATTTATTCAACCTAACAATATTTGAGTTGCCGCAGCACCAATGATAATAGCCATTGTTTTCAGTAGCATCTCATCTTCATTGAAAAAATGAAAATTTGGCTTGCTTTTAATGTTTTGTCATTGGAATCTAAATTATGGATTCTCCATTTATCCTCTCCTTTATCCCTTTATCTTCAATGTATTATTTTTTTCAAGAATGAACAAAAAAAAAGAATAATTGACTATTGGTGGTACATCTATTCTGAAATAGACTAAGAATTGAACAATAATCGCATAAAATACATATAATACAAAGTTAGGATAACATATAAGGAAATAAACAAAATGAAGGGTAGATATTTTGACTTGGTATAATATTTTTAGATGATGATGCTTATCATGTACTGTTTGTGGAACCTATTAAAATTAAATACTATATTTATGGTATT
The DNA here is from genome assembly GCA_003430845.1 of Xanthoceras sorbifolium. Classification (NCBI taxonomy): domain Eukaryota; kingdom Viridiplantae; phylum Streptophyta; class Magnoliopsida; order Sapindales; family Sapindaceae; genus Xanthoceras; species Xanthoceras sorbifolium. Next base: position 4,054,084 of record CM010619.1, on the reverse strand, counting down.
GATACCTACTTTCAGTGGTGGACATATATAGAGTGCAAGTTGGGCAGTTGCTCGGCCAAGATTTTTAAAATTTTTTAAACATAATTACATATTAACCCTTTAACTTTAGTATTATTACTATTTTACCTATTAGTAATTAAATTAAATTAAAAAAATTTCTTATTTTGAGGGATAATGTTCATTATCCCTCATCTAGTTTTATCTTCACTTTTCAATTAATTAAATTTTTTCGTATTGATGATGTTGGCTGAATTTTTTTTATTATTTTGTATTTGCCCACCCTAACAAAAATTTATGGGTATGCCCCTGCCTACTTCTATAACGATAAATATATACTCCCATAATATTGAGAAAAAAAAACCTTTCACACGTGCTAGTAAAATGCGTAATTTGAAACTCGAACACTCAACCATAAATATGGAATAAGAGGTGCACAACACTTGAATTAAGTATAGATATGCAATACAATTCTATATTTTTCTCTCGTATGATTCTGGTCAATATATATCCATAAAAAGAATATATATACAAAAAAACATAGCCAACCACCATACATTTGACATTTCTATCTCCAACCACCATACATTTGACATTTCTATATTGCTAACATATGAAAAGGATTCAAAATTTTAAAAAAAATGAAATCATTATTCATGCTAATTATGATTATATGGTACAAAATCGGCACTTATTCGAATTAAATTCTATATAATAATTATATGTAATGTTATACTATTTAAATTATTTATCCAAAATTATGTTCAAATAATATGGTAAATAAATTATAACTTGTAATTGACGCATAATGTACCACATCATCTCATAATTTATATGGTGATTACAATTCACATGACATATCATTTAGACATAATTTTCGATACATAATTTGGGTAAAGTAGTATTACTCAATAATTATTGAAGCATGTATTATTTTTTTTTATTACATAAGTTTTCTCAAACATTTAACTAACCATTGAGATTTATTTATTTAAATTTGGCAGTTTCATCAAATAATGCTATCACTTTAAATTCTAAAATTGACTGAAAAAACCTTTTAAAAAAATATTTGTTCATTCGTGTCATATATAATATCTATATATATATATATACGAAGAGTAATGCTAAATTGCTAAAAATATTTACCCAAATTCATGTTCAAATGATGTAACATGTGAGTTGTCAACACTGCATCATTCACCACATCATTTAGTGATTTTATATGGTGTTCACAACTTATATATCGCATCATTTAAAAAAAAATAAATATATTATGAACTTAACATAATATTTATAATGTTAAGAGGTTATATAATGTTTCGCAGCTAGTTATGTAGTATTATATAATGAAAATAAAATAAAATTGCACCGACTCATAAATTTAGGGAAAACAATTATTGATCTTCATAAAATACTTTTTATAATTTTAATAAATTACAAAATGGTATAAACAATTTATTTTTTATTTATAAGGATTTTAATATGAAAGTAGGATGAAGATGACTGCTAAATTACTTTAAATAGGAAATTTATTGAAGAAAAAAAAATCATATGATAAATAGTTCAAAGTAGGGGTGGCCATAGTTCGGGAATCGGCACTTCTGGTTCCCCTAAGAGGAGGAACCGGAACTGAAATGTAGTAGGACAGATTCTGGTTTCCACGGTTCTAAATCCGGTTCCACACGATTATGGTTCCAATTTCAATTTTTTTTTAAAATTAATTAAAAAAATTAAAATATTCTAAAAAAATAAAAAATGGAACCGGAACCGGCGGTTGCAGTTCTAAAATGTATGGAACCAGAACCGGGACCGCCTGGTCCCGGTTCTGGTTCCCAATTCCTAAACGGAACCGGGTTCAAACCTAACCATAGCCATGTTTAGTTCAAATCGATTGGAAAATATACAATGATATTTGTTATAGAATATATGTAAACTCAAACAACAATTAATCACACACATAAAGAAAACACGAATAATAATAAAAGAGACTTAAGATTTTTACATGGTTCGGTAATCAATGTGATCCTTATATCCACAGAAGCGCACCGGCATTTAATTTCACTATCAAATAATATTTACAAAACACACGCTTAAAACAACTATATTTATTCTTCTAACAGAAATCTTAAGAATACAATAATTTAAATACTAAAACCTTAGGGTAAAAATATCACTCCTCATAAAAAATTATATTTAAAATTTTTTTTTGGGGTAGCGCCAACAGGCAGTTCGACTCCCGAGTGCGAAACGCAACGATATTGATTCAGACTTCACAATCCATGAATATTTTGACTATTTGAAACTTTTATTAAAAAAACCAAAAATAAGAAATATAAATAAACTTTCATTTTAAATTAAAAACCCATATTCCAATTATAGCTAAACAATTATAATAATTTGGGAAAATCTTTTAAAATTGAGCACATCAGACACCTGCTTTATTATATTTTATGTGTCGGTGTTGTCAATTTTAAAATTTTTTTTTTCTCACATCCACTCATACTTCAAGTGATTAGTGCACCTTCCTTCCATCTCAGTGATGACAATTCAATCCTTACTATACATATTTACCAGTATGTGTGCGTAGTTTTCTTCCCTTATTATGGGAGTAAATATTTCCTATTATGAGAGTAGATATATGAACCATGTGTTTAATAATTAATCTCGATAGGTCTCGGTAATTATTAATTTTTTAATTATATTCCCTTAAAAAAAATTTAAGATTTTTTTTTTTAATTCTCAAATTAATGATAATTGTGGCAGCTTCTTTTTTGTTCTATAATTGAGGACAGGTCCGGAATTTTGGACCTTGTTTTGGTTTATTGGGCTTCTTTGGTGAGGCCCATTAAAATCCTTTCCAAGTGGAGAGTTGGAGATCACAAAATTTGAATATTCTACTAATCTTGGCTTTTATTTAAATATATTTTAATTAATTACTAAATGCACGGTCCGAATATCATTTATAAAGCCACCTCTTTTAATCTTCGGTTCCTATGGCTCAAGGCATTAATGATAAACCAACCTCTTTCAATAAAAAATTAAAAAAATAGTTTACCCATTAACACCACTCCAAATCTTTTTTAGAATACTTCTCAAAAGTTAGGATTTAATATAAATTTTCAAAAATTTAAAAAAGAGAAGTTAAAAGTGCAATAAAGTTAAAAGTTAATTAATAGCTTAATTTAAAGTTAAAAGTTAATTAATAGCTTAATTAAAAGTAAAAAGTGCATATATATGCATGCATATATTCAAAAAAAAAAAAATTACACGTTATTGAAAGTTAAAATTTAGTAATGTTCAAATCTGTACATTGTTGAAAAAAATAGAATTTAACAACGTACAAATTCGCATGTTATTAAAGATGAGGATTTAACTATGCATAACTTTGCACGTTGCTAAAAAGTTAGGATTTAACAAAATCCAACTTTGAACTTTGTTAAAAGTAATATATTCCACAATATGTCTTTGTGTTTGTTGTCATAGAGGTATCATTAGCAACATGCATTTTTTTGTATGTCGTCAGAAGTCTTATTTTTTACATGTATTATTAAAACCGATGAATGAATTTTCTTATGGTAGAACGAAAGAACACTATTGGACAAATATCACATATCATTCTTATGGTAGAACGAAAGAAACATAATTTTAACTGGACAGAAGAGGTGGATTAGTTCGAAGTACGTATAAGTTGATCCGAAACATCACTTGACCGTAATATATTTAAAAAAAAACATAATTTTGAGGGAATTTAAGTACACCAAAATACTTTGATAATTCTCTTGTTATAATGATCATCTATATTACTGTATGGTATTTTTGGAGTTGAGAAATGTTTGGTATGATCATGACTGAAACTGTCATCACTGTGGGTTAGACAGGTTTTGAACATTGAATTTTAGTTACAAAACAATCATCAATTAAAGAGAAATGATTAAAACAGTGTTTTCCGATCGATGTATCACGCATATTACACGTGGCATGATGTAACCCAAAATATAAGGTAGGATATTGATATTATTAAATATTCAATTATATGATGGGTATACGATAAATTATAATTTTATTGAAATTACCAAATAAATGTTAATCACATATTAATAATCCTAATCTTAAGCATATTAAAATAAATATTAAATAATTTAGAAAAGCCAAACAAATACATAATTGCTACAATTTGAAGACACCCAACTCATTTTACATAAGCAAATTTATTTTAGATTTTTCTATTACTTCATACGTGCCTGAATATATCTACACTCATATTATGAGATAAAACTTCTCACACATACTGATAAATGTATATGATAAAATTTTATCTGCACCTGACGTGGATGGGGAAATACATTAACCATATAAGTGGATGTGTATGTTTCTTTTATGATAATAATTAAAATTTTCTCTTGTTTTGAGATATAAGTAAAATTTTAATATTTTAATTTTAAAATTTTGTGTGTTGTAGATATGTAAACCTATCCCTTTCAAAAAAAGAAAAAAAAAAGATATGTAAACCTAAAAATAAGGAAGGGCATTGACAATATTAAATGTTCAATAATACAATGAGTATATGATTTATTGATTTTTTTTTAATGAATTATCAAATAAATGTTAATCACATTTTAAGAATCCTAATCTTAAGCAATATTTAAATACAGACAAGATGAGGTTGACCTAATGGTTTGCCTTTCACACTTACACCCTTGAAGTTGTGAGTTCGAGTCGTGTCCCGCTCATCGAATCCCAAATTAATTATAATTATTAAAAAAAGAAGAAGCAATATTTGAATACATATAGGAACTTAGAAAGTAAAAAAAAAAAAAAAATATTTGCTACATCTTGAAGAAATCCAACTCACTTTCCATGAATAATAATAATAATAGTTGTTGTGAAAATTAAGTAAGGGATATTATATTATCTTCCCTTATAGTTTGAAGTATTCTTTATTTTTCACCATCTAATTTTTTTCTTCTATTTTATACGCTCTAGTTTATAAAAATACCTAAAATCTCACATACTGTTAAGTTTATGTTTGTTTTTTAAGTTTGACCGTTAGATATTGAAGGATAAAATAATAATTGTAATATAATAAATACACAAAATATTTTTAAATTAAATAAAATTTTATTTAAGATAAAAAATAAAAATCATTTTCCTTTTTCCGCTATCTCCTTATCTTATTATTCTCTCTCTCTCTCTCTCTCTCTCTCTCTCTCTCTCTCTCTCTCTCTCTCTCTCTCTCTTTTATCTTTTCTTGGTCTCCTCATCTTCTTCTTATTCTCTCAATCTTATCTTTCTCTCTTCCTCACCACATTTTCTCTCTCTTCCTCACGTTTATGTTTCTCTTTTTCTTTTTTGGGAATTTTGGCAACTGGTAATGTGTTGTAGGTGTCTTCGTTGCTGCCCTTACCAGGTCGTTAGTCATGGATTTCATGTGGATGGCGCGACGACTTGGGTTGTTGGGTCGAGCTATGGGCAGGGGTACCCCGACAATCTCTACTCAACTCCACGTATCTTTTACTATTGGCGTTTACGTGGATCACCAGTCTTGTAACATCCCGGATTTCGGATAATTAATTTTGACTATGTGAAAATAAATTTTGTGATTTGAGGGGTGTAAATGTAATTAAAAGTATGTTTATTTTTATAGTTTTCAGGTGGACCAAATTGAACGGTTGAAAATGATGCACGAAAAGAAGAGTGAAAAACTGAGACAGTGAGTATCGCGACCTAGTCATCGCGACCACAGATCGCGATGAGCTGCTCGCGATGAAAAATGGTGATTCTCTAGTCACCGGGACCACAGATCGCGATGAACTGCTCGCGATGAAAAGATAAAATTCGGGCAGTGAGCATGGCGACCACCATCACGACCAAGATACATCGACGTGTGCTCGCGATGAAGGCGGTGAAGTTGGTCCAGTGAGTACCGTGACCACATGTCGCGACGACTGAAAAATTTTTAAAAAAATAAGCTTGTCGAGGAAGCCATTTGACAGACAGAAAAACAGAAAGGGAAAGAGAGACCGAAAGAGAGAGCGAGAGAGAGAAAAAGAAAGAGAAGAAAGAAGAAGAAGAAGAAGAAGAAGAAAAAGAGGAGGAGAAGAAGAGAAGAGAAAGAGGAAGAGAAAAGGAAAAGAGAAAGAGAAAGGAGAGAAAAAAAAAAAGAAAACCCTAGAAACGCAATTTGTCGAAAGGAAACGGTATCCAGGTTGGTGTACACCCGTTTTCGAAATCTTTATAAAAAGTATTAAATATTTTTAGTTTGAATCTGCGATTTATTTGAAGACTTTCATTTTTATGTGGTTATTTTATTTCCGTGGAATGATTTTATTGTTGATCGTATTTCTATTATTACGATTTCGTTGAAATTACTTGTTTTCGATTATCGTATAAACATTGTGTAATTTCCATGAAAACCTATGTTTGTTTAAATCGTATATTTATTGAGTTGACTGTTGATTTGTAAATACAGTGAATATTTGAAAATAGTTTATCGAAACGGCCCTAGGATACTTAGACATAGAAATGGATATAGAAGGTTGGTATACCAGCTGGGTTCTATTAGCAGTACTGCACCGATGTTGAGATTGATACTAATGATATATCATGTACCTCCTCATGGATTCGTCCAGGGGTAGGGAGACACGTACCTCCTCACGGATTCGTCCTGGGGTAGGGAGACACGTACCCTCCTAAGGATTCGTTCATGGGATGGGGAGATATGTACCTCTCTAGGGTCCGAACCTTCGGTCCTAGGGTAGGGAGATACGTACCACTCTTAGGATTCGTCCTAGGGTGGGAGTTATGTTCGACAGACAGCCACTATGGTCGAACGACCCATATTCCAGTCCTGGTTTATGTTGAGTATTCTAGAGGGCCAGAATTGAAATGAATTGAGTGATATGGTTATAAATGACTTTATAAATCGATTTTATATGTTTCTTTCTGTTTGGTTTTGGTATGGAATTGAAAGATGTATATTGTGATATTCTGATTATAAAAAGGTATTTATGAGTTTATTATGAAAAGTTATTTATGAATTTTTATATCTGAGTTTAGTGTACACCCACTAAGCTATATGCTTAGCGCGTTAGTTGTTTTCATAACGCGTAGGTGACAGGGATACCGAGGCAGACAAGGAATAGAGAGGAGGTTCCTGCAGCTTGAAGTTCAGAGTCACTACATTGACTTGGGGTAGTTATATATTTTTGTATATATATTCTGTAGCGTGCATATACAGAAGTCTGTAATTTCGAAGAGTTTTTATTTATATGTTTTGTAATTATGATTTCTGTTTTTCATTTTTAGAATGTTTGTAAATATTGAATTTTGAATTCTTTTATTTTAAAAACTGTGGAAAAGTCGCACTAAACGGTAGAGTGCGCAATTGATTGAAAACGATATTTAAAGTGTTGTTGTGAATTTTATTTGATTAGAGTTTTGTGAAAAACAGGTTTTGGAAAATCAGAAAAATAGAGGGAACTCTGCCGAAATTTTTAAAAAGTGTATTTCGATGGGCTCACTAGAAAAATATTTTTGAATTACAAATTGATACGATTTTAAATGGTTTGAAATAAATAAAGTGAATTTAGAAAGTTTTGAAAACCCAGTAGCACTCCCTGGGTCGATCCAGTCGGGTCGGGTCAGGGGGTGTTACAAGTCTAGTGCGATGAGGTCCTTCGCATTGCTCACTAGGTTCTTCCACAGCTCACCTTGATGCATTGGTTAAGTGAATAAAAATTCTATCTCTTTGAGCGTCATGCCGAAGAGGATCTTGCCTGGTGGAATGGTGGGCAGTGTGAATTGGATTATCCTGCACTGGAGGTGGAGGTAAAGTGCTCTCCACGGTCTGCTTACGGGTGGGCTGATTCTGCATTAAGAATTGGTAGCCGCGTTCCATTTTCGCTATCATTCTCTCTATCTCGATATGCCTTTCCATCCATTTGTTGAAGTCTGGCTGCCTAGATAGACCAGCTTGGTCGTTTCTATGCGGATCCGCTTGATGAGGGAATAAACCTGTTGGCGAATTTGAGGTAGGTGGTGGGATAGCAGGGACAACGAGAACCACCCTAGGACAGATGATGGGAGCTGAGGTTGATGGGATGCCTCTGATTGTCCTCCAGTTGGTAGAACATCCCTGCTCATTGTTGTTCTGGAACGAGTTCCTACGCCTCTTGCCATTACTTTTGAGAGTTTCTTGAAAAATAAAGAAAATACTTTTTTCTGCTGAAAATTGGAGGTTTGAATCCTCAAACGACCGCCCTACTTCTAGAGCCAAAATGTTAATGTGTGAATTCGATCAACGCAAATAAGCAGTAAAAGTAATGGAAAACAAGTAAAAGAGGATCAAAACAAGAAGATTTTTGAAGTGGTCTGGCTTAAGTAATAATGCATACATCTATTGTTCTTATATTTATCACGAGCTCTCACTAAGTATTTTTTCTCTCAAGAATTGTAACCCTTGTACCAGTGATGATCCCTTCTTTTTATAGTGTAAAAGGGATGGAGTCATCCTGATTTATATGGAATCAAATTGCTAGAAATCAGGGATCAAATAAAATCTCTAAGAATTACATATAATGTAACATCCCGGATTTCGGATAATTAATTTTATATATGTGAATATAAATTTTGTGATTGGAGGGGGTGTAAATGTAATTAAAAGTATGTTTATTTTTATGATTTCCAGGTGGACCAGATGGAACGGTCCAAAAATGATACAAGAAAAAGGAAAACCGAGGCAGTGAGCATTGCGACCTGGTCACCGCGACCACAGATCGCGATGACCTGCTCGCGGTGAAAAATGTGATTTTTGGCAATGAGCATTGCGACCAGTCACCGCGACCACAGATCGCGATGAACTGCTCGCGATGAAAATGTCAAATTCTGGCAGTGAGCAACGCGACCACCAGCGCGACCATGGTACCGCGAGGTGTGCTCGCGATGAAGGAGGTGGAAACGCTCCAGTGAGTACCGCGACCTGGTGGCTCGACCACAGGTCGCGACGACCGAAAAATATAAAAAAAAAATTTTGCTTCGGCGAGAAGCCACAAAACAGACAGGGAAGAGAAAAGAGAGGAGAGACCGAGAGAAAGAAAGAAAGAAGAAGAAAGAAGAAGAAGAGGAAGAAGAAGAAGAAGAGAGGAAGAAGGAAAGAAAAGGTGAAAGAGAAAGGGAAAGGAAAAGGAAAAGAAAATCGTAGAAACGCGATTTGTCGATAGAAAAACGGTATCCAGGTTGGTGTACCTCCGTTTTCGAACTCTTTACAAAAAGCATTAAGTATTTTTAGTTTGAATCTGAGATTTATTCGAAGATTTTCATTCTCATGTGTTGATTTTATTTTCGTTGAATGATTTTATTGTTGATCGTATTTTCATTACTTCGATTTCGTGGAAATTATTTGTTTTCGATTATTGTATAAATAATGTTGATTTTCCCATGAAAAATTTATGTTATTGAACTCGAATGTTTCCGTTAATTGTAAATATAGTAAATATTGAAAATAGTTTATCGTAACGGCCCTAGGATACTTAGACATAGAAATGGATATAGGAGGTTGGTATACCAGCTGGGTTCAGTGAACAGTACTGCACCAATATTGATATGCTATTGATGATTATTATGTACCTCCTCATGGATTCTTCCAGGGGCAGGGAGACACGTACCTCCTCACGGATTCGTCCTGAGGTTGGGAGACACGTACCTTCCTAAGAATTCGTTCCTGGGATAGGGAGTTATGTACCTATCTAGGTTCCGTACCCTCGGTCCTAGAGTAGGGAGATACGTACCACTTTTAGGATTCGTCCTAGGGTGGGAGTTCGACCCATATTCCAGTCCTAGTATGTTGAGTATTCTAGCGGGCCAGATTTGAAGTGAATTGAAAAGTGAATTGAGTAACTTTATTCATTGATTTTACATGTTGATTTTATTCTTGAGGTTAATGTGATTATAACTGCTTTATGGTTTGATTTTGAAGTTAAATTGATTTGTAAATGATTAGAATTGAAATATATATATATATATATATATTGTGATTTGTTTCTTATTAAAGGTTATTTATGATTTTTCATAATTGAGTTTAGTGTACACCCACTAAGCTATATGCTTAGCGCGTTAGTTTTGTTTCTAACGCGTAGGTACCAGGGATACTGAAGAGGCAAAAGACTGAAGAGGAGTTCCCTGCAGACAGAGGCGTAGAGTCACATTTCTGGGGTAGATATTTATGTTGATGTGTATTTTGATTGATATGCATGTATATACAGAGATTTGTAAACGTTTGTATAATTCTGTTTTGTACTTAAATTGGTCTATGAATTTTGTTTTCCATTTCTTAAGAACTGTAATGAATTAAGTATGCACTATTTGATTTTGAAAATTGTTTGCAAGTCGCACTAAACGGCAGAGTGCGCAATTGCTTGAAAATGAGATTTGAAGTATTATTGAATTTGTATTTGAATTGAGTTGTGGAAAAACAGGTTTTGGGAAATCCGAAAAACAAACGGAACTCTGCCGAAATTTTTGTAAAAAGTTTATTTTGATGGGCTCACTCGAAAACGGTTTTAAAATTATAAAGTATGTGGTTTTTCCAATGGTTTGAAGAATTTATTCGATGCGCTCACTAGAAAAGTCTTTTTGAATTACAAATTGATATGATTTTTAAATGGTTTGAAATTATAAATTGAATTGAGAAAGTTTTGAAAACCCGAGTAGCGCTCCCTGGGTCGATCCAGCCGGGTCGGGTCAGGGGGTGTTACATATAAATCAGGATACAATCACTGAAAATCAGGAATTAAATACAAATTCAAACTCTGCTTGTTGATATAATCAAATTCCTACAATCATGGGATTTTGCCTTATCTAAAAGATACGTTTCGAGCTGGACATTATGCGAGTTGGAGCCAAACTGTTGATGAGAAATAATGTGATAAAGCCTTCTAGGTCGCTAGACTTTTGTAGCTCGCATAAAGCTTCAGGTTCCTTTTTTCACTTCTCTTCATTGTGGTCTGTTTGTTGCGTGGGTTTTATCAGTTTGCTAGCCTGTTGGGCTTCGTTGACTCTCCCAAGCCTTCTAGACCTAATGAGCTTCGTTGACTTTTCTGAACCTATTGGACTTAATAAAATTATGCACATAACAACTGCAAATTTTAATTGACAAATAATATTTCTATTTTAAAAAAATATATTCTTTTTAAGGAAAATTTAAATAACAATTAATTTAAGAATAGTGTTTTACATTTTAATACCCAAAAATCAAATAAATCATTTATTCAATAATTAGTGTGTCTATATAGTAATTTGTGCGGGTGTATTTAGGATTCCCAAGCGAAAGCCCAAACCCGGCCCATAAAAAAGAGTCCAAAAATAATCTGATAGTAGAAGTGCTAGGGTTTTATCACTCTTCATCAAAAACCAGCCTCGCAGCCGAGCGAGAGAAAGAGAGAGTTGAGAGCTCCGTTTCGTGTCATCGACTACGTTGTAAGTATCACTCTCTACCGTTTGCTTTCCGCGACATTGTTTGGATTAGTTTGAGAAGCAAACGTGAGACGGATTTTGCACTTGTGGCTTCTTTTTAGAGTCTGTGTAATCTATGGGAGATTTTGGTTTCTGGTTATTTTTCAGATCATCTTCTAAATGAGAAATCTGTGTAAAAAAAATGTACTTGTACATGTTTAGTTAGAAGAACTCTTTGTGAACTTGAAGAGAGAATAATTTTGAATTAATTTTTGGTTTTTTTTCTTTCATGAGCCTATGTGTTGTGTTTTGTCTTCTTGTATGATTTCAAGCTTTAGTGTTTTGTGTCATTTCCTTTTGTTTTATTGAGTTTGTGGCTTGATTGCTCTAGATTATGAAGCAATTATAGTTTCATAGGTTTATGCAGAGACATTTTGTACCTACTTATTGTATGTAGCTTGTTTTCTCCAACCTTGTGTGATAAGGTAATATTTTTCCCGCTTTGATTAGTCATGTGATGGAAACATTGCTTTGATTTGCGTAGTGCAGGTGAGAGATGAAGCACAACAATGTCATTCCTAATGGGCACTTCAAGAAGCAATGGCAGAACTATGTGAGGACATGGTTCAACCAACCAGCCAGGAAAGAAAGAAGAAGAATTGGTGGGTAGCTTTTGTTTTGTATTTTTCTTTGATTTTTTCTATGTTGACCGTTAGCTTTTGCCATCTGTTTTCAGTACTACATGTGCAGTGTGTTTTAATTTTGTACCTAATGGAAAAGATTTATGGTTGGTTTTGTTTTGACTAACTCATGGTATATCTGTTTTGTAAATCCTTTAACAGCTCGTCAGAAGAAAGCTGTGAAGATATTTCCTCGTCCTACAGCTGGACCTCTTCGCCCCATTGTTCACGGGCAGACTTTGAAATATAATATGAAATTAAGGGCCGGTAAAGGATTTACCCTTGAAGAACTCAAGGTGGGTTATCGTCTTTATGCCATTCTGTTTTTTATGTTTTGATAACCTAACGGTTTTGTTGAAATGCCTTTTATCTTGTTTGTTGTCATTTTCTTCTGTCTTTGTTCCCAGTTCATCTTTGGGACTTTGTGATTGAATGTTGTAACTCATAGATTTTGTACCATAGATAGGATATGAGTGAAGACTGTATCATTAAATATGAGCTGAGTTTGTTGTTTGTGATTCACATTTCCATTTAAAACTGCATGTCCATTAGGAGTCAACCATAATATGGATTTTGAGTTTAACAAATTCTATCAGTAACTCGAAGTGGGCTGTTTCTATTTTTTTTTTTTATGTTATTAAGAAAATTATGTTTAATTAGAATTGAATAGATTGTTGTCATCATAAATTTAGTCAAGATAAGTTATCTTTTACACTGTTAATGGTTGAACATTTTTTATTTACTATTTTCGTCCCAAGTCTTTGCCATTTTACTCTTTAGGCTAAATTTTGCCCTTTGTTGTCCCTCCGTATATGTTGATTTTACATATTGTGTCTTCGCGTGGATGTAACTCTCTTCCCCTGTAATTCAGGCTGCAGGTGTTCCCAAGAAGCTAGCGCCAACTATTGGCATAGCAGTTGACCACCGTCGTAAGAACCGTTCTCTAGAGGGTCTTCAAGCCAATGTTCAGAGGCTGAAGACATACAAGGCCAAATTGGTTGTCTTCCCAAGACGTGTACGCAAGTTCAAGGTAACATAAAAATGTCCGGTGTATGTTGATTATACACTATCCATTTGTGTGCTCAAAACATGTTTGCTCTTTTCTGGATGTAGGCTGGTGATTCTACTCCTGAGGAATTGGCAACAGCAACTCAAATCCAAGGACAATACATGCCTATTACTCTTGAGAAGCCTACTGTTGAGCTTGTGAAGGTTACGCAAGAGATGAAGTCCTTCAAGGCATATGATAAGCTTCGTGTGGAGCGGACAAATGAGCGACATGTAGGTGCCAGGTTGAAGAGGGCTGCAGAGGCTGAGAAGGAAGAGAAGAAGTAACAAGGTTGACTTGTTAGTCAGCATCTTGAATTCTCACGCGGGGCTGCTTCTTTTTGCACTTAGTGGTTCGTTTGCTATATTTATTTAACTTGTTATTCTTAGTCCTTATATGAAGTTTTTGAGCCTTAATTGGGTATCATTTTCCTTGACTGATGCCTTTGTTATTTTTGAAAGTTTTCTTGAATGAAGTACAATACACATCTTAAGTTCTGGTTGTTTTGCCTTGACGTCTCTTGATGTACATTACTGCTTATCCTCTAAATTTTATAATGTGCTGTGGAAATTTTTTGTTGGTATTTGATTAAGTTGATATCTGCCTGTTGCTGTTTAATAGTATGTTTGGATTGGAGGATGATAGTGATTGTATTTTCCCATTCTAGCTTAGTTTCGCTATTTGTAACTATGCTTATAGTGCATCTTGTGTGCTGGGATTGAATTGAATTATTGTTTGGGATTGGAAGTAGTAGGATTGGTTTAGATTTAGAATTGGACTAATACTAGGTTTTTGTAGTATTAGATTACATGAAATCCTATAATTGGGGTTGGATCCAATACCTTGTAAAAACCCCAAACCCAAACGCTGATTACGATAATAATATTCTAATCTAAGAGCTCTCTTTCTCTCCCTTTCTACCTCTACCAAATTTACTAGTTTTATCTCGAAATAATGTTTAGATTTTTGTTCCGGGTTAGCTCATATTTCATTCTATGCGTTACGTTGTTTGTTTACTAATCCTTTTGTCATTAATTCGGTTTAACCCTACTACATATATAAATTGGTAGGGGGGGGACATGAGAATTGATATGCTTGGCAAAGTAACTTGTTTATTCTATCAAGTTTCCTTTATTAGGGTTCATGATCTTAAATGGTGTATAAACCATCAAGTTGGGATTTATTTTTAAGAATATTTAAACAGCTTATGGCTAAAAGATCAAAATGCCCCAATGTTTTATGGGACACTGCGAGATGGTAAGTGATTTATCTAATAGATTTTAAAAGGTTAGAGATCATATGAACTAAAAAAAGAAAAAGAAATATCGGTTAAAAAGTAATAATTTAAAATAAGTTAGGAATTTAAATGATTTTTACCCATTATTTTTTAGGTTTTGGAGCATTATTATTTTCTTAATAGATAAAATTTATGATGTCAGATTGGGTTTGGATCCATTTGGGAATATTTCTATTGATCCGAACAATGGATTAGTAATCAAGGAAATATAGATAAAAGTGCCCTGTATATATATATATATATATACACATATAAGTTTGGTATTATTTTTTTTTTAATAGTTGTAGGGATTAAAAAGGAAAGTAACATAAAAATCATTATTAAATAACACAATATATATAATGTTGAGACGATCCAATGATAAATTTTTACTGGCACTTTAATGAATAATGAGATTATAGTTTTGTTCTCTAACTATAAATTTATAATATTTTTTTAAAAAAATTACTACAATACATGTTATCAGAACTCAGAAGTTACCAATTAAACTTATAACATGAGAATTTTTTTTAATTACCGACACTTTCATTGGATTGAATTGGGTATTGCAGAGCAAGTATGATAGATGTGTTTATTATAAAAAGTAATCAGATCATAACAATATATATATATATATATATATATATATATATATATATATATATATTTGTATCTCGTAAAGAAAATGTTGAGAAGATCCTTGAAAAATTCAAGATAAATAGTGCCAAAATAGTTTGAACTTCTTTAGCAGCTCACTTGAAACTTTCATCAGAGCATTCTCCTAAGACAAAAGAGGAAGAGTATATGGCCAAGGTACCAATGCCAATACAGTAGGTTATGTGATGTATTTAATGGTTTGTACTAGTCCAGACATCTCGCTCTTAAGGTGCGTTTGATGTATGAGATTAAATTAAATTATTTTTATAGGATGGGATAAGATTGAATTGGATTAAATTAATATTATAATGTGTTTGATACTATACATATTAGAGTAAAAATAGTATTGTCTATTGTTTTGTATTGAATGAGATTTGATAAAAATAACTGTATTTTATGTTTAATATAATATAAATTAGTTAAAATAATATTGTATTAAATTAATTTTTAAATAAAATAAATCTTTTAAATTTAATTTCAATAAGAACAAAATTATTTGTCCCACTTACTGCGGCAGGTCACAACAGTCATATAGGTGAAGGGGAAGTGCATAACCAGTGATAATATTTTAACTTCTAACGTCTATCATGATTCCTGATTATTTGGCTTAAGGGTTTTCTTTTACTTTCTTGGCTATTAAAATTGAAGATTAATTTTGTTAATTTAACCAAAATAATAATATTAATAATAATAATTGGAAGAATAATAATTGTAAAATTAGGCAAACCTTTGTTGATTAGGATTTAGTTAAAATCAGAACAAATTTTAATAATTTTGAATTTCGTCCAAAACTTCAAGTCTTGGTCTCAAATTCTAAAATTCATCTTAAAAACGAAGGAAAAAAAAAAACTAAAAACCTCAGATTAGGGACATTAACGGGGTAGATTTCGGAAGGGGTTAGGAATCCCCAACCCTAGCCTGACAAAATATATCTGCCCTCAAACTCGAAAAAAATCTTTGCCTCCAAACCTGACAATGGAAGGTCGGGAAATTTTCGGGGGGCGCCCGCCCTGTCCTACCGCTGGTCCACCTCTACCACCAAGTTTTTATTTATTAATTTATTTTTATATATAAATATTACATAACTTTTATTTTTTATTTTTTTTTAAATTTGATAGTTTTACTTATTAGAGGATTACCGGGACCAATTAAGATTAAATCATATAAGCATGTCCCGATAAGAGGTCTACCCACACATTGGGTTTTTATAGATAGTGGTGAGAATATATATTTACATATCTACATAAGAATTTAAACTTTTGTAGTTTGGAGTACTCAAAGGCCTCTAACCAAGAAGTTAAGGGACCTTGTATTATAGCACAACTTTTTATGAAGCTTTATATATTATGTTTTATTAATAAAAAAAAAATTCCTGCATTAAGAAGTAACTCATAACACATAATAATACTATAATAATGAGAATAGCATTTACAATAAAAAGACAACTGTTGTTAACTATGACAACCAAAGTGCCATTTGCTTGTCCGAGAACCAAGTCTTTTAATGAAAAGACCAAACACATTGATATATTCTGAGCTTACAAATTATGAGCTTGATACATGTGCATAGGGACGGGCAATATTCGGTTAAGTTTGGTTATATTTATAATTTAACCAAATTAAATTTTTATTTGGTTATTAATTGGGCCAATTAAATCTGGTGAATTTTATATGAATAATCGAAAATAATTAAATTTTAAAAATTCGGTTCGATTCGGTTTGGTTATCTTGGTTTGGATTTTATTGGGCTTAAATTGTATGTATAATTTTAAGTAGACCTTTTGGGCCAGAAATTATTATTTTTTATCTAATTATTTGTATATTTTTAAAATATTAGGTCCATATACATTAAGTTTTTGAACAAATCGATTGTATTGAAAACAAAATATATACAATAAGAGAGCGCAAGCTGTCTTAACAAACCAAGATAACTGAATCGAATCGATTCGCATAAATCAATAGTTCCCTCTAGCAAAATTTGCACAAAAAAAGTATATTTTTCTTTATCTGTTGACAACATATTTCAAGCATTTATCAAAATGTTCCCTCTAGATTGGACAATAGTTCGATGTCTTCTAGACAATATCATGTTACAGCTCTACTAATGAATGACAAAGACAAATTACTCCAAGCAATTCTACAGGTGGTACGAAGTGCTTAAGCTACAACTAAGGACCGAAAAATACAATGTCTGCAAATATTCAGTTAGGTTCGGTTATTTATGGTTTGGCCACTCATAACCTTACCATAACCAATTTTTATTCGGTTATCAAAGTAAATAACTAAACCTTCATGACCCATAATCCATAACCGAAAATAACCTCCTTATTTGGTTCGATTCGGTGGGTTAGAATTGATTTGGTTAATGTGTCCACCCCTACATGTGCATATGAAAAAAAAAATCCATCACAAAACACAAAATTTATGTGGAAATCCAAAATAGGGAAAAAATTACTGGCGTCAGGATGATGATAAAAAAATATCATTCTATAGAAAATTGTTACAACTATATACTCAATATTCTCTCTCTATCTTTTAAAAAAAAAATATTCTCTCTCTAACCCTAAACTCCAGTTACAACTAAGAACAACTCTCCAAATCTCCCCAGATATAAAATACTAACTCGGGGCAGTTTGATCATTTCATAGGTTAAAATTAGTCAAACGTCAAATTTAGTATAGTTAACAACTTTTAAGGTACGTGTGTATAATTATGACAAAAATGACTAGTCTATATAATATCATCTAAACTAAGGGGAATTTTGTGCAATTTAAAAAATATAAAGGTATTCCATTTAGGAATTTGAGAGGCTAAAGCGATGCATTGACCTGTTCATTTATGGTCGCGATCCAGACCGTTAGATCATAATACATATGGCGAATCAAATGGTCAGGAATCCCGATAATAGAGAGTTTACAGTGGGGCCGGTCGCATGTTAACTACATCTCCTTCTGATAGCGCCAAATCTTGGCGGCAGAAATCTGTCAAATTCAAAAATCAAAAATCAAAAATCAAAACAAAAGAAAAAGCATCCCTCTCTTTGTCTCTCGCGTTCTCTCTATTCTCCAAGAGATTATCAGAACAGAAATTCAATCATTCCTGCTTGCTCTCTACAATTCTCAGGTACTTCAATCCCTAGCTTTCACTCTATGTTGTCTATCAAATTGTCGGCTGGAGCTGTAATCTATAAATACCCAAGACACTTTTTGATATATGTAGTTTTTTTTTTTTTTTTTTTTTAAATTTAATTTTTCTTGGATAAATCAAATTCTAAAATTTTATGGGTAATTTTTGTATTGAAGAAATTTGTAGAGTAAGTATGTGATGAAATCATGAAATTAGAAGAATTTGCTTGAGATCTTAGATTTTGCATAAAGAATTTGGAGGAATTATGGTTAGAGGGCAGAGGCTAGAGACGTTCTACACGCGACTTCGCGAATCAGCTATGGCTTCATCTGATTCTCCTCTTCTTATATTCCCATCAACATCTGATGTGGACTCACTCTGTGCCCTCAAAATCATCCTCCATGTCCTCGAGTCTGATTCAGTACGCTACGCGTGTTACCCAGTCTCTTCCTTTCAAGAAATCCACAAGTATGCGGGTCCCGTTTTGTGCTCCTCCTCTAAGAACCCCATCTCTATTCTCTTGATTAATTGGGGTTCCCACCGTGATTTGAAAAGGGTTCTTGGTTTAGACTCCAAGGCTCGTGTTTTTGTGGTTGATAGTCACCGTCCAATTCATTTGCATAATTTGAGTGATCATAATGATAGTGTTGTTGTTCTGTATACACCTGATGATGAGAAGCAGGCTGATTTGGCCTATGATTTTGATGTTTCGGCTTTGGCCAGTGCTTGTGATTTGGAGATAGATGATGAGATTTTGGATAGTGATGACGAAAATGAGAGTGAGAGTGAGGAAGAGGAAGATGACGGTGCGTCGAGGAAGAGGAGAAAGGTTTCTTTAGAAAATGAAGAAGATCCCGTACAGCTTTTTAAGAAACTGAAGAGGGAATACTATAAAATGGGTACATTTCATGGTAAGCCATCTGGGTGTTTGATGTATGATTTATCGCATTCTTTGAGGAAGAACACCAATGAGCTGCTTTGGTTGGCTTGTGTTTCGCTGACTGATCAGTTTGTTCACGAGAGGTTGACTGATGAGAGATACCAAGTTGGAGTTATGGAGCTTGAGCAGCATATTAATAGTTCAGGAAATTTGGATGCAGTTACATCAATAACGCTCAAGGATGGAACGAAGATTCGAGCACCTGAGTCCTCGAGAATTGCATATGAGGATGAACCGAGACTTATGCTGTTACGGGAATGGAATTTATTTGATTCTATGCTGTGCTCTTCATATATTGCTACGAAATTGAAGACATGGAGCGACAATGGTATGAAAAAACTTAAGCTTCTTCTTGCTAGAATGGGATTTGCACTTGTCGATTGCCAGCAAAAGTTTCAATACATGAATCTTGAAGTAAAACGGAATATGAAGGATGAATTTGCAAGATTTCTACCTGAGTATGGGCTTACAGATTTGTACTACCGGAGTTTCTTGAGGATACATGGCTACAGCTCTAGAGTATCTGCAGCGGATGTGGTGTATGGAGTTACTGCACTGCTTGAGTCATTCATGAAATCTGATGGCTCTTGTGCTTCAAAGCAGTTTGGGGTGGCTTATGATGCATTGTCATTGAGCAATCTCGATAAGTTAAAAGCTGGAATGCAGCAGGCAATTAAGGTACAAAGGTCAATTCTTAGGCAAGGAAGTGCAGCCATTACAAAGAATGGTGCTATCAGAAGTGGAAGGAAATTCAGATGGGTGAAGCTTGAAGACTCAGTGGATACAAAGCTGTTGGGCTACCCCCAGGCTTTGACTAAATTCTGCTATTTTCTAATGGATGCCTTGAGGGAGAAGGGAGCTAGAATGAAGCCTCTGCTCTGTGCTTGCTTATCGCAAGAGCCAAACAAGGTATTGATAGTTGGGGTTTGTGGCAAGCCTCGACTTGGTGCACTTCAAGGAAATGCATTTGGGACAGCCTTCAGAAATGCAGCTACAGAGATTGGAGCTGAGTTCTTCCATGAGCTCTTTGAATCGTCATGGATCGTATTGGATAGAGGTGCAGTTAATTCCTTTATGATCAGATTAACTGAGAAACTTTAATATAGAACTTTACCTAATTTTTATATCATTTGTTTTTTAACTTCAATATGTTGTTCTGAAAAGAACATTTGTTGGTTTTTACTTTTGTTGTAATTTATTTTACTGTGTGTTGACTTCTTTGGAATAATTCATAAATATAGAAATCATATGTTCAATTGTTGATGATTGCCTTTTGTTCCCTTTTTCCTTCTTAATTTACCTTTCTATTGTACCCAACTAAATTTTGTGCAAAGTTCTTAATTAATCTTTCTATTATTATTGGCTTATTGCTTTCTTATTTCTTTCTAATTATGTGTTTTTAAGTCATTGAAACTCATTTAACTTGTAGTTACTTGTTCCTTGTGACACTATTGTTGTAAATTATGAAAAGTTAGTATTAAGAAGTTGGTTGTGGTCGTTTGCATGATCCATGTAGAGTTCATTATAATAGATTCATACATCTATATGAACTTGTTGGATTCAAGAAATTTTTTTCTGACTTCTAGAAGTACTCATGTCTTCTTGAACCAAATAAAAATCTCTCTGAAAAATCAGAGGTAGTATCAACTCTTTCCAGAAGTTGCTTCTGAACTTTTAGGAGTCATATAACTAGTAGAACTACATAGAATGTAGTCCTTTTATGAAATTATCATCTGTTGATTTAGAAGAATATAGCCATGCAAAGGTTTTATTGTGGTTTCTTAGGTGATATTGCTTTCATCTGTGTCCACAAATTTATCTCCTGCACAACCCTCTTTAGAGATCACACTAGATGATACCATTTCCTTGGTTCATATAACAGAAAATACAGGAATGGTTGGCTTGTTAAGGATTATCGAGTTATGACATCTGATCCCAATTTTTTTGGAGCAGTTTCTGTATAATTTTCTTATTCATCATTTCCTGAATCTTGATCCTCTATTTCTTTTGTCATTTGATCAAATTTTATGTTTTTGAGTTTACACTTTACAGCAGTTCTACACCATTCTTGGATTCCAAAAGGATTCAATTTTTTTCTAGCTAAATACAAAAGAATTTGGTCTTCAACTGTCGAGGAATGTGAAGCTCAATCTCCATGTATGTCCTGGTCAGCTTTCTTCTTTCTCTTCACTTGAAAATATTTTATGTGCGGATGCATTTTATTGTGCACAATTCAATTTGTCATCTGATCATCGATTACAAGTAAATTGGCTATGCAAATTTTTGCATTTGACTGCATATTGATGATTTAAGTTGAAGCTAACTCTATAGCTAAATTGGATATGTTTTCTTGAATCAAAATTATGGGTTCTCCATTTTTTTCTCATTTATCTCATGATTATAAATTAAAAATGCATAATATTTGTGGAATTGGTACATAAACTTTTGATTGAGTAAATTGTGTATCTCCTCATTTTATCTCAGTAATATTTGATAATAAATAGTCACCAAACCATTACATGGTAATCATTGGTAATTATAACAAAATTAAAAAAAAAAAATAGAGAAACGTGATATGACTCATCCTTACTTGGTCTACTAGCATGTGATTGCAGGTGTTATTACAAACTTGACATGAGCAGCACACGTCAACAAAACTAAGTCTGGATGGTTGTATGGAAGTATTTATTTGCATTTGATTTAGTCAATTAATAATTGTAGCAGTGGCTGGAAGTTCTCCTTGACTTTAGTTCCACTAGTTAGAATCCCTATTTCTTTGTTTATCAGTTGTTAACATGTTGAGGACCTATTAAAAGTTCCTTTGGAATTCAATAAAGACATCGAGTAATTAATCAAAGACCTATCCAAACCCCAATTCTTATCTCTTTCTCTGTTTTCTCTGTTATTCTTCTCCTTCTTAAATTCGTTCATAACAAGTGGTATCATAGACGATTGGTTCTATGGAAATGCGCACAAAAACAAACGCAGAATTCTGCAATGAAGTCCATGAGATTCTCGCCGGTCATGAGTTGCGATTTGATCAAATCCTCATCGAGTTACAAGCCCTGCGATTACAACAAAACCAAAACATTACAGACAACCGTTCGACATCAGAAAAAGAACTTAACCCCTTCTCCATTGGTGAAACCTCTTATAGCAGACCTTCTCACACCAACCTAGACCGAAATCAAACCCACCTTAAATTAAATTTTCCGACCTACTGAGGAGATAATCCAACTGGGTGGATTTTCAAAGCCGAACAATATTTCGAGTTCAAAAACATTAATAGCCAACAACAGGTACAACTTGCGTCTTTCCATTTGGAGGAAGTTGCACTCCAATGGTATCGGTGGTACACTAAATTCAGGGGACCCTTGAGTTGGAATGAATTCACAAAAGCCATTCTCCATCGATTTGGACCTACCGATTATGACGACCCATCTGAGGCCTTGTCTTGGCTCAAACAAACCTCAACCGTCAACGCATATCAAGAAGCTTTTGAGAAACTATCACACAAAGTTGATGGATTGTCAGAGAATTTTTTGGTAGGAAGTTTCATTGCAGGATTGAAGGATGACGTACGTTTAGACGTGCGAGTTAAGCAGCCAAAAACTTTTTCGGACACTATCAGTGTGGCACATCTAATTGAGGAACGTAACTAACTTCAGCGGAGCCAGTTTTTTCAGTTCGACCTGCTGTACAAGCACCAACATTCCGATCACAGCCAATTCCAACAGCCGGCCTTCTGGGACCCTCTCCAATGCAGCAATCGAACCAAGCTGTCACGAAATTTCAGGGACCAATCCGTCGCATTACTGGGCAAGAGGCCAGAGATAGACGAGAACGAGGGCTTTGTTTTTATTGTGATGAGAAATACACACTCGGACACCATTGCACTCAGCCACAGCTGTTCATGCTAGAAGATGTGTTACCTGTAATGCCCCCTGACCCGACCAGTCTGGATCGACCCAAGGAGCGCTACCCTGTTTCAAAACTTGACTTGACTCACTTTATAATTTGAAAGCCATTGAAAACCAAATAAATTATATTTTAAAATCCCTTTTCATAGTGAGCCCATTCAAAACTATTTTGAAAAATTTTGCCAAAGTTTTCTCTGTTTTTCTGACTTTCCAAAAACCTTGTTTTCAACAAAAACTCAAACAACTTAATATTAACACTTCAAAATTCATTTCTCAATCCAATGCGCACTCTTCCATCTAGTACGACTTGCTCAAACAGTTTAAATAAAACATTACATTATTACTAGTTACAAAACTTTATAAAACATAAACTATTGTACAAATATTTACAAAAATCATACATTATAACTTTACAAACTTCTGTACAAGGTTGTAGAAAGCGCTAGGCGCTAGTCGGGCGGCGACCCACCGCCTAGCGCCTAGAAAATTAAGCGGGGATTAAGCGGTCTGCCGGAAGTCGGCCGGTTATCCAGCCGGAGGCCGGCCGGAGGCAGATCGGAGTAATTTTCAAGTTAAAAATAAAATCTAAATCAATAAATTTCAAGTAAAATTCAACCAAATTAATAAATTTCCAACTAAAATACCAAAGTCAATCAAACATAATATGTTAATAAAGTAGTAAATTAAAAAATAAATTAACAAACATAAAGATAAAGTAGGGAAATTAATTTGCAACTCTAACTAGTAAGTTCATAAGCTCATAAAATAATAAAACACAAAGTAGTAAACACTAAACACTAAACAAACATAAAATTTAAGTGTCAAAATCATGATGTTCTTCTCCATATCTTTCCAACACTTGTTCTCCATCTGCTTCGAATTCAAAATTATCTTCCTCCACCTGTTCATCTTCAGATTCAAACTCTTCTCCAAGATCTCTAGTAACTCTAGTACTTCTTCGAGGTTGTGTCATTTCGTTCGCACCGGTTGCTTCATCAACTAATTGCCAAGTAAGCCCTGTACCCGGCTCAACCTCTTCGTCACCATCATCAACCATCCATCCTTGTGCATTACTAGCATCTCCATTACTTGCTAATAGCACATCTATGTTGGCCTTTTTATCCATTAATCTTTTCCGCTTATTCATCAATTTGGAATTGAATTGGACGAATACTAGATTGTTCAATCGATCAACATCTAGTCTATTTCTTTTCTTCGTGTGTATCTACATAAAAGTGAATATGTGAAATTAATTATTAATTAAAAAACTAATGCCTAGTAAATACTAAATAATAACATAATAAATAATTTACCCTCTCAAAAGTGCTCCAGTTCCTTTCACACCCGGATGAACTTGTGGTTAATGCCAGGATCCTTTCCGCCATCCTTTTCAAGTCAGGTGTGTGAGTTCCAAACACATTCCACCATTGAACTATATAATAAAAGAATTAGATATTAATACTTAATAGTTTAAAATTTAAATGGTAAACACATACCAACTAAAAATTCTTATTTGTTAAAAAGTTGTGATTACCTGGATCGTATGTTCCGTTGGCATCCCATTCCCATATCTTTTTTGCCAATGGTTTTTGAAACTGATCCTCTTTCTTAGTGTACTTTACTAAGTCGTTCATTAAGATCCGCGTTTGCTTGTCCATGTCATCGGGATACATTATCTCCACACAAGCATATAACGCATTCATTAGATCACAGTCTTTTCCAATCTCAGGATCTTTATAGCAATAGAAGGGATTTAAGAGATAAGCCGTCTTATGTAACGGTGTATCGAGCCGATCCTTGGCTTTACTATCAATGATGTCAAGGATTGGCCGATAAACACTCACATTATTTCGCAAGACCACTTTAATATCTTCTTTTGCATTCTTAAGCTCCCCATATAAAAAACCCATGGATGGCTTTACATCCCCATCGACTAGTCAAAGCACCTTCACCAAAGGAGCAAATACCTTCAAGCACAAGGTGACCCCATTCCAGAAATTCATGTTCAACACGGTAGAGTAGGCTGCCTTCCCTTTAGCGGTCCTCGACCATTTGTAATTTTCCCATTCCGTGCTAGTAAACATATTCCTTAAACTTTCTTTCTTCTCCACCAAACTTTGCAATGTTAGGAAAGCGGAGGCAAACCTAGTAACTCCAGGCCTAATTATTTCCCCTTTCTTTGTGTAGGTCCTCATCAACCACAAGGTTTTGTGATGTGCATAAATAAAAATCGTAAAAGCTTTTGCACTATCAAGAGTTTTTTTGAACTTTGGTATTTTTCCAATACCTTCAAGCATCAAGTTGATGGTGTGAGTAGCACATGAAGACCAAAATATGTGTGGCATCCGATCCTTCAACAACTTTGCCGCGGCCATATTGTTGGAGGCATTGTCGGTCACCACTTGAACAATATTCTCTGGCCCAACTTCTTCAATACATTTGAACACATAATAAAAAATATGTTCCCCGGTGTGTGCCTCCTCAGAACTTTCCTTAGAAGAAACAAAAGTAGTACCGCACCTGCAATTTACACACAAGTTCATAATGCTCCTTCTTTTTCTATCAGTCCAAGCATCGGTCATAATCGAACATCCACCCAATTTCCACTCTTCTTGTTGTTGTTGTAGGGCCTCTTTAGTACTATCAAACTCTTCCTTCAACAGTGGTCCACTCAATTGGTATCGAGTTGGTGGTTTCAATCCTGGACCAAATTGACCAATTGCCTCAACCATTGCAGTGAAACTGTTGTTCTGAGTAGCATTGAAAGGAATGCCCGCTTCATACACCCATTTAGCCACATATCGGTGCACAGAATGTGTTCTCTCCTTGAAGAGTACATCCGTAATATGTTGTTGCCGAAGATATGTACCGGTACTCATAGCCATCGAAGCTTCAGGGTTGATCTTCGATGCAAACTTATCCATAGGGCCAAGAAAGTGTGGTTTTTTTCTTAACCCTAACCCTTCAACTTCTTCTTCCTCATCCTTAATCCCGGTGAGATCAACTCCCATTCTTATCTCACGGTCTTCAATGCTTTTATTTTTCTTTTTACATTTTGCATCTTCGACGGCTTGTTTACATTTGACTTGATCCTCCTTAGTTGACTTCGGACACCTAGAAACATTTCCGGCTATGTGTCCAATATGTTGCTTCAATCGATGTACTCCCCCAGAAAATATTTTTCCACAATAATTACACCTAACTCTATCATAATTTGAGGGATCAACCAGCTTCCCATAATCCCACCCAATATCATCTGATTTCCGTTTCATAACGGATTCGTTCGAGTTAGAGGCGGCACCCTCCGAACGAATATTCGTGTTAGCTCTGGCACTCATTTTCTATGTCCTACCAACAATGCACAACCACAAACACAATTCAATTCAAATTCAACCAATATTCCAATAATAATATAATATAAATAAATTTATTCAAAGCTTATAATAAATTATAAAATTATAAAATAATCATATGATACATTTCATACATCATCAAATAAACTAATTAACTAAAAAAATTCCACTTCAAATTTTAAAATTAAAAATTCCTAAATATAAATTCTAAAACCCTAAATTAGTAAATCACTAAATTGTAGAAATTTATAAAATACCAACAAATGCGGTACTGCCAAGAGAGGAGGAGAAACGGCGCCGGCGGCAGAAGGAAACGGCGACGGAAACGGAGAAGAGATGAAGAAGAAAATGTGAAGAGCAAGAAGATCGAAGTCTGCGATTTGGAGAAGAAGAGAAACCTCACTGCCTCACTGCCTAAGACAAATTGAAAAAAACATTTAAAACCACCCCCAAACGGCGTCGTTTGGGGGTGAGTGTTTTTAAAAAAAAAAAACAAAAACTAACCCCAAACGACGCCGTTTGGGGTTAAGGTTAATTCTTCATATTTTCTTCTCTTCTTCTTCCCCCGCCTCTGTTTCTTCTTCTTCTCTTCTTCCCCCGCCGCGACAGCGGCTCTGTTTCTTCTTCTTCTTTTCTTTCTCCGCCGCGACAACCGTTCTTCTTCGTCATCTTCCACCGCCGACGATGGTCGGCCGCTTAATGGCCCGCTTTGGACCAAATCGCGGCGGCGAGGCGCCGCCTAGCGCCTTGCCGCCGCGATCGGGCCGCTTAAAACCGATTTCTGCAACCTTGCTTCTGTATATGCATGCTTAAGTAATTAATTTACAAACAAAGTTTAAATAAAACTACCCAAGTAATGTGACTCTGAATCTTGTTCTGCAGCTATCAACTCTTCAGTCCTTTATTCACTGGAACCTCTTCTATCTACGCGTGATAAAATCAACGCGCTACGCATTACGCTTAGTGGGTGTACACAAATCGAATTTATAAATTTAACATAATATCATTTATAACATAGATCAAACAAATATAAATCATATTCTATCAAATACCTCATTCAAAGCGAATCAAATATTTATATTAAACAAAACTTTTAATCAACTAAAACCTTTTCTCTTATAATATTAGAAATACACTGTTCAAAGTAATATCTACATATATTAACTAGTAGAAATGATAAATAAACAAAATATCACAACAACTATATATATATATATATATATATATATATATATATATATATATATATTTATATTAAAATACGGTGATATTCAACTAATTTCAGTAAAGTTTATTTATCAATAGTATAATAGTATTCAAAATTCTTTTTGATAAACTTTATTTATTTCTTTTCAATTCTGGCCCCTTTGGTATACTTAATATAAATCACGGGACTGAAATATGGGCCTAATATCTGTAATATCGGTGTGACGTCCGGGACTGCTTTAGAGACACCCGCCAACAATCACTGGGATAGGTATGATGTCCGAGACTGCTTTAGAGATACCCGCTAACAATCACTAGTATCGGTGCAGTACTGCTGAAATAATCCAGCTGGTATACCAACCTCGTATATCCGTTTTCTATGTTCAAGTATCCTAGGGCCATTTCACCATACAAAATTTTACATATTTCATATCAAATCATTTTATTCATTTTACATAATTCTGGCCCCTTTGGTATACTTAATATAAATCACGGGACTGAAATATGGGCCTAATATCTGTAATATCGGTGTGACGTCCGGGACTGCTTTAGAGACACCCGCCAACAATCACTGGGATAGGTATGATGTCCGAGACTGCTTTAGAGACACCCGCTAACAATCACTAGTATCGGTGCAGTACTGCTGAAATAATCCAGCTGGTATACCAACCTCGTATATCCGTTTTCTATGTTCAAGTATCCTAGGGCCATTTCACCATACAAAATTTTACATATTTCATATCAAATCATTTTATTCATTTCAAAATCAACAACTTGAATTAGCAAATCTCAATCAGTTTCAACCTTTATTTCAAACAACATTCGTAAAAACAGTTGTATTTAAAAACATACGATATCACAGAAATTCAATGATACTAAAATAATCTAATGCTATATTTAAAATTATTCACAAATCCAAAACCTTTCATCAATACTCCTATCCATATATTCTAAAATTATTTTCAAATATCATGTACAAATCAATAATTATATTAAATTATTTCAAAATCGTTTCCAAACATTATTCACAAAACGATTTATTCCAAATCATATAATATAATAGAAATTCAATTATACTATAATATTTCATAATTATTTCAAACAATTTCTAACAATATTCGTAAACGAAATATAATTATACAAAATCCATAAATAAATTTTCAAACTCATTTCGTCAAAATATGGAAATTCAAATCAAAACATATAATGAAAATTATAACGATTTCAGAAATCAGTGTACACCAACGTGGATACTGTTTTTCCGACAGTTTTTTTTCTAGATTTTCTTTTCTCCTTCTTTTCCTCTTCTTCTTTCTTCCTTCTCTTCTTCCTCTTCTTCTCTTCTTTCTCCTCTCTCTTTCCTTTCTCCCGGTCTCTCTTTCTCTTTCTCTCTCTATTTGTTTTTCTTCTTTTATAAAGCTTCCTATTGCCTCTTATTTCTTTTATAAAATTTTGGTCATCGCGGCCGCTTCTCGCAACTTGTGGTCGCGTCACCTGATCGCGTTGCTCACTGGAGTTATTTTGCCGCTTTCATCGCTATCAGCCATCGCGGTGTCTGGTCGCGATGTTGGTCGCGTTGCTCACTGCCCCAAAATCAACATTTTCACCGCGAGCTGCTCATTGCGATCCCTGATCGCGGTGCTTACTGCCAACTTTTTCCTTTTTCTTCATGCACCGTTTTGGATCGTTCAAATTGGTTCACTTGAAAACCTTAAAAATATACATACATTTTATTACATTTTCCACCTCTCCAAATCATAAATTTCACATTCCCATACTCTATATTAATTAAACTACACTTTCATATTTATACGAAATTGTGGATGTTACACTACTGGATGGAGATACTGAGGATGTCGATATGGAAATTGAAACAACAATCCAAGAGGCTGTTTCAGAAATCTCATTTCATGCCTTGGTTGGAACAACACACCCACAGACATTCAAAGTCATTGGAAAGGTTGGGAACAGAGAGGTGACAATATTAATTGGAGGAAGTACTCACAACTTTATTGATCAGACGGTCGTGACGAAATTTGGGTTACCGGTGGTATGTGATAAGGTGTTTTAGGTAATAGTTGGGAATAAAGATACTATCGAATGTACCGGTCGATGCTTAGGTCTCTCTCTTGCAATTCAAGGATTCACGGTTTAGGCTGATTTTTATGTACTACCCGTCGCTGCTTGTCAGGCCGTTTTGAAAGTTCAATGGCTGGAAACTTTAGGACATATTGAGACAAATTACAAGAAGCTAAGCATGTCCTTTAATTAAGCCGGCCGTAGGCATACCTTGCAAGGATTACATCGATCCGAGCTCGCACCTATGAGTAACAAGGAATTGTTACACTTATCAGGTATTACTATTTTTCTTCACATGATGCTGACAACTACTCTTGTGCACCAAGATACAAATGTTTTTTCAGCCGAGCTTCTTGAGTTACTATCCCAGTTCACTCATGTCTTCAAAGAACCCACCAAGCTGCCGCCCGCTCGCCAACATGATCACCACATTCCATTAATTCTGGATCAACCACCAGTGAGCACAAGACCCTATCGATATCCTCACTACCAAAAAAATGAAATCAAAAAATTGGTACGTGAGTTCCTCAAATTTGACATCATTCGTCCAAGCCACAGTTCATTTTCCTCACCAGTTTTATTAATCAAGAAGTCAGACGGTTTTTGGTGTTTTTGTGTAAATTATCGAGCTTTCAACGATATCACTGTAAAGGACAAATTTCCAATACCGGTTATCAACGAGTTGCTTAATGAATTACACGGGGCTAAATATTTTTCAAAACTGGATTTACGATCTGGATATCACCAAATCTGAGTTCAAGAAAATGACATTCCAAAGACAGCTTTTCGCATCCATGACGGACACTACGAATTCCTTGTAATGCTATCCGGATTGACCAATGCTCCGGCCACCTTTCAAAATCTTATGAACAACATTTTTCGCCCATATTTACGAAGGTTTGTTTTGTTTTTTTATTATGATATATTAGTATATAGCAGGTCTTGGTACGAGCACATTCAGCATCTACAACAAGTGCTACAACTCTTATCAAATCACCAGTTGTTTGTAAACAAATCAAAATGTCAGTTTGGGGTGTTACAAGTGGATTATTTGGGTCATCGAATTTCTTTTGAAAGGGTAGCGGTAGATCTAATGAAAATCATTTCAGTCCAAAATTGGTCGGTACCAACTTCGGCTAAGGGAGTCCGAGGGTTCCTAGGCCTTGCTGGATACTATCGAAAGTTCGTCCGCAGTTTCGGAGTGATAGCCGCTCCTTTGACAAAACTTTTATCCAAGGAAGGCTTCCAATGGATAGCCGAGACACAAGCTACCTTTGATCAATTGAAGGCTGCTCTTATTTCTCCTCTGGTCTTACGTCTTCATGACTTTGAACAACAGTTTGTCATCGAATGCGATGCAAGTGGGGCTGGTTTAGGAGTCATTTTGACACAACAAAATTAACCCATCGCATACTTCAGTGAGGCCTTAAAAGGGGCTGCGTTGGCTTTGTCAACATATGACAAGGAGATGCTAGCTGTGGTTAAGGCGATACGGAAATGGCGACCATATCTTTTAGGGAGGCCGTTCGTCATCAAAACTGACCACCGAAGCTTAAAATATCTTCTAAAGCAGCGTATTACAGCACCTTCTCAAGCTCGTTGGCTGTTCAAATTATGGGTTATGACTACTCCATTCAGTATAAAAAGGGCATTGAAAATCAAGGTGCTGATGCCCTCTCGAAAGCAACCTTATTACAATTTATGGCCATCACACAACCAGTGACAGATTGGTGGGCGACCCTTTAGCAAGAGGTAATCCAAAACCCCTATTATGCCACATTACCTAGCACTAGTTCTCCTAAACTTGTTCAACAAAATGGGGTCTGGATGTAACAAGGTAAAATCCATTTGAGTTCCAATTCTTCATTATTGCCGGCAGTCTTGGCAGAGGGACATTATTCCCCGGCCGACGGTCACTTTGGTTACCTCAAGACACTCAACCGTATCTCAACAAGTTTTGTGTGGCTTGGTTTTCGAATAATAGTGAAGGATTTTATTTGTAGTTGTGATATGTGCCAACGGTGTAAGCATGAGACACTTTCACTTGCCGGGCTACTCCAACCATTACCGATTCCGCAATGCATTTGGACAGAGATTTCCATGGATTTTATGGAGGGGTTGCCAACCTCTTTGTGTCACAATGTCATCATGGTTGTCGTCGATTGACTTTCCAAGTACGCACATTTCGTGCCTCTAAAACATCCATATACAGTTATGACGGTGGCTAAGTCTTTTATTGCAAACATTGTCAAGTTACATGGAATGCCTATCTCCATTGTCAGCGATCGGGACAAAATCTTCATTAGCACATTTTGGAAATCATTGTTCAAATTGCATGGTACAACTTTGTGTCTTAGCTCGAGTTATCATCCACAAACTGATGGTCAAACCGAGGTAGTAAATCGCATCCTGGAGCAATACCTGAGATGCTACACTTGTGACCAACCAAAGAAATGGATGGAATGGTTACCTTGGGCAGAATACGGGTACAATACGGCGACCCATTCTTCTACCAAAATGTCCCCTTTTGAAGCAGTTTATGGGGTTCCCTCGCCATCTATGTTATCATATATTCCGGGAACTACCAAAGTGCAAGCGGTGGATGACTTGTTGCGCACAAGGGAAGACATTCTTCGTGATCTTAGGCGGAATTTGATTGCGGCTCAAGCTTGCATGAAGGCCCAGTCAGACCAGCACTGTCAGGATGTTTCCTTTAAGGTAGGAGATTATGTTTTCTTACGGTTGCAACCTTATTGACAGAAAACGGTGGCTTTTCAAAGTTCATTAAAACTGGCACCTAGGTTCTTTGGGCCCTTCAAAATCCTTGCTCGAGTGGGTTCGGTTGCGTATAAATTGGACCTTCTAGTTGGTGCTCAAATACATGATATTTTTCATGTGAGTATGTTGAAAAAGAAATTGGGTCCGATCGATACATCGGTTACAGCCCTTCCTTCTGTTTCTGAAGATGCTACCATTATACCCGAGCCTGAGTTTATCTTGGACCATTGAGTTATTCATAAAGGAAAATATTGTCCGAAGACAGAAATGTCGGTTCAATGGAAAGGGGCTCCTCCAGAAGATACAATATAGGAGAACTTATGGCGATTTTTCAAAATGTATCCACATTTTAAACCTTGAGGACAAGGTCTGTCTAAGAAGGGTGGAATGATACGACTCATCCTTACTTGGTCTACTAGCATGTGATTGCAGGTGTTACTACAAACTTGACATGAGCATCACACGTCACCAAAACTAAGTCTGGATGGTTGTATGGAAGTATTTATTTGCATTTGATTTAGTCAATTAATAATTATAACAGTGGCTGGAAATTCTCTTTGACTTTAGTTCCACTAGTTAGAATCCCTATTTCTTTGTTTATCAGTTGTTAACATGTTGAGGACCTATTAAAGGTTCCTTTGGAATTCAATAAAGACATCGAGTAATTAATCAAAGACCTATCCAAACCCCAATTCTTATCTCTTCCTCTGTTTTCTCTCTTATTCTTCTCCTTCTTAAATTCGTTCATAACAAAGCGTTGATGTTTATATATGTACAATAGTGAAAGTTACATATAGAACAATTGGCCAATGTGATTTGATAATAAAAGACACTTATTCAACCTGATAATTCTGCTGCACAAATTCGAGTTGCTGCAACGCCGATGCTATTAGCCATAGAAAAAGAAGACATCAACTCTCACAATAAGAAGAGAAATTGTTGGAACAATTAATCAGCAAATTGAATAAAATTAATAATACAAAACCGAAATCAATATCAGTAACTTTGTATTCAACAGGTGTATGGCAGACGAGTCAGGGCCAATCTTTGATAATTATATTATTGTGTATAGTAAAAGTTCTAATAAATAAGACTTGCCATTCAAATACCTAAACCTTTTTTTCCTGCTTATATACACTATGAGGAGTGTATGTTTTTTAGATATAGGATTGAAGTTTTTAACTTCAAATCACATTTACACCAACAGAAACTACCAACACATGCTGGTAAATGCGTATGATGAGACTTGAACCCTCACTGCTAAAATGTGAGGGAGGTGTACTAACCACTTGAGTTGTGAGTGGATGAGCCATAATCATTTATTATCAATAATACTTATTTATTACAAGATTTCGAAAAACTATAATAAGAATTTAAAATTAGTAGAAAATCCTAATTCAAGACCTCAACTTTTAAAATTCAATAATCTTTTTTATTTTTTAAGTTTTACATTGATTTGGTCAAGAGTCTATCAGGATCTGGTCAAATACATATGTTATTTGTATCTGAATTTGATAGTTGACGAATCTATTTATATTTTGCTCTGGTCCACATTGACACATAAGGGTATGCATTAGAGTTTGATCCTATTGTTTGAACACTTTAGTCTTTAAGTTGAGTGGTTACTGACGATCATAATATAATGTTATCTTTCTAATTTACCAAACAATACTTGGACGTACACAAGTACTTCATTATAGATAAATTGTTAACATATATTTAGAATAAATTTCAATAATTCTCTCAAAGTTTTGTATGATTATTGATAAAATGGACTTATTTGAAAAATAGGTAAAGATTTCCACTACATGGAAGATTTTCTATATACATTATAATAATTTGAGGAAATATTTTTGATATTTATATAAGAATTATTATTCGAATTGCTGCATCACAAATAGTATAAGATGAGTTATGCTCAATGAAATTCTCTACAAATTTTTGTGTAGCCTCCATATGTATCACCACAAACTGTGAGCATATATGTGTTTTGTTTTGTGACATTTTTTTTTTCTGTTTTAAAATTTTAAAGTGATTCGAATTTATATATATATATAAAATGAATTGTTACTATCATAATGCAAATTGAGATGAGTGAACTTTATTATTTGGATAAGAAAAAAAAATGCAATTTTTTTTTTTGTTGAAGAAAGATATAATTAAATCATGAGAAAATTGAGTAAATATCTCAAAACAAAAGTGGATAAGCACATTCTCATCGAAAATTACAAGCAATATATATATATTTGTTGATTTTAATAAACATTCTGACACATTACAGGTTAGAGAACTACCGGAACTTAATGAGATTATAACATATGAGCACAACCCGAATCAAATAAATATTTTTGTAAAGTAACAATCAGCAATGGTAGCTAGCATATTTATTATTTATTTATATATAACTCTTGTGAAAACTTTCTTCGAATTCAATATAAAAGGAAATTAAAAAAAAAGAAAAAAGAAAAGGATGTAGATTTTTTTTTAATGTGAATGCGATGTGCTCCAATTATTTTCCTTCACTTGAAAATCCTTTTCAACACATATTCTCTCTATCTCTCTCTCTCAATTTTATAAAATAATTAATTAAGGTTGTGACATATATTAGATTAACGAGAAAATCTTCATTGCATCAACGGTGCATCATTTGAGTTGACAGCGTTTTTTAGCCCTCTTTTGGCAGAAGCAGCAGCCATTCTTCATGGTACTCGGCTTGCTGTCGATTCGGGTTTTTCGCCTATAATGGTGGAATCAGATGCTTTAGGAGTGATCAACATTCTTAAGGATAGTTTAGTTCCGTGTTCGTATTTGAGTTTAGTTATTTCTGATATTTTTTAGTTTTGTCGTTGTTCGAATGTTTTAAGCTTTTCTTTTATTCCTAGAGTTGCGAATAAGGTTGCTGATGTCCTTACTAAGGCCGAGTTTCTTCTGTTTCAGATTTATTTTGGTTTGAGTTTTGTTTTCCTCTTGTAGAGTTGTTGGTCCAGAAGGATTATCCTGGTTAATACATTCCTTTTCTCAAAAAAAAAAAAAAAAAAAAAAGAAACACCTACTCTCTCTCTCTCTCTCAACTTTGTGAAATAATTAATTAAGGTTGTGATGTATACTAGATTAACGAGAAAATCTTTACTGCACCAACGATACATCATTCGAGTTATTAAATTGAGACGTATAGTAAGTACGTATGCATGTGGAGTATTCATATATACACATGCGAGTTGAAGACATATCACAAAGAGACGATGAAAATAATTCAGATGCTTTCTATACATAATAAATTCTTCAATAGTTATTCTGAGTATATTACAAGTTACAACAACAATTACAACCACTAAATGGAATTTTTATTTTTATTTTTTATTTTATTTCACTTTCAAAAAAAAAAAAATTTAGCTTTTCAGAAGATATTACATCAGTTTTTTTGTGGACCAAGCAAGCAATCTGGAATTTGTTCCTTTCGACTAATAATTCTGATACTTTCTCTTCTTTTTAACCCATCAAAATGTACAATACGTAAAAATTGGTAATTATATATCCGCGTCCTATGCGCGGATATAAAATAAACGATAAGTATCATTAAAAGTGATTTTTTTTTTCGATTTTAATAAAGTAGAGAGAATATTATAAAGTTGTTAATTCTTGACCTCATGTACTGTGTTTATAAGTGCTTTCGATATCGTTGGAAACTATTTTTTTTTTTTTTTGAGAGAAAAAAAGTTGAAAACACTTTTGAACTTTAAATAGTGAAAAGAAAAAAAACCAAAAAAAAGAAAAAAGAAAACACTTTTAAATACTGAAACATGAGATTTTCTTTTTGGTTGTTGTATGATGATCCTTGTTTGGAAGAAAATTTGCATAGGTAGCATATGACTTTATAGTTTATTCCAATTTTAGAATTTTGTTAGAACTTTAATATATGGTTGTTAGACTCTTATCGATTAGTTTAACTATCTAAATTCAACGTGGTCGTAAGTATAGTCTAATGGTAACCACACCTTTCAACGAAGTTGAGGTCTCGAGTTCGAATTTCCCTCCCCTAAGTTAATATGTATATCTAAATTCAACTATTAGAGCTAGTTTGGTATATCTTTAGCTTTTTTAGAAGCTACTAAGTATTTGGTAAACTATGTGACTAAACTGCTGTGAGAATATAAAATGACCAAAATGAACATCATAGCAAAATTGATTTATTTAATTTGTTAATGAAAATTATGTTTATATACATTAAGCATATTTATATGTTTTTAGTTTAATTCTAATATAAAAATAGACGTAATTACATTTATTAATTATCTAATAACATTAATTATAAAAATTAATTTTTAGATAACAAAATAAATACTCGTAAGATTTTTAATTATTTTTTCAAATATTGATGATAAAAAAAATTGGTAGGGTTTAATTTTTAATTTTTTTGTTTTGAAAATATTGAAGATAAAAAATATTAATTATTTTGTAGTTAATTATTAAGTATTGTTATCTATTTTTTAATATTTAAGGTTATTTTTTCTTTTCAAATTTTAATATAAGATAAGAGATAATTTGGTCCAAAAGCTATGATCGTCCTTCCACTAAAGTTAAACGCTGAAGTTGGGTTCGACAAATTTTAACTTTTAATTGTAGCTTTTAGCCGAATTCTCCAATAAACCTCTTCTAGGGGGTTTACCAAGCGGGCCCTTAATCAATGTGTTAACAGGGTCAGGTTGAATAAGAGATTATGTGTTACGTGTTTGAGTTAGGTTGCTCTCATCCTACTCTCAAATTTATAATAATTATAGAAAAAAAGAAAATTAGGTTTTGCTATAATGGAAAAAAAATATCATTTTATAAATATAAAAAAAAAAACAAAAGTTTATACAAGAATGAACAATAAAAACTTTGTGGAATTGATTCATGTTTACCACATCAGTCAAGATGTTTACATTTACCTTCCATGGGTTCATGTTTTAGAAGTATTGCATGGTAATCTAAATATCAAAGCGATCAACTATAGTTCTCTAAGCATACAATCAAAGTTATTATCCATCCATTGATGTCCGTCAGAAACTGATAAATACGATTGGTTTAACAATAATATTTAGTACAAATGATAGTCAATCTATCTGGGTTTGTTTTTTTATAGGTGAAATCAACTTATTGAAGAACTAACATTTAACTTCCTTACCGTTAGCGTTGACCTTTGACTGTTTTAAAAGTATAAAAAGATCAAAATATTCCTAGTTTAAAAAATTAAAAATAAATAAAAAAAATTTAGCTCTCCACCATCCAACTCCACTTGGATAGTGGAGATTTATTCAAAATAGAAATAAACAATGTAAACTGAAATATAATTTTAAATTTTTTAAAAAAACCACTTAAGATCTCCAAAAAAAAAAAAAATACTGGATGATCTCCATGGGAGAACACAAGGGGAGGCGAAGAGCCTTCCATTCGTCGTGCGACGATGACGAACAACCTCCCCTAGTGTGACAAAGGGGATGCTTTTCGCCTCCCCTGGATCATATCATGGGAGATTCATGTAGGATGTGTTAAGGCAATTGTTAATACAGAAAAGAGAAGAAGTGCAGTTGATGACAATGCAGTTGTTACAAAGTTTTTAAGCAACAGCACCCCTGTGCAGTGTAGGGATTCATCAGTTTCTGCAATGCTTCATTCCTATATGCAACCTCATCATCACTGTATTGGATCAAGGGAATCAGGATCATTTAGAAGTGATGATCAAAATTTTTTAAGGAACACTTATCCAGGCTGATGTGGCTACCACCTTTCATTATGTTAGAAGCTGTTACATGAATCATGTCAGCTGACATGTTAATATCTTTGTGCTAGTTGTATATTTGAGTGTATATATTTTCTGTATTCATTATTCAGATGATTCAATCAATGGTATAAAAAAAGAGACTTTCTCAGTCCTCCATTAATGGAGTCATATATTTTGTTTAAGCTTTTATAGTGTCTGGCATTTTATCAAACACCTTATTTTTTCTATCAAACACTTATAAATCTTACATGGTATCAGAGTTCCTAGACTAATTGTCATGGAATCTGATTTAGCCAATTCTTCCCTGCTTAGAGATCGTATAAAGTTATCCTCTTTGCCATTCTCAACACTAGATCTTACCACAGTTGCATAAACGATTAGCTTCGATATCTCTATTAAACTTGAATCCATCAATTATATTTATTGGAAAGCTCAAGTTCTTCCTGCCATAAGGGCTCTCGAGCTTAATGATTTTGATTCAAGTTTGAAATCCTGTCCTCCAAAATTAATTGAACAACAAGCTGCTAATTGCACAACAACAACCATAGTTGCAAACTTTGCGTACACGACTTGGAGGAGAGCTGATCAACTTCTTCTCAGCTGGTTGCTATC
Organism: Xanthoceras sorbifolium; assembly: GCA_003430845.1. Lineage (NCBI taxonomy): Eukaryota > Viridiplantae > Streptophyta > Magnoliopsida > Sapindales > Sapindaceae > Xanthoceras > Xanthoceras sorbifolium. Next base: position 4,015,204 of record CM010619.1, on the reverse strand, counting down.
CACAATTAATTTTGAGCTTATGAGTTAGGTAACAGAATGCATCACCTCTTTTAAAGCTTGGGATGTCCTAGAATGATTTTACTCACAAAAATATATGGCTATAACTAAAACAACAACTTCAAAACACTAAAAAAAGGTCCAATGGCCATTAGTGAGTATTTTTTAAAAATCAAGACTCTAGGTGATGGATTGAGAGCAACTGGATAAACTGTTACTGAATATGGCACGATCCTTAACATTTTGAGTGGGTTAGGCCATGACTATGACCTGATTGTGGTGTTGGTCTCTTCTCAACATAAATCCATGTCAATGGAAGAGGCTCAATACCTTCTAATGGTGCATGAGCAAAGGCTTGAGTAGCTTAACTCTGCATCAAGTATTGATGTTGCTGGAGCTAAAGTTCACTTTGCCTCTAGCAACAGCTCTCAAGGTGGTCACAATCCTAACAAAAAAAGTGGCAACAACTCAAGAGGAGGTAGAGATAGAGGTAGGAACAACAACAGATGGAATAACAACAGGGTCAACTGTCAGTTATGTAGCAAATCAGGCCATAGTACCCTACAGTGTTATCGAAGATTTCACTAAGAATGGCATGGACAACCTTCCAATCAGTAATAATAGGCTCTCATTTCACACAGTTAGCTACCATCAGGTTCATACAGCCAGAATTAGGTTCCTTAAAACTAAAATGCAGCTCACTTTGCCACTCCTGAATCCATTTAAGACTCAGCCTGGTATATGGACAGTGGTGCCACTAACTACATCACCTCTGAGCTTGGAAATCTAGCTGTGAGGTCTGATTATAAGGGCAATGACATGCTGTAAGTTGGGAATGGTCAGCAAGTTCCTATATCTCACATTGGTAACTTAAAACTCTACTCTCACACTACACCTCAAATACCATTGTATTTGAATGATATTTACATGTTCCAAAAATCACAAAGAACTTTTTAAGCATTTCTAAATTCACTAAGGATAATCATGCATATGCTAAATTCTATGATGATCATTTTGTGATTAAGGACAAAATTTTGAATCAGGTGCTTTTTCAAGGTCAGCTTAAGGATGATCTTTACCAACTTGAAATTTGTGTTCCTCCACCACACAGAAAATCTGAAACCTCACATGGCCTTATGTCTGTTTATCTTTCTAATTCAGCCTATGATAACTGTAACAAGCACATTGTTGCTTCTCTTTCTGCTAATGTAGTTTTCTCAAATAATGTTGTGATATGTGGCATGTTAAACTTGGTCATCCAGGTTCAGCCATTTTGAAATCTGTTTTAAATTTAATGAAATTGAATAGCAATGTTGCTTCTCTTGACTTTTGTGAATCATATAAACTTGACAAGTTACATCAGTTACCTTTCTCACTTCCACAATCTACTTATAACAAACCTCTTGAACTTATTCATATAGATTTTTAGGGTCCCGTACCCATGATGTCCACTAAAGGGCATAGATATTACATATCCTTCATAGATGCCTTTAGTAGGTACACATGGGTGTATCCTTTAAAATTGAAATATGATACTGTCCAAACTTTCATTCGATTTCAAAAACTTGTTGAGGTTCAATTCAATGCCAAAATCAAAATTGTTCAAGCTGATATGAGAGGAGAATTTAAACCTATCATCTCTTACCTTACCAATATTGGTGTCCAAGTTCGACTGTCATGTCCCTATACTCACCAACAAAATGGTGTGCCTGAGAGGAAATATCGATATCTTGTAGAAACTAGATTAACCTTATTAGCACATGCTCATATGCCTCTTAAATTTTGGAATGAATCCTTACAAACTGCAACCTTGCTTATTAACAACATTTTCTCATTTACACTCTACCTCAAATATCCTTATGAAGTTCTGTTTAAAAAGAAACCAATTTATCATTATTTTAAGGGATTTGGATGTGCCTGTTATCCTTACATCAGACCCTTCTCCAAACATAAATTTGATTTTTACACAACAAAATGTGTATATAGGTTATAGCATATATCACAAGGGCTACAAATGCTTACACTCTTCTGGAAAAATCTGCATTTCTAGGAATGTTCTTTTTAATGAGTTGCATTTTCCATTTAAACTCATGTTTTCTTCTCTTACAATGCCTAGTTCCTCTTCTCATCCTAGTCTCTATGTGTCTGTCTTGCATTCTATTTCCCTATTATATGCTGCAGCAACACCTGTGCCTACTAATCATCCCCTAAAATCTACATATGTACCTTTATATGTTGCTTCTCCTGTGTTGCATTATGATCATCATTTTACTTCTGCTATGCATGACATTATCACTACACCTACACCTGCATCTTTATCACCTGCTGCACCTTCTTTTCCTTCACCTGAATGGCATATAGATCTGCCTGTTAATCCTGCCCCTCTACCTTGCTTCAAAAATACACACCCCATGATTACCAGGTCCAAGCTAAGGATTTATAAGCCAAAAAACCTTTTCATCCTTGTGTTAATCCCTTGCCAGTTCTCTTCTTGATATTAAACCACATAAGGTGAAAGATGCTATGTTAGTTCAGTTATCAAACCTTCTACAATTCAAATAGTTTTCACTCTTGCAACTACCTTCAATTAGGAGATACAATAGGTTGACATTAACAATGCATTCTTCAATGGGCAGTTAGATGAGTTGGTTTTCATACAACAACCTGAAGGGTTTATGAGTGCTACATATCTTCACTATGTTTGTAAACTTCATAAGGCCTTGTATGGTCTCAAATAGGTACCAAGGGTCTAGTTTCATTGATTGCAGGCTGCTCTTCTTGGTTGGGGCTTTCACAATGCTATAAGTGATGTCTCATTGTTCATTAAGAAAAATGATTCTCATGTGTGCTATCTTTTAGTGTATGTAGATGACATATTTATGACAAGCAGCAACTCATCTCTTATCAAGCACACCATCAACACTCTTTATTCCACTTTTGCCTTGAAGGAAATGGGTCCAGTAGATTATTTTTTAGGGTTTGAGGCTTTTAGAGACAAAAGTGGTATCTATCTCACCTAAACCAAATACATATTGGATTTGCTTCTCAAAACTCAACTACAACATTCCAAACCGTGTCATACTCCTCTTAGTACTGGCACTATTTTATCTCCAACTTATGGTGATCCCTTTTCTAATCCAATATTGTTTAAGAGTACAATAGGGGCTCTTCAATATCTTACTCACACTAGGCCTCATATTGCTTACTACGTAAATAAGCTGAGTCAGTTCTTATCATTTCCTACCTCAGTTCATTGTTTGGCATGCAAATGCATACTCAGGTATCTCAAGGGCACAGCAGGTGTCATCCTGCACTTTCAATCTGCTTCGAACTTTTACATTAAGCCTATTATGATGTAGATTAGGGTTCTTTTCTTGATGACCGCAGATCCACCAGTGGGAGCTGTGTCCACTTAGGCTCTAACTTGGTTTCTTGGAGCTCTAAAAAGCAAAAGGTAGTTGTTAAGTCCAGCACAAAGGCTGAATACAAGGCCCTTTCTCAAACTGCTTTTGAAGTTTTGTGGCTGTCCTTTTTATTTCAAGAACTTGGTATTGTCATTCCTTCTTGTCCTATCATTTTGTATGACAACACTAGTGGAGGTTCCTTAGCTAAGAACCCTGTCTTTCATGCTCGCAAAACACATCACAATTGATGTTCATTTTGTGCGAGAAAAGGTTGTAGCTGGGCAACTTAAGATGCAATTTGTTCCTACATAATTTCAGCGAGCAGAAATTTTCACCAAACCTCTTACTCACTCTCAATTTGATTTTTTACACTCCAAATTGAACTTGGTCATTTCATCCCGATTCACTTTACGGGGGGACGTTAAGGCAGCTGTTAATACAGAAAAGAGAAGAAGTGCAGCTAATGACAATGCAGCTATTACAAAGTTTTTAAGCAACAGCACCTCTGCGCAGTGCAGGAATTCATCAGCTTCTGCAGTGCATCATTCCTATATGCAACTTCATCATTACAACATTGGATCAAGGACATCAAGTTCATTTAGAATTAATGATCAGAATTGGTAAAGGAACATTGATCCAGGCTGAAGTTGCTGCCACATTTTATTCTATCAGAGGTTGTTACATGATTCCTGAATTCAGGAATCATTTTAGCTAGGATGTAAATATCTTTGTGCTAGCTGTATATTTGAGTGTATATATTTTATGTATTCATTATTCAGATTATTCAATCGACGATATAGAAAAAAGAGAGACTATTTCAATCCTCCATTAATGGAGTCATATCTTTTGTTTAAGCTTTTATAGTGTTTTGGCATTTTATCAAATACCTTGTCTTTTCTATCAAACGCTTATAAATCTTACAGGATGGTGGCCACCTATTATTTCTTTTTTAAATGGACGGTGGAGATCTTAAGTTTTTTTTTTATTATTATTATTTCAAAATAAAATGAAATGATTAAGATATTCTTAGATTAGTTGACTTTGAACAATATTGACTAATATTTTCTAATTGTTGACTAATGGCTAGGGATGGCCCCGGTTCGGTTCGAACCGGGCGGTTCGGACCGAACCGGCGGTTTTGAACCGGAACCTTAAACCATTTCTGGAATCGGGACACCCGGTCCGGGTTTCAGTTAGCCTTGGTTGCAAACCGAAACCGCCGGTTAGGTTCACAGAACCGCCTGATTCTAGTGGTTCCAGTTTGTATCCCTTTTTTTTTTTTTTTTTTTAAAAAAATTTAAAAACTTTTTAAAATTGTGGGCGTTGGCAACCTGCTGCTAGCTTCTAGGTCTGGCAGCTTACAGCAATCAGAAGGAGCCATTTAATGGCTCCTTCCTTAGAAAATTACCAAAAGGCCCCCTAAAAATTACAATTTAACCCCCTAAATTTTAAAAAATATTAATTTTTTTCCAATCCAAAAAACTATATAAACCCCATCAATTCTCCATTTCGTTCACACAAATTCTCTCATTCTCTTAATATTTCTCATCTCTTTAATTCTCTCAATTTTTCTCTAATTCTCTCAATCTTGCTATTATTTTTCACTACTGCAATTATTTTCATTATTTGTTTAAATACTTTATTTTTATAAATTTATAATGGAATCATCCTCAAAACCATCTATTTCAGGAGGTCGAAAATCTATTTCTAATTCCAGAAGGTCCATTTTCAACAGAGACGCTGAGCACAATGAGTAGGTATCGGATTTAAATGTTCAAGAAGTGTAGAGTCGTCCGTTTCTAGAATATAACAATGATCAAAATTTTGCTGAATACCTAAACAAAGAGAATATGAGGAGGTAATTTTTGGTAATGAAACACCTCTTAATTTTAATCCTCATTATTCTCATCCCTCTGCTGGCACTGGTCCTTCTGCTCTAACCCTCCTAACCCCAAGTGAAACAGTACAAATGCCGCAAGCGTAGCTAGATTTGTCAAAGTACAAATCTGAATTTTTTAAAGTGCATATGAAGAGGGTGGAGAAGGATGAGTTAGTTATAGTGGTTTGCAACTATTGTTCCAAAGATTTTAAATGGATCAAATCCGGAGGGTACGGGATGTATTGGAAGCATATCAACAGCAAGCATCCAGCCGAAGCTCACCATCAGCGAGAACAACACCAAATTTCAAGGTACACATCTCTTAATCATCCTTTATTTAAATATACTGATCAAAATAATATGGACCAAATAGTAAGAATGGTAGCGACCGAACATCTTCCTTTTAGTTTTGAGGAAAAAACTGATTTTTTAAAATATTGTCATAATGCTTTAAATCCCTCTGCATGTAGAGTACCAAGGACCACATTAAAACGTACTATGTGTGATATTTATATATATATATAAAAAATCTTTAGTAAAATATTTTCAAAATTATATGGGTCGTGTGTCTGTTTGTGCCGATATCTGAAGTGATCACTGGCAAAAACATTCATACTTAGGACTCACTTACCATTTTGTTGACCAATCATGGGATTTGCAAAAACGAATATTGACATTTAGAGTTTTTGACGACACCCATACTGCTGACAATATTTATAAACTAATGAAAATTATTTTTGAAGAATATTGTATTGAAAGTAAAATTTTTGCAATTAGTTTTGATAATGCTGCAAATAATACTGTCGCCGTTCCACAATTAATTCAATTGTGTCAACCCTATTTTGGCAGCAGATTTTTTCATCAAAGATGTGTTTGCCATGTTTTAAATATATGTGTACAACATGGCTTGCAAACGCTACGAGAGTGGATTACACCAATTAGGGATGCTCTATACTATTTGTGGAAACATCCTAGCACTATGAAACAATGAGCTAGATATTGTAAAGTTAACGGTAAACATCCAATTAGGTTTTCCCGTGATGTTCCAACTTGTTGGAACTCCACATATAAGTTGCTTTGTGAAAGCTACGAGTATAGAGAATTATTAGTTAGATTTATGCAGCATAATGTTAATAGCATTAATTTATGTGAACATCATTAGGATGTTTGTACAAAAATTTGCATGCTTTTAAAAGTTTTTCATGATGCAACACATTCTTTATCCGGTATATATTATCCAACTTCACATTTATTTTTATTTGAAGCCCTTAATATTGTAGGTGCACTTAATGAATGTGCATAAATAAATGAATTAGCTCCGTGTGTTTATGCAATGCGAGATAGATGAATAAACTATTATAGAGACATTTCTGCAATTTATACTGTTGCATTAGTTGTTGACCCTAGGAATAAATTAAATAGTTTATATAAATTTTTTACACTTTATTACCAATCTTTAGGGATAACGGACATAGATATTAGTGGTTTATATAATAATGTTAGGAATTTATTTTATTCAATGTATGACGAATATCGTTCTGTTTACGATCTCTCACTAAACATTATTGTTCAGCAACTGGAACCAAGCGAAAGCGGTAGTACTGGTCATTTGCGCTTTCCCTCCACATTAAAGAAGTTAGGGGCAAGCGTGTTTATCAAAAAAGCAAGGACGTCGGGGAGTTTGTCTTCATCAACTTATGTTTCAGATGTTGATATTTACATAAACACCTCATTTGAGTTTTTGGACACCCCAGACTTTAACGTCCTACATTGGTGGAGGGAGCATGAAACTAACTTTCCAATTTTGGCCATCATTGCCAAATAAATTTTTGGAACCCCTGTCTCGACCGTCGCCGTCGAACAGGAATTTAGTGCATGTGGCAATGTTCTGTACGAGAGACGAGCATTGCTCAGTCCTGACTCAATACAGATCCAGGTCTGTGTTGACGACTGGACCAAGGCCTCATATCGGCAGCAGGAATTGGATCTGGTGTCCGACGACAATGACTTCTTTGACACCAACGAGGATACAACGGCAACCGAAGGAACAAGTGACGATTGATCACATCCGAAACATAACAGGTAAAAGAACAACGTGGGCTTTTATTCCTCCTAGAGGATACGTAGGCGGCTTAATTGAGGTAAAATTAAGTGCAAGCCCTAATTATTTATTTATTTATTTAATTTTATAGTTTTATGATATTATTATAATTTTATTTCAATTTTATCGTTATTTTATTGCAATTCGGTACCCACTTTATTTATATATTATTATCGTTATTTATATATTTAATTTTTTTATTAATTTATAATTTTTTTTATTTTTTTTATTTTTTTGGTTCCGGACCGGTTTGGAACCGCCGGTTCCAAAAAAACCTGAGAGGAATCGGAACCGTCAGTTTCCCCCCGATTCCAACTAAAACTGGGACCGGGACTGGTTTCGGTTGGATAAAAAAGGGAACCGGAATAGCCGGTTCGCTTCCTTTTAGCCACCCCTACTAACGGCGGGGAGGTGAACTGTTAGTTTTTTAATAAGTCAATTCTACTTATAAAAAGGCAAACTCCGAGTAGATAGACTGTAATTTGTCCTAATATTTAACCACTCCCAAGATTTGAGCTTGAGACCATTATGTAAAATACTTTTCGATATCAATGATTAGGATTAAGTACATACCACTGTGTTAAAAACTTAAGCTATTAGTACGGGGAATGTGTTATTTCCTAATACTCATATGCACCGTTTGGTACGCGGGATTGGATTGGACTATTTTATGGGATTGGATTGGACTGGGATTGGATTGGATTGGATTGGACTAAATTAGTACTGTGATGTGTTTGGTGCAGTCTGGACTAAAAATAATACTATCTTTTGTTTGGTAAAGGATAGGATAGGATAAAATCAAAATAAATTTATTAAATTAATTTTCACATAAATAAAAATATTTTAAAGTAAATTACATTCATTTTAACTTAAATAAAAAATAAGATTAATTTTAAATTAAATAAAAAATATATTTAAATTTAATTTAATTAGAAATGTATATTTTTTTTGAATGAACAAAATATTTAAATTATTTTTAAAATAAATAAAATCATTTTAAATAAAATAAAAATAAAAATATTAAATTAAATTTACTTAAAAATATTTTTAAATAAAATTGAATATTATTTTAAAACATTAAATGAGATATTTAATTTATTTTTTAAAATAAATAAATTATTTAAAATTAATTTAAATAAAATAAAATTAATTTATATTTATATTAAATATTATATTATATTAAAAAAAAGAAGAAAAAAAAAGGAAGTGGGACTAAATTGGTGGGACTAAATAATCCCACCAAATTGGTGGGATTATTTAGTCCCACCAAGATGGGATTAAGTGGAACTGTTGGGATTGGATATGTCCAATCCCAACATGTTCCAAACATGGGACTAGGAGTAAATAGTCCAATCCCACTCCTAGTCCCATGTTCCAAACATAGCCATAGTACCTAGTTTAGAGTCTTTCATCTATACATATTGCGGCCGCATGTGGGTCTAATGTACTTTGCAGTGTCACGTGGCACCGATTGGATGATCGTTGATGACGGTCTATAAGGCCAACAATTGCCTTCCACAATGAAATACAAAGTATATATACTATTATGTTTGTTAAATAAAAAATTCATTGCGTGCACCCCCAGGCCCTAACTATACAGCTTTATCGACGACATGCTTTGCATTATATAATTTTTTTTTTTTAACTTTAAAAAGGTCTTGTAATTAATTAAGTTTATATATTAATAAAGACAATACAAATTTGTTTTTGTCTTACTAATTTTTTTTCTTTCCAATTAATCAATTCAAATAAAAATATCTTGTATGTATTTTGACATTGTTTAATTTACACATAAATTAAATTAAACTAGTGGCTGGGAAGTGGAACTTGGTATTGACCACCTAGTCATAAAAGCACAATTCGTATATTTTATATCATGCATGGAAGTGCTTCTGTTGTTATAGAGTCATTTGACAACCTAATTATATTAATTTAAATATATATGTAGTGAACAAAAAAAGCTTCAATTATAATATTATTCCAAGCACACAATATGATTGTATTTTCTAATTTTTTTTAATTGGCTTTTGTGCATCCAAACTTCAGTCAACCACACCCTAATTTAATTCTTGGAAGTCATTGGTGTAATTAATTTCTTATTACAATGTTGGATTTTAAAATGTTATTTGTGCTACATTTTAAAATAATAGTTCAATGGTAAACAAATAAAATAAATATTTATAATAATATAATGAAACACGCATACATCGCTAATTTATAAAAATTTTGGTCACTTAACTTTAAAAATTGATATTTGTTTTAATAAGTAGATCATTAAGACGTACTTACTTGATAAAAATTGTACATGCGTACGTATAAATTGTAGCGACGCGTTTACAACCGTTAAAATAATTAAAAATAGGAAACCACAAAGAAAATAATATTCTTAGGAAAAAAAAAAATGAAATTCTTCTTGTCTACAGAATATCATATATGCATTAGATTTTAGTGTGTTCTCAAATTCTCTCTAGTCCTCAACCAATCAAACATGCATCAATTTATAAGAAAAGAAGAAGAAATATTAACCAAATAAATGGACTCCATAAAACTTTTGAGAAATGAAATAAATTCTTGTCAGTTATAGTAGTGGGCACTTATTTTCAAGACATCCCATGATCAGCAACAACCATTGAAGAGGAATATAATATTTTAGTGGATTTTTTTTTTCAGACATTTAAATTGAAAGCAGCAAGAATTCAAGAGAATTTTGATGGGTTTGTAGTTAACAGGACTGCATTTAGGCCAGCATGCAACTTGGAACTTGTTCTTTATTTTATGCTTATCAAATCATTACTATTATTATACCAACAACATATTGCTAGCTATAGGTGCCATGCCACCACCATTCATTGAGTGAATTCAATTCTCATGATAATACAATCAAATCAAAATAGTAAAATCCAACAATTGTAACATAAAAGATCAAAGCACTTCCATAACTTTTTGACACACAATACATGTATGCTAGCTAGTTTTTAAATTCTATGCATTCAATATTGTTGTCACTATATATTTTTGTCCCACTCTTAATGTAGTTTAAGTTTTTGAGTTGAATAGTAAATAGTGTTTAATATGATATCATACTCATGAGTCATTAGTGGTCATAAGTTGTTCACAGGTCATATATAATTATTAGATTTGAGATTCCGTATATTTTTCCATACGAATTTCTTACTAAACTGTTTAACGGATACGATAAATTATATAAATTCCTCACAAAAAATCGTATATAATTTTAGACCTGATCAAACATACATATATATATATATTACTATTTTACGGCTTAATTAGGATTAATTTATATAATTTTATTCTCGAGTTTTCACAAAGAAAGATTCGTATTAGGAAGTATAATTATAATTATATATATATAAATGAAAATCCGATATAATTATTGGGGGATATTATAATATTCTACTATTTCTAAAATACATGATATTTTATCACAAAACAAATATGTTGTAATATGTGATAAAAGCGTGTTACAATTACCACTGTAATAAAAAAACTTATCATGATTTATAACTAACTATAGTAACACTATACTTAAATTTGTAACTAAAATTTCAAATTTTCAAAGCTTGTCACGGATTTATATTCCAGCAAATTCTAATCAATCAAATATGATAGATGCCTCTAATTCTGCTTTTGAGCTTTTCATTTTAAGACATGTATTTTGTCTATTAATCTAGTGCCCTAATCAAGCATGCAAACTTTCAATGCTTTTAAATTCTCAAACATTCCAGACAAAAACTTGGTTAATGTTCTCAAGCTGTTTTTTCTTTTCAATATACATATACATATACATATATACATATACATATATATATATATATATATATTATGTGTCACTATCTAGAGAACACAAGCATTTATAAAGTTGTATGCTGGCCTGATCATCAATCGATTTAAAGTATCACTTATGGTTGCATAATGCTTAGAATAATATAACAATAATTACACCCTAAAAAAAAAAAAAAAACCATGAACCTGATGAGAGAAAACTATTTGCAAAAGGTGGGTGGAATAATTGCTGGACCTCATTCCTTATTCTATTACAAGATTTTGTGATCATCTCATCAACAAAAACCCACCTTCCATTTGTGAAAGCAACACAACAACACATTTCCATGCATGCACTCAAGAATCCAGCATAGAATCACATACACACCCACCAAGCCAAAACCCTTAACAAATTCTAATTAATAACAACAAACATAAAATTCTCTAGTCAGGGTCCTAAATTTTTTTTTTTTTTTAGAATTTTAATTTCATAATGTTGTTTCCTGATCAGTACCCGTCATGACTAGAGAATAATGCATAATAACAATAATAGTAAAAGTAAAGTTAGTGCTTGATGAGCATGTATAAATACTCGCACACAATAGTCCATCTATTAGCAAATTCAATAGTTGCATTTGTTTTCAATAGTGCATTGAAATCTATCTATCTATATACAAACCTTAAAAGGGAAGGAAAAAAAATGATAGGGGGGGATGATGTTTACAAGGTGATAGTGGCAATGGTGCCTCTCTATGTTGCCCTAATGTTAGGGTATGGTTCAGTGAAGTGGTGGAAGGTCTTCACGGCGGAGCAGTGTGACGCGATAAACCGCCTCGTTTGCTACTTCACTCTCCCTCTTTTCACTGTTGAATTCACCGCCCACGTCGATCCCTTCCAGATGAACTACCCTTTCATTGCTGCTGATGTCATCTCCAAGGTGATAATTGTGGTGGTCCTGGCATTTTGGGCCAAGTGTACCAGCAAAGGGAGCTACTGCTGGTCCATCACTAGCTTCTCTTTGTGCACTCTGACTAATTCTCTTGTTGTGGGAGTGCCCTTGATCAAGGCCATGTACGGCCCCACGGCCGTTGATCTTGTTGTTCAATCATCGGTCTTTCAGGCCATCATATGGCTGACAATCCTGCTGTTCATCCTCGAGTTTCGAAGGTCGAGTGCAGGACTAATTACGCCTTCTTCTTCTTCATCGAATTCGGGTAACAGAGTTGTTGTAGATGATCAGTCGAAGGATTTGGAGGAAAGTAGAAATGAGATCAGTGTGGAGGAGAGTTCTAGACCAAAGTTTTGGACATTGATGAGGGCTGTGTGGCTCAAACTGGCTATGAATCCTAATGCTTATGCTTGTATTATAGGCCTTGTTTGGGCTTTTGTAGCAAACAGGTATGTTGTGTACAAAAAAAATTAGGGTTTTTATCCGGTTCTGTGATTCAGATAACTGGTCGCCCAGTCTGAAGTACTATTTGGTTGCATGAGCTAGGTCCTGGACCAAAAAGTCCGAATTTGGTAGACCAAATGACTTTGATTACTTATATTATAAAGAATTTTTATATGTAATGTCTTCAGGTGGCATTTGGAGATGCCAAGCATTGTGGAAGGATCGATACTCATCATGTCAAGGGCTGGTACAGGAACTGCCATGTTTAGCATGGGTGAGACAAAATTAAATTAAATTCAATATTTTTATGCTTTTTTAATCAACTATTTCTTCTTAATTTAATTTTAATTTTACATTATTATAAATTATTTTTAACACCTGAAGAGAGAGATTCTTATTGATGTATGCGAGTCATTAAAAGGATAAAATTCAAATATTCTTGACAGAAGTTGAGACGGTTCAATGACAAGCCTTTTCCCCCCTCCCCACGTAAATAAAATTGTAGATTTCAGTTATGTTCCCCGTTTTCAACTCTTAAATTTTTAATAATTTAAAAATACGGAAAAACTAGTATTCAAGTCACGTTTTCCTTTTTCGATTCTCAAATTTATAATAATTTTAAAATATGAACAGAATAATTTGTTTACAACGGTATATATAGTCCTATTATTAATTTTTAGATGTTTATATTTAGATAAAAAAAAGTCATTAAGAGTCCTTTTCTTTTTCTTTAATTATGGAAGTTGAATATTTTTAAAGAAAATATTAACCTATGCATGCATCACATGCACACACAAATTAAGGTCATTTATCTGTATTTATAAATAACATAATTTTTATAATCCGTGTAAATTTGAGTCTTTCTACGTAATTTTATTTTTACTTGATTATCGATATCGATAAATGACCTTGACCTGACCCGTGCACGGTGGTTGTTTGTAATGGGATATATGTTCATAATATTTGCAGGGATATTCATGGCTTTGCAAGAAAAGTTGATAGCTTGTGGAACAAGTTTGACAGTGATTGGAATGGTTTTGAAGTTCATTGCTGGACCAGCAGCCATGGCCATCGGTTGTATTGCTGTGGGTTTGCATGGTGATGTTTTACGTGTTGCCATTATTCAGGTATTTTATTATTTTTATATAATATTATATAAAAATAGATTTTTTGATAGGAAAATTTGTAAAACATATTTTTTTTTATTTATCAATATTCATTTAATTAAGAGATACGTTTCATTAATAAAAAAAATCAAATACTAATGACCAAATCACTTGTCAAATTAATTTCTTAATTTATTATAGTTAATTAACATCTTATAGTGGAATTAATGACCAAATCACTTTTGATTGCACTACTATTCTTCATTTGAAAGTGCTTTTGGAAAGTGCTTTTGTAGAAAGTGTTTGCATGTAAAAAAAAAGGGTATGTTAAAATAGTTTTTCGAAAATATATATATTTTTTGGTAGAATCTAGAAAACGCTTTTTAAAAAGCATTCAGATCCTCTCGTATACTAATTTTTGTCTTGACCTCAAGAATTGTAAACAGTATTCACACCTGAAAATACGTCTAATTTTTTCGGTAAAGCCGGTTTTCTTGTTACACTAGACATTTTCAATCAAATATTTCTTAGTCACATTAGGAGGATTAAGAGATCTTAGTTTACAAAAGCACTAGACTTATTGTATATGACTAGTTGAAAGCACTTTTAAGTGATGTCAAAAGCACTTTCAAACACATCTAAAAATATATAGTCTAGTCAGGATTTCTTTTAATCTTATAACAATAAAATAGAAAGTGGAAGACTGAAAGAAAACTAGAAGTTTGTGGACTGAATTCTATTTGCTTCAAAACTCAATGGGCATTATTATGCTGGCACTGCAAATAAATAAATAAATATATATATATATATATATATATATATATATATATATATATATATATATATATATATATATATATATATATATATATAGTTAACAAACAATTTATAAAGAGGATTCGCGCATGTCAAGCCCTAGTAAGATTCTTCGTTTTTTATCGAATTAAAGCACATGCTCCACCACTTGTGTTGACTCCCGTCAATTCCTTTGAGTTTCATTCTTGTGAACGTACTACTCAAGTGAAATACCTAATGCGTTAACTATATATAATACTGTATGGAACGATAATATTTAGACCGTATATTTAATAATTGATATTTTATTAATATATATATATATATTTTTTTTTTTTTTTGCAGGCAGCTCTACCACAATCCATCACCTCTTTTATCTTTGCTAAAGAATATGGACTTCATGCAGATGTCCTTAGCACTGCGTAAGTTTGTCACTTTCTCTAAATTCCGGATGAAAAATTAAAAGTATTTAATGAGACGGACGTATTCGTTAATCGTATATTTACTCAATAAAATTATACTTGATATAAATTTATACATAAAATTTTCTTCTAATCCAAATTGGAGTAAGATATTCTTTTACATTAGATGGCATCCTGAAAAAATAAAATAAAACAGAATTTATAAAAATTAAAGAAAATACTAGTTTCTACAAAATATAATAAACAGAGATTTTTTTTTATTTTTTAGTTTTTTTTAAAAAAAGAAAATTTGAGGGCTAAGGTGGTTTAATTTCTTACATTTTTTTAGATTGGAACTCGGTATCTCAACTTCGTTGAGAGATGTAGTTATCACTAGGCTATGTCTGCATCATGGTTTCTTCCACTGTTTTTGATTGTCATAATTGTAATTTTAAAAATAAATATATAAACGTAGATGTTTAATCGAAAAATCCTATTATTTAAATATTTGATTATATGCATGGTATGTCTATTCTGTCAAAGACTTTATTTTATAACTTAATTCTATTATTTGTAAGTTTAATTAAATTATATGAGCACATCCACAAGTACTAAAGTGGTTAAACACTTTCCCTTTCATTTCTATGAAAGAAGTTCGAGTACCGCCTTTACTCATTAAATCGCGAAGTGTGGGAAAACTCCTCCGTTATAGTGGGAGTTACCATTTCAGGCCGAACTTGTAGCGTTTGATCTCACCAAGTCCCAGTATACTCTAACCAAATTGGTGTCAGATTTCATGAAAAAAATAAATAAATTTAAATAAATGATTTGTTTTTAATATATTAACAATATTTTTTTCTTGCAGGGTTATTTTCGGCATGTTGGTATCACTTCCAGTGTTGATTGCTTATTATGCAATTTTAGAGTATGTAAATTGAGACCCCTTTTTTTAAAGAAAAAAGGGCCAAAATGGCGACCCTCTTATTGATATATCCATTTTTTTTGGTTGGTTTTTTTGCTCCTTTTGTTATACAACTACAATGTAATTGCTACTCAATTAATTTTAATATTTTCTATAAATCTTTCTTCCAATAATCTTTAGATTTTTTTGGAAGCTGATTAATAATTATGATTACTTTTGGGCAATAAAAAAATAGAGTAAAAATTCTTCAAATATTTTTTTTTTTTAGTTCTTTTAATGGTGGTGAACAAATGTTTACATTGACACGTGTATATTAGTTAATAAGGATTAGTGTACATCCACTCATAACTCAAGTGAATCAACAGGTCAGCTGAGCACTTAATTCCTGATCAGTCAAGTGAAAATCAATTACAATTTGTAACTGATTTTCCCACTCTTTTTGAAGATCACTCAAAGTGTGTGATCATCATTTTCTTGTTGATATAAATACATCCAATGTAATTGTATGCACTCACTTATTATTCAATACAATTCTCTCAAAATTTCTTCTCTCAAGTGACCTTAGATCTTCTCTAAGTTCTTAAGTCTTTATTGTCTTTAAGTTTTTCTTGCTTGAAGCTTAGCTCATAGTCTTTCATGGTATTAGAGCCATAGACTCACAGTCATGGATGGCATCATCTTCAAGTAATCCAGGAGCAAGAGATGTGCCTGAGAACTTGCTGAAGAAAACTCAGGTTCAATTGCTTTCTTCAAGTCTTAATTTCAAGCTGCCTATAAAACTTGATCATCATAACTATAACTATTGAAAGGTGCAACTTGCAAGTACTTCCAGTTATTCGAGCCTTTGATTTAGAAAACTTTGTTCTTCACTGCACAAAATGGCCTGACAAGTTCTTGCAAGTGCAAGTTGAAGGATCAGATGACAATGATTAGATTTTGAATGAGGAATTCTTGGTGTGGAAGAAAACAGACCAACTCATAGTGTGTTGGCTATTTTCTATACTTAGTGAAATTGTTTTGACATATCACACACTACAGCCTTTGAGATTAAAACTGAAATGCATGCCTTGGAGAAAGGTTACCTGTTATAAACAATTATGTTTTGAAAACAAAGGGATTCAATGAATCCTTGGGAGCTGCTGGACAATTCATATCCAATGATGATCTCATGATTTCAAGTAGACTAGGTGGTCTAGGACCTGAACATGACTCAGATGTGGTGACTATAACAGCAAAGCAAGGTTTTGTAAGTCTTCAAGAGGTCTGATTTCTTCTTATGAGCTATGAGAGCAGATTGGCTCAACATAATACATCTGCTATGATTGATGTTACTCATGTTGCAGCTCATTATTCTAGAACAAATGCATTTAATAATCAAGGTGGTTTTAGAGGTTTTAATCCTCAAAGCAATAGAGGAAGATCAAGAAGAAGAGGCAGAGGAATAAATAGTGGTAGAAATGGCTCCAGATTTTATTGTTAGCTTTGTGTAAAGAATGGATATACAGTGACACAATGGTATCATCGTTTTGATAAAAACTTTCAAGGAGTTCATCCGCAACAACAGTTCAATAATTTTTCATCAAATCAAAGAGGTTACAGGCTTATGTTAATCAGGTGCAGCAGCAGTATCCAAATAAGTCATATGCAGGTCTATTCCAAGGGGATTGTCATCAGAATCCTAATGCCTTTGTAGCCTCACCATCAACTGTGATGAATCTAGTATGGTATGTTGATGGTGGAGCCACAAATCACATCACCTCTGACATTGGAAATATGTTCATCATATCTGAATTCAGAGGTCAGGATAAGCTCACTGTAGATAATGGAGTTGCACTTGATATTGCTCACGTTGGCTCTTCTATCATTTGCTCAAACACATCACCACAAACGCCTCTTTATCTCAATAATATCTTGCATATACCATCAACTTGCTTAGCATTTCTCAATTCATTAAAGATAACAATGTTATTCTGAAATTTAATTATGATGTTTGTTCTATTAAGGACAAGACTTCGAAGAGAATTCTATTGCAAGCTGATCCAAAACTGCTTTACAAGCTACCAACTTCTTTCAATTCATCTTCATCTCAGTTGGCAGCTTCTTCTTCTTCTTCTTCTTTTCAATATTCTAAATCTGCTGTTGTTTCACCAATTGTTAGAAACTTTTATGTTAATGCTTTTGATGGATGTAATTTTGCTAATACATTTGATTCTTGTAAGTCTGATATATGTTCTTCACTTGTTGAAAATGTAGATAACTATAAGTCCAAACCACAATCTGAATGTGTTGATCTTTCTCTTGTAAAGACCTCAATGTCTTCAAAGACTGTTCCTCAACATCTTTAAACTGCATTGATGGCAACACAACAGCTTGATCACAGAAGTTGCAATCTCTCTTACGTTAGCACATCTTCTATACTGAAAAATTGGCACAATAAACTCGGCCAACCCTCTTTCACCATACTCATACAAGTCTTGAGAAATGTTAATATTCCTTGTGTGTCATCCACTTGTCTTGATTTCTATGATGCTTGCCAATGGGGTAAGCTTCATCAAATACCATTTCCAGCATCACACACTTGGTATACACAACCTCTAAAACTTGTCTTTACTAATGTATGAGGACCCTCACCACACCTATCCTCAAATACTGGGCCAACCTCATCTCCTTCACTAACCTAGTGTTGATCATGCGTTATCATCATATGTAGATCATTGTATTCATAGAATGCAAGAGTTCAAACACACAATAACTATGATCTAGAACACAATAACTTAATCAACAAGCAATTACAAAGCGATATCTAAGTGCATGATTTAATAATATCATCATAATTGCAATTTCTTATCATAAAAATAAAGAAGGAAAGATGCAGTTTTATGATAGATAGCCACTCAAAACTGCTTTGTTTCCATTACTTTGGTCACAACAACAATATACAACAATCAAGATACACTGGTATTGTATTACCCCACATACCCAAATCTTATATACATTATAAAGAGCATAAAGTTGCAGATATTATAACTCAACTGCTAAGGTACCACAAAAGAGTGGAAGAATTTATCAAGATTGAATCTCAGTTGTGAAGGCCTCCAAAGATCGATTTGAAGGAATCGGGGAAGCCGGCTGTTTGGTTACAGCAACCAAGATGTCAGCATACCCAACAACCCCGACCAAAACATCGTCACTATCGTCCTCTGTCACCCATACATGGGTTGCTCTATGGGAGAGCATCTGAGCCATTACTGCTGCCAATGAACTTGTGGTTCTACACGTCAAAGGAGCACTTCTGCCCCGGTACATGTTCCTGCTGACTCCAAAACTCAGAATCCGGTTTTCACTAAAGCTTGGACTCGACGGGGTAAACCCAATGCTCCTACTACTAAACTTTCTTGGCCTTGTTGAACCACCAACCCCATTTCTTATATTCGTATCTCCTACTGTGGAATTAACTGCATAATCAGCAAGCGATCTTGGGGTCATATTATCCTCCACCCCCATTACAAACTGACCTGCCGAGAAATTAGCTAAAGCCCACGCAGCAGCAAAGTGGTCACATTTCCATAGTTTTGATGCTGAGATCTCTCCTATAATTTTGTGCTGACCATCTGAGGTCGGCTCCACAACAGCAATTGCACTGGGGTCTCCAGGCAGTTTATGGGTACCTTCAATGGCTGGGACAGAGGCTTCAATGGAGCTGAAGTTTAGGTTAATGGCTCCAAGGGAGAAGATGGATGAGAGAGGAAGAGGGGCCAGAGCACCAAGACAACCTATTATGAAGCGTATGACATCTTCCCTCGAAAGGCAGCAAAATTTATCAAGGACAACGGTGGTGGAAGATGTGGAAGGGCGGTTCGGATTGGTAATGAGGTTGTTGCTGCTGCTGTTAGGGGTATCATTGTTCTTGAGCCATTTCCCGTTGTAAAGAATTGAAAATCTTTTACTCATGCCTTTCCATACCACACTCTTATGAACAAGAAGACGTTTTGCACCTTGCTTAATCATATCCAGTGCGTCTATCAATCTTGCACAAGCATACACAAATGAGAATAACATCAGTAAAAAGAGAATATTCACACAAGGCAGCACAAAAATGCAATCTGAATTTAACATTAATGACATGGTGAATTTATATTAAATACGTGACTATTCCTTTTCCCTTCTTAAAACAACATTACGGACGATAGATAAAACACATTGGGACAATTTGCAATTTATGTCGCATATAAACAAAAATACAAAAGCAAGTATTTCTCGCTAACAAAAGTGTTTCTTAATACTTCAAACTTTCAAGTTGATAGTTTGGTCATCTCTTTAAAAGTTTTAAAGGAACTACGCCATCATAATACATCAGATGCATTTAAAGAAATACATAATAAAACTAGGATTTCCTCCGTACCAAATAGAATCACATTTTAGTATAACAAATATTCTGAAACAACGGAAACCAATTCCCAAATGGTCTAGCGCCAAAGCACATATAAACTACATACTTCATCTTCTACTTATCAAATCAATAAATAGTATAGCAACACATTTATAAAAATAAAATTAAAAATTGTAATATAGTTTTTGAAGAACTACCGAGTATCCAGTGTAACAAAGTCTCACTCCAGATATTTTTGGGATCAATATATACGTGGGACACCACTTATAATAAAAGTAGTTTATTTGCTGTAAGCTTCATTTGACAATCAAATCTGAATAACAAATTGGATGCACTGTCAGGTCCATCAAAAACGGAACTTCATATAGCAGATGTTTCAGTACCTTGTTCTTCTAGCCCTTAGAAAGATTAAAGAAATCGATTGTAAACAAGACAACAAATGAACTGCAAGAAAAAAAAAATGTATTTCTACGTGTCATAAATTATTGAACTCTCAAGTGAATGATTAAAAAAATGCATTTGTACATGTTATGAGGTTTTTCTGCTATGATTGCATCCAAAAGTTCAAGTAATTTCAAATTAAATATGTTAATCCACTAAAGTAACTTCCTGTTGCATCAGTATTATCAACTAGATCATAGGTCTATTGTACTACCCCTAATGCTAGCATACGACAATTCTTACAGAAAATAGCAAATTGCGTATGAAATCCATTAAACCGACTCGATCTGAATCCATCCAGTCAGTTCGGTTTGGTTTTATATGCTGAATGTTTTGGATCTGTTCCTTTTTTAAGGAACTGACATTTTCAGTTCAGTTTCGAACTGAACACCTAACCAACTATCCAAAAATATAAATAAAAAGAAACCCAAATTGTCCACTTCCTTTTCATCCTTTCAGCACCAACCTGGCCCTCTTCTGTTTCTCTCACCCTCCTCAACCTCGCACACCACACTCTACAAGCAGATCGACATCGGTCTGCGGCTGTGTGTAAAGTTCTTCTTCTCAAACAACTTCTTCGCCCAAGTCAGCTTTTTTTTATTTTTATTTTTTTAATTATGAAATTTTATGATATTAAGTTATTAACTTCGTTTTTAAAACAGTTCTGATTTTGGTTTTTTTCTAATAAAAAAATCTTCGTGTTTTTCATGTTTATTTGTTCAATATAAGTAGCCGCTTCTAGTCCCTTGCAAGTCTAAATTTTCTTATCTTGGCTTTGATTAACATCCTTTTTATTTAAGTTAATTGTCGGTTGTTTTAGCTATGTCCCCAAATTTTTAATAAATCATCATCTAACATCTTGTCAGACAATAATCTAAGTCCAACAAGTTATGATAAAGCCATATCTCTAACGTCATCGTCTTTTTCTTTCATTTCTGGTAGGTTGCTACTATAGGTCTCAATCAGGCTAGGCTGTGGCCGAGCCGTTATTTTTAGGCCCAACCGTACTTGAGAATCGGGTGTGGGCTTGCGGGATTCGACGGCCCGCCAAGTTTTAGCTTGTTTTGTATGTAAACTTTTTTTATCATTCTTAGAGCCTGGTCTTGCCCTCATGTTCAGGCATCTGGACTCACGGGCCTCAATAGTCAAGTCTGACCAACTTGATCATAGGACTTAGATGCGGACCAAGCCCTTAATTTGAGGGCCAGGTCACACGGCCCATTTGACACTAGCAGTCCTTACAGCAGTCAACTTGTCTCTCTCTTTTTGTTCCCTAGTCCAAGCCCACAATCTGGCCCAAAAGGGCCACACTGAACCGATCTAATTTTCTTTGGTTCGTTTCATATACAAATAACTTATTAGGTCGGTTCCCAATTTCAGGAATCGATCATATGTCGATTTGGTTCGGTCTGAGCCGAACCAACCAATGCCTACGTGACATAACCTTAAAATGAATCATAAGTCAAGATCTTCTTAGAGCCACAACAGGATAGCCTTTTACGATCCTTGACCTTGACCTTGAACTCAAAACATTATTCCTGCCCAAGGTCCCATGAAATGCAACCACAAAAGTATATAATTCAAAAAGGCCATAAAAACAAAGACTATTAGATCTTTCTCGGCAAGAACAAACACTGCTTTTCTTCAGTATATTAGAACCGATAATTGTATATCATACCTGAAATCATTCTTTTGGTTCAATAATGGTGGCCAACACCAATCTTCAAAACTTTATCCTACCAATAAATGAAAATTTCACCAATAAACATGTGCATGCATTAAGTATTTTTCCTATAACCACCAAAATGTCAACCTAGCATATAACATTACATTATAAAAAGAAAAAAAAGATGACATTAAACATTTTGTTATGGAAAATCAACAAGCACGCATCTACAATTATGATCCTTCAACACAACTACATAATGGAAATTAACTTATAATAGATGGGGCTTCTGGTGTTGGTGGATGAACATGCCTATCAAAACACTACACTAATCATAATAGTCAAAATAAATCAACCCTTCTTACAGCACATATTGATGATATTGTGATCACAGGGAGAGATAAAAATGCAGTGCTAGCTTTCATCAACATCTAAGATTATACTTTCATATCAAAGACCTTGGACTTTCATGATATTTCTTGGGTTTAGAAGACTTGATTTAAAGAAGGCACAGTACTCTCCCAAAGAAATTACATGAGCAGTATTCAGGAAGAGAAAATGGACTGATAATTAATACTCCAATGGAGCTTAATCTGAAATCTGATAGAGATAGTGGGCAGATCTTTGACAATCCAGGGAGGTTCAGATGTTTGGTAGACTTATATACTTGAGTCTAGACACTGATTAGGTAAGTTATCACATTTGCTATCGGAGTAGTTAGCCAGTTACTGCAGATCCCACCACTAAAACATCATAATATTGTATATTGAGGTACCTTAAGAGAGCCCTATCAAAGAAGCTATCTTAAGAGTGCACTTGGAGAAGATGTAGAGTTTAAAGCTTCTGGTTTTCTTGATATAATTGGTTTTTCTAATGCGGACTCAGATGGAGATGCATGAATAGAAGATAAAATTTTAGGCTTCACACTAATGTCCAAGGATGTTAGTCATTTCGAAGAGCTACTAATAAAATGAGGAGGCTAGATTTCAATACCGAGTACAAAGCCATGACACATATTGCATGTAAAATGATATGCGTAAAGTCTTCCTTTAAAGAAATGGGTATTTCAACAAACAAGCCAATAAAAAAATTCGGATAATCATGCTGTAATGCACATTACTTCTAACCCAATTTGTCATGAAAAACTAAGCATGTCGAAACAGACTGTCATTTCATTGGAGACTTGCTGATAATTGAGCAAGTTGCCACTGTTTATGTAAAGTAAATGAGATAAATAGGTGATGATTTAACCAAAGCTTGAAGAGGACAGTTCTCAGAACAATGGAACAAGTTCAGCATAATAATATCTATTCTCTAGCCTGAGAGAGGGTGATGAGATATTCAAATGGGGTCTATTGTAATACATGTATTGTGCAAGAGCACTCTGGTAAATCTATATATCATTACAACTATTTTTATTATTATTATTTATTCAGAAACAAATGGTCAGTCTATTTATTATTAAGGATGACTCTATAAGCAGGTCTATGCACTTCAATTTTTTTTTTACATCCTCCTCCCTCTGTTCAACCTAAATCCAATACATATCTTTTCTTAATTTCAGTTATCTAGAAAACCCTTCATACCACCTAAGCCCACTTTCATTGTAAAACCATCCTAGCATTTTTCAGGACCAAAAAAAGAAAAAAGAATTCAGAATGTTAAACCTTTGACATGCATAAATTCACTTTCACCGTGAATGTATATTTTTCCCCTTTCAATTAAAAAAGAAAATAATGTATAGATTCTCTCTTATCGTTTTTTTTTCCAATTTCTCTTCTCACTGGAGGGTAGTGTTTAAAGAGCTAAATGCTAACAGTTCCTACAAGTTAATATAACCATTAACACAACTACATGCTAAAAACAAAATAAAAACCTCAAGGATAAATCAGTATAGTCACTAACCTTAAAAAAGGTCAAACATTACATCTAATGATTGATGTTTAAAAGAGTTGGAAGAAATTTGTATAAAACTTATAAAAAGGCTAAAATGGTTGTTATAGTCTTTCCGATATTATACCCTTTTTATGCCCTCTGACACATCCATATGGAGCATAAAGGAGTTGGTAACCACAGAAAAGGGGAAAAAATGTGATTCTGACAAACACAATTCACATCTAAAGAGGTATCTATTATTGAGGAATATGTAATTAGGTTGTAGGCTTAAACTTTTCTAATGTGACAGATGGCCATTGTTGTTAAATGAAACTTAAAGAACTGGTTGGAAGTTGGAACTAGAAAACCCCTCCAACTGTGCACCTAAATCCTACAAGGAACACAACTAGCAATATAAATGGATCCAGTATGCCACACCAATCCAATTTAGTCCTCAGTTAGCCATCTAATTACCCTTCTTGCTCACCGCCTCAAAATCCATCAAAGAAAACAGATCATAGTGTTAAACCCAGATATTAACTTTAGAGTGCATCAACAAGATCAACCAATGAAAGGGAGAAAACAAAATCTTACTGGGATCATATCTACAAGATGATTAAAAATCACAAATATTTGAAAAAACAGAATGAATGCTTTAGCTCCATGTAAGATTAAACATTGATCAAATCTAAAAAGAAAAGACGACAATTTACAAATACAAATTCACTTATACTTCACAGTAAAGTCTTTCATCGAGCAATCCACGTGAGTGAAATAAGAAATGAATAGATAAAAACCCTCATAACCGGCAATCTCGTATGTACTGGTACCAATTGTGTCTCATTATATCAATTCATCATAGTAAATGAAGCAATATAATGAAATGGCAGTTGATCAAGCACCATCTCTGACTCAAACAATGGATTGGAGCAACCAAATTAACCATTAATGAGTATTACTAAACATCAAACTCCCTCCACCATTTCAGAGTCCATGATAATCGAAATTCGGATCACAATCACATCAACACGAAACTTAAATCTCTAGGCACACACACATGCAATCAAAACACATAACATTATCATAAAACAAAGTAAATCAAAATCCCAAATTCAAAACGTGTAATAATAACACAAACGAGCTAACCTTGTTCCGGGATCCACCTGTCTCAGCAGAGAACTATTAGGGACAACAACCTCAGAAACGGGGGTCTTCATGGCCTTCTCTTGATCCTCCAAGCACTCCGATTTGGCTAAGAACGAAACGATATCGAGAGAATTAAGAAGACCAACAAACCTCTGCATCCTCATCTCTCCATTCTCAAAACCCACCTGCGTTTTCCTCTTCCAAACAGGAATCCCGCACTCCGTCGACTCCCCGATCGCCCGAATCGCCGCCTCCACCGTCTCCGTCTCGTAAAACTCCACCATCTCCGGCTTCCCCACCGTCAGATCCCCCACCACATGATATATCAACACCGATGCCATTCCTGCACCGATCCGCCACGAAACTTGTCCACACAACACACTGTTCTTCTAAATTAACAAGAAAACAAAACAATAACACTAAAAAAATTTGATTCAAGACACGAATCAGCACGAAACCTATCCAGACACTCTTGTTTTTTTTTTCCTCTGCTGATTTTTCACGGAAAAAAATGTGAGATTTGATGAGAGAGAGATGGGTAGTGTTGGAAAACACAACGGATTTTACCGGGAAAAAGGGGTAAAAAGGGTCATAAAAGGGAGTGGAGGAAGATGAGGAGGAGGAGGAAAGCAGTGATGGGTCGTCTATGAAGATTCAGAAAAAGACGAAGAAGAAGAAGAAGAAGGGAGGAGGAGAAATTGATCAAACGAGTAGGCATTTTGGGTTTAGAAGATGATCATCCAGGTGGTTTAAGCCCATCAAAAATCTAACAAAAACGGTTTCTCTCTTGATTCTCTGAAAAGGGTGTGTTTGTTTTGCCCGAAAGTGTGGAAAATGGGTCAGAGTTTTCTTAGAAAAAAAAAGGAAACACCTAGTTCGTTGTTTGTGGATGACATTGATAGATGATGAATTATTGAAGGTTCTGTTTTTTTTTTCCACCGGCACATGTGGAAATTAATAACCTGTCCTAATCACATTTATATATATATATATATATATATATATATATTAACGGTTATAATTACAATATTAGTAAGTGTTAATTGTAATAAAGTATCTTGATGTTTAGCTATATTATAATAAAATCATAAGTTTAACCTTAATTGTATGTTAATATCCTTAACTAACTGATTAATTACATATTAGTACCCTTAACTAACTGGTTGATCGTCAACTCTAGTCAAAGAGTATTTTGATCTTTTTTACCTTAATTTATTTTTTAAAAAAAAATTATAAATTATAAATTATAAAAAAGTTAAATAAATCTCCACCTTCCATCAAAATTGATGGACAGTGGAGATTATATTGACAAAAAAAATTAAAAAAACTTAAAATTAAAATAAAAAAATAAAAAAATTATATTTTTAGTGTTCTTGGTGTGGAAATCCAGATTGGATATCCACCGTCCATCAACATTGATGAACGGTGGGGATCTCCACACCAAGAACACAACCTAAAAAAAAAAAAAAAAAAAATTTTGAATGCATTTCTCGAACCCAGATGGTATGGTTTTAATGTCTTGTGCATCAATGGCTATTGGTCTTTTCTCTCCGAATGTTGGTGAAGATATGGCAATTCTTCGTGGTATACAAATTGCGATTGATATGGGGTTTTCTCCCGTTTGTGTGGAGTCTGATGCTGCGACCATTGTGAAGTAGCTCTCCTCCAAAATTATTTCGTGTTCTGATGTTGGTTTGATTGTGAGGATATTTTTGCTTTAGTTAGCTGTTTTTCTATTTTTTCTGTTTTGTATGCTCGTCGTAGTGTTAATAAAGTGGTTTATGGGCTTGCCAAATTTGCTCTTTCTCTTCACTCTGACTATGTTTGGACGGAGAAAGTTTCTAGTTGTGTTGCTAGTTTGTAACCTCTTGTTTTTTAAAAAAAAAAAAAAAATAGTTTGTAACCTCTTGTCTTCTTTTATAAAGTTCTCCTTTCTAAAAAAAATAAATAAATTAAAATATATCAACAAAAAGAATTAATTTAGTAAATCTTTCTAGATTGCAGACTATTTTAGTACACACTTTCATCTTTGAATGCATTATACTATTAAGAATTAATTCCAAACGTAAAGAATTTACTCTTAATTCACGATAAAAAAATTCGTAAATTAAAATTATACGCACCTGATAATTACAATTTAAATAAAATTAATCGTATTGGTTCTCGGCCCAGCCCAGTTGTTAGATTCACATGGGCCGAGGGAAGGCCCAAATCACCATTTGCAACGTGTAAAAGTAGATAACAGCTCCTCTGCAACTTTCACGGGGAACAAAGAAAAAGAGAAAAGAATAATCAAAAGGAGCTGTTTTTTTTTTCTTTTTTCTTTTTGTTTTTGTTCTTTTTTAACTTTTAACAATTCCATTTCTTTGAATCATATTTTTTTTCACTTAATTTATCTCTGCGCAGCTCACATTATCATCTTGTAGAATCAACTTTTCCTCCATTTTGTTAGTAAGTCTCTCTCTCTCTCTCTCTCTCTCTCTCGCTCAACACAACTCTTTTGTATTACAATGGTGGTTTATATGTATCATACATGCATTTCTCAGCTATTTTTCACTCCTTTAATGCTCTGTATTTACATCTTTTGCCACTGAACTCTTCTGGGTTCTCTCTCTTTTTTCTCAAATTTGTGTAGTTTTAAGGTTAAATTTGCTTGTTTGCTGTCACTGGGTTCACTTGTTGTGTGCTTCTTCAAACTTGTTTCACAGCCATGGAACTGAAGTGGGTTTTACATTTTTACCCCTGTAAAACCCTTGAATTACACTCAGTGGTGCTCTTGTTGTTGTTACTGGTGTCAGGGTCATGCCTATCTCAGGGTTTTGATGTAAACCCAGATGAGAGAACCTCACTCTTGATGTTCAGGTCATTGGTTCAGGACCCAAACCAGAGGTTATCAACCTGGGTTGGGTCTAGTTGCAGCAACTGGACAGGTCTGGCTTGCGATAACCGGACCGGTCATGTTGTCTCCATCAACCTGACTAGTATGAACTTGTCAGGCCAAGTTCACCCCAGTTTGTGTAAACTGTCATACCTTGAATTCTTGATTTTGTCTCATAACAACTTCACTGGTTCAATCCCGTTGTGTTTTGGAGCGTTGCGCAGTTTGAAGACTCTTGATCTTAGTCGAAATCGGTTCTTAGGCAATGTGCCTGATACACTGATGAGGCTTAGGAGCTTGAGAGAACTTGTTTTGAGTGATAACCAGTTGGGAGGTTATTTTCCTGGGTGGGCTGGGAATTTCTCTTCAAATCTGGAAAAGCTTGATATGAGTTTCAACTCGTTTAGTGGTGAGATACCCGAAAGCTTGTTTTACTTGAAGTCTTTGAAATATTTGGATCTTGAAAGCAATTACTTGTTTGGTAATGTCCATGACTTTTATCAGTCTTTGGTTTTTCTCAATCTTGGGTCTAATAGGTTTTCAGGCACTTTGCCTTGTTTTTCTACTTCTGCTGTGTCTCTAACTTTCTTGAAATTGGCTAATAATTCTATTGTGGGCGGAATACCTACTTGTATTTCCTCGCTTCAAGCATTGACACATCTGAATTTATCATTTAATCACTTAGATTATGAAATTTCTCCGAGGCTTGTGTTTTTGGAGAAGCTTCTTGTGTTAGACTTGAGTTTCAATGATTTATTGGGTCCTCTCCCAAGCAAGATTGCCGAGACCACAGAGAAGTCAGGGCTTGTTCTTCTTGACCTTTCTCACAATCGGTTCTCGGGTGAAATCCCCCTGAAGGTCACTGAGCTGAAAAGCTTGCAGGCATTGTTTCTTTCTCACAATCTTCTGACCGGGGAAATTCCAGCAAGAATTGGAAACTTGACGTATCTCCAAATGATTGATCTCTCGCACAACATGTTGTCAGGCTCGATTCCTTTGAACATCGTCGGTTGTTTTCAGCTACTGGCATTGATAGTCAATAACAACAACCTTTCTGGTGAAATCCAGCCAGAGCTTGATGCGCTGGATAGCTTGAAGATATTGGATATCAGCAGCAACAGGATATCTGGTGAGATCCCATTGACTTTGGCGGGCTTGAAATCATTGGAAATCGTAGATCTCAGCTCCAATAATCTCTCTGGAACATTGAGTGATGCAATAACCAAATGGTCAAATCTAAAGTATCTTTCCATTGCTCGGAACAAACTCAGCGGAAGTCTTCCCAATTGGTTGTTCTCATTTGAAGCAATTCAGATGGTGGATTTCTCAAGCAACAAGTTCACGGGCTTCATACCAGATGGTAACTTCAACACTAGCGTAAAGTTCAACCGTGGTGATATAGGTAGAAATATGCCTACAAAACCACTTGTCCCTGCTAGAAACGTGGCGATCAAAATTTCTGTGGCGGTCTTTGGTACAAATGAATTAAGCTTTAACTACGATCTACTTTCGACAGTTGGAATGGATTTATCCAATAATTTGCTGCATGGAGGAATTCCAGAGGCTCTATTCGAACTGCGAGGACTGGAGTACCTGAATCTTTCTTACAATTTTCTTGATGGTCAGGTTCCAGTTCTGGATAAGATGTTGAGCTTAAGGGCCTTAGATTTGTCACATAATTCTTTGACGGGTCAGATTCCAGGAAACATATCCAGCCTTCAGGATTTGACACTCTTGAATTTGTCTTACAACGGCTTCTCAGGACTTGTTCCAGAAAAACAAGGGTATCGGAAATTTCCAGGTGCATTTGCTGGGAATCCTGATTTGTGTCTGGAGTTCTCCGGCGAAGGATGCAAAAACAGGGCAAGGCTTCCGCTGGTGCCCGGGAAAAAGACATCTAAAGAAGAAACAGATGAGGGACTGATATCCATCTGGGTGTTCTTTGGAAGCTTCTTTGTTAGCTTCTACCTTGGTGTTGTGGCTCTGTTTTGTTCAGGTCGAACGAGAAGATACATTCTCCAGACAAAGATTTGATTCAGGTTACCAGAGAATGGAAAACCTTTTTGCTGTATATTCTCTCTCAAATCTCTTTGTTGCAAGCCTAGTTTTTAGTTTGAAGTTTCTGCTTGTGTTCACTAGTGTCGAATCTAAATGATCTTAATGTGGCAATGCTATAATGTTATGCTTACTAGTTATGATGGCTTAGGTGATCATATTTTCTTAACATATTTTTACAATTGTACTTGTAAGAGGGTTCCAGCTCGGAACTCGAGATCGCTAAAAGGGTTCAAAGGATTTCTGAATTATCTAAAAGAAAATTGTACTAGTAAAGAAAAAGTCTTTAATAAGGCAGACATTTCATATTATATTTCATCCACTTATAATATAAGTAATCAGTACGTTTTTTTTTTAGAGATTTAAGTGTTAATAAACTAACAAATTGTGAGGTGACCCCATTCTTATAATATGAGTTACTTTTTAAACTATACTTATAGCAGTTAGATTTCACAAAGTCTTGTTAAATCTTTTAACATAATTGATGTCAACATGACAATAATTGGTAGTTATTAAAAGATATTTTAAGAATGAATTTATACGATAATTGTCTCTAAAATGACTAATGTGGGGAGCCATGATATCATATTGTGTTTATAATCTATTTGAATTTTATGTAATTAATCGTGTCAGAACCCAAAGCACTATGTTATAAATCACTTCGTATTTGTGTCGTGTTCACGGCTTATGTTATACACAATATCCAGAAAGTAGCACAAACTGTTTAGGCATTTAGTTGAAGCATCATCATCGAAACTCTTCTATCAAGTACTAGGGATACAATTAATTACACTAACTGTATTAAAAATGGGCTCTTTTTTTTTCCTACAATGGGACTCAATTCATACATTTACTAGATGTAGAATAAAAAACAAATGATAATAATACATATCAAAGCCTTCTGAATCTTTCAACATGTTGTGGAACTGTAGGATTGTAGGCCAAGGATGCACCTACAAATGCGCAGGCTCATCACAGCCAGAGATTTTATTAAAAAGCTCCAGATTGCTTGTCAATTTTTGAATAGATCAACTAATCATGTAGTTAGGGAAAAATTTACGTGCATAATATGACCTGTTACTGAGCAATCTCATCTAGAAACTCGTCTGGGACCAACTAACGTAAAACCACGATTGGAAGTACAGCATTGTGGTATACCTCTTAATATCTTATAGGCCCTTCCAAGCTCCCTGATGCAAACTGGTAAGAACAGAACAAAAAAATGAATGTGACTGATTAGAATCAAAATAATGCGTGTAACAAATCTAATATTATAAAGGAAAGAGAGTTCAAAAATGATTGAGCAGTCATTGCAACAACTCCGTAGCTTGTGATTGAACACATGTTGCAACTAATCCATAATTTACTATGATATACCAAAAGGGGCAGGTTTAGCAGCCTTCAATCTTTACAAAAAAAAAATTGGACATTTATATTAAATAGTTTTAAACCGCTATAACTCTTATTTAGGAAAACCATTGTACATGCAATGAAACAACACGCTTTTCTCTTTCATCTCTCGACTTTCCGCTTCTTTAATATAGTCTCTCATCTTGTTGCAGTACACTTTCTCTCTCCTCTCTCCATCTTCCTATCTTCCCTCTTTGTTCTTCGACAAAATGAAAAAAGCTTTGTTCTTTATCTCCTATATTATTTAGTTCCCGAAACAACAAAATGGTTTTTTGCTAGCTTCCCCTCCCATGAAGAAACTATTATTAATAGCTATTTATCAATTCAATTTTCCAGCAAATGACCTTTTAACTGGCATCATCATATTCGCAATGCACAAAAAACCTACCTCTCTGTTAACAATCATCTCCACAGTTGAGCACACCAAAAACGCAAGATAACTAATTAACCAGGAAGTGAACACTGGTGTATCTCGAAATATCAGAAGCATTGAATTTCATGCACTATGATAGGCAGTTAAGTTGTTCTGGCAGCTATACCTTCATACTATCCAGAATGTAAGAAATAAAGGACAAGCTTTACAAGAGACGGTACCCTTGTGCAAAACCAACAAGAAAGCATATTATCATTAAAATCGTAACTTTGCTTGAGTTTTACCGCTAACAAGCAGATTAAGGTCCATTAAAAAAAAGGAAAAAAGAATAGTGTTTTAGTTTTTATTAAAGCGAGCAGAGAGACAGAGGAGAAGAGAGATGAGAGAGTATCAAAAAGAGAAGAGAGAAGCTTCGGTGCGCACAACGTCTAGTGCACCTTCCACTCATATCATGTCATGTGACATGGGGTTGCATGTGCTTAATTACTCATGTCACATGACGTGATGTGAGTGAAAGTCACACCATCCACCAAGAGCATTGAAGCAATTTTTTACGAGAAAAGTGGAGAGAGAGAAAGTGTTTGTTCTAATGTATACACAATGATTTTTTTTATAATAAGAGTTAATATTACCGTACAAAACCATTTTCATCTAAAGGTCCAAATTTTGTTAATAAATTGAGTAAATTTTGAGGGTTAATAAACCTGCTCCATACTAGCATACACGATATTAGGCTGGACATAGAATTCCAACCAATTACGAAAATGAAAAGCTAACAATTAAAATGTGAGAATTTCTAAATTGCACCAGCAGTTTCCTCTGATGTTAATAATTTCAATTTGGTTGACCGAATTCTGACTAAATATGAGGAATTTGTGAAATACCACTTTAGTCATTACCTGTTGAACAATTGGATTGGTCGACGAAGTGAATTCATGAGTCATTCCTTGCCAAACAATCTTACCTTCGTAAAGGAATATCAACCTGAACATAACATTAACTGCTTAGGAGATAGCAGACTAACAATATTAACAACTAGAACAATAAGTTCGGACAAAGCATAACCTATCAACAGCTCTTCTGATAGTACTATGTTGGTGCGTAACAACCACGTAAGATGAAATATTCCCAGGTTTCCCAAGTGCATCCTCGCCTTTAATGTGTACAGAACGGATAAGATCTTCAACTACAGTAGATGCAATAGGATCCAGTCCAGCTGTTGGTTCGTCATACAATAGCACCTGCCAGCAGTGAGGATGTTTTTCAGAAAACAGTATAATAACTTAATGTTGAATGTAGCTTTGCTATAGATGTTAATTTCCACTAAAAGCAGTACAACAAATGAAATGTCTATATTTATTTTGCCCCAAAAACCTGAATGGCAACGCTCCTGATGACTTCACCCATCACAGCCTTATTACTACCCACCCCTTGCATCCATTAAAAACACTTGAGAATCAAAGAGCAAATTTCAATCTCTGGAAACTAGCACCTCACATCCAAATAGAATTTTACTTTTGATTAATCATTAACGTTCACAATTATTTTTCCACATAATTAATGAGAGGCCAAAAGACTATCTTACTACTTTAAAGCTTAGTCCTATCTGCCTGCTTTCATTTTTATAAACTCTGGGCATTATCTACTTATATGGTAACCGATTTTATACAACAATAATAAACATTAGCATAATATGTGATGCTTTCTCATGAGCACGTAAAAACCCATGAACTGACACTTTCAAACGAATTTTGAATGAAGACATGATCTTTAAGACTTTATATTGTACTAATAAGAACATAATAACAGGATGTTGACTTCACAAATTTTTAAAAATAGTTCATTTAAATGGTTCAATAATGTTTTTACATTTCATGGTGTTTTACATTTCATGGAGCATATCATTAAGATGAAAACATTTTTTCCCATCTTTTCTTTTTCTGATAAAAATAAAGGAAAATTTATTAGTAATCAGTATTTTGAATATCTTTTTTTTTTGTCTATAAAAATTATATCAAAATGTAATGGAGAAGTAGGAGAGCATGTTTAAATATTTATAACCTTTTACAACTTTTCAGGACTTCCACGATTTCACTGGATATTGAAGTTTATGTAATAATATACAAGTCTTTCAAGTTCAACATTTCTTAGCATACCATCTACCTCTTCATTGTACTAATGTAAATTTTAATATTTAAGATCTAACAGCCACTACTCATAATGTAAAAGAAAACGGGGAAATAGGAAAAAAGCACAAATGATCACCCGCTACAAAAAGCACACACCTACCCGCGCACACTTGGATGTGCTCATGGGTTACAACTGTCAATTTAGCTGTACCATGTAAACCCCAAGAGCCTAGGACAAAAACAACAACAATGCTGAAAAGGTAACAAATGATTACATATATTCTAAGCCTCAAACACAATTCCATAACTGTCATAGTGGTCTATATACATGGTTTAAACTATGACAGGACAATTATCAACATAAGTGACCCTTAGGCTTTGAACTACTTTTCTCAGTCTAGGAAAATGATATCATGTACAGATTGTAAAATCATACAAGCAGTGCAAACAAAGACACATAATTCGTATAAAAGATCAATGCAGTTAAGAGTACAGTAACATATTGCATTGCAGCAATATGCAATACTAAAATAACATGAATGCAATATTCAAAGAGATATGAAAAACAAGCCCAACCATACTAAAGAAGTGATTATAAAAAAAGCAGAAGCACTACAATATCCTGTTTTAGATTAATTATTGCGTCTACCAAAGTAAAAGTAATAGGAAAAGATTTATTCAACTATTCTACATACCTCTGGCTCTATTGATTCCTTTGTGGTATCAAAAATAATAGACCTAGCTAAAGCAACCCTTTTCTTCATTCCACCAGACAACTCGGATGGTAACCGATCCTCAACTCCCTGAAGAAAAGACTAAGTTAGACTTACACCAATTCAAACAAACCACATCTGCAAAAGAAAGTGTAAACATGCAAAGACACCTTCTAGTTATGGAAACAAATTAAACTGAACTTAGGCACCAATGCTTGCAAAAAGCTTAGTAGGAAAAATCCAATTCACATAAGTATCACTGTCCTCAAATGAAATCCAATAACTACAAGAGAATTTTTCAGGTTACTATTTTTCAACTCTTAATCTAGCATAAATGTAGAATTGGGAAACATCGAATAACGTTTGAGTCCCCCCACAAGAAATCTAATAATAAATTATTTTATTACAAAAAGTAAATGTAAAAGAAACCAACCCTTACTCCTGCTCAACCCAAACCTTGATACGAACAGGATAAAATCCCAATACTCTTGCACAACAAAAAGAAAACCTTACCAACTGAACTAGCTTGTACACAGAGAAAAAATTTAATTAGCATGTGCATCACTATCCACAAATGAAAACGTAGAAACAATAACTACAAGAAAATTCTAAAGACCAATATTCTTCACTCTTCAGCTCTTAATCTTGCAAAAATGTAGAAACAAAAGCATCTAATAATGGTTGAGTCCGTCCCATTCATCCAATTCAACTGAGGAGTTAATTACCCTCAACCAAGCTAGGTGTAAATATTTCAGTAATTGGCACTGAGCTCCACTTTAACAAATATAAAGATATCTCAACCGCACCTTCAATCCAACAGCAGCCAAATTTTCCCTCACAAGCTCCGAAATTTTATCCTCAGCCATGTTAGAATTTTCATACCTATAATTAACAAAAATGAAGCAGTTTATGTTTCTTCTCCATCAGAAATACCATTAAACAAGTAATCATATTATCAACCCAACTCCTTTGGATTAAGACAATACAAAAAATTATAAACCTCTAAAGATAACTACTGTCTCTTACAGAAGGAAACCGACATTTTCGCGAACAGTCAAAGAGTCGAAAAGAGCCGCACTTTGAAACACCTGTAGATGTATAGGAGTATGATTAGGAATAAAATATCAAAAGATAACCAAAAGTATTTATGAGTTTGACACGAGATTCACCAATCCAATCCGTAGACCAGACATCTCCTCGTCACTTATCAAACCAGCTCTCCTTCTACCTCGAATATAAACCTCTCCCTGCCCAACAGACGGTCAACATGATACATAAGAGAATCCAGAAAGAAACATATGAATGGACAAAGTAATTAAGCAAGATCCAATAGAAATAATCCAGTGTAGAAGCTCAACATGAAAAGAAGTTCTAAATATTTACCTTGTCTGGAGCAAGAAGTCCTGCAATAATTTTCAAAACTGTAGATTTCCCAGTGCCAGAGGGTCCAATTATACCAACAGCTTCGCCATGCCTAATCTGATGAATGAAAAAAAAAGGTCATTTCAGGAAGGGGGAAGAACAACAAATAACAGAGAGAAGATACACTAAATTAGACAAAGAAACATAGTCTCATTAAAAGTACTTCATTTGTGTTATGTATTCTGTATAAAAATTAAATGCAACTCCAAGAAGAAGACTAAGTCCACGGCCTCTAGATTATAATCAAGAAAGGATGCAGAGAATGGAGGGGATAACTTAACAAGATAACATTGAACGTTGATCAAAGAATATCAATATGTTGTAATAATTAATAAATAGCTAAAGCCACAAATCTTAGGAATATTTCATGAACAAAGCAAACTTTGGCTGTCTTCAGAGAAAGTTCAAACATTTAAACTAGTCTTAGCTTACAAGTTTTCTCTTCATCCCATGTCTCCACTTTATCTTAAACTCCTCTATTAGAAACAAATTATACTAAAAAGAATCTTCTTTTATGTTTTCACTAATTACACTTTCTGCCGTTTTACTACACTCTACATTCTCAATGTCATCTTGTCTAACAGTTTAAATTTCTCCTTCAAAATTTTCCTCACCCAAAGGGAATCTTCTCGTGACTTAATAGAATTTTTCACCTATTCCTTTTGCACCACATTCTTTTATAAGATCTTTTAATATCAAATTATTGCAATGCAGATTGATTCATCAACAATGTATTAGCATCTCTGAGGAGATACACATGTATGCTTATTTTTTGGCAATTTTCATGCAAAACGTAATACACTATAAGTGCATTTGTATGCACTATGCTAGCACATTACAGTTAAACAAAATTCACCTTGAAGCTCACACCTCTCAAGATATGCTTTTCCCCAAAAGACTTGTACACATTTCGACACTCGATAAGGACATCCTGATCATCCTCGGGCTCCCATAAGGTGTTCAGATTATCTGATTTAGATGTCTCCTGGAGACAATAAACAAATCCGACTTAAATTTCAAGAAGATAAATTACAACTGATATATTGCAAAATCTCATTTTTAATCATAGTATTGCGGATAGTTAAATAATTACACATGAACTGCAAAATGGTCATCAAATTTAAAGTTTGAAAATAAGATGTGCAAGAACAATCACAAAGTTAAATTTATATGAATATTGAAAATAGAAATATAATTACAATAAACAATGCCAATGAAACTGTTTACAGTTAAATGTAGACCGAATTAACCACTGCCTACAAATTTGGGCTAAACTGGATAATGAAAAACATTAAACAATTTGGAACCAAAAAGTTATATGAAATGATAATAAGAAAAAAAGAGCATTACCTGTCCATTGAAAACAAAGAAGAACACAAACACAGACCCCACAAAATCCAATGCGATTGTTAGCAGTCAAACACAACCCAAAGGATCTTAATTGCAATCAGCTCAAACAAGCTGAGAAATGCCCATTTAAACAATATCGAAATCAACCAAATATAAGCAACACAAAGCTACCAAAACAGAGTGATTCTGATGCAAACATATACAAATGATAATTTACATTGAACTTGGTAGCGGAGAATCCATCGCTCTCCACGTTCCTCGGCGGCGCCATACAAGCACACACGACTCTTCTCTGCTTCCTTTTCGCTTTATAACAGAAAGAATCAATAGCTTTGTTGCCTGAGACAGCAATTGCAGAGGATCGAGAAGAGACACCATTGCTTGTTGTAGCGAGAGGAAGCAACAGCGAAGCCGATGAAGATAAAGAGGCCATAGTTTTTGGTTAGTTTCTAAGCGGACCCAGATCGTTTTATCGATTGAAAACCCCAGAAATCAAAGCGAATTCGCCATTCAAAGTGGGTTTTCAAAGAAATCAAACTTCTTGGTATTGGTAAAGTTGAGATTTTGACGGGTACCCAGATGGATTCAAGTGACAAAAACCTATTAAAAAAAATAGAAAGGAGACGAGAGAGAGAGAGAGAGCGAGCAGAAGTGTGCGTGCGGTTTTTTGTATGGTATGGTTGGTTGGTGAGTGGGTGGGCGCCCGGGCGGGGGTGGTCGTTAAGGTGACTTTGGGGATCCGGTAGACAAAACAGGGGACACCCCACAAAGAAATGTCATAAAGAAAATGTTGGAGGGTCAAATGGGTAATTTATTAATTTATTTCCGACACTACCCTCCTCACTCGGATGCATGAAACTGTGCGATCCACGAACAGGTTAGGAATGTCAATGGAGCGGAATCGGGGAAAGGGATGGGGTGGGATACTATCCCCCATTCCCCTAGTAATTACCGTAGAGATGTCAAAAGTCACCGTCTGTAACCTCCATTTCTTTTTTTATTTTTTAAAATGTTTCTATGTTTTTCCTTTTTCTAATTTGATTTTTGTTTTAATTTTTACGATTTTTGTTAAATTTATTATAAAATTTATTTTCATATTAATCCCTTTTTTAATAAAAAAATATTTTAGTTCTTTTTTGCTATAATTTTTGTTTATAATTTATATAAAATTTGTTATAAAATTTTATTTCATATTTTATCAATACAAATTTTCTTCTTTGTGTTTCTATATTTTTCTTTTTAATTTAATTTATGGACTTTTTTTTATATTTTATCTCCATATTTATTACTTCTAGGGTGAATTACATTAGAGTACCATGATGTTTGATCATATTGTAATGAAATCATGAATTTAGTTTTAATTACACATTACTCCCTACCGTTTAGGGATGGGCATTTTTAACTCAATCCGTGAACCCGATCCGACTCAACCCAAAAATAGTCGGGTTAAGTCGGATTATTTTGTTAAAAACAATCATATCGGGTTATTTTTTAACAACTCGAAATAAAATCGGGTCGGGTTGGGTTATATGATGAACCCGCGAACCCAACCCGATTTTGTTATCATATATATAAAAAAAAATAAAAAAATTTTGGCTGACCCTACAAAATCAAAAGTTAACTTATTACCAAAACAAAATTATATATATATACTCGAGATCCAAACTGTACAGAGGAAAAATGTGCAATTTTCTACAAGAAATTGGACAAGTATCAATAAGATAGTTTACATAGCCGAAATATTGGAAATTTTTGTATGGAATCATATGTACTTATTTATTATTAGAAGTGAAAAATAGAATTTAAACAGAGTACGTGATATTGTTAATTTATATGTTATGAGAGTTTAAATTATGAGATTATGTAAAACTATAATTCATATTTGATGTAACATTTGAGATTCGATGTAATATTTAAATTTTAATATAAGTTGTATGACTTTTTATTTTTATTTTTGGTTTAAAGTCAACCCAATCAACCCAACCCGATCAATATTGGGTTGGGTTGAAATTTATATTGGGTTAGGTTGGGTTGAATTTTTCTTAATTCGATTTTTATTGGATTGGATTGGGTTGATCTCCAATCCAACCCAATCCGAAAACGCCCACCCCTACTACCGTTAGTTCACTCAGTCAAAACAAATGTTGATAAAAAAACTTTATTTTAAAATGATAAAAATACCCCTATTTAAAAAAAAATAAGATTAATTATTAAAATTAAAAATATTTAAAAAAATAAAAAAAATTAAATAGATCTATCCATATAAAAAAATTAAATTTTTTAAATTTTAATAATTAATAATAGTTTTTTATTTTTTTCACCAGGATATTTTTATTATTTTAAATAAAAATTTTAGTTAAACCATTTATTTTAACTAAGTCAACTAATTATAGAGTACTAATGTGTAATTAATGTTAAACTTACGATTTTATTACAATAAGGACAAACGTCAAGGTACTCTATTACAATTTGTCCTTACTTCAATTGTATTTTAAGAATTTGGTGATCAATGGACATTTTGATAATTTTATCTTTTAGTTTTAAAAATAAAAAATTATTTTTTATATTTTAAAAACTGAAAATGTGTTTGATATTTTTAACATATTGTAATAGACCGTCCAATATGATTGGTGATAAATGATAGTCATTCCATTGATAATATTCGAGATTCGAGTCACCGCACCGCGGGTGGTATGTTAAAAAAAATATATATTGTAATAGTAAAAATAACAATGTATCATCAAAATAACATTTCCAGTTTTTGTTCAATAAAAAAAAAGTGAAAAACATATTTTTTGTTTTTCTCGTTTTCCTTTTTCTCCCTTATCTTGCTCTCACTTTCCTTTGATACCAAAGGTCATAAAACTACTATAACATTACTCAATATCTGAAACTCAATAAATCCTTATATTGACACTCTCACATAAATCCATTATTGTACCATAAATTTCATAAATCACGAGATTATAGTAATAAACAAAAATGGCCTGCCTCGTAGACCAATCTTATAAAACAACATTCAAATTCAAATCACAAGAACTCAACTGATCTATTCATTTCTACATGATTGTCATTTAACATCACCAAGAATCACGGAATATAAACAAGCACTTGACGTAGAAACAATTACTTTTAACTGCTACATTACGGTCCTAGTCCCGGAGCTTGGAGACTGCTTTTTACTAGCATGGAGAGAAACACAAGTTCCAAAAGCCCATTGCGGACCTTGTCTTTGCTCTCTTCATACATACCAAGGTTGTTGCAGGAAGGGAAATACACAACTGGGCGTCGGAGAACCTTCCTCGCGAAATGTAACATTGAGAATTTATAGTACTTGAAGTCATTCGACATAGAAATCCTAAGAGGTGCTACATACAACATTGAATTATCATAAGATGCTTGTAACATCCCAAAATTTCGGATAATTCATTTTGAATATGTGAATATAAATTGTGTGATTTAAGGGGTGTAAACGTAATTAAAAGTATGTTTATTTTTATGATTTTCAGGTGGACCAGATGGAACGGTCCAAGAATGAAGCATGAAGTGAAAAACTATGTTTATTTTTATGATTTTCAGGTGGACCAGATGGAACGGTCCAAGAATGAAGCATGAAGTGAAAAACTGAGACAGTAAGCATCGCGACCACAGATCGCGATGAGTTGCTCGTGATGAAAAATGGTGATTCTTGGCAGTGAGCACCGCGATCAGTCACCCCGACCACAGATCGCGATGAACTGATCGCGATGAAAAGATAAAATTCGGGCAGTGAGCGTGGCGACCACCATCGCGACCCAGATACCGCGACGGGTGATCGCGATGAAGGCGGTGAAGTTGGTCCAGTGAGTACCGCGACCTGGTTACCACGACCATAGGTCGCGAATACGGTCGCGACGATCGAAAATTTTTTTAAAAAAAATAAGTCATCGCAGAACTGTGTAGAAAAATAGAAAGGGAAAAAGAGAGAGGGAGAGACCGAGAAAAAGAAGAGAAAGAAGAAGAAAGAAGAAGAAAAAGAAGAAGAAAAAGAGGAGGAGAAGAAGAGAAGAGGAAGAGGAAGAGAAAAGGAAAAGAGAAAGAGAAAGGAGAGGAAAAAGAAACCCTAGAAACGCGATAGTCGAACGGAAACGGTATCCAGGCTGGTGTACACCCGTTTTCGAATTCTCTACAGTATTTTAGTTTGAATCTGCGATTTATTTGACGAATTTTGTTATTACGTGTTTAT
The DNA here is from genome assembly GCA_003430845.1 of Xanthoceras sorbifolium. NCBI lineage: Eukaryota > Viridiplantae > Streptophyta > Magnoliopsida > Sapindales > Sapindaceae > Xanthoceras > Xanthoceras sorbifolium. Next base: position 3,973,350 of record CM010619.1, on the reverse strand, counting down.
AATAACTTCTTTGGAATAATTTTATATTTTGATCGTATTTTACTCTATTTCGATCGTATTTCAATTATTACGATTTCATTAAAATTATTCGTGTTAGAATATTGTCTGAATATTGATTACCATTCATGAAATTATATATGTATATTTTGAGCATATTGTTTGGATTGTATATTGATTGTAAATTAGAGTGACTATTTGAAAATGTTTTATTGAAACGGCCATAGGATACTTAGACATAGAAATGGATATAGGAGGTTGGTATACCAGCTGGGTTCTGTTAGCAGTACTGCACCGATGTTGAGGTTGATATTGATGATATATCATGTACCTCCTCATGGATTCGTCCAGGGGTAGGGAGACACGTACCTCCTCACGGATTCGTCCTGGGGTAGGGAGACACGTACCCTCCTAAGGATTCGTTCCTGGGATGGGGAGATATGTACCTCTCTAGGGTCCGAACCCTCAGTCCTAGAGTAGGGAGATACGTACCACTCTTAGGATTCGTCCTAGGGTGGGAGTTATGTTCGACAGACAGCCACTGTGGTCGAACGACCCATATTCCAGTCCTGGTTTATGTTGAGTATTCTAGAGGGCCAGAATTGAAATGAATTGAGTGATATGGTTATAAGTGACTTTATAAATCGATTTTATATGTTTATCTCTGTTTTGTTTTGTATGGAATTGAAAGATATATATTGTGATATTTTGATTATAAAAAAAAGGTATTTATGAGTTTATTATGAAAAGTTATTTATGAATTTTTATATATGAGTTTAGTGTACACCCACTAAGCAGTATTGCTTAGCGCGTTAGTTTTGTTTCTAACGCGTAGGTACTAAAGATACCGAGGACGGAAAGGACTGAAGAGGCACAAGCTGCAGAGAAGAGTTCAGAGTCACTACAGTGATTTGGATAGTTATAACATTTTGTATATTATATTTGGATTAGCGTGCATATACAGAAGTCTGTACTTTCGAAGAGTTTACCTTTATGTTTTGTAAATAATTTTATGATTTCTGTTTTTCATTTTGAGAATGTTTGTAAATATTGAATTATGAATTATTTTATTTTAAACTGTGGAAAAGTCGCACTAAACGGCAGAGTGCGCAATTGATTGAAAACGATATTTGAAGTGTTGTTGTGATTTGTATTTGATTTGAGTTGTGGAAAAACAGGTTTTGGGAAAATCCGAAAAACAAAGGAAACTCTGCCGAAATTTTTGAAATTATTATTTAATGGGCTCACTCGAAAACGTTTTTACATTATAAACTATGTGGTTTTCCAATGCTTTGAAAATTTATTTGATGGGCTCACAAAGGTTTGAAAATTTATAAGGTGAATTTAGAAAGTTTTGAAAACCCGATAGCGCTCCCTGGGTCGATCCAGTCGGGTCGGGTCAGGGGGTGTTACAATGCTGGAAAGATCGAAGACATAAAATAACAGCTAATAGGCGAGATGTTCACTCATACATGAGTGATGAGGATGTTTGTCAACCATACTATCAACTCTTGTTGTCCTCTTAAGACCATATGAGATACCGTGAGGCGCTTTGACAGTTTAATGATGATGGGGGGGGCTGCGCGCATTGGCATACTAGGTGTCATTTAAACAGAGTGTAAACATCTAGCATCGACAATTCCTCGAGCTGTCGAATGTAGAAATCCTACGATTTATCCTATACATAAAAGAGAGAAATTTTAAAACAAAGAATTCTACATTACAAGGAGAGAAGAAACAAGGTTACTCACCGCAGATATCTCATAGCATAAGGAAAAATAAGACTGATTCCTTGATGAGTCCCAAAAATTTCCCAGTTAGGCCATTTCACGAAAATTGCATTGCAGCAGCTAAAAGCAAAAATATGGATTGAAACAATTGATCGATTAGAGTATACATACATAAGTAAACAAATGTACACCAGCAGATATAACAAAATGCGTGTTTACAAATTAAGCACATTCTCATGAATAACCTACAATTACATGTTTTTACTGAATTTTAAGTGATTACCTGACTAGACATGCCTACGACAAAATCTGGAGACTTCAGATTGTAGTCGAAGAAATGAAACTAGTTATCAAGTTTGGCATTGAAAAAAACAAAATCAGCACCAAAACCAATAGTCTGATGAAAGAATTTCAGAAAGTAAAATTTATCTATAAAAAGCAAACACGTCCCTCATTTTACTCCATCTCATCGATAGATATATGGGAGAAAAGAAGAGAACAACAACAATATCAATAAGCTAGCTTGTGAAGTGAAACACATAAATGATTTGGTAGCACATATTAAAGTTTTAACTATAAAAGCAGTGTTGACTATGCCTACCTGAAATTGGGGAAGAACACGACTTCTATGCGAAAATTCGAAGTTTCTGCAAACACTGCAGTCTCCTTTTAGTCTACCTGATCAATTAAAAGGAAATGGTTTACCTAAAAGAAATCCAAATACGGCAATGGTATATTAAATAACTTGGTATATATGACATTAAAAATTGTATATATCTGAATACCAGGATATGGTTTGCTTTTAATCATACTCTGATTCTCCTACAACCAGATTCTCAAATTGTGTTTGATATCTAAAGTGTAAATTTGTAAGTGAAAATAGGAAAAAAAAATAGTATAAAAATTTCAGATTGTACTCAAACTAACTTCAAATGAAACAACACAGAAGTACTAATTACAGAGCATCTAGTTGACAGTCAATAAATCAGTTTGAATTAAAAGTTCACATGTTAGCCATACATTAAAGTTTAGCTATATATGCTTACCAGAAGTTGGGGTTGGAGGTACAAGAAGAACCAAGACTTTTAAGTAAAAATTCGACGCCTCCAAAAACGTTGCAGCCTCAATTTAATCAACCCCATCAACAAGTTAGATGAACGGATTGTTTGAAAGAAACCCATTTGTGACAATGATAATATTAAGTAATTTTAGTTTATATAAGAACAACTATCAAATTTCCATAAATTAAGTTCACATTGTTAGTGATAAGTTAAGTCAAGGTCACTCTACTATAAATTCTAGCGGTTCGCAGCAAGGAGAACAGAGTGAGAACTTTAATCAAACACCTGGTGTTCATTAGCAAAGAAAAACTGCTGAGGCATTTGATCGAACAATTGGTGGGCAACCAACTGTACACAACAGATTGCACAAGTCCCCTAAGACAGCACCCTAGAAACTCAAAGAAGACGTGAAGACTAATCATCATGATCATCACCATGGTTAGACTCAGACAGTTACGGGTTGTTAGGTAATTAGTTTTGGTGAGAAAGTTTGTTATGTTTCTAGCAAACTTTTCCAGCCCCAAATCACAAAACTAACTTGTATATAAATCAAAGCAATTTGTAATCTATTTTATTCATTCAATAAAAAAACTAGAAAAGAGAGGAAATCTACCTTCTTCATTTAAGCTTTCTTCTGCAAGTTTTCTCCTTTGATTTTCTGTCATTTTCTATCGCTTTCTAGGGAAAGTGACAGTTCTTAAAATGGTAACAGAGCAAAATGAAGTCACAGCTTCTGCATCTAACAACAATGATGCTTTTTAACTCACCATGAGTAAAAGCTCAAAATCTTTGACGCCTAGAAGCTTACTTTAACAGTAAAGCTTGACAACAATAATTTTTTGTTGTGGAGGCAGCAGGTACAAGCAACCATTAAAGGAAATTGCTTATTCTCTTATATTAGTCCTGCTGTCATGCCTCCATGGTCCTGTTAATGAAGAATTTTTGGATTGGAAGCAGTATGACCAAATCCTTCTTTGCCGGATTTTATCATCAATCAGCCAAGAACTCTTGCCTGAATTTGTTGGTTGCTCAATTGCTTGTAAAGCTTGGCAGACCATAGAGTAGCTATTTAGTTCTCAGTCCAAGGTCAATATCATGCAGCTGAAGCTACGACTGCAAACCTTGAAGAAAGGAGGATCTTCCATGTCCGTATACCTCATAAAAAAAAAGAGTATTATTGACACTCTTACTTTTACTGGTTATGTTATGAGCAGTAATTACAAACTCATGTCCATCCTTGGAAGTTTAGGATCAGAATATAATTCTTTTATCATAATATATTTCTTTTATCATTCTCATAACATCTATGCCACATTCTTACTCAATCCCTGAAATTACATCTTTATTGCTTACACATGAGGCTCGAATTGAGCAAGATTCTCAAGTTGAAATCCTAAGTGCTAACATGGCTACTAATAAAAAAGGGAATAGTCAAGCTAATTTTGTCAACAAACCTCATAATCAAAATTTTGGACAGAATTTTAACAAGTCTGAAAACCAACCTCAAAGTGGCTACAACAACAATAATGGCGGTAGAAAGGGCAGAGGAAGATGGAAGAATTTCTATTCTGACAACTGACCTCCATGCCAAATCTGCCAAAGGGTTGGACATAGTGCATATCGGTACTACTATAGGTTTGATCAGTCATTTCAACAGCCACAGTTCAATGATAATAGTCCAAATAATGCAGGAGGTTCAACATCTAATCAAGGTCCAATGCAGGCCATGATTGCTTCCCCCAACACAGTGGCTGATCCCTCTTTGTTTCCAGACAGTGGTGCTACTAATCACTGCACTCCTAATGTGAGTAATCTGCAGCACAGTTCTGCTTACCAAGGGAATGAGAGGATTTATATAGGGAATGGTAATGTTCTTGACAATTCATCTATTGGACATAGTTCCTTTAACTCTAATAATCATGTTTTCCATCTTAGGAATATATTACACATTCCACATATCACTAAAAATCTGCTTAGCATGTCTAAGTTTGTGAGAGAAAATGATGTCTATATTGAGTTTTACCCTTATTTTTGTCTTGTGAAGAATTGTGCTTCAAAGAGAGTTCTTCTTCAAGAAATCCTTAAACATGGCCTCTATGTTTTTTATTTATCAATACTAAAATCTCATGCATCACAACATTTACACACTGCCTCAAGTTCTTTACTTTTCAAGAAGTGCTGCAATTTGGTTGATTCTACTTTACCTAATGTTCATAATATACATTTAGTTGTTTCTTCTTGAAATTTGTGGCACAAGATGCTGGGTCATCCCTCATCTACTGTTGTAAAATATGTTCTTAATTAATGCAGAATTCCCTCTTCTTATTCTTCTACTTTGTTGTGCAATGCATGCCAACTTAGCAAATCTCATAAACTACCATTTCCAATATCAAAAACAGCCTACAAATAGCCCTTAGAGCTTATTGTTGCTGATGTTTGGTGTACAACACCCATCTTATCATCTAGTGGATTCAAGTATTATGTGAGTTTTCTAGATGCTTTCACTAGATATATTTGGATTTTTTTTTGTTAAAAGCCAAAAGTGAAGTCTCACAAATCTTTTTGACCTTCAAAACTCAAGTATAATTACAATTCTCTCACAAAATTAAGACTCTCCAAATAGATTGTGGTAAGGAGTTTACTATGTTATCTAAACCTCTAGCTACATTTCGCATCATATTTAGGCATAGTTGTCTCTATGTGCATGAGCAAAATGACCTAGTGGAAAGGAAACATATGCATCTTGTGGAAACCGGGTTGAGTTTACTTGTCCAAGCTTCTATACCTCTTAAATTTTGGGATGCGGCTTTCCTCACAGCCACACATCTTGTTAATCGCATGCCAACTCAAGTTTTATATGGAAAATCACCCTACAAGTGTTTATTTGGAGTGGAACCAAATTATACATCTTTTAAGGTTTTTGGCTGCCTAGTATACCTCTATCTAAGACCCTATAACAGACACAAATTGGATTTTCGCTCAACTACTTGTACCTTTCTTGGCTATAGTAATCAGTTTAAAGGTTACAAGTGTCTTAATTCAGCTGGCCAAATTTATATTACAAGGCATGCAGTCTTTGATAAGCTACAATTCTCTTTTGCTCATTCAAAGTCTCATACAAGTTATTCAGCTCCCTCACAGTATTCAGAGGTTACTCTTTTTCTCATCGGGTTTCATTGCAGCAGCCTATCTCTTTTGTTATTGATCAGCCCTCTACAACACTTAATTTGTCTACTGCAGTACCTGCTGTTTCTGGTGAGGCACAGTCTACAAATCAGTCGCCTTCCACTATTACTGTGCCACAGCCCTCTCTAACTACAGCTCTTACTTAGCCTATTGTTGTGCCACAATCCTCTTCAACTACAGCTCTTACTTAACCTGTTGCTGTGCCACGACCATCTTCAGCTATAGTTCTCAATCAGCCTGCTGCCATCAATGATCACCCCATGGTAACCAGGTCAAAAGCAGGCATTTTCAAGCCTAAAGCTTGGTTGTCACAGCTCTTAGACAGTGAGCCACACACTTCCCAGCAGGCTTTTCAACATCCTAAGTGGACAGCTGTTATGTAAGGAGAGTTTGATGCTCTTCAAAGAAATAATACTTGGACTCTAGCCTGTAACATCCCGGATTTCGGGTGATGAATTTTTGATATATATGAAATATGTGAAAATAAAATTTTTACTATTTGAGGGGGTGTAAAAGTAATTAAATGTATGTTTATTTTATGATTTCCAGTGGACCGGATTGAATAGTGAAAAATGAATGAAAAATGAAAAATTGGAAAACTGGACCAGAGAGCATCGCGACCTGGTCACCGCGACCACAGGTCGCGACAGCTCGCTCGCGGTGAAAAACGCAAAATCTGGCAGTGAGTACCGCGACCAGTCACCGCGACCATAGGTCGCGATGGCTTGCTCGCGAAGAAAATGGCAAAACCTGGCAGTGAGCAACGCGACCAGCCACCGCGACCACAGGTCGCGATGGACTGCTCGCGATGAAAGTGTCAAAAATGGGCAGAGAGCAACGCGACCATTCGCGCGACCAGAGCGCGCTCGCGACGAAGGCGGTGTGCGCACTCCAGTGAGTGTCGCGACCTGGTGCCGCGACCTGGTGCCGCGACCACAGGTCGCGACGGCGGTCGCGATGGCGAAAAAAAATATATAAAAAAAGAGAAGCTTCTCGCAGAAGCCAGAGAAAACAGAAACAGCAAGAGGAGAGAGAAACGACCGAGAAAAGAAAGAAAAGAGGAGAAAAAGAATAAGAAGAAGAAGAAGAAGAAGAAGAAGAAGAAGAGGAAAGAAGAAGAAAAGAGAGAAAGTAAGTGTAGGAGAAAGAAAAAGGGAAGGAAAACAAAATCGTCGAACCGCGATTCTCGAACGAAAAGACGGTACCGAGGTAGGTGTACGTTTGTTTTCGAAATCGTTACGCAAAGTCTTTCGTTAATGTTTTCGTTTTCGTTTTCGATTTCGTTTCCGTGTTCGTTTTCGATTTCGTTCAAAGTTTTTGTTTTCGATTTTCCGTAAGTAGAGTGTTTATTATATATGTATTTGCTACATCTATTGTCGATTTTGGCATACTTCTATGTTAGATCGCATCTTGATTTTCTTTCGATTTTGTCGATTTCGTAAATACTACATGATTTATATTTTGTACGATTATTGTTGATTTTGGACTGATTTGTGATAGATTGTATTTCAATTTCGTTTTCGAACATTTCGACTGTTGTGATTTGTGAAAAATATTGTTCGCATGACTATTGTTCATGATTTGTACTATATTGTGATTATTGTGAAAATAGTTTATTGAAACGGCCCTAGGATACGTAGACATAGAAGTGGATATAGGAGGTTGGTATACCAGCTGGGTTTTTATTGAGCAGTACTGCGCCGATATTGATTGATTGATATTGATGATATTGATGTACCTCCTCTTGGATTCGTCCAGAGGCTGGGAGATACGTACCTCCTCGGGATTCGTCCCGGGGGTTGGGAGTTAATGTACCTTCCCAAGGATTCGTTCCTGGGATAGGGAGCTATGTACCTCTCTAGGTTCCATACCCACGGTCCTAGAGTTGGGAGACACGTACCTCCTCAGAATTCGTTCTGGGGGTTGGGAGCTTGACCCATATTCCAGTCCGTATATGTTTAGTATTCTAGTGGGCCAAAATTGATAGAATTGAAAGTGAATCGAATAATTTTATTGATCGCATTCTTATGTTGATTTCATTATTGTACTTCGAGAAATTGAAATTGTTTAATGATTTAATTTTGGAAATTCAATTGTTTTGAAATCGATTAGTGATGAAAATGTTTATCTTGTGGTTTATTTCTCTTTAAAGACTAATTATATTGTAGTTTATTTAATTGAGTTTTTAGTACACCCACTAAGCTTTATGCTTAGCGCGTTAGTTTGTGTCTAACGCGTAGGTACCAGGAATCCGGACGAGGCGAAAGACTGAAGAACTGGAGGAATTGCAGACCGAGTCACAGGATTGTACAGTTGGGTAGCTATACTTTTGTTATGTATATATATTCTGAAAGCATGCATATACAGGGGGATTGTAAATAAGTTTTGTAATATGTTTTTAATTAATTACATTATGCTTTTTGAATGTCTGTATATATATATAAAGTTTGAACTGTTTTATTTTATAAATTGTGATTAATAAGTCGCACTAAACGGCAGAGTGCGCAGTTGTTTGAAATTGATATTGAAGTGTTTGTGAAAATGTAATGTGAATTGAATCGTGTTAAAACAGGTTTTGGAAAGTCCGAAAAACAAACGGTACTCTGCCGAATTTTCGTAAAAAGTTTAAAATGTTTTATGGGCTCACGCTGATTTTAAAATGAAAAATGAAGTTTTGAAAAGATGTGAAAGTCCGAATAGCGCGCCCCGGGTCGGTCCGGCCGGATCGGGTCGGGGGGTGCTACATAGCCTCTCCACCAGCTGGGAGAAAAATCATAGGCTGCAAGTGGATTTTTCGTTTCAAAAGGAATCCGGATGACTTTATCTTAAAATACAAGGCACGACTTGTCTCTAAAGAGTTTCATCAAATTGAGGGGTTTGACTTCTATGAAACTTTCAGTCCTATTGTCAAACCTACAACCATAAAAGTCATTTTTTCCATTGTTATTTCTAGGAATCGGTCTCTAAGGCAATTGGATGTCAACAATATCTTTTTAAATAGGATAGTGACTGAAGACATGTATATGCAACAACCTCCTGGTTTTGTGGCAGCTGACAGCTCTCTAGTGTGCAAATTGCACAAAACTTTATATGGGTTAAAGTAAGCTTCTAAGGCTTGGTTCGATAAACTCAAGCTTGTCTTGCTTAACTTGGGTTTTCATTCTTCAAAGACTAACAGCTCTTTGTTTTACGGGTTTGGTGATTATCAATGTACATACCTCCTAGTGTATGTTAATGATATTATTATCACGGACAATGACTCTAGTTTGATTAACCAACTTGTTTTTCTACTCAACAAGGCTTTTGCCCTTAAAGATCTTGGTTCCTTAAGCTATTTTTTAGGCATTGAAGTGTCATATACTGCTGCTAGAATCCATCTCTCTCAACAAAAATATATTGTTGATTTACTTCATCGTACGGATATGATTACTGCTAGGTCATTTCCCTCTCCTATGGTGTCTTCTACAGGGCATTTTTTATCAGCCTATAGGGAGTCTCCTATCTCTAACTCTACTGAGTATTGTACTATGGTTGGGGCTCTCCAATATACTATTATTAATCGCCCCGACATCTCTTATGTTGTGAATCGAGTATGCCAATTTATGCAACATCCTTTGGATGAGCATTGAAAAGCTATCAAGCGCATCCTTCGCTATTTGCAAGGAACCTCTACTACTGGTCTGCAATTTACCAGGTCCTCATCTACCTCTCTCAATTTGATTGGGCTTCAAACCCTGATGACTGCAAGTCTACAAGTGGCTTTTGTATATTTTTTGGTCCTAACCTTGTTGCTTTGAGTGCTAAAAATTAGCACACTATCTCTCGATCATTAATAGAGGCCGAATATCGCAGTTTTGCCTCCACTGTTGCTGAAATTACATGGCTCACATCTCTCCTACATGAGCTACGAATTCCATAACCTATTGTGCCTACTGTGTGGTGTGATAATTTGTCTACCATTGCCATGCCTAGCAACTCGGTGTTACATGCTCGAACCAAGTATATTGAGTTTGATCTTTATTTTGTTCGAGACAAGGTGGTACAATGTAACGGTCGAATTATAATATTTTTATTATAACGGCCGGGTCGCTCTCAGGCTCATGCCCGACTCGTTACTCACAAGGTACTGTCCACTTTGGGTCGCTAAATGGCTCATGCCCTCACGGATTTGCTTCGCCTCCCCCATCAGGGTTTGAACCTGGTACTTAATTCTTACCAAGTTGAGTACCAATTGAGATAGTTGTAACATCCCGGATTTCGAGTGATGAATTTTTGATATATGTGAAATATGTGGAAATAAATTTTACTATTTGAAGGGGTGTGAAAAATGAATAGTGAAAAATGAGAAATTGGAAAACTGGACCAGAGAGCATCGCGACCTGGTCATCGCGACCACAGGTCGCGATGGCTCGCTCGCGATGAAAATGGCAAAACCTGGCAGTGAGCATCGCGACCAGCCACCGCGACCACAGGTCGCGATGGACTGCTCGCGATGAAAGTGTCAAAAACGGGCAGAGAGCAGCGCGACCACTCGCGCGACCAAGGCGCGCTCGCGACCAAGGCGGTGCGCGCACTCCAGTGAGTGTCGCGACCTGGTGCCGCGACCACAGGTCGCGACGGCGGTCGCGGTAGCGAAAAAAAAATATAAAAAAAAAGAAGAAACTTCTCGCAGAAGCGAGAGAAAAGAGAGACAGTAAGAAGAGAGAGAAAAAGCCGAGAAAAGAGAGAAAAGAGAAGAAAAAGAAGAAGAAGAAGAGAGAAGAAGAAGAAAGAAAAGAAAAGAAAAAGAGGAAAAAGAAGAAGAGAAGAGGAAAGGAAAGGAAAAGGAAAGAAGAATTCGTGGAACCGCGGTTTGTCGACCGAAAAACACGGATTCCAAGTAGGTGTACGTTTGTTTTCGAAATCGTTACGAAAAGTTTCTCGTTATTGTTTTCGTTTTCGTTTTTGTTTCCGTTTCCGTTTTTGATTTCGTTGGAAGATTTCGTTTTCGATTATTCGTATGAAAAATGTTTATTTTATATGTAAAAATTGATGATTGGTAGATCTATGGTTAATTTCGAACCGCTTTTATGATAGATCATATTTCGAATGTATTTTCGAACATTTCGATTTTGTTAAAAATACATGATTTATACTTTTGTCTGCTTATTGTTGATATTCATGAAAACCTATTGTGCAAAATATATATTCATTGAGTACTGATTGTGAAAAAAATTGTTTATTGTAACGGCCCTAGGATACCTAGACATAGATATGGATATAGGAGGTTAGTATACCAGCTGGGTTTTACTGAGCAGTACTGCGCCGTTATTATTGTGTGATTGTTGTTGCGGGGCAATCTCGGACAATCACACCGATTTAGTGATCGTTGTTGCGGGGCAATCTCGGACAATCACAATGATATTAGTGATTGTTGTTGCGGGGCAATCTCGGACAATCACGTTGATATCAGTGACTGTTGTTGCGGGGCAACCCCGGACGTCACGTTGACCCATATTCCAGTCCTAGAATGTTTAGTATTCTAGCGGGCCAGAATTGATTGGAATTGAAAAGTGTATTGAATGCTTTTATTGATTGAAATTATATTGACCTCATTATTGAAGTTAAAGTGCTTAAAATTATTATATGCTTTGATTCTGAAATGTAATTGTTTTGAACATGATTTGAATTGATATATATATATATATATATATATATATATATATATTGTGATCTATTTATTTGAGATTTTAGTACACCCACTAAGCTTTATGCTTAGCGCGTTAGTTTGTTTCTAACGCGTAGGTACCAGGAATCCAGAGGAGGCTAGAGACTGAAGGAAGAGCAAGTTGCAGACCGAGTCACAGAGACTGTACAGTTGGGTAGCTATATTTTTGTTATGTGTATATATATTCTGAAAGCATGCATATACGGGAAATTTGTAAAACGTTTGTAATTAATTATTGTATGATTTCTGTCTTTTATTATTTAAATGTAAATAGTAAAGTCTGTTTTGTTTTATTTTATAAACTATTTGATAAGTCGCACTAAACGGCAGAGTGCGCAACTGTTTGATACGAGATATAGAAGTGTTTGTGGAAAATGTGAATTTAAATTGTTTTATGTAAAAGCAGATTTTTGGAAAGTCCGAAAATTAAACGGTACTCTGCCGAATTTTCGTAAAAAGTTTAATTATTTTTATGGGCTCAAAATGATTTGAAATGTAAAATGAAGTTTTGAAAGTCCGTGTAGTGCTCCCCGGGTCGGTCCGGCCGGATCGGGTCGGGGGGTGCCACAATAGTAGCTCAATTGGTACTCAACTTGGTAAGAAGTAAGTACCAGGTTCAAACCCTGATGGGGGAGGCGAAGCAAATCCGTGAGGGCATGAGCCATTTAGCGACCCAAAGCGGACAGTACCTTGTGAGTAACGAGTCGGGCATGAGCCTGAGAGCGACCCGGACGTTACATACAACCTGAGATTCAGGTTAACCATTTTCCTTCTGTTGACCAAGTGGCTGATGTGTTTACTAAAGCTTTGCATACTCCACGGTTTTGTTATCTTTGCAGCAAACTGACTGTGATTGCCTCCCCAATTAGTTTGAAGGGGGATGTTAGTGATAAGCTTAGTCAAGGTCACTCTACTGGTGTAAATTCTAGTGGTTCTCAGCAAGGAGAACAAAGTGAGGACTTTAATTAAACACTAGATGTTCAACATCAAAGAAAGACTGCTAAGGCATTTCATCGAACAGTGGGTGGGCAACCAACTGTGCACTACAGATTGTACAAGTCCCTAAGACAGCAACCCAAAAACTCAAAGAAGAAGTGAAGACTGATTATCATAATCATCACCATAATGATCATGGTTAAACTCAAACGGTTATGGGTTGTTAGGGTAGTTAGCTTTGGTGGGAAAGCTTGTTATGTTTCTAACAAACGTTTCTAGCCCCAAATCAGAAAACTAACTTGTATATATATCAAAGCAATCTGTAATTTATTTTATTCATTCAATAAAAAAATCAGAAAATAAAGAAAATTTACCTTCTTCATTTTATCTTTCTTCCGCAAGTTTTCTCCTTTGATTTTCTATCATTTTCCATCACTTTCTAGGGAAAGTGACAGTTCTTAAAACACATACTTCCGGTGTAGAAAGCACAGATACTTCAAACGCTTGCGTACCCTACTCGTATTCGTATCGGATACGCGGATACACGAGGATATCTGTATCAAAATCAAGATACGCGTATCTGTTGACTTCAAAAGCTGTTTGACTTTTGTAATACGCAAAGGATATGGCCCAGATATGTTAGGATACGTATGCAATTCTTTTATAATTTTTTTAAAAAAAGAGTTCAGTTTGGAATATTATAAAGTTTTGGGGTCAGAAATAAATATTAAAGACTTTATCATAATACTTCAATCGATCAAGGTTTTTTTAAAAAAAATTCTAGTTCTAACACTTCTAAATTTTACTTATCATTTAATATCATCTCGCTTGTTTTATGTAAATTAATTGCACTCTCTAGTCATGAAATATGAAGTTCTCCACAGATTTTAAATTCATCAAACCTCTCAATCCAGCTCCACCACCTTTGCTCACTAGAAAATTGGATAAATACCGTAGATGTTTCAACTCCCTAATTCCCTAAGGGGATCTCATCTAAATAAACACCTCTAATATCGAGATAGCGTAAATTGATCAAATTATTTATCTTGGAAGGTAGCTTCTTCAGATGAGAATAACCTTTTAATTTCAAAATCAACAAGTTAAGTAATGAACCTGTTGGTTCTGGTAAGCATTTGATTCTCGTAACAGAAAGATTAAGGCATTTGATCATTTTTTATCATTATTTAGAGGCACCTAACATATCCTCCAAATAGAAACAAGTTCCTAGAAGCCCATTGGGCAATATCACTAACAAGGTCATGTATTATATATTTGGATTCATTAGTATTTGATTGATGAAAAAGTTATATGGATAATAGATCATTAAAGTACTCATGTCCGAAATCTTCCAACTGTTTATTTTCTTTTGATGGTTGAATATGACCTTCAGCCATCCATAGAAGTATAAGTTACTTCTCTTGGAATTCATAATCCTCCAACAAAATTGCACGGTGAGCAAAACATCCTTTTAGATGAGAAGGAAGATAGAAGTAGCTTAATTTTAAAATTACGAAAATTTCGCTTTCTTCTATTAAATCCCACATTTTGTTGTTGAGTATTTCCAACCATTCATCTATTTGCTTCGAACGTAGAAGGCTACCGAGAGTTCTTGATGCTAAGGGCAAGTGTTTGCTCTTTGCAACAGCTTTTTGATGAATCAATTGGATATTAATATGCAGATGATTAACTCCTTCCTCAAATGCATGCACCTTAAACAAAGACCAACAGTCATCATTTGATAGAAACTTTAATCTATAACGACTGTCACATTGTTAATGCAACATCTTCATGACATGTCGTCACAATTATTTTACTTCCACCAGCTCCAGCCTTGAAAGGAGAGGTCAAGGTCTCCCAAGAGCTATAATTCTTGCTCCAAACATGATCATCTAAGACAAGCAAGAAATTTTTTTTCTAGCTATTTCTTGTTGGAGTTGAATTTGCACAGCAAGTAAATACTTCAAATCTCAATCGATTCAAGAATTGCTTTCGAGATTCTTAGAACATATATCAAAATCATTAGATATGCAAACCCAAGCTTTGAGCTCGAAAGATTCAACTGACACCTCCCGAGCAAGCGTTCATTTTCCGATTCCTTCCATACCAACAATCGATATTACGTGAAAGTTGGCAGCACTAGGTTCATCCCTAAACACCATTTCAAGTATCTTTGCTTTGTCTTTATGCCTCCCATAAACCGCAGGTAAGCAACAGCCGACGTCCCTCCAGCAATCTCTTTCAATCCAAGGCTGTGTCTCACTGAACCAGTCTGGAACCAACTTCCGAGCCTTGCTGGTGCTAGACTGATCATGTTTGTTCCATCTTCAACTTGTGTAAAACTTCAGTAGCAAACTTATCAAGTATGTATGTCCTCCACATCATAAGCCAAGTCTTAGAGATCATCCAGCCACGTTCTTCAACTGCTTCTCCTATGCATCGCCAAGCACTGCCTGAATCATCTGTAGAGTTTCTTCCCATGTTTTGATCTATGAATACAACCTCTCTCGATGCAAAAATAACAGTAGTTCAGGGAGAAGTCAATTTTGCGAACAACACAAACATGATTCTGTATAATCTGATCTGATTAGAGAGCATCCATGAACATTATTAAGTTTGATTGAGATTTTCAATATCTTATATAAATATTCTAAATATTAAATAACGCCTACCTTCTTTGATGTTTGCTCAATTATATGCGGAATCAATTTTTGGGTTTATTGACAAACACATCCCCTCCCGTTAGTCAACTTTTGAATTTTTTAACAAAAAACTCATCTGGTCAACAGTTACATTTGACCAAATTTTAGTAAGAGTAAAAAATGTGTTTGTCAATAAACGATAAAGTGAACTCATTTGTAGTTGACAAAACCTCAGGAAAAGTCAATGAAATTAACTCTATTCTAAAATATTTCTCGTTTTAAATTATGAAAATTGATAAAACGGAAAACGAAAAATAGAAAATATTACCGAACAGATTCTAATAAGATTTCTCATAATATTGGTGAAGGTATAGAATAAAATGATACCAAAAATGAATTGCAATAAATAAATCATGTCCATGAACTGTAAAATGGTCTTCATATGAATTTTAGGCAAAGTTCAGCAAAATTACAAGTAATTATTTATGTCTAACAATTTAATTTTCGACAACAAATAAATATAAAACAT
Source organism: Xanthoceras sorbifolium (assembly GCA_003430845.1). Classification (NCBI taxonomy): domain Eukaryota; kingdom Viridiplantae; phylum Streptophyta; class Magnoliopsida; order Sapindales; family Sapindaceae; genus Xanthoceras; species Xanthoceras sorbifolium. The sequence continues at coordinate 3,957,565 of CM010619.1, read as the reverse complement.
AAAATTAATCAATCAAACTAATAAATGAAAAATCAAGAATTAAAAATTAAAAATAATTGTAGAAACGAAAGTACTTTGAGGTCCAAAATTGGAGCACAAATAGAAGACTTGTGACTTTTGAGAGAGAAATATGGAGTGGGAGAGTTGAAATTACTATTTTAACCACATCCTAAAATAGTCTTAATTTGACTGTTTTGAAGGATAAAATGGTAATTTAGTTGCTGTAAGTTAAAAAAAAAATTAAAATTAGTCTAACGGCAACTTAATTCTTCAGAAGATGGTACCTCTTGTCATATAAAAGGGATATTACTAAATTCTCCTACGAGGTTTCACTAAACGTCGTTTTACTCTCTAATTTTAAAGTATTCTCTATTTCGTCCCTACTGTTAAAACAGTTTACAAATACATTGACTTTGTTAAGTGAAAAATTGAAAAGTTCATTGTGTCCTTAAATGAAACGAAAAACTACTATCATATTCGTTCAAATATTTAAAAAGATAATAATAAACTATTAAATTTAATAATAATAATAAAATTATCCATTCAATCATCATTTCTCTTTATCATAGTCATCATCTATATCAAAATTTAAAATAAAAAATAAAAGAATTTATTTTATCCTCTTATTTATCATAATCACAAAAGGAAAAAAATTACAAAGAAAAAAATTAACATTTCTCTCCCTCTCATCCATCATCACCATCATCCATCTTCAACACTAAACACCAAATCCTAACCCAATTCTCTTTCTCTCTTCTCCATCAACGTTATCAGCATTATCCATCTCCAATACATAACCTTAGCTCAATTCTCTCTCTTCTCTATCATCATCGACACCAAACTCTAACTAACCACCACTTGAACACCAAATCTAATAGCCAGTGAAGGAGATCTGATGTCGATCTCCTTAAGATCTGGCGTTAGATTTCCTTTGTTAAATTTTTATTTTTCAAAAAAAATTTCATTAATAACAAAAGCACAACTTTCTCAACCCATAAATACACCACAATCACTATATGTTTTTCTTCACCTTTCCAACCATCACCCCAACACCTAACACAACACCACCCAAACTAGCCCCAAAGACCCAACACCACCCAAACAACAAGAGAGAAAGAGAAAGAAAGAAAAAGATATGTTAGAGAGAAGATAGACGAGGAGAAGAGAGACAAAGATGAGAGAGAATGGAGAAGAGGGACAAAAGAGATATCTGCCAAATAAAGTAGGACTTGTGTTCTGGACATGGATGCATTATTGAAAGTTTTCGTTTTGACTTGTCTACGTGTAAGTGGGTTTTCTTTTTGTAACCTTTTCTTTGATTTGGTTGAAAATGAAGGAGCCAAGAGAAATAAAGAGTACGAGGTTTCATATTTTTCACTAATTACACTGATGACCGTTAAAATTAGATAAATTACAAATGAAAAGTAAAGTTCAGCTGAATTACAGTAAAACCCCTACCAAATTTGTTGACATCATTACAAACGAAAATATCAAATGCCTATAAAATCATTAAAAAATAAAAATAAGAAATTAAAAAAAAAACAACTTTTCTTAAAACAAAAATGGAGAGTTGCCTCCTCCAACACGAATGGAGCATATATGGGAAGCACACACAAGAGATTAACTAGCCCCCATATTTTTTGAAAAAAAAAATTGTATATATATTTAATTAAAACAGCATATATGTAAAATATTTTTTTTATAATTATATTTCTCATATATACTTTGGTCTCTCAACTTCAACACCCTTATTTTGTTCTTGTTTAGAATGTAATACAGGGTGAATTGTACTAAGGTATTATGACTTTATTTATAATTACACGCATAATACCAGTTTATCGTTTATTACACTCAAGTACCCTTGATTGCGTTGACCACCGTCGACTAACTGTGATATTAAGGGGTTAAGGGTATTTTGGTCTTTTAAACTTGAAATTTTTTTAAAAAGCTACCTAACCAATTAAGACATGCCACATCATCCATTAAAATTGATTTTATTTAAAAGAATTAAATTTTTTAATTTTTTTAATAAAGAATATCTAAACCTTTAAAAAAATTTAAAAATTAAAAAGCAAAAAGACAAAAAGAATGGATGAAGAAGAATCTTTATGTAACACCCCCCTGACCCGACCCGACTGGATCGACTCAGGAAGCGCTACCGGGTTTTCAAAACTTTACTTAATTCACTTTATAACTTTCAAACCAGTGAAAATCATATAACTTATAGTTTAAAAATATGTTTCTAGTGAGCCCATTAAACTTTATTTTCAAAAATTTCGGCAGAGTTTCCTCTATTTTTCTGATTTCCCAAAACCTGTTTTCAATAAAACAAGGATTCACACAAAATCCACAACACTTCTAAATATCATTTTCAATCAATTGCGCACTCTGCCGTTTAGTGCGACTTTCCAATAGTTTTTCAAATAAAACGTATATAAATAGTATTTACAAACATTTGAACAAAAGATAAATCATAAAACACGTATTACAAAACATATCTATACATATCAAATTACAGATTTCTGTATATGCATGCTTAACTAAATACAATATACAATTTCAAATTCAATTATAACTACTCAAAAGAAACTGTGACTCTGGACCTTCAATCTGCTGTTACTTCTGCTCTATCCTTTATTTCTCCCGGTGTCTCTGATACCTGCGCGTGATTAAATCCAACGCGCTAAGCAATAATGCCTAGTGAGTGTACACTTAACTCAAGTATCAAAATAAATAATCATTTCATAATAAAAACATTTCAATTTTCATCATTTCATAATATTCCACTACGATCGTATAAAAACATTTCAATCTTTAACTTCCTTACTGAAAGATATCATATATAAACAGTTTAATAAAAGCATCTAAATAAAATCAGTAAAGCATACAAAATTCAGTTTTCAATTCTTTTATGAACATTTTATTTATATAAACATTTTATTCACTTTCATTCTCTATTCTGACCGTACACTCAGCATACATTTCAATATTTGTAACATCAGTGTAACGTTCACCTCCGGGATTCGCCTAAACTGAACTATACCAGGTTTGCCCCGCGAGATGTCACTGTCAGGAATATCAGTACAATATCTATCTCCGGGATTCGCCTAAACTGGAATATACCAGGTTTGCCCCGCGAGATATAGCAATCATGGATACAATGCACTGGCTATCTCCGGGATTCGCCTAAACTGGACTCAGCCAGGTTTGCCCCGCGAGATGCAGCAGTCATCACTATCAGTACAATGGCTATCTCCGGGATTCGCCTAAACTGGACTTGCCATGTTTGCCCCGCGAGATGCAACAATCATAGATACAGTGAAATGGCTATCTCCGGGATTCGCCTAAACTGGATTTGCCAGGTTTGCCCCGCGAGATGCAACAATCATAGATACAGTGAAATGGCTATCTCCGGGATTCGCCTAAACTGGACTTACCAGGTTTGCCCCGCGAGATATAACAGTCATCCATTCGTTATATATTTTTTTTTTCCAATTAAACAACAGTTTCACAATTCAAATTAAAAATCAAGAATCCACATTTTCAAACAATATTGGAAATACATAATCCAGACATTTCATATCAAAACTTTCCGTTTCTTTCGAAATCAACAATTATACTCTCAAACAATTTATTTTAAGATAACCGTTGTAAATCAAAAATCGAATTAAATCAGAATATTCAGAATATTCAAATCAAGAATTAAATAAACAGATATTCATCAAAATATTTCAAATAAACTTAGATTCAAATCAAAAACACAAAGGTTTCGAAAAGAAGTGTACACCAACCTGGTTTCCGTTTTTTGCATAGTTTTTCTTCTGGATTTCCTTTTCCCTTTCTCTTTCCTTTTTCTCTTTTCTTTTTCCTTTTCTTTTTCTTTCTTTTCTCTTTTCTCCTTTCTTCTCTTCTTCTTCTTCGGCCTTTTTCTTCTCTCTCTTCTTCTTCTTCTCTTCTTCTTCTTCTTCTTCTCTCTCTTTTCTTTTTCTTTCTCGGTCTCTTTTCTCTCTGCTTTCTCTGTTTTCTATTTTCTGGAGATTTCTGCGATGACTTATTTTTTTTATAAAATTTCGGTCGTCGCGACCGTCGTCGTGACCTGGTCGCGTTGCTCTCTGGAGCAACTCCACCGCCTTCATCATGAGCACACCTTGCGGTGCTTTGGTCGCGATGCTCACTGCCAGGATTTTCACTTTTTCATCGCGAGCCAGTCATCGCGATCTGTGGTCGCGGTGCTCACTGCCAAGAATCAACATTCTTCATCGCGAGCAGCTCATCGCGATGTGTGGTCGCGATGGCCAGGTCGCGATGCTCACTGTCTCAGTTTTTCACTCTCTCTTCGTGCATCGTTTTCGACCGTTCAATTTGGTCCACTTGGAAACCATAAAATAAACATACTTTTAATTACATTTATACCCCTCAATTCACAAAATTTATTTTCACACATTCAAAATTAATTACTCGAAATTTGGGATGTTACACTTTATCTATATTTTTTTTTGTTATTTTAATTTTGAATGTTATTATTTTTTTTATTTTTGTTTGCTGTAATTTGATTTTTTGGATTTTGATGAATAGTTGATGGAAGATAGATGGACGATGGTTTTTCTTTTTAGTGGGTTGAAGATGAAGATGAAAATTTTTTGGATTTGAATGAAAGGTTGATGGAAGATGGATGGATGATGGTTTTTTATTGGTAGGTTGAAGTTGAAGTTGAAGATGAAGATGATGGTGGGTTTTTTTTTTTGTAGGTTGAAGATGAAGATGATGGTGGTTTTTTTTTATTATTTTGTGGGTTGAAGATGAAGAAGAAGATTTTTTAGATTTGAATGAATGGTTGATGGATGGATGGTAGTATTTATTTATTTTTTTTTTTTTTTTTGTGGGTTGAAGGTGAAGATGATGGTGTTTTTTTTTTTTTAGTCAATTGAAGATGAAAATGAAGATGATGGACATTTTTTTTTTTTTGGTAGGTTGAAGATGAAGATTGAGATTTTTTTTATATTTGGATAAATGGATAATGGAAAATGGATGGATGGTGGTTTTTTTTTTTTTTTTTTTGTGGGTTGAAGATGAAGATGATAGTGGTTTTTTTTTTTGGTAGGTTGAAAATGACGATAGAGATGAAAATCAAAATGGTTGGTTATTATTTTTTTTTAATTATTATTATTTATTATTATTATTATATTTTTAATAGGGTAATTATATCATTTTACATAAAAATATTGGTCAACCGTTAGTTTTAACTAAGTTAACTAATTATAGGGTACTTAAGCGTAATAAACGGTAAACTGATATTATACGTATAATTATAGATAAACTCAGAATACCTTAATGCAATTCACTCTATAATAGAAGAACAATTGCATAGAAGAGGGACATAACTTTTTTAAGTATTGATTTTTGGAGTTAAAGAAGTTTATACATTTGTAGAACACTAAATATATCATAGAACATTCCAAATGTCATTCACTAATTTTGATTTAAACTCTAATGTGATTAGTTAATTAGTGGAATTTGATTGGAAGACTTCTTGTATAACAAGAAGAAACCTTATTATTAGTTTTATTAAGCTAGTTACCATCTAAATATTTACTAATTGGGTAATTATTAATTTAGTCACTAAGTTTTAGTGAATTATTAATTTTTTAACACAGTTTCCTTTATTGGTATATGTGGGCTCTAAATTTTTGTAAATACATCAAATAAGTTCATCTATTAGTCATATTAAACGGTTCCAGGAATAATTTTATCTTTAAACCAAGCATATCCACGAGTCAACACCTAAAAAAATAAAAAAAATAATTAATTAAAACTTATATAATAAAACTTATATAAAATTAATTTAATAAACTAAAAAAATATAAATAGAAAAAGAAAAATGGAGACCCATCTAGGTCTCCATTGCAAAACTTGTTGGTACACGTGTGCTCTAAATTTTTGTAAATACATCAAATAAGTTCATCTGTTAGTCATATTAAACAGTTCCAAGGATAATTTTATCTTTAAACCAAGCACATCCACGAGTCAACACCTAAAAAAATAAAAAAAATTAATTAATTAAAACTTATATGATAAAAATATAAATAGAAAAAGAAAAATGGAGACCCATCTAGGTTTCCATTGCAAAACTTGATGGAGACGCAGTTGGGTCTGGCACCAAACATCAAGCATCAGTCTGGCAACATAACCCAAGCATTAGTATGGCATCAACCATCAAAAAACCCAATTGAACCGTTAGTTTGGCATCAAAGATCAAGCATCGCTCGCCATCATCTGGAATGGAAACCTAACGCTGGGTCTCCATTGCTTGACATCGATATGCCACAGAGACCCAGCTAGGTCTCCACCTCCGTCTATCTGTGATGGAGACCCAACTGGGTCTCTATTGAGTCCATCGATGGAGTTGGCGGAGACCCAGCTAGGTCTTCACCTTCGTAGATCCGAGATGGAAACCCAGTTGGGTCTCCATTGAGTCTATCAACTGGGTCTCCACCTCTGTCGACGAAGATCCAGTTGGGTATCTATCCATTTGCAATGGAGACTCAACTGGGTCACTGTCGATCTATGATGGAAACCCCGCTGGGTCTCCATCGAGTTTTGTGATGGAGACCCAACTGCGTCTCCATCACAAAACTCGATGGAGACCCAGCGGGGTTTCCATCATAGATCGACAGTGACCCAGTTGAGTCTCCATTGCAAATGGATAGATACCCAACTGGATCTTCGTCGACAGAGGTGGAGACCCAGTTGATAGACTCAATGGAGACCCAACTGGGTTTCCATCTCGGATCTACGAAGGTGAAGACCCAGCTGGGTCTCCGCCAACTCCATCGATGGACTCAATAGAGACCCAGTTGGGTCTCCATCACAGATAGACGGAGGTGGAGACCTAGCTGGGTCTCTGTGGCATATCGATGTCAAGCAATGGAGACCTAGCGTTAGGTTTCCATTCCAGATGATGGCGAGCGATGCTTGATCTTTGATGCCAAACTAACGGTTCAATTGGGTTTTTTGATGGTTGATGCCATACTAATGCTTGGGTTATGTTGCCAGACTGATGCTTGATGTTTGGTGCCAGCACTGGATCTCCATTACAGACTATGGCAAACAGTTGGGTTGGATTCGGTTATTTGATGAAGTTTTTAGTTGCTTCATAAAGTTTGATTCGAATTTGTTTGCTTTATTTGCTGGGTCTTCATCTCCTCAATTCTCAAATCGTTGAGAGAAGAGAAAAGAACAAAACATTTGTTTGCTTTGTTTGCTCGCAATGAAACTGTTTTTCTTTTTTTAAAAAAAAAAAACAAAATTCATTATTTTTTTTAATTTTGTCTGATGGACGGTGGAGATTCATCTGTAAATAAATTTTAATTTATTTTTAAATTTGTAATTATATATTTATTTTATTAAATTAATTAATTTTAGGGAGATTATAATTTTGGTCCCTAACTTTTGGAGAATTATCAATTTTTTAAATCAGTTTCGTTTATTAGTATAATTGAACCCTAACTTTCTAGAAATGTATTAATTTGGTCCATCTGATCAAATTTCTGCCAGTCAAAACTAACAGAATTGGTAAAAAGACTGTTTTGCCCTTGACTCTATTTAAATGAGTTAAAATTACAATTTTAACCTTAAATTTTTTAAAAAAATTAATAATTAGAAGGGTATTATGGTCATTTCAGATTAATTTTTAATTAAAAATTTTAGAATAGTTTTAAATGCCCTTAAAAAAAATATTTTTAAATGGATCTCCACCGTCTATCAAAATTGATGGACGGTAGATATTATATCGAAATTTTTAAAAAAAAATAAAAATTATAAAATTAATTTTTTAAATTTATTTCTTTCACTGTTTTAAAAAAAAAATTGATGTTCTTGGTGGAGATCCAATAACAGAAAAAAAAATTGTTGAAGTTGAAGATTCGAATCTATTTTTTATTTTTTTTTTGCTGTTCTTGGTGGAGATCCAATCTGGATTTCCACCAAAAAACATCAACTTTTTTTTAAAAAAAATAGTAAGAAAAATAATTTAATTTTACAATTTTTTTTGATATAATCTCCACCGTCCATCAATTTTGATGGACGGTGGAGATTTTCATTTAATTTTTTTTAATTTTTTAATTTATTTAATTTTTTAATTAGGGGTAGGTTGAAAGATAAAAATATCCGTAGAACAGTTAACTTTGACTAACGGTTGACTAACAGAAGGACCAAATTGATACATTTCCAGAAAGTTAGGGTCCACTGATACCAATAAACAAAACCGGTTTAAAAAAATTGATAATTTTTCAAAAGTTAGGGACCAAAATGATAATCTCCCTTAATTTTATTATATAAATTTTAATTAAATTATTTTTATTTTAATGACACATGTCACATTTTTATTGGAGGTTAGTAAAAATAAAATTGTCATATTTTTAAAATTTTGAGGGTAAAATGGTATTTTTTAAAACTCATTTAAATAGATTCAAGGGTAAAAATATCTTTTTTGAGTTTTATGCGAGTTTGGCCGTTAAAAAATTGATCAAATGGACCAAATCGATACATTTATAGAAACTTAGGGCCCAAGGGTACCAACAAAGGAAACTGCGTTAAAAAATTGATAATTCATCAAATCTTAAGGACTAAATTGATAATTATCCTTACTGTTTTTTTTAATTATACAAATCTGTCGAGGGAGATTAATCACTAAAAGTACAACCCGGGTAACTAACGGTCCATATTACCGTTCTGACTACCAGTTGACCATCAACTCTAATGATCAACCAGTTAGTTAAGGTACTAATGTGTAATTAATGCTAAATTTATAATTTTCTTGTAATATCACTAAATATCATAATACGTCATTATAATTTGCCCATAAAATTATTCTCTTAAGCGTTTTCTTCCAAAGATTAGAGCACATGGTCCTCCTACGGTATGCACTAAATTCTTGTTTAGGGTATTTGATTTTCTACTTAAGAATTCATATTACAATTACGAGTGTGTATATATATATATATATATATATATATATATATATAGTATGAAAGCTGATAACAAATTGGTTAAAGGATTGTTGTGACCTTCTAAAATTAATCATTATATGTACGGTCTGAATATTTACTCCTATAACTGTAAGATATTTACTTCCATTATATAAAGAGAAAACTCTCATACATACTAGTAAATATGTATAGTAAGACTTGATTATTTGCCATTAACATGGATTGATAGGTACACACCAACCGAATGCCGAGAAAATCTGCATGTCTTTTTTTTTTTTGAAAGTTCCATGAATTTTTTTTTTAATTTTAAATTATGATTTATAAACACAATACAAGTTAAAATAATCCAATAATTTAAGGTTAGGTAGCCAATTTTTTTTTTTTTGTCCACTTTGCCTCCAACTGTCAACACAAGACATAAGTGGCTTGTCTTTCGCATTGCTTGTTAGATTTTCATTGTCTTTACAAGTCAATAACAATATTTTTTTACTTTGTAATTTCCTCAAACACAACAAAGTCATTTCAACGAAATAATATTCAATTTATTATTTTTTTTAAAGCCACCTGTATGGGTCATTACATCTGTTGGGATTATAATCGGGAGAAAACTTTCCACACATACTGATAAATAACGGTCAACCAGTTAGTTAAGATAATAATGTGTAATTAATGTTAAATTTATAATTTTTTTGTAATATCACTAAATATCATAATACTTCATTGTAATTTGCCCATAAAATTATTCTCTTAAGCGTTTTCTTCCAAAGATTAGAGCACATGGTCCCCCTACGGTATGCACTAAATTCTTGTTTAGGGTATTTGATTTTCTACTTAAGAATTCATATTACAATTACGTGTGTGTATGTATATAGTATGAAAGCTGATAACAAATTGGTCAAATGATTGTCGTGACCTTCTAAAATTAATAATTATATGTACGGTCTGAATATTTAATTTTATAATTGAAAAATATTTACTCCTACTATATAAAGAGAAAATTCTCATATATACTAGTAAATATGTATAGTAAGATTTGATCCTCTACTATTAATATGGATTGATAGGTACACACAAACCGAATGCCGAGAAAATCTGCATGTCTTTTTTTTTATTCAAAGTTCCATGGAAATTTTTTTTTTAATTTTTTATGATTTATAAACACAATACAAGTTAAAATAATCCAATAATTTAAGGTTACGTAGCCAAATTGTTTTTTTTTTTTTTTGTCTACTTTGCCTCCAACTGTCAACACAAGACATAAGTGGCTTGTCTTTTGCATTGCTTGTTAGATTTCATTGTCTTTACAAGTCAATAACAATATTTTTTACTTTGTAATTTCCTCAAACACAACAAAGTCATTTCAATAAAATAATATTCAATTTATTATTATTTTTTTTAAAGCTAGCTGTACGGTCATAACATCTTTTGAGATAATAACCCCATATATATCTATATATATATATATATATATATATACAAAAAAATTTTAAAAATAGATGATAATAACAATAACTCTACTTTTACCAATTGACTAACCGTTGACCATAATTAGTCATTAACGGTCAAAGGGGTAAAATTATCTTTTTAAAAAATTCTAAAAAAAAAATTAAAAAATAAACCAGATAAGATCTGGTCCTTTAGATGGAATAAATTTTTTTACTATAATACCTATATATACGGAGAATTATTGTAATTCCCCCTAATAATAAGGATAAAACTCTTTACACAATCTGATAAATACGTATGGTAAAATTTAAATCCCACTTAAATTGAAAAAGTTCAATTTCGAAAAGGCAATAATGTCAATTTTTTAATAACCCATGTGTCTCTTGGACCTAGACATGACCATTGGAACCGAACCCCGCAGTTTCGGTTTCAAATTTTAATCAACCGGAATCGGGACAGGGGAGGTCCCGGTCCCGGTTCCGATTGGAATCGGGGGGGAACTGCCCAGTTCGGTTCCTCCCCGGTTTTTTTGGAACCGCCGGTTCCAAACCGGCCGGAACCGGCAAAAATAAAAAAAATTAAAAATTAAAAATTAAAAATAAATTAATAAAAAAATTAAATATATAAATAACGATAATAATATATATAAATAAACTGGGTACTCGATTGCAAAAAAATAACGATAAAATTGAAATAAAATTTTGATAATATCATAAAACTATAAAATTAAATAAATAAATAAAAAATTAGGGCTTGCACTTAATTTTACCTCAATTAAGCTGCATACGTATCCTCTAGGAGGAATCAAAGCCCACGTAGTTTTTTTACCTGTTATGTTTCGGATGTGATCAATCGTCGCTTGTTCCTTTGGTTGCCGTTGTATCCTCATTGGTGTCGAAGAAGTCATCGTCGTCGGACACCAGATCTAATTCTTGCTGCCGGTATGTGGCCTTGGTCCAGTCGTCAACACAGACCTGGATCTGTATTGAGTCAGGACTGAGCAATGCTCGTCTCTCGTCCAAAACATTGCCACCTGCACTAAATTCCTGTTCGACGGCGACGGTCGAGACAGGGGTTCCAAAAATTTGTTTGGCAATGATGGCAAAAATTGGAAAGTTAGTTTCGTGCCCCTCCACCACTGTAGAACGTTAAAGTCTCGGGTATCCAAAAACTCAAAGGAGGTGTTTATGTAAACATCAACCTCTGAAACATAGGTTAATGAAGACGAACTCCCCGACGTCCTTACTTTTTTTGTAAACACGCTTGCCCCTAACTTCCTTAATGTGGAGGGAAAGCGCAAATGACTAGTACTACCGCTTCCGCTTGGTTCCGGTTGTTGAACATTAATGTTCAGCGAGGAACCGTAAACAGAACGATATTCGTCATACATTGAATAAAATAAATTCCTAACATTATTATATAAACCACTAACATCTATGTCCATTATCCTTAGAGATTGGTAATAAAGTGTAAAAAATTCATATAAACTATTAAATTTATTCCTAGGGTCAAAAACTGATGCAACAGTATAAATTACAGGAATGTCCCTATAATAGTTTATCCATCTTTCTCGCATTGCATAAACACACGGAACTAATTCATTTATTTGTGCACATTCATTAAGTGCACCTACAATATTAAGGGCTTCAAATAAAAATAAATGTGAAGTTGGATAATATATACCGGATAAAGAATTTGTTGCATCATGAAAAACTTTTAAAAGCATGCAAATTTTTATACAAACATCCCAATGGTGTTCATATAAATTAATGGTATTAACATTATGCTGCATAAATCTAATTAATAATTCGCTATACTCGTAGCTTTCACAAAGCAACTTATATGTGGAGTTCCAATGAGTTGGAACATCACGGGAAAACCTAATTGGATGTTTCCCGTTAGCTTTACAATACCTAGCCTATTGTTTCATAGTGCTAGGATGTTTTCACAAATAGTATAGAGCATCCCTAATTGGTGTAATCCACTCATATAGTGTTTGCAAGCCATGTTGTACACATATATTTAAAACATGGCAAACACATCTTTGATGAAAAAATTTGCCGCCAAAATAGGGTTGACACAATTGAATTAATTGTGGAACGACGACAGTATTATTTGCAGCATTATCAAAACCAATTGCAAAAATTTTACTCTCAATACAATATTTTTCAAAAATAATTTTCATTAATTTATAAATATTGTCAGCAGTATGGGTGTCGTCAAAAACTCTAAATGCCAATATTCGTTTTTGTAAATCCCATGATTGGTCAACGAAATAGCAAGTGAGTACTAAGTATGAATGTTTTTGCCAATAATCACTCCAGATATCGGCACAAACAGACACACGGCCCGAATAATTTTGAAAATATTTTACTAAAGCTTTTTTTTCTTTTTTATAAATATCACACATAGTACGTTTTAATGTGGTCCTAGGTACTCTATATGCAGCAGGATTTAAAGCATTATGACAGTATTTTAAAAAACCAGTTTTTTCCCTAAAACTAAAGGGGAGATGTTCGATCGCTACCATTCTTGTTAATTGGTCCCTATTATTTTGATCAGTATATTTAAATAAAGGATGGTTAGGGGATGTGTACCTTCCAATTTGGTGTTGTCCTCGCTGATGGTGAGCTTCGGCTGGATGCTTGCTGTTGATATGCTTCCAATACGTCCCGTACCCTCCGGATTTGTTCCATTTAAAATCTTTGTAACAATAGTTGCAAACTACTATAACTAACCCATCCTTCTCCACCCTCTTCATATGAACTTTAAAAAGTTCAGATTTGTACTTTGACAAATCTGGCTGCCCCTGCGGCATTTGTATGGTTTCACTTGGGATTGGGAGGGTTGGAGCAGAGGAGGGACCACCGCCAGAAGAGGAATGAGAATAATTAGGATTAAAATTAATAGGAGTTTCATTACCAAAAATTACCTCCTCAAATTCTCTTTCTTGCAGGTATTCGACAAAATTTCGATCGTTGTTGTATTCTGGGAAAGGGCGACTTTGCACTTCTTAAACATTTAAATCAGGTACCTGCGCATTTTGCTCAGCGTTTCTGTTGGAAACGGACCTTCGGCCTCCAGAAATAGATTTTCGACCTCCGGAAATAGATGGTCTTGATGGTGATGCCATTATAAATTTATAAAATAAAGTGTTTAAACAAATAATGAAAATAATTGCAGTAGTGAAAAATAATAGCAAGATTGAGAGAATTAGGGATGAGAGAAATATTGAGAGAATTAGAGAATTTGTGTGAATGAATTGGAGAATTGATGGGGTTTATATAGTTTTTTGGATTGGAAAAAAATTAATATTTTTAAAACTTTAGGGGTTAAATTGTAATTTTTTAGGGGCTATTTTGGTAATTTTTCAAGAGGGAGCCGTTGAACAACGACTCCCTATTCCCTAACGTCCACATTGCTGTCAGCTGGCAGCAGATGGCCGTTGGCCACAATGTGGCCAATGGCCAAAATTTTTTAATTTTTTTTTTTAAAAAAAAAAAAATTAAAAACCGGAACTGCCCAAACCAGGCGGTTCCGTGAACCGCTGGTTTAAAACCGACGGTTCCGATTATTTTTTTAGGAGAACTAGAACCGAGACCGACTGTTCCTATTCTGGTTCCCGATTTTGGAACCGATTTTGAACCGAAACCTTAGATTCCAGTTTAAAACTGCCGGTTCGGTTCAAACCAAACCGGGGCTATGCTTACTTGGACCTTTTGGACACATGGTTAACTCTTACCAACATTATTAGTATCATATTTAAATTATTTTTATTTTAATTTCATGTGGTGATTAGTGGGGTCTAGTGATGTTATCTTTTGTTTAACACAATTTAATATGATTTATTATAAAAGAATATATGTTGTTGTCACAAGATATGCCTATTGCTTTTGTTTTTCTTTTCCTTTTTCTCTTTCTAAATCTTATTACACATGTGATGCCATGTTATGTCCCACCCTTATAATATTTCTTTCAAAATTAAAAAGTTGATAACGTTTTAAAGTGCATCTTTCAAAATCGAAAAACAATTTTACATATTTAAAACTAGTAATACTAAAGTAATTAAACATTTATCCTTTCATTTTTATAGTTGGAGTTTATGTCCCACATTTATTTATTAAATTATAAAGTGTTGAAAGATTTATTCTCATATAGTGAGAATTATTATTTTGAATCGAGCTTATAACGTTTAATATTGTTAAATTCGAATAGATTTCTCTTCCAATTGGTGGTAGATTTAAAAAAAAAAAATCCAACATGACTTTTTTTTACTTAAAGGACAAGAAAATTATTATTTTTAATTAGTTTTGTGGAATGGAAGATGAATTGCTTTTTTTGGTCCAATGTGAAAATGACCTTCCTTGTTTTTTGAACCCATTTTAAAGAAAATTTCAAAAGAAAACAAAGTCTTGTAAAGAGTATTTAAAGTAAGAACAAAAAGTTTTAAAAACTTTGCAAAAGAAGGAAAAAAAGGGTCATCAAAAGCATGCTATTTCTAAAAGTAAAAGGAAGAATAAGAGAACTTTCAAAAACAATCCACATTCCATTTTTTTAATATTGAGAGAAATAAATGAATTTGGTGTTATTAAAAAATGGAGTGCTAAATATATTACATGGATCATATCACTCGTCAATTTTAGTGGCATTTGATAAACAAAAAATATTGACGATATCAGATAAGTTTCACTTACGACTTTGAAACCGTGTTAATTAATAGGAATAAAAACTAGAAGGAATTAAGTTCCATTATTTAAGAGAAAACTAGGAAAAAGGAGAGTTAAATCCTAATTTGAGTGTGGTGTTTAGGGCACTTAATTCTTAACCATTTTTAGTGAACACTTTAATTACAAATCTAGAATTAAGTTTGTTTTTTTTCAATAGGATTTCTGATTAGTAAACACATCAGTAATTAATTTTTTCTTTTGTTAATTTATAAACTACTAGCTTATTTTTTGATTCAGGTCCAATCTCAAAACCATTTGCCCAGACATCACTTTTCTGATTACTAGCTTCTTTACCTTTAATAGAGAATAAACTTCATGTTTAGGATCTGAATGAAGACACCTCATGAATCGGATGTACAAAAAAATCTTTTCCGCTCTACAAACCCCTCCCGAAATGCTCCCGTTTGGTATTGATTTTGACAAGTTAAATCAGATTATTTAATAATTTAAATATAAAAAAAGTATTTGGTAAATATTCCAAAAGTAATAATTTGATAACATTAGCTAATTTGCCAATAATTTTATAAAGATATCACAGTATTTGATTGCCTTTAGATTATGATAAAATATAAATAAATCAAATATTAAAAAAATATTTTAAAAAGTAATAAAAATAATTAAAAGAGAGAAAATTACAATGATCACTTTGATATATGGATAAATTGCAACCAAACTATATTTTTAACCTAAAATATAATAAAGTTTGATTGTCAAAATTAACTATTGACTGGCTGAAAAATAAGAAATGTCTAAATAACCTCTAACGGTTAATTATTGTAATAAAATTTATTTTTTAATTAAATATAAAAATAATAAAATAAATAAATATGGAAAAAAGAATTATTGGTTCTCTTAAATGAACCATATATATATATTTTTTAAAAATTATATAAAAATAACTTTTTAAAATTAATCTCCATTGTCCATCTAATAAATAAACTTCACAATCTTTGTCTTCAATATTTTTTTTCTTGTAAATCACCATCATGGACTCTTATATCCATCTTTTTCTTCTCTCTTTCATCATCATCATCATTAACAATAAATCTCAAACAAATCATCAAACCATACCAACAAAGAAAAAGAAAAAAATAGAGTAAACATGCTCCATCTATAATAGAGCGAGATGCATCAGCTGGAGAGAGCTCATCTCTCAATGCTCAATTAGTTGGAGCGTTGGTCTATCTCTGATGGAAGTCAGCGCTCCATCAGCTGGAGCAACGCTCCATCTTTAATGGAGTGAGCTCTATCTGGTGTGTCGAACACCATCATAGATGAAGCATAGATGAAGAAGTAAGATATGAAGATCTTTTTAGATCTTTTTTTTTTGGTTTGGAACTTTGTTTTTTAATTTGATCTTCATGATTCATTGATTTTTTAATTTAATTTTTTTTTAAAAAATAACCTTATTACTCTTTTTAACTATTTATCAACTGTTAATTCTAACGGTCAATCAATTAATTAAAAATACTGTATTATAATTTAGGTAAAAGTATGATTTAATTGCAGTTTTGTCATATATCATGGTCTTCATTGCAATTTGTTCTTTTAAACAAATAAAATAAATAAAAAAATTGGAGAATAAAATGACCAAAAAACCAGAATCGAGATCCTCTCCGTAAGTGAACATTCCTTTCTTCAAACATAAATTTTTCTCAACAAAAACCAAACCAAACCAAACCAAACCAAACAGCTTAGATTTCTCGGGAAAATTACATGACAAATAAAGTTACAGACATACATATACTCGCATCAATTTGAGCATGACCCATGTGATCCTCCATCTGTCTTCTCAACTTCCACAAAATTTGACACAAATTCGTCAGACACCCACCAAAATTTCAGCCTCACAAGCACCCCAAGATCTCAACTTTTTCGTTTCCTTTCTTTGACTTCTTCAAATGGGGTGTCCCCAGAACTCCATAGTCTACAACGGCACGCTCTGTGCCTGCCCGCCGGGTCAGCTCTTCAACCGGACAGCCGGCGGCGGCTGCGCGGCGTTCGGGGAGGGTCTGGCGTTTTCGACGGACTCCGGGGTGGACTACTACGGGTTGTCGTTCCCGGAGACGATTTTCGCGTTCGACTCGATCAAAAAGTTCAGTCAGTCGCAGGCGGTGTTCTTGGAGGCGACGCTGGTGATGATGTTGAGCTGGCTGGTGATGTGTCTCTTCTTGCGGTTCGCGAAGCTAGGTGATGGCAGGAGCATTTGGTTCAGGCTCAGGTGGTGGGTCAGTCGACTCGATATTTGCTTCGCTACTAGGCATTGGCTGGTATCAAATTCTTCTAACTACTTGTTTATATGTGTTTGCATATATATATATATATATATATTTATGGGTGTGTGTTTGAAAGTGCTTTTGTAGAAGCGCTTTTGGTTACAAGTGCTTTCTGCGAAAGCATTAGAAGCACTCTATGGAAAAAGCAATCGCTAGTCACTTAGGCCTGTTTAGCAGAGCTTTTAATTTGAACTTTTGGCTTCTTAAAAGTTCCTTCTACATAAGCCCTATATTTTTGAGCTTTTAAAGTTTAAAAGCTATTCTCTTAAAAAATCTAAACATTCTTAAAAGAGCTTTTGACATCAAAAAGCCAAAAACATATTTCTAAAAGTCCTTACTTCTTCAAAAATGGTATGTACTAAGTGCCCTTCAGTTAGGGTTGTGTTTCAAAGTGCTTTTGTAGAAGCGCTTTTGGTTAATAATTCTTTCTGTGAAAGCATTAGAAGCACTCTATTGAAAAAGCAGTTGTGAAAAAACATATTTCTAAGAGTTAGTGTGCTTCATTTAGAGTGTGTTTGAAAGTGCTTTTTTCTTGTCATCATTAGAAGTGCTTCAAGAAAAAACCATAGTACTTCATTTCAAAGTGGTAAATGGTAAGTGCCAAGGGCTTTATTTAACCCAATACTAACTCTATAACATATGAAATGGACACAAAAGCACTTTTAAAAGTTTACTACTAGTTATATATGTGGGGTGTGTTTGAAAGTGCTTTTGATCAAAAGTGATTTCTGTGAAAGCATTAGAAGTGCTTTTGTGAAAAAAGGCAGTAGTGAATTAATTACTTCTTCCAAAATGGTATACACTGAGTGTGCTTCAGTTAAGGTGTGTTTGAAAATGCTTTCTGGGAAAGAATTAGAAGTGTTTCAGAAAAAAACGAAAAAGAAAAAAAAACAGCACTCATTAAGTAGTTGGTTCTTCTAAAATGTAAAATTGGTAAGTAGGGAGTGCTTCATTTAAAAGAAATTCAAGGGCCATTTCTATTTAACCAAACACTATAACATGCGAAATAGATATAAAAGCACTTTTAAAAAACCTAACTACTTATGTATATTGATAAGGTGTGTTTGAGTGTTCTCCGTCAAAGCATTAGAAGTACTTCATGAAAAAAATGTAGCACTCATTAAGCAGTTCTTCTAAAATGGTAATCACTGAGTGCCTCATTTAAAAGAAAATTCAGGGGCTATTTTAGTTTAACCAAACACTATAACATATGAGATGGACATAAAAAAGCATTTTTAATGGTCAACAAGCAGTTTTTGCTATATAAAAAGCACTCCCAAATGCGCCATTGATAAATGTCGTGTCTTTTGGATACTGTGTATAGGATGATCAGAAGGTTGTAACGAAACGGAAAACAGAACTTGGTGGGACTTTCTCAATAGCAAGTTGGATACTTTTCATTGGGCTATTTGCTGCGTGAGTATTATAACTATGAGTTACACTCAATTTTTTTTTTTTTTTTTTTAACAAATGGAAAATTTTGTGATAAAAGTGTTAGGATTGTTGGTCATATGACTGGAAATTGGATTGGATTTTCAGGTTGCTTTATCAAATCATATCAAAGAGGACAATTGAGGTGCATAATGTGAGAGCAACAAATGCACCTGACTTAGCTGCATTCATCAATGATATGGAATTCAATATAACCACAGTTTCTAGTATGTCATGTTCAAATTTACGAGGACTTGGTACTTTAGTTACTGGGAGTCCTGGTTTTGTAGACTTTAGACTTGCTCCGCTTTCAAGTTTTGTCAACTATTCTTGTCACAACACAAGTACTGGGCCAACCTTAAGTTTTAAGTGTACTGACTGCCACATCATTCATGATTATCTGTATATATCGTGGCAGTTTGTTGACCTTCCCAACAATCCTGCGTCTGCGGTTGGTTTTCGTTTCAACTATACTGCTAAACACGGGTCTAATAAGAAACATTTAAGTTTTGTGAGTGGAACGGTGAAGAATGGTAGTGCTTTTGATGATACACCAGTTACGTTTAGAGGGACGGGTACAAACATATTAAAATTCAATCTATTTCCTCGTTTATATCATAACTTGCATGATCTAAGGCTCCTTCAACCTCTATTTCATGAGTTTGTCCCGGGTTCTTCTTTTCATGAAACAACTCAACTACGGGCCTCCCTTGAAAGAGCTACTGATGGGCTACTAAACACAACATTATATATCAACTATCTTTCATCCTACATCATTGAGATCGAAAATCGAAGTATAATTGGTCCTGGTAAGTAACATGCTTTACCCTTGTATGTATATTTAGCCGCTGATACATTTAATTCTATTTACAATCTGCATTGGTTTGTGTATGCCTTCCAATTATTGTTGATTTGGATAAGATGGTCTTGTAAGCTTTATGTTTGATCAATTTACTTATTGTTTTAAAGCCAGTTTGGAATTGCTTTTGGACAATAGATTTTAGCTTTTTTTTTATAATTTGACAATATAAAATCCTCAAAAGTGATTATTAAATAATTTTACCTTCTCTATAGTAGATTTTGAGAAGCAGGTAGAGGGTTACTTCTCTAAAGTGATTATTGAATAATCCATAACCATATTTTAAATTGTCTATATTACCCTTATTAAATTAACATGTAGATGCTTTTATTCTTGTAATAAATCAAAACTTGAATAAACTAAAACACTTTGTTCCAAAAATTAAATATAATATTTATTTTTTTGAAAAAAATGTTAGAATTTATAACACATAAGAGGTCAACTCCTCAAACTAGAAGAGATGATGATCTCCATAAGAGGTCAATCTCCTCTAAATTGTCTAAAAATATATATAACAATAATTATTTTTCGTGAACATAATTATAGGTATTTTTAATATAACATTATGATTAAATATTAATTCAGTTTAAAATTTGGAATAATAAAAAATAAAAAAAAAATGTAAAAATGCATTACACTATGTTAAGGATCTAGGTCAAATTTTTCCAAATTCCCAAATTGAAACTCTAACACTAGAAATAGAATTATAAGATTAGAGAGTTTTTGTTTTGACTAGTCAAGAATTTAACTAATCAAACCTCTAGAATTAGCTCTTGTTAGAGAACTACGCTAGCCCAAGTGATTCCCAAGGTTTTGACCTCGGAAAAAGCCGAATAGATCTAGAACTCTGGTTATTAGCCCTTGTACGAGCTCAAGCTTTCTAAAATCTTAGAAAAGCCGAATAAAAAAAAATCTCAATTTTATTGATAATCTGAATAATTCTTGAATTAATACAAACCTAATCTATTTATACTAACACAATAACCTAACCTAGTCCTAATAGGAAATAAATAATTTGAATTCTAAAACAATTCTAATAGAAAATAAAATTGAAACCTAATACAATTAGAATAGGAAATAAAAAAACCTAAAAAGAAACATACTAAAACATCAAAACTGCTGCCGCCTAAGAAAATCACTGCCGCAAATTTTTTAGTACAGCGAGTCGCGACCAAGTCGCGGTACTCACTGGTGGAAAACAACAATTTTTTTTAACTGTCGCGACTTGTGCAAGTGCGGCGCGACGATGCCTTCTTTTCTCTTTTAGCAGCTATTTTGAACTGTTTTCTTCCCCTTTCTTCCATATCCTTTTGGGTCTTCTAGTAGGGTTCTCATCACAATATTATGTCTATTCCAGACTTCCAGTCATTATATATAGTTACAGCACTTCTGAAATAACATTACTAAATACATGCATACTGCTTCTGAGTCTAACATCAATTTTAAAATGAATTAATCAAACGCTTACCTAATTATCTTGACAGCTGATTATTCTTTCAGCATAGCTAATAGTGATTATTTTTAAAGTTACAACAATACCAAACTGGCCCTTATAGTCATTGTATGTGTGTATTTGGGTGGTTCTGGTGGGGAGTGAGAGAGTGTGTGTGAGAATGAGATGGTGGCACATTAATTGGGCGTGCAGAAGCATTGGGAGCCCTGATGTCTTTATTAGGAACTTTTATTTTTCCCCGTCCCTCCACCCCAGCATAATGCTTGACTTCCGGTTCATCGGAATAATCAATTGAATTCACTGTTTTTCATTTATGTGGAGAAAAAGGACCATCTTACCTTGGAAAGCTAGATACCAAGTAAGTGGCTTCATAAGGATAACTAAGCTGACACTACAGTTGGTTACTGGCACAACAAGGTGGCGAGTCACTGCACTGCATGCAAATTTGCAGTAGCATTTGCTGTGGCCTTTCAAAATCCTCGTCTACTGTGTCCAAGGTTAGAATAGCTTGCCGGCAGAACATCACTGTCCCATTCTGGAGTGAGCTGGAGACATACAGAGAGTGTGCGGGATACTGAGGACTCAGAGAGAAGTACAGAGTGACTAAAGAGATGATTTTAGATTCTATGGGTGACTTTCTTTTGGGATTGGGAGTTTGTCATATCCTATTAATATTTTGCCCAGCCATCATAGCAGTGAACAAATGACCTATTAGTTGACCAGGCAGGTCTCTGTTGTGACTCAAATTGGTCCGTTGACGATACCAGGGCTTGGTAAAATTGCCACTTACTTGGGTCTCCTTTTTGTTGATTATACTGCATGAAACTCAATTTAAAAATCACATGTAATTTAAATGTTAGATGCTTTATTATAGCAATTTTAAGTTAGCAGTCATAACTAAGCAGAGTTGTAAACTTTATCATTTTTTGGTGTTGAAATCAACTTCTTTTTTGGGATGAACTTCATTTTCACAACCATTCTGTGTAACTGTGAAGTCCTTGGGGTGCCTATTTTGTATTCCTTCTGTCCCATTATGTTCTTCTCTAACTGCTATCATGCTGGTTGTTCTTTGCCTTGACTTGCTGATCTATCGTTGTCTTGATAGATTGGAGTTGTAGCTTTCCTGTCTACTATAAATTTATTTCTATTGAAGATATACTAATTGCTGATTTTTAAATGTTTTCTTCCTTCTTCAACATGCAGTGAGCTTCCTTGCAGATCTTGGTGGCTTATATTGCTTTAGTATTGGCATATTTTTCTACTTGTTGGTGCAAGTATGATTCATTTCCCTTTTAAGCTTGTCTTCTTCTGTTCTTTTTTATTTTTTTAGTTTTCGTGACAATTTGTTTAATTTTTTAAGAAAAAAATTGGGTCGCAATTTAAATACACAATTATGTATATTTGTAAGATATGGTGATAAAAATTAATGTATTTCTTTTACACAGATATGACAAATATTTAAGCATGTAAATGCATAAGTCAGCTCAAGAATGCTAGATATTTGTATGAATATGATCAGTGAATTCAATGTGCAACCCATGGTCTCAAGCCACTTATGTGGACTTGAGACTCGTTGAGTAACAATTTTCGCCTTGTCGATCTAATGCAATCCAGATTCTCCTAACTTGCTTGGTTTGTAGTGTGAATACAGAATCAAGAAACTCCGCAATGAAGATAGCATTTTGCGAATGGTTAGAAACCGTCGAAGAGCTCAAGAACGCTGGGATAAAGTAATTATTTTTCTTATCAAAGAAGTAGCTTGTGTTTGTTTTATTATTTTATGTGAATATTGCATTTCCATATCTGTTGTGTTTCAGTTGTCTGATATATACATGTTCTTCTTATAACTAGTTAAGGAAATACGTTATGTACACTTGGGGTTGCAACACATTGGTTGATGAATACAAAGACACTATGAATGAATCTACTTGCACTAATCGCTGTATTCCATCAATTCGCGGTCTTCCTAAAAGCAGGTCATCACTGAACAGGAGGCAGCAAAACAGTTTGGATACTGTCAGTTTTCACAAGAAAACCAGCTTACCTTCTGAGAAGGTCAGGCTCGATCTATTTCTCTCTGCAGTATGGTGGATTTACATGCTCCAATTTTTTATTTATTATTATTATTATTATTATTATATATATTGTGGTGGAGTGGGTGGGGTTTCTACTATTGTGTTTTTTGATTTTCTTTCTTTCATTTACTTTATACGACATGACTTGTGTTTTATATTGTGCAGAATGGGACTCCAGATCGCTCCCACACTCGTGAAGTGGAATGTTGTATAACAGTAACTGCATCAACCCCTAAGGAGAAGCTGTCATGTCCAAGAGATGAACCAGTATGGTGCTTTTTCTGTGTACTCGTTTATCGTGGTTCTTATTTTAATATAGTTTTTTAGAGAGAACCTTGTGCACTTAATGCTCTCTCCTCCGTTCCCAACCCTCCCACTCTGCCATCCCCTTAAAAGTTTTTGGTTTCTTTCCATTAGTAGACAGCATCAGTAATTATATAATGTCTCTTAGATTATAATTGTTTCTATTATTGTAATGTTTTTTAATATCATTTAAATTAGTATTTTTATCCCAAGACATAATAATACTATGCTGTTAAGTCTTCTTCCATCTTTGATAATACATTTAATGTTTCATGGTCAAATGTGTTGGCTTAGACAATATAGTTGTAAGATTAGCTTGAAGTTAGGTTAACATGTGTGGGAACTTCATGATCTGGCATTTAAATGTATTGCTAATTTTTTATTATTTTATTTTGTCAAATGGTTAGTGCTCAATTTCTTAAATGTATAGTTGTATAAAATTACTTACAACTACCAATAAATAATTTTGTCATTGCAACCCGAATGTTTTCATCTCAGATATATATAAGACAAGATCAGATGATCTAAGTTTTTTATCAATTGGGGTGATGTTCTAACGTGTTCAATTATGTTCTGTTTCCTGTTATGTCATGGAAAACTTATATTTATTGTAACTGTTAGTGTTTAAAGTTCATGTCTTGAATGCTTTTTCGTCCAGCTTCGAAATCATCAAGTGCATGGCTCTGCAAATACTGAGAAAAAGCAAATGCCTTCTTCATGTGGGGAACATGCCTCCCAACCTCAAAAATTCGCTTCTCGTGACGAAAATATCATTCCCCCACCACCTCCACTCGGTAACAACTAATCTTTTACAGCCTGCTTTTTTCTGTTTTTCCTCAGCCAATTCTTTTTTATTGCATGAGTTGGGGTTAAGGTGATGTTATTGATATCTGCACATGCTTTTTTCCCTTAATTGTTTTATGAATTGTATGTGTTTAAACTATTAGGAAGATTCCTTTCCTTTTGGTACTGACCTCTTGTGCATTTCAATTGACGATTCCGAGATATAGATGGGATGATGATGAGTACAATTATTTTTAGCTTTCAATACTAACAATCTCCCAGCCGTATTCCAATAATGTAGTATGTCAAGATCCCGAAGTTTCGAAGACATAGATTTAGGGAAAAAAGTTCGAATCTGGTGAAGACAGATCTGCGAACACAATGTAGCAATGTTAACTCCTTTTTAGTGCACTCGTTCTAAATCTTTGGTTGGGAATGTAATTTATTCAGATATTTCTAGTTGCCCTGCTTAGGTGACTTTGTGACTTTTCCCATGCAGTATTAAAGCCTGAATCTGAAGTCGAGATGTCTGATATCCAGAAGAATTTCCAATGTTTGTATGACTACAATGTGATGTTGAGGGAGAAATTGGTTGCTGCACAATCTTCTCTTCATGCTCTGGCAGCTAAATCCTCATCGCCAGCACCAGAAAGCAAAACATAGAATTGTGAAGTTACCAAGTATTTAAAGTTGTTTATCCTTGCTCAGAATTCTGTCAGGATACTCCTCTGAGTTTGTGGAACTGTGTTGATGCGTGTCCTTGAGAGTGGAACTGTTATTGAGCTAAAGTGGCTCTTCTCGACCTCCCATATCCGTACTCATCAGTCTTAAATCTTACCACATTCAAGGTCATTGATTCATTAAAGAGCAACGTAACATTGGTATGGGAAAGGGAAACATTCCACTGCAAGGACATTTTTGCTTGATATGAGTTGTTGTGTGGTTACAGCTTTGTTATGCTTGTTCATTTAAAAGACGGCTTGATGATGGGTTGCAATGTTGAGGTTCCTTCGTGCAGTCTGATCTTGCAGACAATGTAATCACAAAGCAAGACGCTGGCAGAAGGGGCAACAATTTTCTTTTGTAAGTATACACATATTTTGTCCTGTGTAATGCCGCTTACAAATTCAAAGTGATGAAGGATGATGATGATGATGATGATATTAGTTTTGATTCATTGGCGACCCGAATCTTTAACCTTGTCAGAACCTGCTCATGTTCTTGTGTAGTTGGTTATATATAAAGCAATAATGCACTGATTTTTTTTTCCTGTTATTTTCTTTTGCTGCTTGAGATATATCTCTTACACTGCTTGGTTCTACTATGTCAGCCTTATAATTGAATTAACAAGGAAAAGACAAGGTGCCCTTTTGTTTGTGGCAACTTTTTTTTAAAGAATTACTATATATATATATATATATATATATGATGTCAAAAATTCAATATCTGTAATCATACTACTACAATATTGTGGAATCAGGAATGGCCTCTCTTGTTATTATCAGCCATTTTGCTGTAAGGGAAATGTTCAAATCCTTTTAATGCAGGAGAGATGATTAATATTTGTGATGTTGAATTGAAATATTGAGAATATTCTCGGAATGAATTTATTATTTTTATTTTTATTTTTATTTTTTTGTATTGACTAATGGGGTTGTATTTAATTTAGAAATTGTTTTGATAAATTTTTTTTTATAAATGATAGATTTTAGTGGAGTTTACAAATTTTCTTGTAAATTTTATAAAAAATTTTATATAAAATTTGTTTAACTTTTTTATAAATTTATATGGAATTAAATAATTTTTTAATGATTTGTTTTGAAAAAAAATAATGTTTAATTAATAATAGTTTGAAATTCATCTGGAGTAAGCAAGGTTTGTCTTTTTTATTTATATTCTTCATTTTAAAATTTATTAAATATGTTCATCACTTGAATAATTTATACAAAATCAATGTCTTTTTAAATACATCTAAATTTTAATAGAATCTTTAAAAATCTAGATTGAATATGTCCATATTTCGAAATGTCCATAAAAGTCTGAATTGAATATACGATAGATTCTTTAAAAATCTAAATTGAATATAACTCCAAAATAAAAAAATGAGTTTGGTTTAAAAAAAGAATAATAATTAGTCAACAAATATATTTAATCATTCATTAATGTTGATATGATAAAATTATCACTTAAGTAAATCTCAACTTCGTTGTTGTATGATGTATCCGGATAATATTATAGAAAGAAACTTTTACTTCTCTTTTTCTCTTTTGAGACATAAACTTCATCTTTCAAGACCAAAGACAATGATATATAAATACAGATCACACTTGTTTGAAATTAAAGATAATCTATGCTATCACAAATTAGGATTCAGATAACTTCTCAAAATACAAGAGCTATTAAACAAACCTTTCCGGAAACACAAACCGTAGGATGATGAGTTTGCCAGCAACCGACCACCGGAGATACAAGCAGCCAGCCAGCCAGCCACCAAACTATCTTTGGGCAACACTGTTTTCTCTGTACTTTGAAAGAAACATCAGCAAGGGCGTAAAACCTTTTCATTTTTCAGGAGCAGGAACCAGTTAGTTCCTTGCTATATTGGAAAATATCAACTCCTACTTTGAATGGTATTGTTTTGTCCCATTTCATTTCAGATGAGAACCATCCTTGGCTGACTGTAAACCCAATGCATGAGCAAACATCCTCTTTGCAGCTCCCACTTGTTGCTCTTTCGAATATTCCTTGTTCGCACTACTTTTACTCCTTCCATTCCGCGATGTGCTAACATTTGTAGAACTCCTTTCAGCTGACTCTCGGGGTGCTTTTCTCTCACTTTGTGATGAAGTATTGTATTTTGGGTTGTTGGTCTTTCCTTTACATGAGGAATTATTACCATCTTGGTGAGGTCGGAAAGTGGTGTCTTGACAGGCTTCTAAACTCGTACTGGGACCAACTCTATCATTGTGTTGAATGTTAACTTCACCGGTTGGCTGTTCACATTCTTTACTGTCTTTAACATTGTCATCTTGATTCTGGGTTTTTATTTTTTGACCCAATGCATGAGCGATCATTCGGCGAGCAACAATTGGGACGTTACGTGGCTTCTGCCTGACAGTTTCTGTGACCGTACACGCATCCGTTGAAAAGATTCTCTCACGAGCAGCCAAATATGCTGCTTCTCTCTCCTCAAGGCTATGTCCAAGAGAAGGAGACTGGTTCTTTAACACTGAAACAAACACAGCTTGTTAGTTTATACGTATCTCACATACATCAAATGTTGCATGAGAATCCACAGTTGTTTTTTTTTTTTTTTTCAAAAAACACACAACTGGCATTAGTTATAAGATGGGGCATGCCAAATTCCTAAACCAACAGTGGCTATCTGAATAAGAAGGTTGCCATGAATAGGACATTGGACAAAATTCAATTTCCCAGCAGAAATTCCGACTCAAAGCTTGAAACCGTCCACTAAAGTCTAACCAAAAGTGATTTTATCCGCACAACAAAATACAGGAGTCAAAATTTACACACATAAAAAGCAATTCAGGTTTTGTTTTCTTACAGAAATCAAATGATTCAAGAATGATTTTTTGGATAGGTACAAGAACAGATAAAAGTTACTTCTAAGCCAAAAGCATGATCATTAACTGCAAAAATCCAATCAAAGCATACATTTAACCATACCAAAATTGTGGCATATGATCTCAACCTAATTAGCATCTTTATATATTCTTTACCGTGATATAATATTTTTAAGTGTTAAGTTAGCACTCAACCCACAAACTTAAGTTTATATAAAGTTGGACAAAAAATAGTATTTAGCTCTTACACACCTCACATATATAACCAACAGGTCTATTATGTGAACCAGCCCCAAATACGTATGTAGAATTAATTAAGCTATAAATATAGAATGCCAAGTGGGAGGATTTGAACCCAAGACCTATTCTTAGCAATAGCTTTTTGATATCATGTTAAGTTGCAATTCAGCACAAAAACTCAAGCTTGTTTGGTAGGGTATCAAACAATAGTATTAATATGTATAGTTGAAACAAGCACATTGTATGACGAGCTTTTAAATTGTCTAAAGGAGACCTACAGCACAAGCGAAGAATTGCTAATACCATCAACTGGTGTCAACATTGTAGTGAATACTCAAAGATTCCCTGTTCCATTTTAACGATTGGGAGTGAACAGCCTATGTAATGTTAAAATAGGACAGGAAAAAGTTATACCTGGGGGAGCCTCTTTCCTCCTCAATAACAGGTGTGATTTGGTGAGAGTCTCCGGCTCTCCATACTGCCACAAGATATCGCTTACAAGGATGGATGGTCTGCAATCCAAAGATACAGGTTCAAAACAAGAAATATCTGTAAGCACTATAATTTTAGAGCATAATTAGATAATACACTCATAGATTAAATAAGCCCAATCTAAATTCTTCATATTCCAACAAAATTTTCAGTGACAGGTCTAATTATTAGATTCCGCATTTAATGCAAACCTCTATAAACAATTCCCTTTTGCTACACAATTGTCGAAGACACATTTTCAACAGAGGTAATAGTGCTGGTTAGTTATGGCAGCATGTTCAAAGCAATTAAAGGCCTTAATATCTGTTGAACTAGCTGAGGCATTAGCAATTTTAACAGGTCTGCATTTGGCAAAGAAGGCTGGTCTTTGGCAGGTAAGTATTAAGTCTGATTTATCCTTGGTCGAGGACTTGATAATCCTCTCTCTGAAGTCAGCGGTTATTAAAGACATACTTGATTTCATTGATCATTTTCTGGTTCAGTGTTCAATTTGTTCACAGACAAGCTAATCAAGTTGCGCATGCCTTAGCTAAGTTTGCTTTTCAATCTGACGTTAATCTAATTTAGATGGAGGAAGTTCCTCCTTTGATTGATAAACTTGTACGGGATGATATCCAGAATGCATTTGTATTCTGTTTCTTAGTAATGAATTCCAACTTCAAAAATAAACATTACAGACTTTTTATTCCGCAAGATGGCGATAAATAATGACCAAAATCCAGATGTGGTTACAGGTCTAAATTATTAGATTCCATATTATATGGTAAAATGACAATGTCACTTGTTAATTGCAAACCATTACTAACAAGTTTCTGTTGACAAATAATTGTCAGAGACACAATTAAGGGTCCATATTCAACAGAGTATTGGTGCAAAAGTCACAGACCTTCTATTTCAGAAGAAGATAAAATATTACCAAATAGGCAAATACACTTAAAAGCATTAAGAAAAACTAAATGCCATATATAGGTTAATTACAATAAATAGTTAAATTATAATCAAAACTGAGCTTGGTCTGAAAGTTTTAAAAAGATTGATAATTGTTTTTCAAAGAGGTTATAATAGGCTGGATGTGTTCAGAAAAAACCTGATTGTAGAGTAGACAGCTAGTCAATTAAGTTATATGCATCGACAACACTTAGTGAAGGCCCTTGTCAATGGAGAAATACACACATCTTTCAGGCTTATGCTGGAAAATACACTACAATAGAATCACGGCCGATGCACATAGCAAAGAGATAAATTTCAACCACATAGCAGGCCACTACCTATGAAGACTTAATCAAAACTATACACCAAACACATAATAAACAGAATAAACCAATATACTTCCAATAAACTCAGTAAGCTAGCAACTGCTCCATCTTAGTCTCTTTAAGTCCTACCACCGCCCCCTTAAAGTTTGTCACTTTTACTTTTTATGCTTCAACTCAATCACCTTAATTTTTCTGGTTTAAGTCTATCACCTTTGTCTTAGCCACCATCCCTTGCTCTGATCATCCAAGCTTCAACACTCAGAGAGAACTTTCAACTTACTGATAGAAAATAATCATCCACCCCACTCATCCTATATCTCAATTCCTCCAGTCTACCCATCATTGCCATCAACCAAAAATGAATAGTAATAAAAAAAATGACAACTGGAATGGAAAACAATGGACAAGAACAAACAGTGTCACTACCACCAGAAACAAAGCAAGCCTGAACCTACTCCTCACAATCCAAGCCATTGTGGGCTTCAATGAAAAATATACAGAATGCTGAAACGATCTATCCTTTCATAAGATGTCCAAAAGAACAAAATTCATCAAATGGCCCATCGTTACATAACTGCGAAAAAACCTCTGCTCTCTCCTTAGATTCTAGCCTCTATATCAGCAATGGTTTGATCCAGGTTAGGTGAAATATAAAGTTTCAACCCCAACAAAGCCCTTTTCAACATCGTACTACCTTAATTTCTTCAAGACAAAAACTGAGGTGAAGAGATTGAATTGTGGGCAATGACACCCAACAGCCATAAACAACTCTATGACATCAGCTCTAAGCCCAAAGAAAGTCATCAAGAAAAGGATTTGTTTGAAATGCAACACTTCAAATGTTTCGTATCTTGGATAGCTAATAAAGGTGCAGTCCTATAGATCACAACAAATAAAGGATTAATTCACAGCAGCATAACATTAAGCATTGTCAACTGAAACAAGGACATGCTACCATGAAAATATAAATAACTCAAGAACCATCTCCAAAATGTAGCAATGCAGAGAGGAAAAATAACCAACCTGAATTCCTCACTCAACATTTTTGTGATTCTGAATACAAAGAAGATTTACTTCAGCAATATCTGCTTTGTTGGATTTTGCTGAAACATATTTGCTTATGCTTCTGAGACTCAATTGAAATATCCAAAATATGCATTAATGGACTTTTATTTGTTCACAGCTTAATCAACTACATGAGTTCCTCTCAAGTATCTCTATCAATCATTCAATCCTGAAAAAAGTGGTTAAATAATCATTGTCTTGTCCACTCCCACAAGTTAAATTACTGTCATATATATAAACCCAACAAAAAAGAAATCCCATTAAAAGATGACCACAAGACTTTTGGAATCTGATGCTTAGAGAGGAAGCTAAGTCCCAAATAATAGTAACATAGAAACAAGGACTTAAAAGCTGACCACTTAGTGAGTGTGACTAAGGTAGATCTATCCAACTCTTCTCTGCCACCTTATTCTCAATCACAACAATTTTACATTCAATATGAAAACAGTTTCCATCTATAAAGGTGCTGTACTCAAACTCTGAAGGTAGGACTCCGTTCAGGTTTAAAACAATTGTCATCCACTGAACATAGCCTAAAAATATATTGCAATATAAAATATGCAAGAACTACAAAACATCTGCTTTTTTGTCGTATAATATAGCCATCACAAAAGCCTAGATAAAACCACAAGAAATTAACCTAAACTTATTTGGTAACAAATAAAAACGAAAGTTACCAAAAAAATACTCTAAAACTTTCCAAAAAACAAGAACATACGTAAAAATCAAATTAAACAATTCTTAACATAACTTAAACACTACTACGTTTTCTCATGGGACAATTAATTAAGTGTCTCACTTGACTGGCGAACAGATCCATTTCTATCATGTAACTATCTGTAAGGATTAGTTTTAGGCTGATGGTTGACTGAGTTGTATATATCACCAACAATACTATAAATCAAGCTCCAAATATATCTTATACCACATATCATGTCATCCGGGTTAATGCTAGCTACAGCTTCTTGCAAGCTCATACATAATGTATTCTCTTTCTCCTATATTACCATAAATCCTGATTTCAACATTCTTCTTACAGCTACACTCATATTAGCATGATAATTCTAGAAAACCCCAGCTATCTTATATCTTTAATAACTAATAATCATGGGAGGCAACACAATTGTATTACTATGAATAAATGCTAAAATTTAATTATCATAATAGGGATGCAGGATATATGATTCAACGAAAAGCAACATGGTTCCACAACATCACCACGGTATATATTACATGTATGCTCATCTAGAGACCCCTAGGTTACTTGTCCTTCCAAACATAATATAACATGATTTACAGAGAAGCATACGCAAGTGAATATATAACATAACAAATTTTAGATTAAAGCTTCATGTGTCTTCACATACATTGATGTCTCCGGGCACCGCTCCAAAACCAAGTGTCGTTTATCTCCTTCACCAACAGATTCATGAGCAAATCTAGAGTGATCAAACAATCATCACATCAACAAAAGAAGGAACAAATTGACAGGAAATGTATCATATTAACTGAAAACAAAATGATAAAATACCCAAATATATCTGCCAAACGATGCAAGAGAAGACGGTTGTAGGGGTTCATTGGTTCCAACTCAAGAACCCCATCTGCACTGCAACCAACATTGTTATTAATAAAAATTTGTACAAGTTAATAACTTTAAAAGCAAAAACAACACAAACAAAAAGCTTCATTGAACATTTGAGCATATACCCATTATCATCTTGAAGAAAGTTAACCAGAGCCTCCTCCATTGAAAGTACAAGATGCTTGCTTGGAAGATTGTCCTTCACCAGGAAAGCCAACTCCTCCACCTACAAATAAAAATTAACAACAAATCAAAAAAACCAAAGCACTAGAAACAGCTTCAATTCACCAAAAAGAAAACTACAATATCTAACTCAAATAATGATAACTCCAACTTACCCAAAAAAAATAAAAATAAATAAAAAAACCCCACTCATAAATTAACAACAGAAATCAGCAGCACCCCAGAATTGTGATAAAATAAATATTAACTGAAAAGCAGACAAGTAATGAAAACTCACCATAGCGAACTGGGTCAAGCTCATTTTTTTTTTTTGGGTAATAGTAATAGTTATAGTAAAACAAAGACCAT
Source organism: Xanthoceras sorbifolium (assembly GCA_003430845.1). Classification (NCBI taxonomy): domain Eukaryota; kingdom Viridiplantae; phylum Streptophyta; class Magnoliopsida; order Sapindales; family Sapindaceae; genus Xanthoceras; species Xanthoceras sorbifolium. The sequence continues at coordinate 3,924,472 of CM010619.1, read as the reverse complement.
AAATTTCAGCAGAGAGTAAGCAAGAGAGAGAGAGAGAGAGAGAGAGAATATGTGATATCTGTTTTGGTGGGTGCGTGTTTGTTTTTATCAAATATTGAATAAAGAAGAAGGAGAAGAAAAGGATAATTTCACCGGGGAAGAGTGCGTCGACAAGTCACCAACCAATGGCAATGCCCGCCCATTCGCTTCTCAATGTTTTTTTTTAACTTATTTAATTTTTTAATTAAAAAGAAAATTTATAGGAATAATTGTAAATATACCGCATTTAAGTCTAATTATATACATATAGATATTTTATTAACATTAATACAAATATTCTCAACTGTTAGTGATCAACAGTTAAAAGTAAGTGTTGGCTCTCTTGTTCATGTAAAATGTCCGATATTCCCCTCACATATATATTTTTTATTTTTAGTTATTTAATAAAAAATAATTAAAAAAATTAATTTTTCTTTAATTAAATTTATTTATTTTAAATAATAAAGTTGACTATTTGATGGATAATTGTTAAAGGTTTTATTTATTTATTTAAGTAATGAAGCTGAAGTTGAGTATTCAGTGGATGATAAAGATGAAGATGAAGTTTTTTATCTCTTGATTTAATGAATTTTGGGCTTGATGATATTTTTTATTTTTAAATAATAAATAATTTTTATTTTGATAATGAAGATTATAAACCTAATATGGAGATGATTTAATTTTTTTTATTAATATTTATTTTATTTTAATTAATTTAAATTTTAAAAGACCATTTTACCTTTTAACCGTTATTCTTTAACCGTTAACCACTAACACTAAGGAATATTTGCGTCAATTTTAATAAAAAGTCTATATACATACAATTAGGTCTAACTAGAGAGTGTTCATACAATTACCATAAATTTATATGGGTCTTGCTACCATAAAACCAATTTGCAGCACAAGCCATTTAGTACTCTAGCAAAACGATGGTTGAATTTTATAACTTTAAACTTTGTTATAAAATTAATTATAAATCTAAATTAACTTCCCAACCTTAAGCACACACATTACGAAAGTAAATTTATTCGTTAGAACTTACCGAGTAATAGATTTAAAATGTCAAAACGAAACTGAAATAATCAAATGTCTTAAAAAGAAATATATACAAGCGCCTTTTCTTCAAAGTAGAAACCTTCCTTACATGAAAAAAAATATAATTATCTAAATACAGTCAATTAACTTTATCACATATGCACTAATAGTAAAATGGTCAAAATAATTTTTTCTTTTACTTATATAATAGAAATTCGAGTCTCACGTTTACCTATTAAATCACAAAATATGAAAGATCCTTCTGAGTCAACTTTATATAGTTTGATCTCACCAGATCAATGGACGATTGGACGACGAATAGAAGGAACCGAAGAGAGCAAGATGGTAGCATTTGAAATTATATTAGTATGTGATAGATATAAGATATTACGTGCTGAAGAATAAAACCCCAATTAATATTTTGATTTTGATTGGTTGTTGAATTCAAAGGTCAAAATATTTTTTCATGGAGTTTACTTTTCTTAGGCAAACTTCATTTCATCCCTCTAGGTTTTTAAATTATCAGTTTTTTTATTTTAATTTTCTTTATTAGTAACTATAGTCCCTAAATTTTTATAAATACATCAATACGGTTTCTCTAACCGATTTTTTAATGATCAAAGGTTATAAAAAATGTAAATTGACAATTTTATCCTTTAACCTTTTAAAATTTTACAATTTAACCTTCACTTGTAATCCAATCAAAATCTAACACCTCATTATTGTTGTATTTTAATTATTGGCATTAGGGCGGAGTTATGGGCAAGTAATTTTATTGCAATTGGAGTTAGGAATTCCTAAACCTGCCTCAAACCCGCTCCATTGACATCCCTAGATGACAATCTCTCTCTTTTAATGATGACAAGTCATGGATTGCCTTACAAAAATAAGTGAGGCAGTTGTAAAGCATATATAAATACCAACGAAGACTCAAAATATGTGAATACAAGCTTCACATCAAACTCATACTTACAATAAAATAAAAACATCACTTCCTCAATATGTGCATACAAGCTCCATATGGAATTATATAATATTTAAAAATAATTTTATTTTATATGAAATTAATTTAATCAATATGATTTTATTCAATCCCATTTCTATACTAAACAGGAGACAATACTATGTTTAATCCTATCCATAGTACACCAAACACATTACAGTACTAATTAGTCCAATCTAATCCAATCCAATCCTATTATATTCCATAAAAATAGCACAATTCAATCCCGCGTACCAGACGCATTCCAAGTGTAAGAGTTAAATGCTAAAAGAATACCATAATATGAAGGTATGTGGAACATTTTATCCCATTTTTCATTTTTGATCATTTTATTAACTTATTGATCCTCAAATTTGATCAAAAGTCTTCCCCGATCAAATTTATGCAAATGAAAATGATTAAACAATATCATTTCACATAAATTATATCAAATGCAATCATGTGAACATGATTTTCCATCCAAAATCAAGGTAAATCCCAAATATAACATTCATGACTGTACAGTTGAATACATAAAAACATTTTTCACAATCATCATATCATGAAACAAATTAAGAATATTTTTGCTCAAACTAAAAGTTGAGTAGAATCTAACTAAAAGTAGATGAAAATCACATCCTTTGTATTTCTTGAGTTGGAGTCCAAGAAAGAAATTAAAGTTCTCCAATCATCCTCATTTCAAATTCATGACTACTTATGCATTTTGAAACTCATTCACACAAAGACTAATTAATAACACAAAATATAATATCATCTAACATATAATTTCACAAGATCTTGTCAATACCTTTAGTCTCGGTAAATAGTGTGATATCATCTTGCATCTACTAAAATCATTTTGAATGAGAAATACTGGAACATACTCAAGCTATCATACCAAGCTATATACAAATGCGTTTGTTTCAAACCATACAAAGCTTATTTGAGTTTAAATATATTGTTTGGAAAGTCTAGATTTTGAAAATTGGGAGATTGTTCAACATACACCTTTCTGATATTGATCCATTTAAAAAATACGTTTTTAACATCCATTTGATACAAAGTATAAATTTTATGAGTTGCATGTGCAAGTAACATGCAAATGGATTATAATCTAGCAACCAAGTGCAAAGGTTTTCTCATAATTTATTTATTCGTCTTGGTTGTGGAATCAATTGTTATTTCGATATTGATTTCGTTTCTTCCAATTTTAGTTTTTTCCACCATCTTGGTTACGGGTGAGCAAAAAACCTGACCTAGAATATGTAGGGAAATCTCTTCCCCATGCGCTGAGCTTGTAGTAGTTAATTTCGGTAGATTTTGACAGACCAACAGTCCGCTCACTTAGGGACGCAAGTATCCCATGAAAGAGTAGTTGATCATGGCATAGCCAAAATGTGCTATCTGAGTTAGGACACTTGTTCCCTTGAACTTCGATCTGTTCAGGAAAGCAACACTTATGGCCTGTTTGTTGAGTAGAATTGGACTATTACCAGTCAAATCCCATGATTGGTAGCTACATGGATATTTCCATGCAGTTGCTGAGATAGGACAAATTGTCCCAAGCTGTTTTAATTTTTTTTAGGGCAAATTGCATTAAACGACCCTCACATTTGGTGAAATTACAACCATATCGCACTTTTTCTTAAATGACAATGAAGTACCCTTGACCATACCTTTGACTGTTAAACTTAACTGTGATCAGTTTAACATAAAGACATATTGGTCTTTTAACCCTCATCTAACCAAAAAAAAAAAAAAACTTTAACTTTGCATCTGAAATACTCTTAATACCCTTACCCATCCCATCAATCACCATTACAGTAGTGGCTCACACCTCCCCATACCATTTGCCGTTCTTTCCCCTTCACTATTACAGCAGCTGCTCACACCTCCCCATACCATTCGCGCCACTTTGTCTCTCAACTCTATCTCTCTCTTAACTTTATCTTTTTCTCTCAGATTTCTTAGGGTTGTTTGATTTCGTACACGATTTCGCTCCATAAACTTCAGGCGGTGTTGCATGTTCTGGAACACTCAGTGGCCTCAAAAGGTATGTAATTTGCTTGTTTTGAACTTATACTTAAGACTACATTTTTTAAGCCTTACCTATCTGTGTGTTTGAGTGTTTTTGCTGAGGATTCTATGGGTTTGGTTAGGGCTTCGAAGGTATTGTAAGATTTGTTTGTTAATTTTCTGTGTTGTTTAGGTTATTTTAGCCCTCCTTTTCACCCAAAAGAAACGATTGTTTTCATATTAAAAACATAAATGATATAGGGTTCGTGGGTAAAAAAATTAAGTTCCTTAGCCCGTGAAATTTGGGGATTTTGTTTAACATTTTTGGAACGAGCAGAAATTTTTGAATTTTTTTATCTTTTGTCTATCCCTTTTTGTTTACAAACAGATAAAAAATGATGTTAAATGGCGTAGTGGTAATAGCTCGAGGCCATCCTGGTCTTCCTCTAGGAACGCACCTCGTTGATCTAAACTTTAATCACGTTGATTCTGGCAAATACTTCAATATGTTTGAAATTTTTTGGGACTTAATGGAGTTGTTTGCTATTTGTTTTTCAATTTTAATTTTTTTATATGGCCAGCCTGAAATATGTTTATTGTAGACTCGAGTACTCAAGACTTGGTAGACGTTGTTCTTCTTCCTTGTCCCTTCTTTCATTTTCGTTTTAGATAATGTAAGGGTGGTTTGTGGAAATTTCGAAGTGCCGTGCGTTGTGTTGCTATTATTTGAAGTTTGGGTGAAGTTTGGTTGGAATCGAGATTTATAGAAGTGTTTGAACTTGAATTGATTATTGGCTGTTTGTTGTTCTTCGATTTTGTTGATTGTTTTTTGTTTGATTTTTTTGTTTTAGGTGTTGAAATTATTTTGTGTGACTTTGTTTGTTTTAAGATTGCTTATTTTTTGTCTTAGAAAATTTAGATTTTTTATTGTTGGTTTTTGATTCTCTGTTTTTTGTTTATCGTTGTTTAATTGACGTATATCAGCTGGAAACTTAGACTTTCCTTACACGCATTAAGCGTTTGAAAAACTTAGGTATAACAACGCCAAGTACGTCTAGGATCCGTGTTTTGTTTACTGCAGGGGATGATAATTTTGACAAGAAATTTCTACAGGATTCAAGTTGCATATGTTCTATATCTATTAAGTTTTTTGTACACACCAAAGTGAATTATGAGTTAATTTTTGCATTTGTAATTGTAGTTTATGATGTGAGTACAACCCAGATTAGCAGATTCAGTGACTGACCACATTTATCTTCCTAAATGTTTGATCGAGAACACTTTTTTTTGTTTGTCCCTTAGATTAGTGGGTGGTTTCAGAAAATGATGTTAATCTTCTGTAAACATATAAAGTTGTTTTTACAATTGTCTGCTCTTTTTTATTTTTGGTGGTTTCAGAAATCTAGATATAGAGGACCAACACTGTGAAATCTAATTTTTATCGCATCTGTACAATATATTCATGAGTAAGATTTGACGAGTTTAAAGTTTTGTATCAATATAGTGGCCGTTAGAGGGGTTGCCCATACGGTCGACATGGTCGAAGACTAGTGGGTAGTGTCTTTGATTAAGTTGAGTCGTGCGATCTTCATACTTGCTACATACTTATGTTTTCCTTTTCTTATGACAGGGGGGAATATTGGTCGAACTCAAGCTATCGAAGGTCTAACAAGTGTGAGGCGTACAAACAAAATCTTGTTGTACGACAAGAAGGACAAGAGTTGGAAAAACATTCTGGTCGAGAAGAAGCTATGTCTCAGTCGACTGTGGGCTTTCTCTGAAATCAATGAGTCAGGTAAACCCTATCCACTGTTAAAGAATGCAATGGAATTTTTTAGGGTGAGAAAAAGTGTCAAGCTCATCTTTAGGACGTCTGACTTTATCACCCCTGTAACTGATGCCGAACACGACTTCACATTTCATTTTCAGGATGAGATTTATCAACTTGGCACTCATTCAGACTTCGTGATTGATCAACCAAAATTGTACACTATAAGTGCTCTTTTTGCTGATGTGTATCTGCTCACTTGTTCCAAACTTCCAAATCCATATGAGAACTTTAAAACTGAGATTAAGTTACCATGGTCTTCAGAGTACAAATTGGTTGAAGATGACAGCGATCTACAACAGATTTTAAGCAGATTCATTGAAATGGATATTAGGTATGTAAGGGTAGATATTGAACTGTTACCTTTGGACACATTACCACCACTAGACTCCTTTAATGAACAGTGTTCATATCCTGAAGAAACTTGCACACCCGAACCTGTGTTTGTTTATATATCCACCGATGAAGATCATGAGTACCCTGAAGATGATGTGGTAGATTCAGAAACAGATATTGTGGTAGATTCAGAATATTCATCATAATCCAACTACAATCCTGACAACTGTGAGGTTGTACAAGAGGATGATATAGCTGGTTCTGATTCTGAGACTGTTCTTGCAGCAACTGTTGATGGTGAAGACTGCAATGAAGATAAAAGCGAGGATGATTCAAATGATGAACAACTGTCTAATGCCACTTCTTTTAATTGGGATAATGACTTCATGTTGCACGATTCCGACAACGATGATACCGCTGGTCAAACAAGTGAAGCAGCAAAACGAGGCAAGGAAAAGCCCTAAAATAAGGATGACAGTAGGACGGTAAAGCTAGAAGTTGCGTCCAAGATGAGTTTTAATTGAAGAGAATCAAGAATTGTAGCTAGAGATAGACAGCTACTTGTGCAGTCAAAGGTTGTTCTTGGCTTATACATGCAAGTCATGTAACCTACAAGAAGACATTCATGATCAAGACTCTAAATGATAATTGCTGCCAGAAAGTATACAAAAATCAAGAAGCAACAACAGCATGGTTGGCAGTGAGGGTCAAGCATATGATTAAAGACACCTCTGAAGTGAAAATCAATTTTCTTAGAAAGGAAATTCATCGAATATAAGGGCTGGTTGTCCATTCATACACACTGTACAGAACAAAGAACAGGATTATCAACAAGATTGACAAAGAGTACACCGAATCTTACTCGAAACTGCATAGTTATGGTTTTATTGTTCGTGCATGAAATCCTAGTTTTAAAGTCACTTTGAGGACAATCACTCCTACACTCGATGGTCCTAGCATTTTTCAGCAGTTCTTTATGAGTTTCGAGGCACAGAAATCAGGGTTTTGTGGGGCTGCAGGCAATTCTTAGGGTTAGATGGCTGCCATCTCAAGAAAAATTACATTGTTGTGCTGCTTTCAGCTATAGGCATCGGTACTAATAATGGAGTGTACCCCGTGGCATTAGCTGTCAGTGAAGGGGAGTTAAGAGAGAATTGGTACTGGTTCTTGGAGCAGTTGTATGACCATATGGGCACCGAAAGTGTAGAAAAGTAACTTTCATGACCGATCGACAGAAAGGAGTAATTGCTATCTTGGAGACACATTAGCCAAACTTATCGTGTAGGTACTATGTTAGACACATAATTGAGAAGTTGTACTTATGGCATGCAGCAAATTGCATTAACCTAGGGGATTTTTACATAGAAATTGAGAAGTTGCGAGCTGTGAGCCCAAATGCGTACAAGTACATGATGGATATCCCATAAAAATATTGGTGTATCCATGTTTTTGATAAGCATGTCAAGTCTCGACATACTACCAACAATGTCACTGAAGCATTCAACTCTTGGGTGGACAAGTATCGCAATTTACCGGCATTGTTGTTGCTCGAGAATATAAGACACGAAATTATGAAAATAATTAATACAAGGTTTAGAGCTGCACATATGTGGACATCTAATCTTACACCGATGGTGAACTCTAAGAGAGCTGAGAGGCTTGAGGAAGCAAGGTTTGTGGATGTTTGGTGTGCAAGCGAGCACGAGTTTGAGGTGAAGCATGAATATAAATTTTTCATGGTGAACTAGAAACACAGAGCTATGACTGTGGTATATGGGAAGTCACTGGAATTCCTTGCAAGCACGCATTGGCTGTCATAACAGCCAAGCGTGTGAATGTGGCAGATTTTGTAGACAAGTCATTAACTAAGGCAACCTATTTGAAGACTTATGAATATGTTACCCATCCAATACCAGACCAATCTCATTGGCCCATTGTTGGGGAGAGATCAGTTTTGCCCCTACCGGAAAAAAAAAGGCTACCTGGGTGCCAACAAAAAAAAGAAAGGAAAAGAGCAGCAGATGAACTAGCAAAAAAAAAAAAAATATAAGTATCACTGGATATTTAGGAAATGTGGGGAGGTCGGCCATAATATCCGAACTTGTTCAAATCCAACTGTAGGTGCACAGAGGCCCAATCAGAAGGTATGTTTAATTTTTTTTTTCTTTCCTTAATGCACAGTTATTTGTTGCCTTACTTTAGAGATCAGTTTTGATGTCTTACTACACAGTTCATATTTAATGACTTATTGCAAAGTTTATATTAACTTAAATCACTTTTTTTTTTCTTTAGTAATTAGAACACAAAAAGTGGAACAAAGAGAAGGAATTTTGAGATTGGCAGCACCTCAACCTCAGCAACTAGGAGAAAATTGAATGTATATACCTTGCAGCAGATTTATTTTTTACTTTATTTAACTTAAACATTGGGTTCCTATGTGTACTTTTTATATATGGAAGCTGCCTTATACATATGTTTTTATTGCAACTGGGCGATTCAGCTAATGGACCTGGGATTTAGAATGTATAATGATGTTCATTTTTCTATTTTACATACTAATGGGTTGTTTAATTCATTTTGGTTTAAACAATTTTATATTTCTTTATAACAACTACAACACTATGCAAGTTGGACAACCATCCTCATAAATCCATATTCAAGCTATACTAGAATCATCCTCGCAGCCCCTGACAGAGTGTAACATCCCGGATTTCGGGTAATGAATTTTTGATATATGTGAAATATGTGAAAATGAATTTTACTATTTGAGGGGGTGTAAATGTAATTAAATGTATGTTTATTTTATGATTTCCAGTGGACCGGATTGAATAGTGAAAAAAATAAAAAAAAATAAAAAAAAATTGGAAAACTGAACCAGAGAGCATCGCGACCTGGTCACCGCGACCACAGGTCGCGATGGCTCGCTCGCGGTGAAAAACGCAAAATCTGGCAGTGAGTACCGCGACCACAGGTCGCGATGGCTTGCTCGCGATGAAAATGGCAAAACCTGGCAGTGAGCATCGCGACCAGCCACCGCGACCACAGGTCGCGATGGACTGCTCGCGATGAAAGTGTCAAAAACGGGCAGAGAGCAGCGCGACCACTCGCGCGACCAAGGCGCGCTCGCGAGGAAGGCGGTGCGCGCATTCCAGTGAGCATCGCGACCTGGTGCCGCGACCACAGGTCGCGACGGCGGTCGCGATAGCGAAAAAAAAATATAAAAAAAAGAAGAAGTTTCTCGCAGAAGCGAGAAAACAGAACAGAAGAGAAAGAGAGAGAAAGAGCCGAGAAAAAGAGAGAAAAGAAGAAGAAGAGAGAAGAAGAAGAAAGAAAAGAAAAGAAAAAGAGGAAGAAGAGGAAGAAGGAGAAATGAAAAAGAGAAGGGAAAGAAATCGTGGAACCGCGGTTGGTCGAACGAAAAACGGTACCGAGGTAGGTGTACGTTTGTTTTCGAAATCGTTACGAAAAGTTTCTCGTTATTGTTTTCGTTTTCATTTTTGTTTCCGTTTCCGTTTTTGATTTCGTTTTCGATTATTCATATGAAAAGTGTTTATTTTATATGTAAAAATTGATGATTGGTAGATTTATGGTTAATTTCGAACCGCTTTTATGATAGATTATATTTCGAATGTATTTTCGAACATTTCGATTTCGTTAAAAATATTTGATTGAGATTTTCGTAAAACTATTGATTATGTTTCTTGATGAATACTATGTGATTTGGATGTATATTGAATAATTATTGTTATTGATTAACTATTGCGACATTTACTGTGAGTATAGTTTATCCGAAACGGCCCTAGGATACGTAAACATAGAAATGGATATAGGAGGTTGGTATACCAGCTGGGTTTTACTGAGCAGTACTGCGCCGTTATTATTGTGTGATTGTTGTTGCGGGGCAATCTCGGACAATCACACCGATTTTAGTGATAGTTGTTGCGGGGCAATCTCGGACGATCACAATGATACTAGCGATTGTTGTTGCGGGGCAATCTCGGACAATCGCGATGATATTAGTGATTGTTGTTGCGGGGCAATCTCGGACAATCACGTGATATCAGTGACTGTTGTTGCGGGGCAACCCCGGACGTCACATTGACCCATATTCCAGTCCTAGAATGTTTAGTATTCTAGTGGGCCAGAATTGATTGAAATTGAAAAGTGAACCGAATGATTTTATTGATAGCATTCATTATCGACTTCATTATTGAAATTAAAGTAATTGGAATTGTTTAATGCTTTGATTTTCGAAATTTAATTGTTTTGAAATGCAATAGAAATGGAATTGTTTTGAAATATTTATATTGTGATTTATTTAATTGAGTTTTTAGTTCACCCATTAAACTTTATGCTTAGCGCGTTAGTTTGTTTCTAACGCGTAGGTACCAGGAATCCAGAGGAGGCTAGAGACTGAAGGAAGAGCAAGTTGCAGACCGAGTCACAGAGATTGTACAGTTGGGTAGCTATATTTATGTTATGTGTATATATATTCTGAAAGCATGCATATACAGGGAATTTGTAAATACGTTTTGTAAAACGTTTCGTAATTAATTATTGTATGATTTCTGTCTTTTATTATTTAAATGTAAATAGTAAAGTCTGATTTGTTTTATTTTATAAATTGTGATGAAAGGTTTTGATAAGTCGCACTAAACGGCAGAGTGCGCAACTGTTTGAAATTCTATAGAAGTGTTGTTGGAAATTGTATTGGAATTGTTATGTGTAAAAACAGGTTTGGAAAGTCCGAAAAACAAACGGTACTCTGCCGAATTTTTGTAAAAAGTTTAATCATTTTTATGGGCTCACAATGATTTTAATACGTAAAATGAAGTTTTGAACAGTTTGAAAGTCCGTGTAGCGCTCCCCGGGTCGGTCCGGCCGGGTCGGGTCGGGGGGTGCTACACAGAGAATGCACCACTGTTTGACAGTCAACAACGAACTCATCACACTAGGAGCAGATCAAATCCAAGTATTATTCATAACATTTACATATTTACAATATAGTTAGGTTCAATTGTGTTTAGTTAATGTTTTGAATCGGGGGGTTTTTATTTTATTTTATTTTATTATATATAGGCACGGTGGCTGGATTGAACATGGACTGTAGTCCTATACTCTGAAGATGTTATTCTATGACAAACTTTAGTAATTATTATATTTATATTAGTTGTTATAAGTATGTATGTGCCTAAGTGTATTAGTCCTAGCTGTGACTATCTACTATGGTTGGATTGGTTTTTTGCTTTGTGGGATGGGTAGTTGGAAGTGGTTTGTAGCACCCCCCGACCCGACCCGATCCGGCCGGACCGACCCGGGGAGCGTTACACGCACTTTCCAAAACGTTCTTTTTATATTTCAAAATCAGTGTGAGCCCATAAAACAGATAGTTTTATACGTTTCAAAAATCATTGTCAGCCCATAAAAATAATTAAACTTTTTACGAAAATTCGGCAGAGTGCCGTTTGTTTTTCGGACTTTCCAAAACCTGCTTTTACACTAATCAAATCACATTACATTTTCACAAACACTTCTATAACAATTTCAATCAGTTGCGCACTCTGCCGTTTAGTGCGACTTTCACAGATAGTTTATAAAATAAAATAAATCGAACTTAAACATTTACAATCATTTTGATAATAAAATACAGAAGTCATAAACTAGTTAATTACAAAACATTTTACAAAACATATTTACAAATTCCCTGTATATGCATGCTTTCGGAATATATATACACATAACAAGAATATAGCTACCCAACTGTACAATCTCTGTGACTCGGTCTGCAACTTGCTCTTTCTTCAGTCTCTAACTTCGTCTGGATTCCTGGTACCTACGCGTTAGAAACAGACTAACACGCTAAGCATAAAGCTTAGTGGGTGTACTATAAACTCAATATGAAAATCATATATATATAACTTTTATTAATAAACAAATCACAATATATATATCAATTCAAATCATGTTCAAAACAATTAAATTTCAGAATCAAAGCATATAATAATTTTAAATACTTTAATTTCAATAATGAGGTCAATATAATTTCAATCAATAAAAGCATTCAATACACTTTTCAATTTCAATCAATTCTGGCCCGCTAGAATACTAAACATTCTAGGACTGGAATATGGGTCAACGTGACGTCCGGGGTTGCCCCGCAACAACAGTCACTGATATCAACGTGATTGTTCGAGATTGCCCCGCAACAACAATCACTAGTATCATTGTGATCGTCCGAGATTGCCCCGCAACAACGATCACTAAATCGGTGTGATTGTCCGAGATTGCCGCGCAACAACAATCACACAATAATAACGGCGCAGTACTGCTCAGTAAAACCCAGCTGGTATACCAACCTCCTATATCCATTTCTATGTCTAAGTATCCTAGGGCCGTTACAATAAATAAATTTTCAAGTAATCACAATATATTACAAATCATAAACAATAATCCTGTGAGCAGTATTTTTCACAAATCATAACAGTCAAAATATTCGAAATCGAAATTGAAATACGATTTATCACAAATCAGTCCAAAATCAACATTTAATCAACACATCTCAAATTTTTATACAATATTCTTCAAGAAAATAACAATAACCATATAAAAGTCTAAATCAACTGTTTAAAACAAATTCGAATTATTCGAAATGCAGTCAAGTGTATCAAGCATCAATTTCACATATTTTTGTATACACAAATCGAAAACAAAGATGTTCAACGGAATCGAAAACTACAATGAAATCGAAACGAAACGAAAACGAAACTAGAACGAAAACGTAAATGAAGTTCTTCTCAAAACGGTTTCGAAAACGAGAGTACACCTACTTGGAATCCGTGTTTTTCGTTCGACAAACCGCGGTTCCACGATTTCTTTCCCTTCTCCTTTCCTTTCCTTTTCTCTTCTCTTCTTCTTCTTCCTCTTTTTCTTTTCTTTTCTTTCTTCTTCTTCTCTCTTCTTCTTCTTCTTTTTCTTCTCTTTTCTCTCTTTTCTCTCTTTTTTCCTTTTTTTTTTCTCGGTTCTTTCTCTCTCTGTTCTCTTTTCTCGCTTTTGCGAGAAGCTTCTATATTTTTTTATATTTTTTTCGCTATCGCGACCGCCGTCGCGACCTGTGGTCGCGACACCAGGTCGCGATGCTCACTGGACCATTCGCACCGCCTTCGTCGCGAGCGCGCCTTCGTCGCGCGAGAGATCGCGATGCTCTCTGTCAATTTTGGCAATTTCATCGCGAGCAGTCCATCGCGACCTGTGGTCGCGGTGGCTGGTCGCGATACTCACTGCCTGATTTTGCCATTTTCATCGCGAGCGAGCTGTCGCGGTGACCAGGTCGCGATACTCACTGGTCCAGTTTTTCAATTTTCAATTTTTTTTATTTTTCACTATTCAATCTGGTCCGCTGGAAATCATAAAATAAACATACATTTAATTACATTTATACCCCCTCAAATAGTAAAAATTTATTTTCACATATGTCACATATATCAAAAATTCATTACCCGAAATCCGGGATGTTACATGGTTGGTATTTTGCTTATTGGACAATATTTACTTTTTTGGATATATTTGTTAGTGTCATGGTTAGTTGGTGCAATGTGGGAGTTAGAAGGAGTGGGTGTGTGTATACTACTCACATTGGCTTCCATGACATTTATTCATGATATTTTGCATATATTTTGCTCATAGATTCACAACACACCTTTTTTGGTCCATAATGGGTGGGTACAGAATGGGATGGGTATAAATATGTACATGTTTAACTTTAGAACAATAGAAGAGGAAGAAAAATAGAAGGAAGAGTTATTTCATATATATTGCTTGTCCTCAATCAAGTTACATTCAGCTATTTATAAGTTGATATTCAAATGAATTGTAACATCATTTACAGCAGTTAACAAAGCAAATAACAACTACCTAAATAATAGGGCATGATCACACATTCACTAGTGGGTGGCACCACCCACTACAGATAAGCCAACGAATGAACTCGTGGTTTCCCCATTAATATCAAACTACAACAATTAATTAACTAACAAGTAAAAAACTTTGATTAAGTCCTTCCTTCATGCACATATCATCATATTTTGAAATTTGTAAGACATCCCTCGTAACATATATGGTAGTATGTGTCAACTCAACTTGTTCTGCATAATCTTGTCCTTAAGGGAAAAAAAAATTAAGTTAGAAATTAGAGGTCTATCGGAACCTGATAAGATCAAACAGGGTCTCCCCACACTTTGTAATTTAATGGATAAAGGTGGGATTCTAACTCCTATACATAAGTGAATGAGAAAAGTATATTCAACCATTTTGATACTAGTAGATGTGCAATACGTATACATTTGTTGATCGAACAAAAATATACCTTTCATGGCTGTTAGAAACTCTTCCTTAGAAATGGAGGATTTCTGCAACTCCTTCCCAATGAATTTCTTCCAAACCTGAACAACTTATCTTTGATGTAAAATATTTTTGGGTGGCCTTATATAAAAAGACTTGTTGAGGATCTAAGGGTCATTTATAGCTTTAATGGTGTAAGTGGCTATGTCATCTTTATCCACGTAGATTGCTGTTAATTAATAATTAATTTCAACAAATTTAATTTACTAATTAATGATATTATATATAATATTAATACAAAGTGTAATTAATTAGAAGTGATAATAAAGGAATAATATTGGAAAATACAATACCTGGAGGGTTGCCATCCAAGGTAATACTGATACTCCAAACCCTCGCATAACTCACTCGTATCTATATCGGATATTCAGATACGCGAGGATACGCGTATCCAAATCAGTATACCCGTATCCATTGACTTTAGGGGGTTATTTGACTTTCAGATACGCGAAAGATACAGTAAGAATATGTTAGAATATGCTTGGGATACGTTTAACTTCAAGGGCTGTTTGAATTTTAAAGACTTTGTTTGAATACTTCAATCTTTCTAGGTTTTTTTTTTGTTCAAAATCATTTTTCCAGCCACTTTATCTGTTCTAAAAAGAAAAAAGAGAGAAGAAGAAAAAGGAGACGTAAAAATATGTTTTATGAGTTTTTATTTTTTTTGTTAAAATGATGTTTTATTAATTGACTGGTTTAATTATGAATGAAGTTATTTATGTTTTAAATATAAATATATATTATTTTAATTGCCGTATCCTGCTGTATTCGAATTCTAATTTTTGAAGATTTGTCGTATCCTTGTATCATGTCGTATCGTATCCCCGTACCCGTATTCGTATCCATGCAACATAGTTGCCATCTCCCAACAAGACAACATGATCCTTAGAAGGAAGAATTTGACTAGGTTGACAAAGACCACCAAGAATACAGTTAGGATATGTTAGGATACAGTCAGGATATGTTAGGATACGCTTGGGATACGTTTAACTTCAAGGGCTGTTTTAATTTTAAAGACTTTGTCTGAATACTTCAATCGTTCTAGGTTTTTTTTTCATTTAAAATCGTTTTTCCAACCACTTTACCTGTTCTGAAAAGAAAAAAAAAAAGAAGAAAAAAAGGGAATTAAGAATATGTTTTATGAGTTTTTATTTTTTTGTTAAAATAATATTTTATGAATTAACTGGTTTAATTATGAATGAAGTTATTTATGTTTTAAATATAAATATATATTATTTTAATTGTCGTATCCTGCTGTATCCAAATTCTAATTTTTAAATATTTGTCGTATCCTCGTATCGTGTCTTATCCCTGTACCCGTATCTGTATCCATGCAACATAGTTGCCATCTCCCAACAAGACAACATGATCCATAGAAGGAAGAATTTGACCAGGTTAACAAAGACCACCAAGAAAATAACCAGCAAAGCAATTTGCATATACATATTGCTTTTGCATTCTCCATTGTTGCTGGATCTGTCCCAAATTCTGACGGCAAAAATCTCTGTAATAAATAAGAAAACAACAAACGTGTCTTTTAGATTTCAGTCATAATAACGACCGTTTAGTTAGTTTTAACCGTTGCACGTACGCACTTTAACATTTCCAGCCTCTTTGATTGAGTCAAGCAGCTTAAGTTGAAGGAGAATTTGATGGCTTCTAATGTGAAAACCAGAGATTGCACACATAACAACGTTGACTAGTTTAACGGCATCCACAAGACTCTTGTGGTCGCCAAAAGAAGACGTTAAAAGATGAGCTTCTTGCTCCTTGAAAGACAATAGCATATGGACTTTGTTGATATTAGCACCGGTCGCTGGTCTTTGTGCTACATAAGTTTCCGAATATTTTTTTAATAACGAAAGATATCTACTCACACATGCTGATAAATGCATATAGCGGGACTTGAATCCTCACCACTAAGATGAAAGGGAGGTGTACTAATCACTTAAACTATGACATGATGTGCTAAATCTACCAAGACCTACCGAGATCAACTATTAAACGCGTGCTCGGACATTTACTTCCACAATAAGAGGAGAAAACTACCTACACATGCATGTAAATGTGTATGGTTGGACTTAAAACTCTCACTACTTATAGAGGTACACTAACCACTTGAGATATGGATAGATATTTCTACTAATAGAGGATAAATCTACCGAGATCTGCCGAGATCAATCACTAAATACGTGGCCGGTCCGGACATCTACTTTCGTAATAAAGGAAGAAAATCATCCATATATATTAGTAAATGTGTATGGCGAGACGTAAAACTTTACCATTAAGGTAGATAGAGATATGCTAATAACTTGAGATATAAGTGGATATATATGCGCATGGGTGTTAATGTGGGTTTTTTTTTTTATTATTAAATGGATTTTGTTTCACGTTGTATAGTTTAGCTTGGGAGGTAACCTAACTAGCTTGCAAATGAACAGCCTCCTTTTTCTTTGGGACGCCTGAGCTGCTTGACTTGAAAATTAATCTATTTTTTTTCCTTTTTAGCAACTTAAGGTCGTTCAACTACAAAAATTAATTTATTAAAAAATTAAAAAACCAATTAACAAGAGCTGTGATATATACGGACTCTAGCCGGCTCTACATGAATCACGCGTTTTAATCACTTTTGTTCCCTTTATTTACGTTATTATTGTTGTTGTTATTATCTTTCCTATTTAAATACTTTTCACATTAATTTTTATTTTTGAAAAAAAAAAATTAGAGCTGTTTTTTTATTTATTTTTAAATTTGACACCTTTATCGGTCAGAGAAATATCAGAACTAACCGAATTAAATCATATAAGTACGACTCGGATAATTATTTCTACCAACGGGAGACGAGAACTACCGGGACCAATAGCGCGAATAACTACTCCCAACAATGGGAGGAGTCTACTTCCAACACGGGGGGAGGTTTACCTATATAATTATATTTTTATAGACAATGATGAAAATATATATTTACATGTCTACACAACGATAGGAAATCAATTATAAATGTTTTTGGTTAACATATTAAATTAATAATACTAAACATTAGCTCATTTTTAATTTGTTCATCACATTTTTTACCAAAATATATATATATATATATATATATATATATATATATATATATATATATATAATGTGAACACTTTTTATATTACGAACATTAAGTTTAATGTCGGTGGGAAAAAATGTGTAGAAAAATATTTCTTTTTGGTAAAAAAATTTGCTGAAAAGAATTAAAAATGAGTTTCTGTTGATGTGGAATAATTTTTAAATATGCTGACGACAATCTTAAAAATTAATTGGTTTTTTAATATTTAATTTTTTTTAAACAATTTTAACTTTCAAAAAAATAAAACAATTTGCAGTAAAAAGTATGTGAGGAGAAAACAATGATAATTTAAGACTAGAAGAGGATCATAATTTAAGAAATATAAGTTGTTCAACGTCTAATTACAATATTAGGTTATCTTCCATTATTTATATTGAGATTTGATCCCATTTTAATTTTTCAATATAAATAATGTGATATGGTATAATACGATTACGCATGATAAAATTGAGATTGGACTAAATTCAGTGTTGTCCTGAATTTGATAGCTGCATGAGATTACCCATACAGCTGCCAAGTGGGAAGCGAGATAATTTGTCCCGCCTCCAAGCTTGTCCCAAGCTGTACATCTTTTTCTTTTCTTTTAAATTATTATTAAAATATATAAATTTAATTTAAATAATTTAACTTTTACTATTTTTTTTTATCCAATCTCATACTATATCAAATAAGAGATAATAATATTTTTAATCCAATCCGTACTGTGCTAAACACATGACAGTACTAATTAGTCAAATCCAATAAAATTTAATTCAATCCAATCCAATATAATCCCACAAAATAGTTAAATTCAATCTCACGCACCAAACGTACCCTTAGATATAGGGATGGCCATTGGAATCGAACCGGCGGTTTTGGTTCCGGAACCGCCGGTTTTGGTTCCGGAACCGCCGGTTTCGGTCCCTTTTTTTCTCCAATCGAAACCGGGACCGGGGAGGTCCCGGTCCCGGTTTCGGTTGGGACTAGGGGGGGGGGGTGGAACTGATGATTTCTGTTCCTCCCCGGGTTTTTTGGAACCGGCGGTTTAACAGCCGGTTCCAAACCGGCCGGAACCGAAAAAATAAAAAAAATTAAAAATTAAAAATAAATTAATAAAAAAATTAAACATATAAATAACGATAATAATATATATAAATAAAGTGGGTACTGGATTGCAATAAAATAACGATAAAATTGAAATAAAATTATGATAATATCATAAAACTATAAAATTAAATAAATAAATAAAAAATTAGGGCATGCACTTAATTTTACCTCAATTAAGCTGCCTACGTATCCTCTAGGAGGAATCAAAGCCCACGTAGTTCTTTTACCTGTTATATTTCGGATGTGATCAATCGTCGCTTGTTCCTTCGGTTGCCGTGGTATCCTTATTGGTGTCGAAGAAGTCATTATCGTCGGACACCAGATCCAATTCCTGCTACCGGTATGAGACATTGGTCCAATCGTCAACACAAACCTGGATCTGTATTGAGTCAAGACTGAGCAATGCTCGTCTCTCGTCCAAAACATTGCCACCTGCACTAAATTCCTGTTCGACGGCGATGGTCGAGATAGGGGTTCCAAAAATTTGTTTGGCAATGATGGCCAAAATTGAAAAGTTAGTTTCGTGCTCCCTCCACCACTGTAGGACGTTAAAGTCTGGGGTGTCCAAAAACTCAAAGGAGATGTTTATGTAAACATCAACCTCTGAAACATAGATTGATGAAGACGAACTCCCCGATGTCCTTGCTTTTTTGGTAAACACGCTTGCCCCTAACTTCCTTAATGTGGAGGAAAAGCGCAAATGACTAGTACTACTGCTTCTGCTTAGTTCCGGTTGTTGAACAGTAATGTTCAGCGAGGGACCGTAAACAGAACGATATTCGTCATACAGTGAATAAAATAAATTCCTAACATTATTATATAAACCACTAATATCTATGTCCGTTATCCTTAGAGATTGGTAATAAAGTGTAAAAAATTCATGTAAACTATTTAATTTATTCCTATGGTCAAAAACTGATGCAACAGTATAAATTACAGGAATGTCCCTATAATAGTTTATCCATCTTTCTCGCATTGCATAGACACACGGAACTAATTTATTTATTTGTACACATTCATTAACTGCACCTACAATATTAAGGGCTTCAAATAAAAATAAATGTGAAGTTGGATAATATATACCGGATAAAGAATGTGTTGCATCATAAAAAACTAAGCATACAAATTTTTGTACAAACATCCCAATGATGTTCATATAAATTAATGGTATTAACATTATGCTGCATAAATTTAACTAATAATTCTCTATACTCGTAGCTTTCACAAAGCAACTTATATGTGGAGTTCCAACGAGTTGGAACATCACGGGAAAACCTAATTGGATGTTTCTCGTTAGCTTTACAATACCTAGCCCATTATTTCATAGTGCTATGATGTTTCCACAGATAGTATAGAGCATCCCTAATTGGTGTAATCCACTTATGTAGTGTTTGCAAGCCATGTTGTGCATATATATTTAAAAAATGGAAAACACATCTTTGATGAAAAAATCTGTAGCACCCCCCGACCCGATCCGGCCGGACCGACCCGGGGAGCGCTTCTCGGACTTTCACAACTCTTTTAAAACTTCAATTTTACATTTCAAAATCATTGTGAGCCCATAAAACAGTTTAGAAATCGTTTTCAAGTTAGCCCATAACACTAAATAAACTTTTTTTTTTTTTTTTTTTTTACGAAAATCCGGCAGAGTGCCGTTTGTTTTTCGGACTTCCCAAAACCTGTTTTACACAAATCAAATCACATTACATTTTCACAAACACTTCTATAACAATTTCAATCATTTGCGCACTCTGCCGTTTAGTGCGACTTATCAAAACAGTTTATAAAATAAAACAAAACAGACTTTAATGGTTACAAACATTTTTAATAATAAAAGACATAAATCATAAACTAATTAATTACAAAACATTTTACAAAACATATTCACAAATTCCCTGTATATGCATGCTTTCAGAATATATATACACATATCATAAATATAGCTACCCAACTGTATAAATCCTGTGACTCGGTCTGCAACTCTTTCTTCCTTCAGTCTTTATCTTCGTCCGGATTCCTGGTACCTTCGCGTTAGAAACAAAACTAACGCGCTAAGCATAAAGCTTAGTGGGTGTACTATAAACTCAATTAAATAAATCACAATATAAATATCTATTAAGAATAAATAAACCACAATATATATATTCCATTCCATTTCAAAACGATTAAATTTCAAAATTCAATTCATTAAACAATTTCAATCACTTTAATTTCAATAATGAGGTCAACAATGAATACTATCAATAAAATCATTCGGTTCACTTTTCAATTTCCACTCAATTCTGGCCCACTAGAATACTAAACATATACGGACTGGAATATGGGTCAAGCTCCCAACCCCCAGAACGAATTCTGAGGAGGTACGTGTCTCCCAACTCTAGGACCGTGGGTACGGAACCTAGAGAGGTACATAGCTCCCTATCCCAGGAACGAATCCTTGGGAAGGTACATTAACTCCCAACCCCCAGGACGAATCCTGAGGAGGTACGTATCTCCCAGCCTCTGGACGAATCCAAGAGGAGGTACATCAGTATCATCAATATCAATCAATCAGTATCGGCGCAGTACTGTTCAGTAAAACCCAGCTGGTATACCAACCTCCTATATCCATTTCTATGTCTACGTATCCTAGGGCCGTTACCATAAACAAATTTTCAAGTGATCACAATATAGTACAAATCATAACAATAGTCCTGTGAGCAGTATTTTTCACAAATCATAACAGTCGAAATATTCGAAAACGAAATTGAAATACGATCTATCACAAAATAGTCCAAAATCAACAATAATCATACAAAATATAAATCATATGTTATTAACGAAATCGACAAAATCGAAAGAAAATCAAGATGCGATCTAACATAAAAGTGTTCCAAGATCAACAATAGATGTAGCAAATACATATAAAATAAACACTTTACTTACGAAAAATCGAAAACGAAAACTTTGAACGAAATCGAAATCGGAAACGGAAACGAAAACGAAATTAATAACGAAAACAAACGTACACCAACCTCGGTACCGTTTTTCGTTCGAGAAATCGCGGTTCCACGATCTCTTTTTCCTTTTCCTTTCCACCTACACTTCCTTTTCTCTTCTCTCTCTTTCTTCTTCTTCTTCTTCCTTTTCTTTCTTCTTCTTCCTTTTTCTTTCTTCTCTTTCTTCTCCTTCTTTTTCTTTTCTTTTTTCTTCTTTCTCGCTGTTCTGTTTTTCTGTGTGTTTTCTCGCTTTCGCGAGAAGCTTCTCTTTTTTTTTTATATTTTTTTTCGCTACCGCGACCGCCGTCGCGACCTGTGGTCGCGATGCTCACTGGAGTGCGCGCACCGCCTTCCTCGCGAGCGCGCCTTGGTCGCGCGAGTGGTCGCGTTGCTCTCTGCCCGTTTTTGACACTTTCATCGCGAGCAGTCCATTGCGACCTGTGGTCGCGGTGGCTGGTCGCGATGCTCACTGCCAGGTTTTGCCATTTTCTTCGCGAGCAAGCCATCGCGACCTGTGGTCGCGGTGACTGGTCGCGGTACTCACTGCTAGATTTTGCGTTTTTCACCGCGAGCGAACCATCGCGACCTGTGGTCGCGGTGACCAGGTCGCGATGCTCTCTGGTTCAGTTTTTCCAATTACATTTACACCCCCTCAAATAATAAAAATTCATTTTCACATATTTCATATATATCAAAAATTCATTACCCGAAATCCGGGATGTTACAAAATCTGCCGCCAAAATAGGGTTGACACAATTGAATTAATTGTGGAATGGTGGTAGTATTATTTGCAGCATTATTAAAACCAATTGCAAACATTTTACTTTCAATACAATATTCTTCAAAAATAATTTTCATTAATTTATAAATATTGTCAGCAGTATGAGTGTGGTCAAAAACTCTAAATGCCAATATTCGTTTTTGCAAATCCCATGATTGATCAACGAAATGGCAAGTGAGTCCTAAGTATGAATGTTTTTGCCAATGATCACTCCAGATATCGGCATAAACAAACATACAACCCATATAATTTTGAAAATATTTTACTAAAACTTTTTTTTTCTTTTTTATAAATATCACATATAGTACGTTTTAATGTGGTCTTAGGTACTCTACATGCAGAGGGATTTAAAATACTATGACAATATTTTCAAAAACCAGTTTTTTCCCCAAAACTAAAGGGGAGATGTTCGGTCGCTACCATTTTTGCTAATTGGTCCCTATTATTTTGATCAGTATATTTAAATAAAGGATGGTTAGGGGATGTGTACCTTGCAATTTGGTGTTGTCCTCGCTTATGGTGAGCTTTGGTTGGATGCTTGCTGTTAATATGCTTCCAATACGTCCCGTACCCTCCGGATTTGTTCCATTTAAAATCTTTGAAACAATAGTTGCAAACCACTATAACTAACCCATCATTCTCCACCCTCTTCATATAAACTTTAAAAAGTTCAGATTTGTACTTTGACAAATCTGGCTGCGCCTGCGGCATTTGTACGGTTTCACTTGGGGTTGGGAGGGTTGGAGCAGAGGGACCACCGCCAGAAGAGGGATGAGAATAATGATGATTAAAATCAAGAGGATTTTCATTACTAAAAATTACCTCCTCATATTCTCTTTGTTGCAGGTATTCGGCAAAATTTCAATCGTTGTTGTATTCTGGGAAATGATGACTTTGTACTTCTTGAACATTTAAATCTGGTACCTGCTCATTGTGCTCAGCGTCTCTGTTGGAAACGGACCTTCTGAAATTGGAAACAGATTTTCGACCTCCGAAAATAAATGGTCTTGAGGATGATGCCATTATAAATTTATAAAATAAAGTGTTTAAACAAATAATGAAAACAATTGCAGTAGTGAAAAACAATAGCAAGATTAAGAGAATTAGAGAATTAGAGAAAGATTGAGAGAATGAGAGAATTTGTGTGAATGAATTGGAGAATTGATGGGGTTTATATAGTTTTTTGAATTGAAAAAAAATTAATATTTTTTAAAATTTAGGGGGTTAAATTGTAATATTTTAGGGGACCTTTTTTAATTTTCTAAGGAAGGAGCAGTTCAACTGCTCATTCTGAGTTATGACTGCTGCCAGCTGCCAGCAGGTGGCCGTTGGCCATACTGTGGCCAACGGCCAAAATTTTAAAAACTTTTACTTTTTTTTTTTTTTATCTGAGTTATGACTGCTGCGAGTAGGCATGGCCCCGGTTCGGTTCGAACCGAGCGGTTCGAACCGAACCGGCAGTTTTTAACCGGAACCGACGGTTCCGATTAAAAATCGGTTCCGGAACCGGGACCCAAGGTCCCGGTTCCGGTTAACTTAAATAATTGAACTAGAACCGTCGGTTCGGAATCGCCGGTTCAAGGAACCGCCCGGTTCCGGCGGTTCCGGTTCCTAACGGTTTTTTTTTTAATTTAAAAATATAAATTAAAAAATATATATTAAAATGTGTGTGTGGCCGTTGCCCAACGGCCACACACAGGAAGAATGTCAGGCTGCTGCCAAGTGGCAGCAGCCTGACACCTAAGGAGCCGTTGTCAACGGCTCCTTAGGTGCAAAATTACAATTTGTACCCTTGCAAAATTACATTTTAGGCCCCTAAATTTTAAAAAATATTATTTTTTTCCCAATCCAAAAAACTATATAAACCCTACTCATCTTCAATTCAATTCACACCATTTTCTCTCAATCTCATTCTCTCATTCTCTTAATATTTCTCTCATTCTCTCAATTTTTATTTAATTCTCTTAAAGTTTCATTGAGTTAATTCTCAATCTTGTTCTTGTTTTTCAATACTGTAATTTTTTTTGTTATTTATTTAAATTGTATTTTTTTACCATTATAAATTTATAATGGCATCACAATCAAGACCGTTTATTTCTGGAGGCCGACGATCCGTTTCCAGAAGGTCCATTTCCGGCAGAGACATTGAGCAGCTACCAGATTTAAATGCTGGAGAAGTGCAAAGTCGCCGTACCGCTGGCCTAGAAGCAAATTTCGATGAGTATCTACAACATAGACAATTTGAGGAGGTAATATTTGGTAATGATACTCCTCCTAATTTTACTCCTCAATATTTTCATCCTCATCTCTCTGGGTCTGGGGCCCCTGGTCCCTCTTGTGAAAACGCTCCCCCTCCACCCCCAAGTGAAACCGTACAAGGTCCATAGCCAGATTTGATAAAGTACAAATCTAAACTTTTTAAAGTTCATATGAGGAGGGTGGAAAAGGAATCGGGGGAAGTTGTGGTCACTTGCAACTATTGCAATAAAGAGTTTAAGTGGAACAAATCCGGAGGGTACGGGACGTACTGGAAGCACATCAACACCAAGCATCCAGTCGAAGCTGAGCATGAGCGTAGCCGAGGACAATACCAAATTTCCAGGTACACATCTCCTAACCATCCTTTATTTAAATATAGTAATGTAAATAATAGGGAACAACTAGCAAGAATGGTAGCGACTGAACATCTCCCTTTTAGTTTTGGCGAAAAAACTGGTTTTTTAAAATATTGTCATAATGCTTTAAATCCCGCTGCATGTAGAGTACCTAGGACCACATTAAAACGTACCATGTGTGACCTTTATAAAAAAGAAAAAAAAACATTAGTTAGATATTTTCAAAATTATATGGGTCGTGTGTCTGTTTGTGCCGATATCTGGAGCGATCATTGGCAAAAACATTCATACTTAGGACTTGCCATTTTGTTGATCAATCATGGGAATTGCAAAAACGAATTCTTGCATTTAGAGTTTTTGACGACACACATACTGCCGATAATATTTACAAATTAATGAAATTATTTTTGAAGAATATTGTATTGAAAGTAAAATTTTTGCAATTGGTTTTGATAACGCTGCAAACAACACTGCCGCCGTTCCACAATTAATTCAATTGTGTCAACCCTACTCTAGCGGCAGATTTTTTCATGAAAGATGTGTTTGCCATGTTTTAAATATATGTGTACAACATGGTTTGCAAACACTTCAAGAATGGATTACACCAATTAGGGATGCCCTATACTTTTTGTGGAAACATCCTAGCACTATGAAACAATGGGCTAGGTATTGTAAATCTAAAGGGAAACATCCAATTAGGTTTTCCCGTGATATTCCAACTCGTTGGAACTCCACATATAAATTACTTTGTGAAAGCTATGATTATAGAGAATTATTAGTTAGATTTATGCAGCATAATGTTAGTAGCGTTAATTTGTATGCTCATCATTGGGATGTTTGTATTAAAATTTGCATGCTTTTAAAAGTTTTTCATGATGCAACCACCTCTTTATCCTGTATATATTATCCAACTTCGTATTTATTTTTATGTGAAGCCATTGATATTGTAGATGCACTTAATGAATGTGTACAAGTAATAGAACTATCTGCATGTGTTGCTGCAATGAGAGATAGATGGTTAAATTATTATAGGGACATTCCTTCGATTTATACTGTTGCTTCAGTTTTTGACCCTAGGTGTAAATTTGATAGTTTATATGAATATTTAACACTTTATTATCAATCTCTAGGGCTACACAACGTAGATATTAGTGCTTTATATAATAATGTTAGACAATTATTTTATTCATTGTATGACGAATACCGTTCTGTCTACGGTCCCTCGCTGAACATAAATGTTCAGCAACCGACTGCAAGCGGAAGTAGTCATTCTCGTTCTCGCTTTCCCTCATTAAGGAAGTTAGGGTCAAGTGTGTTGTCCAAAAAATCAAGAGCACAGGGGAGTTCTTCGTCTTCATCAACCTATGTTTCAGAGGTTGATCTTTACGTAAACACCTCTTTTGAATTTTTGGACAGCGAAGACTTTAACATCCTACATTGGTGGAGGGAACACGAAACTAACTTTCCAATTTTGGCCCTCATTGCCAAGCAAATTTTTGGAACCTCTGTCTCGACTGTGGCAGTCGAACAGGAATTTAGTGCAGGTGGCAATGTTCTCGATGAGAGACGGGTATTGCTCAGTCCTGACTCAATACAGATTCAGGTCTGTGTTGACGACTGGACCAAGGCCTCCTACCGGCAGCAAGAATTGGATCTCGTATCCGACGACAATGACTTTTTCAACACCAACGATGATACAACGGCTACCGAAGGAACAAGCGACGATTGATCACCTCCGGAACATAACAGGTAAAAGAACTACGTGGGCTTTGATTCCTCCTAGAGGATACGTAGGCAGCTTAATTGAGGTAAAATTAAGTGCAAGCCCTAATTTCTTATTTATTTATTTTATTCTTTTCAATTTTATAGTTTTATCATTTATGATATTATTATTATCGTAATAAATTTTTTGTTGAAGTTGAACAAATGAAACATTTTATTTATACATTTAAATTTTTTTATTAATTAATTTATAAATTTTAATTTTATTTAATTTTAATTAATTAATTTTTATAATTTTTTTTATTTTTTTAGAACCGCCGGTTTGGAACCGGCGGTTGAACCGCCGGTTCCAAACCCAGTTTCGATCGGAACCGGAACCGGGACCTCCCCGGTCCCGGTTTCGGTTGTTTCAAATTTGGAACCGGAACCGCCGGTTCCAGAACCTTGGCCATCCCTAGCTGCCAGCTGGCAGCTGGCAGCAGGTGGCCGTTGGCCATACTGTGGCCAACGACCAAAATTTTAAAAACTTTTACTTTTTTTTAAAAAAAAAAAAAAAAAGAAAAACCGGGAACCTAACCAGAACCGTCGGTTCCTAACCGGCGGTTCTGATTTTGTTTTAAAGGCAACCGAAATTAGAATCGACTGTCCCGATTTCGGTGGCCGGTTTCGGTTCAAAACCGTCGGTTCGAACCGAACCGGGGCCATTCCTACTTAGATAATTTCGATGAGACTTTCTCACATAAACCTCTGTCGCAAGACACTCGCCTGCGTGGGCGTTGAATGTAACCAATGCATCAAAACTATAAGAACCATAAATTATAAATGAATGTGTCAGGTTTTGCTGTTGCATATGACTTCAATTCAGTTTCAGTATCAAAATTATAGGTATATGTATATTTAATTAAAATGTTGATACTGTCGCCTATAAAAATAATTTACACACGCATAGCTCAAATGGTTAGTGCATCTCCCTCCCACTTCAGTTGTGAAGGTTTAATTCTCACCATGCACATTTACCAGTATGTGGGTAGTTTTCTCCTCTTATTATGGAAGGGGAGTAGATGTTTCCCGTTATGAGAATAGATATTTGGGTCACGCGTTTAATGAATAATATCGGCAAGTCCTGTCAGTTATTAATATTATAATTGTACCCTCTTAAAAAAAATATATAATTTACACATGCATTATATAAGTACACACCTATTTAAAATTTAAAATTTAAATCATTATTATAAACACGTATTCTAATGGCAATATTACCCTTATTCAAATCCATTTACTTATTTTCATACAATTTATTTATAAATCATCTTAAATTATTAATACACCAAATTTAATCTTTCTATGAAAAATACGTAAACATCCTTTTTTTTAAAAGAAAGAGAGATATTAATTATGTAAAAAGCAGTTACAACATATAACATAATTAATTTCTTCCTTTTATTTAAAAATAATAATTAATTTCATTTTACGAATTTTTAAAGAGATTATTTATAAATAAAATAAAATATTCATCAACTATTAAAAAAATATGAAGGTAGACATTCGAGAATTGACTTATTATACTAATTAATAAGTCATCATTGGCACTAAAAACAAATAATATAATTATTTTATCTCAAAAAAAATTGTCACAATAAACATCAATTTATATCTCACTCTTTTTATTTTTGTTGAAAATTATACCTTACTTTTTATTTATTGATAGAATTCATAATAAGAAATTAAAGAAAGACACAAAAAAAAAAAAAAAAATCTAATTTAGTATATAAAGAAATACATACATTTTTATGATCAAAGTCCTTTAGATTTCTTTTCATGTATTTTATGGGAACATTTAATACTTGAAAATAGAATTATGTTATAGTTAGGGTTTATCTTAGGCTTTCTTTATTTTTATTTTTTTTAAAATAAAGGGTTTAATATAGTAATAGATAAGATGGGTGTAAATAATGTGTGTACATAATATTTGCGTTGAAATATTTTTTTAATTAAATTTTTTAATAAAATTGTAAAACCTAAATCTAGGTTTAGCAATGAAGAAATCAACACAAAGATGATATGGACAAACACAGAAATGAAGAAAAATGAAAAAACGAAACTGAGAAAATTCTGGAAAATGAGTAATAGTGAATGTGTTTCTTCATTGCTTAATATTATGATAACAATAGTATTTATACAAATTAAACCAACCGTTGATCTCAACAATAACAAGAGATCACAGCCCTCCAATCTAACATCTTAGCAATCTCTGTGAGTCATAAAAAAAGTATCTGATTGGCCAATAATAACAACAACAATATTAACAATAAACAGTTACAACCAAAAACACAAATACAACTACAATTAAAAACACAAACAGACCACTAAATCATTTCATCTTTACATACCCCCGCAAACTATACTGGGGAGAGGAAACCAAGTGTAGTTTGTCCCTAAGCAATAGAAATTGGCTAATTGGGAGTGCTTTAGTAAGGACATCAGCCTTTTGGGAATCGGTGGGCACATATTGCACCAAGAGCTGCCCTGCATGAATCTTTTCTCGAATGAAATGTATAGCTATCTCAATATGCTTAGTACGATTGTGAAAAACTGAATTTTGCACTAAGGAACCAGCCCCCAAATTATCACACCACAGAACTGGAACAACAGTAATAGAAACCCTAAGTTCTTGAAACAGTGACCGAAGCCACAACACTTCACTAGCAGCTTGAGAAAGGGCTCGATATTCAGCCTCAGTGCTAGATTTGGAGATTACTTTCTGCTTTCTTGAGTACCAATTGATCAAGTTGGGGCCAAGAAATACACAACACCCACTTGTGGAGCGTTGATCATCAACACATGAAGCCCAATCCGCATCAGCAAAGGCTTCTAGGTACAGGGAGGCAACAGGTCTGAAAATTAACCCCAGACCAGAAGTGCCTTTGAGATATCACAATATCCGCTTACATGCTTGCCAATGAGTGTCATTAGGAGAGGAAAGGAACTGACTTAGTCGGTTGACAGCAAAATTGATGTCCGGACGAGTGTATGTGAGATATTGCAATGCCCCAATCACACTTCGATATATTGTAGGCTGAGCAAGAGGAGAACCAATGGCAGCCGAGAGCTTGACACTATAGCATATGGGAATAGAGCATGGTTTGTCATTGAGCATGTTCGTTTTGGCAAGCAAATCATAGACATATTGGGTTTGGGTGACATATATACCATCCAAATTTCTAAAAGCCTCAAAACCAAGGAAATAATGAACTTGACCTAAGGTTTTTAAGGCAAATTTGGAGTTTAAGGAATGAATAGTATTCTGAATGAGAAATGGATCATTCCCGGTGATAAGTATATCATCAACATAGATGAGAACATATACAACCTTAACACCAATCTTCTTGATAAATAAGGATACATCCGAGATGGAATTCACAAACTCTCAATCAACTAAGGCACCTTTCAACTTATGAAACCAAGCTCGAGGGGCTTGTTTTAACCCATACAAAGCCTTATTGTGTCGACACACATGAGATGGATTGGAAGAACTAATGAACCCCGAAGGTTGCTCCATAAACACTAACTCCTCTAACTACCTATTTAGGAACGTATTGTTCATATCAACCTGCTGAATTTCCCAACCAAACGTGGTAGTCAAGGTAAAAATCACCCTAATGGTGGAAGGTTTAATAACAGGACTAAAAGTGTTTGAGAAATCAACCCCTTGGCAACCAGTCTAGCCTTATACTTCGAAATAGATCCATCAACATTGTACTTAATCCTAAAAACCCATCTGTGACCCACAATATTACAATTAGGAGGAGGAGGAACAAGGGTCCAAGTCTGATTTTTAATCAGGGTAGCGTACTCTTCATCCATTGCACGTTTCCATCTAGGATCAGCTAGAGCAGCTTTGACTGAGCGAGGTTCACAAATAAGAGAAGAGCAAGGAGACTCACAAAATGCAAAAAAAACTCTAGGCTTTAGGGAACCTGATTTGAAACGAGTGACCATAGAATGTGTAGGAAGCACACAGGGCTTGTAACATCCCGGATTTCGAATTATTAAATTTAAATATGTGGATATAAATTTTTGTGATTGGAAGAGGTGTAAATGTAATTAAAAGTATGTTTATTTTATGATTTTCAGGTGGACCAGATGGAACGGTCCAGAAATGATGTATGAAAAATTGAAAACCGAGGCAGTGAACATCGCGACCTGGTCACCGCGACCACAGATCGCGATGACCTGCTCGCGGTGAAAAATGTGATTTCTGGCAGTGAGCATCGCGACCACAGATCGCGATGAACTGCTCGCAATGAAAATGTCAAATTCTGGCAGTGAGCAACGCGACCACCAGCGCGACTATAGTACCGCGAGGTGTGCTCGCGATGAAGGCGGTGGAAACGCTTCAGTGAGTACCGCGACCTGGTGGCACGACCACATGTCGCGATGACCGAAAAATATAAAAAAAAAATTAGCTTCCGCGAGAAGTCACAAAATAGACAGAGGAGAGAAAAGAGAGGGTGAGGCCGAGAAAGAAAGAAAGAAGAAGAAGAAAAAAGAGAAAGAAGAAGAAAGAAGAAGAAAGAAAGAAGAGAAAGAAGAAAGAAGAAGAAGAGGAAGAAGAAGAAGGAGAGAAGAGGAAGGAAAGAGAAAAGGAAAGTGTAGGAGAAAGAGAAAAGGAAAGGAAAAGAAACCTAGAACCGCGATAGTCGAAAGAAAAACGGTATCCAGGTTGGTGTACCTTCGTTTTCGAAATCTTTACGAAAAGCATTAAGTGTTTTTAGTTTGAATATGAGATTTATTCGAAGATTTTCATTCTTATGTGTTGATTTTATTTTCGTTGAAGATTTTATTGTTGATCGTATTTTCATTACTTCGATTTCGTGGAAATTACTTGTTTTCGATTATTGTATAAATATTGTTGATTTTCCCATAAAAAATTTATGTTATTGAAATCGAATGTTTCCGTTGATTGTAAATATAGTGAATATTTGAAAACTAGTTTATCGAGACGGCCCTAGGATACTTAGACATAGAAATGGATATAGGAGGTTGGTATACCAGCTGGGTTCAGTGAGCAGTACTGCACCGATATTGATATGCTATTGATGATTATTATGTACCTCCTCATGGATTCGTCAAGGGGCAGGGAGACACGTACCTCCTCACGGATTCGTCCTGAGGTTGGGAGACACATACCTTCCTAAGGATTCGTTCCTGGGATAGGGAGTTATGTACCTCTCTAGGTTCCGTACCCTCGGTCCTAGAGTAGGGAGATACGTACCACTCTTAGGATTCGTCCTAGGGTGGGAGTTCGACCCATATTCCAGTCCTAGTATGTTGAGTATTCTAGCGGGCCAGATTTGAAGTGAATTGAAAAGTGAATTGAGTAACTTTATTCATTGATTTTACATGTTGATTTTATTCTTGAGGTTAATGTGATTATAATTGCTTTATGGTTTGATTTTGAAGTTAAATTGATTTGTAACTGATTAGAATTGAAACATATATATATATATTGTGATTTGTTTCTTATTAAAGGTTATTTATGATTTTTCATAATTGAGTTTAGTGTACACCCACTAAGCTATATGCTTAGCGCGTTAGTTTTGTTTCTAACGCGTAGGTACCAGGGATACTGAAGAGGCAAAAGACTGAAGAGGAGGTTTCTGCAGACAGAGGAGTAGAGTCACATTTTTGGGTAGATATTTAAGTTGATGTGTATTATGATTGATATGCATGCATATACAGAGAGTTTGTAATTATGTACTGTAATTAATTATTTTACGATTTCTGTCTTTTAATTTTTAAAATGTTTGTAAATATTGAATTCTGAATCGTTTTATTTGATAAACTGATGTTGGAAAGTCGCACTAAACGGCAGAGTACGCAATTGTTTGAAAATGATATTGAAGTGTTTTTGTGAATTGTTTGTGATTTGAATTTTCTTTGAAAACAGGTTTTGGGAAATCAGAAAAACAAACGAAACTCTGCCGAATTTTTGTAAAAAGTTTATTTTAATGGGCTCATTCGAAAATGGTTTGCAAAATTGATTCGATGGGCTCACTAAAAAAGTCTTTTTCAATTACAAATTGATATGATTTTTAAATGGTTTGAAATTATCAAATGAATTGAGAAAGTTTTAAAAATCCGAGTAGCGCTCCCTGGGTCGATCCAGTCGGGTCGGGTCAGGGGGTGTTACAGGGCTGAGGAGAACGAATTGCTTTAGGAGAAGGAAGAACAGCTGCAGGACTATGAACACTGCAGAATTATTGGGAATAGTTGCAGAATAATTGGGAGCAGTTGTATGATTATGGACAGTAGGCAAAACAGAAGAAATAGGAACAGATTTGGCAGCTGGAGAGAGAGGAAATTGAGACAAATATAGAAGAGAACATGACATACTGACAGGGGCAGGAATCACGGGAGATGTGGGAAAGAGTTGAAGATATGGAAAATCAAACTCATGAAATAAAACGTTTCTAGAAATATAAATCTTACCACTAGAACTCAAACATTTATAGCCCTTATGTTATGGACTATACCCTATAAAAATGCATTTTGATGTGTGATATCCAAATTTAGTTTTGGAGTAAGGACGAAGATATGGAAATCATGCACACCCAAAAACCTTAAAATAAGAATAATTGGGTGATTTAAGATAAAGACACTCAAAGGGGGATTTTCTATTCAAGATAGGACTGGGAAGATTGTTAATCAAGAGAGTGGCAACTAAAAAGGCTTCACACTAGAATTTTAAGGGAAAGGAGGCATGAGCAAGCAAAGTAAGACCAGTCTCAACAATATGACGGTGCTTACGCTTAGCCACACCGGTTTGTTGGTGAGTGTAGGGGCAAGAAAACCTATGCACTATACCCAAAGATTTAAGGTAGGAACCAAAAATCTGATATTCCTTTCCCATATCAGACTGAAAAGCTTTAATTTTGGTATTAAATTTTAACTCAACCTGTTTTTGAAAACTAATGAAAGCAGATAAGGCCTCGGATTTGAGAGTAAGGGGAAAAGTCCAAGAAAACATAGTATAGCTATCAATAAACACAATATAATATTTGTGACCATTGGTTGAGGCTATAGGAGAGGGGCCCCAAATATCTGAAAAAATTAATTCTAAGGGGACTGTGGTCTTACTAACAGAAGAAGAAAAAGGTAATTGGTGGAGCTTTCCATATTTACAAGATTCACACAACTCAACATCATTCATAGTGCAAGAAATGTGCATTTTATTTAATATTTGTTTCAATACTTGAGCATTATGGTGCTCAAGCTTAGAGTGCCACAACTTGGTAGTTTTATTAAAAAGCAATGAGACAACATTTACATCAAAGCTTTTACATGGTAAAACAACAGATTTACTACAGGAATTACTGGCATTGGAAGCATGCAAAGCAAGAGATTGACAAGCATTTTTAGAGACAACATCAGAAGAATTACAAACAAGATAGGAGTGGGAAGATTGAGATACAGGACCTGAAGCAAAATCAGCATGTTGGAAGGAACAACCACTCAGACAAAGCTGGTACAGGCCATCTCTAAGCACACCTTGGAGCAATATTTTCTTGGTAACCTTTTCCTTAATTAGACAACAATTATCAATAAACTCAGTAAAAACATTATTGTCAGCATTAAACCGTGATATACTAAACAAATTCTTAGCAATTTGAGGAACATGCAGAACTTGTGTCAATTGTAGCTTAACTCTAGGTGATGTGTGAGAGTAAACATTCATATTACCAACATGCTGAATATCTAACCGAGCACCACTACCAACAGCTAATTTCTCACCACCAAAATAAGTTTTGAAGTTTAGGAAATTACCTAAATTCGAAGTAATATGACTAGAGGCACCGGAGTCAGCATACCAAGAGGGGTCTACAACAGTTTTAGGGAAATCAATGTAAGCAGAGGTTTGATTGTAATGAGCCTGAAAATTACCTTGGCCATTCTGCATATTATAGTGACCACCGCCTTGGGCATCACCAAAGAAATTGCCCTGCTGATTACCCTGCTGAGTCTAAACCTGCATAGCCCCATGAATAGCTGAACTAGAATTGTAACCAGCATTGTTGTTGTTATTACTCGGAGGAGGAGTGCGATCGTATCGGCTATAACACTGCACCGCCATTTGACCAACACAAGAACAAATTTGACAAACAGGTTTATTGTTCCCATTCCAGCGACCTCTACGACCTCTCCTTCCTCTATTGCCTGAATTGCGACCACCACAGTTGTTACCACCTCTATTGTTGTTTCGATTACCAGAATTATTGTTATTGCCCGAGTGGTTAGATACAAAATTTGCAGAAGGGGAAATATCAATGTGAACAGCAGAATTGAGATGGTCAATTCTCTGTTCGTGAATCAGCAGTATATACTGAGCCTCAAGAAGTGTGATTGAGTGTTGTTGAGACACAAGCACAACCACAGGGTCGTATTCATGACCAAGGCCGTTGAGCACTTTGAGAAGCAAATCACGATAAAAGACAGCTTGACCTGCAGCTCTCAGACCATTACCAATACTCTTGCTTTAAGAAAGTAGTCACTAATTGAATTGGAACCTTTCTTCAAGCTCTGGAGTTGCTGTTTGAGCTGAAGAATCTTTGCCATAGATTGCTGAGAAAAGAGAGATTCTAGAGCTCTCTATGCTTCAAGAGCAGACAAGCATTCAGTGACCTGACCAATTAGGCTCTCACTGATTGTAGTCAGGGCCATCCAAGCAAAAATTGATCAAAACTCCTCCACTCCAAGAAATCAGGATTGATGATAAGTTCTTTGTCAACACCGTTTGCTGCAGTTGATTCGATGAACTTGTTAGGGCACAGACAAGCTCCAGTGATGAAATCCTTAAGCTCAATCGCGCGAATCGCAGGAAGAACCAAGGCTTTCCAGTAGATGTAGTTGTTGGAATTGAGCTTAATCGGAAGATTAAAGTTCATTGACTTGGCAATTAACGGAGGTTGCAACGAATTCAGCAATGACATCGGAGACGCCATGTTTTCAGTTCGAAGGACCGAGGAATTAGAATCAGTAGCCATAGACGTTAGTCAGAGAGGCTCTGATACCATGTAAAACCTAAATCTAGGTTTAGCAATGAAGAAATCAACACCAAGATGATCTGGACAAACACAGAAATGAAGAAAAATGAAAAAACGAAATTGAGAGAAAATTCTGGAAAATGAGTGACAGTGAATGTGTTTCTTCATTGCTTAATATTCTGATAACAACAGTATTTATACAAATTAAACCAACCGTTGATCTCAACAATAACAAGAGATCACAGCCCTCCAATCTAACATCTTAGCAATCTCTGTGAGTCCTAAAACAAGTATCCGATTGGCCAATAATAACAGCAACAATATTAACAATAATCAGTTACAACCAAAAATACAAATACAACTACAATTAAAAACACAAATAGACCACTAAATCATTTCATCTTTACAAAAATATTAATACGTAAGCCATATTTATGGGTGGTAATATATGTACCAATTTAATTATTCATATTTGTTAAGTTGCATATTTGGAGTTTGATGGTATTTTTATATTTTTATGAAAAATGGTATATATATTATGAACAACGTTATAATAAAAAAATTAACTTATTGAGTTGTGGTGTCCTATATTTATATATGCTCTTTTGTTACTTTATAATTCATCTCATTTTTTATTAACTTCACATGTGAATTCTTTAACGATATTTATTAATAATTAGAAATGTAAATTATAACGTTACTTGCCGTTTTAGGAGACTAGAACCATTAAGACTTTATGGAGGATTAATATGGACCCAATCGAGATTGTCCTTTTTTTTTCATAATTTGAGGAAAAAAATTTAATTAGTTGATATATTTTAATTTACTTGAAAATTGGATTTGATTCCCATTAAGTCAATAAACGTAGAATTTTTTGCAAGGGAGTAATGTTGAAGAGGTGGTTGCCGAAAGCGAGTGTTCCATTTAAAGTTTATTTGTTTTTTTAAACTGAATATGTCGAAATTTTTTTAGATTGAGCGGAAATTGAAATCTGAAGTCTGAAATCTGAATAATATATTTATTTTTTTTCCTTTTCAACTACCGAATAAAAGTGTTGATTTTTTTTTTAAAAATTGAAACATTTGGATAAATAGAAATTTAAAAATATATTAACATAAAAATGATAATTATGTAAGAAAATATTATAATTATAAGAGAAAATATTATAATTATGATTTAGTGATTAGGTGTTAACTAAAAAGTCATGATTTTTAACTTTTTATTTTAAGTTATTTTTTAACATTTTAAGTTGTTTGACTACTTAAATAAATAAACAAAAATAATTTAATATGTCAAATTCAGATTCATTAAATGTTAAATGAAAAAAATAAACGACCCCTAAATCAATAAACGATTTGATTTCCATTATGTCAATAAATATAAAATAATAATTTATTTTTTACACGGACACAATGTTGAAGAGGGGGTTGCTAAAAGGGAGTGTGGTCTCCACATATTCTAACACAAAAGGAGGGACGGTGATTTCCATTGGAGCTGACATTATGGGTCACAACTTAGGAATCCAAGAAAAATAAACAGATTCGGGATGGTAATTAGGTCAACCCGTATAACCAATTTATATAAATGGATCATGTCAGGTTTAGTTAAACAAGTTGCGGGTTAACTCGTATAAGTCGTTTAGGAAGAGAAAATTATAATTTTAAAATTCTTAGGGCTATTATTGTAATTTTATATAATAAAACATAAATAAATTATATTTTTTATAGTATATAAATAAATAAATTTATATAAATGGATGATCAACCCGTGTAACTTATTTAAATAAACAGGTCGTGTCGGATTAGACTTAAACAGGTTTGTCTTGTGTCGAATTGAATCCAACCCGACCCGTAAACCCGTTTTGCCAGCCCTAATACACCATTTGGATGAAATTTTTTTTGAGAGTGTAGGTTAATTTAGTTTTTAATCTAGAAGTCATTTTAGTCCGACCTTCCGATGAAGCTAGCACAGTTGGTGGAACCGTAGGAAGTTCAATTACATGGCGTGAGAGTTGTCTTAGCATGAGTATGAATAAAATATGCAAATAGAGTTGAAATATTATAATTTTGTAAATTCTTAAGTTTGGATTATTTGTGATTTTTGACTTATTGTATTGCGATTTGGTTATTTTAGTATATATATATATATATATATATATATATATATATATATATATATATATATTGTAACATCCCGGATTTCGGGTAATTAATGTTATATATGTGAAAATAAATTTTACTATTTGAGGGGGTAAAAATGTAATTAAATGTATGTTTATTTTTATGATATCCA
Source organism: Xanthoceras sorbifolium (assembly GCA_003430845.1). Lineage (NCBI taxonomy): Eukaryota > Viridiplantae > Streptophyta > Magnoliopsida > Sapindales > Sapindaceae > Xanthoceras > Xanthoceras sorbifolium. Next base: position 3,886,236 of record CM010619.1, on the reverse strand, counting down.
GCGGACCAGATTGAATGGTTGAAAATTAATGTATGAAAAATTGAAAACTGAACCAGAGAGCATCGCGACCTGGTCACCGCGACCACTGGTCGCGATGGCTAGCTCGCGGTGGAAAACGCGATTTCTGGCAGTGAGCATCGCGACCAGTCACCGCGACCACAGGTCGCGATGAACTGCTCGCGATGAAAACGTCGAATTCGGGCAGCGAGCAACGCGATCTCCAGCGCGACCAAGGTGCGCTCGCGATGAAGGCGGTGCGAATGCTCTAGTGAGCACCGCGACCTGGTGGAGCGACCACAGGTTGCGACGGCGGTCGCGGTAGTGAAAAAAATATAAAAAAAAGAGAAAATTCTCGCAGAAGCCAGAAAACAGCGAGAGAAGAGAGAGAGAGCGAGAAAGAAGGAAAAAGAGATCGAGAAAAGAAAAGAAAAAGAAGAAAAAGAAAAAGAGAGAAAGAAAAAGAAGAAGAGGAAGAAGAAGAGGAAGGAAAGAGAGAGAAAGAAAGTGTGGGTGAAAGAGAAAAGGGAAAGGGAAGGAAAACGAAATCGTAGAACCGCGACTTCTCGAACGAAAAAAAAAACGGTTCCCAGGTTGGTGTACGTTTGTTTTCGGAATCGTTACGAAAAGTCTTTCGTTATTGTTTTGTTTTCGTTTTCGTTTTCGTTTCCGTTTTCGTTTTTGATTTCGTTGGAAGATTTCGTTTTCGATTATTAGTATGAAAATTGTTTATTGTATATGAAAAATCGATGTTTGATGTCTTTATTGTTGATTTTGGACTGATTTTGTGATAGATTGTATTTCGATTTCGTTTTCGAATATTTCGATTTCGTTAAAAATAATTGATTTAGATTTTCGTAAAATTTTTGAGTATGATTCTTGAAGAATACTACGTGACTTATATGTTTATTGAGTAATTATCGGTTATTGATTAACTATTACGAAATTGATTGTGAATTTAGTTTATCGGAAACGGCCCTAGGATACTTAGACATAGAAATGGATATAGGAGGTTGGTATACCAGCTGGGTTTTACTGAGCAGTACTGCGCTGCTATTGATTGCTATTGATGATATTCATGTACCTCCTCTTGGATTCGTCCAGAGGTTGGGAGACACGTACCTCCTCAGGATTCGTCCTGGGGGTTGGGAGCCACGTACCTTCCTAAGGATTCGTTCCTGGGATAGGGAGTTATGTACCTCTCTAGGTTCCGTACCCACGGTCCTAGAGTAGGGAGATACGTACCACTCGTAGGATTCGTCCTCGGGTGGGAGTTTGACCCATATTCCAGTCCTAGTATGTTGAGTATTCTAGCGGGCCAGATTTGAAGTGGACTGAAAAGTGAATTGAATGATTTTATTGATCGAACTTATATATTGACCCCATTATTGAAATTAAAGTGATTAAAATTGTTTTATGCTTTGATTTTGAAATTTAATCGATTTGAAAATGATTAGAAGTGAAAAAGACATATATTTTGTGATTTGTTTCCTATTAAGAGTTATTTATGATATTTCATATTTGAGTTTATAGTACACCCACTAAGCTATATGCTTAGCGCGTTAGTTTTGTTTCTAACGCGTAGGTACCAGGGATCCGGAAGAAGCTAAAGACTAAAGGAAGAAAGAGTTGCAGACCGAGTCACAGGATTACTACAGTTGGGTAGTTCTATTGTTATATATATATATATATATATATATATATATATATATATATTTTGTAAGCATGCATATACAGTGAGTCTGTAAATATGTTTTGTAATTAAATATTTATGATTTATGTCTTATATTAGTATTATGTTTGTAAATATTAAAGTTTGATTTGTTTTATTTTTATAAAATGTGATGAAAAGTCGCACTAAACGGCAGAGTGCGCAATTGTTTGAAATTGATATAGAAGTGTTGTTGAGAATTGAATTTGAATTGATTTGTTGATAAACAGGTTTTGGGAAAGTCTGAAAAACAAACGAAACTCTGCCGAATTTTTGTAAAAGTTTAATTGATTGGGCTCACTCGAAAATTAGTTTTAAATTGTTAAACTATTTGGTTTTCTACTGTTTTGAACATCGATCGATGGGCTCACAACAATTTTCGGTTTATAAAATGAATTTAGAAAGTGTTGAAAGTCCGAGTAGCGCTCCTTGGGTCGGTCCGGCCGGATCGGGTCAGGGGATGTTACATATATATATATATAAATTTTAAGATTTTTGTCTGTCGATGATATGAAATCATGAACTCACGAAGGTCTAGTCTTCTACAACTTTCAATGGAAGTTGTAGAAGCATTTAGTACAACTTCTTAATAGATAATTTGCACAACATCGTGCATTACATATTGTGAAACACTTTTTATATTTAATTTGAAAATGTGTGTGAAATGCCATCTGAATATTATAAGATCTTCTTATTTGAAAATTAAATGGAAATTTGAATCAGGGCTGGCCCTAGGCTAGGGTACAAGGAGCGACCGCTTAGGGCCCCAAATCTATGCGGTCCAAATATGGTGTGCTTTGGTTATAAAAAATAAAATATCCGCTAGATATTTTAAAGCCGAATTTAATTATTATTATTTTTTTATATTTATTATGCCAATATCTTAGCAGGCTCAAGAGGCCAAATTTATTAAATTCATATTTCTTTTTAAACATACATTTTAATACGACAATACCTCTAATTTTACTCTAACGTGTCAAAAATTCAAATATACTTTTATTGTTTATTCACATTGCTTTGCAAATTAGTGTGTCAGGCAACAACAACTTTTATTTTCTTTTTTAAATTGCTTTGAAAACTACTTTGTAAGGTACTTCTATAAGTTTTATTGAATATTATTTTTTTTTTTATCTTTTTTAACTTTATATTTTTATTTGGCTTGAATTTATTTACAAATTTTACTGTTTGGGTTTTTGGAATTATTTTGCAAGTGTTGTTCGCATGCAACTTGTGAATTTTATTTTTATTTTTTTTAATAAATTATTTTATATATATGAAAAACAAAAGTTGTGGTGATTTTTTTTTCTTTTTTCGAAGAAACGATTTTTATAATCCGTTGTTTCTGTCCTTTTATGTCACACCCCAACCCGAAGGTCAAAACATGATCTTACTTACTATCAAATAACTTGCAACGAATCTTAAGATAAGTTTGAAAATAAATACAACGTCCAACAAATGTTCAAATAATATGAACAGCAGTTTAAAATAACAAATAAACTCATAAAGCCTAGGGAACCGAGAACTAGTCTTCGCCGAAATACCAATCCATGCTATGCCCGAATCAAAACCTCAATCATCTGGAATCACAATGTACTAAGTGAGTTGGATACTCAGTAAGCATACTAAATATTAATTTTTATTTATCAAATCAAAATAACATTCAAAACACAAATAATAAGACTTATCATATATCGAAAATCACAAACTTATCATATATCAAAATAATACTTGGATCTCTTTACTCATCACTGCATAATAGGACTTGCACATAACACATATCATATATTGGAGTCAAAGATACCCGTCAGTAACTAATGTGTACAGGGAAAATGCAAGTGAAGATTATTTTCTTAAAAACACAAAACATTCATGTTCGAAGGTAAGAGCCAGACCCTCTTTGTGATCATCAACGAGTCCTATATACCACACGCATAACAAATCACATATCACATAGGGCTCCACAAAAAAATCATAAGGGTGCCTACTAAGAGTAATAAATAAAGGTATGACTAGTCAAAACATATTTTATAGTACCACATATTCACATATTTTCAAAGCATAACGATTGCATAAAACATATTTCAAAATCACATATAAACACTTCCATATACATATACCATTGTGATTCCTGTTTTGAAAACAAAAGATTTAGTATACTTACCTTTCAGCAATCCAAGCAAGGAAACAAATCCTCCAAAAAGACAACGATCTAAACCTTAGCCTAAATCACATATCAGACTTATATCAGACTCATAATAATATCATAGGACTGAAATATAACTCTCAAAATGTTCCCCAAACCAAAAACTCAATACTAGATCTAACCAGTGCTGTTTTAGAAATGGAACAATGTCCAATGTTGGATTTTTAGTAAATTAATTACAAGTTAGAAAACTTTAAAACTTTGTAAAAACCTTCTAAACAAACATATCTCCGTATATAAAACTTTCCAGAATTTTATCAAATTTCAAACTACCTTAAAGTAATTTATTTATTGGAGTATTCTGGTCTGCCTGATAGTGGGCAGTACCAAACACTATATAATGCAGAATTGTTTAGAATTTCCACAAAACTCAAATTGTTATAAAATTTTGTAGTAACATGAAATAAGCATATAAAATGCCAAAATAAAAGTTTCAAAACGAAATAATACATATAAATATTTTTAAAGTATTTTTAATTTCACATTTCTGCCCTCTGTGTACTGCTGGACAGATTGTAGAATCTTAATTGCGAAATTCATATCGTTTTCAAATAAGCTCTAAAAATTACGAAAATTTCCAGAACTCATATTAACATCTTGTAAAACCATTATATAAAATTTCATAATTTTATGAGCAGTATAACCTGCTACAACAGTGATTTGAACGGAAACTACGTTTGAAAACAGAACGTTTCCAGCAACTCTGTTAAAGATTCGAAAATTCATAAAACATTCAATACTAAATATTTTTAAGCGAAACGAATTTATTTATAACCATTTAGATGTTTAGTTTACAGAATATAAAACTAATTTACCAAAACCAAACATATATTCATAATCAAATTTCCGAAATAAGCATTGGTCAGCCAAAACTATACCGAATTTCATCAAATTGAAATTAAAAACTCAACTAGAATGCTTTTAGGTTTTATACCCAATCAAAACCCTAATATTAAATCACTAAGCATATTAGTATAAAAATACATAAAATATTAATAATACACCTTAAAGATCTCTTTGTCCTTCTTGATTAAAAAGATTTTGGTAACTTCAAGAGCTGAGAGTTTTTTTTTTCTTTTCTTATCTTGAGTCACGTCCAAGAGGTAAAGTAGTAGGGTTTCTTTTTCTTTATAATAGTATTTAAAGGGAAATCCTAAAGGGTTCAAAAATACTTTATTTACATAAAGTGTAATACACCCTCCCGATATTATGTACTGTACACATATAAGTATTGTAATATATTTTTCCAGAATTGATTGTATGGTGCTATAGTGGAATTTATTGAATGGATTCGAAAGTTTTCGAAAAGGGTATCAGAGACTTAAAAAATATCTGGAATGGTTTCAGATGATTAATAAGGTTCCATAAAGTATATAAGAAATTTTATAAATTTTGGAGAACATAGTAAGGATTTCTATAAATTGGAATATTAAGAATATTTATTGGAAGTCAAAATATATTTTTACGATATGAGGTTATCATTTAATTAATTGATGGAAAAGTAAATTGAAATAGATTTTTGTGGAAAAGAGTTAATGGATTGTTATGGATTAAATTGTAAATCAAAAGATTATGACTAAAATTATGTGAATATATTTTTAAATTGTGGCCATTTTATGATTTTGAAATGTCAAGGGAAAGTTACAATTAATTGAATTTATTTGGGAATGACAAGTGGAAGTCCACGCATCGGAAAGCATAAATCAAACAAATCAATATAAATGAATGAGTGGTGAATTCAGATTAAAAAAAGGACAAGAAAGAAAACAGAGAACAAAGAGAGCAAGAGAAGATTCGAGAAAAAATAAACAGAAAACAGAGGAAGAGGGGAGAGGCGGTGAAAAAGAGAAAGAAGAAGGAAGGAGACAGCCCGGCAGAAGAGGAAAGGAGAAAGAAAGAAGAGAAGAAGAAAGAAAAAAGAAAGAGAAGGGAGAGAGAGTAGTCCGGCCAAGAAGAAGAAGAAGAAGAGCAAGAAGGGTAATTGATTGTTTTTTTATTTGGATTTACTGGAAGAAAGAACTAAGATAAGTTTTATAATCTTGCTTATGGTTATGGGCCTTATGGCTAAGCTTTGGAAAATGATTATATTAACTCAGTATAATTCAATTAATACATCCCTCATAGAAGATTTCAGAATTTAAATTATTTGGTAACAGCTGGAAGCATCACAGAGCATATATTGTGTTAAGGAAATTCAAATTGAAATAAAGGTTATTCGGATATTAAGAAAGCTGATGTTTGTTTAGACTGTTCAAATTTTAGATTACATAGCTATGGGTAAGTTGTAGTATTTATATTAATAATTGTGTTCAATTGATTTTAGGGATTTAAATATGGAGAAATATAATTATTGGAGTTGTTATGAACCTAGAATAAATATGTATAAGTGCTGAAAATATTGTTAGAGTAAAGTCGATTTGATTTTGAGTAAAGTATCCTGAGTTGGAGTTAGAAATATATATGCGGATACAGAACTTTGCAATGAATGTCAAATTGGAAATTATTGTGGTTATGGAATTGTCCATAATTGCCACATTACTTGGTATTTGAGATTTTATATTGAGTTTTTGGTGATTTTATGAAGTAGAGAGATCATAGAACAACTTGTGTTAATGTCTTGCACTATACCTTTTATTTGGTTTGAAAATGTTAAATGGGGAGCTTGTTGTAGTTGTTGATTGAAAAGCTCGAGTAAGTTGATAATCCTGAAGAAATAGATTGCTTTTTATGTTGGTTATTGGTTACTGTTTCTTGGCAGTACTAATAGTGATCTTGTTGAAGTGAATTTGAATACTTTCTTGAATACTAAGAATCTCTAAATTGAGACCATTTATTTTCATGGATAAACCAGGTGGAGAAAATTTTGGGAACCCTCGATTAGCTTTTATGATGTAGTATTTAATTGGTGTAAAGAAAAACTCTGTTACAAGCACTTTAATTTGAATTTAAACAAGATATTACTTTATTTGTTTATTTGTTTTGGTTGATACTTGCATATTTTTTTTAATTCTAGTGAAGCCTATACTGAAGCTAATTTTATGGAGCTTTCCATGGAGAACTCCATTTGTTGCTTTGATTTCTGGCAAAGTTTCAAAGATTAGACTTCCTTGCTCTAGTTAATCATTTCAATCCAATGATTGTTAGTGGTATTATGTTGGAAGTTCTAAAATGAGCTATTGAAATGTTTAAGGATTATTTTAGGGTGAAATCTCCATAGTACGGGAGGAAATAAATTATGCGGAAAGGCAAGAAATGTAATGAAATGTAGGAACCAGAGTACCAAGCCTAGAGAAAACCAGAAATCGGTGAGTGTAAAATTATTTTAAAGCAAAGTATATTTTATTTTAGTAATGTGTTTTATCTAAAGTTTAGCAAGCTAATATCTTTGTTTGAGTTAGTGCAAAATTAGATTTTCACTTGAATTACATTTAGTATATTTTCTTTAAGTTTGATTAGTATTTTGTGATTTTATATATAATGGTTTATTTAAATGTGTTTTTAATTAAAATATTATATATCTCAGAAATTTTGAATATTCATTTAATAAACATTATATATATATATATTCCATGGTTTTGATTAAAAGCTAGTTTTCAAAATAAAGAAAACAGTTTTCAAACCCATGGATTACCCTTCAGATTTAGATCAGATCAGTTATCAGCAGTTAGACCCGGCCGGTACATCCCAATTGTGTGTGGCAAATTAAAGGGGGACAGTCCGCTAACTCTAGGGGGGGTTGAGTCTGTCGAGTCTGTCAGTCGCCCACATATTGGGGTGTTGTCTCGCTATATGCATGCGACGCAGCATTCTGCACATAGACAGTGAGATGTCTTTTATCAGATGTCACGTTGAGCGCATCAGTTAGTCGCCTCGTGACTTATATTAGATGTCACAGTAGACGACGCAGTTAGTCGCCTTGTGACCCACTCATATGGTACGGCGCAGTTAGTCGACCTATGAGTTCAGCTCAGCTTAGGGGTCCATTGGGGGTTTTCAGATACAGAAGCCAAGCCAGAAATATTTTCAGATTATCAGTACAGAATATTAAATTAAGAGTTTTATGCGTTAAGCTTGGCTAGCTTTTTAGAAAAACAGATTTCAGTACAGTATTCAGAAAGTAGATTTATTACTGATTTCAGTACAGTATTCAGAAAGCAGATTTATTACTGATTTCAGTACAGTATTCAGAAAACAAATAATTACAAATTTCAGTACATTAATTTCAGGAGATAGACCCTAACAGAATAAGTTTTCATAAAGTTTATTATTAGAAAAATATTTCATCAGAAGAGTATTATCAGAAAACTATATTATTATTAGAAAAGTTTTATCAGAGAAGTTTATCAGTAAAGTATATTCTTTTAGCTTTCCAATTTTAGAAAAGTACATTGTCTCAGCTTTTCAGTTTTCATAAAAGAATATTATATTAGCTTTTCAGTTTCAGAAATATAAAAGAATATTATTTCAGCTTATCAGATTTCAGAAAAGATATAGTTTTAGATTTTCAGTTTTTAGTAAAGTAAAAGTATATGTATATATATGTTCTTAGTTTTTCAGTTTTCTGAAATTCGATTTCAGAATAGTTTTCTGTATAAATTTTAGAACAGTTTCCAGAAAATAGATTTCAATATAGTTTTATGAGAGCTTTCAATATATAAATTTCAGATTAGTTTTTATAAAAGAGATTTCAGTACAGCTTTTATTAGAAACAGATTATTAGTTATTTCAGTATAGATTTCAGTAAATAATATTCTATCCTTTTCAGTAAAGTTTTTCGGGAGGTTAATTTAGAAATGTTAGAATTGTTTAGTAAAATGATAACACTCAATGAGCTCGTTTAGCTCATTATAGTGTTTATGTTTTATAAACCAACCTCCCTAGGTACAGGTACATGTGCAGACATTGCAGGGACTCCGAAGACCAGCGGGACCAATCAGAGGATGCTGTGATTGTTTTATGAGCATATGAAATATTTTAGTTGTTAAGTTTATATTTTAATATTGTTTCAAGTGTATAAGTATTTTATTTAAAGATTTGATTTATTATTCTTTAATAACTATTTATTTGATATTTAAACTGTTTGAGTGTGATTTGTTGAGATGGACCAGAGGTCTACAGTAGTTGAGATTTGAAAGATTATAGAAGTGTTCAAGTTTTTATGCAGGTCTCCAAAATTTGATATTTTCAGAAAAACAGAGGAGACTCTGTCAAAAATTTTATAAAATAGTTTTATATATAAAAAAAAAATTGTACTCAGATTTCATAATAAAGAAACGGCTTAGCTTCACGGAAGCTTTTCAGCGAGGCAAGCCTCGACTGGGGAGCTACCGTGGAGTGCCGACAGACTACCTAATGAGAGATAGTAGGTTAGGGGTTTGTCATAAAGGTTCAATATTTCTCTTAAATTTCAAAGAGTTTAAAAAAAAAAACAATATCGATTATTTATTAATCACAGTTTAAACTGAACACATAAATGTATATTATTAAAACGTAAATGCTTAGGACAAATAGTGAGTTTATTTAAATTTGGGTGTTACAACATCTACCCCCCTTAATAGAATTTCGTCCTCGAAATTAGAAATACCTTGTCAATCAAATAGTTGTGGATACTTGACTCGTATCTCATCCTTACGCTCCTATGTTGCTTTCTCAACGGAATAATTCCTTCATAATACCTTTACCAAGGTTATCTTCTTAGTACGCAAATCTTGAACCTTTCAATCCAAGATCCGAATAAGTACTTCTTCATAAGTGAGTTCATCTTTTAATTGAAGTGGTTCATAACTGATCATATGGGAAGGATTTGGTATGTATTTTCGAAGCAAGACACATGAAAGACATTATGAACTCTAGTTAACGCTGGCGGAAGTGCCAATTTATAAGCCAAATCTCCAATCCTTTCTAAAATCTCAAATGGGCCCACATATTTCGAGTTTAGCCTGCCCTTCTTACCGAATCTCATAACACCTTTCATTAGGGCAATCTTAAGGAATACATTATCACCGACCGCAAACTCTAAATGTTTCCTGCGATTATCAGCATAACTTTTCTATCTACTCCGTGCAACCTTCATTGTCCCCAGGGCCGGCCCTGGGTCGGGGCGCAAGGGGCGACGACTCAGGGCTCCAAGCCCAAGGGGGGCTCCTTTTATATTACTTTAACTTCTTTTTTAAAAACACAAAAATCATTTGTTACATTAACTAGGCAAATCTAAGCCAAACCCATTATATTTAATTTATCTTTGGGCCAGATAAATAGAAAAAAAGTCCAACCCAACGAAAATATATGGCCAAACCAGTAACGTCATGTTTAACTATTAATGTACAGATCTAACATATCACTCCTAGTCATAAGTCATCTAAATCCTATCTAATTGGTCATGTCTCATTGTGAAGAAGAGACGTTTTGATAGTTTATAGTCATACTCATGGTTTATTTGTTAAGAGTACATACATGTAATGTAAATTTTTTTATCCACATAATGTATTTTCTTCAAAATCTATAAACTAAATAAATAAAAATAAATAAAAAAATCCAACTGTTAATTAGAGACCTTAAAAAAAAATATGGGGAATTGTAGCCAATAATGGTTACAACAAATATAAGGATAATGAAGCTTGAAAACTACATAGCAGGCCCAGAAATAACAATAACAAATATCAAGTGCTTAATGGTCCATCAGGGTTGTATTGAAAATGCCAGCAGTAGTCTATACTTTCTTATGTCTCAATCATACATAATACAGTAGAGACACTATTTGACATCCTCATATTCTTTTTATCAATGGTGGAGGAGGGTATTCTTGCAATAGAAAATTTCGAAACCAAATGAAGCAGAATAAATCAAGTGACAAAGATATGAAATTAGAATGATTCATTCCCTTATTATATTAATATTTTAGCAACCACAATATCTCCACCTTGTCACGGCCTTAGTATTTTCTAAACCAATCGTGCGGCACTTAACACACTTCTTTCCCAGCTATAATTCCAAAAAGGATAGACTCAACTACCACCATACCTCTGATCTCACGTTATATTAATATAATAACTTATTATATTAATTTTAGTTAGTTTTTGTTAAACAACTAGTTAGTTTTTGTTGAACAACCAGTTTCTCGTAAAGTTTATAATATGTCTAGTAAAAATTTTATAATTATTAGAATTTATTGAACTATACTACGTTAGGGGCCCCATTTTCATGTTACGCCCTGGGCCACCAAAACGTCAAGGCCGGCCCTAATTGTCCCTCTGATTTTCTCAATCACTTCACAAGTTTGCTGAACGATCTCAGGACCTAACATTTTTCTTTCACCAATCTCATCCCAATGAACTGGAGATATACACTTCCTTCCATAAAGGGCTTCATAAAGGGCCATACGAATAGTAGATTGATAGCTGTTATTATAGGAGAACTCCACCAAAGATACATATTTCTCCCAATTACCTCCAAAGTCCAATACATATCCTCCAAAATCTGGAGAGTTCTTTCAAACTGTCCATCCATATGAGAATGAAAGGCAGTGCTGAAGTCCAAATGAGTACCCAAAGCTTTGTCCAAGCTTTTCCAAAATGTAGAGGTGAATTTTGGATCCCTATATGAAACAATAGAGTTAGGCACTCCATGAAGTCTCACTATCTCGTTAATGTATATCTGAGCATATACCTCCATCGGAGAACCTATAATTTTAGAAATCTTTCCGTGTATTTTATTAGTTAATTGTTCTAGGTAGGGTAAGAATAGTTTCAATTGCTTCTTCCTCCTGCAAACCATATTTTCATTCTGGTCAGGGATGACTAGTTTTATACACAAACTTAGCTTATATTGAGCAGGATCTTTGTGGCCAACCGCTCACAGTTGATTAATCAAAGGTGTTTATTTAGATTTTACACCACGGCAAAGAGGTGAAATTTCTTAGTGGCCCTTAAGGATGGATATATAGAATACCTTAAATCTGAAGCTCTGCTACCAGTAAATCCATATCAGAAATGAGATTGGCTAAATTTATATTTGGTACTTATTTTTGTTAAATTAAATTTGAAGTTGCATAATTATTTGTCATAACAATACCTTGACTGTTCCAAGAATTAATGGATCCGTGTCTTCAGGGCCGGCCCTGACCTTATGGAGGCCCGGGGCATAGCTGAACAGTGTTAAAAAATACTGTAACACTTCACTATAGAAAAGTACTGTATCACTTTAATGTAGAAAAGTACGTACTGTAGCACTTAGTGTCAAAAATCTAAATCACTAAAAACGCTTTCTAAAATAAAAGAACAGAAATAATAGATTATAAAAATTATTTTTTCAAAAAAAGAAAAAATAATCAGCATAATTTTTATTTCATATATATAAAATAATTTATTGAAAAAATAAAAATAAAATTTACAAGTTGCATGTAAACAACACTTGCGATACAATTTCAGAAAATCAAACACTAAAAAATATAAATAAATTCAAATAAAAAAAATATAAAGTTTAAAAACAGCTTAAATACAATTTAATAAAATTATCTTATGTAGTTTGCAAAGCCATCTTTTAAAAAAAAATGAAAATTACTTTATGAAACCATCGAGAATGCTCCCCGCCACTCCAAAATTGCATGAATAAATAACAAAAAAAAAAAAAATTGCTCAAGTTAAGGTAAAATTAGGAGTACAAAAATGTGGGTAATGGACTAATAGATTTAAAAGGAAATATGGATTTAATAAAATTGGGCCTTGAGCTTGCTAAGATATTAAAATAATAAATATAAAAAATAATAAGATATTAAATTGAGCCTAATATCTAATGAGTTTATTTTTTTTAATATAATCAAAATAATTGGGCCAAAACCCATATTTTTTTAATATAAACAAAATAATTAGGCCACCTAGATTTGGGGCCTTGCGTCGCCCCTTGCGCTCCGGCCTAAGGCCGGCCTTACGTGTCTTATAAAATACGATAATTTGAATCTGCATTGTATGAGAATCTTTTTAAGTTTTTCTTCAAGATCAATAAGTTTAATTCCTTTCAGACAGCAAAGCTATTTTCTTCTAATATTGTAATTGGTTACGGCCCTTGAGATAATTCAGCAGCTTATTTGCATGGGAAGTTAGGGTTTATCTTGTGTTTTGTTTTGTTTATTTTAAATAAAGAGTTTAATATAATTACAGATAAAATTAGTGTAATCATTAGGTGTCCATAGTATTTAATTTATTTGTAATTAAAATAGTTTGCCGTTATTAGTAATTTTGTATTGGGATATTTTATAATTATTTTTTATTAAAATATGAGTGTATAATTATATTAATATATTTATAGGTGGTAATATCAGTCTTTTTTTTTTAAAATTTTATAATTCCAATATTAGTTATACGTTTGCCACGATCTGCCAAGGCTAAGGGGAGAAAACTCCTTACACAATCTGATAAATAAGCCGGATGAGACTTAAACCCTTATCAATAAGGTGGATGAGATTAACCTTTTGAGTTATTTTTACCGACATGTCTTTAACCCCATTTTTTAAGAATAATTAATTTAACAGCAAAAGAGAAAATAATATTCTTACTACCATTATGTCTATTTGTGTCTTTTGAAGTTGTATTTAGGAGAAGAACGAAAATTTGATTTTGCCATTTGGGATTGAAATTTGAATACTAGTGATATGCTCAAACAACATAAATTATTATTTTGTGATATTTCAATTCTATCAGAAATTCTATTATATAACTCTGATTTTGTGTAACATTCACACTAATCACGAAGTCACAACATTTTGCCTTATTTTAATCTTTGTATTATTCATAAATTTTTCATTGCTTTTATGTTTAAAGTTACAGGGAGAAAGTTATCTTTGTTCAAGTTAATTAGTACATATTTGTTTTACTGTACTCAGGTAGACTGATTTTTGGTTTACTGGTTTTGTTTTATTATTCTTTCATTGGCTGGTTGTCAGAAACATCCTGAAGTCATGATATGGAATCGTTTGACTTTCAGTTTTCTGCACTTGATCTCACCAGCATATTTCACATTTGAAACTTCTAATATCCATAGATATCCTTGTAAAACATAAATGTTGTTGTAAATGGAATTCGCAGGTGTCAAGGGTGACTGTTAGGGCAAAGGCAGCAGTTGAAGCTGCAGGTGGGTCTGTTCGAAAAGTGCATTACAACAAGCTGGGCTTGCGGGCATTGCTAAAGCCAGATTGGTTCGAGAAGAAGGGAAGGTTGCTGCCAAGACCAGCGAGGCCACCTCCTAAACTGAAAGATAAAGTTGATAGCATTGGCTGCCTGCCTGCCCCAACCAAACCAACCCCATTTTTCACAGAAGAGGGAGCTGCCACATCTGCATCCGTCTAGATTACCAACTTATCTTTTTGTTGGTTTCAACATCAAGATCTTATATTTCGACAAATAACTATGCAAGCAAATTTTGATGATCCAAAAGATGTTTGTTCCTTTCAATCCCCATATTCCATTCCATAGATTGTCTGTGTTTAGATTTAGCTAAAAAGGGTTATAAATTTTTCATGAGGAAATGTTTGTGATTGGCCTAATAGATTGAGAAGCATTCTCTTTTGTTATGCTTACAGGGGTTGTGCATTTATCTGGTCTAATTGTTCTTACACATTTAAATTATTTTCTCTGTTTGTCCAATTCTATGTTGAAAAAAAAAATGTATTTTCTAGTTCTTTGATGTTATAAAATTTACACAAATTATATGAATTAAATGGTAAAAGTTACATCTACAAATTATGTGTTAAAAAAGTTTAAACAAAATTGTCATCCATGGATCAAAAAATCAACTCCTCTCAACTTAGAGATATTAGGGTATATCTGCCATGTCCTCCTGTATGCTTTTCTCTGTGAAGAAAAATGGCATGGAGGTAGTTGTCCTTTAGGTAGCCTTCTCCCATGGTGGAAGTAGACTGGATTAATCTTCTCTCATCTCTTTTATTCTTCTTTCTCAGGTTTTTGTCAGTTTTGTATTCTGCCTTGGCATCTTCTTCCTCATGGATGCTGAAGAAATCTTTAACCTGTGTAAGGCTCTTACCTTGTCTGATGAAGATGGTCTGGTGCTCAAAATTAGTGGGGAATCACAAAGAGAAGGGATTCGACGATTAAACTATTACTTAGTAGGAAAATTTTTATCTAGAAAACGAATTAATCGAGAGGCATTCAAGTCAGTTATTGAACAGATTTGGAATACTATATTAGGTGTGGAGATCAAATATGTAGGGGAAAATTTGTTTGTTTTTTATTTCAAATCCATGGAGGATAAAATCTCGGTTCATTCAAGAGGCCCTTGGCAATTTGATAAATGTCTTATAGTTCTTGAAGAACCAGTAGAAGTAGGGGAAATTTTGAAAATGAAGTTTCAAAAGGCTGAGTTTTGGGTCCAAATATATAATATCCCTCTGATGTGCATTAACAAGAAGGTGGCTAAACAACTCGCGGAAAACATTGGAGAAGTGGTGGAGGTACCTCGAGAACTAAAAGATTGTTGGGGGAAGTTCCTAAGGGTTAAAGTAAGGATCGATGTTTCAATGCTATTGAAGAGGGGGGTTGAGGGTATGGCTTTCGGATTTCGAAATGATGGTTACAATCCTCCTTAGATATGAGAGATTACCGGACTTTTGCTTTGCTTGTGGTCTTATAGGACATGGCTTCTAGGAATGCTCCAATAAAATGGCCAGAATGGAGGCAATGAACAATACCTCCCCTAAGTTTAGAGAATGGCTTCGTGCTCTAATTCCTGAAAAATCCTTTTCCAGACCTTAAGGGGGAGGTAATGAGGGAGTCAAATCGTTGACCCTGAATGGCGAGGAGGGTTCAAGGGGTAAGCAGGTTAAAGAGGCAAGTCTCCAGTATACTGAGGAGGTTTAAGCAACCGTAGACGCTGGAGCTGACGGAGGCAAAGGTCTGATTATAGGTCAAAGTAGAGAGGTGTTAGTCCAGGCTGATACCTTGAAGCTCACAACCAACGAAAGTACAAAGAGCGCAGAGGGAGAGAAAACGATCTTGGATAATTTGGGTAAGGAACTGGTGTGTCATGGGGTAAGAGATCCAAGAAAAGAAAAAGAGCTCTTAAATAATCATGAAAAAGAAAATAGGGCTATCTGTGCAGCAGGAGAGGGGGAGAGGATCACATATAATGATACAAAGGGGACTGTTGGGGAAAACGTAGTCGAGACATAAATAATTACCAAAAGAGGTTCAAAAATTCTTTTGGGCCAAGGTAAACAAATTGGGCTGTATAGTGGGCCTTCCCCATTGAATGGTTAAATAGGAAATGTTGTTGCTAGCCCAATGGAGAGGGTTAGTCATGACCCAAGTCCATATCTCTCTTCAGCAAAAAAATGGAAAAAACGGGCAAGGAATTCGCAAGTGCAAATTATGTGTCCTTCAAGCCCTATCCAAAACAACAAGCTCTCCCCTCCGGTGTCTTCAGAAGTTGGAAGCAAGAGAAAGGAGATGGGCTTCCGACAGATGACAGGGAGAAGAAGAAACCCAAGGCGTCTTCAGATGCTTCTATTCTATCGGTGGAGCCTGTGGTTCAGGCCCGTCGGGAACAATGAGTCTCCTATGCTGGAACGTACAGGGATTGGGGAATCCCTGTGCATTGTCGGGACTCAAACGAGTTCTACAAAAGTTTTCCCCAAGTTTAGTTTTCCTTAGTGAAACTAAGCTGTGTGGTCAGTATGCTAGTAATTTAAAATTGGTGTTGAGTTTTAATAATAGCTTTTGGGTGGATTGTGAGGGAAAGAATGGTGGTTTGATGCTTCTCTGGTCTGTAGATGTTTACGTAGCAATTTTTTATTTTTCCAAAGGTCATATAGATTGTTCTGTTAGTAGTATTGGTGGTATTTTATGGCGATTTTCTTGTTTCTATGGTAATGTTAATCCATCTTTGAGAGATCAATTCTGGGATCTGCTAAGACGGCTGAATTCTCTGAGTGGCTTGCCGTGGCTGTGTGTGGGGGGATTTCAACGAGATCCTTCATTCATATGAGAAGATTGGTGGTGATGTGAGAGGTGATTCTGGTATGGTTAATTTTTGTAAGGTTGTTGATGATTGTAACTTTGTGGATTTAGGTTGTTCGGGTCCTTTCTTGACTTGGAACAATAAAAAAGCAGGAAATGCTAACATCCAAGAGAGGTTGGATAGAGCTTTAGCCAATCTTAAATGGAAGAGTGTTTTCGAAGATGCTGTTGTAGAGAACCTGGATTTCTGGTTTTCGAATTATAGGCCTATTTCGGTCAGGATGAATGGGTTAGAAGGAAACAGTCATCTAAATAGGGGAAGGGACTTCAAATTTGAACCTTACTGGCTAAAGGATAAAGAATGCAAGCAGGTAATTTCGAAGGCTTGGATTAAGGGTAGCAGATACGGGGAGGTCTCTTTGTTGGGGCTGAAGGAGAATGGGCATGTGTGCTGTAGAGCTACGCCATTAGAGTTTTAAGAAATTCGGCTCTCTTGGTAAATCTATTACAGCAAAACAGAAAGAATTAAATTCCCTACTTCGAGGTAGTTTAAGCGAAGCTATTATGATCCAAGTCAAGGTTGTAGAGACAGAGCTGAGTAGTTTGCTTGCTAAGGAAGAACTGTACTGGAGTAAGAGATCTAGGGCGGATTGGTTACGCGTTAGAAATAAGAATTCTAAATTCTTTCACTCGAAGGCCTCAGCAAGAAAAAAGAAAAACACGATTATGAAACTGATTGATGAGAATGGAGTTAGCCAAACCAAAGCTGAAGGGATCAATCGAATAGTTTGTAAGTATTTTAGCAACATCTTTACTTCTAATAATCCTTTAGATAGATATGGCTTCTAAGTTTATTGAGTGCAAAATGAATTCTGATATGCTTGCCGATCTTTATGCTCCTTTTTAAGGCCTATGAGGTTAAACAAGCTCTCTTTAACCTTGGCTCTACAAAGGCCCTGAGGCTAGATGGCTTCCAAGCTATCTTTTTTCAAAAGAATTGGGATGTGGTTGGGGGCTATATTACTAATGTGTGTTTGAAGGTCCTTAATGGCAGCTTATCTATTAAGGATTTTAACTCAACCAATGTGGCTTTAATCACTAAGGTTAAGAATCCCTTGATGATGAATGAGTTTAGGCCAATAAGCCTTTATAGTGTTGTCTATAAAACTGTCACTAAAGCCATAGCTAATAGGTTGAAACCGATATTACCTAATCTTATATCCTCCTCTCATTGTGCCTTTGTGCTTGGAAGATTAATCTTTGATAATGTACTGGTCGCTTTTGAGATGTTACACTCTATTAACAAGAGGCAGAAAGGCAAGAAAGGCTTTGCTGCTCTTAAGTTAGACATAAGTAAGACCTACGATCGTGTCGAGTGGAGATTTCTAAAAAGGGTTTTAGAGAAGTTAAGTTTTCCTAATAAATTTATTGCTCTAATATGGGACTGTATTTCTACTTCCTGTTTCTCTTTTGTGGTTAATGGTAATATTGTTGGTAAAGTTTTCCCCTCCAGAGATCTTAGTCAGGAATGTCCTTTATCCCCTATCTTTTTCTGTTTTGTGCTGAGACTTTTTTTTGGTTTGATTTACAGGGCTATTCAAGGAGAAAGGTAGTTAGGTTTTAAGTGTTGCCGTGGTAGTCCCTTAGTTAGCCATCTATTTTTTGCAAATGACAGTGTTCTCTTTTGCAGAGTTTCAGAGGCTAGTGAAGCTTCTATTAAAAAGATCCTGAAGATATATGAGAAAGGCTTTGGTCAATAAATAAATTTCCTAAAGTCTTCAGTGTCCTATAGCCCTAATGTGAACACATAGGCTCGTCTTTCTTTCCAAAACATGCTTGGTCTCTCAGGTTTGTCTTCCTATGATAAGTACCTGGGTCTTCCCACTCTTATAGGCAGAAATAAGAAGTAGGTTTTTAATGCAATCAAAGAGCGTGTTTAGAAGCGTCTTAGGAGTTGGAAAGGTAGCTTCTTTTCTATGGAGGAAAGGAAGTTTTGATAAAAGCTATCGCTCAAGGCGTTCCTACCTATACTATGAGTTTGTTTCATCCCTTCTTCTTTGTGCAAAGATTTGACTTCTCTTATATCAGGTTTTTGGTAGGGTTTCAATGGAGAAAAGAGAAAGATGAGTTGGGCTAGTTGGGATCTTCTCTGTCATCCAAAATCGTTGGGTGGTCTAAGTTTTAAAGATCTTGCCCTCTTTAACCAAGCTTTAGTCGCTAAGCAGGCTTGGAGAATTTCGAGTGACCCCCATTCCCTGGTCTCTCAAATTCTGAAAGCGAAATATTTTAAGTCATAAGACTTTCTCAAGGTTCATTTGAAGCCTGGTTCATCCCATTTATGGAGGAGTGTTCTTTGGGGAAGAGAGTTATTGCTAAAAGGTTTAAGATGGAGGGTTGGGGATGGGGCTAGGATCAAAACCTTTTAAGATCAATCAGGTTTTTTTGGAGGTTGATAGGGAGGCCATATTGAGCATCCCCTTGAGTGTGTCCAGGCAACAACACTGTCTTGTATGGCATTTTTATAAAAAAGGTGTCTACTCTGTGAAAAGTGGATACCAGATAGCCCTTAAGGACAAGCTCAGTGGGGCTAGGTTCAGTTTCTTTTCCTTTCGTCGTTGGTGGCTATTCTT
Organism: Xanthoceras sorbifolium; assembly: GCA_003430845.1. Classification (NCBI taxonomy): domain Eukaryota; kingdom Viridiplantae; phylum Streptophyta; class Magnoliopsida; order Sapindales; family Sapindaceae; genus Xanthoceras; species Xanthoceras sorbifolium. Next base: position 3,866,730 of record CM010619.1, on the reverse strand, counting down.
GTGGAATTCGAGTGTTCCTCCCAAAGTGAAGATCTTTATTTGGCATGCTTCTCAAAATGCCCTCCCTTCTTTTTCCAATCTGTTCAAGAGGAAGGTTTTGTTGGATCCCATCTGTAAAAGGTGTGGCAAAGTTCCTGAGACGATTTCTCATGCTCTTTTTTTGGTGCTCTAAGCCTTAGGAAGTCTGGGTAGGTTACAGCTTCAGTGATCTGATTGATGGCTTCTTCAATTTGACCTGCTTCGATATTCTTCTCTGGTTTTTTAATAATATTGCTATGAAAGATTTCGACCTTGTTTATATGATCCTTTGGTTCCTTTGGTCTGATCGTAATTGTTTTATTCATGGCAGACTTTTGAAGCCTATTGAGGTTTTGTTGGCTTCAGCTGCAAGTTTCTTTAGTGAATTCCATAATACTCTTTCTGCTGTTTCTGTTAAGCAGGGAGACTTCCAGCAGTCCCACAGTGTAACACCCCCTGACCCAAATCCACTCGGACCGAATCAGGGAGCGCTACTATATATTAAAAACTAACTTTTACTGTAGATAAACATTATATTAAAAACCTTTGAAAATAGTCCAAAGAATTTTCGAAAATCTTGCCAGAGTTTCCTCTGTTTTTCTGACTTTCCAAAACCTGTTTACAGATACAAGTTATAAAATCAACTTCCACATTCTCAAATCAAGTTTGCGCACCCTTCCATATATAGTGCGACTTATCAACTAATTTATCACAATATAAGTTATAAAGATTCACATAACATAAACATATCATAAAATATTTACATAGCGGAAGCTCGTTCAATATTTACAAACAGTTTCTGTATATGCATATAGTATCAAAATATATAACTTAATACAAACAACTACCAAAATGTATGCAGGAAAGATGTGATCCTGACTCTGGTTCTGCAAACTCTACTCTTCTTTATCTTTTTCGCCCTTGGAACCTTTGTTACCTGCGTGCGAGAAAACTCAACACGCTAAGCATATTGCTTAGTGGATGTACACAAAATAGTATATACAAATATTTAAAATCAATCAAAACTATAACGAACAAATAAATAAACAATATATGGGGTTCATATCAACTCAAATATCCAAAAACAATTAATGCTCATCTCAAATCAAACATTTCCAAATACAATTAACAGACATATTTTCTTAATTTCTCAAACGTGTCCCCATAACAAATATATTTTCAGATTGGGCTCCTGACATATACAACATAAGTTATCGGACTGGATTACGGGTTGTTCGGTATTGGACGCAAACGGGGTCACTCACCGAACATCAGATCAGAATGGAACACCAACGGAATCACCCGCTGTCAATGTCCCATAACAAATTTCAGAACCCTAGGACCGGCACTTGGGGCCTGTACTATCCAAAGGGTGGTATAATCGGCACAGTACTGTTCAGATAGAAACCCAATTGACATGTCAACCTCCTATATCCATATCTATGTTCATACACATCAGAGCCAAAATATTTTCTCCAATCCAATATCAACATATTTTCTTTCTTTCCGAATACTCAAATTCAATTTCAATACATATCCATATATTTATATTTTTGTAAATTCAAATTTCATCAAATATAATATAACGAAAATATACGAATATATTTATAAATCAATAATCATATGAAATCCATCCAAAATATACTCAAACGTATTTCATAATTCCGTGTCGAATCAAATTGCCCCAAAATCATTTTCCAATACATTTCACAATATAATATAATTTAAGTCACTTTTAACCATATATTTCCTTAACAATATATTTCCAGAACACTATTAGAACCAAATCGTATTCAAATCATTCCGAAATCAGTTTCAAACTATCAATTCTACTCAATAGAATTCACATAATTCAAAAACGATAAACTTCGAGAATTCCGAAAATTTCTGGAAAACTGGAAAAATTTCAAAACTCGTATATATCGACCCTGAACTATATTCGATAATCAATATCATTCAAATAATGCAAATGTAATCAATTTCAATCAATCCGAAATATTCCGAAAATTTCTGAAAAACTGGAAAAATTCCAAAACTCGTAGATAGCAAATCTAAACTATAATCTATAATCCATATAATTCAAATAACTCAGAAACTCTAAAATTGGACAATTCCGAAAACTTCTGGAAAACTGGAAATTCGAAAAATACGTGTACACAAAACCTGAAAACTTCCTCCTTCTCCTTTCCTTCTTCTCTTTCTCTTTTCTTCTTCTTCTTCTTCTTTTCTCCTTCTTCTTCTTTTTCTTCTTTCTCTCTCTCTTTCGTTCTCTCTTGTTGCTGTTTCTGTGTGTTTGTTTTGAGAGCTGTTGCTCTCTTTGGTTTCTTTAAACACATCGCTCCACCGCTTTATTTTTTTACAATTTTTTAGTCATCGCGACCTGTATCGCGAGCGGTGGTCGCGCCGCTTTGGTCGCGATGCTCACTGGTCGAAGTTGCCACTTTCATCGCGAGCTGATCATCGCGATCTATGGTCGCGATGACGTGGTCGCGGTGCTCACTGCCAAGAATCACCTTTCTTCATCGCGAGCAGCTCATCGCGATCTGTGGTCGCGATGGCCAGGTCGCGATACTCACTGTCTCAGTTTTTCAATCTTCTCTTCGTGCATCGTTTCGACCGTTCAAATTGGTCCATTATGAAACCCAAAAATATACATACATTTAATTACCATTTCCACCCCTCAAAGCATAAAAAAAAATCATATTCACATATTCAAAATGAAGTCAATCATACTTTTCATATGTATTCAAAATTAGGGATGTTACAATTCTTCTCCTCTTAAGAAATTTCGTCCTCGAAATTTACCTTATTCGAATAATTGTGGATATTGTTATCTCATGATCTCTTCACTTTCCCATGTTGCTTCTTCCACATTATGGTTTCTCCAAAGAATCTTGACTAAGGGGACTGTCTTATTCCGGAGTTCCTTAAACTCTCTGTCTAGAATCTCCACAGGTTCTTCTTCATATGTCAAGTCAGGTTGTATCTCAATAGATTCAGTCTGAACTCTATGAGATGGATCAGATCTGTATCTCCTCAGCATAGATACATGAAAGACATTATGTATCTTTTCTAATTCCAATGGTAAAGCTAATCTATAGGCTACCGGTCCTACACGTTCAAGAATTTCATACGGACCAATAAACCTAGGACTTAACTTTCCTTTCTGTCCGAATCTCATTACTTTCTTCCATTGAGATACTTTCAGAAATACTTTATCACCAACTTCATATGCAATGTCTCTTCTTTTCAAATCTGCATATGACTTCTGACGATCGGAATCGACTTTCAGTCTTTCCTTTATGATCTTCACCTTTTCTTCAGTCTGTCTGATTAAATCAGATCCAACCAACCTGTCTTCTCCCAATTCTGTCCAGCACAAAGGTGTCCTGCATTTTCTTCCATATAATGCTTCATACGGTGCCATATCTATGCTCGTCTGATAACTATTGTTATAAGCAAATTCAACCAATGGAAGATGATCATCCCAACTTCCCTCAAAATCAATAATACAACTCCGGAGCATATCTTCTAGCACCTGAATTACTCGTTCCGACTGTCCATCTGTCTGTGGATGGAAAGTTGTACTGAAGCTTAATCGAGTACCCAGAGCTTCTTGAAATTTCTTCCAGAATCTGGACGTAAACTTTGGATCTCTGTCTGAAATAATAGATACTGGCACTCCATGTAATCGAACTATTTCTTTAATATATAGCTCTGCTAATCTGTCCAAGGAATAATCTATTCTGACAGGTAGGAAATGTGCTGACTTGGTCAGTCTATCCACTATTACCCAAATCGCATCATGTTGACTCCGTGTAAGGGGTAATCCTGTGACAAAATCCATGGTAATGCGATCCCATTTTCATTCGGGTATGGGTATTGATTGTAGCAAACCTGATGGAACTTGGTGTTCTGCTTTTACCTGTTGGCATGTCATACATCTATTTACAAAGTCCACCACATCCCTCTTCATACCTGACCACCAATATTGAGTTCTCAGATCTCTATACATTTTCGTGCTGCCAGGGTGCATCGAATATGCACTACTGTGTGCCTCTGTCAGAATTGCCCTTCTCAACTCCTCATCGTCTGGAATGCAGAGTCTGTTTTTGAAGCATAAAGTACCATCATCCCTGATCGCAAACTCAATATCTTTTCCCTCTTGGACTTGTCCACGAATAGTCACAAGTTTCTCATCCTGTTGCTGCTTTTCCTGTATCTGCTAGATCAGATTCGGGTTGAGTGTCAGTTCAGCTAAAATAGCATCATCTGAGGTGAATTTCAAATGAGCATTCATAGCTTTCAATGCAACTATAGACTTCCTGCTCAAAGCATCAGCAACAACATTCGCCTTTCCTGGATGATAATCAATAACACAATCATAATCTTTAATTAACTCCATCCATCTTCTCTGTCTTAAGTTGAGTTCCTTCTGGGTAGGCAAATACTTAAGACTCTTATGATCCGTATAAATATAGCATTTCTCTCCATAAAGATAATGCCTCCATATTCTCAAAGCAAACACTATGGCTGCAAGTTCCAGATCATGTGTTGGATAATTCTGTTCATGAGTCTTCAACTGTCTGGAAGCATAAGCAACCACTTTTCCTTCCTGCATTAACACACAACCTAAGTCATTGTGTGAAGCATCACTATAAATCATATAGTCTTTACCGGATACTGGCTGTACCAGAATTGGTGCTTCAACCAACATTGCTTTCAATTTCTCAAAAGCTATCTGGCATTTCTCATTCCACTCAAATTTGACATTCTTGTGTAGTAATTTAGTCAAAGGAGTGGCAATGGATGAAAATCCTTTTACAAAGCGTCTATAATATCCGGCTAAGCCTAGAAAACTTCTGATCAAATTGGTCCATTATGAAACCCAAAAATATACATACATTTAATTACCATTTCCACCCTTCAAAGCATAAAAAAAAAAATCATATTCACATATTCAAAATGAAGTCAATCATACTTTTCATATGTATTCGAAATTAGGGATGTTACACACAGTGTTGTTGAGTCTTTGAGCTGGATCCCTCATCCGTTGGGTAGTCTCAAGCTCAACACGGATATAGCGGTGAAGGTGGATCTTCCTTTTATCGGTGGAGTTGCTGTGTGTAATAGTTTTAGTATTGTGGTTGCAGCTATTGCTCTATGTCTACCTGGTTTCTTCTCTGCTGCAGTTGGTGAAGCCTTGGTTCTCAGGGAAGGGCTTTTGTTTGTCCAGAGTCTTGGTTTGGTTGTTAAGTGGATTGAGAGTGATGCTTTAAATGTTGTTAATGTTGTCTTTGATAAGGGAGTTAATTTGAGTTTAGATGGTCTTGTGATCAATGATGTTAAAGCTTTATGTAAGAGTGTTGGGGTTGTTAACTGTCTAGCCATCTCTCGAAAGCGAAATGGTTTGGCCCATACCTTAGCCTCTCTAGCTTGTTTCTCAAGCGAGGTTCTTTCTTGGTTCAATGTGGAACCTAGTTGTATCTTTTCCCTTCGTTAATGAAATGCTGTTTTAATTCAAAAAAAAAAAAAATTGTCATCCACGTGTTTTTGAATGAGAAGTTAGCATAAAACCCTAGCAGACTTGAGTACTTTTCTAATTTTGAGTTGTGTTTCAAAACTTACCCTCTCCAAACTAGAGAGAGAGAGAGAGAGAGAGAGAATGGCCACCACACGTTTAGATTTTGCACTGAAGCCCTCCACTTGCTTTTCTGCAGAACTCCCTTCAAACCCTTCCAAATTTAGGGTTTTCACCATCAGATGTTCTGCTCCTCGCTTCTCCGACGCCGCCGCCGCCACTGGTACTTTCTTTTTCTTTTTTAATTGTATTCACCACCTTAGAATTGTTATTTTTACTGAAAATACTTCTAAAGGTTTTTTACGGCTTTTCATTTGAGCAGAAAAGCTTTACATGTCAGTTATTTGTGATTTTATATTTCGCATCCAACTTCCATTATTATTATTATTATTATTACTACTACTACTGTTGTTGTTGTTGTTACGTTAAATATGTGTGTATTTAGTTTTTGGTTGATGCGTAATTATTGTTGGGCCATTAGGTTTGGTGAAGAGGCCATGGAATGTTTCAAATGCTAGACTTGTGCTTGAAGATGGTGATGAACACTTAAATTTATATAATAATAAAGGTTAAAACCATTATTTTATATTACTAGTGTCATCAAATTAGTAACTTGTTTATAATTGTACTTAATTGTTAAAATTTCTATATTGATGCAGGTGAGGTTGAGTGTACATAATGTTTTATCCACACATCGGATCAATGCCAAATTTGGTGTAGAGATAGCTGACATAAAGGCCTACAAAAATGTGTCTCACGACGATTTCCATTTATGAACATTTGATGGGTCAAAAGTAGGCGTGAAACAGACTTATCTACAATTCCGTGTACTCTGTGCATGCTTTAGTATTTGGTCCATAACTCGAGCTACAGATTTTGGAAATATATGAACCTTACCATTCTGGAAGTCTGAGACACAAATCTACAACTTTGGTGTTGAAGTCAAAGGCAAAATAAGATATATACGGTGCCCAATTCAGGTCACGGGGCAGCGCATGTGTGGAAGACGCCAAATTTGACAGTCTTCACCATTTGATTCATAACTCTCTGCAGAAACCTCCAAAAATTATGAGCTTTATCATTCGGGAATGCTACCATCATTATCTACAACTTTGATTCTTATCACAAGAGCTAATTTGCAAAGGGGCGGTGCCAAATACGGTGGATAGTTTGGTGCATGTGTGGAGACACCATTTTTGACAATTCTACTTTATCAATTTGTATTAATTTCTCCCACCATTTTTGACATGTTTGCCTCTCAATGTGTCTATAAATAGAGGCCTGTAAAAGCATGAAAGCATCTTGGTTCATTTCCAAGTTCATTTACTTGTATTTATTTTATTTTTATTTATAACTCTTTTGCATTCAAATTTTGTTCTTACTAAATTAACTTTCTTTCTACTTGCTTCCTTTCTTCTATTATGAGTAGCTAAATTTTCTCTTTGCTAAGGTGAAAAGGTGAAGCTCTTGGTATGAGAAGTAAGTTTATTAAGACTATAAAAATGGGCTTAAACTTTATATTCATATGTTAATATATATTATGTTTTGTATTTCCTTTCTTAATTTGATTTAATTTATTTTTACCCATCTCTTGTATGAGTGGGAGTCTTGACTTATAGTAGACAATTTTTGCCACAATGAATACTTGAATCCGCCTAGATCGCATGGTTGTACCTGCCTGACAAAGAATTCTTGATTCATTGTAGACAAATAACACCATAAATACTTAAATCCGTCTAGATTCGCATGGTTATACCTGCCAGACAAAGGATTCTTGATTTATAGTAGTTAATTGACACAATAAGTACTTGAACCTATTTAATATAAGAGTGTGGTGTAATTATTATAATCTAATTAAAGGAATAGAAATATAATTTCATATATGATTAAAAGAGCTTAAATTGACATAATTTCCAATTGTAACCTCCATAGTGTGTGGATTCCAATTGAGTAATAAAAAGGAGTTAAATATAACTTAAACCAAATACCAAGAGTGAAACCTCTAACCTTAGTATATTTTAATTTGATTTGTTTCACCATTATACGTGCTTTTATTCCGTAATATTTTCTCTCCTATCATATTTCCCTTGTAGATTTTTTATTGGTTTTTGCAGGATCTAAATCTTCTTCCCCGTGGATCAACCCTGGTCTCACCGGATTATATTATTACTTCGACACTCCTCCACTTGGGAGTAGAAATTCATTTTCTGGACGTGTCATGTTTTTGGCGCCGTTGCCGGGGAAGTATATTTTGTGTCCAAAACCATAAAAATTCTTTTCTTCTTTTTAATTTTCTTTTTTTGTAAATAATTTATTTTTGGTGTTTTTGTTTTCTTTTATTCTGCTGCATCTAAAACTTGCATGAGAGCTTGGTCACGTACACCAACTGATAGACTTGTTAGGAGATCCCCATCTTCATTTGAAAGCATGGCACAAAATCAAGTTGATCTTGGGGACAATAGTTCCCAACACAATGACCATGCACAACCTAGAACACTTAGAGACTACATGAACCCCACAAGAACTAGTGCTCCATCATGTCTAATTTTTCCTCCAGATGCATCTCATTTTAACTTTAAGCATGATATTATTCAACTTTTACCCAAATTTCATGGATTAGATGCCGAAAACCCATACTTGCATTTGAGAGAGTTTGAGGAAGTGTGCAACACTTACAATGACTCAAATTGTAGCATGAACACCATCAAACTAAAGCTTTTCCCTTTCTTGTTCTATTATGAGGAAAGAACTTTTTCAAAGACTGTTCCTGCATTTCATCCCAAGTGCTAATAGATCTAGACCTAAGATTTTGCAGTCATGTTTTAGAACATGGCCTAAGATTACTTCGACACCCTCGTAAAAGTGTGTGACTAGTCTCCATATTTCAAAGCCATGGTGAGGACAATAATTAAACAATTCTTTATACCTTTCCCAATATTGGTAAAGGGTCTCTCCTGGTATTTTGCTAAAAGTGGTAATTTATCTTTTGAAGGAATTTGTTCTATGATGAGGAAAAAACTTTTTCAAGAACTGTTCCTGCATTTCATCTCAAGTACCAATAGATTTAGATTTAAGATTTTGCAGCCATGTTTTAGCTTTATCTTTCAAAGAGAAAGGGAAAAACTTTAGTCTGATGGTGTTCATGCTACAATTTGAGTCATTGTAAGTTTTGCACACTTCCTCAAACTCTCTCAAATGCAAGTATGGGTTTTCGGCATCTAATCCATGAAATTTGGGTAAAAGTTGAATAATATCATGCTTAAAGTTAAAATGAGATGCATCTGGAGGAAAAATTAGACATGATGGAGCACTAGTTCTTGTGGGGTTCATGTAGTCTCTAAGTGTTCTAGGTTGTGCATGGTCATTGTGTTGGGAACTATTGTCCCCAAGATCAACTTGATTTTGTGCCATGCTTTCAAATGAAGATGGGGATCTCCTAACAAGTCTATCAGTTGGTGTACGTGACCAAGCTCTCATGCAAGTTTTAGATGCAGCAGAATAAAAGAAAACAAAAACACCAAAAATAAATTATTTACAAAAAAAGAAAATTAAAAAGAAGAAAAGAATTTTTATGGTTTTGGACACAAAATATACTTCCCCGGCAACGGCGCCAAAAACATGACACGTCCAGAAAATGAATTTCTACTCCCAAGTGTAGGAGTGTCGAAGTAATAATATAACCCGGTGAGACCAGGGTTGATCCACGGGGAAGAAGATTTAGATCCTGCAAAAACTAACAAAAAATCTACAAGGGAAATATGATAGGAGAGAAAATATTACGGAATAAAAGCACGTATAATGGTGAAACAAATCAAATTAAAATATACTAAGGTTAGAGGTTTCACTCTTGGTATTTGGTTTAAGTTATATTTAACTCCTTTTTATTACTCAATTGGAATCCACACACTATGGAGGTTCAATCGGAAATTATGTCAATTTAAGCTCTTCTAATCATATATGAAATTATGTTTATCTTCCTTTAATTAGATTATAATAATTACACCACACTCTTATATTAAATGGGTTCAAGTACTTATTGTGCCAATTAACTACTATAAATCAAGAATCCCTTGTCTGGCAGGTATAACCATGCGAATCTAGACGGATTCAAGTATTTATGGTGTTATTTGTCTACAATGAATCAAGAATCCTTTGCTAGGCAGGTACAACCATGCAATCTAGGCGGATTCAAGTATTCATTATGCTAAGAATTATTTACAATAAGTCAAGACTTCCTCTCATACAAGAGATGGGTAAAAACAAATTAAATCAAATTAAGAAAGGAAATACAAAACATAATATATATTAACATATGAATATAAAGTTTAAGCCCATTTTTAGAGTCTTAATAAACTTACTTCTCATACCAAGAGCTTCACCTTTTCACCTTACCAAAGAGAAAATTTAGCTATTCATAATAGAAGAAAGGAAGCAAGTAGAAAGAAAGTTAATTTAGTAAGAACAAAATTTGAATGCAAAAGAGTTATAACTAAAAATGAAAATAAATACAAGTAAATGAACTTGGAAATGAACCAAGATGCTTTCATGCTTTTACAGGCCTCTATTTATAGACACATTGAGAGGCAAACATGTCAAAAATGGTGGGGAGAAATTAATACAAATTGATAAGGTTAAATTGTCAAAAATGGTGTCTCCACACATGCACCAACCTATCCACCGCATTTGGCACCACCCCTTTGAAAATTAGCTCTTGTGATAAGAATCAAAGTTGTAGATAATGATCTTATCTTTCCATAATGATAAAGCTCATGATTTTTGGATGTTTCTGCAGAGAGTTATGAATCAAATGGTGAAGACTGTCAAATTTGGCGTCTTCCACACATGCACCGCCCTGTGACCTGAATTGGGCGCCGTATATATCTTATTTTGCCTTTGACTTCAACACCAAAGTTGTAGATTTGTGTCTCAGCTTTCCAGAATGGTAAGGTTCATATAATTCCAAAATTTGTAGCTCGAGTTATGGACCAAATACGGAAGCATGCGCAGAGTACACGGAATTGTAGATAAGTCTATTTCAAGCCTACTTTTGACCCATCAAACTTTCATAAATGGAATCTTCGTGGGGCACATTTTTGTAGGCCTTTATGTCAGCTATCTCTACACCAAATTTGGCGTACATTTTTGTAGGCCTTTATGTCAGCTATCTCTACACCAAATTTGGCATTGATCCGATGTGTGAATAAAACATTATGTACAGTCAACCTCACCTGCATTAATATAGAAATTTTAACAATTAAGTACAATTATAAACAAGTTACTAATTTGATGACACTAGTAGTATAAAATAATGGTTTTAACCTTTATTATTATATAAATTTAAGTGTTTATTAGATGGATCCATTTGGAGGGCTAAGTTGTTTGGTGCTTCCGGAAACGAAGTTGGCGAAGTGGTCTTCAATACGTCATTGACGGGGTGAGATGACTTCATAAAAATCGAGTGTCAAATATCTCTATTCCTACTTAATTTTATTTATTTATTTTGCTGCATATTTAGGGTGTATCAATTCGAAAAGAATTGGGTATAAACCTATTCACCCTCGTTGTTAGTTGTCACATAAACACACTTTCACCAATAACTTAAGTTACCAAACATGGATTAAAATTCCCAATCGTACGTACATCATATGAAGGAAATGGTATCAAATTATTGTGCAAATTATAAGCCCTAACGTTATCTTATTAAATCCATATGCAATCCAGCATCAAGAAAATAAAGAAGGAAAGTAAAAGAAATATATTTAGATCTGACATTAATTTACTATGTAATATGAAAAGTAAAAAAAATATATATATATTTAGATCTAGCGTGTATATTCTTTAATTTACTATGTAATATATATACATCACTTGATAGATTCAAAAAAAAGTTAGTGACTAGAATGATTTTTGCCCTAATAATTAAAACCAATATCATATCTCCAGAGTGTCAAGTAATTGATGGGAAATGTTGATTGCAACTCAAGGCTTGTTATATACTAACCAATTTTGCATTTTAGTATAGTTGAGGTTGCTATATGTACAAGTGGTGATACAAGATGCACAGATCACAAATTACCCAACATCAAAAATTTTCCAAACATAAAGTCAATTACTACAACACTAATTATACCCAAGTTACATCAACTAATTCAAAATCCATTAGATAATTATGCTCTTTGTAATCAGTAGATCATGCTTGCATGAATTTCAGAACTATTTAACAGCATCATCTAAGAACGAGATAACACTTTTGATTCAATGGATTTGGGTGAGAGCTTTCTTCACTGCACGAGCTCGAATTTGCATTATCTCTTGCTTTGTCCTCCTCTTCATGACAGCAATTCACCTCCCAAAGCTTCCGCAAATTTTTTCTGATAAATCTCAATTGTGGAGCATGTGTTAAAGAGTATACAACCATACATTTTTTTTTTTTTTTTTTTAGTTTTTGGTGAGGACTGGACTACCATACATATTTCACTTCAGGGGAATAAAAAGCATGGAAAAAGCTCATTGAACTGCAGAAATTCAGAGGTAAATTTATTTAGATTGCAGAAATCCACCCTCCAGGTGCATCAATGGCAATAACAAAATGTGTCAAATTGCATTAAGTGATTTTAAAATCTCTTTTTTTCTCAAAAAATGAAAAAGAGTTCCTAATTGCACCGTATTATGATACTCTCAAAAACACATATGTAATAATTCAAGAGCGATCGCAGCACAAATACCTTACAAATGAAATAAACATGCATATTTGACCGAAGAATATGAGAAAAGAGTACAGTAAGAAAGAAACATAGATCATACCGCACTTATTTAATTTTCACCTCTGTAACTACTAAAGAAATGTGTGTTAGATTAAAAAACCGCCGAAAATTAAGAATAAACTTCAGGTTCTAATACCACATTGTCATAATCAATACAATCTAAAATAAGAAGGCATAGAGATGATCTCAGCACAATGGTCACACTAACATGTGACACTGACATGTAGCATAATGTTTCATCAAAACAAATTCAGCCACTTCTGACATCAGAAACTTTATATAAGCTTAAACTAAAAAATTCACAAGGGCAATTAAAATTATAATATTGTCCACCAGGAAAAGATGACCACAAAGTTTTGATATGAATGTCGGAGCATATTAATGACTCCATACGCATGGATTCATATATTCATTTACAGGGTTCTATCTCAATTTAGAATGTAGGACACTATTAGCTTAACAATAAAGGGTTTAAAATTTTAGTTCAATAAATTATTATAGCAGATTTCAAGTCTAATTAATTATCAATTTACCAAAACAAGATAATATAAACTTTTCAGTTCAATAATATTAGATTGAATTAAAAAAAATCAATCCTTTTGGATTATTAATTCCATTACTTTTCACTGCAGCCCCTTAGAGGCTTGCTAAAGGAGTGCAAGCTTGCTCACAAGTATTTTATCCTTTTATTTCAAGTAAAAAACCGTTTCCAGCGACATCATCAGGAGGGAAGACTCCAGACGAATGTAGGTCATCAACAAAATACCAACACCTAACAAGTCCCATGAACAGAAATCCCACTGGACTAAAACAAAAAAGGGTGAAAAAGTGTAGATGATAAAGAAAGAAGAAAACTGCTGGGAGAGGTCAATGCTGGTTCAACTCCGGGACATCTTTCCATCAAATCAAACTATGGGGACATCTATTCATCTAAGATATCTTCATTTTCGAGAATATCACCAATCAAAGCTGGTTTTTCCAGTTCCTGGGACTACATTCAACTTTGAAGATTGAAATTATTTCAATTATTTGTAATTTGTCCAGTCTTCCTCAGTTTCTTTATAACAACACAAGTTCAAAACTGGATTTGTTCTGGTCACCTAGGTCACTGCATATAGGGTGATTATCAAAAAGTTAAATAATCAATTAGGCTTCCTCCATGATTACCCTTAAATAGACAAGACCAGTATTCAAAGATCAAAATGTGAACAAACTAAAATTTCAAATCTCTAATTAACTATTGCGAGTAGATGCAACTGAAATAAAAATATGAACAATTCTTATAGTCACCAAATCTCAATCAATAAAAAAAGAAGAAGCATTCAATTGAAAACTAGACTATTCTTGATCAGAGAAAAGCAAAAACTTCCTCATGCCTCCAGTCTAAACAATAAAAATTCACCTTCAAAGTAATCTTACCCTCGTCCATCTACCGCTGAATGTTAAGCATAGCTTTGGCCTCATTCTGCTCTTCCATCAAATCATCGGTAGCATACTTCTTCAACAACTCAATCTTCTTCTTCTCGAGCACCATTTTCTCAATCCCCTTCTCGTCATCATCTCCCTCTCCATCTCCTTCATCCTCTCCTCCTCCACCACGTCCTCCTCCTCGTCGAACAAAACCGATTGAGCTTTATAAGCTCTCTCGGCTTCTTTTTCTCCTCTGCTTTGAGTGTGATAAACCGATTGAGCATGGATTGGGCTTTCTCTTCGTTTCGAGCCATGGTTACGATTCACAAGGCAAAAAATAAAAAAAAAAACCCTAATTTTAATTTTTTGACTCTTGAAGTCTCTGATCAACCCCAATTAAAGCAGAAGAAGGAAACCTAATTAAACACACCGTTTTGGGCAACATGAATAAGCCCAAAACAACACCGTATGACCCTAATATAAAAACATGTTTTTCAGACCAAATCAAACACTTCACTCAGTGACTCAGTCCCGTCTTCTCGAGTAGCTTCCGATCCAAAAAAAATCCCCAATTCTCTTCTGAACCCTAACTCACAAATCCATCTTCTCAGCTACAAATCAGCTCTTAGAAACCCATTTCTAACACAATCAATCAAACAAATATAAAAATGATTAGAAGAAGACTCTCTTCACTCCTGTCAACGTCACTCTTCAACGCAAAATCGACTCTCAGTATAGCTCCACAGCCACCGGTCCCATTCCGATCCCAACAGTCATTACAATGCCCGAATGTGAACCAAAACAAGCCATTTTGGAACCAACCCTTTGTGGGTGTGAGGTCTTATAGTCTGCTGAGCTTGAACGACTTGAGAGACAAAATACCTAGAAAGCAAAAGACGAGAAAAGGGAGAGGTATTGGTTCAGGGAAGGGAAAGACTGCAGGGAGGGGTCACAAGGGCCAGAAGGCTAGAGGAACCATGAAATTTGGATTCGAAGGAGGTCAGACACCTTTGCGACGTCGTATGCCCAAAAGAGGGTTTAAGAACCCCTTTAGCCTCACTTTTCAGGTACCCTTTTGTTTGAAATGGTGAGCAAATGAGGTGGATGATATTGAACCAAAAAAAAATCAACTTTTGTCCTTTCTTTTTTTTTTGTAAATAGTAATGTCTAATACAACGTTTTAATTATTAATTTTTTTTTTTTTTTGGTTTTCTAACATTTGATTAATTCTTAGTAGAACCTTTCTAATAAGGTTGATAGTAGATGGTCGTGATATTTTGGTTTGAAGGAAAAAAGAATTTCCTGCTCTTGATGGGTAATTTTTACAATATTAATGTTGTTTGAGTGAGTTGTTAGAAATGGATGGAACAATTTGTTGTTCCTCTGTCTATAACTGGTAGTGTAGGTAGTTTGGAAGTTATGTGGATGCTATAGTAATCTTCTACATCAAAGTCCAGTAGTAAGATTTATAAATGGCGGCTTGCTAATCCTTGCTTGATTTTCTTCCGAGTATCTTCTAGTGGTCCATGCTGTTGTAGACATGCTTATACGATAGACTGTATTGTATTATATATTGGATAAATATGATATTTTTAATTAGAGGTGTTTTAAAAAAGCTGTTGAAGTAATGATCTCGCATAGAAATAAAATGACATTTTTGTACAAGGGGAAGTATTGTGCCGTCAAAAGTGTACCATCTGTAATCTCTTAAAAAATTTCTCTTTACTAGATAATGACAGTGCAAATTCAATGTGGGATTAGATGATGGTCATAGATATGGGAATGAGTACGTCTTAATTCTTATCCTGCTATAGAGTGGAAAGTCTAGAATGACCATCCAATATGTTTGAGGACACATACCCATAATTATGCCATTTAAAATATTGACTAAGGAAGCACTATATCAAACTAATAGAAGGATGAAGTTAGTGCCCATTTTCATTGAACTTTATGAAGGAAAATGGTGCCCAAACAATGGAACTTCTGTAGTTCTTACCCTTCATTTGAATATAGATATGTTGAATTTTGATTTCAAGGCAGTAACTTGTGCGAAACAATGGAACTTTGTAGTTCATACCCTTTGAAGAATTTGAGAGAAAAGAGTGAATACTCTTCTTTTTCATGAATACAAAACAATGAATATATATACAAAGAAGGGAAAAACATAATCCCTAAAAAATAGAAAAAACTATTGACTAATTAACCACCTAACTCACCTAACTCACCAACCACTAATTTATATTTCAACATACACCAACCATTGACTACTCATATTTCAACACTCACCAACCATTGAATACACATATTTCAACACCCCCCCTCAAGCTGGGCAGTATATGTTGATCATACCCAGCTTGGAACACAATCCTTCAAAAGATGCTCTAGGTAGAGCCTTAGTAAACACATCAGCTGTTTGAGAATTGGTAGGTGTGTAACTTATCTTAACAGACCCTGCTTCTATTTTTTCTTTGATAAAATGCCGATCTATCTCCACATGTTTTGTTCTGTCATGGTGAACTGGATTCTTTGCGATGCTAATGGTGGCTTGATTATCGCACAACAGTTCCATTGGCTTAACCATAGGAACTTTGAGTTCATTTAGTAGTCTTTGCAACCAAATTCCCTCACAAATTCCATGAGCCATTGCTCGAAATTCCGCTTCAGCACTGCTACGAGAGACCACCGACTGTTTCTTGCTCCGCCAAGTGACCAAATTACCCCAAACATAAGAACAGTACCCTGATGTAGACCTCCTGTCTACCACTGAACCAGCCCAATCTGCATCTGTGAAGATTCTAACATCTCTATCCTCACTTTTCTTGAAGCATATACCTTGTCCTGGTGTCATCTTCAAATACCTTAGAATTCTCAAAACTGCTCCCATATGTTCTTCATTCGGACTGTTCATGAATTGACTAACAGTGCTCACGGGGAATGCAATATCCGGTCTGGTGTGGGATAAATAGATCAGTTTCCCCACCAACCGTTGATACCTTCCTTTGTCTATAGGTGGACTTTCTTCTATGAGACCCAACTTCGTCGTATAGTCCATGGGTGTATCAGCCGGCTTACATTCTGTCATCCCAGTTTCTTTGAGAAGATCCAGGATATATTTCCTCTGATTTATGCAAATCCCTGCTTTTGATCTTGCAACTTCCATTCCTAAGAAGTATTTCATACTTCCTAGATCCTTGATTTCAAATTCCTTGGCTAGAAAGGATTTTAACTTCTGAATTTCCTCCTCACTGTTACCAGTCATAATTATATCATCCACATACACAATGAGTATAGTAATAACACCTGTGGCATGATGAACAAACAAGGTATGGTCAGCTTGACATTGAGTATAACCAAACCTTTTTACGGCTTTCGTGAACCTTTCAAACCATGCTCTGGGAGACTGTTTTAACCCATAGAGAGACTTTTTCAACTTACAGACTTTGTCTCCATAATCATTTTCCAAACCTGGAGGACCTTTCATATAAACTTCCTCAGCTAACTCTCCATTCAGGAAAGCATTCTTTACATCCATTTGGTGAAGCTTCCAGTTGAGATTAACTGCTAGGGACAGAAGAACTCTGATTGTATTCAGTTTAGCAACAGGAGCAAAAGTCTCCTCGTAGTCGATCCCATAAGTCTGTGTAAATCCTTTAGCCACCAGTCTGGCCTTGTAACGTTCTACACTGCCATCCGCTTTATGCTTCACTGTGAAGACCCATTTGCACCCCACAGCCTGCTTACCCTTTGGCAATTCTGTGATATCCCAGGTTTTATTTCTCTGAAGGGCTCCTAACTCCTCCATAACTGCATTTTTCCACTCTGGAATTGACATGGCCTCTTGGATGTTTGCTGGAACAGACACTAGTGAAATATTGTGAGCAAAAGTTTTGTAACTAGATGAAAGACCCTCATAGGATATGTACTTACTCAAAGGGTAAAGGGGTCTCTCTCTACACATTCTTACCGGTCTCCTCAGGGCGATAGGTATTTCAGTATCTGAAGGAACTTCCTCACTTGTCTGGTTAGTATCTGGGCTGGTGCTAGGATCACTCAGGGGTTCAGTGTTTGGATCAGATATGTGGACCAATTCCGGTTGAGACTCCTGGTCTTGTTGAGGTACAATCTTGTCTGGTCCATCTTTAGTTGCAATCGGCTTCCTTGAGTATACAATAGGTTCTGCTTTGAATTTATTTGTCATGTCTGGAGGGTCAGAAGGAGACACATTTGACTCACAATGAGGAATTTCAGGCACATTAGGATGATGGGACTTACTGTTGGGACTAGAAGACTCATAATGAGGAATTTCATGAAAAACGTGACTATGGCTATGATCAAAAAACTGAAATTCATTCTCACTCCCCCCCTGAATTTGAGTTTGTGGGAAAAAAGGTTGATCTTCAACAAAGGTAACATCTAGAGAAATATGAATCTTTCGGGTGTCTGGGTTGTAGCATCGATATCCTTTTTGAGTAGGAGAATAACCCAAAAACAAACACCTAACAGCTCTAGGATCAAGTTTACCCCTGTAATGTGGTTGAACATGCACAAACACTGTGCAACCGAAGACGCGGAGAGGAATAGTGGATATAAGTTTGGTATGAGGATAAGTTTCAAGTAGGGTTTGACATGGACTTTTGAAGTGTAATACTCGAGAAGGTTGCCTATTAATCAGATGTACAGCAGTGAGGACAGCTTCACCCCAAAAACGACTTGGCACCCTCATACAAAACAACAAAGATCTAGTAACCTCTAATAGGTGACGGTTTTTCCTCTCAGAAATCCCATTTTGTTGAGGTGTGTCAACACATGAGGTTTGGTGGACAATCCCCTCACTACAAAGATACTCTCTCAACCCTTGGTTTACAAATTCTCTCCCATTATCTGATCTGAATACTTGAATATTTGTTTGAAACTGATTTTTGATCAAAGAATGAAAATTTTTGAAGATATTGGTGACCTCAGACTTTTCTTTCATGAGAAAGACCCATGTGACTCTGGTATGATCGTCAATAAATGAAACAAACCATTTTGCCCCAGTAATATTAGGGACTCTGGAAGGGCCCCAAACATCACTATGAATCAAAGCAAATGGTTTGGAGGCTTTGTAACTAGTAGGATGGAACACAGAACGAGTATGTTTTGATAACTCGCAGAAATCACAATGAAAATCTTTTGGACTGTGATTAAGAAATAAGTCAGGAAACAGTTTCTCTAGATATAGGAAACTAGGATGTCCTAACCTATAGTGCCAACGCATAATAGAATTCTCTTTATTGGACTTAGACATAGACTCAGACATTGACTCAAGAGAAAAATTATTGGACTTAGTAGAATGACCTTGTATACCCTTTGAAGCTTCGGCCTTGATGACATAGAGACCAGATTGTATCTCAGCAGTTCCAATCATCTTTCCCGAAATCATGTCCTGAAACACACAATAAGTGGGAAAAAATTTAAACACGCACTTTTCAT
This sequence comes from Xanthoceras sorbifolium, assembly GCA_003430845.1. Classification (NCBI taxonomy): domain Eukaryota; kingdom Viridiplantae; phylum Streptophyta; class Magnoliopsida; order Sapindales; family Sapindaceae; genus Xanthoceras; species Xanthoceras sorbifolium. Next base: position 3,847,485 of record CM010619.1, on the reverse strand, counting down.
CATAAGTGAGTTTGGAGATAGATAGAAGATTACAATCTAAAGTGGGAACATATAACACAGACTGCAGGGTTAAACACGCTCTGATACCATGAAGAATTTGAGAGAAAAGAGTGAATACTCTTCTTTTTCATGAATACAAAACAATGAATATATATACAAAGAAGGGAAAAACATAATCCCTAAAAAATAGAAAAAACTATTGACTAATTAACCACCTAACTCACCTAACTCACCAACCACTAATTTATATTTCAACATACACCAACCATTGACTACTCATATTTCAACACTCACCAACCATTGAATACACATATTTCAACACCCTTCTTTTTGAGTAGAGATATGCTGATTTATTTTTAATTATTTTTTACGAGGCGGAGATGTTATTAATATATTTTCATTTTGATTAAATTCTCAGATTGGCATTCTCTGTTTAAGGTCACATGTTTTAAGAAGACTTTCAACTGTGTTTCCTTTCTTTCAGTTCACTCCTTGATGACATACTTGTGTATCTTTTCTGGCAGCCAGTAGGATTGGGGAAGATTGCATATTTAATAAATGCAGGGAAGATAGATTCTCATGAATTAATCACAATGAAAACTCTCAAGGTATGGGAACTTATTTAACTTTTGAATTTGAATTGTCTAATTTATGTTCTCTGGTTCATTCCGATTTTACTGTTAAACAGGATGTTGGGGCCATAGGGAAGCAGATAGAAGACGGAGTAAGATTGATGGGTCGTGGTGCAGAAAAGATCAAGTGGCCAATTCATCTGGAGGTAGATATACATATGAAAGCTGTTTTTCTTTTTATACTTCTCCTGTTATATAACTCATGAACCAAATGGATAGAAAAATATTTTATACAGATCGTAGATAGTTCTTCTTCGCTCTCTACGTCTACTGGAATTAAATATAATTCCATCTTAAATGGTTGTTATAGCTGCCTGCATGATTATTTGAATCAATTGGCTAGGAACTGTTGCTCCCTTATGAAATCTTCTTGGAGTTGGGAGTTATGACATCACTTACGGCACTTACGCTATACATCTGCAGAATTCAAAGTTTTGGTTGAGTTCATGTGACTACACTGTTTATAGGCCTTCAAGCTTTATGTCTTTTTCTTAATTGTTTTACTTATATTACAAATTGTATTAAGCTCTTGTCATGGATAGATACAAGTCAGTAGCAACTTTCCTTTTTTCAATTTCTTTTTATTTTCAGTCACATCATTATGCAGCCAATGCAAAATACAAACTGATATCATCCTAGCTTTTAATACCCTAATCAAAATATGTTATAAAACCTGAATGGTCTCAGTGTCATGTAAGACTGACTTAATAACTTAAGTATTCGGTGCGTTACAGGCCGAGATTATTCAGGGTGAGTATTTATATATATTTTGCCGGGAATTACAAAACAGACAGAGATGGAGAGGAAAGTTAGATCCCAAAATATACCCTTGATAAGACACAAGAGTCATAAGCTCTTACCGGATGAAAAGTTCAAACCATATACATCTCATTTTATTTAAATTTGTGTGGTAAACTTAGGTTGTGATTAAAACACAAATTTGGAGTAGGGATTTGCTGGTGGACTAGGAAGTAGGCTCCTAAATTTGAATTCTAATGCCTGTATATCCAAATAAAATAAAATAAATATGGATGTTAAGAAGAGCAAAAGTTCCTATTCTAAATGGTAATTTAATGAAATGCAAAATAGCTGATGCAGAATTTTTCTTTATTTGAATTTTAAATGGTAATTTTTCTAGCTTATGCTGAATATGGATGTTAATGGAAGGCTGGATCTGTAAAAGATAATACAACATTTAGTAAGAAACTAGATCAAATCTGACTGTTATAGGGGTTACTACCTTTCATGCTTCTAACTTCATATCTAATGCAAGAGATGATACAAACTTCATCTCTTTCTCTCTCTCTCTGTTCTTTACTTTTGGTATCCTAATCCTATTATTCTAAGATCGAAACTTTAAACTTGAATGTAGAACAATTGAATGTTTTAAATCACGTAGATAAATAGAATACAGTAGAAATCAAAAGTTTGAAGACCTCTGTCGATCCTTTTTCTTGAGTTTGGACATTCATGTTTCACTAAAATATAATAATTTTTAACTATTTTTAGTTGTTGCATAAACGTGTGACCGATGCAGCTTGATCTTTTTAAATTGATGAAGGAACCAACACAATTATTGCTTTTCATTGGGTTTCCCAATCATAGTTGGTGTGATTCTATATTGTTACCAAAACTATTATTATTTTGCCGGAGAAAGAAAATTTTGAAGTTCAATTTAGGAGAAGAATGAAGAATTTGATTTTGCCATTGGGATTGAAATTTGAATATTAGTGATATGTTCAAACAACATAAATTATTATTTTGTGATATTTCAATTCTATCAGAAGTTCTATTATATTACTCTGTTTTTGTGTAACATTCACACTAATCGCAAAGTCACAACATTTTGTCTTATTTTAATCTTTGTATTATTCATAAATTTTTCATTGCTTTTATGTTTAAAGTTACAGGGAGAAAGTTATCTTTATTCAAGTTAATTAGTACATATTTGTTTTACTGTTGTCAGGTAGACTGATTTTTGGTTTACTGGTTTTGTTTTATTATTCTTTCATTGGCTGGTTGTCAGAAACATCCTGAAGTCCTGATATGGAATCGTTTGACTTCAGTTTTCTGCACTTGATCTCACCAGCATATTTCATATTTGAAACTTCTAATATCCATAGATATCCTTGTAAAACATAAATGTTGTTGTAAATGGAATTCGCAGGTGTCAAGGGTGACTGTTAGGGCAAAGGCAGCAGTTGAAGCTGCAGGTGGGTCTGTTCGAAAAGTGCATTACAATAAACTGGGCTTGCGGGCATTGCTAAAGCCAGAGTGGTTCGAGAAGAAGGGAAGGTTGCTGCCAAGACCAGCCAGGCCGCCCCCTAAACTGAAAGATAAAGTTGATAGCATTGGCCGCCTGCCTGCCCCAACCAAACCAATTCCATTTTTCACCGAAGAGGGAGCTGCCGCATCTGCATCTGTCTAGATTACCAACTTATCTTTTTGTTGGTCTCAACTTCAAGATCTTGTATTTCGACAAATAATTATGCAAGCAAATTTTGATGTCCAAAAGATGTTTGTTCCTTTCAATCCCCATATTCCATTCCATAGATTGTCTGTGTTTAGATTTAGCTAAAAAGGGTTATAAATTTTTCATGAGGAAATGTTTGTGATTGGCCCAATAGATTGAGAAGCATTCTCTTTTGTTATGCTTACAGGGGTTGTGCATTTATCTGGTCTCATTGTTCTTACACATTTAAATTATTTTCTCTGTTTGTCCAATTCTATGTTGAAAAAATAAAATGAATTTTCTAGTTCTTTGATGTTGTAAAAGTACATCTACAAATTATGTGCTAAAAAAGTTTAAACAAAATTGTCATCCACGTGTCTTTAAACGAGCAGTTAGCATAAATTCCTAGCGGACTTGAGTACTTTTCTAATTTCGGGTTGTGTTTCAAAACTTTCCCTCTGCAAACTAGAGAGAGAGAGAGAGAGAATGGCCACCGCACATTTGGATTTTGCACTGAAGCCCTCCACTTGCTTTTCCGCCGAACTCCCTTCAAACCCTTCCAAATTCAGGGTTTTCACCATCAGATGTTCTGCTCCTCGCTTCTCCGCCGCCACCGCCACTGGTACTTTCTTTTTCTTTTTTAATTGTATTCACCACCTTAGAATTGTTATTTTTACTGAAAATACTTCTAAAGGTTTTTTTACGGCTTATCATTTGAGCAGAAAAGCTTTACATGTCAGTTTTTTGTGATTTTATATTCCGCATTCAACTTCCATTATTATTATTATTACTACTACTGTTGTTGTTACGTTAAATATGTGTGTATTTAGTTTTTGGTTGATGCGTAATTATTGTTGGGCCATTAGGTTTGGTGGAGAGGCCATGGAATGTTTCAAATGCTAGACTTGTGCTTGAAGATGAATCCATTTGGAGGGCTAAGTCGTTTGGTGCTTCCGGAACCCTAGTTGGCGAAGTGGTCTTCAATACGTCATTGATGGGGTGAGATGATTTCATAATTTTTCTTTCGAATGAATCAATGAACTATTTTTATTTTTTTTTCTGTCCCTGAAGGTGTTTTCTGCCATGTAACAAAATTTGACGTAAAGGCGGAATATATTTTGTGGTGCATTGTGTTTAACTGCTTGACCTGCCACCGTTGTGGAATCATCATAGAAATTGCACAAAATATGGTAATTGTGTGAAAGATGCTGGATAACTGTATTTTGTAGATAGTAATTCATGCTGCGAAGTCGTTATAGCTAAATCAGTAATTGATTATGCTGACAGATACAGTAATTGATTGGTATTTTTTGTAATATGAAGTTTAATATATGGTATTTGTGAACTTCAAAATTCCTTCTTTTTTTTCGGATCGAAACATGACAGCTGGAATAATTTTAGAAATGTCTGTGTATTTTATTAGTTAATTGTTCTAGGAAGGGCTAGAATAGTTTCAATTGCTTCTTCCTCCTGCAAACCATCATTTTCATTCTAGTCAGGGATGACTAGTTTATACACAAACTTGGCTTATATTGAGCAGGATCTTTGTGGCCAATCACTCACGGTTGATTTATCAAAGGTGTTTATTTAGGTTTTACACCACAGCAAAGAGGTGAAATTTTTTAGTGACCCTTAAGGATGGATATATAGAATACCTTAAATATGAAGCTCTGCTACCAGTAAATCCATATCAGAAATGAGAGTGGCTAAATTTATTTTATTCAAAACACAAGAATCTTAAAAAAAAGTTTATATTTGGTACTTATTTTTGTTAAATTAAATTTGAAGTTGCACAATTTTTTGTCATGACAATACCTTGACTGTTCCAAGAATTAATGGATCCGTGTCTTATAAATACGATAATTTGAAGCTGCATTGTGTGAGAATCTTTTTAAGTTTTTCTTCAAGATCAATAAGTTTTAATTCCTTTCAGACAGGAAAGCTCTTTTCTTCTAATATTGTAATTGGTTGCAGGACCTTGAGATAATTCAGCAGGTTATTTGCATGAGAAATTTATTTGAGCTTCTTATCTTCTGGAAAAGTTGACAATTGTTAATTTGCTTGTTAAAGGATCAATTCTTGAGTAAAAGTATTTGTCCTTTGGCAAGCAAACTTAAGTCACTTTACCAACAGGAAAAATACCATGAGTTGACACGCTGTGGATAGTGCATATACAGAATCTGATTTATGTTTTAACAGTTACCTTATTCTGCAGGTATCAGGAAATTCTAACTGACCCTAGTTATGCTGGTCAATTTGTCCTGATGACAAACCCACATTGGCAATACTGGCATAAATTTTGGTAGGTGATGTTCATACTTTCAAATATTTGAGCATTCTTAGTTTCTTACCTCATTTATAATTTTAATGTCGTCCTTTCTAGATGATGAAGAATCAAGAGTCTAGTAATAAGAAGTTCAAGTATCAAGTAAGCTGTCTTAGTGCTGCTGATCTTCTCTATTGTTGCATTTAGAAAATGCATGTTCGCAACTTTGCCCAATAACTATCGGTCATGTTAATCTGAGTTTTCAATAAATATTTCCCAGCACCTCAAATTGGAGATGTACAAAAGAACTTCCCAAGTATTTAGCTGAAAGGAACATCATGGGGATCTGTAAGTTATATTTGATGGCTTTAATTATCTAGACATCTCCAATTCCTGAGGAATTAACATACGGGTTTGTTTAGCATTGCTTTTTCTCTGTGTAAGTGCTTCTTTTTGGTGTTGTTCTTTTGTGCATCAGACGATGTTGACACACGTGCAATCACCCGCAGACTAAGACAAGATGGAAGTCTTATTGGTGTCTTAAGCACTGAGGAGTCAAAAACAGATGAGGAACTTCTTAAGATGTCTCGTTCATGGGACATTGTAGGTAAGAATTGTTAGAGTATTTTATTTTGTAAGATATTTATTGTATATAGTTGACAATCTATTACTTAATCTTAGCCATTAGTGTGGTAGGTGAGGACTTAATCCTAACCATTGGTGTGGTAGGTGAGGACTTAATCCTAGCCATTGGTATGGTAGGTGAGGACTTAATCCTAGCCATTGGTGTGGTAGGTGAGGAATTAATCTTAGCCATTGGTGTGGTAGGTAAGGACTTTGTATTTTTCTATAAATAGCCTCCATATGGAGAAGAATAAAATCAACAAACACTTTGTATTTGTTCATGGTATCAGAGCTCAAACAAATTGTTTAGGGTTCTTCTCCTTTCTCTACAAAACTTTTTTCCTTTTTATTGTCTACCTAAACTCCTTCTATTTTTTCTGGTGAAATTTACCACCGGAACTACTTCTACAATCACCGTTCCTTACTACAGTGACCAAAATCGACGTCGTACACCTCCGACCGTCATCCTACCAGACTGCCGCCGAACTTCGTGCGCCATTATCATACGACAATCTAGGTTTTTTTTTTTTTTTCCTTTTAATTTTTTCCTCTGCTCTATTTCTGGAGAAAAAAAAAAAAAAATTTTTTACTTCCGCTGCTACTGTTACTACTTCCATTGTTATTATGGCCATTGTTGAAGATGAATCCGACATATCTAGCCATATGATTCCACCAACCCCAACACTCCCTCCAATTTATTCTCATGACAACTCATCTAAGATTGAGATTAAATTGGATGGATCAAACTATCATTTATGGTCCAAGTTTGTCGAGATCTTTGTGGCTGGAAAAGACAAATATGGTTTTCTCACAGGGGAAAGTGTTAAGCCTGCAACCATCAGTCCTACCTATAGACGATGGTTGGCAGACAATGCTCTTGTGCAAGGATGGCTCCTAGGATCTATGACTCCCAAAATTATGGGAATGTTTATCCGATTACCTACAGCGCAGGCCATTTGGGAAGCAGTTGCACGTACTTACTATGATGGTGCAGATCAGTCCATCATCTATGAACTCAACAGCAAGGTATTCCATATGCGTCAATCTGGGCGTCCTATTTCTGAATACTACGGGGAATTGAATACAATCTGGCAAGAGTTAGATCATCGTTGTCCTAATGATATGACTGATGCTACAGATGTGGTTCGACTGAATGATCGCATTGAAAAACAACGAGTATACATGTTCCTTGCAGGATTAGACCCTGAATTTGACAAGGTACGAGCTGATGTTTTACGTATGGATCCATTTCCTGGTGTTGAAGGAGCATTTGCCTATGTCCGCCGTGAGGCACAACGTCAAGCTACTATGCTAGCTCCACCACAAGTAAGTGACCGCTCTGCCCTACTAATCAATAAGGGGAATTTAGGGGACAGGAAATGTACTCATTGTGGACAGAAGAATCATATTCGAGATGCATGCTGGAGATTGATTGGGTATCCTGAGTGGTACTTGGAAAAAAGGAAGAAGGGATCTCTGAAGACTGGAAATGCCTCTCTTGCTTCCTCCTCTGGCAACTCGTCTTCTACTCCATATGGTAACATATGTGATTCTCAAATTCAATTCTCCAACTCAGGTATTTTTCATTCTGCTTTCAGTGTTTCTACAATTTCTAGTAATAATACGTGGATAATTGATTCTGGTGCAACGGATCACATGACTTTTAATTCTCAAAACTTTAGTCATCGTAGTCCAACCGAAACAAACAATGTGTCATATGCTGATGGTACGCCCACCCCGGTTCTTGGGGCTGGATCTATACCTCTAACTCCGTCCTTAAATTTATCATCTGTTTTACACGTGCCCACTTTATCTAATAATTTACTCTCGATTAGCCAAATCACTAAATCTCTAAATTGTGTTGTTACGTTCTGGCCTTCTCATTGTGTGTTTCAGGACATCACAACCAAGGAGACGATTGGAATTGGTAGGGAAAAAGGAGGGTTGTACTACTTTACAGCAGATAGTGTTTCCAGTCATCCTCACAGAGTAGTACAAGTTAGAACCGACAACGAGAGTAATATCTTCCTTTGGCATAGGCGTTTAGGTCATTGCTCTTTTGGATATCTCAAGTTTTTATTTCCTTCTTTGTTTAAAACTATTGGACATGATAATCTGCAGTGTGAGACATGTGTTTTGTCTAAACACCATCGCACTGTTTTTCCCTCTAGTAATGGTAATAAAAGATCTATGCCTTTCTCTCTTATTCATTCTGATGTTTGGGGTCCATCTAATATTGTGTCTATATCTGGTATGCGCTGGTTTGTTACATTTATTGATGATTGTACTCGCATGACCTGGATTTTTCTTTTAAAAAATAAAAGTGATGTTTGTGACGTCTTTCAAAATTTTTATCATATGATTCTCACACAATTTCATAAGAAAATTCAAGTTTTACGCTCAGATAATGGTGGTGAATATCTAAACCATAGTGTCAAAACTTTTTGTTTGAAAAACGGTATTCTCCACCAAACATCTTGTGCACATACCCCACAACAAAATGGTACTGCTGAACGTAAAAATCGTCATCTCCTTGAGGTTGCACGATCTTTACTTCTTGGTATGCATATGCCTAAATCTTTTTGGGGTGATGCAGTTCTATCTGCTGCATATCTCATTAATCGTATGCCATCCAGTGCTCTGTCTTTTCAAACTCCACTGCAATCCTTGTCTCATTACTGTGATATTAACTCTGCATTACATATTCTTCCTCGAGTCTTTGGATGTGTGGTATATGTACATGTGCATGCTCCTCATCGAGGAAAGTTAGACCCACGTGCTCTTAAGTGTGTTTTTATAGGGTATTCTAGCTCACAAAAAGGGTACAAATGTTATCATCCTCCATCCCGTAGGGTATTTGTGTCACAAGATGTCACGTTCTGGGAAGATGAGGCGTACTTTACTCCCGAGACTTCTCTTCAGGGGGAGAATTCGAACTATGAAGAGAAGTCTCCTAAAACTGACAGTGGTATACCCATTAGTCTGAGAGGTCAATCTTTCGAGAGAGAGAATTTACCTTATGAAAATGAGATTCCTGGTAGTCTCACGAAAAAAACAGAACCACCCTTGAAAATATATGAAAGGCAGAATAAAGGGAAAAAGAAACAGGGGCAGTCAGTTCTCATACAAGTAGTACAACCTTCCTCTTCTCCATCACCGGTTCGTCAATCAGACTCTGAGGTTGAAAATGCACCTGAGGTAACTCTTGAACCCTCTATTTTATCTGATGACTTGTCCAGTGAAAATCACATAGATCCTGACCCCATTCTATCTACTAGACGGTATCCTAGTCGAGAACATAGACCACCTGTACGGTTTGGTTTTTCTCCCGAACAACTTCAAGCAGATAGTAAGGCCCTTTACTCTATTACTGATTACACCTCAACTCATAGACTATCTGAAACCTTTAAAGCTTTTGCACATCAATTATCCTCTGTATCTATTCCTAGTAAATTGCAGGATGCATTGACAGACCAGAACTGGGTCCGAGCCATGGATGAGGAGATGAAAGCTTTACAAAAAAATTGCACCTGGGAAATAGTAGATCTACCTCAAGGGAAGAAAGCTGTTGGATGCCGATAGGTCTATACCATCAAACACAAAGAAGATGGCTCGATTGAAAGGTACAAGGTCAGGTTGGTTGCTAAAGGGTACACTCAGACTTACGGAGTTGACTATCAGGAGACTTTTGCTCCGGTAGCAAAGTTAAACACTGTTAGGGTACTTATCTCACTAGCAGCTAATCTGGAGTGGCCATTGAAACAATTTGATGTAAAGAATGCGTTTCTACATGGGGAACTCAATGAAGAAGTTTATATGGATCTTCCCCCTGGTTATGATTCTAAAATTGGTAAAGTCTGTAGACTAAAAAAGGCTCTCTACGGACTAAAACAATCACCTAGAGCCTGGTTTGGACGACTCAGTACTTCCATGAGGAAATTCGGATATCAGCAGAGTAACTCCGATCACACCTTATTCTTCAAACATAAGGGTGGCAAAATCACTATACTGATTGTCTATGTTGATGATATGATTGTTACAGGAAACGATGATCTGGAGATGACTAATCTCCAAAGACACTTGGCCACAGAGTTCGAAATGAAAGACCTGGGGGTATTAAGGTATTTTTTGGGAATTGAGGTAGCCCGATCAAAACATGGGATTTTTCTCAGTCAGAGAAAGTATGTTCTTGATTTACTTACAGAAACTGGGATGCTTGCTAGCAAACCAACAGATACTCCTATGGACCAAAATCACAAGTTATGTGAATGTCCAGATCACCCTGATCGAACCCCAGCAAACAAAGAAAGATATCAAAGGCTTGTTGGTAAGCTTATCTATCTATCGCATACTCGTCCTGATATTGCATATGCAGTGAGTGTAGTAAGCCAATTTATGCACGCTCCTACTGAGAGTCACATGGATGCAGTCCTTCGGATTCTGAGATACTTAAAAGGAGCTCCTGGTAGAGGATTAATGTTTTCTAAAAACGAACATCTAGATATCGAGGGATACACGGATGCTGATTGGGCTGGGAATGCTAGTGATCGGAGATCTACTTCTGGTTACTTCACCTTTGTAGGGGGTAACCTAGTCACTTGGAGGAGTAAGAAACAGACCGTGGTATCACGATCCAGTGCTGAGGCAGAATTTCGAGGGATTGCCCAAGGAATCACTGAATTATTGTGGTTGAAGAATTTATTGAGTGATTTGAGATTTCACCAAAGAGACTGCATGAGACTGTATTGTGATAATAAGGCTTCAGTACAGATTGCTAACAATCCTGTACAGCATGATCGTACTAAGCATGTGGAGATTGATCGATTCTTCATCAAAGAGAAATTAGAAGAAAAGATAATCGAGCTTCCTTTTGTTCCAAGTAAGGACCAACTTGCAGATATCCTTACAAAGGCCATTAATGGAAAGAGTTTTCATGACTCAATTAGCAAGTTGGGCATGAGTGACATCTATGCACCAACTTGAGGGGGAGTGTTAGAGTATTTTATTTTGTAAGATATTTATTGTATATAGTTGACAATCTATTACTTAATCTTAGCCATTAGTGTGGTAGGTGAGGACTTAATCCTAACCATTGGTGTGGTAGGTGAGGACTTAATCCTAGCCATTGGTATGGTAGGTGAGGACTTAATCCTAGCCATTGGTGTGGTAGGTGAGGAATTAATCTTAGCCATTGGTGTGGTAGGTAAGGACTTTGTATTTTTCTATAAATAGCCTCCATATGGAGAAGAATAAAATCAACAAACACTTTGTATTTGTTCAAGAATATGGTGCAATTGATGGAAGGAATGTTGTGAATGCTGCAGAAACTATACAATCTTGAATTTTCATGTATTTGTCTTTCAGGTATTGATTTAATAAGTAGTGTTTCATGCAAAGAACCATATGAATGGGTAGATAAAACAAAGTCAGACTGGGAATTCAACACCGATGGGGGAAAATTACCGAGTTAGTATTATTTTTCTAATTGTGACTGGAAGTTTTAGATATTGTAGAATTTGCTCACATTTCCTGTGTCTTGCTGAAATGAAGGTTATTGCATATGATTTTGGGATCAAGCAGATGTCTAGCATCCAATGGTTGTAAAATCACTGTTGTGCCTTCAATGCGGCCAGCGTCAGAAACGCTGAAAATGAAGCCAGATGGAGTTCTTTTCAGTAATAGCCCAGGAGATCCATCTGCTGTCCCATATGCTGTTGAAACACAACTACGCCGTTGACTTCCAAAGGGTATCGAGGTGACTCATGTCAATCTCAACGATGGAACCTGTGCTGGTCTTGCATATCCTGCACTGAATGTCATGTCTCTTCAATACCACCCCGACGCATCACCAGGACCTCATGATTCAGACTGCGGTAATGCAAATCTCTAACACACAACTAATATATATTATCAATTTTCACAATTCGTTTTATGGCAAATACCCCAACTCATCTTTATTGGAGCATTTCTTATGATCTACACTAAAAAAACTGATATCGAGTGGAGATCTGAAGGAATTTTATGATCTAGGCAGTGCTTTTCTGTCTGCTGAAGAACGCTAGTCTTAGTGTTTATTGATTCTATTGTTCATAACTTCATATTGGGTAAAATTTCCTTGGCCAGCGACATTGACACAAAATTCTTGCCACAGTTTTTAGGGAATTCGTAGAGCTGATGAAGTCGGTGAAACAACGTGCCTGATCAAAATCAGTACCGAGTTATAGAAGTGATGGTTGATGATCCGAATGGTGGTGGCTGAATTGAGCTTTTGCTGTTCTTTGTGCTTCAGTTTGGAATAGGTCCAATTTTGAGAGTGGTTGTATAATATGTTGAATGGTTCATAAGCTTGCTACGCTTTAGTTATTGATGACCTTTTGATTTTAAATTATGTACCTCTCGGTAGTTCACTATAATATCAATTAGACCCACCCCCCACCCCTCCCAGGTTAGGTGAAAAAAGACAGTTGACCGTTAAAAATATATAAATTTTAGGATAAATTATAGCCCATCAACCTAAGGTTACATGTGGAATTAACTTTTAGGGTTTTAGGGAAATTAACTGTAGACCACCTTGTCATTAAATGGTGAAACGAAATATCTTTCATACGAATTCTATCTTATGCTTGCCCCAGGGGACAGTTTTTTCTTAGAAAAGCAAGGACGAGACTTGTTTTCAAGTAGAATTCAAGGATTAGTCTTTCTCGCCTTTCTGCCAGCACTGACCGTAAAAAAAGGTAGTGGAACATTAAAAATATGTGAAAGGATAAATTGTCCATAATTAAAAAAAAATCTAAAATAAAAAATAAATATATTATGAATCTCCAGCATCCAAGTGGATGGTGGAAATCTATTCATGAAAAATTTTAAAAACATTTAAAAATAAAAACTAAATTAAATTAAATTTAAGATTTTTATTGTCCATCTAGAGATTCATGTAAAAATTATTTTTTTTTTTATAAAAAAAAATAAATAAGGATCCGGTGGAGATCATCTGGATCCCCACCATATCTACTTGGTGGCCATGGGAGGGAGGAGGAGGCTCTAGTCTTCCTTTTTGCGAGAACTAGGTTTTCACACCTAGTTCGCAGTACATAGTAGATCCACCATAGATTTCACCATTTCTCTTCATTTTTTTTTTTCAAATTTTCAGAGAGGGATGGTGGAAATTTTAATTTTTTTTAAAAATAAATCTTAATTTTTTTAAAAAATAAATATCCACCGTCCATCCCACCTGAGATGGACGGTGGAGATTTTAACTGTTTTTCTTAAACTATTTTAAAAATAAGACGAAATAATTAAAATACTATTAATATTGTTGACTTTGACTAACATAGACTAACGGTAGAGGGTTTTGCAGTCAATTTTATTAAAAGTTGATTAGTTAGAGATATCTTAATTAGGTAGGCTATAATTGTTCTAAATTTTATATGTTGTTAACGATCAACTGTCTTTTTAGATGGTCAATGCTAACAGCAGGGGGATCTGCAAGCAATTTTTATAAAAGTTAATTTCGTCTGTAATTAGAAATATTTCTTGTAGATGAACTGTAATTTGTCCTTTCAAATTTTAATAGTATGTGCAATTTTGTTTTTATTTAATAAGTAATGGTATAGTTTGCTTAACACAATTCTTATTTTATTGACTAAATATATATTTAACCCATTATTTCTACAAATTTGAGGGTTAAGAGTTAGGGGAAAGATAAGTAATTCAAACTCTAAACTCATAATTTCATTCATAAAACTCTTAACTTTAAGCTATTCAAAGCATTATTAACAAGTTATCTCATGGATTCATATGGAACAATAATTTCAGTCAAAGATAACACTAATCGGATTAGGAGCTTTACCGAGATATATCAAAATCAAGTACTACTTACATGGTTTGAATAATACTTCGGAAAAATTTACTCACATTATTAGTAAATATGCATTGGGGACTTAAACCCCTACCATAATCAATAAATGTAGAAGCAGAGATGTATATCACTCAACCAAGAGTTAATGTAAAAACTTATAACAACTTGAATTTGAGATTCTTTTGTGAATTGGAATTTCAATTATCCATACTTTTTTAATAGATTGATTGGAACCACAGCTCCCATATAACTTGTAATTCACTGTTGGCTCATTGTACACGAGCCAAGCCTTGTCCGCTAGAGATATTAAGCAATGTAAGGCTCACCTAATGGAACAACTATATAATGGAGATACCCAGTGCTTCGCAGTGATAAGGGCAACTGAAATATTTATTGAGGAGAGTAAGGCGAAGAAAATAGGAGAACTTAGTTTGATCTCAAGTAATTTGTCGACTTTTGATTCAAAGGGTAAGGTGATACTTCAACCATCTACAATATTGAAGTATCGCAAGTGGAAGAAAGGACGTACGAGGTCCAAGATGTGGCAAGTTCTGATTCAGTGGTGCGGGGTTCCTATGGAAAAGGCTACTTATGAGGACTATGACGAAATGGTGAAACGATTTCCAGATCTTACCTTTGAGGACAAGGGTATTCTTAAAGAGATGGGGAATGATGAGAACTAGTTAGGAGAAGTTCAAGACATAGGGTGAGAGGAGGTGAAGTACAGGAATTGGGCAGCCCAGACAGAGACACCCGCGACTTGACCCGTGACTTGGGTCGCGAGTTGTGCAAGTCGCGGGCTTGTAATTCCAAAAGCAAACAGAGACAGTCGCGACTTGAGCCGCGACTCAGCCCGTGACTTGGGCAAGTCACGGCAGTGTATTGCAGATTAAAGGCCGTGGCTGTTGCAACTTGGCTCACGACTTGGGCAAGTCGCCGGTGGCTCCAGTCTCTACAGGCAACTTTTCCACCCAGTTTTCAAATTGGATTTTATTTTATATTCTTTCCTTTTCTAGTTGTTATTCATTACCTATTGTTTAGGAGTTAATTAACTATTATTTTAAGAGTTTTAATTACTTTCCTAGTTCTTTTGTTATTAGGACTCTAGTGCCTGTATATAGGTTATTTTCATTAGTTTGTAATCATCAATTCAGTTATTAATAAAATTGAGAGAATTCTCTATTTTCGGCTTTTCTAAACTTGGACTAGTTCTAAAACTAATAACCTAGAGCTAGATTAATCGACTTTTTTTGGGAATTCATGCTCGAGGATCGCTTGCGCTAGAGCAATGGCTAATTAACCCACGTTCTAGAGAATTAGTGATCCCTAATTAAGGTGACCTAACTCAAATTTATCGTGTGTGTGAGTTGTTTGGGGTGCAAGTTAGAGTTTGTTGTTAGATCTAGGCCTAGGTCCTCAACACAATCACACTTGAATCAATCACTAAACGTATGTATAGTAAAGCTTGAACCCTCACCACTGAAATAGAAAGAAGGTGCACTAACTATTAAATCGGAGATACATTAACTACTTGAACTATGAATTGATGCACTAGCAAATTGTTGACTCAATACACTTTCCACAGTTGGAATTTTACACAATACATTATAGTGAGTTGTTAACTAAATACACTTTCAACGGTTGAGATCACTGTTAAAATTACGTACTTAACGTGATGTTATTCAAGGGTACATTAATTAGGATATATATATCAAATATAATCTCAACCATTGAAGTATATTAAACCAATAGTCCATACACGTGTCATAGATACAATTACAATTAAACAAATCTAAAGACAACAGTTTCAGCTACACAGCATAACTATTGGTGGCTGCTGGATAAGCTAAATAACAGTAACTGAAAAATATAAGGGTCATTATTTGATGAACGCATGAGGAAAATGCATACAATTTGGACAAATAACAGTCTCTGTCCAAGATATGAGGAGAAAAAAATATTACCATCAATTTCGATGGTTTCTCCGCCGGTGCAATTGGAAAATTGCCTCAGGAAAGAAATCAAAATATAGGAAGTTTGTTATTCTGAGAGCTGGGGCTGATTATGAGTTCTATGAGATTCACTTTTCGAAATGTTGATTCCCATTTGAGAGAGATCGTTCCGGAGCAAATCTGCATTCTTGAAATGCAAACCAACTAAGCCAACTTCCACAGCTGCCTCTATATTTTTAAGCCTGGAGTCAGTCAAATGCTATAAATTAGAGAGTGAAATGAACCTCAAAATGTATCAAATGAATTCACATCAAAGTCTCTATCTCTATCTCCAATAAAAAATGCAATCTACGCTAATCAAGATCATTCATTGTTATCAAGTTTCAAGAGTGCCCTATTTAAAATTATTGAGAAGACTATTCACTCTTTTCTTCTGATACTCAGAACCCCACTTCCTTTTGATCACCAGGCTCTAAACCGTGGACTACAACCTGGGTAGTTAGGAAACTTATGAAGATATAACATCAGCTATAGGTGCTCCCAAGGGTCCTTCGAAGTCAGTTTACTAGCAGTACAAGAATTATAGAACACAAAATCTCAATTAAAAATAATAAAAATTGTCAAATGAAATGAATTCAATCAATACTGGCGCATTTGGCCTTTAGTCCAACTAGAGGTGGCAAAACATTAGGGCTGGATAGAGAAAAGATGTTTGTATACGAGCAGACCCTGATTTCAAACACCTTGAATCTGAATTTTCGTAAACCATTCCCAACTGCATTATTGTGCAGAGAGAAATGGAGATTGTAGCGGCTGGAGGGAATTGATTTAGATCTTATTATTTGGGTACTACATCTATCCACGCACAAACCAAACCAAACCTGAATTTCAGAAATTTTACTGGAGTGAATCTGTTTTTCCTCTTTGATAGCTCATTCATCATATAACTGCCACCCCTCATCCAAACCATTCAATTAATGCTTTTTCCCTTATTTCTTAGACACCAAATCATGAATACTACTGTCCTTGAGTTATATGACTTCACTGGCCAAATTCAAAAAACATCAATCCTGGGGCACATTTTTAGCAGACTGATTCTAGCAGCAATTAAAATAGACAACCAGAAAAACCTGTTTAGTACATGAATCATGATTCTGTCACAGGAACAATTCTAATATAGAAATTAGAAAGATACCTGTCATCGATGAAAATACAATCTGCTGGATCAACTTTCAGATGTCTCACAGCCTCCAAATAAAAATCAGGATCAGGTTTCCTTTTACCTGAAACAAGGCAAAAATAGGATCACTGTCCACATAAACCAGGCTGTGGCAATGTCCGCAGCAGGTATCCTCCTCTATTGAAGAATTGACTTTTGCATAAGAAGATGCTCCGCAAAACAGCCACACATAAAATGTTCAATAAATCAGGTGGAAGAGGAGGAAGTGCTCTAATGGCTCACTGAAATATTGTAGCATAATCAGAATCAGAAAAACTCATACATCTACAGTCATGAATTTATAGCTAAGGCTCCATTTTACTTGAACTTGCAATATGTCCCTCAGGTATGTGAAAGATAGCATATCTCAAGCAGTCATGAATTTCTAGCACAGCATCTCTCAAGTCTGATTCATTCTTGCATATTAGGTACAACATAATTCACTTCTAATGGACAAAAATTTATTTAGCAAGGATAAAACCTAATAAGAACCAAGGTCAACACGAGTAGAATACATATATGGAGTCACCTTTAGTGCACCAATGCATTCATGTACCATTAAAATTTTTCCTTATTTTGACATAGTCGCATGCCTTAAGCGCGTTGTATGTGATCATGTTGAAATATGAGTATTCAATGGTTGGTGAGTGTTGAAATATGAGTAGTCAATGGTTGGTGAGTTAGGTGGTAAATTAGTGGTTGGTGAGTTAGGTGGTAAATTAGTCAATAGTTTTTTCTATTTTTAGGGATTATGTTTTTCCCTTCTTTGTGTATATATTCATTGTTTTGTATTCATGAAAAATATAAGAGTATTCACTCTTTTCTCTCAAATTCTTCATGGTATCAGAGCGTCTCTCAATTTGAGATTTTTTTTCCGACAAGCCACCATCGTCCTCGCTGCTTATTCCAGCGATTTCCGCTGCTCATTCCGGCAGCCAGAATCCGAAGCTTTGTATGCTTCGTCATCACTTCCGCGAAAGAAATCATCAGCAAGCGGAGTATTATTTTGGTGATAACAGATTTGTTCTCCTCTCTTGGTGGTTTCCGAGACAAATCAGCCATCAAACCAGTATTTTTCGGCCTAAATCCGAGCCGATCTGTTTTCTTCTTCGCAGATCGGAGGATTCCGAAACAGTACTATTCACACGCGTACTGTTCGCGCGCGTACTGTTCACAGGCTGCTGCGAGTCGGTTGACACCACCGGCACCAGAAAGTAAGAACAGTACCGATTAGCAAAATCTTTCAAAGGCTCGTCGCCAACGGAGGCCGTTTGAGTAATCAAAAGGCTAATCGAAGTTTGCAAAAGGTGTTTTGCCACCTCTGCCGTTTCTCCTCCGATCTCGCCTATTGCCAGCGAATATCTTATGTTTAATTACAGTATTACCCTCAGTTGATTAATTACAGTTTCCGCCCCTGTTTAAAAAAAAAAAAAAAAAAAAATTCAGTATGTCTCACGAATCCTCTTCCGAACTTGTCTCTGATTTAGATCCGATCAACTCAAACAACAATGGGGATACAGAGGAAGAAGGTTACACGGCCAGTGGAAAAAACGGTGTTGGAACAGATTCAGTTGCACACATTCATGAGCAATTGGATCAGCTACAGAAACAGTTTTCTGGTTTAAATACCTCAGTGTTTGGTGTTGGGTCTGTTGCTACTAAAGGTACCTTCTCCACTGTTTTGAATGTGCAAAAGGAGATATCAGGAACATGGATTGTGGATTCCGGAGCAACTGACCACATGACAGGTGATGCTAGGGTGTTTAGTACCTTTGAGCCGAGTCAAGGTAACTATAATGTCAAAATTGCAGATGGTTCTCTGTCCAAGGTCACAAGGTGTGGTACTGTTATTATTTCAAACACTCTAACCCTGCAGTCTGTGTTATATGTTCCCACTTTAGATTGTAATCTTCTATCTATCTCCAAACTCACTTATGATGAAAAGTGCGTGTTTAAATTTTTTCCCACTTATTGTGTGTTTCAGGACATGATTTCGGGAAAGATGATTGGAACTGCTGAGATACAATCTGGTCTCTATGTCATCAAGGCCGAAGCTTCAAAGGGTATACAAGGTCATTCTACTAAGTCCAATAATTTTTCTCTTGAGTCAATGTCTGAGTCTATGTCTAAGTCCAATAAAGAGAATTCTATTATGCGTTGGCACTATAGGTTAGGACATCCTAGTTTCCTATATCTAGAGAAACTGTTTCCTGACTTATTTCTTAATCACAGTCCAAAAGATTTTCATTGTGATTTCTGCGAGTTATCAAAACATACTCGTTCTGTGTTCCATCCTACTAGTTACAAAGCCTCCAAACCATTTGCTTTGATTCATAGTGATGTTTGGGGCCCTTCCAGAGTCCCTAATATTACTGGGGCAAAATGGTTTGTTTCATTTATTGACGATCATACCAGAGTCACATGGGTCTTTCTCATGAAAGAAAAGTCTGAGGTCACCAATATCTTCAAAAATTTTCATTCTTTGATCAAAAATCAGTTTCAAACAAATATTCAAGTATTCAGATCAGATAATGGGAGAGAATTTGTAAACCAAGGGTTGAGAGAGTATCTTTGTAGTGAGGGGATTGTCCACCAAACCTCATGTGTTGACACACCTCAACAAAATGGGATTTCTGAGAGGAAAAACCGTCACCTATTAGAGGTTACTAGATCTTTGTTGTTTTGTATGAGGGTGCCAAGTCGTTTTTGGGGTGAAGCTGTCCTCACTGCTGTACATCTGATTAATAGGCAACCTTCTCGAGTATTACACTTCAAAAGTCCATGTCAAACCCTACTTGAAACTTATCCTCATACCAAACTTATATCCACTATTCCTCTCCGCGTCTTCGGTTGCACAGTGTTTGTGCATGTTCAACCACATTACAGGGGTAAACTTGATCCTAGAACTGTTAGGTGTTTGTTTTTGGGTTATTCTCCTACTCAAAAAGGATATCGATGCTACAACCCAGACACCCGAAAGATTCATATTTCTCTAGATGTTACCTTTGTTGAAGATCAACCTTTTTTCCCACAAACTCAAATTCAGGGGGGGAGTGTGCTGAATGAATTTCAGTTTTTTGATCATAGCCATAGTCACGTTTTTCATGAAATTCCTCATTATGAGTCTTCTAGTCCCAACAGTAAGTCTCATCATCCTAATGTGCCTGAAATTCCTCATTGTGAGTCAAATGTGTCTCCTTCTGACCCTCCAGACATGACAAATAAATTCAAAGCAGAACCTATTGTATACTCGAGGAAGCCGATTGCAACTAAAGATGGACCAGACAAGATTGTACCTCAACAAGACCAGGAGTCTCAACCGGAATTGGTCCACATATCTGATCCAAACACTGAACCCCTGAGTGATCCTAGCACCAGCCCAGATACTAACCAGACAAGTGAGGAAGTTCCTTCAGATACTGAAATACCTATCGCCCTGAGGAGACCGGTAAGAATGTGTAGAGAGAGACCCCTTTACCCTTTGAGTAAGTACATATCCTATGAGGGTCTTTCATCTAGTTATAAAACTTTTGCTCACAATATTTCTCTAGTGTCTGTTCCAGCAAACATCCAAGAGGCCATGGCAATTCCAGAGTGGAAAAATGCAGTTATGGAGGAGTTAGGAGCCCTTCAGAGAAATAAAACCTGGGATATCACAGAATTGCCAAAGGGTAAGCAGGCTGTGGGGTGCAAATGGGTTTTCACAGTGAAGCATAAAGCAGATGGCAGTGTAGAACGTTACAAGGCCAGACTGGTGGCGAAAGGATTTACACAGACTTATGGGATCGACTACGAGGAGACTTTTGCTCCTGTTGCTAAACTGAATACAATCAGAGTTCTTCTGTCCCTAGCAGTTAATCTCAACTGGAAGCTTCACCAAATGGATGTAAAGAATGCTTTCCTGAATGGAGAGTTAGCTGGGGAAGTTTATATGAAAGGTCCTCCAGGTTTGGAAAATGATTATAGAGACAAAGTCTGTAAGTTGAAAAAGTCTCTGTATGGGTTAAAACAGTCTCCCAGAGCATGGTTTGAAAGGTTCATGAAAGCCGTAAAAAGGTTTGGTTATACTCAATGTCAAGCTGACCATACCTTGTTTGTTCATCATGCCACAGGTGTTATTACTATACTCATTGTGTATGTGGATGATATGATTATGACTGGTAACAGTGAGGAGGAGATTCAGAAGTTAAAATCCTTTATAGCCAAGGAATTTGAAATCAAGGATCTAGGAAGTATGAAATACTTTAGGAATGGAAGTTGCAAGATCAAAAGCAGGGATTTGCATAAATCAGAGGAAATATATCCTGGATCTTCTCAAAGAAACTGGGATGACAGAATGCAAGCCGGCGGATACACCCATGGACTATACGACGAAGTTGGGTCTCATAGAAGAAAGTCCACCTGTAGACAAAGGAAGGTATCAACGATTGGTGGGGAAACTGATCTATTTATCCCACACCAGACCGGATATTGCATTCCCCGTGAGCACTGTTAGTCAATTCATGAACAATCCGAATGAAGAACATATGGGAGCAGTTTTGAGAATTCTAAGGTATTTGAAGATGACACCAGGACAAGGTATATGTTTCAAGAAAAGTGAGGATAGAGATGTTAGAATCTTCACAGATGCAGATTGGGCTGGTTCAGTGGTAGACAGGAGGTCTACATCAGGGTACTGTTCTTATGTTTGGGGTAATTTGGTCACTTGGCGGAGCAAGAAACAGTCGGTGGTCTCTCGTAGCAGTGCTGAAGCGGAATTTCGAGCAATGGCTCATGGAATTTGTGAGGGAATTTGGTTGCAAAGACTACTAAATGAACTCAAAGTTCCTATGGTTAAGCCAATGGAACTGTTGTGCGATAATCAAGCCACCATTAGCATCGCAAAGAATCCAGTTCACCATGACAGAACAAAACATGTGGAGATAGATCGGCATTTTATCAAAGAAAAAATAGAAGCAGGGTCTGTTAAGATAAGTTACACACCTACCAATTCTCAAACAGCTGATGTGTTTAGTAAGGCTCTACCTAGAGCATCTTTTGAAGGATTGTGTTCCAAGCTGGGTATGATCAACATATACTGCCCAGCTTGAGGGGGGGTGTTGAAATATGAATATTCAATGGTTGGTGAGTGTTGAAATATGAATAGTAAATGGTTGGTGAGTTAGGTGAGTTAGGTGGTAAATTAGTGGTTGGTGAGTTAGGTGGTAAATTAGTCAATAGTTTTTTCTATTTTTAGGGATTATGTTTTTCCCTTCTTTGTGTATATATTCATTGTTTTGTATTCATGAAAAATATAAGAGTATTCACTCTTTTCTCTCAAATTCTTCAGATCATATCAAAACAAGATAAAATTTTAATGGTGCATAGATGTACCAATCCACTGTAGAATGTTCTATATATGAAACCTACTAAACTTCACCTCAAACCTCAGTAAAGTATTAAGCAGAAATATTATTTATTTATTGGTACTACCACTTCGAATGCATATAAAACGACGCACAAATAAATGCAAGTCAACATTTTTCAAGTTCAAACTTCAGAAACTCAGCAGGAAAAGCACAGGACAGTAGTGTTCAAGTGAAGAGAAAGTTATCCAGAGTCATGCATCATAGAGGCATCAATTTTCCAAGGCCAATACAGACCAAAACAACCAATAGCATTCAGTAGCTTATATAAATCTTAAAGAAAATAAGAGAAGAGGGTAAAATAGAAAAATCTACCAATGAAAAGCTTGTAAGAACTTCAGTTTTTTTAAGCATAATATTGATGCAAAACATTTTACAGGAATTCAAATTTATATGATAAATACTCTATTTAAGAAGAAACAGACTTTTCCGTCTGCCTCTAAGGGCCACTGAGAGCTGATTGACAATCTCAATGTTATGCTTTCATTTCAAATAAATATTAGGCAGTAATTGATAAACTAAATTCATAGTCCATTCAAAAATTATTTATCCATATGGAGTACTTTAAAATTACCAAAAGAATGGCAATAAAACTCAGCCTGATAAAAGATGGATAATATTCTAACCAGAAAGAACACGTAATTTTATGACACCAGCATTTACCCACATTCAAATCCAAAACATGGCATATACAGAGTCAATGCAAGAGGAGTGTTCCAATAGACGCGTGAGTATTTCTATAGACAGAGAATTTCAACTATTGAACATACCACTAACACATGAGCAAAATGTCCATGATAAGTAGTTTGAAATTTTTAACTTGTCTTCAATCAATTTGTACCTACAAAATTTTCAGGAAAACAGTGAGCCACTCCGCCTGAGGTTCGTTATGTAAAACAGATAAATGCAGCACTGTAAGTTTTATGCTGAACTCTTAAAAGTACCAATTCTCTAAAAATGTTATTGATAACACTGAGATTTGGACAACCAGAACTACAAATTTTACCTAAAGTTTTGTACAGGATCTTAAATTGGACGCTTAATTATAATAAATAAGAGAGGGATTGGGAATATTGTTAAGAAAAACTTGGCATTATTGGGAAATGGATGTGGAGATTTCCTTTGGAGCCCAATTCATTGTGGCAAAAAGTTATTAAAGTAAGTATGGTCTCCAAGAAAATGGGTGGGATTTAAATGTGGTTATTAGAGGTTTTTAGCCAATGTCCCAGGAAATTTAAAAATGCAAGGATTTAGAGATTTTTGTTGTAATTTGAAGTTTGTGGTTGGGAATGGTGCTTGTATCCGTTTTTAGGAGGATAGTCGGATTGATTCTGCACCTTCTACATTTGAGGTTTCCCAGACTATATATGCTTAGCTTCTCGCCAAGTGCTTTAATTCAAAGTAGATTGGACAGGTCTTCTCAATATAGTGGGTGGTGTTTTGATTTTAGGAGAAACTTGACTGATAGAGAGATTGAGGAATTTTCTTCTCTTCTCTCTTTGTTGGACAATGTCTCTTTCAATGTGGGAGGTAACGATAGGATGGCATGGTCTAAGGATTATGCTGGAATCTTTCTTGCAAGTCCTACGTTTGAGTGGTTGGTGAATGATGAGTCTCATCCATTGTTTGAGCTGGCTAATGTAATTTGGAAGTCAAAGGTTCCTAACAAAATCAAATTTTTGGGATAGTTGATAGCTCATGGCAAAATAAATACTTGTGATATTCTTCAGAAGAGCCATCCTAATTCTTGTTTTCTTCCTTCTTGGTGTGTTATAAGCAAAAATTTTGAAGAAAATTTAAATCATCTTTTTCTCCATTGTCCAGTGGCTGTAAAGTTGTGGACTAAGTTATTTTCAATGGTGGGTTTGAAGTGGGCTGCTCCTTAGTCTGTGGTCTCTTTCCTTTTAGAAGATTTTAAAGCTTTTGGGGGAGGAAAGAAGGCTATTGTCCTTTTTATTGTGGAATTTTTGCAATTTTGGGGGTTATTTGGTTAAAGAGGAATAGAAGAACCTTTGAGGAAGCTAAAGAGGATGTAGTTATTTATGGGATAAAGCTTATTATTTAGCTTCTCTATAGGCGTCTACCTCTGAAGAATTTAGAGATAACTCTATATTTTACATCATGTTGGATTGGAAAAGCTGTTGTTTTTTATTGAATTTCTTGTATTTTTTTTTTTTTTTGTTCAGTCTGTTATTTTAGTGGACTACTTATTCACTTTTGTACTTATTTTATTCATCCCTCAATAAAGGTTTCTGTTTCCTATCAAAATAATAGTAATAATAATAATACTACAATAAGAGAACATAACTAACTATTACCAAGGCATATTAAAACTTAAACTTATTAACTATTGTATCGACTATGATAAAAAATGGTGAAAAAAATCATGTTATTTAAAGAAGGCCATGAGCATGAACCATGTCGGTGGACTCACCTCCTTACTACTAATGCTAAATAGTTAATAGTGCAAATTAATATGATGAGAACCTTGTTAGAAAATCAACAAGACAAAGGATGAGAGAGGGAGATGCTCAGCGGCTGGAGGAAGAAATGCGACTAGTGGGTACCCCGACCCCTTGTTGCAACCCACCATCGCGACAGGAGTCACAACACTCACTGGAGGAGTGCACGAAATTGGAATAAAAATTCCAATTTGAGGCAGAGAGTGCCGCAACTCCCTGTCGCGGCGCTCGTGCGGAAGCTAAAAAACCCTATTTTTCCTGCAGTTTTCAGTTTATGCAAATACGTTTTTTAGGCTTTTTAGTTCTGTTTTTTAAGGGCAGTTTAGTCTTTTTGTTAGGTTTTGCAACTAAGTATAAATAGATTATTATCATTAGGGTTGTAATCTATCTTCATTATCAAATCAATTATCAGTTCTTCTCTGTCTTTTGGCTTTTACCAAAGACAAACAAATTCGGCTTTTCTTGGGATTCGCACTCGAGAATCACTTAGGTTAGGACAAGGGCTAAATAACCCGCATTCTAGAGAGTTGGTGAACCCTAAATAAGGTGACCTAACTCAAATCTATCGTGTATGTGTTGCTTACTATGCAAGTTAGGGTTTGTTGTTGAATCTAGACCTAGGTCTTCAACATAATATTATTTAGTAATTATATCATTTTATTTAATCAGTAGTACAAGTAATTAAAAACACTAGCACCAGTATTCTGGGACTTGGGAATGCAGCAAAGCAAAGAATCAATTCACCAAACTCTGGGTCCCGTGTCTAGAAAGTGCATCTCTTTCTCTGCCATTCCAACTTTCTTGAGGGCAATCCAAGTCTATGGGCACTAACATGTGAGAGCTCAACAGAAAAATATATGATACATCTTGTTGGCTAGAGAACTAATACAGTGGCTTCAATGTGAATAGCGATTTAAAGTGAAAGCCTATTATGTACTACCAAAAAGACCACAAGGAAAAAAAAAAAAAAAACGAATGTGAAAAGAAATAGTGCAAGACCAATTTCTTCTTACCAGATGGGATAATTAGTGAAAGCATGCATCTCATAGTTATTTTCTTTTAAATCAGAAAGCAATTCTTCAACGCCTTCTAAGTAAGAATATCCTCTTATCATACAATCTTTAAGTCCTGCAGAGATATTTCTAATATTAGTAACTTCGAAAAAACAGGAACAATAAATGCATAGAAAGAAAATACAGCATATTCCAAGAATAAAGATTCAGAATCACAGCCAAATCTAAAAAGTTGTAATTCACTATCACATTGTTATAATATAATACCACCTCTCCACTAGTATTCAATAATTAGGCCCAAACGGTAGACTAGATAGTGATGAAGACCAACTCCCAATTAAAAGAAGTGTTGCATGGAATAAATTATAAAAGTTAAATCAAAAATTACAATCAATATATCATAGTAGATTGGCTTACTATTAGTCGGTAGCCAAAATTAATTGGATAGGAATCAGCTGTTTAAAAAAATAATTAAAAATAAAGGTTTCTTAATATCCACCTTAGTCTATCATAGCAGTCTAAGAAAGGATAGCAATCTCTTCAGACCTTCATTGTTTCAAAATATGATTAATTGTAACAGGAGATCAACTCAAAGAAGCTAATTTTTCTTATAGGAACAAAAAGAAGCTACTGGATTAGAACTGGCGGCAAATTCCAGGAAGGGCTAAGGAAAGAGGTGACAAATAGGATCTAGTTTCATGAATCTGATATTTAACACTTACAGAAGACTCAGATTAGATTAGCTCTCACTTATTCCACAACATATCCGAGCTGCGTAGAAAATTATAAGCGTGTCAAACACCACTAGAAAGAATTCTTGTAACTGTAATGTTCAAATTGTCAATGAAGCCAATTAGAAAAATACTGTTGTTGTTATGCAAGGAAAGGATTGTCTATATATGAAGTTGTAAATGTAACAGAAAGAACACAACATTCAAGTACTAATATAACTTGCATTGTTAATAACTATAAATATTCAGTAAGAATGTTTATACAATATTGTGTTGTGAAGTCCAGAAGAATTAAGCAGGCAAATGCTAAACTGCTATCTCACTCTAACATGATTCGCAACTAAAAGTATAAAGCTCATAGAAGAAAATTTTACCAACCTTCCAAATCTAAAGGTCTTCCATCTTTAAAAAATTTTCTAGTTAGCTCCATCTGAAAGAACACAAGATACATTTGTAACACACATGCAGGAACACAAAATAAAGAAAAAATAAAAAGTGAAACAATTCACTTAAAAGATCAAGTTAGATAGGCTATGCAATAAAGGACCAAAATTACAAGATTCATCCTCATGTCTAGAATCAAAAGACTTAAGAAACTAAAAAAGGATTCAGTTGGAGCAAAAGTTGACGTAAATTACAAAAGCAAAAAGGGAAGAAGGTTTCTTTTATGAATGATAAAGATATCTTTAAAAAGGATTTCTGAGGTTTAAAAGAGAAATTTGGATTCTCTGCTAATCTGAGCTTACGCTGAGCTATAGAGGATCAGATGACAAGTGTCATTAATGAAATTGAATGGTCAATATTATTTTTAACTTTTTTACTTCCAAATTTATAAGTATCCTCTAGAGTTCAGCACAACCTCAAACATCAGAGGATCTGGATCCTTAAAAGAGAATGGCATAGTCCACCGACTTCAGTCACAGAATGCAACTGTTTAGGTCAAAAATATAAAAGTTAAAAGTTGAAGAGTATGAAAGATATTGCTAGTGAGATGGATAACAAATTACATATCTGGAACTTATCTAGTGAGATGGTCAACATATGCCCCGACATGAGCTTCTAGCTTCATAAGTTGGATGTACTAATGAAAATGAATCAAATAGTGCTGCCTACAGATCCACTACAAGATTCATCAAATATATAGTCAGTGCTAATAGGGGTAGAATTATGTTGTAGTTTTCTTATGTAGAGTGAAAGCTATTGACTGACTGATCCACTATCAAAGCAATAGAAAGATTAAATAACAACAAAAAACAGTTTTATTGAGACCGAACGAAGCTTTATCATTAGACTTTGTCAACTTATATCATAATCCAGCAAGTTCATCAATCAGGGGAGGTGATAACACCCAACACCTACATACAGGAATAACTTGATCAAGTATTTCCACTGGTACCAGAAGAAAGCATAAAACTGTTAGATTTGAGCGTCGGCTAATTTTATTATCTTGCAAGATCCTCCATCAAGGGTGCTGGGGTCACCTCGGCACATCTATAGATGAGCATCTTTTGAGAACATTTAAGATCAAAAAACTGTCATCATACTTTTGAAGTACAGGGCCAACCAACTTAAAGAATAAGATTCTTTTCCTTTCATATAACTACAATCATGCTATAGTTAACTGATTAACATGCTTCCCCAGCACCATATTTCCAACTCAAAAAAATAAATGATGAGAAAATATAAGTAGTGATTATTGCCCAACAATTTTGAGTTCGAAACAACTCGTGATAAATTTTAACTTTCCAGTGCAAAATGGGGAAACAAATTGTGTTTTTTTTTAATTCATTTTCCCAAATTCGGGAACAGTGGTGAAATGTGAGGGATGTTCAGCTTTTGTCATTTCTTGTCTTCAGCTGTTTTCTTGATTTTCCAGAGGACTTTTTGTTTACACAGGGTTTTCTCAATTTGCATCTCTGTTTTTGTGAGGTCCTGCATCCTTCTTTAAAGGAAGGCTGGCCTTAGCTATTTGTTTAGGTTTGTTTTTGTGGACTGCTTGTTCACTCTCTCCCAGTGTCCCCATTTTCCTTAGATACACTTACGTTCTCCGAGTAAAAAAAGAACAAAATCAACTGTACCAGGAAACAAGAGCAAATAAATTGTATCTCCTTTGAGGTTTTAAAGGCCTGACAGGATTTAAGTGACATTTATTGCTTTGAATTTTATATTTTCCAAACTTCTAACTATTCAATCATTTGACAGATACCTCAATATGAAATCAGTAAATTTTACTGACAATGAATTCTGTTCACTGGTGAAAATCTGAAGAAATGTAATAATTAAAAATTAGTTATGAATATACCTCATCAATCATCCCCTTTTCGAACTCAAGCCATGCAGTTGGATGCTTGCATTCTAATAGTTCCTTCATAGACATTCTGCGTAGAAAATCTCAATATTATTAGTTCCTTCAAAAACATTTATGAAAAACCAATAATCTATGCTGTTGACCAACCAAAAACAATATCCACCAGCAAAGATGAAAAACCAATTTCACAACTATGAAAAATTACAACAATGGATACTTTTTGGAGAGAATTAGTTCTTGAACCACTCTTCCAAATAATGGGTACAAAACAGTCTATACACCAACACTCAAATTCTAATCAACTGGAAAAAAGTTCCAGTAGCAGATGGGACAAGTAACGATACATCCAATTGCAATATGGAATTTTATTTTATTTTTTAAAATTAGAATCAAACATAATACTATTAACGATATAGCAGATAAGAAATTCATAGTAGAAACCGCTTTCAAGTAAAAAAGCACTTTCTAAATAAGCACTTTAAGTGCACCTTTTGAGAAAAGCTTCTCTACTGGCAAATGAACTTTTTTAATCCACTTTAGTTGTTGAGTAAAATGTGAGTGAAGATTTGGTCAAAAGACAACGTTTGAAAGAGTTTCTCTAAATAGAATCTTTAGCAGCAGAACTTTTTTTTCTACACTCACATTTAAATGTTTATCATACAACTTTTTGTTTTTATAGAATTTTTTTTTTTTTTTTTTTTTTCTATACTCACATTTAAACTTCTCTACTTGCCTACCCAATTCTTCTCAACTAAGCAATACACTCCACATAAACAAAATTATGTTTTTTTCATGAACACACGAAAAAGAACACAATTTGTGTCAAAGCAGTGACAACTGAAAGTAATCAAAATCCAATATCTTCATCCAAATGGGTTCTCAGAAAACAAAAACATGGAAATAACAGTTACCCGAAGAAGGAAGGGACGTCGTGGTAAAAAGGGTCGCGAACAATGGTGTCCATGATGTCAAAGAGCAGGACTGGGAGCTTCCTCGTCCGGTTGTCGTCTCCTGTGGAGACGACGATGAGGGTGTTCTTGGAGTTGGAGTTGGAGCTGGGACTCAGCAGAGACATTTTTGCTGAGAAATTTGAAACTGTTTTGAAGGGTCTTAGAGGGATTGAGATTGTTGTTGATGTTGAAGAAGAAAGCCTCATTGACAAACAAACAGCCATTGAAATTTTTTTTATAAATTGTATTGCGAGCGAAAAAATCTCTATAGAGAGATAAAAAAAAAAAAAAAAAAAAAACCTTGAACACGCTTCTCCCATGTGTGATGTGTGTGCAAATCTTCAAAAATGGATTTAAAAAAAAAAAAAAAAAAAAGAGAGCAATTACTTATTTTATAAATTTATGATTTATAAAACAATGAATTTAAAAAAAAAAATTGGCAAGCAAACAATGAATTTTTTATTTATAATTTTAAGAAGGGGTAATTGCAATAAATTCTCGTGTATATAGTCATAATTGCATAAAAATTTAAGAATAATTGATAATAATAATAACTCCCCTTTGACCGGTAAACTAACCGTTGACCACAGTTAGTCACTAACGGTCAAAGGAATAAAATTGTCTTTTAGAAAAAAAAAATTTTAAAAAATAAAATTTAAAAAATGGGCCAGATGAGATCTGATCCATTAGATGAGATAAGAATATCTTTATCCAATAGACTAGATCATCTGGTCCATTGCTAAAAAAAAAAAAAAAATTTAATTTGTTTTCAAATTTTTTTGTTCATCACCATATCTTCTTCTTCTTCCTATTTTTATTTTTCTTTTTTTCAATTTCTTTCTTTATTATTTTTTTTTTATTTTTTTCTTCTTCTTCTTCCTCTTCTTCTTCTTCTTCTTCTACTTCTTCTTTTTCAGATTTTTTTTATTTTTTTTCCTCTTCTTCCTCCTCTTCTTCTTCTTCTCTTCTTTTTTTTTCAAATTTTTTTTTTATTTTTCTTCTTCCTCTTCTTTCTTCTTCCTCCTCCTTTTCTTCTTCTTCTTCTTCTTCTTCTTCTTTTTTCAGATTTTTTTTTAAAAATTTTCTAAAAGACAATTTTACCCCTTTGACAGTTAGTGACTAACTGTGATCAATGGTTAGTCAACCGGTCAAAGGGAAGTTATTGTTATTATCAATTATTCTCAAAATTTTTATGCAATTATACCTATATAAATGGTAGGTTATTGCAATTACCCTTTTCAAGAACCCTATAAAAAGATCACCATTATTATATATTAAAAAAAAAAAATTGGTGATTACATTGGGTATCTTTGTCTAGTAGTATCATGTTATCCACTGAGGGTCTCTTAGAAGCAGTTCTTTTTTAAAGTGCTTTCTACTTTATTTTAAAAAGTAAAGAGTTTAAAATTAAATGTTTTGAAAGTTTTTTTATTGAATAATCTGGTCAAAAGATACAGTTAAAAAGTAAAATTAAAGTTGATTCAACTCGACTTTAATTTCTAGTTTAAACAGAAAGCTTATAGTAACTTTTAATGAAATTTTTTTAAAATTAAATTATCCATCATTTTATATTAAAATTACTTAAAAAAAAAGAATTAAATTTTAAACATTAAAAATTAATAATTTTTTTATCTTCAATATTTTTATACTAAAAAATTAAAAATAATTAAAATCTTACTTTATTTATTTTGTTATCTAAAAATTAGTTTTTATAGTCAATGTTAAAAGATAATTAATAAATTTAATTTTAATAAAAATATTTAAATATATTTAATTTATATAAATATAATTTTAATTAATAAATTAAATTAATTAATTTTAATAGGATATTAATTTTGGTCATTTTATAATTTCACAGTAGTTTAGCTATATAGTTTACTAAACACCTTAATACTGTTTTCTCAACCCATAATATTTTTAAAAATACAGTTTATGAAACTCTTAGTAGATTTTTTTTCTAAAAGTATAGTCCTATATCAAATTGACCCTAAGTCCTAGCAAGTGAGGCAATAAAGATTGATTTTATTTTTTAAATATACGATTCGAACTTAAATTATTACCCGACTGAATGGCGTTCTGACTATCTAATTATGTTAAGTGGTGCTATATGTACAATTGAATATAATATAAGTTATTTAAATTATTTATGAATAAATTAAGTTATAAATACTGTGAATCGGGAATGACGTCAATCCCAAGTGGATGGCAAACATATGATAAGATTTTTTTTGTTTAGATCATATCACAATTGGGACTAAACAAACACTCCTCTCAAGGTGTATTTATTTTACTTACAAGTAAAAATTATTTTTCAGTTTTTCTTTATCTCATATTGAAAAATAATTTAGAATATTTTTTTTAAAAAAAATAAGAATATTTTGCTGATCTTTTTATTATTAAAATATTTTTATTTTTATAAAAGTACACAAAAGGCAACTTTTTTAATCCAAACATATCCTCATACAATATTATATTAGGTAACGACAAATGCACAATTATTATATATACATATAGATAGCTACCAATTAAAGTCGGTTTGACATACGGGGGCAACATGATTTATGCAAATATGCTAGTGTATGACAAATTATATTGGTTGAAAATCAATATGTATACATATATATATATATATATATATTCTACATTCGAAACGTAGAAACTCACACTAAATTCCCCTAACGTTAAGTTTGACAGATAAAAAATAAACTTAAGTTTCCCTTAATTCGCGATCCATTATGGATTTATAGTGGATCAATCATGGATCTCTTATAGTAAAGTGGTTAGTGCACCTCCCTTCCACCTCAGCGTTGAGGGGTTCGATTCCCACCATGTGTATGTGTAAGTAGTTTTCTTCTCTTATTGTGAAAATAGTGTTCTCCCGCTATGGGAGTAGATATACGGACCGTGCGTTTAGTAGTTAATCTCGGCAGGTCCTGACAGTTGTTGATATTGTAATTGTACCCCCTTAAAAAAAAAACTATGGATCTCTTACTTCTTCTTCTACTTTTTTTTTTTTAACAATTAATCCTACTTTTTAATTGCCAAACTTAATGTCAATGGAGTTTAGTGTCAGTTTCTGCAAACTTTGATTTCGAGTGTAATTCAATAAATCTCTTATAAGTTCAGTATTATTTATTCATATATGTATATATATACATATATATATATATATATATGTATATGTAAATTTACACTAGTGATTGTTATTGTATTTATACTCACTTATAATAAGAATTTGAAATTACAAAAACTAAAGCAAAGTATACTTATTGCTTTATTTACATAATTACTTATATATTTTCTTTACTTTTCATAATATAGTAACATAAAGATTGTAAAAGTAAAATAAAGGAACCGGAATCTCTAAATATTAAGAATTTTAATCCACAAGAACTTAAAGTTCTGGAGCTAATGAAATTAATTTAATTAATTGATTATACATTTAATTTGCTATTTATGCATATCTATATATTGTTATATATTTCAAGTGGGTTATGTTAACCTTATTTATTATCTATGCATTTTATTTACTGTTATGTATATTATTTCAATACTCTTTCTTTTAAATAAATTTTTACGCATATATCTGGAAAAAAAAAATCAATTTATGAATTTTATCTTATCAGACCAAAAATTTTTATTCTATATGTGATTTTCAAATTTAAAAGCTCAAAACATAGCAAAACTTAAGGATTTACGATTGGATGCATTCAAAGTTTCTAAAGATCATTTTTTTAAGAAAGAAAAATATTGCCATAGAATGAAACAAAGCTATTCAAAAGAATTATCCTGAACCAACAGTTCAACAAGAGGAGGACAAACCTCAAACCAAAAACGATCTAAATCAGAAAAGGTAGCAGCCTTAGCAAGGACATCTGTCACCTTATTAGCAGTTATAGGAATAAAAGAAAAACTCAAAACAGTGGAACAAAGGCAAAACTGAAAAATGTCTAAAATGATCAGACCCAAATCCAAGCACGGGACCGAACCATTCTTCAGGGCGTTAATCACACCTAAAACATCTGATTCCACCAAAAGAGATGAAAACCCCGAGTCAATAGCAAGCCGAATACTATAAAGCACGGATGTAGCTTCTGCCAAGAGAGGGGTGAAAAGAGCTGCCACCTTTACCGACCCAGCAGCCCTCACCCTTCCCAACTTATCCCTTATAGCAAGCCCCAAGCCTACCACACCTATACTCACAGCTATATTAGTATCCACATTTAATTTGAAAGCACCAACTGTAACATCCCGGATTTCGAATAATTAATTTTATATATATGTGAATATAAATTTTGTGATTGGAGGGGGTGTAAATGTAATTAAAAGTATGTTTATTTTTATGATTTCTAGGTGGACCAGATGGAACGGTCCAAAAATGATGCAAGAAAAAGGAAAACCGAGGCAGTGAGCATCGCGATCTGGTCACCGCGACCATAGATCGCGATGACCTGCTCGCGATGGAAAATGTGAATTTTTTGGCAGTGAGTATCGCAACCAGTCACCGCGACCACAGATCGCGATGAACTGCTCGCGATGAAAATGTCAAATTTTGGCAGTGAACAACGCGACCATGGTACCGCGAGGTGTGCTCGCGATGAAGGCGGTGGAAACGCTCCAGTGAGTACCGCGACCTGGTGGCGCGACCACAGGTCGCGACGACCGAAATAATATAAAAAAATTTTGGCTTCTCGCAGAAGCCACAAAACAAAACAGAGAAAAAGAGAGAGAGGTAGAGACCGAGAAAAAGAAAGAAAGAAGATAAAGAAGAGGAAAGAAAGAAGAGAAAGAAGAAAGAAGAAGAAAGAGAAAGAAGAAGAAGAAGAGGAAGAAGAAGAAGAAAAGAGGAAGGAAAGAGAAAAGGAAGTGTAGGAGGAAGAAAAAAGGGAAGGAAAAGGAAAAGAAAATCGTGGAAACGCGATTTGTCGGAAGGAAACGGTATCCAGGTTGGTGTACATCCGTTTTCGAACTCTTTACAAAACGTATTTTGTATTTTTAGTCTGAATACGCACTTTATTTAAATAACCTATTGATTTTATATCTTTATTGTTGTTCTTGGAATGATTTTATAATAGATCGCATTTTGATCGTATTTCGATTATTACGATTTCGTTAAAAATACTTGATTTAGACGTTTGTATGACTATTGTTTATTTTTCTTGAATAGTATTGTATGAATTGTATATTTATTGAGTATCTATGGATTTGTAACTTATTGCGAATATTTGAAAAATAGTTTATCGGAAACGGCCCTAGGATACTTAGACATAGAAATAGATATAGGAGGTTGGTATACCAGCTAGGTTCAGTGAGCAGTACTGCACCGATATTGGTATGCTATTGATGATTATTATGTACCTCCTCATGGATTCGTCTAGGGGCAGGGAGACACGTACCTCCTCACGGATTCGTCCTGAGGTTGGGAGACACGTACCTTCCTAAGGATTCGTTCCTGGGATAGGGAGTTATGTACCTCTCTAGGTTCCGTACCCTCGGTCCTAGAGTAGGGAGATACGTACCACTATTAGGATTCGTCCTAGGGTGGGAGTTTGACCCATATTCCAGTCCTAGTATGTTGAGTATTCTAGCGGGCCAGATTGAAGTGAATTGAGAAGTGAATTGAATAACTTTATTGATCAATTTTATATGTTGATCTTATTGTTGAAATTAAAGTGATTAAAACTGTTTTATGCTTTGATTTTGAAGTTAAATTGATTTGTAAATGATTAGAATTGAAATATATATATATATATATATATATATATATATATATATATATTGTGATTTGTTTCTTATTAAAGGTTATTTATGATTTTTCATAATTGAGTTTAGTGTACACCCACTAAGCTATATGCTTAGCGCATTAGTTTTGTTTCTAACGCGTAGGTACCAGGGATACTGAAGAGGCAAAAGACTGAAGAGGAGGTTCCTGCAGACAGAGGAGTAGAGTCGCATTGCAGGGGTAGATATTTATGTTGACGTGTATTGTGATTGATATGCATGTATATACAGAGATTTGTAAACGTTTTATAAAATTCTGTTTTGTAATTAAATTGGTTTATGATTTATGTTTTTCATTTTTAGAATGTTTGTAAATATTGACTTCTGAATCGTTTTATTTTATAAACTGTTGTTGGAAAGTCGCACTAAACGGCAGAGTGCGCAATTGATTGAAAATGATATTTGAAGTGTTATTGAATTTGTATTTGATTTGAGTTGTGGAAAAACAGATTTTGGGAAATCCGAAAAACAAACGGAACTCTGCCGAAATTTTTGTAAAAAAAAATGTATTTCGATGGGTTCACTCGAAAACGGTTTTAAAATTATAAATAATGTGGTTTTCCAATGGTTTGAAGAATTGATTCGATGGGCTCACTAGAAAAGTCTTTTTGAATTACAAATTGATATAATTTTTAAATGGTTTGAAATTATAAATTGAATTGAGAAAGTTTTGACAACCCGAGTAGCGCTCCCTGGGTCGATCCAGCCGGGTCGGGTCAGGGGGTGTTACACCAACAGTGGAAGGAGACCAACGAATAACATACCTAGCGGGGAAGCAAACTCAGGGGGGCGCATTCCAGCAGCTTAGAACTCAGCCAAATAGGAAGAAGACTATGCCACAATGTCACCACCCAGGGAGGAGGAGCTGGCCGTGGACAGCTCTATTACGCTAGAACCAGTAGCGCCAAAACACTACGTGGAGAAGCACAAAGAAGAACTCAAGCAGACTTAGTCCAGGATCAAACAGCCAATGTATCCAACTCGAACAAGCAACTCTAACAGGCTTAAGCAAGGGGCAGCTCCAGCACACATGTACCGTCGACTCCGAAGCACTCCTACACAGAGGACAATTCATGTCCACATGTAAACCTCTAACAGTAAGGGAAGCCAGCGAAGGAATCCAGCCATAAGCAACCCTCCACAGAAAAGCCTTCACTTTTGGAAGGATTGAAAGATGCCAAACGAGCTTCCACCAGGAGGATAAAGACTCCGACCCCGAACAGCTAGGCAACGAATGGGAGGCGAGAGCCATTAATAATCCGATTTCACGGTGAAATACCTTCCCTTATCAAAATACCAAAGCAGATAATCCTTTACACAAGTCGCAGAGGACAACAAGCTTAAAATGGCGTTAACGTCCCCAGGCAAAAAATGGCTCCTAAAGAGAGAATGGACTCTAGGAGCGAGGGTGTTAACGTCCCAACCCCCAGTCACCAATTTAAGCTTATCAATTGTGGTATGAACTTTAAGTGAGGGCGGGGAATACACCTTGAAGGTATCCACCGATTATAGTACACCAAAACATTAGAACCACTCTCTATACGCCATCGAGAACCCTTCGAAACCGCCCCAAAGAAGGCTTTTCCAAACAAACAAACTCGAAGAAGAAGAGATAGCCTTCAAATATTAGTAGGAAGGAAAATAGCAGCCTTTGAACACCCTAGCTGCCAAAGAAGTCGGATCCTGAATAAATCGCCAGCACTACTTTCCAAGCAAAGCTTGATTGAAGGCCCCAAAATCACGAAAGCCCAGACCCTACTTTTACTTTTACGAAGCTTATCCTAGGAAGTCCAGTGCAATTTTTTAACCCCCGAAGCCGATCCCCACCAGAATGATGCACACATCTGATGAAGATCCTTAATAAGAGATCTGGAAAATCTAAACAAGCTCATCGAGTAGACAGGAATGGACTAGATAATAGCTTTGATAAGGATCTCTTTACCTGTATTAGAGAACAACTTATCTTGCCAACCATTAAGCCTAGCCCAAACCCGATCTTTGATGTGAGAGAACAAATGACGCTTATTCTTGACAAAAAGCTAGGCAGACCTAAATACTTTTTATTACAAGCCACTACCCTAACCCCAAAAGCTACCGCAATCGACTCTACAACCTCCTAACTCACCTATCAGCTTAAACAAATAGTAGATTTGTCAAAATTGACCTTCTGACCCGTAACCCTCTCATAAACAAATAAAATATTTTTAAGCACCAAACATTCCTCCAAAGTAGCTTTTGTAAAGATCAAATTGTCATTCGCAAAAAACAGATGAGTGATCTTAGGCCTATAACTGCTGTACCGGAGCCAAGAAAACAACCCTTGATTCTCAACTGCATAAATCAAGCTCGAAAACCCCTCAACACAGAGAAGGAAAAGATACGGAGAGAGCGGATCACCCGGACAGAGACCCCGAGAAGGCTGGACCAAACCGATCAGCTCACTATTAATCAAAAACGAGAAACTCACTGACAAATATAGTCCATGATAAATCTAATCCACCTCACCGAAAACCTCATCCTTTAAAACATAGTGTAGCACCCCCCGACCCGATCCGGCCGGACCGACCCGGGGCGCGCTACTCGGACTTTCTGAACTTTTAAAACATTTCAAAACTTCATTTTACATTTTAAAATCATTGTGAGCCCATAAAAATAAATAAACTTTTTACAAAAATTCGGCAGAGTGCCGTTTGTTTTTCGGACTTTCCAAACCTGTTTTAACACAATTCAATTCAACATTCACATTTTTCACAAACACTTCTATACAGTTTCAAACAGTTGCGCACTCTGCCGTTTAGTGCGACTTTCACAGATAGTTCATAAAATAAAATAAATCGAACTTAAACATTTACAATCATTTTGATAATAGAATACATAAGTCTTAAACTAATTAATTACAAAACATTTTACAAATTCCCTGTATATGCATGCTTTTAGAATTATATATACACATAACAAAATATAGCTACCCAACTGTATAAATCCTGTGACTCGGTCTGCAACTCTTTCTTCCTTCAGTCTTTAGCTTCGTCCGGATTCCTGGTACCTACACGTTAGAAACAAAACTAACGCGCTAAGCATATAGCTTAGTGGGTGTACTATAAATTATAAACTCAATTAAATGAACCACAAATAAATATCTGTTAAGAAGAAATAAACCACAATATATATATTCCATTCCATTTCAAAACGATTAAATTTCTAAATCAAAACATTAAACAATTTCAATCACTTTAATTTCAATAATGAGATCAATATACGAATGCTATCAATAAAATCATTCAATACACTTTTCAATTCCAATCAATTCTGGCCCACTAGAATACTAAACATATACGGACTGGAATATGGGTCAAGCTCCCAACCCCCAGAACGAATTCTGAGGAGGTACGTGTCTCCCAACTCTAGGACCGTGGGTACGGAACCTAGAGAGGTACATAGCTCCCTATCCCAGGAACGAATCCTTGGGAAGGTACATTAACTCCCAACCCCCAGGACGAATCCTGAGGAGGTACGTATCTCCCAGCCTCTGGACGAATCCAAGAGGAGGTACATCAGTATCATCAATATCAATCAATCAGTATCGGCGCAGTACTGCTCAGTAAAAACCCAGCTGGTATACCAACCTCCTATATCCATTTCTATGTCTACGTATCCTAGGGCCGTTTCGATAAACGATTTTCACAATAAATGTCGCAATAGTTACTCAATATCAATAATCACTCAATAATCATATAAATCACGTAATAAACTTCAAGAAATATGAACAATAACCATATAAAAGTCTAAAATCAACTCTGTAAAACGAAATCGAATTAGTCGAAACGCAATCAGTGTATCAAGCATCAATTTCACATATAGAATAAACACTTTTTATACAAAAATCGAAAAAGAAAATTTTCAACGAAATCGAAACGAAAGTGAAAACGAAATCGAAATGCGATCTATCACAAAATCATTCCAGAATCAACAATAAAGACATCAAACATCGATTTTTCATCTACTATAACAATTTTCATACTAATAATCAAAAACGAAAATCTTCCAACGAAATCAAAAACGAAAACGGAAACGAACACAAAAACGATAACGCAACCGAAAACAAACGTACACCAACCTCGGTACCGTTTTTCGTTCGAGAAATCGCGGTTCCACGATCTCTTTTTCCTTTTCCTTTCCTTTTCTCCTTCTCTCTCTTTCTTCTTCTTCTTCTTTCTTTTTCTTCTTCTTCTTCTTTTTCTTTTCTTTTTTCTTCTTTCTCGCGACCTCTCCTCTCTCTTTCTCTCGCTGCTCTAGTTGCTGTGTGTGTTTTCTCGCTTTTGCGAGAAGCTTCTTCTTTTTTTATATTTTTTTCGCTACAAATAGTAAAATTTATTTTTCACATATTTCATATATATCAAAAATTCATTACCCGAAATCCGGGATGTTACACATAGCCTCCGAAAAAACCATTCGACCATGTCATAGGCCTTAGCCATGTCTAGCTTCACCCCAAGAAAACCCACATTACCTCTCTGTTTCCTTTTCAACGCATGAATGCACTCAAACCCCATAATAGCGTTATCAAAAATCGACCTGCCAGGAATGAAAGCACTATGAGTCTCCGAGATAAACTCTCCCAACACACTTCTCAAATGATTTGCCAAAGCCTTCGCTACTATTTTATAAGCGACATTACAAAGGCTAATTGGGTGAAAAGCTCCCAATTTAACAACCCTCTCAACCTTAGAAATAAGCACAACTAACAAATGATTTAGCTCCTTAATCGAACTATGGTCATTAAGAATACTAAGGCAAGCTTCAGTCACACTTTTACCCACAACGAACCAAAACTTTTGATAAAACCCTACATTAAAACCATTCAACACTAAAGCTTTAGAGGGAGTCATGTCGAACAAAGCAAGACGGAACTCCTCAGCTGAATAGGGTTGTTCAAGCTTATGTTGCAATGAGAAGGAAAGCTATTGCCCAACAGACCCCGTCTCAAAGTGGTGAAGAGCTTTGAGAAATACGAAACCATAACCCCCTCGATATCTCCTTTCTTATCTTACCAAACACCATTAGAATCCATCAGCCTCTTAATTGATTTTGTTTTCCTCTGCTTGGAGGCTTGCGAATGAAAAACTGGTGAATTACGGTCTCTATCCTTTAGCCATGCTCCCCGCGAGCGCTGCCGCTAGTAGGTTTCATCTTGCAGCAACAGTTCATCCAACTCTTTTTCGACAGCAGCAATCTACTGCCATAGGACCTGCCCAGCTGCACTAGTGAGATCCTGCAAGGCCAGCTTCTTCAACTTAATTTCATACTTCATGAGCTGGAGCTTATAACGATTCCACCTACCCAGCGACCTAGCACAACGATGGAGACATGCAGATATATCCTTCACCTTCCAGATCCTACCCAAAAAACCCTCTCAACACTCTTCAATAATGCGGCGGCGACATTTATCCAAATCATCTTAGCAATTCTCGAAGAAAAACTGGCGAGCTAGACGATGCCTACTGCCCTGCGCTTCACTCTCCTCATCATTAATAAGAAGTAAAAGCAGACGGTAATCAGACCTCCACAAATCCAAATTACGAACCGTCAAAGAAGGGAATAGTTGGGACCAGTCCTAGCTATTAACACATTGATCCAGCATCTCCATAATCGAATCACCCTCATCACGTTTATTATACCATGTAAAAACAGGACCAAGACACCCTAAGTCAGCTAACCCATAAAAATCCAAAGCAAAATGAAAATTTTCGATGAGATACCGCAGCCTCGGATTACACCCCAGCTTTTTAGTCTCCACCAAAATCTCATTAAAATATCCTTCGCACAGCCACGAGAGGGGACTATTATTACAATGCCTCTGAATGAAGTTCCAACTATGAACCCGTTGCGAACAGTTCGGATGACTGTAAAAACCAGTAAAGCTCCAACGTTTGTCACCATGAGAACAAACCTTGACATCGATGTGAAATGCGGAGAAAGACAACAACTCCATACTAATCAAATCTGACAAAAAATAAACAAAGAGCTTCACTCCTACCAATGCAATCCACAACCAATTTTCCTGAAAAACCAAGCTTAACACGAACGCGCTCCATATGATGGTGATCTATTTTAGTTTCCAAAAGAAAAACCAAAATGGGAAGCGTATCCTTAATATTGGAACTGAGAGCTTGGAACGTCCGATCATTCCCTAGACTCTGAACATTCTAGATTAGGCAATTCATGGTGACCGACGGGCCGGTGTTTCCGGTCCTACCGATAACAAAGCTGATTTAACAAGTTTAGTGTCCATCTATTTACTCCTTTTCTGTACATTTTCACCCTCCAAGCAGGTCAAATTGCCCATCCTTTTACCACTTATTCCATCCCGAGACATCATCGTATCTCTATCGAACCTTTCCCGCGCCTGTGCTTCTACTTTCGATCACTTGCCACACTATTCCCTCAAACACTAGCCATACCATTCCCTTCAACACAAGCCATGTCCCCAATTACTATCGAAGAGTTATGTGATGTATCACCAAAAACAAACTCTTTCCTTAGTTCCCTCATGTGAGACAAAAAATGCAAAATCTCAGCCTCCATCAATAAATTATCCATTTATGAAACCCCCGAATAAGCCCCTGCTATGTCCCCCATGCAACCCACAACACCATGCAACGTCCTTACCACTGTTCCCTATGGACCAACTGTTAAAAGCGATCTTTCTGTAGCATGGCACGACAAACTAAAGTTAGCTACCTTCACCAATTCTGTCCCGCTCTCTTCCTGACTCTGCAACTCCACTTTCGATATCTCAAACATAAGGACATTATCCTCGGGCATCTCCCTAAGAGCTTTCTCTATGATAACCCTACTAGGATAAGGTGTTACCAAAGGCCCTACCTCAATATGGATAGGGTCCTTACTGGGACTCACACCCCTTATCTTCACTGGACTCGCTGCATACATCCACGAGCCATAGGAGGATTCATCAAATCCTTCATTATCTGTGTAACATCCCAAATTTTGAATAATTAATTTTGAATATGTGGATATAAAATTTTTGTGAGTTGAGGGGTGTAAACGTAATTAAATGTATGTTTATTTTTATGGTTTCCAGGTGGACCAAATGGAACGGTCCAAAAATGATGCATGAAGAAAAAGGAGTGAAAAGTTTGGACAGTGAGTACCGCGACCCCTCACCGCAACCACAGATCGCGATGAGCTGCTCACGATGAAAAAAATGAAATTCGGGCAGTGAGCAACGCAACCACCAGCGCGACCATGGTATCGCGATG
The DNA here is from genome assembly GCA_003430845.1 of Xanthoceras sorbifolium. Taxonomy (NCBI): domain Eukaryota; kingdom Viridiplantae; phylum Streptophyta; class Magnoliopsida; order Sapindales; family Sapindaceae; genus Xanthoceras; species Xanthoceras sorbifolium. Next base: position 3,804,552 of record CM010619.1, on the reverse strand, counting down.
TGTGATCGCGATGAAGGTGGTGGAGTTGCTCCAGAGTTGCTCCAGATAAAAGACATGCGAAGTCTCTAGAAAACAGAAATGAAGAAACCGAGAGAGGGAAAAACATAAAGGGAGAAACAGAGAGCAAGAGAGAGACGAAAAGAAAGAAGAAGAAGAAGAAGAGGAAGGGAAGGAGAGAAGAGAAAGAAGAAGAAAAGAAGAAAGGAAAAGAAAAGAGAAAAAGGAAAAAGGAAGGAAAAAGGAAATCCAGAAGAAAAACTATGCGAAAAACGGAAATCAGGTTGGTGTACACTCGTTTCTGCAACTATTTTTGTTGTGTGTTTTGATTTAGTAAGTTTGGAAATATATTTCTAGATTTTATATACTCGTATTGATTATATATATTCGTATTTCATTTAAGTATATTGTTGAAATTATTAGTGCAATATTCTGAGAATATGAAATTTTGAATTTAAGTGTATATTTCTAAAACCTGATTTACAACTATCGTTTTAAGAATATTGTTGGATTTCTAATTATCGATTTTGATTGAAACTTATAGTTGTTGATTTTCGAATGAAAGGAATTGATTGTGAAAGATTTTCTGTTATTCTCAAATTTTGATAGAATGAACTGGTGAATAATATTGGAAACTGATTTTGAGATAAGAAAATTGTGATTATAGCGAATTTAATAATTTTGATTTTCTGTATTATGTTATTTTATGTATTTATATATTTCCGTATATGGTATTTGATCTATTACGAAAATCTTGTTTTATAATTGTTAAGGAATATTACATTTTGGATAGATTGAGACAATTTTGATTATTTGAAAGTTGTTTGAAAAGTAAAGAAAATATCTGTAATCTCTGAACTTGGATTTTGGACCTGATATATATATATGTATGTATAGGGATATATGTGGATATAGGAGATTGACATGTCAATTGGGTATATTTAGCAGTACTGCGCCGATATTTCTGTATTGATATCACTCTGTGGATTATTAGCAGTCACCGTTGTGGCCAATCCTTGAGTGAAGCCGTTTTCGACGGGTAGTTCCAGTTGGTTCCGATATCGAAAATAACATCTGTATAGGGATACCATTTCAGCGGGCAGTTCCCGTTGGTTCTGATGCTGAAATGGGAAACCCGACTGTATATTCGGCGGGCAGTTCCTGTTGGTTCCGATGCCGAATAACCCGTAATCCAGTCATGCGAACCCTGTTATATGTATCAAAGGCCCAATGGAGAATTGATAGTTAGAACATGTTATGGAAAATAAAGAAATAATATTGAAACTGAAACCCAGAAACTTTCGAAATATCATGTTCGTTTTATATATATATCTCTTTCTGACATTCTGTATTTAAGTTTCATGGTTTAGTTATATATGTATCTGAATTTCTAAATTTAACATTTAGTGTTTTCAATTATATTGCAATTTGTTTTATATATATTTATATTTCTGAAATTTGCTTTATTACTTATTTATATATATATATATATATATATCTTTCTGAATTACTGAATTTACAATCCAGAATTTTATATTGTATTACCATTTATTTTAGAGTGTACACCCACTAAGCAGTATTGCTTAGCGCGATAGTTTTGTTTCTAACGCGTAGGTAATAGAGATACCGAGGAAGGAAAAGACTGAAGAGGTACCAGCTGCAGAGGAGAGTTCAGAGCCATAGTCACCATCTTCTGGGTAGTTAGTTATATAGATATTTCTGTATAATGTAATTAGATATGCATGCATATACAGAGAATTTGTAAAAGAGTTTTAGAATTATGTTTTGTAAATATGTGCTGTAATTAATTATTTTATGCTTTTTACATTTCATTTTCAAAAGACTGTAATAATGAATTATGAACTATTTTATTTTAAAAAAAAAAAACTGTTTGGTAAGTCGCACTAAACGGCAGAGTGCGCATTGTTTTGAAAGATTTGATATAGAAGTGCTGAAATTATAGTGTTTTGGGAGTTTTATTGAAAACAGGTTTTTGGAAGTCAGAAAAACAGAGGAAACTCTGCCGAAATTTTTGAAAAATAAAGTTTGATGGGCTCACTAGAAAAATATTTTTAAATTATAAATTGATACGAGTTTTCAATGGTTTGAAATGGAAAAAAAATATATGAATTTAGAAAGTTTTGAAAACCCAGTAGCGCTCCCTGGGTCGATCCAGTCGGATCGTGTAACATCCCGGATTTCGGGTAATAAATTTTTGATATATGTGAAATATGTGAAAATAAATTTTTACTATTTGAGGGGGTGTAAATGTAATTAAATGTATTGGCAGCGGACCAGATTGAATAGTGAAAAATGAAAATGAAAAATTGAAAAAACTGAACCAGAGAGCATCGCGACCTGGTCACCGCGACCACAGGTCGCGATGGCTCGCTCGCGGTGAAAAACGCAAAATCTGGCAGTGAGTACCGCGACCAGTCACCGCGACCACAGGTCGCGATGGCTTGCTCGCGATGAAAATGGCAAAACCTGGCAGTGAGCAACGCGACCAGCCACCGCGACCACAGGTCGCGATGGACTGCTCGCGATGAAAGTGTCAAAAACGGGCAGAGAGCAGCGCGACCACTCGCGCGACCAAGGCGCGCTCGCGAGGAAGGCGGTGCGCGCATTCCAGTGAGCATCGCGACCTGGTGCCGCGACCACAGGTCGCGACGGCGGTCGCGGTAGCGAAAAAAAAAAAAAAAAAAAAGTGGCTTCTCGAGGAAGCCAGAAAAACAGAGCAGCTGGAAAGAGAGAGGAGAGGTCGCGAGAAAGAAGAAAAAGAAAGAAGAAAAAGAAGAAGAAGAAAGAAGAAGAAGAAGAAAGAGAGAGAAGGAGAAAAGGAAAGGAAAGGAAAAAGAGATCGTGGAACCGCGATTTCTCGAACGAAAAATACGGATTCGAGGTAGGTGTACGTTTGTTTTCGAAACCGTTACGAAAAGTTTTTCGTTATTGTTTTCGTTTTCGTTTTTGTTTCCGTTTCCGTTTTTGATTTCGTTGGAAGATTTCATTTTCGATTATTCGTATGAAAAATGTTTATTTTATATGTAAAAATTGATGATTGGTAGATCTATGGTTAATTTCGAACCGTTTTTATGATAGATCATATTTCGAATGTATTTTCGAACATTTCGATTTCGTTAAAAATATTTGATTGAGATTTTCGTAAAACTATTGATTATGTTTCTTGATGAATACTATGTGATTTGGATGTATATTGAATAATTATTGTTATTGATTAACTATTGCGACATTTACTGTGAGTATAGTTTATCCGAAACGGCCCTAGGATACGTAGACATAGAAATGGATATAGGAGGTTGGTATACCAGCTGGGTTTTATTGAGCAGTACTGCGCCGTTATTATTGTGTGATTGTTGTTGCGGGGCAATCTCGGACAATCACACCGATTTTAGTGATCGTTGTTGCGGGGCAATCTCGGACGATCACAATGATACTAGCGATTGTTGTTGCGGGGCAATCTCGGACAATCGCGATGATATTAGTGATTGTTGTTGCGGGGCAATCTCGGACAATCACGTGATATCAGTGACTGTTGTTGCGGGGCAACCCCGGACGTCACATTGACCCATATTCCAGTCCTAGAATGTTTAGTATTCTAGTGGGCCAGAATTGATTGAAATTGAAAAGTGAACCGAATGATTTTATTGATAGCATTCATTATCGACTTCATTATTGAAATTAAAGTAATTGGAATTGTTTAATGCTTTGATTTTCGAAATTTAATTGTTTTGAAATGCAATAGAAATGGAATTGTTTTGAAATATTTATATTGTGATTTATTTAATTGAGTTTTTAGTACACCCACTAAGCTTTATGCTTAGCGCGTTAGTTTGTTTCTAACGCGTAGGTACCAGGAATCCAGAGGAGGCTAGAGACTGAAGGAAGAGCAAGTTGCAGACCGAGTCACAGGATTTATACAGTTGGGTAGCTATATTTATGATATGTGTATATATATTTTGAAAGCATGCATATACAGGGAATTTGTAAATACGTTTTGTAAAATGTTTTGTAATTAAATTATTGTATGATTTCTGTCTTTTATTATTTAAATGTAAATAGTAAAGTCTGATTTGTTTTATTTTATAAATTGTGATGAAAGATTTTGATAAGTCGCACTAAACGGCAGAGTGCGCAACTGTTTGAAGTGATATAGAAGTGTTGCTATTGAGAATTGTTTTTGAATTGAATTGTGTTAAAACAGGTTTGGAAAGTCCGAAAAACAAACGGCACTCTGCCGAATTTTCGTAAAAAGTTTAATTATTTTTATGGGCTCACTCGAAAAACGATTTTTAAACTATAATTTATATGGTTTTCTGTTTATAAATGAATGTTTAAAAGTTCAGAAAGTCCGAGTAGCGCGCCCCGGATCGGTCCGCCCGGATCGGGTCGGGGGGTGCTACAGATCGGGTCAGGGGGTGTTACAATCTGAACCCGACTCAGGTTCACATTCTCGCACCAAATGCCCTATAAACCCATACCCAAAATAGTATTTAGGTAATCTTTCGTACCGAAGAAGCATAATTACATCTTTACCTGGTGAGCCCATATTCACCTTTAGAAACCGTTGCAGGGTTTATCAATTGTTATCTCAACCCAAACCCTGATATACTTTCCAAGACAATCTCCTGAAGCCCTGACATCAATCTCCCGGACATCCCCAATTTGACTTCCCAAGAAACGACCAATCGATCTTGTCATACACATCATTGGGGTATTATGAATTTGAACCCAGAACTCCAGCTGATTAAACCTCAAACTATAAATTTCGCCAGCAGCTCATGGTTCCTCGAGAACCAACAAGGATTTATCAAAACTCTAAGGTCCCTTAGCAAGGACCTGCTTCTTATCCATCCTATTTTTGAAATGGAAACCAAAACAATTATCACGTAAGATTCCAATCTCCACCTCTTGCATCGTCCTCCATATTTGTGGTAATATAGCCCTAAAAGTATCTCTATTCACTTGCTTTGTAGCCAACAAACGGCTAGCCAGGCACATGTCAAGTTTTCTCTTGCCAATCTTCTGTAATTCCACGTCCAGAACTGCTGCATGTTTATTTGGCTCAGCGAAGGACAATGCCTCACATAAGCGTTCAACTTCTGTCATATTCATGCATCGAAACAAAACCCCTACATACAGCCGCCACAAGAAAAGACCCCGCACTTTTCTGCCAACAAAGCACCACAACAAGTAAGACCCCAAAAACGAAGTGGCACCCAATAAAACAACACACTAGGTTCCACTAAAAAATACAAACAAACCCACCGCCAAGACCTAGAAGACCCTGAAGATAAGCTAACCCTACGAACCACCCTAACCCTAGACTACAACCACAAGGGAAAAAGACTACAACCACAAGGGAATAAAATTAGATTCGATGACCCAACAACTACTTTCACACTAGGCTTTTAGAGAAACCCTAGAGGAGAGACTTTTTGTTAATGACTTGGTGTTTTTAGTTTTTGAAGATCATTCATGCATTATTAAACTTAAATTTTGAATGCATGTATTATACTACAAAAGAAGGAAATAAGGCAGTTGAACATGATAAATCTATCGCTATAGTGATTCTTCGTCATTATTATATGAGGATTTAATGGCGTGGTATCTTACAGTTGCAGAATCATATGTTCTGTGGTAAGAGGTCAAAGACAGGTATAACCACCAGCCGAACGTAACACTTCCAATTACCATGTATAAATAGCAACATTTGAGGTTTCAGGATTATAAATCTATTTTGAAATATAATTCTGTCATGTTTCAAACTACTATAAAAGTGAAATTATGTGGTGAAGAAATATCTGACAAGAAAATGCTAGAGAAAACATGTACTACTTTTCATGCCTCATTGTTCCGCAACAGCAATTTTGAGAACATCAATTAACAAAATATTCACAATTAATTGCATGTCTCTTTATTGCTGGAAAAAATAATGAACTTTTGTTGCTACATCCTCCAATTATTTTAATATCCTTGCACTTCCTAAAACAAGTCGAGAATGTGTCTAGCTAAAGTCCGTTATTCATTATATTCAAAATACATGTGGATTTCTATCATCCACAGAAATGTAGAAACCAATATTTAAAGATAATACAGCTTGTATTGCTCAGATCAAAGTGGATTATATCAAAAGAGATAAGACCAAACATATTTCTCCAATATTCTTCTATATTCTTGCATATTCAGATAATCTTGCATATTTGTTTACCAAGATATTGCCCATATCAATGTTTAAAAAATTGATATATGAAATTGACATGCATCGGCTTTGTAAATTACAATATTGATATTAGAATTTTTATCAGGGGGATTGTGCAATCAAGGGTGAGCAAAATTTTGAAGAAAACAATAATTCTAGATATATATACACACACTGTACTCTTTTCTCTTCGATCATATTTTGTCCCACTGTATTTTATCAGTAAGGTTTTAATAAGGTAGTTTTAAATACATCCAACATCACTTATGATTCCGAAGATTATTTTTTATATTGTTAAGATTTTTATCCCACTAAATTTTTCTATTACAAATTCACTTACAAGTAGTGAAAATCGAAGAGAGAGTATTATAAATATATATGGATAGTCACCACTTGAAGTTAGTCATGTTGACATGTGGCAACATGATTCTTGCAATATGCCATTGTAGCGCGAAACTGTTATTGGTTGAAAATAATAATAATTTATTCAAGTAACATGATTCATGATTCATGCAATATTCTAGTGATTGTTATTGCAGTACTCACTCCTAACAAGAATACGAAATGACAAAAACTAAAGCAAAGTATAGATTTCTTATCTTATTGCTTTATTTACGTACATATATATTTTCTTTACTTTATAACAATAATATAGTTATTTTAGTCTAATTTTAAGTCTTGCCAAACAATGAATATTAAATTAATTTAAGAATAAATGACATATAACCTATCTAAGATGAATTTTCGTGGACCACAAGGGGAGGCTCGAGCCTCCTTGGTAGTTTGCAACCCACGGGAGGCGAGATCGAATCCGGAGCTTGTCTTCCCTCGTTGCTCGCCTTCCTTGGTTCATCATGGAGATCCATATGGATGTTCATCCTATGATGAATCTCCACCCTTCTTTTGTTTTTTTTAAAAAAAAAAATCTCCATCGTCTATCTTTGAATATTTAATATCCTTAATTTCAAATAATTAATTTTGAGTATATGCATATGATATTTATGATTTGAGGGGTGTAAATGTACCAATTTAAACGGTCGAAAAACAATGCATGAAAGAGAAGGAAAATTGGCAGTGAGTACTGCGACCACTCACCGTGATCAGAGATCGTGATGAGTCGCTCGCGGTACAAAATAGTAATTTTTGGCAGTGAGCACCACGACCAGGGATTGCGCTTACTAACTCGCGATGAAAATGTGGATTTTGAGCAGTGAGTAACGCGACCAACATCGCAACCAAGCAATGCGATGGTTGATCGCGATAAAAGTGGTGAAATTACTCCAGTGAGTAATGCGACCAAGTGGCGCGACCACAGGTCGTAATGAGCGGTCGCAACGACCGAATTTTTATAAAAAAAAAATAAGCTGGCGGTGAAGCTTCTCCAGGAAGCAAACCAGAAAACAGAAAGTGAGAGAGAGAGAACAGGAAAGAGGAAAGAAAGAAAGAAAAAGAGAAAGAAGAGAGAGAGAAAGGAAGAGAGAGAAAGAAGAAGGAGAAGAAGAAGAGGAAGAAGAGAAGAAGAAGAAGAGAAGAGGAAGAAGAAGAAGAAGAAAGGAAAAAAGAAAAAGATGAGAAAAAAGAGAAAAGGAAAAAGGAAAAAAATTCAGGAAAGAAATAGTCGAAAAAACGGTATCCATGTTGGAGTACACACCATTTCGAAAAACTCTGTGATTTTATTTTTGTGTTTTACTTCAAAACTGAATTTCTTAATTTGAGTCAGTTCATTTTTCGATTAATAACGATTATATTCGAATGAATTACTTGAGAAAATTGTTTGAACTATGAATATTGTTTTGAAAATATTATTGCTGAATTACGAATATTATTTTGAATATATGTTTTGGAAATGAAATGCTTTACTATAAAGTTTGTGATTTGTGAAACTGTATTGAAACGGTCCTAGGATACTTGGACATATATACGGATATAGGAGGCTGGTATATCAACTGGGTTCATTTAGCAGTACTGCACCGTTATTGATATTGATGTGATATTATGTACCTCCCAAGGATTCGTCCTGGGGTAGGGAGACACGTACCTCCCTAAGGATTCGTCCTGGGGTAGGGAGACACGTACCTTCCTAAGGATTCGTCCTGGGATAGAGAGATATGTACCTCTCTAGGTTTCGAACACTCGGTCCTAAGGTAGGGAGTTATATGTACCACCCCTGAATAGTACGAGCCCCAAGAGCCGGTCCTTGGGTTAGGAGTTATGTTCGACAGACAACCACTAAGGTCGAACGACCCATATTCCAGTCCTGAATTATGTTAAGTATACCAAAGGACCAGAATTGAGAATGAATTGAGTAAAATGATTAGAAAATAATTGAAAACTATTTTTCGTATGAGTTATTGATTGAATTTAAATGTTTTTAGTAAACTGATTTCATATAATTTATTCCAGTGATTGAGTGGAATATTATAATATTTTTTAATACGTTAGCATTGTAATATTTTTATTATGAAATTATTTTATGACTTTGATAATTGAATTTAGTGTACACCCACTAAGCTATATGCTTAGCGCGTTGATTTTTATCACGTGTAGGTAATAGAGATACCAAGGAAGGAAAAGACTGAAGAAGTGTTAGCTGCAGACAGAGAAGCAAAGTCACCATACTTTTGGGTAGATATATATATATATATATATATATATATATATATATATATATATTGTTGTATAATATGTTTAGATACGCATGCATATACAGAAATTTGTAATTGTGTTATATATTTATATTTTGTAAATAATTGTTTTATGGTTTCTGTTTTCATTTTCAAAGAATTGTAAATAGTGAATTATGAACTATTTTATTTTAAAACTGTTTGGAAAGTCGCACTAAACGGCAGGGTGCGCAATTGATTGAAAGTTGATTTAGAAGTGTTGAAATTATGTTGTGTTGGACTTTTGTTGAAAACAGGTTTTGGGAAATCAGAAAAACAGAGGGAACTCTGCCGAAATTTTTGAAAATGAATTTTGATGGGCTCACTTGAAATGATTTTAAATTATAAATTATTTGGTTTTCAGATTATAAATAGAATTAAGAAAAGTTTTGAAAACCCGGTAACGCTCCCTGGGTCGATCCAGACGGGTCGGGTCAGGGGGTGTTACAGAATAGATGGTGGAAATCTTAATTTTTTTTTCTTATTATTTTTCATTTTTATGTTATTTTAAAATTTATATTTTTGGACCTTCGATGATGGAGATTTAGAATGATTTTTTTATTTTATTTTTTAATTAAGGGTATTTTGGTATTTTATATTTTTTAATAACAAGGGAGCTAGCTACAAGTTTTCAATAAGCTAATTCTGCATGTAAAAAAAGGTATATCCATATAGGTTAGATTGTAATTTGCCTAAATATAAATATACCACAGTCACAGTACAAAACCTGTGTTGTAGTATACTTATCTATAAGAATTATATTTCTTATGGATGGATGTTGAAGTAAATTTATGTTGATTTAACATGATTTTATATATATATATATATATATATATATATATATATATATATATAATCGTCAAATTTTTTAACGCAGTTTTATTTATTGGTATCCAAGGGCTCTAACTTTATAAAAATATATCATTCTGGTCCCTCTGACTAATTTTCTAACTGTCAAACCTCATAGAATTGGCAAAAAGACTGATTTACCTTAGATTCTATTTAAATGAATTAAAATTACAATTTTAACCTCAAAATTTTAAAAAGATTATTAATAATTAGAAGGGTAATATGGCCATTTTATATTAAATTTTTAAGAAAATTTAAAAAATATTTAAATAGATCTCCACCATCCATAAAGATTATATTGAAATTTTTAAAAAAAAATAAAAATTAAAAAATATATTTTTTGTAAATTTTAAACTTGTTCTTGGTGGAGATCCAATCGGATCTCCTCCAAGAACCAAAAAAAAATATGAAAAACAAGAATCTCCAACGATGGAGATCGATATCCATCGCTGGAGAAGAAGCAACCTCCAGCGATGGAGGTCGCTGGGTCTTCGACGATGCAGACCAGCGCTAGAGATCGAGACAGTGGAGATTCAATCTAATTAAAAACAACAAAATAAAAATTAAAAAAAAAAAGAATTTAATTTTCAATTTTTAATTTTTTTTTAAAAAAATCCAATATAATCTCGACCATCCATCAATCTTGATAGACGGTAGATATCCAACTAATTTTTTAAATTTATTTTATTTTAAATTTTTAACTACGTGTAGGTATGTCATTTCACCAAAATTTATTGTTGATCCTGTAACATCCCAAATTTCGAGTAATTAATTTTGAATATGTGAAAATAAATTTTGTGAATTGAGGGGTGTAAATGTAATTAAAAGTATGTTTATTTTATGGTTTCCAAGTGGACCAAATTGAACGGTCGAAAACGATGCACGAAGAGAGAGTGAAAAACTGAGACAGTGAGCATCGCGACCTGGCCATCGCGACCACAGATCGCGATGAGCTGCTCGCGATGAAAAAGTGAAAATCCTGGCAGTGAGCATCGCGACCACCAGCGCGACCAAAGCACCGCGAGGTGTGCTCGCGATGAAAGCGGTGGAGTTGCTCCAGAGAGCAACGCGACCAGGTCACCGCGACCACAGGTCGTGACGACCGAAATTTTATAAAAAAAATAAGTCATCGCAGAAATCTCCAGAAAACAGAAAACAGAGAAAGCAGAGAGAAAAGAGCCCGAGAAAGAAAAAGAAAAGAGAGAAGAAGAAGAAGAAGAAGAAGAAGAGAGAGAAGAAAAAGGCTGAAGAAGAAGAAGAGAATAAAGGAGAAAAGAGAAAAGAAAGAAAAAGAAAAGGAAAAAGAAAAGAGAAAAAGGAAAGAGAAAGGGAAAAGGAAATCCAGAAGAAAAACTGCGTGAAAAACGGAAACCAGGTAGGTGTACACTGATCTCTGCATTTGTGATAATTTTCATTATGTATTTTCATTTGAATGTTTTTGATATTTCGTTAAATTAAGCATGAAATTTATATATGGATTTTGTATAATTATGTTTTGTTTACGAATATTGTAGAAACTGTCTGAAAAATTATTTGGGAATATGTGTGGAAATGATTTTTGGAAAACTTGTATATAATTATTATTTCGTAAATACGATTTGAAAATTAATTGTTGATTTTGAAACAAAACGGAAGGTTTTGATATGAAATTGACGAAGTTTATATTACGAATATTGTTTGTAAATTCTGATACTTGAATGAAATTTTGATTTGTGAATGATTGTTGAAAATAACGAGTTGATGATTGATGCATCTCGCGGGGCAAACCTGGCTGAGTCCAGTTTAGGCGAATCCCGGAAATAGCCAGTGCACTGTATCCATGACTATTATATCTCGCGGGGCAAACCTGGTATAATCCAGTTTAGGCGAATCCCGGAGATAGATATTGCACTGATGATATTGATGACTGTTGCATCTCGCGGGGCAAACCTGGCTAAGTCCAGTTTAGGCGAATCCCGGAAATAGCCAGTGCACTGTATCCATGACTATTATATCTCGCGGGGCAAACCTGGTATAATCCAATTTAGGCGAATCCCGGAAATAGATATTGCACTGATGATATTGATGACTGTTGCATCTCGCGGGGCAAACCTGGCAAGTCCAGTTTAGGCGAATCCCGGAGATAGCCGTTTCACTGTATCTATGATTGTTGCATCTCGCGGAGCAAACCTGGCAAGTCCAGTTTAGGCGAATCCCGGAGATAGCCATTGTACTGATAGTGATGATTGCTGCATCTGGCGGGACAAACCTGGCTGAGTCCAGTTTAGGCGAATCCCGGAGATAGCTAGTGCACTGTATCCCTGACTGTTATATCTCGCGGGGCAAACCTGGTATAATCCAGTTTAGGCGAATCCCGGAGGTGAACGTCATACTGATGTACAGATATTGAAATGTATGCTGAGTGTACGGGCAAAAATAAAGAATGAAAGTGAATAAATTGTTTGTATACATAAAATGTTACAAAATAAATAAAATGATTGTATGTTTTATTGAGTGAATTTAGATGCTTTTATTAAACTGTTTATATATGATTTCTTTCAGTAAGGAAGTTAAAGATTGAAATGTTTTTATAAGTTTGTAGTGGAATATTATGAAATGATGAAAATTGAAATGTTTTTATTATGAAATGACTATTTATTTTGATACTTGAGTTAAGTGTACACTCACTAGGCATTATTGCTTAGCGCATTGGATTTAATCACGCGCAGGTATCAGAGACACCGGGAGAAATAAAGGATAGAGAAGAAGTAACAGCAGATTGAAGGTCCAGAGTCACAGTTTCTTTTGAGTAGTTATAAGTGAATATTATTTGTATATTGTATTTAGTGAAACATGCATATACAGAAATCTGTAATTTGATATGTATTTATATGTTTTATAATATGTGTTTTATGATTTATATTCTTTGCAAATGTTTGTAAATTCCAATTATATATATTTTGTTTGAAAAATGATTGGAAGTCGCACTAATCGGCAGAGTGCGCAGTTATTTGAAATGTGGATATAGAAGTGTTGAAAGTATATTGTTTTATATTTGTTTTATTGAAAACAGGTTTTTGGGAAATCCGAAAAATAAAGGAAACTCTGCCGAAATTTTAAAAATAATGATTTGATGGGCTCACCAGAAACATATTTTAAATTAGTAATTGATACGATTTTCAATGGTTTGTAATATATAAAGTGAATTTAGAAAGTTTTGAAAACCCGGTAATGCTCCCTGGGTCGATCCAGTCGGGTCGGGTCAGGGGGTGTTACAGATCCATTGATAAGTTTAAAGATAAAAATACCACTAAAATCGTTAAGTTTGACTAATTGTTGACTCACAGAAAAACCAAATTGATATATTTTTATAAAAGTAGGGCCCAAAGATACCAATAAATAAAACTGCGTTAAAAATTTGATGATTCCCCAAAAGTTAGGGACCAAATTGATAATTTATATATATATATATATATATATATATAATTCCAATGAGAATATTTTTTTACAATATACACTTTGAGCCCGTTTGTTTCATTGGATTGGATTGGACTATTTTTATGGGATTAGATTGGATAGGATAGGATTGGACTAATTAGTACTGTCATGTGTTTGGTGCAGTACGGATTGAATTAAAAATAGTACTATCTTTTATTTGGTGTAGTATGGGATTAGATAAAAAAATTTATTATGTTTTATATAGTTTGAAATTGATTAATTATTAGATTAAATTAATTTTAAAGTAAAAAATTGTTTTAAACCAGTAATAGAAATTAAATATGGTTACTTGTTTTAAATAAAATATTTATACTACTTTTAAAAAAATAACTACAACTATCTATAATTAATTTTTTTTTAAAAAAAACTAACTATTATATATATATATATATTAAATTATTATAATTCATTCGTAATTTAGGGAAGATAACACTACTCGAATGGATTAGATTGGATTGGACATGATTAAATTAATACTGTAATGTGTTTTGTGCAATATGTATTGGATTAAATTATTACTGTAGCGTGTTTGATGTAGCATGAGAATGGATAAAATCAGGCTAAATTAAATTAATTTTTATATATAATAAAATTATTTTAAATTAAATAAAAATAAAATTACTTAAATTAAATTGAGTTAACAATTATTTTATTAATAAAATAAATTTAATAAAAAATAATAAAATTATTTAAAAGTAATTTTAAATAAAATAAATAATAAAATTATTTAAATTTAAAAAATATTTTAAATAAAATAAATAATTTAAATTATTTTTTAAAAATATATAGAACTATTAAAAATTAATTTTTATTAATATTAAAGATATATAATATTCTAATAAAATATTTTATATTAAAAAAAAAGACTCTTGAAGCACGCTTCAATGGGTTAAAATTGGTACTGTTGGGATTGGCTGTGACCAATCCCAACTTGTACCAAATATGGGTTTGGATAAAAAATTATCTAAACTCAGTGCAAACCTAACAATCAAACGGGCCTTTAAGTACATTTGATGAAATTTAGTAGAATTTATTTAATTTTGATTTTTTTTTATAAATTATAAAAAGAATAAAATACACTCGTAAAAAAAATTAAAATATTTCAATTTTATTTCAGCCAATAATAATAAAGATTAAAGTAAGAGAAATCTTTTTCCAAGGATACAATTTATCCAAGAATATAAATACATATATGGCTTTAAAATATAAAATCTCACATTAATAATGTATTAAATAAAATCTTTCAGTATTTTAATCTATAAAATTACTAGTGTGGAAAGGTTGCTCCCTTAAAAATTACTTTTTAAACCATAGTTGATGTGTAGTGATTTATCTCATCATATTCCTATTAAATAAAGTCTCAAATGGTGTTAAATTTTATATTAATTAAATAAACATGTGAATAGACAACTATAAACATTTAACAATTCATGCATTATTTTTAAAGAAAAATAATTCATGCATTAATTAACATACATATTTAATATGAAACCATGTGATGTTCAGATATGTACAGGCATAAAGATCAGAATACTCATTTATACAGCATATTATATAATTAAAACTATTATTTAATTATATTTAATAAATCTAAATTGAACTCATTAAATTATTATTATTTTTTTACGGTATATTTAATATGTGACACCAAATTTTAAATCATTTTAGTATTAAAAAAATATATTTATAAAATATGCTTATACCAATTTTTTTATACTCTAATATTATTAATACCAAGTAGGTGTAAAGAGCATTTTTAAAAAATATTTTATTTGATAACTTATATAAAATTAATTAATTTTTTTAATA
Organism: Xanthoceras sorbifolium; assembly: GCA_003430845.1. Taxonomy (NCBI): domain Eukaryota; kingdom Viridiplantae; phylum Streptophyta; class Magnoliopsida; order Sapindales; family Sapindaceae; genus Xanthoceras; species Xanthoceras sorbifolium. Next base: position 3,789,537 of record CM010619.1, on the reverse strand, counting down.
TACTTAAATAATTAATCATATAATATTAAAAAATAATTATTCACCTAAATAGTCACGTATTTTTATTTTTCAATGGTTGCGAGAACGGCGTGAAGAAAATAAAATTTTAGATAGAGATGTAGATTCCATAAACGATCCAAAGGTACGTTATACTCTCCGAAGTGAACAAATGAGAATTTATGGTTAAAGGGCTCATAATCAACAATTTGAGAGGAGGTGGATCATCTAATACCTTTAGCTAATTTTTTGGTGGTTCCAAAGAAATTGGAAATAACCTTCCGAATTACTAAATGGTTATTTAAAATTATTATTATAGTGTGTTTTATTATTAATTATGTTTTAATTTGTTTTATTTTATAGTTTAGTTTCGAATATTTATTTAATTTCATTTAATTTTAATGCTATTATTTTTATTATATTACTGTATTTTAATATTATAATTATTAAAAAATTAATTTAAAATAAAAAGTTAGAAATGAGGTAAAAAAATGGATTAAATAAATTATATATATAATATTGGATTTATTTTAAAGATATGGACGAGATATTTCTAATGGTATGTTTTTTTATAATATTTTAATTTATAAATTTTTTTATTTATTAAATTTTATAAATATATTAAATTGATAAAAGGATATAAAAATAATAAAATTTATTTCAACTAAGCAAAAGGGAGCAAAATAAGAAATTTATAAAACTTAATAAGTTTGGTATAGTGAACAGTAGCACACCAAATTTGGTATGCTACTATTTGTCTACACCAAAAATATTTTTTTTTAAATTAGATACCAAATGATACCAATTTGATATTTTCACACCAAATTGGTGTCCATTGAAGATGATCTTAGGTGGTCAAACAACTAAAAAATACCAAAAAAAATAGTTGAAAAGACAAAAAAAAAAATTATCGACTTTTCACTTAATTTTAAATTACTAGATTATACTTAAAAAATTTTATTCTAAAAATATCATCCCAAATATAACATATTTTCAATGTATCATAATGTTACATAATATAATTTTCTTTCTTTTAACGTATTACTTATGATAAATAACTTAAAAAAAAAAAAAAAAAAAAAAAGCACTTGTCCATATTATATAGAGTTTATGTCATTACTTTCAACACCTATAATGATCATTCGATTTTATTTTATTTTTTTATGAGATAAAATAAAAACTATTTATATTATTATTTATCATATTTCAATTATGAATAAATTGTTACCAATAGTTACATAAATATGGTTTAGGATTTGATAAATTATTTCTTTTTAGTTATTTGTATCATATTAAATAATTAATGTAAAGGTATAAATGTCGAAATTATTTATTTTTGATATTTTTATTTATAAAAATCAAACAAGTTGATATTATATTTAGAGGTGATTAAATAAAAACACATTATTTATACTTCAAATTTCGATCTTCATTCAGCTTTTAGTAAAATTTAGAACTGTTCAGTCTTCTAAATAAAAAATAAAAAAACAAATAACTCCCTTAACATGCAATTGAATGCATCGAACATCATTTATCATCCTCATGTGCTTCATGCATTATCATTGAGTTTACATCTTTTAGCATTGAATCCGATCATGAATGATCACTTATGTCATTCAACATATTTTGACACTAAATTTCTTCTTGTTTGTCGATTTCGTGGGAAAACATTTACATACTAAAATAACTTCCAAAATCTAACTCATCCATCTTCATTCTTTTAAATCTTCAACAGTCAAAACCTATAATATCACTATTCCACACCCGCCCAATGCGGATGGACGGATGGAATTTTTGTTAATTTAAAATAAAAAAATAAATAATTAATATATATATATATATATATATATATTAATAGGGACATACTCAGAGTTTTTTTTAGGGTGGACTAAAACAAAATAAAAATTTTTTTGACCAGACATATCAACAATACGAAAAAATTTTAACTCACTTGATACGAACATCACACAGAGCTTAACTCACTCAATGATTGCTAAATTCCATTTTTTTTAAAAATGAAAGAAGAGTTTTTCGTAGCTTAAAATTATGGTTGTTTGATATTGTAATATAAAATTATCATACTCTTTGATCAAATAATAGCTTAATAATCAAGAATAGTATAAAGTTAATAGATTAGATCATATACAACTACAATCAATACTAAATTAAAATAACCATAATTCTCTCATAAGTTTGATAATATGATTATGCAACAAAATATAGATTTCATTAACCGAGGCTAGTGGCTCCAGTGAAATCGGAGTGCCTTTGAGGGGTGAGGAAGTGGTAAAGTGTCAGGTTCGAACCCTATTGGTAACACACCTTGGTCAGGGGACTGCCTCTACCCCAGAGCCCGGAGCAGTTAGGGCTTGAGTAGTGAACTTACACCGAATGGTGGGCCGGGCCACTGGTCACTAGACAAAAGGCGGTTAATACCAAAATATATATATATATATATATATATATATATATATATATATATATATATATATATATATAGATTTCATTAACACAAACATGACAGTACAGTTAAATTATGTCAGATCATCAAATGGTCCTCTCACTTTTGTCGGTATATCCCATGAGCTTCCATTTACAAATTTACTCGATTGATATTAGCACATATTACTTATTTATTGTCACGCGATCGAATGTTGGTGGGTTAATGGTTGCAGGTGAATGGGCGGGTGACTGGCAAGGTATTGATTGGTTTTTTCTTTTTGTTAAATAAAGCAGAGAGCTTTAATGATGTGAAAGATTTAATGGCACACTTGTAATACAGTAAAGTATGAAGGGTGAATTTGTAATTATATTTAAAAATAAATTTCAAAAAGCTTACCCTCTTTTTATTTTTATATATATATATATATATATATATATATATATTAAAAGGTTTCGATAACTATAAATTTGAGATAAAATTAATTTTATTATTGTGAGAAGGTAATAACTTAATAGAAGTGTGTTACAAAAATTATTATTTTGACTTAATTACCCTTACTGAAAGTGATATAGAGGTAAGAGGCACTATATTAATAATTAATTAATAGAACATGTCAAATTCAACGTATAGATATTGATAAAAGAAATAAATATGCTTAAGAAGTTATAAATACTTTGACTTCAACAAAAAGGTGTCAATGTTGACTAATTATTACGTACCAATATATTTAAAGATGTAGTAACCACTATAAAAAAAATAAATTATTGTCCCAAACAATTTTAGAAAAATATTTTATTTTATCTCAAATCTTTTAATATAACATAGCATATATTTTTTTATAATACACATATAATTATTATTATGTAAAAGCAAGTGCCTTAAGACAAGATCTAAAAAAATTATAACTTATTATAATGTGAATTTTATTCTTATTTATAACTGGCTTAAATTTGGATTATATTTGTTTTATAAGTACATGAAGGTTATTCATATATAGAGTATCACTATAGAGAGAACCCTTTTTTTTTTTTGTGAAATCTGACACTTTTAAGGGTCAGAGGACTACCGGAACCAACCGAGATTAAATTATATAAGCACGGCCCAGACAACTACTCCCAGCAACGGGAGACGAGAACTACCGGGACCAACGGTCTGAACAACTACCCCCAACAACGTGAGAGGTCTACTCCAAACACGGGGAAGAGGTCTATTCACACAATTGCATTTTTATTGATAATGATGGAAATATATGTTTATATGGCTACACATGGATTTGATCCTTAATGGCTTGGAGGATTTTGAGATCTCCAAAGTTGAAATATTTCAATTTTATTTCAGCCAATAATAATAATGAGTAAAGTATCTCAGTTGATCTTGGTAGTTTTTTGACCCGAAAGATATCATATTTTAAAATAATAATAATATGAGTAACGTAAGAGAAATCTTTTTCCAAGAAAACAATTTATCCAAAAATATATTTCCAAGAATATAAATACATATATGGCTTTTAAATATAAAATCTCATATTAATAATGTATTAAATAAAATCTTTCAGTATTTTAATCTATAAAATTACAAGTGTGGAAAAGTTGCTCCCCAATAGTAAAAATTACTTTTTAAACCGTATCTGTAGGAGTTTATCTCATCAGATCCGATCAAATGAAGTCTCAAATAGTGTTAGATTTTTATATTAATTAAATAAACATGTGAATAGACAACTAAACAATTCATGCATTAATTAGCATACATATTTAATATGAAACCATGTGATGTTCAGACATGTACAGTCATAAAGATCAGAATACTCATTTATACCGCACATCATATAATTAAAACTATTATTTAATCAATCAGTTACTGTTTATTTTTTATATATATAACTGAACTCATTAAATTATTTTATTTATTTTTTTAGAGCATATCTAATATGTAACACCAAATTTTATACCATTTTAATATTAAAAATATATATTTATAGAATATACTTACATTAATTTTTTTTACACTCTAATAGTATTAACACTAAATAAGTGTAAAAAGCATCTTTAAAAAATATTATATTCTTTATATAATATTAATTAATTTTTATTTAATAACTTATATATAATTAATTAATTTTTTTAACATACTTAAATAATTAATCATATAATATTAAAAAATAATTATTCATATAAATAGTCACGTATTTATTTTTTCAATGGTTGCGAGAACAACGTGAAGAAAATAAAATTTTAAATAGAGATGTAGATTCCATAAACGATCTAATAGTACGTGATGCTCTCCGAAGTGAACAAATGAGAATTTATGGTTAAAGGGCTCATAATCAACAATTTGGAGGAGGAAGTGAATTATCTAACACCTTCAATCAATTTTTTGGTGGTTTCGGAGGAAGTAGAAATAACCTTCCGGATTACTAAATAGTTATTTAGAATTATTATTATCGTGTGTTTTATTATTAATTATATTTTAATTTGTTTTATTTTGTTGTTTAGTTTCAAATATTTATTTAATTTCACTTAATTTTAATGCTATTATTTTTATTATATTACTATATTTTTATATTATAATTATTAAAAAATTAATTTAAAATAAAAATTTAGAAATGAGGTAAAAAAATAGATTAAATATATATTTATATGGCTACACTAGGATTTAATTCTTGATGGCTTGAAAAATTTTGAGATCTCCAACCATCAAAGTAAAAGACCATGTGTCATTATAAAGATATCTAATTGTATAAATTGGAGTAAGCTAGCAGAATTGTATAAATCTAGCAGAGGGACTGACAGACCAATTGGCTTCCTAGTTTAAAAACTCACTAAAATTCATCTCATGACCAATCACTCTACTAACCCAGGTTATAATATAAAACCCATTTTTAATCAAAACTATTTTAAATTAAAATTAGGCTTGATCTTAGACCAATAATAACCACATAAATTAAACTAGGTCCAAAATCTAATGCCTTTTTAAAGTTTATTGAATGAGTGATAATCATTTTCAATATATCTAAATTTGTAACTAAAATATACAAATAAATATTATTATTCAAATACACAATTTATTGAATAATCTATGAATGTTGGTCCATTACGTTAAGATCAATTAAGTTTATTTACATAACTCATAATCAAATAATATTGATTATAACATATCATAATTTATATCAATCTTGCTTAATATACCTCTAATATACACTAGTTTTCACTACTCGAAATCTCCACTTTAATGACCAATATAATTTACTCAAATATGAAAGTTACAATTTTCTTTTTCTTTTTTTAAGGAATGAAAGCTAAAATTTATCAATTATGAAATGTCTATTTAACCTGAACTAATTTTTATTTATAAATGACTAGTGACCTATATATATATATATATATATATATATATATATATATATATATATTACCAACATAAATCACACACTTTATAAATCTGACTATGTATAAAATATGCACAAATAAGTGAACTAATCACAATTTTATTAACAAAAAATATTATCACAATTCTTACTTTAAGGGTACAGAAATAACATTAGGTCTAACAATTGACATTTCTAGTAATAATTTTTTTTTAAAAAATAAAATAAAAACCCAGATCTCCTCTATTGGAATATTTTCCCATTCTTACAAGAGGAAAATAATCACACAACTTTTTATTCTTTAATTAAACATCCAAAATTTGGGGGTTCCCCACTCATACAAACTCAAAAACAGTGCACAAATTTTTTTCTGTACAAATTGCTTGGCAAGCCATTATTCCCTCTATAGATACAATCCAATGGTAAAATGAGCCAAGAAGTGAATATAAATAATAATAATACATTGTTTTGTATACTAACCATGAATAAGGTCAGTAATCCCTTCTTCTGCTGTTCACAAGATCACCAGCGAAATCTCCCTCGTCGTTTTCACACTCTTCCAGTAATCTATTGTATGCCGGATTGTAAGCGGCAGCCAAACGCAGATACTTGGCAGCTTCAGCCTTGCGACCCGTGCTATATAAACCGCTGAGTAAACAAGGTAGTTGGGTTTCTGGAGTTAGTGCTTAAGCAACTGGACTAAAATGACAAGAATGATACTAATAAATCATGAGTTAAGATCAAGACTCAAGAGCTTTCTTCTTTTCACACAAATTCTAACACAACTTTTGCATCATTCAAGGAACAGACTTTCAATGACTTATTATATATCTAACAGATGCTATTCCTCCAGTGCAATAATTATACATGTCATATTTAATATCAAGCGTTATGTACATGAATCCGATGGTTTAAAAACTGTTTTAGAATTTGCATATATAAAAAAGATAACGGTTGATGATCAAGCCCCATAAATAAATTTCAGGAAAAAAAAAAGTGACTGCTAAAATCATACCTTGATAGCAATACCAGTCCATCAAAATAATGTGCTTTGGTCTTTGGTTCCTCTGGTTCTTGCATATTCCCGATTCTTTCCAGGTGTGCAATTCCTTCTGCCGTTTTGCCCTGTTACATTTGCAAGAAAGTGGAAAAAGTATTAGAAAAAAACGATGCCTCCTTTTAGGGAGGACTTGTTTCTTAAGCTTGCCGACACAACTCAAAAGACTTTATTGACAGCCCTTGGCTGAAGCTTAAGATTGAACTTGAATTTTATTCATTAGCATGTTATATACTCATTGCATTACTTTTATGTCAGAGTAGCATCCATAAAGCAATACTGAGTTTCACCTGTTGCATAAAGGCGAGACCTGCTCCCTGAGAAGCAACAATTAGAAGATCAATATCCTTATCTTCTGTTGGATGGCCGGCAAAACAGAGCTGACAAGATGTAAAAGAACAGCTTCCATTTAATGACGCATAAAAAAGGGGGGGAAAGGTGCAGTGGACTCGGAAATAGCTTGCAAAATTGAAAAGAATTATGTCATTTTAAAGTAAATGTGAGTGAAGATTTCTGAATTTTCTGTATTTCTTTACTGACCATAAACATGAATATATACACAACGAGAAGGAACACAATCCCTTAGAAGTAGGGATTGGATCTAACAACCATTGACAAAACTAATTAACAAGCTAACAACTATTGACTACAAGCGAACAACTATTGACTAATCTATATTCTAGAATACAGAATTCGACACCCCCCCTCAAGCTGGGCAGTACATGTTGATCATACCCAGCTTGGAACACAATCCTTCGAAAGATGCTCTAGGTAGAGCCTTAGTAAACACATCAGCTGTCTGAGAATTGGTAGGAGTGTAACTTATCTTGACAGACCCTGCTTCTAACTTTTCTTTGATAAAATGCCGGTCTATCTCCACATGTTTTGTTCTGTCGTGGTGCACTGGATTCTTTGCGATGCTAATAGTGGCTTGATTATCGCACAACAGTTCCATTGGCTTAACCATAGGAACTTTGAGTTCATTTAGTAGTCTTTGCAACCAAATTCCCTCACAAATTCCATGAGCCATTGCTCGAAATTCCGCTTCAGCACTGCTACGAGAGACCACAGACTGTTTCTTTCTCCGCCAAGTGACCAAATTACCCCAAACATAGGAACAGTACCCAGATGTAGACCTTCTGTCTACCACTGAACCAGCCCAATCTGCATCTGTGAAGATTCTAACACCTCTATCGTCACTTTTCTTGAAACATATACCTTGTCCTGGTGTCATCTTCAAATACCTTAGAATTCTCAAAACTGCTCCCATATGTTCTTCATTCGGACTGTTCATGAATTGACTAACGGTGCTCACCGGGAATGCAATATCCGGTCTGGTATGGGATAAATAGATCAGTTTCCCCACCAACCGTTGATACCTTCCTTTGTCTACAGGTGGACTTTCTTCTATGAGACCCAACTTCGTCGTATAGTCCATAGGTGTATCAGCCGGCTTACATTCTGTCATCCCAGTTTCTTTGAGAAGATCCAGGATGTATTTCCTCTGATTTATGCAAATCCCTGCTTTCGATCTTGCAACTTCCATTCCTAAGAAGTATTTCATGCTTCCTAGATCCTTGATTTCAAATTCCTTGGCTCGAGAGGATTTTAACTTATGAATTTCCTCCTCACTGTTACCTGTCATAATCATATCATCCACATACACAATGAGTATAGTAATAACACCTGTGGCATGATGAACAAACAAGGTATGGTCAGCTTGACATTGGGTATAACCAAACCCTTTTACGGCTCTCGTGAACCTTTCAAACCATGCTCTGGGAGACTGTTTCAACCCATACAGAGATTTTTTTAACTTACAGACTTTGTCCCCATATGCATTTTCTAAGCCTGGAGGGCCTTCCATATAAACTTCCTCTGCCAATTCTCCATTCAGAAAAGCGTTCTTCACATCCATTTGGTGAAGCTTCCAGTTGAGATTAACTGCTAGGGAAAGAAGAACTCTGATTGTATTCAGTTTAGCAACTGGAGCAAAGGTATCCTCGTAATCGATCCCATAGGTCTGTGTAAAACCCATTGCCACCAATCTAGCCTTGTAGCGTTCTACACTGCCATCTGCTTTATGCTTTACTGTGAAAACCCATTTGCATCCTACAGCCTTTTTATCCTTTGGCAATTCTGTGATATCCCAGGTTTTATTTTTCTGAAGTGCTCCTAACTCTTCCATAACTGCATTTTTCCACTCTGGAATTGACATAGCCTCTTGAATGTTTACTGGAACAGACACTTGAGAAATATTGTGAGCAAAAATTTTGTAACTAGATGAAAGGCCCTCATAGGATATATACTTACTCAAAGGGTAAAGAGGTCTCTCTCTGCACTTTCTTATCGGTTTCCTTAGGGCGATAGGTATTTCAGTATCTGAAGGAACTTCCTCACTGGTCTGGTTAGTATCTTGGCCGGTGCTAGGATCACTCAAGGGTTCATTATTGGAATCGGGTATGTGGACTGATTCCAGTTGAGATTCTTGGTCATGCAGAGGTACAATCTTGTCTGGTCCATCTTCATTTTCTTTCGGCTTCCTCGAGTATACAATAGGTTCTGCTTGGAACTTACTTGTCATGTCTGGATAAATAGGAGATACGTTTGACTCAAAAAGAGGAATTTCATGCACATTAGGAAGATGAGACTCACTGTTAGGTCCGGATGAACTTTTATGGAAAACATGACTATGACTCTGATCTAAAACCTGAAATTCATTCTCACTCCCCCCTTGAATTTGAGTTTGAGGAAAGAAAGGTTGATCTTCAACAAAGGTAACATCCAAAGAAATATGAATTTTTCTGGTGTTTGGGTTGTAGCATCGATATCCTTTTTGAGTAGGAGAATAACCCAAAAATAAACACCTAACAGCTCTAGGATCAAGTTTACCCCTGTAATGTGGTTGAACATGTACAAACACTGTACAACCGAAGACACGGAGAGGAATGGTTGATATAAGTTGGGTATGAGGATAAGTTTCAAGTAGGGTTTGACACGGAGTTCTAAAGTGTAATACTCTTGAGGGTTGTCTATTAATAAGATGTACAGCGGTGAGGACGGCTGCACCCCAAAAATCACTTGGCACCCTCATACAGAACAACAGGGATCTAGTTACCTCTAATAGGTGGCGGTTTTTTCTTTCAGAAATACCGTTTTGTTGAGGTGTGTCTACACATGTGGTCTGGTGGACAATCCCTTCACTACAAAGATACTCTCTCAACCCTTGGTTTACAAACTCTCTTCCATTATCAGATCTGAACACTTGAATTTTTGTTTGAAACTGATTTTTGATCAATGAATGAAAATTTTTGAAGATATTGGTGACTTCAGACTTTTCTTTCATGAGAAAGACCCATGTGACTCTGGTATGATCATCAATAAATGTGACAAACCATTTTGCACCAGTGATATTAGGGACTCTAGAAGGGCCCCAAACATCACTGTGAATTAAAGCAAATGGTTTGGAGGCTTTATAGCTATTAGGATGGTACACAGAACGAGTATGTTTGGACAACTCACAGAAATCACAATGAAAATCTTTTGAACTTTTATTAATAAATAAGTCAGGAAACAATTTCTCTAGATACAGGAAACTAGGATGTCCTAACCTATAGTGCCAAAGCAGAACAATACTCTCTTTATTTGACTTAGACATTGACTCAAGAGAAAAAGTTTTGGACTCAGCAGAATGACCTTGTATACCCTTAGAAGCTTCAGCCTTGATGACATAGAGACCAGATTGTATCTCAGCAGTTCCAATCGTTTTCCCCGAAATCATGTCCTGAAATACACAATAAGTGGGGAAAAATTTAGTCACACATTTTTCAGCAGAAGTGAGTTTGGATATGGAAAGAAGGTTACAATCTAAATTTGGAACATATAACACAGACTGCAGGGTTAGAGTTTTTGAAAGAATAACAGAACCACACCCTGTGACTTTGGACAGAGAACCATCTGCAATTTTGACATTATAGTTACCTTGACATTGCTCAAAAGTACTAAACACCCTAGCATCACCTGTCATGTGATCAGTTGCACCTGAATCCACAATCCAAGGACCTGGAACCTCCTTGTTCACATTCAAGGCAGTGGAGAAGATACCTTTAGTAGCAATAGATCCGGCACCAACCACTGAGGCATTTAAACCCGAAACCATTTTCTGTAGCTGATTCAATTGCTCCTGAATGTGTACAACTGAATCTGTTCCAACACCTTCATTCCCACTGGCCATGTAACCTTTTGCATCTCTGTCCCCACTGTTCTTAAATTGCCCATCAGCAGGTTTTCCGTGAAGTTTCCAACATTTATCCTTGAAATGACCTGGCCGTTTGCAATGCTCACACCATGGTCGCTTCCTAAGCTGGTTGAACTTCCCTCCATGGATAGCCAAGGCGCTACCATCTGGTTGTGTACTGATGCTGTTAGAGCCTAGCATTACCTTCCTTCTGCTTTCTTCGCGCACCACCTCAGAAACAGTCTCTCGGAGAGTAAGTAATGGTTTGATTACCATAATTCGTCCTCTCACATCATCAAGGGTACGATTCAGCCCTAACAGGAACTTGAAAATTCGCTTTTTCTCAATGCTTTTCCTGTGTGTGGCCTCATCTCTTGGATTGGTGAAAACTTCTTTCTCAAATATGTCTACCTGCTGCCATAATCTAGAGAGCTTCGTGTAGTATTGAGTGACCGAATCATCACCTTGACACAGATCATGCAGGATTCCTTCAACTGCAAACAACTCAGCTGTGTTATCATGAGTAGAAAAAGTCTCCTGTACTGCATCCCATATCTCCTTTGCTGTGTCATACAACAGAAAGTTTTCACTGATGTCGGCATTCATTGAGTTTAGCAACCATGACATTACCAAGTTATTTTCAGTCTTCCACTGGCGATATCTTTTGTCTGCCTTGGTCGGTTGTTGTATCTCCCCAGTCAGGTATTCATCTTTTCCTTTCCGGCTAATGGAGATAAGGATTGATTTGGACCATTGGAGGTAATTTTTACCAGTCAATTTGTGACCGGATATGATGAATTGAGACGATGTGTGGTCAACTCCTCCCCCTCCATTGTTATTCGAGTTGACTGGGTCAGAACCAGAGGCGACTTCTGAAGAGGATGCGTCAGACATGTCTAATGCTTGCGAATGAAAAGGGTACAGGGCTGCTGGAAAGGGCAGAAAAAATAATTTTTTTTTTTTTTTTTTGGCAATCACTGCAATTTAAATAAATTAGGGACAGAAACCGTAATTTAAATAAATTAGGGGCAGGAGCTGCAATTCAAACAAATTAGGGATTATATTGTAATCTGGCAAGACGGTGGTCCGATGGCGGCGCTTTTGGTAGCGACGGAATCGGTAGAGGAAAGTGGTCCAGGCGGCAGTGGAGGTGAGCCGAGAAAGAGAAGCTACGGCGGCGAAAAAAAAATGAAGAACAGCGGCGGAGATACAAGAACAGTGGACTGGCGACGCAAGCTTCGAACGCCTAGGGAGCTGCGAAGCAACGTCGGCCGGAATGAGCAGCGGCGAGAGATGTGCGGCTGCTGGAATGAGCAGCGGCGAAGTGGAAGACTGATTTCGGCCGGAATGAGCAGCGAAGGGAGATACAAGGGGCTGCTGGAATGAGCAGCTGCGAAGTGGAACTTCCTCACTGATTTTTGGCCGAAAAAAAATAAATTAGAAACTGATTTAGGCTGGAAAATGCTCTGATACCATGAAGATTTCTGAATTTTCTGTATTTCTTTACTGACCATAAGCATGAATATATACACAAAGAGAAGGAACACAATCCCTTAGAAGTAGGGATTGGATCTAACAACCATTGACAAAACTAATTAACAAGCTAACAACTATTGACTACAAGCTAACAACTATTGACTAATCTATATTCTAGAATACAGAATTCAACAGTGAGTATGGTTAAAGCATATTCTATGAAGGTTTTAAATGGTCTGCGCAGACAGGATGTAATGCTGTTATCGAAAATTCTGTGGTGACCATGTATCATGTATAAAGCAAGCTTGACACCTATATAAAACCCGCATTAACCACTAACCATATGAACAGGAATAAACTGAACGTAACTGAATCAAACTAGACATCAAACCTTAGAGATAGCACGCTCCAAACTTTCAATAGCCTCGGATAGCAGTCCTTTCTGCACTAGTATCTGTCCCATAACAATCAAAGCCTGTACGTAATCAGGATCTTTGTTGAGTGCCAGTCTGAAATTTTAAGTGAAACAACCATAAGTAAAGGTGATTAATAATCTAATATAAAGTTAACCACAAAATAGGAGTGGACAGATATAGAGACTAGCAAGATGTGCAAATTACTGTAACAAAGAAATTGCTTGTTCTTTCTGGTCTTTTGACATTAGACGGATTGAAACCTGTACAAAACCCCAATATAAAAGATATGAGACGGGCTGCAACACAACTCTAAAATCCAAATGATTGATAATGTACTTACCGCAAGCAATTCTTTCGGCTTTAGATCTTTAGCAGAAACTTTGCGTTGCTTTTTGGAAGAATCCAAAATTGTTATTTCAGGAGCATCACTTTGTTCAGATCTTGCAGCTGCTGTTGGAGCATTTTTGTCTGGTAACCCCAACTTTGACCGAATAACGGGATGTTGGAGGGACAAATTCTGCAAATTGAGTGTGATTAGAGAGTCTACAAGAATTGTTTCACAACTCTTGTTTAAATGTTACGACACCTCAACTTCTCAAAACTGATAACTTCTGGCTTAGGAATTTAAATATCCGAAAACAGAAATTTCAAGGTACGTACATAAATAACTGAATCAAAAAATAAATAATTGAACAAAATTAAAAACAGTGCACCAAAGACCAGCCAATCAAGATGAAGTTAAAAGAAAATAGGTTGAGATGCATATTTCTCATTTTTTTTGACCAAGGGTTCAGCACCAACAAACATGTTGCAGCCCCAAGACTTTAATACTAAATACAAATACCTAACCTCAAGGTTTCAATTTGACCATCCACAGGTTTCGTGCAACATAAATATGACCACATAAATCTACTGTATTTTCTGAAATTGTGATATAAACAAACTAAATTTACATGAAGAAACAAACTCTTAGCCAGGAAAGAGAGTTGGGATAAATACCTGAATAACACTTAATGAGCTATTGGTGACCCAATATACCAGACTTCCCTGCAAAATTGAAGTAGACAAATTAGAGATTCTGCCCAAAGGTGAGGAGACCTCTGATGTCAAATAATCATATTTATCATGAAAGGTAGGAAAAAAATAAAATAAGATGAGCTTGATAGATATGCTTTTACGATGTAAATGTCAACTTCTGCTATCAACATTAGCTCTCTTCTACAGCAATAGTTCATCTAGTCTAGTCTATCAGTGTCTGCCTATCAGCCCTTATAATATAAGAAGATCACATTATTCTCCCAAAGAATAAAAATGAATACCCCTAAAGGCAGCAAATAATCTGACTCTACCTCAGACGTATCTGTCAACTAGCTTCCACACCAAGTCCATCTTCAACTCCATCCTCTCTCTTCTATCTGCCTCCTCAAACTTGTCTTTGCAGCCCACTAATGGCTACTCTACCTCCTCCCAAATCCAAATCTAAGCTTGATGTTCTAGTATTGTTACTTAAAGTTCCAAGTTCACCTTCACTAGGCAAAGGAGCCAAGCTCAGCTTCACCAATCTAGCTTGTTGTTAACACAGTTTCGCTCCTTCTCATGTTCAAGAAACCCCTCTCGTCAAGAGTATAGTGATTCATAATTTCATTGATTTTACTTTTTCTTATTGTTACTTTGTTCAACAGTTTGCTGCTTCAGGGTTTTGTTAATTTTTCTTTTTTCATTGTTGACCAATGATCGAGATATTATCCCCTTTCTTTTAAACAAGCTGATTAGGAATTCGAAAGTCCCTCCCAAAGTTAGATACCCAACATGCTCTATTGCCAGGAACAGAGTAAGTACTGATGATCTTTTAAAAAAGAATAGGCCAACGATGTATGTGTAAGAACAGCCAGGAAAGTTCTGAGCACTGCCCATCAGCTTGAAAATTTTTAGGTGCAAATTATTCCAGTAGCTAATCTTAGTTGAGCAGCCCCTTCTTCATCCAGTTGTGCTGTCATAGAACTGTTTCAATTTTGGCGATAGTAAAAAGAGAAAAGTGATTTGGGTTGCACTTGCACAAGATTGGAATTTTTTTGTTAGGTTGTTTAGAATCAAAGATACAAGCAGAATTTTGAAAATTACAAGACAGAAGAAACAGGGATAAGATCAAATTTTTGGCTTCCCTGAGATCTTCAGTGTCAGTAGAAATAAAATAAGTTCCTATTTTCTTTATTCTAATTGATTGGGAAGCAGTTAAGATGCCAATTACGAAAATTTTGGGGTTTCATCGGGGTTCTTCCTTTTCAGGACTGTTTTAGTTAATGGCTGTCCATATATAGGTTTTTCTTTTTAACTTTTCTTCACTATGAGCTCAGCTTGTCCTCCTTTAGTATATTTTTTTTTCCAGTTAATAGTGTTCTTTGTTTCCCATCAAAAGAAAGTTGTATACTTGCTGCTTCAGGGTTTCATCACTTTCCACTGTTATGTTTGAAAACCCTTGAGTCAGGTAGCTGCGTTCCCTGGTCTTTAACATTAGTTTCTAGCCAAAGTGCAGAGATTTTAGAGGTAAAACTCAGATAAGAACTGTGCAGCATGAACTTGTGCTTCTCACATCTAAAGAGGAAAAAAGGGAGGATCACTAGGCATTCAGAGTGGTGAAGCATAGTTGCATCATGTAGAAAGTATTTTATTCTCACTTAATCTCTTTAACAGAGAGATTAGGGATATAAATAAAAGACTCCCATACTTCTAGGAGCAGAAACATAACCGAATACAAACACTTAAGAGGTTGAGATTGACAAAACTCAATCCCTCTTTATTAGTTAACTACTAACTCACCTAACAGCTTTTAACAGCTGTTCTACTAACACACAAACACTAAAGTAATAGAGGAGTAACCGGACTAACAACAATACCTTTTCATTCTCAGCTTATTACACAAATTTTCAAAAGTATTTCTAGGAAGAGCTTTTATTAGTATGTCGGAAGTCTGAATAGCTGTTGGAGTATACACAAGTTGAACACTCCATTCTTCTAGTTTCTCCTTAATGAAATGTCTATCAATTTCCACGTGTTTTGTCCTGTCATGATGTAGAGGATTTTTTGCAATACTAATAACAGCTTGATTATCACAAAATAAATTCATAGTTTTATACATAGGTGTACCAAGCTTTGTCAATAGCCTTCTCAACCATATTCCTTCACAAATACCATGAGTCATAGCTCTAAACTCTGCATCAGTACTACTTCTAGAAACCATTGATTGTTTCTTACTTCGCCAAGTAACCAAGTTACCCACACAAATGTGCAATACCCTAACGTGGACCTTTGATCTGTAAGAGACCCTGCCCAATCTGCATCTGTGAACACATTTACTTTCCTATCCATACCTTTCTTAAAGAAGAGGCCCTTTCATGGTGTCATTTTTAGGTATTTTAGGATTTTGAACACATCATCCATATGCTATTCTCGAGGGTCATTCCTGAATTGACTCACTGAGCTCACTGAAAACACAATATCCAGTCTTGTATGGGAAAGATAGATAAGTTTTTCCAGAAGCCGTTGATACCTGCCTTTATCCACCGAAACACCTCCCTCAATATTGCCCAACTTCATGGTACAATCCATGGGTGTCTCTGCTGGTTTACAATCAAGCATCCCGGTGTCTCTTAACAAGTCTAGCACATACTTGCATTGAGAAACCACGATCCCTTCCTTAGAACGAGCTATTTCCATTCCAAGAAAATATTTAAGGCTCTCCAAATCTTTGATCTCAAATTCTTTAGCAAGAAAATGCTTCAACCTCTTAACTTCTTTATCATAATTCCCTGTGAAATTTATCTCATCAACATAAACTATAAGAATAGTTATTTTACCTCCCAAAGAATGCTTCACAACCAGTGTGTGATCTGTTTAACATTGGGTGTAACAGGTCTGCTTGACAGCCGTTGAAAACCTCTCAAGCCATGCATGTGGGGGTTGTTTGAGGCCATAGAGTGATTTCCTTAACCTGTACACATTTCCGGTCTGTAAATCAACTCTCAAACCTGGTGGGACCTCCATGTACACCTCCTCCTCTAGATTTCCATTTAAAAACGCATTTTTTACATCCAATTAATGTCATGGCCAGTCCCAACTCGCTGCCATTGAAAGTAAAACACGAATGGTGTTGAGTTTTGCCACCGGAGCAAATGTTTCTTCATAATCAATGCCATAGGACTGTGTAAATCTCTTAGCAACCACTCTTGCTTTAAACCTTTTAACACTCCCATCCTCCTTATGTTTAACCGTGAATATCCACTTGCATCCTACTAGTTTTTTACCTTCTAGTAGTGCTGCCATCTCTCATGTACCGTTGTTTTCAAGTGCAGAAGTCTCCTCATAAACAGCTGCTCTCCATTCAGGAATTTTAAGAGCTTCATGTATGTTTTTGGAGGCTGATTTTGCTATTGATAAATTGACAAAAAAATCTCGAAAAATTGGAGATAAATTGTTATATGAAATGTACTTACACCTAGGATAGAGCGGCCTGTTTCTGCATTCTCTCACCCCTTTCCTCAAGGCAATCGGCCAGTCTATATCACCCACAATCTCCTCATTCGAAGATGAGACTGTGTTACTATCATCTGAACCAGTGCATGTACTAACTTCTCGAATTTAAGATTCCAGTGAAGAGTCATGGCAGTGCTGTGACTCTACAATATTTTCTGCAATTTTTCTTGTCCATCTAAAGATAAAACCTGACCAAAAATATTAAGGACAAATTTGGAATGTTTCATGAGGAATTTGGGTTTCGATAGAGGTAGAATGATAAGGTTCAGTTGAGTGATTTTGAATGTTATAGATAAGTGGAGAGATAGAAGGAGACTTAGTAGGAGAAGGACTGTTTGGACCAGTTTGATGATGTTTAGTAGGATTTGAAGACTTAAGAGTTAGAAAACAGTGGACTAGGGACATTATTCTGCTGAACTGAATTTTGATTTTCAAATAAACTAGGCTGAACCGGATGCTTATTAGGTTTTTGAATAAAATCAGACTTTTGAATTTGTACATATGTATCTTGATCAGTTGATAAATTTTCCCAAAACCGAAATTCTTGACTTTGACTCAAATTCCCTAAATGTAACATCCATAGAGGTATAGAACCTCTTGGGACTCTAGAGAATAACACTTATACCCCTTCTGGCTAGAGAGCATATCCAACAAATATGCCCTTAATGGATCGTAGATCCAACTTGCTCCTATTAACTGCACTCACATGAATGAAAACACTACAACCAAACACCCTAGGAGGAAGTTGAGACAAAATGTGATTATTGAGAAATCTTGAAAGAAACAATTGAGAAGGAGTTTGAAATTTGAGTACCCCAGACGGTAATCTATTAATCAAATATATAGTGGTGAGAACTACTTCACCCCAATATTGTTTTAGAACATTAGATGAAAACATAATGAACATAGAATATTATTTTATCATTGATCAAATAAGTTTTTAAAACAGAATTAAAACTGACCACATTGGATAAAGATCCATCAGCAATTTTAACTAATTTATTACCGTGACAAGGAGTGAAGCTCTTAAAAACCTTAGCATCTCCGGTCATATGGTCTGAGGCACCGGAATCAACAATCCATGATTTGTTTTTCTCAATTTTGGCACTTAAAGCATTCGAGAAAGTACCTTTTTGAGTTACAGCACCAGTACCACAAACCTCGGCAATTGATTCTTGCAACTGTTGATGTTTAAAAAACTGTAACATGGCCGCTATTTGTTCTTTGTTAAAGGGACTTGACTCGGGTGCAGAAGTTTCTTGACCAACCGCCACATTATCACAACTATGACTGTTGCTGCCGTAATTCCTCTTTTGACCAGGCTGCCAATCTGCTGGTTTGCCGTGTAGCTTCAAGCAAGTTTCCTTGGCGTGACTTAGTTTTTGGCAGTGGTCACACCATGGTCTCCCTTTCCTGGGCCAATTATCATAAGAATAAGATTTTGAATCGCAAGTGCTAAACTGGCCGGGCTATGAGGATGAGATTCAGATTTTGATGAACCCATCATCACTTTCTTTCGGCTTTCCTCTCTACGCACCTTTGAGAACACTTCAGGGATATTTGGTACTGGTTTGGCAGCAAGAACTCGACCTCTAACTACATCCAAATTCTGGTTGTGCCCAAACAAAAATTTGAATATTCTTTTCTGCTCTACAATCTCCTTGTACAAGACACCATCATTACTCCATTTGATGCTTTCCAAAAACATCTATATCTACTGCCAGTATTTTATCAAGGTATTATAGAATTGAGTGATCGACATGTCTCCTTGTCTCAACGCATTTAATGTACTCTTGATGCCAAATAATTCAGCAACATTGTCCCTGCTGGAAAACCTCTTCTTTGTTGCCTCCCAAATGTCATATGCAGCTTCATACAACCAAAAATTCTCCCCAAAGTTATTTGTCATGACATCACCATACTATTCTCGATTCTCCATTTCTAGAAGGTGGGATCCTCTTTAACGGGTGATGAAGAACAGCAGGTGATATATTCATCTTTGCCTTTTCCGCAAATGAACATAAAGACTGATTGGGACCATTGAAGGTAACTTTGCCCATTTAGTTTATGACCAGTGATGGGTATGTGATGGTTGTGAAAGAAATCAGATCCACCATTATTAACGCTGGTGGTTTCTGAGTTAGAAGAAGGGATAGTCGATGATGAGCTAGGAGTATCTCCTTCCTTAGTCATCATCGAAGAAATTTTTTATTTAGAGTAGGCTCTGATACCATATAGAAAGTAGTATTTTATTCTCACTTAATCTCTTTAACAGAGAGACTAGGGATATAAATAAAAGACTCTCATACTTCTAGGAGCAGAAACATAACTGAATACAAACACTTAAGAGGTTGAGATTGACAAAACTCAATCCCTCTTTATTAGTTAACTACAAACTCACCCAACAGCTTTTAACAACTGTTCTACTAACACACAAACACTAAAGTAACAGTAGATTAACAAGACTAACAATAATAGACTAACAACAATACTTTCAACACATCATTTACATTATTTTATCATAACTCGACCACACCAAACTAAAATGGGTAAAAAAATAAAAATTGAAGTACATTTTGGCACTAAATAACTACTCAAGTTGTATATGCAACAGCTCCTAGCTAAACTAATTATTCAGCTAAGCTTTTAGAACTTAAAGAAGCAAAGAGAAAAGCCAAATACAGTCGCGTGACTGACACACTAACCCAAGTGCTTTTAACACATGTCCTCTTATTTACAACTGTTTGTCCTTTCATTAAATATGACCCATGCTTTTTTATTTTAGTACATGAACTAGTGAGTAGTGAGTGATACAGTAATGTGACTATATTTAGCACTCCTCAAAAGAAAATGTAACGGATCAGCAGTTTCTTAAGATAAGAATGTCTGGTGAGGTTTAAATACAAGCATCCGATGATGGAACTAAATAGAGATCATTAAACGGCTTTATAAATTAAACAAACAGAAATAGATTTCAATAAAAATACCAATAAACCATACTGAAATTTCCGAGAGGTAACTCAGGTAAAAGAAATCTTATCCCTATTATAAGAATAACTTCAAGAGAATAAAAACGGTAGAATATTAAATTACCTGAGGAATATAGTAACCAATAAATAATAAAGGTAGTGTCAAAATATCCAAATAAAATTTGTAATACTGCAAAAAGAAAGATATTATGTATTAATTAGATGGTACATAAATAAAAAAAGTAAATTTTGCACATTTTCATCATTCAAATACTATGAACTTTGAACCCAGAAGACCAAAATTTACACCAAAATGAGAAAGCATTGATAAAACTTTAAATACAATTGCTTTCTACTCACCTTTGCCAATAAACCAAACATGTTGCTATCTTTTCCAAGTGAAGAGTTCCTGAAAGAAATCTGATAATTTGATTAAGCACGAGTCAATATATACTTGAATATTATCGATAATTGTTACCATATGCTACCATTAGTTGACAATGTCCAAAATTATCTTGCAAGCCTTTGAAGAATAAAAAAAATATCTTGTTTCTTCCAAAAATAACACCCTTATTTTAAGGTATTTTATATGTTAAAGTTCAATATTTCAAAATCTATACAAATATGTCATGCTAAAAAAAAAGACAATATGAGCCTCATACATTTTATGTTATGACTTAAAGGTAGACCAACAAAGTACTATTCAAGATAAACAAGAAAAAGGTGAAATTTTATGCCCAGAAAATCAAAGTATATAATGATCTCATCTTGGATGCAAATTCTTACTTCCATTGCAGTGAAATTGGTAACAAGAAAAGCAAGCATTTAATTTCCAATATTATCACTATTAGTTTAAACTTGGTAACTTGGCATATGTAAATCATGATTTGTAAAAGGAAGAACATGTTAGGTCGGAGAAATTGTATTTGAGCTTCCTATCTTATCTTTTTATATCTGTATGATTGGTTTAACTAAAGCATGCCAGAAAGAACTTTATATTTTAGCATGCATCTAAGTGAACACTACAAAGCAAACAGCCATGACTCTCGTATTGATGAGCAGATGAGGAAAACAATTTCTATAACAGACATTATGAAGCACAAACAACAACCAAATGTGATTGGTAGTTCATTTTCTGCCAAAACTGACACACCTCAAGTGAATGTACTAAACAAATGCTCAAGTCAAACCAGGGCTAGATTTGATCACAAAATTACATTTAATGTGCATGCCTATAATACTGCATTAGCAGCATAAGAACACACAGCTGGGGGCAAAGGCACTCAAAAGCCAGGGGCCACAACCCCCAGCCATGTGGAATAGCTCTAATAAATTTCTGTGAACTGGTACCTCTAAACAACCACACTATTTTTACTTCTTTATCTTGAGTAAGCTTACATGAAAAAAGAATTAAAAGAGACTGTTTGACTTTAGAATTAGAATCAACAGTCATAATAAGACTTATTAAAAATTGTATGGCTTTTTTAAAAAATTTATTCTTTTTCTCTATACACCAAAAACTCTCCCTCCCTCCCTCCCTCCCTCTCTCTCTCTCTCTCTATATATATATATATATTAGGTATCTTCACTCTCTCACTCTTCCTGACTTCAGAATCTCAGATCGAATGAAAAGGTAGATTTAGAAATCTTAATCTTAGGTTTCAATTACTCTTTAAAAATTATAATATTTGAGTTTGGAGATATCACAAATAATACATAAAATTGTTCACTAAAATTAAAATAGTATGAAGCATGTGTTAAAAATAATTCTATTTGACAAACAAATTAGAAATTGATGGAGTTCTTGCTAGAGAAATTGCCAAAAAAACTCTTTACAGCATTGCCAATATAGATATTAAAACTCCAATTTTAAAAACTTGTCCATGGATTCTTCAAGAATTGTAATCAATGAGATTGGTATTAATACTTCGGAGCAAGACTCAGGAATATGTTTTCTGGCTTCCCCGCTGCATGCAGCAGCTTTAATTCGTTTTCATATTTCACTATTCTTTAACGAACATATATGGATTATAGCTGACATATATAATCTGATTAAACAAAGACCAAAATCATTTGCAGGACTTGAGAGATTTCACCGCAAGACACTTCTTTTTTCCCTTGTTAGCGCCCAACAGCCAATTCAGTGTTGAATAAATATTTCTTTCACAATCTAATATGTAAGCCAAACCTCTTGTGCAATAATAAAAACCCATTAAGGTAAAACTAACCAGTAGCCAGGAAGAAACGATTACATTGTCAAGCAAAACACAGAAATGGAGAAAGGAATACTTCAGGGCAGGCACCATATGAACAAAGTTTCTAGTACATATATGAAAATCAGATGGCGTGAAACTTGTTAAGGACCATCGACATACAGGAAATTATTACTTAGCTCTATTTTTGTGCATCTGATTTCAAATGTCAGCCATATGATGGCAAATAAATTCTTATATAAGCCACTTATTATATGCTAGATAATTAAAAAATCAACGCTAAACGGTAAAAAATTCTATTAGAAGACTCAACCATCACCCAAGGAAAAGCATAACATCTGACAACCTGATCTAAAAAGCTTTGATACCTGAACGTTAATGTAATGCAGAGCAGCTATCAATATTGGAAAGATTGAGCCTGAGCCTATAACACCACTAGAGGTTTCAGTCAAATTCTGGAACCACAAAGTCCCACCCTGCAATAAATTCAATCGCAACAGCATCACATATTTATAATACAATTGTAAAACAAACATCAAATTCAATAAAAATGTGGTGTTTCTTTTGTTAGGAGGTGTTTGTGAATAAACGGGAAAGAATACAAGAGTTCACCTCATATTGAAGATAGTGCATAGCATATTGTTTCTATTAGGGTACGTTTGTTGGACGGGACCAGGTTAGGATTGGAGTATTTTAATCCTAGACCCAAGTTTGGCAAGCAAAAGCGATTGTGATTTTATCTCCAAATAGTGCCCACTTATCCCATTAGCATGTGACTAAATAAACCCATCTATACTCATGGGTTTATTAGTATTGGGACTAAAATGATTTGCTTTTGTTATTTTTTTTATTATCTTCTTTATTTGAAATTTATAACCATTTCATACATCAATCATAATATAATTTCGTATTAGAATAATTTATTTTTATTTGATTTAATTTTTTAACATATCTTTATTTAAAAATAATTTTAATATATTTACAATATACTAAAATTATTTTTAAACATTTTATTTTGTTAAATATAATTAAAATTTTCTTCCGGAGGCGCTCGACCTCCATGTTGCATCAACATAACGCAACATTATTGATTTAGGTTTCATAAACCAACACCACAAATGAAACTCTTGACTGAAACTACAAGTTTGCAGACCAATTGAAATACAGTTAGAACATAAACCAAATGAGTTTGATATGGATTGAGAGAGATAGAAACTAATTTGAACATCTTTGGTTTTTTTTTTTTAATGTGTTTGCTACTTAGCTATTGAAGAATACTGTGAGAAATAGTGTTCTAAAATGCGCTAGGCATTAGGCGGCGTAGTGCCTAGACGGTTTCTCGGTGGGGTTGACCATACCGTTGACCACATAGAAAAATGATGATGTAGTGAGAAACTAATTTGTTCTCATTTCTTACTTGGGAAGAATAATACAAGAAGAAGATATAGTAGAGGAGACAGAAATCTCGTCCACTAATCCAGGGAGACAGAGAGAAATAAACTCCTAAATTAGATAAACTAAATAAGGAAACTAATCTCCCTAAAAATCTGAAACAGACACCTAATATAAAGTATTTACAGTTGACATAATCTTAATCAATTACTCCTTAATTTCCGACAAATAAATCTCAAAAATTCTACACTCCACCTCAAGCTGGGAGATAGGTATTGATCATCCCCAGCTTGCAACTCAGGTCTTCGAAGTTTATTCGAGGTACAGCCTTAGTGAGTACATCGGCAATCAGAAGATGAGTTGGAGTATACAGTAGGTTCACAGTTTCATCATCTAGCTTTTCTTTATTAAAGTGTCGATCAATCTCCACGTGTATGGTTCTATCGTGATGCATTGGGTTTCTAGCAATTTTGATTGCAGCTGATTGTCACAAAACATGTTCATTGGTCTAGTTTCAATACACAGTTCTTTGAGAAGTCTTCTTAACCAAATTCCCCTACAAATTTCATGAGCCGTTGCTCGAAACTCAGCTTCAGCGCTGCATCGGGCAACCATGACATAACCATGTTATTTTCTGATTTCCATACTCTTTATTTTGAATCCTCTTTGCTTGGAGCAACAGCAATGAGGTAGTCATCTTTTCCTTTTCCACACACAAACATCACGACCGATTCTGACCACTGAAGATAATTATGCCCATTCAATTTGTTACTTGTAATGAGCAGATTATTACTCTCTGATCCTCCATTAGAGCTGGTTATGGCAGATTTGGAAGTGATTTCTGATGAGGTGCTCTCATTCTTGTAAGAAGCCATACCGTGGCTTGATTATGAGAAAGAGGTTGTAAAAATGCTCTGATACCATGAAGAATTTTGTGAGAAACTTTCTTCTTCTCATTTCTTACTTACGAAGAATAATACAAGAAGAAGATATAGGAAAGGAGACAGAAATATCGTCCACTAATCTAGGGAGACAGAGAGAAATGAACTCCCGAATTAGATACACTAAACAAGGAAACTAATCTTCCTAAAAATCTGAAACAGACACCTAATATAAAGTATTTACAGTTGACATAATCTTAATCAATTACTCCTTAATTTCCAACAACTAAATCTCAGAAATTCTACAGCTATTAATATGATGATTGAATGTTAGTTGCTTTATGAATTATGACGTGTTATTTATAATTTCTTTCAAGTCATTTTTCTTAGTGATTTGAAATTTATATGATAAATTAGGTTAATAAAACAATTATGAATTATCCTCATTAGGAAATTCATATAAAAGCTATGAGGCAACTTTTTTATAAAAAAAATGCACCTTGCTTTAATCATAAAGTACAGTTTATTGTCATAAAATGCGCCTAGGCTCCAAAACGACATTGGTGTCTTGGTGCGCTTTGCGCCTTAAACAACTATAGACTGCACTAAATTAGTACTGTCATATATTTGGTATAACATGGGATTGGACTAAAATAATTATGTATCATATTATTATTTTTTGAATAAAAGTAAAATTATTATAAGTTACATTGTAGAGTGACAGTTTTACCCCCAGGGGTTTCAATGAATATACTATTACCAAACATAAATTACCGTGTCTTGTCATTTCACATACTATTTATGCAGCTATATATTTCATTTGGTTTTAAACCTGTTATTAATTTAAGGTTTTTTAACATGTTAGTTCTTTTTTTTTAATATTATATATACACACACACGCACACACACATATATATATTGAAAGAGACGCACCTTAATTGCGCCTGGCGCCATGCGCTGCGCCTACATGCCTGAGGTGCAAGCATGGCGCCTTAGGGCGCCTAGAGCCTAAGCGCACCTTTAACAACTATTCACTCCACTCCAATCCCATCTTAATCTTATTTAATCCTATAAAATAGCCCTACCCAATCCCGCGCACCAAACCCTACCTTATTGGTTTATATTAAATATCACATCTATAAATTCTTATGAACTTTGAGCATAGGGAAAAAAAGAAAAAGAAAAAAAGGAAGTAAATAAAAATTGCTAAACGTTTCTCAAATCTATAACTCTCTTTACTTCCAATAAATTGAAAATATAACATATTTAACTAGATCTCATCAGTCTCATGCTAGATTCAATTATATGAAGTTTACACATATATCAAGTGGAGGTCTTCTTCAGTGCAGTGCTATACATAAGATATTGGAACAATGGTTCCAAGGATAAATCAATAAAGTAATTATAAGTAATGAACATTAAAGAACAAAACTACATTAGGAATATAATCTGGAATTCAGTAAAACAACACTTTAATAGTGAGTAGTATGGAAACTTCTGAAAACATAGAAGCTTTGCAAGAGTCTCCTCTCTCATATGAGGTCATTAATAATATAAATTTATAAGAAGATATTGATGATACCAAAATCATTAACATAATTAGATAATGAGAGTGCATGTGTATGAAGCTAGTTAAGTATGTAAGTGACTTTGTGTGTGTGTGTGAAGTTAGTTAAGTATGAGTATGGAAGTGCCTTACAGAATCAAACCCAGGATGACCATCTAGTGACATTCTCCGAATACTAGTCACAACTAAGAGAAAGCAAGGGACCTGCATATGAATTAAAAAACATGGCAACATAAATAAGCACAAAAATTATTCCCCACCAAGCAATAGTCGAGGATTGTTTTAAAGATACAAAAGACAAATAAATCAAATACTGTAAAAATTAAGGAAAATAGAAAAGGTTGAAAGGAAAGCGTTTCTTCAAGTTTCTTCTCTTCTAGACAGTAATAACACTATAGAAAGCTACATGTTACCATTATTGAATATATCCCCATAATTTTTTCTGATGCCATCCTATTGTTAAAAGGTATCAAAATAGAGGTGTGGTTAGCCAAGGTAGCCCTTTTCTCTAGAAATACAAAAGGGCATTGCTCAACCTGCACCAAGTAGTTTTTGGTATCCTCATCACACTTTCTCTTAAAATAGGCTGACAATATCAGAACAAAATTTAAATGACTTGGTGATAATTATGGTGATTTAACTATCCCTCCCACAATTTTTCTTCTTTTTGATAACATAGAATTAGAGCGATCTGCACCAGTATTCCAACAAACATATGGCCAACCTCATGATCATCTCTATAAGTAGTAGAAGTCATGCATCAATCATCAAAAGAGAAACAAAAGAGCCCAACATCAGCCATCCACACATCTTCTACAGCCTCTCCCATTATACAATAAAGTAAAAATAAAACAATCACCCCTACGTGCCACATAGCAATCATGATATTCCTCATTTCTTCTCGTATATTTACGATAATGAGATTCTACTAATGATAAAACTTATTTATCTTGAATTTTTTTTTTAATTTTCTTGATGAAGAATCACTTTCAAATTACTCAAGGTTCCTTCACCAAAAATGCCTACAGAGAGCATCCAGATGTTCAATTCCAGAACGCAAAGATTTTTCAGACAGCAGCTCATACAATCACCACACGAGCAGCCCAATTACAAATTCATAAAATATAATACAGCTACAGAACATAAATTAGCTATAAATACGCCTTCAGAGGTCAAAACTCTTGTACAGGCAGTAGAAGATAAAGACCATGATAAAATCTATGCTTCTGGAACTAGCACAGCATTTGCCTCTAATTTAGAGTCTGAATCAACCGCTTCTTTTATCTTAGAAGATGTAAGTTATTTCCTCGGTTGTTTGCATCTATGTTCAAAGACGGGGAATAACAGGAAAAGTACTTACACAAAGTATAGCAGTATCACCTGGATGGAGAAGGATGCAAGGAACCAAAGGAATGAGGGGCAACCAATTGCTCTTCTTTCCCTCCGAAAAAGTGAAATCTGGTCAGTGAAACTCTTTCCTGACAGAGGTGGTGGAAATGGAGGAGGCACTATGAGAAATGCATATGAAAGTCAAAAAGAAAAAATTAATTAAATGTTGTTATTTGTGATGGAAAGAATTGTATTTCATATTTCTCATTAGCAAGAATGATACACATATATATATATACAAAACTATGCAAATTAAGTCCCTAGAATTAAGCCTAGAATTAAGCTAAGGTACAGCTGTAATACACCTAATAAGATGGGTGTATTACAGCTGTAATACACCTAATAATACAGCTGTAACATAATACACCTAATAATACAACTGTAACACTCCCCCTCAAGTTGGAGCATAGATATTAATCATGCCCAGCTTGTTACAAAGATAATCAACCCGAACCCCATTTAGAGCTTTCGTGAAGATATCCCCTAATTGTTCTCCAGTCTTCACATACCCTGTAGAAATCAGACCTTGCTGAATTTTCTCGCGAACAAAATGACAATCAATTTCAATGTGCTTAGTTCGCTCATGAAACACAGGATTAGATGCAATATGAAGGGCAGCTTGATTATCACACCACAATTTTGCTGGTACCGAGGTTTTAAGACCTATTTCAGTCAAGAGCTGATATATCCACATTATTTCACACACAGACTGTGCCATAGCCCTATATTCTGACTCTGCACTGGATCGTGACACAACGTTCTGCTTCTTACTCTTCCATGAGACCAAATTTCCTCCAACGAAAACACAATAACCTGATGTGGATCTTCTATCTACTTTAGAACCTGCCCAATCTGCATCTGAGAAACATTCAATATGAGTGTGTCCATGATTTGCATACAAGATACCAAGTCCGGGTGCTCCTTTCAAGTAACACAAAATTTGTTCTAACGCTGCCCAATGATGAACTGTTGGAGATGACATGAACTGACTAACAACACTGACAGAATATGCAATATCTGGACGAGTCACTGTAAGATAATTCAGCTTTCCAACCAATCTTCTATATTTCTCAGGATCTTCAATTATTTCTCCATCTCCTGTAAGGTGCATGTTTGGAGTCATTGGAGCACTACAAGGCCTTGCCCCCAATTTTCCTGTCTCAGTTAATAAGTCAAGAACATATTTTCTCTGAGATAAAAAGATACCGTTTTTACTCCTTGTGACTTCAACACCCAAGAAATATTTTAGCATCCCTAAGTCTTTTGTGTGAAACTGAGTATGAAGGAAAGACTTAAGAGATGAGATTCCCGTAGCATCACTTCCAGTAATGACAATGTCATCCACATACACAACTAAAAGAATGATACCAGCTTTCGATTGTTTGTAGAACACAGAATGGTCAGACTTGCTTTTCATCATACCAAACTTTTCAACTGCCTGACTAAATTTTCCAAACCAAGCACGAGGACTCTGTTTCAAACCATACAGAGATTTTTGAAGATGACAAACTCGCCCAGACTCCCCCTGAGCAACAAAACCAGGAGGTTGCTCCATATACACCTCTTCCTGAAGATCACCATGAAGAAAAGCATTCTTGATATCAAGTTGATACAAAGGCCAATGATAAGTAGCTGCCATAGAAATAAATAACCGAACAGATGTCAATTTAGCAACAGGAGAAAAAGTGTCAGAATAGTCCACTCCATAGGTTTGAGCATATCCCTTAGCGACAAGACGGGCTTTCAATCGAGCAACTGACCCATCCGGATTTACCTTAACTGTGAACACCCATTTACATCCTATAGCCCGTTTTCCTGAAGGTAAATCGACCAGGTTCCAAGTACCATTGTCATCTAAAGCATTCATTTCCTCGATCATAGCATGATGCCAACCAGGATGAGATATGGCCTCATGAACAGTTTTAGGAATAGAGATAGAATCAAGAGATGCAATAAAAGAACAGGAGGAAGATGACAAGCAGTGATAAGAAACAAAAGAAGAAATAGGATAAGTACATTGGCGTTTACCTTTGCGTAACGCAATTGGAAGATCATCACTCGGAACTGGATCTGATGACAAAGGAGTAGGTGCAGGACATGAATCAGGAGGTGTACGCCTGGAGTAGATTTGAATAATAGGAGGCTTGACAGGTGCTGCTTCAGAGATAGGTTCGGAGGATGTGATAGAATAGACTAACAAATCATCATCCTCCCCCTGACGGGTGGGAGGAGAAGACGAAAAATAGGGTGTGGCTTCCATGAAGGTAACATCAACTGAGACGAGATATTTATTAAGACTAGGACAATAGCATCTATAACCTTTCTGAAGACGAGAATAACCAAGGAAAATACACTTCAAAGACTTGGGATCTAACTTAGTGACATGCGGACGAACATCCCGAACAAAACAAGTGCTACCAAATATCCTAGGGTCAACAGGAAATAGAGACTTATTAGGAAAAAGAATTTTGTAAGGAATCTCACCATGGAGAACAGATGATGGCATGCGATTAATTAGAAAACATGCTGTAGAAACTGCATCAGCCCAAAAAGGTTTAGGAACATTCATTTGAAATAATAGGGCTCGTGCAGTTTCAAGAAGATGCCTGTTCTTACGTTCTGCCACTCCATTTTGAGATGGAGTGTCAACACAAGAAGTTTCATGAAGTATGCCATTCTGAACCATATAAGATTGAAATAAAGTTGACGTATATTCTTTGGCATTATCACTTCGCAAAGTACGGATTGAAACATTAAATTGAGTTTTAATCTCAGCACAAAAAGCACAAAAAAGGGAAAATAACTCAGAACGATTCTTCATTAAATATAACCAAGTTACACGAGAGTAATCATCCACAAAAGTAACAAAATATTTAAATCCAGGTTTAGACAAAATAGGACAAGGACCCCAAACATCGGAATGAACTAATGCGAAAGGAACACTAGCACGTTTATTGACTCTTGGACTCGAACTTAGACGATGATGTTTTGCAAACTGACACGACTCACAATCTAATGAAGACACCTTACTAAATTGTGGACAAAGTTTCTTGAGCAAAGGAAGAGATGGATGACCCAACCTACAATGTGCCTCGAAGGGAGATGTTACACCAGAGCAAGCAACAGATTTCGGTATTGATGTGTCGAGAATGTAGAGACCTCCAGATTCATGACCTCTACCAATAATCTGCTTCGTCATAAGATCCTGAAATAAGCAATGATCAGGAAAAAATAAGATGCAACAGTTAAGATTGCGAGTAAGCTGGCTTACAGAGACCAAATTAAAGGATAAATTAGGTAGATGTAAGACAGACGATAGAGGAAGTGAAGGGGTAGGAGTAATTGTGCCAGACCCACGAACACAAGATGGTGACCCATCGGCTAAAGTAACGGTAGAAGTGGAAGTGTGTGACTGAAAAGTAGAAAAGAGACCAGAATTACCTGTCATATGATCTGTGGCACCAGAATCAATGACCCATTTGGAGGACGAGGAAAGAAAGCACGCATTTGGTTTACCTGAATCAGCAATAGCAGTGACAGAAGGAGATGAATACTTTAGTGATTCTTGATACTGTGAGAACTTGGCAAATTCATCTGCAGAGATAAGAACTGATTTTTCAGAATGATCATTAGTGGATGCAACGTGGGCCGAGTGAGCTTTCTGATTCTTGTATTGAAGCTTTCTACAATCACGCTTCATATGTCCTGGCTTATGACAGTAATGGCACACAATTCCTCCAGAATCCTGTTGCCGAGTTTCAAACCCTTGTGAGCCTCCTCCTTTGTTTCCACTTTGACTGGTTGATCTCCCAGGCTCATAATTATGACTTCGACTTACCAAAGCACCACTGAGTAAAACAGGTGGAGTACCTTCTGTACGGAGTACTCGGCTAAATACTTCATTTAATGAAGAGATCTCAGAACCAGAAAGAACCTGTGATTTGGCAGTCTCAAAATCAGAGGACAGACCAGCAAGGAAACTCATGATAGCCATTTGCTCTCGTTGACGTTGCTGAATCTTCACATCAGGGCTAAAAGGCAGTAACATATTAAGCTCCTCATAAGTCTTCTTAAATGCCATAAAATAATTCGTAAGGGACTGATCTTGTTTTTCTGCACGGTAAAATGCTTTGCACACCTCATACATGCGAGAAAGATTCCCTTTACCAGAATACAAGAAATCCAAATAATCCATCAATTCTTTAACAAATTCACAGTGATTGATCAAGCCAATTACCTCGCTATCAATAGAATTCCGAATCTGCAGGAATAAGCGAGCATCCTCTCTAAGCCACGTCTGCCTTGACTCATCTTTAGGAGGATCGTCGGTCAAATGAGTATCTTTGTCAATACTTCTTAGATAAAGTCGAACAGTCTTGCTCCAATCCAAATAATTCAAGCCATTTAGCTTATGGTCCGTGATTTTAGACATCACAGGTACCATATCCGACACAACAACAGATTTCTTCTCAGCCATAACTCCTAAATAGAGATATACGGCAGCGAACACAAAGCAACGCAACAAACACAAAGGCAAGGCAGCAAATACAGAGACAAGGCAGCAAATACAGAGACAAAATCAAGAAAACCTTGACGAACACAAATCGATGAAGCACTGAAGCCGTATTGACACTGGCAGAACGCAGCACCACCGGAAAAGCAGAGGGAAATCACTGAAAAAGCAGCTGAAAACCACCGGAACAGCAGTGGAAAACTGCCAGAGGAGTCGCAGCACAGAGGCGGTGGTGCGTGGGCTCACGCGCTGCTTCTGGGCACCGGAAAATGGGAGAACGCCTGTCGGCAGCTGGGCTGCCTTTCTGGGCAGTAGGTGAGAACATAAAACCACTCCAAATAGGGTTACGAAAATGAAACCCTAAAATACACTAAACCCTAATTTGTGTTTATGCAAGAGACCCAAAACAAAAAGCCCTAATTTTGCACTCCTAATTTCTCTGATACCATGTTATTTGTGATGGAAAGAATTGTATTTCATATTTCTCATTAGCAAGAATGATACACATATATATATATACAAAACTATGCAAATTAAGTCCCTAGAATTAAGCCTAGAATTAAGCTAAGGTACAGCTGTAATACACCTAATAAGATGGGTGTATTACAGCTGTAATACACCTAATAATACAGCTGTAACATAATACACCTAATAATACAACTGTAACAAATGTATTAAACTACATGAGAAGGTTAAAAGAATAAAATCTCTCTGAAAAGATTCAACAAAAAGGATTGAATATTCGACTATTGATGCTTGGTCATTAGAAAGTCTGTTATGCACATAGTGATACATAATAGCTCAGAGATTATAACCTTATTCTAGGGAAAAAAAATTGCTACAACACCCCCTGCAAATAAATGCAGCAAGGGAGAGATTATAAATTCAAAATTCATGCAATTTTATTAAGTGAAAGAAACAATTAACCACATGTTGGAGAATTACCTTATATATCATTATACTAAACTATCATATTTTGTGAGCAATCAAGCCAATGATTTTGCTAACAAAATTAGGTCTGGCACATAATGGACCATTTGGATATAACAACACCACTGGACTTCTATTTGACTTGAATATCTACAGAAAGCAAAAAAAACCCCAGTTTGGCGTTCAGCTTCGAATAACTTAATTACTTTTCCTGATATTTTATAATTTAAGATATCGTAACTAAAACTTGCATTCTAAAAGCATCAAAATCTTGTTAGCGTCACTTTATTATAAAAATTTCCCTCATATTGTTCTACACAGAAAATTATTGTAAAAATATAAAAGATATGTACATAAAAAAATATATCAGAATAAAAAAACTTCTCATACATTCTTAAGAGAAATAAAGTAAGGAAAAAAAAATGATGAAATGTCGTAATGATGTATTACATGTATGTGTTCCATGTCTAGCTTATATACACCAGAAGGATTCACACACAATGTGTGCCCCAAAATACAATCTTCTACCTTTCTATCTACACCATCCAAATCATAATAACAGTAACACAAGTTTTGCAATTACACCATTTTATCCCATATAAGTTTTAATTATGTGATAAAGTTAGCTTACTTTACAAGTAACATTTTACCCTATAGAAGTTTCAATTGAAAATAATTTTGGGTATTAAGTGCTAAGAACCGAATTCGAAGTCCACAATCAACCTACATCAATAATGAGGCAATGACAAGAACTTTACATTTAGGAAATAGTTCCGCTATCCTTTTCAACTTCCTCATTTGCAAAACAACTGCAGGAAACAACAGAATTCTCAGCGCCAATGACGAAGAAGCAATCGTAATCCACCTGAAGAAAATTCAACGTAAAACAGAATCGAATTGATTAAGACAATACAAATTTCAAAAGAAGAAACATTTAAAGAAGACAAAAAAAATAATCATTATGGTTTTACCAAGGGAAGCCAGTGAGATCGTGGAAAGCATCCAGCAACGAAATCAGCGCCTGAACCGGAAGAATCGAATCTTCTCCGCTACTGATTTTGCTCACTCCCTCACTCCAACTGACCACCTCCGACGGGATCGGAACTGAGTCAGACCCCGAGTCACACCCCGAGCCAAATCCTGAGTCAGACCTCAAATCGTGGCCCGAGTCGTCGTCGACGGAGCGAGAGTGGAAGAAATGGAAGGCGGCAGCGGGAGGAAAGTGAACGCGCAGCGGGAAGTGGGAGAGATGCGAGGACGGCGTCTGCGTCGGCGAAGGAATTGGAGAGTGGAGGGCGCGGTAGAGAGGCGCGTGAGATATAGAACGGGAGCGACGGAGGTGCGACAGTAAGAACCTGGAGGTTGCCATAACTCTCCGGTGTAGGGTTTTCGGGGTTTTGATTTTCAACTTAAAACCCCACCACTTTTCTCAAGCGGTTTCTTCCTTAAAATTGCACTTATATTGGGTCAACGTCGATTCCCCCTTCTATTTTCATAATTATCCATTTTTTCCCCCAACCGTTATCAAACTGGCTAAAATGTTACATAGTTTTTGACACTAGCAGGTGGTGTAAATACTAAAACACCCTTAAAATAAAAAGGAAAATATAGATTGCCCCCAAATAATATAAATAAAAATGAATAAAAATAAAAATATATTTTTCCCTAAAAACCTATACTTTTCTCTTCTTTCTTTAATTCCTCTCTTTTCTAGAAATAAACATCCTCTATTTTTATTTTTAACCTCATCACCCTCACATTATCATTAGTTCGTTACCATTCATCTCCAACTCAATCTCACACATCAAAACTTCAACACTACCAACTAATAAATCCCAAAACAACCAAACCCACAAAAAAAAAACCCAAAATAACCCAAACCCCCAAATCCACCAAACAAATCTCAAAACCACCAAATAAAACTAAAAACAATCTAAACCCCATAAACCCACCCAAAAAAAAATCCAAAACCACCAAAACCCTCTCTCTCTCTTCTCCAAAATCCGCCGCCACAATACTACCAAAGTTTACTGAGAGAAGAGATTATCGGAGATGGGAAAAAGAGAAATGGGGAGAATATAAAGAGAGTGGAGAGTGATATTAGAGAGAGAAAAAGTTGAAGAAAGTGAAAGAAAGAGAGACAGGGAGTTGGAGAGAGAAAGTAAAAGAAAATAGATAATAAGTGGAAGAGAGAGTTATATTTTTAACTATTTTTTAAAATGATTTTTAATTTTTTTTATTAAATTAGTTATTATTTTAGTTGGTTAATGCAATTACCGAAATCCCTTTTACTTTAACATCAAACTATTATTTTGATAATTTGATGACGGTATGGAGGAAAATGGGTAATTTTAAAAATAGAGGGGGAAATTGACGTTGACCGAAACGTCAGGATTGAAAATATAAATACCGAAATCCCTTTTACTTTAACATCAAACTATTATTTTGATAATTTGATGACGGTATGGAGGAAAATGGGTAATTTTAAAAATAGAGGGGGAAATTAACGTTGACCGAAACGTCAGGATTGAAAATATAAATATTCTTAAAAAATTATTTATTTTTCTATTTATTTTAAATATTTAACTTTTATTTTTTAATAAATTTTAAATGATTATAAATTAAAAATGTAGGTATGCACCTTCACAAAAGTATCTAGCTTTTTATATATATATTTTTTTTTCAAAAATCAATGTTACATAACTTGTAAAATTGATCTGATAAGTAATATTAAATTGGTGTAAAATTGAACTGACAAGTAATATTGATCTGGCATGTAATATAGAATTGGTATAAAATTGAAGTGACATATAATATTGATTTGGTATAAAATTGAACTATCATGTAATATTAACTTTTCGAAAAATAGAAAAATAGAGATTTTTTTTTCTCATGGAGACCTCCATTGGCAGAGGACTCTGCAGACCTCCAACAATGAAGGCATGAGGACAGACCTCTGATGTCAGTTTGTTAACCATTGTAAGGTCTGATCTCAATTATTAAGGCTGTCAACAAATGGTTGATCACCATAAGTAATTAATTGTGGACGGGCAACATATATTTTGTCCTTGAAAAAGAATATATTAACTAATTAAAAAATAATAAAAAATATATTAATTAATTTAAAATAATTAAAAAAATGGCAAATTGCACAAACACCTCGAGTTTAATGGTAATTGCACATATAGAAATATTTGCTCGAAATTATATAATCATCATTTATTATACGGTAAAGATCGTTAAAAGTGAACGATAAAATGCTAGAATAGTCCACTTACTAAATGTATAAAACAAAAATAAAATGCTAACAAATTTTATTTTTCATTTTTTAGAAACATTTTGTGATGTCACTTCCATTTACTATTCTACAATCACATGTATTTTCAATGATAATTACAAGAGCTATTTTGTAAATATTTATGATCTATTAGATAAGAAGTATTAAATGAGGTTTTTTTTAAAACATAATCTCCAATTTTCCTAAATTTCCGTACATATGAACATGTGTTGCTGTATATTTTACAGTGGAATTAATCAAAATTATACATAACTAACATAAAATAAACATTAATCTCAATAAGATTAATGGTTAATTGTACAAACTTTCCCTAAATTTAGTGATATGAGCAAAACTTTAAATAAATACTTAAAATTAACACAAACACTCCTGCCTTTATAAGTAATTCTATTGACCAAAGGGTAGTTTGATCATTTTGCTTATCAAACAAAATAAATAATTCTACATTAACCCTAAAGTATTATATGATTATATATCACATAAATAAATATTATAAGTTAACCACATAAGTTACCATAATTTTAAGTTTATTTCAAATTAAAATTATATGTATAATTAAATTATTTTTATTTTATTTTTATAAATAATTACATTTATTTTTTTTAATTTTAATAATAAATATATTACAAAAAAAATAAAAGTTATAATAAAAGAATATATAACAGATTAAGCCCGTCAAAAAAATAATTACATTTATTTTTATTTAAAAATTAAATTCATTTAAAAAAAATTCATCATCATTATCAACTTTATCTTCATTATCAACTCATCTATTTTTATCACATCCAACCAAAACAAAATATAAAAAAATAAAATAACAAAATAAAGGAAAAAAAAATTCAAACCCATTCATTTCTTCCTTAATTCTATTTCCATCACAACCAACTAATTAAAAAAATCTTAAAAAACCACAGAAAAAGAAAAAAAATTCAATATCTGTTGTTAAAAAAACCACAAAAAAATCTAAAATTATTTAATGGACTTTTTTAATTTTTATTTTTTTAAATGTCTTCATTTTTTTAAATAAAAAAAATAAATGTAATTATTTTTTTTTTGTTTTTGAGTGGAGAATAAAAAATTAGTCTGTTATATATTATTTTATTTTAGCTTTTAATTTTTTTCTTGTAATGTGTTTATTTTTTAAAATTGAAAAAAAAATGTAATTGTTTGTAAAAAAATAAAAAATAATATAATTATACAGATAATTTTAATTTGGGATAAAATTAAAATTACTGTAACTTATATAGTTAGTTTATTATATTCTTTTAGGTGGATAAATAATTATATAGTACTTTAGGGTCATTATAGAATTAGTATTTTGTTTGATAACCAAAAAGACCACACTATCATTTGGCAATAGGATATATGAAAGATGTCTAACTTATATAGAATATAGAATTAGTATTTTGTTTGATAACAAATATAATTATAATTACGAACTATCCTTTGTAATTTTACCCTTAAAAAATGTCTAACATAAGTGCATGATATATGGAAGGCATAATACATTCTTGTCAATAAAAACATAATATCACAATTGAACATTATCATCGCATTAACATATTTAATGTTGTAATTTATTGTTCATTTAAAAAAAAGATGTTATGATTGATTTTCATTTGATGAAGTAAATAGTATATTTCACTTAAACAAACCATGTAACTTATCACTCTTAGCCCAACTTTGAATTCTATTGACAAATTTGAATTATTTAAAATTGATAATGTTTGTATTCTTGCCTAAAAATTATATCCTTAAGATTTTACTCGAACTAAATTAGATACTTTGAGAAGACGGTTGGAGCATTATAAGCATACAGTAGTTCATTGTGCAGAAGTTTAGGATATCACTCTCTTTCTAAGTTATTTCGAGCATTGGTTAAAATTAGAAGATCTAAACACTTTTTACTAGTCAATTGATTGATTTGCGTAGTGTTAACTATTCCTGTTTCCACAATAACTAACAGAGCGAGTATTTTTAGTTATGAATCTTTTAAGATACCACTTTGCAATGAGATTGATAACAATTTTCTTATAAATTATATGGTTGTTTATATTGAGAGAGAGAGAGAGAGAGAGTTTGCTGATTCTATAGATGTGAAATGCATAATAGATGAGTTTGATGAGAAGCTTCGTGGAGTATTAACATAATACCACAAAACTTGTTTCATTGTATTTATATTGTATTGTATGTTTATTTCTTTCTTGACTTTTTCGTTTATGTGTTTTTGTTGAAATATGCATTTTTAGCAATTGGTTTTATTATGTCCCCTTTTTTTTAAAAGGGGTACAATTATAAGAATAATAATCTGTCGGGACTTGTCGAGATCAATCATTAAACGCACGATTCAAATATCTACTTCCACAATAAGGAAAGAAAACTACCCACACATACTTGTAAATGTGCATGGTTGGAATTGAACCCTCATCACTGAAGCGGAAGGGAGGTGCACTAACCACTTAAACTATGAATGGATATGTTGATTTTATTATGTTCCTTGATTCGGTGTATCTCTACTTTTTTATTAAAGAAAGTTCATCTTACTACTAAAATTCACGTAGGATATACCCTTAATATATATATATATATATTTTTTGAAAGAAGTAGGATATATTAAACCAGTCAAGAGAAAAGCAAACTATACTAGCAAATCAGCTAGTACACACGACTCCATGGAGGGAGGAACATTATCAATCAGAAAAAAAAAATCACTATCAGAAACTAAGCCAAGCTTAGCTAAACTATGAGTTACAGAATTAGCTAAACAATGAACAAAAGAAACCACACAATTAGGAAATAAAAACAGCAAACTCTGAATCTTAGCAATAACAATTCCAATTTCAGCCAGAGAGATAACTTTTGCATTCACAAGATCGACAACTGAACTACAATCAGACTCCACAGAATGAAGTTGGACACTAATATCTAGTGCGAAACGAAGACCACGAAGAAGAGCTACTGCCTCAGCCATTTGGGGAGAAAAACCAACCTGAGAACGCTGCCAAGAAGAACCTAAAACCAATCCAGCACTGTTACGAATCACTATTTTGAAACCTACCATCGAAGAGGAGGCAGCCACCGCAGCATCCGTATTCAACTTGATAGCACCCTCCGGAAATGGAAACCAGCGAACCCCATTAACAGCAGATGTTAGAACACCAGGGAGGCGAACAGAAACTTGTTGGAATTGCTGTAAGTAGTTGACAGACCAGTCAACAATTTCATCAATCTCCAACAGACGTCCACCATGCATGGCTTTATTACGCCTAAATTAACAGCGCCAGAATATAACACAAAGCAATTCAAAGTCCTTAACCTGCAAGTTGCTATGACATTGCAAAATAAATTCAAAAAAATCACAAGAAGTAGTAAAGGACAATGAGGAAAGAAAAGCAACAGCTGTCCGAACACCTTTGAGCATAAAACAGGACCAGCAAGCATGAAGCAATGTTTCAGATCGGGTTCCACAAAAAACACAAGTCA
Organism: Xanthoceras sorbifolium; assembly: GCA_003430845.1. Classification (NCBI taxonomy): domain Eukaryota; kingdom Viridiplantae; phylum Streptophyta; class Magnoliopsida; order Sapindales; family Sapindaceae; genus Xanthoceras; species Xanthoceras sorbifolium. The sequence continues at coordinate 3,749,382 of CM010619.1, read as the reverse complement.
CCTCCAAAGAAATACTCTTCCAAGCCAAAGCCAACTTAGACGGCAACCAATCATGACATCATCACTAAATAAAAATCTTTACTTTCGAAGGCACATAAAGACGCTAAAGAAATTTTCACCAAGACTCAACCGAAGAGAGGCCATAACCACCTCTCACAGACAACCCGGAATAGCCAAGCCAATAACCACTATTTACCGAAAACATGCCGAGCTTATCATAATGCCAACACACCGAATCTTAGACATGACGGGAATAAGATAGGATACCAAAGATAGCTTCAGCATCCATAGGAAGAAAAGCGGATCGAATCAACGTCTCATTCCAAGCCCCAGAAGGCAATTTGAGTTGATTGACCAATGTAAAATCACCAAAAATAGGAAGGGATATGATACGAAAAGTGGATGGTCTAGGGATCCAGCGATCCCGATAAACAAGAATCGAATCACCACAACCAACTCGCCAACGACAGCGCCGAAGAAAGAGTTCACAACCCCACAAAAAACTATGCCAAATGAATGAGCTAGAAGCCTTAAGAGGAACATGGAGAAAATCTTGAAAAGGAAAATAACATCCCTTGAGCACCCAAGCAGCCAAAGAGTTAGGATGCTGCAAAATCCGCCAACCTTGCTTAGCCAACATAGATTGGTTAAAGATACTTAAGTCACGAAATCCTAACCCACCTAAATTTTTATGCTTACACAATTTCTCCCAAGAGCCCCAATGAATTCTCCGTGAGTTTTCAAAACTACCCCACCAAAACCGTGCACACATCCAATGGATATTCAAAATCAACGCTCGAGGAATTTTTATGCTTTCCTTGGCTTTTTAAAACCGTATGTTATAAAGCCATGTATTTTAATCATACCCATTTTAAAATCATGTCATAATGCAATTTGAATCGATACAAAATGTTTTAAGATGAGGAGAGTTAAAAAAAAATTTTTGCATTGAATTTTGATTTGTTCGGAAAAAACAAAAAATTTAAAAATAAAAACTTGAATTTCGAGTTGAATCAAACTTAAATTCGACAAATTAAAATAGGCTCGGATATGTTCTAATTTGGATCGAAAATCATTTTTCCTTAAGGTCTTATTTGTTATGCAGGACAATACTGTAATTGGACTAAATAGACTTAGACAGGATTGGGATCTGCCTCCAAGCTTGAGACAATTTGTTATTTTACTTTTGTCATGGGATTTGTTATCTATATTTGAAAAAGTAAGCGGGGGTTTGATAGGCACATATAGGGTGCGTTTGATGTGCGAGATTGAATTGAACTATTTTTATAAGATAAAATATGATTGGATTGGATTTGATTAAATTAAACTAATTAGTATTATGATGTGTTTGGTGTAGTATAGATATGATTAAAAATAATACTGTCCCTTGTTTGGTGTAGAATGAGATTGGATAAAATTAAAATTTTAATTATATTAATTTCATATAAAATAAATTTATTTTAAATATTATATAATGAAATTAAAATAATTTCATTTTTATTGATATTAAAATATTTTAATAATATATATTTAATATTTAAAAAAGAAAAAAAATATTTAATATTTTTTTATTGGTGTGGTATGGATTGAACTACAAATAATGTTATTTCTTATTTGGTATGGATTGAACTACAAATAATGTTATTTCTTATTTAGTGAAGTATGAAAATTAAAAAAAAAAATAAAAGTTAAATTATTTTAATTAAATATAATTTTTTTAATAATAATTTAAAAGGAAAAAAAGAAAAAAAGAAAAAAAAAGATGTTCAAGCTTGGGACAAATTGTCTCGCTTGACAGCTGTATGGGTAATCTCATGCTAATGCCAAACATAGGACATGACTAGATTTAGTCCGATCTTAATCCTGTCCAATACAACAAACAAGGCTTAGGGTTTGAGCCTATTATCTACATTTTATAAGTATTTATTGTGAGTTTTCTTTTCGGTGTTGTGAGAGTAAACATTCAAATTGTGTATGTAGTTTTTGATCTTAATAGACCTTTAACTCGGTATTATAAGAGTAGATATCCATACTGTATATATAACTTTTGATATTAGCATATCTCATCATATCATTAACTTGTATCTTGTCATATTTTTTAAAAATATATTAAAAAAATTGATGGATTTGACGTTAAACCATAAGCTTAGGGAGATTCTTAGTATCTCTCCCTTTGTAAGTAAGTGTAAATTTGAAATCTATTAACTAAAATAGTTTATTTAATTTTAAAATTTTTTTATTTTTTTTTATTATTTAGTTAACACTTTAGTAGAAATTTTAAATAAATAAAAAAATTATTTTATATTTATTTAAATAAATTTAAATTTAAATTTTTTAAAATTTTTTAAAAATATTAAAATATTTAATATAACCTTATTATACTTTATTTCAATTTACAGCTAACAATTTTTCTCCGTAATTTACTTATAAAAATTTTAATTTTAAAATATTTACTTCTAGTAGTTGTAATAGAAAAACTGTTCTAAATGGACCCTAACAATCGTTAACCGATGACGTCCTCGTTTAGACAACCTAAGCAATACTACCCGAAAGAAAAGAAAAAGAATTAAAAAACAAAATAAAAATAAAAATATAATTTTATTCTTTTACAATTTGATTTCATTACTTAACATAGAAGTCAAGAGACTCTACATATATATAATTTTTTTAATTTTCAAATTTTTGTTTTTGAAAAACATTTTCAGTCACTCACCATTTCGAACGAAGAATTCTTTCTTCTCTGCGTGTGAAAAATGAGTCGGTTCGGGTCGCAATCGTCTGCATCGGCGACCATGATCGTGACCAACACCCCCGCCCCCGATCTCGCCCTCACCAACCTCGGCTACTGCTCGGCCTCCGATCTCCCAAACTTCCGCGTCCCGAACTCCAACCTCTTCCTCGCCTCCGTCGCCGGCGACTCCTTCGTCCTCTCTCTCGCATATCCTTTTCTTTCATTTCATTTCAATTTGTTTGTTATTTTTATTGTTTTATTATTATGATGATGATGAGAAATGTGTGATTTTTGTTGGCTTTAACTGAGAATCACTTCGCATCCGAGCGTGAGTAGTGGCAACATTGGCTTGAATTCGATCCAGCGTCGACAAGCTAGAGTTTCCAGTGGCGATAATGTATCTCTCACCAGGTTTTTTCTTTTTTTTTTTTCTTTTTAATTTTTTTTCTAGTGCATATATTTATCATATTTGAAATTGACTGAAATTGTTTTTTGTTTCCTGTTGTAGATTTATACCTCCAGAGAATTTTAACCTGGCATTGCTTACACTTGAATTGGAATTTGTCAAAAAGGGTACCAAAAATGAACAGGTATATGCCAAATTTACCTTCTTTTTTTTTAATTTGTTTTTCTCTACTATGCTGGTTAAGTATGCTCAGATAGGAGAGAATCTGTATTGATTTTTTACTGAACTTTTGGATTTCAATTCAATGAACATTGGTTACCCATTAGCTATACTGAATTACTATGGTAGGATGATCTGTTCAATTTTTTTTCACACTTTTTTTTTGGTATAAATAATGAAGTTTTGTTTGGTGTTTTAGGTTGATGCTGTTCTCCTGGCTAATCAACTGAGGAAGAGATTTCTTAACCAGGTGGGATTTTTTTTTTCTTTGAATAATTTATTTTATATTATGCTATGCAATACTATTATTTAATTGATAGTGGTTTTTAGAATTTTATTTTTAATGGAAATCATTGCAGGTTATGACAGTGGGGCAAAAAACTATATTTGAGTTTCATGGAAATAATTATATTTTTACGGTGAATCAAGCTAGTGTGGAGGATGAAGAGAAATCTAATGGTCTTGAAAGAGGGATGATTTCCAATGACACGTACTTTGTCTTTGAAGCATCTAATGCCAGCGGAATAAAGGTGTTATATTGATTGATTTAATTCCATTGAATATTTTGAATTCCTGAGCAATGAAAATTTTGATTACTCTGCTGATTTTAGTTATAATTTGAAAATTGTGGTGGAGATTTGTTCATTCACTAGCTTGTGCTTTGAAATGTCAGATTGCCAACCAGCGAGAAGCTGCCAGTAGTAACATCTTTAGGCACAAGGAGTTTAATCTTCAGTCACTGGGAATAGGTGGCCTAAGTGCGGAGTTTGCTGATATCTTCAGAAGAGCTTTTGCCTCACGTGTCTTTCCTCCTCACGTGACATCTAAGTAATATAACTTATTCTTCAAGGTATTGTAGTCCGAATAGTGTTTATTAATAAAATTTTGCTTCTAATTAGAAAGCTTCTAATGTTCTAGATTGGGGATTAAGCATGTGAAGGGTATGCTACTTTTTGGACCTCCTGGTACTGGCAAGACTCTTATGGCTCGCCAAATTGGAAAAATGTTGAATGGAAGAGAACCAAAGGTTTGAACATGGAGCTACAGTTTTATTTTTATATTTAACAGACATGTTTATGGCTAGCATCCTGTGACTGTCATGCTGTTCTGGTTGTTCATTGTTTATCTTTTAGATAGTATTTGTTTACTTGTTTTTAATCATTACTGAAGTTAAAACTTGATGAATATTGTATATGGATTGCCAGCAAATATTAGGCACAATCTTTGAGAATCACTTTTTGATGACACTTTGGGAATTGACAAAATTGTTTTAACCCATAGATGGCTTGGGACATCAAAAGCTGTTTAAAGGCATGAATAAAGTAGTTGGAGTTTTAAATAAAGTGTCTTATGTCCTATGTCATAATGCATGAAATTAGTACAATAAAGTCCTTTGGGTGGTTGATCTGGAATGAAAGAAACAAAATGATTTTTTTAACTTTTTTTGGAGAAGATATGGAGTCTTTATGGAAAAGGGTCAAGTTACAGGCTCCTCTTTGGGCTTCCGTTTTCTCTAAATTTAAGCAAGATCAATGTCCTTTTTCATTCATCAGAATTTGGAAGCAGTGGTGGAATGAGAAGGATGTTGCACCTATCATTTCTTGTTTGCTGTTCTCTTGGAGGGATTTTTTTTATAGAGGGGTTCTCAATATGTAACTTGTTCTGCTTTTGTTTTTGTAGGATTATTTGTGTAATGTCCTGCAGTTGCCATCTTTTGAGGCCTTTAGTTTTTTTTTTATATTTTTTTTAAGGGTTTTTTTGGTGGACTGCATGTTCACTCTCTCCTTGTATCCCTTTTTCCGATAAAAAGGTACAATAAGGTGCAATAGAGAAAAGTTCCAGAATGAGTTTGAGGATAGGACTGTCCAATGTCTATGAATTGATACGTGTCTAAATGTTTTTCACAATGATTAGATGTGTAAGTGATCCTTTGGTCATGGACTAATGGCTTTAGCGACAAGCTGCCAGTGATAAGTGTCTAAATGTTTTTCACAATGATTAGATGTGCAAGTGATCCTTTGCTCATGGACTAATGGCTTTAGCGAGAAGCTGCCAGTGATAAGTGTCTAAATGTTTTTCACAATGATTAAATGTCAGATTGCTCATGTACTGGACACTAGTTATTACAGTGTCATGTCCTGGTTTTTGCAAGCACTTAATGAACTGTATATTGCTTTCCTTTTTTTGGTGAACATGCAGATTGTTAATGGTCCTGAAGTCCTAAGCAAATTTGTTGGTGAAACGGAAAAGAATATCAGGGACCTGTTTGCTGATGCTGAGAATGATCAAAGGAGTCGTGGTAAGGGGAACTAACATGCCAGGTGTAATTCTAGAGTAGTCTTTCCATCAGATACTAATGCTATTATGTCCGTTTAATTTTCAGGGGACCAAAGTGATTTGCATGTTATAATTTTTGATGAAATTGATGCTATTTGTAAGGTATGAGATTTTTGCAACTTTAATACCATTTTTTGTCCCTTTGTTTAGAAGTGGCATCAATGTGTTTCCTACGGTCACTGCCAAAATTGTTTATGTCATCAGTGGAATATTTTATTTCAGTTTGGTGGGTGCATTGTGGTATTTTGTTTCTTGAAAAACATATTCCCTAGTTTCAATCTAGTGTGGCCTCTTGACCTTACAGTATGCTGCGTGGCTTTAGTTGCATTTCCACCTATTGATGGATAGTTAGATCTGTTAAAGGAACAATGCTTATGACTATTCATTTACATCGATTCGAGATCGTATGGATAATATAGGGAAAGTTGTCTCTGAAATATAGAAATGCTTGATTTGTGTTTTTTGTTTTGCATTTTTAGTCAAGAGGATCTACTAGAGATGGTACAGGAGTTCATGATAGCATCGTGAATCAGCTACTTACTAAGGTTAGTGGGGATTTCTAATTAATTTCTGAACTTCGTAAAATCAATATTTTTTTTTCTGAGTCATTTTACTTTGTGCATTTGTATATTCCCTTTCATTGGAAAGGCTTTGATATGATCTATATGACTAATGGTCTACTTGCTTATCAGATAGATGGTGTGGAATCTTTAAATAATGTTTTGCTTATTGGAATGACCAACAGAAAGGATATGCTTGATGAAGCCCTTTTGAGGTATCTCTCTCTCTCTCTCTCTCTCTCTCTCTCTCTCTCTCTCTCTCTTTCTACCTCCTTGTAGTACTTGTTGTCTTTCCACTTTGGATTAAAAACTAGCAACTAAAGTTCAATTTGATGTTTTTCCCCTTAATTGCTAAAGTCTTTTAGAGCTCCAGTAACTTGTTGCCTTTCATGGAGTACACAATGATTTTCAGAAAGATTTGTATTTTTTTTATGGAAAACATATGGGCATATAAGTTATTTGAATTTTTAAGTATTTAACATTTGCCTTTTTCTTTCACAATTCTTTGGTAAATGAATAAGAATTCAAAATAATGATGGGATGCCAACCTTGCCTTTTTTAATTAATAGACCAGGTCGCTTGGAGGTTCAAGTTGAGATAAGCCTTCCAGATGAAAACGGTCGCCTTCAGATTCTTCAAATTCATACTAACAAGATGAAAGAGAATTCTTTTCTTGCGCCTGATATAAACCTTCAAGAGCTTGGTATGTGTATTAGTAGTGTATGCAATAACATTGTCATCTGCAAATATGAGGAATTGCCTGTTGGAACATTTTTGTTAGTATTTCAGGAGACTAACCTTTCCCATAATTTTCTTCAATCGGTTTTGATTTTCCAAACCCAACAACAAAACTGTTTTCAGATTGTTAGAGTGATCAAATGCCTGAAGTGCCAAAATTTTTTATTTAATGAATAATATCCTTCCACATGTTCTTCCAAAAGAAACATGTTCTTTCTTAGGAAGCAAGGTTAAAATGTTCAGGAGGATCATATATATTATATAAATATATATCTATATATACTCGAGTAGGTAGAGATTGTTCATGCAAAATTACGTGTGCACACACAACTTGCAGCATTTCAAGTTCGTTAAAAGATATTTTCAACAAGTGAATTTTTGTCTTTTAGCGAACTTGAAACGTTACAAGTTTGTTTTCCACACGGAATTTTTGCAAATCTACAACCTAAAATTTTTCATGTTTATGTTTGTATATGGAGACCTTTTTATAAAACAACCCTCTAGTTTCGTATTTAGGTAAAGTTATCTTTATTGTATACCAAAACCTCCTTGTAGTTTCAAAATTTAGTTAAACAACCCCCTAATTGTGTACCAAAAACCCCATGTAGGGCGGTTTTTTTAAACTAAATTTAAAATTAGAGGTTTTTTTTTTTTTTTTAAAGAACTGTCAAATCTCTGGGGGCTTTAGGGAATCTCCATATATATATATATATTTATTTAAGAAGGTTGTGAAGAGATTTTCTAATTCATGTTGTGTGTACAGCTGCTCGTACAAAAAACTACAGCGGTGCAGAACTTGAAGGTGTTGTGAAAAGTGCAGTATCTTATGCTTTAAATAGACAACTAAGTCTAGATGATCTTACCAAGCCAGTGGACGAAGAGAGTATTAAGGTTACCATGGATGACTTTCTTCATGCACTTCATGAAATTGTTCCTGCGTTTGGAGCATCCACTGATGACCTCGAGCGTTGTAGGTAATGATTGCAGCTACAAGCAGTGAAATTTTCTCTTCTACCTGCATTTGCATCATCTTTTGGATGCCAGAAATAGGTTTACAAGGTTTTAGTTTTGGTTAAAATAGTTCAATCCTAATATTGGCGTTTCCAGCTTTTAATGCTTTTGAACAGCAAGGCTTTTGTTGATTTTTTTTTTTTTTTTAGTAATGCTGGCGGCTAGGTGAGACCAATTGAAATGTAGATTACATTTGTCTTTTGCCTAGCATATGACCACAGATTTCATTTTTTATGCCCTAGATATTAGTATTTTGAACTATCTTTTAGTGACTGCCCAAGTTTTAAAGTCTGTCAGTCTGTGTTGATGGATACGTAGATGTCAAGATGTGTAGTGAAGGTATGTCAATAACTAAGAAATGTCAGCATAGTGAAATTTTGTGGACTACCGGTCCTCTTGTACTTACGTTTTTTTGCTCTTTGAGTAAAGTTTTTGTTTCCTATAAAAAAGAAAAGAAATTCCAGCTGATAAAGAACCTTTCGACTTTCAATTTTGGTTTGTCTAAAATTTTTCTGTGTAACATGATCCAGACTTAATGGCATGGCGGACTGTGGTGATAGAAATAAACACATCTACCAAAGAGCTATGCTATTAGTGGAGCAAGTTAAAGTGAGCAAAGGAAGTCCTCTTGTCACTTGCCTCCTCGAAGGCCCCAGTGGCAGGTATGCATGGTTAACTTTCAAATTTATTTTTGTTATTGGAAGTTATCTGAATGTTTATTGTCTTGGACAGTGGCAAAACTGCGCTGGCAGCTACTGCTGGCATTGATAGTGACTTCCCTTATGTGAAGATAGTAAGTTCATCTCCCACATTTTGTAAATGACATATTTACTTCTCTGGATTCTCTGACCTAATCTAGCGCTTTTTTATCTTTCCTATCGAGTAGATCTCAGCTGAAACAATGATTGGTCTTCATGAGAGCACCAAATGTGCACAGATTGTCAAGGTTTGTGAATGCCAATATTTCTGGGGCCTGGTTATATTTAGTATTTCCTTTCTCTTTCCGTAAGCAAAAGATATTGGTTTAATCTGGAAATGTCTACTTTTATGTAAACAGTTTTGTATTTACACTTGGAGACAATAGTGATTATTCTAAAGCATATTGAGGCTTGTATAATTGCCGTCTTTGAAAAAGATCAAAGTTTTAGAGCAATCTGTTTTGACAGGTTTTTGAGGATGCATACAAGTCGCCATTGAGCATTATTATCCTTGATGACATTGAAAGGTATTACATGCTGCTTTGCCTTATGGCAGCTTAGGTTTACTCCTGGGATTTTTGCTGTTATATATGTTTATCCTATGTTTTGTTGCTTAATATTTTTGCAGGTTACTGGAGTATGTTGCTATTGGGCCTCGTTTTTCAAATATAATTTCTCAGACTTTGTTGGTCCTCCTTAAAAGGCTTCCTCCAAAGGTTTGATTTTGTTCTTTGTCTTTGTTGGTAGCAGGTTTTTTTTTTTTTTTATAGTGCAGTTTACTAATCAATCATGATTATGAGGATTTCTTGAAGAATGACTTTTTTGACTGAATGAGTAGTAAAAATGCAACTAAGCAGAAGAAGAAAGATAGTAGTAAAAATATAATATCTGAATCATGAATGTAATACTAAAATTTCAATTCAACTGTTCTTTACACAAAATTATGGATGATATAACAGAAAAATATTAATGAATATTTTTGGATTTTCCAATCAAAAAAGGAAAAGAAAAAGAAAAAAAGAAAAGAAAAGAAAGTTAATGCAACTTAAATGAGTATTTGCTTTGAGGAATTATTGATGCAAAACTTAGATCTGCTTAAGAATTCTTGAATCTCTAATAACGTGTGACGTGGCATGCATAATTGCAAACAAGTCTTGATAGGTTTTAATGCAATGGCAAAGGCTCTTACTTCATTGTTGTTGATAATCATGCTTTAGTTTGTGCTGAATTTGTTCACTGTTTTATGTTCTGTATAATTCCGATATCTTGGGTCCTGTATATGGTTGGAACCATATGAGTAATATAGTTTGTAGTTCTTCAGTCCAAGCTAAATTTCTAGTTGGTGTTCAACTTTATCAATTTCTCAATACCTTTGTATTCTATTAATTTGGCTTTCAGGGCAAAAAACTTCTGGTAATAGGGACAACGAGTGAAGTGAGCTTCTTAGAATCAGTTGGTGTTTGTGATGCTTTTGCGGTTACTTACAACGTTCCCACATTGAAGACGGAGGATGCAAAGAAGGTAATTATTGCTGTTGTCATTCATCTTATTTTGGATAATCTGTTTGTGTTGGTTCTTCTAGTTTTGATTTGTTAGTCCACATCATATGATTTAGTAATGCTATTAAGTTTTAAGCTACAGTAAGAGAAAATCATAAAGCATGGTATTGAAGTGGCTTGTGGATATACTGTATATGCAACTTATTGTTATCTTTAATTTTAATTTTATTCATTTAACGCATGATTTTTTTACTGTTAAATTGTATCGTTCCTTTTTGTAAAAGCAGAAAATGTTGACATATATATCATGTATTGAAAACTATAAAAAATCATGAAGATGTTTTATATTCTCTTAGGCCTGGGCTCGGATGAGGCTCAGACCTAACCTTTTTGCTGAAGCCAGGCTTGGCAATATAGATGTTGATATGGATTGAGGTCTGGCCTATGATCGTGGCTTGGTAGTCATTTGTATAAATTTTGTTCACTTGCAAAATGGGTTTGTTGTTATGTGTTTTTGTTCTTTTAATAACCGAAAGGGAATTTATTGAAGAAAAGAATTTACGAATTTTAAAAAACCCTCAAACCTTTCAACTTCTACTTTTGCCTCAAATGGAATTGCAATGATATGCTAACTGCTGCATTGTTTAACATGCATACAAGCCTGGAAATGCACACTTGGTGCATTTTTGCTGATTGTGGTCAAATTGGTGATCATCATCATCTGCTTTAATGCAGTGAATGTCAATGTAGTACCTCTTGTACAACTCGTAACATAGTTTTAGATAGTGAGACAGGAGCTTATTTATTATTATTATTATTATTATTATTTAATGGAAAAAAGAATTGTGATGCAAATAATTTTGTGGATAATGATTGGACCCCACTTCGATGATGAATTCTGGGTGTCATTTAGGAGAGTGGATGTGTGAATGGTGTCCATGTTTGTGCCTTTGTTTATGCATGCTAAGTTAAATATTATGATAGCGAATGCTGAATCCAAAACATGTCAATCTTTTCACGTGTTTCTTTTTCCCAACTCTTCTTTTTTCAACAGATTGTCTGGGTTTTTTAAGGACTATTCCCGATATTACTTCAATTTAAAGCTGTTATGACCTGTAAAGGCAAAATAATGTAGCAGTATTTAGCTTTTTGAAGTTTTGAGTTTATGTTCAATCTTTACTTTTCTCTTTAGGTGCTAAAACAACTAAATGTATTTGCCGAAGAAGACGTTGATCAAGCTGCAGAGGCCCTGAATGATGTGAGTCCAGATATATTTACTCTCTATTGTCGTCGTTTTGATTTTTTTTATCTAAATGCTTTGACCTTTACTAAACAATGAAGATTCAAAAGCCTAATTATGAAATTATCCCGGAACACTGCCTTTTTGCTCTTTTAACATATTTGATTGCAAGTCTGCTTTGTCAAAGAATTAGTTGTGAAACTAAAAGCTAAAAGGGTTTCAAATTGTGGTTTCTTCATTCATTTATCTGTTTTAAACTCTTTATGTTGCTCGAGGAAAGTGAAACGTGCATTCGATTTCGCTAGTTAATTCTAGAAAACGTGGGCTTTACATATAAGTGAGCTCATTGACATTTGATATGCTTAGCTTGTATGTTCAAATTATCACTTAGTATCAGTTGCAATTGCTGCTCTCATTTTGATTGTGTAATTGGAATTGGTGTCATCTTATTGTTATGAAAAGACTAAGATTTCCAGCTCGAATTCCGTGCCTACCAAACACAACAGCATCATTGTTTATGTATTGAAGGTCATCTTACTATGGTTAATTTCTTATCTTTTTTTTTTTTTTTCTCGTAGATGCCAATCAAGAAACTCTACATGTTGATTGAGATGGCAGCTCAAGGAGAGCAAGGCGGAGCTGCGGAGGCAATCTACGCCGGGAAAGAAAAGATTAAGATCTCACACTTTTACGATTGCCTTCAGGATATGGTCCGATACTGAGAACCGGTTGCTTCCTTCACGCATAGCTTGTACTAGTGTGCTCTTGTTGTATTTCAAAGTGTTGCTTGGAGTTGTTTCCCTATTTTGTTTTTTGTTGATGAAATTTTTACATATTTTTTGACCTAGCATCAAGGCATTAAAAATTGGAATCCAGGCTTGTAAAGTTGAGACTTGAGAGAGCATATTTGAGAATTGAAATAGATGAGACTTTTATAATTATAATTTTTAAAATTTTTGTATTATTTTGTGATTGCTGACTATTAGAGTTGGATCAATTGGGCAGGGTTTTTTTTTTTTTCTTTTCATTTTAGTCGTAAAAAGATAGAAAATGAAAATGTCTTCAGTACATTTAGGCGTATACATCTTTCTACTGAAATCACCGGACTTGTTGAATCTCTCTCTGAATGTACTCTTTGGTTGTCAAAACGAATGCTTTCATTTTTGTAATTTTTTACTTAAAAGTCTTATAAGTTGCCTTGAATAAAAAATTTTCTCGTTGTATCTCTGAGTATCTATTGGCTCGAAACTGACCTACCTCCCTTTAGACTTTTCGAAAGCAAGTCTGGCATCTTATCATGTAATATAAAAATTGTATATAATACAATATAAAGAAAAGACTATTATTGTACATTTTAAAACAATAAGTAGAGTTAATACATACCTATAAAAAAAATAATTGTAATTATTTTAGTAATTTTTGCCAACTTTTTTTTTTTTAAAAATTCTACTGTTAAATTAATACCAGAACCATATGCTCAAAGTTCAGCAAATAGGAAATAAAAATACTGTACAGAGCTTAAAAAAATAAAAAATAAAAATTGAATAGACAAGTAAAGAAATATATTTGAATTTTATTAATTTAAAACATATGATACACTGAAATAATGAATAATTAATAAAAACAATTATGAACTATTATTATGGACATGCCTGTATAATAAATTTTATGAAGTTTATTACTATATGGCAGCTCCAATAGAACGAAATGCTAATATTACAAAAACATTGTTGATGGAGGAAAATGAGTTTCTTACCAACTCATACCTTCCTCTTGCTGCCAATCCCTTGCTCCGTCACATCTCAATGTCTTCTAAATCTGGTAGCGGGAATCGAAGGATTGCCGCGATGCCTGTCAATTGTCCCAATTCTGTTTTTTTGATAAAAAATAGTCTGATTAGAACGATCATTAACAGGGGATTAATTCCCAAAAAACTCTTATGCTATCTCTTTGGGGCAAGGAAGTAAATATCGATACTGTGACTGAAATAGTCTCGATATTTTTCACAGCTTGGGGGAACCAATATAAAAAATATTCTTGAATATCCCTAATATTTTGAGGATATTGACGATATTTTTTATATTTACACCAAAATTTCCAAAAATTTGGACCCTCTATATTTTTACTAAAACCGATATTTATTTGTTTTAGGGTGAACAAGAAACTAAATTTAAGTAGGGTCAAGCTTTCAACAACTTATGGGTTCCAAAATATGAAAACATGGAGAGAGAAAGAGACATAAAACATATAATAGTAGTACTCACGTTCGCCTGAGACATGCATCGATGAAAATACATGAGCAGTGCCACCTGAATTTTTAACTGAGTTGACCAAATTAACATACTTCTTCCGCGTTACTACATCGGCATTCCTGGAATCCAATTTGATGACAGAAAATTACTTAATATTGAAACTTCGAAGTTTGCGCTTACCAACATACTGTAATATTTGGATTCTAAAACGGCACACACGAAGAAACTATACAGATTATTCAGGCAAAATTTATGACAAAGACGATAAAAAATGACACCAGGGAACAAAATTGGACCAACAAATATGATAAAGCCTTAACCAGAAAGTAAAAGTGTGCGAGTATGTGCATATGCATGCATTAAAAAAGCGGAGATATGTGTTTGCATGAACACACTGAAGAAACCATAATTGTAAGCCAGGAGTTGAAGTTTTCATTCTCTAAATTCACTATCGAATTCCACACTGAAAAAGAGGCAGTGATGAGTTAATTCAATGGGATTATGTTTAAACCAAGTTCAATTTATTAACAGCTAATTTATCCCCACAAAGGGCTTGTCAACTTCAGAAAGCAATATTTACTGATAGATACTGCACGGATTCTGCATTTGGAAACTCAAGCAAACTATGAAATAGTTTCAGAAAAAGTGAATCAAACCAAGCATTCTTTTAGTTTAAATTGGGATCTGCCGACAACTTTGAATTCTTGATTTCAACAGATATAAAACGTAAAACACCGCCGCCAATATCACTTCTTATAAGATATTAAAGATGGATATTAGTATGCATTTCAACAAAGAATAATATGTCAGCATGAAACGAAAATAAAAGTGCACTATTAATTGTACATGTGAATAAAACACAAGATTTCTCATCAGGACAGGTTAAAAGTGCATGCAGCAGAGTATATCTGATTATGTAAACGAACATAATCAACCATTCACATACAAGGGGAAATTATATAAAGATAAAACTGTATTGAATATATGCTACTACTGATAAGCCAACTATACTGTCCAAAACCATTACAACAACTCTTACTATACCAACCTGAAAAGATCATCCGTAATGAGAAGCGTTTGGACAGCCATTTGCTCATGGGCGACCTCCACGTGCTTTGGTCCGTAGCATGCACGAGTAGGATCCTACAAAGTACAGAAAATAATTTACTTAGTAGTTGGAACAGTGGGGGAAAAGAACAAAAACCAAAATTACTAAACAAAAACAAATTCCAATCACTAAAATAATTTCTACAGCTAGCAAAAAGATAATCCAAATATGCAATGTTACTCAGCTACTAGAACTAAAGGCTTTTCATAAGAAATATATGAAAAGCTGCACCCTCAAGACTCTGAACCTGCACAATTGCCCTTGGTTGTTAGAGAATTTTGCCACTTCTCAAGTTTTGCATGAAAATGCCTTAAGAAATATATGTTCCAAGTCTCAACACAAGCTGATATACAAAAATTTGCAAGGAGCCAATCTTAAATTGACATCTATCGCTCTATATATACTTATATTTTTTTCATTTTTCTACACAACTAAAGGCATAGGTTGTTGTTTAGTTGATAAATTCTGACTGTATTTTACATTTGTGGACTCTTTGTCCACATATAGATTTGTACTTATTTTTTTTCATAATATAGTTTTGTTTCCTATTAGAAAAAATCGCTCACAGAATACAATATAATTTAATCATATTCTGGTGGCAACTGACTTACATCATGTTCAATTAAGGGTGTGTATTTTACATTTGTGGACTCTTTGTCCACATATAGATTTGTACTTATTTTTTTTTTCATAATATAGTTTTGTTTCCTATTAGAAAAAATCGCTCACAGAATACAGTATAATTTAATCATATTCTGGTGGCAATCTGACTTACATCATGTTCAATTAAGGGTGGCATTCTCATGTCAAGTCTTTTCAAGTAACAATTATTAATCCATCAGTTTGTGACTTAGCTTCTTGATAACAAACATATATGATAGAAAAGCAAAAGGAAAAAATGGCACACATTTCAAAGATAGAACCTTACATTTGAAAGCATGTTGAAGAAATCCTTGAGAGCTTGGACCTGGGCAAAAAGGAGAAGAAAAGGAAAAATTATTATTGATACACACAAGCTCCAACATCTAATAATTTTTTTTTCTTTCTGCGCCTTTCTTTTATAAGAGTCAAAGAATACTTGTCAATGATGAGAGATGAAGAGATATACATAAGGGAGAACAAACTATCGATAAAAACAAAAGATATAAAAATCCATAAACGAACAGCCTCCAAAATTTCAAAAGATGCACACAGAGTCATACAAAATAGTCCACAAGAGAACACAGAAAAGAAAAATCCCCTAATCACCGATCTACTTCTCCCAAGATTTTAGAGAAAGGGAAGCACCTTTGACTTCTCATACTACCAACACCCAACAAGAGGCCTTTTTATTTTTATCCCATAATGACAACATATCCTCCCCTTTAGGGTCCTCAAAAATTCTTTTTCTTCTTCGTTTCAAATCACTGGAAGAGTGGTCTTTACTGCACAATCTATAGACACAGTATGTCTCAATTTTCAACATCAAACAATTGCTGGTATCATACACGAAAATTCATAGTCCAGAGGGCTAGGAGTTTAAATGATGTTTCCTATCAGCTTAAAGTTTTTAGATTAATGGCTCCTCAACATGATAACAACGCATATTGAACCCTGAGGTCATGTACAAACTAGGAAGTACGGACACTTTAAAACCCTACAGGTGTCGGACATGCCGACACGCGAGGACACGTGTATCCGTTGACTTCTGAAGACCTTTGACCAAGGGACACGGCAAGGACACGTGGAGGACACGGATGGGGCCGTTTTGTAATTATTTTTTTAAAAAAGGGGTTAATTTATAAATTTAAAAATATAGGGTTAAAAATAAAATTTGAAAGTTCAATTAGATTTTTCTTCTTCTTCTTTCATTTGTTGGTCTAAAATTTCAAAGCCGTAAGAAAAATACAAGAGAACTAGAGAAGAAAGGGAAGAAGAGAAGTTTTTGAATTATATTTTATGAATTGACTAGTTTTTGATGACTATTTTTTTATTACAATGATGTTTTATAAATTATATTTTATGAACTGAATAGTTTTTTATGATGTTTTAAAATTATGTTTTATGAATTCACTAGTTTAATTATGAATGAATGAAGTTGTTTATATTTTAAATATAAATATAAAATATATATTATTTTAATTATTGCATCCTGCCATGTCCGTGTCCTAGTTTTTTAAGATTTGTCGTGTCCCCCTATCATCCCGTGTCGTATCACCGTGTCCGTGCTTCTTAGTGTACAAATACCAAAAAATTCCTTTGTTCTAATAATTATGTGGTATTTATGTTTTCTTAAATACATCTATGTGTATATGTGTGTTCAGATCCACATCAAAAGTCTGTTAAAGAATTTGGCTATGCATGTGGGTGGGATTTTCCTAATTCATACTACTGCTAGCCTTTTCCATCAGTTTAAACTGTTGTAATTAGTGATTCAGCAAAATAAAGCAAATTCAGAATGAGACAATTTGAAACAGTTAGCCAAATGTTTTCTCTTCTTACCTCTTGTGCCGCTTTAGTGTCTTTTATCATGTTCATAACATTTGGAGCATCCAAAACTTCTCTAAGACTATGCCTGAGTATCAAAATTGGTGTCAAATCATAACAACCATTGATTCACAAAAGTTTAAAAAGAACACACCAAACTGAACAGTACTTATCAACTGAGCATTTGAGTTTCTAAAAGAGGCTAAAAATTAACAGAAATATTCAGTCCACAGAGTCAGGTAAATGATCATACAAGACTGAAGCATTATAAAGGAGCTGCACTGTTTTCTTATTACTAAAATTTTAAATTCTATTTATTTCTTTTGATAGGAGCGCTGCTAAATTTTTATTTATGTGCAATGTTTGCCACATTTATTGTGCTAGTGTTATCTCTTCCTCATTATCTCTCTCTTTCTCCCTCTCTATGGGTAAAGATAAATCATGATAAGGCTCAATGATTCCTCTATGCAGCATATTTTTACGACTAAGAAAACTTTATGAGGTGAAGCACTTGATGGCAATATCCCATATAAAAACTAATAATTACAGAGAATATATATTACTAGAAAAATACTTTTTTTATTTAAAAAAAATAGTAATTTCTAATAGAAAAAAAAAACAAAATATTTTTTGCAGTAGTTAGTCTTGTAATATGTAAAAACTACTTAACAATGGTACTACTAGATGCAATTTAATCTCTTTAAGGGAAACATTGAATTGACACCAAAACAGAACATTGGAAACTATCTTATATAAATCCATGCAACAATACAGAAACTGGTAGTGACTAGTACTTAAAATATCAACTACAAGGGGCACAATGAATTCTCTTCAAACCAAACAGTACAAAAATCTAACCTATGGCCTTGCACAAAACTGCCTTGATAGATAATAGAATATCATACCCATGAATTATAGTGACAATAAGTCTTAAGCCTATCAAATAGATGCATAAATACTTCATCACTATAAGTTCTGTAAACAAAACTCATTTGTGGTTACACATTTAAAAGACATGATGACACAGTTATAGATGGATGTTCTTACTTCTGTCAGTGCACATTTCTACTAAAAAATCTTATGCCTTCTATAATTATAAGTTCTGTAAACAAAACTCATTTGTGGTTACACATTTAAAAGACATGATGACACAGTTATAGATGGATGTTCTTACTTCTGTCAGTGCACATTTCTACTAAAAAATCTTATGCCTTCTATAATTTAGAAAACAAAAGAAGTAATTTTAAATGATATAGCAACCATACTTGTATCCAGAACTAGTATGCACAAGAATTATGCGTGACTTGTTCTCAATAATTGGTCTCAACTGTCTTCTTTCTGCCTCCAACAATAGGTGGCGGTGAAACTGATCCTGGATCACATAAAAGAACAGAAAACCTAAAACACTAACAGAATGGTACAAAATCAGAGCTGACTGAAGCTTTCAAGCAAAGAGTTAAACAAAGACATAAATCCAATACCTTTGTGAAACCTGGACTAGCAATCACAGCACACCGAACGACATTAAAGTCGACATATTTGAGGAAAGCCTAAAACACATTATCAGTAACTTGTTAGGAAGCACAAATCATACTCTATCAATTAAATATGATGGGCACACATAAAAGTAAGATATGAAGCATGTTAAGTACAACTTAAATTAAACTTACCTGTAGAACATTTTCGAAGAACTTTTTCAAAGCCTGTCAAAGACAATCAGTAAAAAAATAGATTAAAGTTATAAGAACAAAACAACATTTTCATTGTCCAACATAACATTTATCTCCAACATACATACCGTCTCATAGCCAGCAATAGCAGGTCCGTGCTTGCGAGGAATTGAAGTTTCTATCCGTGCACGAGTACTTGTCATGCTGTTTATTTTTAGCCACATGAAGAATGAGAGATTAAAATCTCAAATAGACCAGTGCATAGGCAAGAAAATAGCATTTAAAATATTATTGCATAATAGTACGCAATATCATTCAAGAATTATTTCATACATATTAGACTCTCCACTTATAGCAATTAGTATCGACAAATTTCATCTCCAATTTCAGTCTCTAACTATTGCATTCCAGTCCACACTAAAGCGGTTGGTATCGGATTAGAAACAACCCATATTTAGAATTTGTAATTTTGGAGTTAAAATTGGCAGAAACCAGATAATGGGAGATCAAACACCTACATTGTTTGCGCAAAGATTTACAAAAAGGGAAAAAATAGTAATTTTTTGCAAGGGACTAAACAATGTTCACTCACTCTCTTACAGCTAAAAGCATGGTTATCCAATGGATCAAGTCAGAAAAGCTTGATGAGCAAAAACATAGTAATACTAGAAAAAAAAAAAAAGTCAATAGTTATGACGAAGAAAATGGCTGTTTCACATGTTAAGTAAAAAATAAACCAAACATTTTCCAATAAGAGATAGTCCCACTGAACAGAGTGGTCATCCTGGCAAAATTTCTAATACATTAATGTATTCAATCACATCTCAGAAAGGACCTTTCAAAAGAAGCTTTACAATACTACTCTTCCTTCACACCAGAGGTCAAGTTAGTACCAACATGGTGGATATCCAATGCAATTAAGAGTAAAGTTCAGATGCTAACACTGAGAAAGGAGCTTTAAAAAGAGAACAGGTGTTAATAAAACAATTTAGCAAAAAGTCGGGTACTGTCTATTATATTGATTAATGCATCTTTGAGAACTTCTAAGCATAAGTCAGACCAAGCTTATGGACTACATGCTATAGAAGGTTTTATTTTTATGTTATAGCTTGTGTCTAGTTACTTTTAATTTAAAGCCCACGTGGTTAGGCTTACTTGGAAACTATTAATTTTGAATTCAGATACTAGAAACATGATTGAGAATCAAGCTTTGTTAAAACATGTAGGCGTTATAGATATCAAACATTGAGTTTTTGCTTGCTGAAAAATACAGAAATTTGAGAAAAAGTTCGTCTACAAGGTATTTTGAAAGTTAGATGTCATTAAATGCATATTACCTGCAGGCTGCAGCCATCAGATTCATAATTGTGACACCAACAAGAATCCAATCAATGATATTATGGATATCCTATCGAACATCATGGGGATATACATGATTCATTACAATGCACTTTGACAGACCAATGTAGTTTACTGCCCAAATATTAATTGTAAAAATATTATATAAATTTAAGAGGCTGATGTCCCCGGTGTGTTACACATACCTTCTACCAACAAGAAAGACATGTGCTAATCCTTCTTGCATTAAAACCACAGCAAGATCAGCACTTGCAGCAGGATCTGAAAGTCAAAGAGCAAACAGCATAAGACACAGTGAAATCAACTGGTTAAGTATTTTCATTCTACAAAATCAAATTTATATTCACCCAACTAAATCAGATAAGGACCATAAAATGATATTCGTTGCATTTGTGTCTTTTAAATTTAAACCAGTTGCAGCATATAGTTGTTGTGAATACTGGCACAAACCAACAAGTATGTTCATTCTATATATAATTAAAAAAAGAGGTAGCCTTAACTTTCAAAATGTTGCATAAGAACCAACTTCAAGGTCTACCATATACATAAACAATCAAGTCACATAGCAATCCGAACTTCCAAAGTACAAGAATCCAGGTTATCTTAAGCAAATTAAATCAGATGATAATAACTAATTAAGAATGCCTTCAATTTGGAATCTTCAAGAGGGTTGATATATTCAAAAAATCATACCAGATGCTTGATGAAGTACATCTAATGCCATTGAGTCCCAAAGCTCCTGAAATGAATGTAAAATGGCATGAAACAAGTTTGTGATTTTAGGAGAACTAATATAAGAGAAGAAAAAATATGGCAGTGTTTTAAATATATAACTGATTGAGTTTAATTCAAAGACGTAGCAATTCTAATGTTTATTGTCGTATAACTAATGTGAATTATGTTGAGTGTTCAAATCCTTCCAAAAGAAAATTATAGCCACAAATTTAATTCAAGTACAGATTTGCTGCACCCTAGGAGGGATGATGCAAATAGCATAGCTCTGGGTGATATATCAAGCAAGACCGCCAAAAATAATGAAGATTATGAAGGTTTTATTACCTTTTAATTGTACCTTGGGATTTGCTTTACTTTATAAATCATTTCTATTGTATCTTAGTTAAAGTTTCTTCATCCAAGAAGTATTAGACTACTATCAATATGTTGTTTCTGTAGCCTGTTGAAAGCAATTAATTCATATTTGAGTTTTTCTTTCTCTTGCTAATATTCTTTGCACTCCTCGAATCAACAAGAAAAAAGCATTTATTACATTTACATTCCCTTGGATATTAAAAAATCAACAAGGTCTTTAATTTGTATTTGTATCACTTAAATCTTGGTATGGTATTGGGGTGGCAGTTACCCTCTTTGAGTAAAGAGGAAAGTGGCAACTAAACTTGCATAGAGAATCAGTCATTTTAACAGGTAAAAGCTTCTCTTAATCGACTATACAAAGATACATATTTTAAATAATATGCCACATTAATATAGAATGCAAATAAGACAACAGCTAGAGAAGATAAATACGCCATATTTGAATAAGTCAACAAGGGCATTTTACCTTTCTCAACACAAAAGGTCGATGCAGCTCAAGTTCCAAAGTATGAAATGCTCCAATCTGCAGCAACAAAGTAAAGCCTGATTATCTTTCTTAAAAGAAAAGGTTTTTATAACAATAAATACAAACCGCCACCCTCCCCCCCACCCCCCAAACAACCACAAAAAAAAAAAAAAAAAAAAAAAAACACCTTAGTGTGTCAACTGCAAGTGATCTTACCACCTAAACTAACTAGTAACAACAATGAAGAGCTTGAGAGACCGAATAAATTATGTATTCACTTATAACATCCAAATTCGACCCAGCACAGCACTAACCTTAACATAATCATTCTCTAGGATATTCTTCCCGCGAATTCGCATGACTGACCCTTCTTTATCATAATCCACAGCCTGAGAAACAATAAAATTACCTCATAAAATAATGGACTTCAAATTAATTAAAAAAAAGATTCTATTTAAGTTAGCATATAACTTGTGAACATAAAATCAAATCAAAAGAAACAAATAACATAAACAATCCTTTTAAAAAAAATAATAATAATAACATGAACAATCAAATATTTTGTTTTTTGCTTTTACTTAATTGAAAAGAAAAATCAATAAAAATTACCTCAACTTTGATTTCCAACTTCAACTTCATACGCTCAGCATCTCTTCCACCAGATGCCACCTCTCTTAGAACTTTCCTGTTATTGACAAAAAAAAACACTTGCTCAAAAGCTGAAAATCTTAAAAATTTTAATTTTTAAAAAAAAAAATACAGAGGTGAGGTGAGTACCGGACAGTGACGGCCATGACAGAGTCACCAGGAGCTATGAGATTATAAACAAACCAAAGATCATCAGAATCCACCGGTACCATCTGCGACAAATTGAGTTTAGTTGATAAATTACATTTGTTCGCCATTCGCGAGGACCAAAAACATCAAGAAGTTTGAGATTTTGATTGTACCTTGACGCTACCAGGTCCGTTGGATACTAGGTCTCTCCGTACGATCCTCATAGCTTCGACTCTTCTTCGATTTCTCGCTCTCTCACTCTCTGTAACGTGTGGACTTTTTTTTTTTTTTAAAAAAAATTTCTCTCTTTTTTCTATTTATATTCTCTCTTCTTGTTCGAACTTCGAAGTTTGGTTGGACTTGGGCACTGATTCTAATACTGACAGTGTGTGTGGGGTGTGAGTTTCTATTCAACTATTTTTATAGCACATAAGATAAAATTGAATTGGCTTGATATAACTAATTTGGTGAAATATATATTAAATTAAAAATAGTATTTTCTATTATGTAGTATAAAATTATATTTAATAAAATTATATTAAATTAAATTAATTTTATATAAAATAAAATTATTTTTAAAAATATAATATAATTAAATTAAAATTATTTAAAATAAATATAAATTTTAAAATTAATTATAAAAATATATTTAGTAATTAGTTACATATTAAAATTATAAAAAAAATTAAAAGAATATAAAAATATTAGACTATTAATATCTGTATTTTATTTAATATAATATAAAATTGAACAAAATATAATTATATTTTATATTTATATAGTGTGAGATTAATAAGTATAAATAATTTTAAAAGATTTAAATAAAATTTAATTAAAAATTAACTTTTTAATAAACTAAATATTTAAATATTATAAATAATTTTATTTTTTATTGATATTAGAAATATTATTTTTAAAAATATTTAAACAATATATATTAAATATTTATATAAATTTAATTTTAAAAAAAGTAGGTGATAAATTTGTCTTACACTTCTGGGTGGGGCTCAATAATCTCGCCTGGACTGGACAAAAATGGTGCATGAGATTGGAGAAGTCCAATCTCATGCACTAAATAAATATAGGATTGGATTGGAAATAGTCAAGTCCAGTTCAGTCCAATCATGTGTAACAAACAGGCCCATGGGTTAGAAATTATAATACAATACGGGAAAAGGGTAAAATATTATGTCACCCCTCATTAATAGCATAATTACATTAATATATCACTAATATACATATACAGCCCCTCCTTTTAGTCATGGTGAGTCAAATGGCATATTAATAATTTATAATATAAATATATAAAAAATTTAAATTTTTTTAAAAAATATGATCCCAAATTTTTAAGAAAGGGAGCCTTCTCCTTTACAAATGGAGGGGCTATGCGATCCACCCCTTGAATAATGGGGGATCCTGTCGTTGTGACGTGATGGAAGCTCGTACAAGCCTTGACTGTGTTGCATGAGTTCATCTATGATAGTAGAGAACAAAAAGTCGCGCAAGCCTCCCTATGGAGGTATAGGATATCTCCCGATATCCTCATTTTTCTATTTCTCTTCTTTTTTTTCTTTTTTTTTAAATAAATTATTTCATTATTAGATATTAAAAAGGAAGGGATATTTTTATTATTTCCTTAGTCAACTCAGTTAATGTTAACAGAGAGTATTGTTGTGTAATGTGGGATTATAGAGATGTGTAATATGTAATAGAGTAAATAATACCTATTTCCCTTGAGGTTTACTCAATTACAGACAGAATTAACTTTTAGATTTATTGATAAAAACCTCCCCTCCTGTTTGCTAATTTTTGATTTTTTTAACAAAGACCTCATCTGGTCAACTGTTACATTTGACCGAATTTAACTAAGTGCAGGAGAGGTGTTTGTCAATAAACGATAAAATTGACTCCGTTTGTAGTTGGTAAAACCTCAGAGGAGGTCGATGCAATTAACTATGTAATAAGCCCATTAGTGACATCATAAGTGAGGGGATGTTCGTGTATTTTTTCATATAAAAAATTAATTAGGGAAAATTACACTAGGATACATTGAATTATACAATATGTCAAGGATAGCTCACATTTACAAAATTTTACACAAAAGCTTTGGACAGGTTGACCACTTTAACACCTAGAGTGCAAAAGTATATTTCACATTAAAATATATAAAAAAAAAATATTGTTCATGAGTTTCTTGTTGCCACCTTTTCTAATGAAGACTTGCATGGGTGGGTGCAAGTACTTTCATCTTATTATATTTAGTATTTTTATTAGGGGGAATTGCAATAATTTTCCGTGCATATAAGTATAATTACACAAAAATATGAAAATAACAATAATTCCCTTTTGATTAGTTGATTAACGATGGTCAACCGTTAATCACAGTTAATCACTAATGGTCAAAGGGGTAAAATTATCTTTAAAAAAATAAAAAAATCTGAAAAAAAAAAGAAGAAGAAGAAGAAGAAGAAGAAGAAGAAGAAGAGGAGGAAGAAGAAAGAAGAGGAAGAACTAAAAAAGAAGAAGAAGAAGAAGAAGAAGAAGAGGAGGAAGAACAAAAAAAATCTGAAAAAAAAAAAAGAAGAAGAAGAAGAAGAGCAAAAAAAAAAGAAGGAAGAAGAAGAAGAAAAAAGAGGAAGAAGTAAAAAAAAAAAATCTGAAAAGAAAAAGAAGAAGAAGCAAAAAAAAAAAGTCCAAAAAAAAAGGAGGAAGAAGAAATAAAAAAAATGAATTGAAGGTTTTTGGATGGCGTTGGTTTGATGATGAATAAAGAAATAAAAAAAAAATTGAAAGAAGAAATTTTTTTCTTCTTCTTCTTCTTTTCTTCTATTTTTTTTCCATATTTTTTTTTTTTAAAGACGATTTTATTCCTTTCACCGTTAGTGACTAACTATGGTCAACGATTGACCATCATTAATCAATTGGTCAAAGGAGAGTTATTACTATTATCATATATTTTTATATTTTTATGCAATTATGCCTATATACACGGAGAGTTATTGCAATTCTCCCTTTTTATTATATGATATGTTGTGATCGGGTTGCATGGGTGAAACAGTAAAACCGTTTCATACAAACTTTTCTACGTTTCTTATTTGAAAAGGTTATTTAATAATAAAAAAAATTGATATATTGTGGGCTATAACAACTTAAATTTCTTGACTCCATCTACTCTTCAAATTTTTTTATTAAGAGTAAAATATTAAATGGTTGTTGATATAAAAAATTTAATTTAATATAATATAACCCATTGATAAATTATCACTTTTTAATGGCATAAGATGTCTTGATGCCTTCTTCAATTGGATATTTATGAGAGATTATAGTAATTTTATAATTTTAATTTATAATAAAATAAAAAATATATATAATTTTATAATAAATAAAAGAAAGAATCTGTTAATTAAAATTGTCCGTTCCAATAAATATTTATAGAATAATATTAAATTATCATATCGTAAAGCATTTCAATACCCGTCAATGAATTTAGCAACATATTACTGAAAGTATACCCTTTTTTTCATTATTTGTTTTGAAAAAAAGAAAGAAAGTTGACACTACTTAAATAAGTTAACACTCGACGTATCCTATAATAAGTTATAAGACCTGTTGAGATTAAATATTATATGCATAAATATTTATTGATTTCAATGACACATACAATACAAGTAAACAATTGTTACGGGATTCTAAGATCAACGGAGGTTGGCAAAATAGTGCGAGTTTATTAAACCCGGATTGCACCCATATGATGTTGTCCACACTTAAACCCGGACCATATTTTCAGAATGATAAATTTTCTCCCACCTAAAGCACATTTTTTAGTTTGGATTTTTATGTATGTACTAAAATATGTATACTGGGTTTAATTAGTTTTCTTCAATTTCTCAAATATAAGGAAAGTCATAAAGAGAAAATAAAAGAAAATAGGTTGGTGGATAATATCAACTTAATATCAACCTTTTCAAATTGATTTTCATGGAAACCGTATATTTATAACAAAATTTAGCATTGTAACTATTTAAATATAAATTTTCATTTTTCACAAATATATTACTGTTTATAGAATTTGATCATGTGATTTGATAAAAAAAAAAAATGTCCCAACCGTGTGATTCATAAATCTTTTGCTTGTCATTTTCATGTGGATGAGGTGATTTTAAATGACTAATTAGGCTTTCATTAAAATTAGGTGAGAAATTATTAATCCAACGTTTTGTGTGTGATTTTATCAATAATAATAATAATAATAATAATATTGTAGATGAAATTATCCCAAAAAAAATCTTTTTTAATGTCAGCTAGTTAACACCCTTAAATAATTTATTTAGAATATTTGAAGTTTCAGATTTTGGATCTAGATTCAGGATTTAGAATCTAAACATTAATTGGCTCCACCACTGATTATAAATAAATTTTAGACATATTTGTCTATAATAGTTATGGAAATATTCACATTTTCTGAATAATTTTTTGGGCAAAATTTATTTTAGTCCTTAACTTTTTTTAAATTAATATTAAATTTAAAGTGTTATTTTGAATTATTAAGTTTTCATAAGTTAATTGTTATTGTACTAATTTTTTTTTAAAATATTTTTAATTTTGGTGTTAATTAATTAATTAATTAATCTTTAACATTTAAGGACTTTTTGTATAACTTTTTTGTATTTTATGATTTTAGTTTTTAATTATGGACACATGTTAGATTCTTATTGAATGTACAAATTAAGATTTAAATTTTAAAAATAAAGGGTAAAATCGTATTTTTAACTTAATCATTTAAAGTTAAGGGTAAATTGTCAATGCGTATATTCTGTTATATTTAAGTGTAAAAAATTTAGCCACAAAGACTAAAATGATGGATTTTTGAAAAGTTAGGAACCACGCGAGTCAAAAAAGAAAATATTGATCAATAAATAATAATTTAAGAAAATATAGGGACCAAAATAAATTTTACCCTATTTTTAGAAAAATTGCACAAACTCCCTAAGTTTTGGTAGTATTACACTCAACAGTAAATTTTACTATATTTACACAAACATCCCTACCGCAGAATATGTTAACTACAGTTAAATTTGACGTTTAACTGATTATTAATTGCATAATAATCAAACTGTCCTTCAAATAGTTATTTAATTATTATTATTTTATTTTCCGATAAAAGTTATTAAATAATTATTTAAAAGGCAGTTTGAGTAACCCGAAGTCGGAAAATGGTCATTTGAATGAGGATTGATCAAACTGAAAAATGATTCAATAACCACTCCATTGAATCAGTTAGTCAACAATTAATTCACTCGTTAGTTAACGAATTTTTGAGAACATTGTGCAATTATTGTAAAAGTTATTGCTGCATCTAATAATACCTAAATTTGGGTTGTTTGTGCAATTTTCCCTTTTTTAACAAGAAAACTACAAACCACCAAATCTTACTCACCCTTTCTTTGTCAAACAGTCAGACCACACACCAAATTATTAACTACCATCTATCAAATTAAGAAAAATGCTGAAGATTAACACATAAAAGATAAATATCAAGAAAAAAAAATAGAAACATCTCCAAAAAAAAAAAAAAAAGTATAAAGTTTATTTTTTCCTTTCTTTGTGTGTGTGTCTGAATATGGAGGATCTAGAATCATTTATTTATAAGCAAAGAAACATGGTTTGTGTGGCAATAAAAAAAAAAAAAAAAAAATTCCCCCAACAAGTCCAAAAGTTATATAATTTCACACAATGGCGTCAGTCAACAAAGGCTCCTACACAAGAGAAAAATTTACATAAAAGGGTCTCAATAATAAATTACGATGAGCCTTATTATATTTCCATAGATAATAGGGTGAATTATACTCAAGTACCCTAACTTTTATTATAATTGCATATTTAATAC
The DNA here is from genome assembly GCA_003430845.1 of Xanthoceras sorbifolium. NCBI lineage: Eukaryota > Viridiplantae > Streptophyta > Magnoliopsida > Sapindales > Sapindaceae > Xanthoceras > Xanthoceras sorbifolium. The sequence continues at coordinate 3,720,866 of CM010619.1, read as the reverse complement.
CAATTTTATCATAATTGCACTCGAATACCCTACTTTCCGTTGACTAGCGTTAAAGTGACTATTGACCAAACGGTTCAAGGGTAAATTGGTCTTTTACATTTAAATTCATTTTTAAAAAAATTTAAAAAATTATCCAACCAATAAGAACATGCCACGTCATATTTTAATTAATTTTAAAAAAATAACCATATTTTTAAATAAAATAATATATTAAATTTTTTTAAAAAATAAATTAAAAAAACAGATGGAAGAGATTTTCCACCACATCACCAAAAAAAAAATTTTAAAAAAAATTCTGATTCGCGTTCGAACCCAGATTTCTGGGTTCGAAGAAGAACCCAGATTTTTGGGTTCGCGTTCGAACCCAGAAATTTAGGTTCAAACGCGAACCCAGAAATCTGAGTTTTCAATTTTTTTTTTGTTTTTTCCTTTGCAGGGACAGTTTCATCATTTTACCATAATCCGTTTGGTCAACCGTCACTTTAACAATGGTCAACGGAAAGTAGGATATTCGAGTGTAATTATGATAAAATTGATATTAAATATGTAATTATAATAAAAGTTAGGGTACTTGAATGTTATTTACCCTAGATAATATTGTGATGTAGCGCAATATAATCACGTGGTCTTACCACATTATTGGTGAGACCATCCCGCGTAAGTTTTTCTCTAATAATAGATAGGATGGTGTTAGCTAATACCATTGTATTTTTCTTTTAGAAAGTGAGCACAATTATTTTTTTTTTTTAGTTGTCATCAAATCTCCTACATCATCACACATGAACCATTGCATGTCTCGCAGACTCGCACCAGTCAATTCCACTTTCGTTGAATTCCAATGTGCGAGATTCTACTGATTATTCATCAATCAATTCCATTACTATTTTCTTGGTGGTCAAAAATGTAATTTTCGCTAGTAATTTTATTTGTTACAAATTTTTTTTTCCAAATTTACGTGATAAAGTAATTTATAATTACTATATCATGTCATGTGGTTATATATAGTGGCGGAACTAAAAATCTAATTGAAAATTTAATTGGTATAAATAATACTAAATATAACAGTTTTTAAAAAAATAATAAAAAAAGATTTGTATATAGTTAATTTTTAAATGGGATTGTTTCGATAATATACTTATTATACTTATACGATTAAAATTATAGGTTCAATAATGTTCATTTTCCTAAAATTCAAATTAATTGAATTGTTATATATATATATATATAATAAGTAACCAAATCACAAAACAAGTAAAAAGACTGATAAATGAATAAAATTGGTTTTGTTTTGATTTGTTCTTTGATAGAATTAATTATAATAATTTTGATGGAATTTTATTTAAATTTTTTTAAATAATATTAAATAATATATAAGAATAAATAAGAATTTATTTTTTTGATTTCAATGATACATACAAGTAAATATTTGTTATGGGACTCTGGGATCAACTGGCATGATGTTGTGTTTAGAAGTGTTGATCTGTGCTGCTCATTGGGTCAATATGTACCGCTTGATGTTTGACATTAATTGGGTCAACGCAGCTTTCTACTTGGAGTTATTTTAAGGAATATAATCATTTTTAACCATATATTTTAATATATTCTCCATTTTTTATTCTCTTATTTTTTTTTCTCTCTTTTACACCCTACTGTTACTACACCGTTAAAAGACATAATAAAGTAAATTCTAACACATGCAAACACATAAAAGACTATTTTACCCCTTATATAGTTATCAAATTTAAAAAGACAATTATATCCCAAAAAAATCTATTTAACAAATAAAAAATTATTGTAAAACTGCCAAAACACTGTTAGCTGCTATTTTATCCCTTATACAGTTATCAAATTTAAAAAGACAATTATATCTAAAAAAAAATCTATTTGACAAATAAAAAACTATTATAAAACTGCCACAACATTGTTAGTCCATTCCAAAAATATATGAAAGAAACACAACAACACAACATTGTAAAGGTTCCAAAAAAACAAAATAAAAAACAACTGCTAAAGAAAAACATCAATTTCATCCCTTAAGTGTTCATCAGATACCAAACAATTATATCCATCCATTTAAATTGTATTCACTAAAAATAAAATAGGAATTACATAAACATCATAAGCAAAAAATAAAGATAAATAACAATAAAAACTGTTCATCCTGCTAGCAACATCAACAAAATCAAGTGTTCATCAGTATGTAAATACACTGAAACATGCTAGCAACATGAACAACTTAATTCAAGCTATACCCCTAATTGCATGTTCAATAACAAAAAAATAAAAACAGCAAAAAATCAGTATCATTTCCATTAGAATTATTGCTGCATCACTTGTGACTGAGGCTGTGTTTGAGTTGGAGGTCCTGACTAGGGTTGGGAAGTTGAGGCACCAGCAGCATTTGTCTCTCTTATTCTCTGTCAATGAAAAAATAAATTAAGTTTCTTTAAATATATATATATATATATATATATATATATATATATATAGACACACACATACTCAGACCTCTGTATGTGTGTGTGTCTCTCTCTCTCTCTTTCTCTCTTTATATATATATATATATATATTAATTTAAAAATTCAGAACTGTAGGAATCCATACCGTTTTCAATACAGCTGTGAAAATAAAAGAACCCCAAATGATATATATATATATATATAAAAAGAATCACAAAAGCACTAAAAAGAATATAAATTAGCTTCTTCACTACACCAATGGGAACTACAAGAAAAAAATATAATTTGTTGGACAACTTAGACACAAAAAAAAAAAAAAATAGAAAGTCTCTTAGACACAAAAAAAAAATCAGATTGGAAAATTACATAGGACAGACCAATGAATAAAAAAAAAACGCTTTTAACTAAGTAAAATTACATTGGACAACAAATAAACACATCCAAATTACCACTTCTAAGTTCAGAGACCACAGTTGTTGAATAAATCTTTTACAAATAAATTTGATTGGATATTCAAGAAGAGGCAGAGCATTTTGTGAACCATTAAATTTCCTCTACTTCCATTACATTTTTGTCAAGTTTACCACTGCTTCCATTAAAATACCTTTTTATTTTTAATATTTTTTAAATAAAAAAAAAATTATATATCATGCTCCTCATCTCCACCACCTGCCTATATATAAGCAATGCTTCTCCTACCATTTTTTCTCACAAAGGTTTTTCTTTTCTTTTGCGAGGTCTACCAAACCTCGCAGAAACAAGAAAACCCAGAAAAGATCTTTAAATATCAATATACATAAACGGTAACATACATGCATCATCATAAACATATATAATACTTATTCAGCAATATACAAATAATCAACCTAACATAAGCCCTAACCCGAATATATTAGAATATTATAATATTAGAATTTTTTTTTCTTCAAAATCTTACTCTAACAACACTTGTAATGCATGTATAACATCATAAACAAGTTTAAAACACAGTCAATTGACTGTTTTTGGCTTTGATTTTAAAAAGTCCCAATTTTTTCAAAAACAAAAACTCTAAAAATCTTCATAAACAGTGTAATCAACAACAAACATCTTCTGTATGCATCAAACCATAAAAAATAACTCAGAATACAAGAGGTTAGAACGAAAACACTAACCTCTTGGCCAAAGTCTTCTAGTTTCCTTCTTCGCTTCCCGTTGCTTTGAACCTCGCGTTCTCGTGATGAATAAAGGTTCAAATAACAGCCAAAACTTCCATCTTATTTGAGAAGGGCTATGGTGTTTTGGCGTGAAATTGAAGAAAAACTGTTAAGAGAGACATGGAAGAAACGAAGGAACGGTGGAAATGGTAGGGTCAGACCTTTGGAAAGTTTTTTTCTTTCCATTTGGTGGCCACAACTAATATGGTGAGGTGGCCAATTGTGAATGGTTGATGGATTCATTGAATTCATTAAAATAATTTTAAATTATTTATTTTATTTTAAAAATATAAAATTACCGTAATACCCTTAAAAGAATTATTGTAATAACTTAAAATTACAATCTTATACTTAACAATTGACGGTCAACCATTTAAATCAAACGTTGACTTAACGGGAGGGGGTATTATGGTTATTTTATCAAATAACATGGTGTAAAAGAGAGGAAAAAAAAAAATAAGAGGGTGGAAGATGATTATATTCATTTGTAGCTTAAGAAAAATATATTATTAGTCACTCTAATCATTGAGTAAATTATCAGCGCACCGATTAGTATAGTGTACTCGACCACTAAAGACATGATACGTGGTTGCCACATGTATAATTTTAGTAACGCTTGTATAATTTTTTATCGTATGTCATATCTTCAGTAGTTGGGTGCACCACTCATCAATGCACCCAGTACATTGAAAATTTACTCCTAATCATCAGGGACAAATTTCTAATTACTCAGTAGCACTAATATACACTATTTATATCTTTAATTTATTAACTTGTTGTCTTAAAAAGTAAATGTAATTTGTCTCCTTCTTATTATAGATGAGGTTAAAGGTGGTTATTTTTTTTTTTTAACAATTACAATTAATTCAAAATTTAGGGAGGGAGATACGATTCGAACTCACAATCTCAAGAGTGTAAGTGTGAAGGACAAACTACTGAGTCAACCTCATCTTGTCAGGTTATAAAGATAGTTGGCATCCTGCAATTTTAAAAATTATATTTATTTTTAACTTTAGTTTTAGTATTAAATAATAATGCTTAATGTTTTGAAGAAAAAACACATTGCATAACCTGCAATTGAATTGTTTTGATTTTTTTTTTTTTGAAAAACAGTTAGTCAAATGACAACTTCAAACTTCTAAATAACCACCATTAACTTTGGGGTTGTAGTTATAATATGTATGTTCGTTCTAATTAATTACTCTTTTAGGTTTGAACATGTAAATGAAAACTATAACCCCCAGAGTTAATGGTGATTATAGGTAGAATATTGAAGTTGTCACTTGATTAACCATCTTACACAAAAAAAAAAAAAAAAAATCAAAACATTTCCAAATTAGGTGCATACTTTGATTGTTGTAACAGTATTCATGTAAAACAAAACCTCCCCCAATTGCAAGTTATTGTCAGCCGACGGAGCTGAAAAAATATATTTGTGAGCCAAGATAATAAATATAATATTTAAGAAGGTTAAAGTAAAAAAAAATTAAAATAAAATAAACAGAGCTTAGTTACTGCAAGGTGATGTTTAGTTAACATTTTATTTTGAATCTTTGAAATGTCGAAACTACACTTGTAAATTTATCATTGGATGTACACTGCCGGTCATGTATATTATGTTGAGATTTCAGTATATAGGTTCTTTCCTAAATAATATATATATTGACTTGTATGGTAATTTTGAATGAAAATTATTTTGTTCCCTAACTTCTTATAAAATATTATTTTTTGATCAATATTTTATTTTTTCACTCCCGTGGTCCCTAACTTTTTAAAAATCAATCAAAATAGTTCATTTGAACAAAATTTTAACAGTCAACCTTAACGGAATTAGAGAATTGTCCATTTTACACCTGACTACTTATTAAGATGTAAAATTATAACATTATCCATTTAAATTGAAATAATTACAAGTTTACCAAAAATAAATAATGACTAAAATACCCTAATTTAATAAATTAATAAATGAAACCAAATTTTTATATATTAGTTAAATTACAAATTTACCCTTAATGAAAAAAATTAATAGTGCCGCCGGACATCTACAAGTGTAGCAATTTTTTTTTTGTATACTGCTTATATAAATTTTTTATCTTTTTTTGAGAGAATATTTGTTATATTGCTTTTAAAATAACCACCAGTGAAATTTTTTTTTTGTTGCCAAATTTACTGATGAAAAATAAAGCTTTTTTAGTTTATCTGTATTATTAGAAAATAAAAATTTGTACAAATTGATTGTTTTCTTACCAAAACCTAAAAGATATAATTCAAAAATCATAACTTAAATATAAATATCTGTCTACAAAATATTTAATTATATAATTCAATTATTCAACTAAAATACATGCCACAAATAAAGTATCAACATGTATAGCAACAAATTGACATTATCTGTTTCCAAAAAATAAAAAACATTTTCATCCAAATATTAATATGTCATACCACCAGCATCAGCATATATACCACCCACCAGACATACACTAGTCTGTTTCCAAATAAAAATAAGTTTTTTAACAAAATATTAAGATGCCATCATTCTAATTAAAGTTGTCAAAATCTATCCAAAAAACCAAACTACTCTTAGTAAAAGCATCTTCCTGCAATAAGCAATTGAAACACAGAAAATATGAATATTGCAATACGAAAACGAATAGCAAAAAAATAAACAGTACGAGACAAATACAAACAAACAACAATAATACGCAGTCTACAAGTGAAATAACAGATTCCAAAATATAAATATAATACGAGCAGCAAATACATAGTGGAACATATAGCAAAACAAAAAAAACAAATAGCAATAGGCAGCAAATACATACCCACAGCAAAAATACGCAACTTTCAGATGAAATATACAATGTATTCATATCAGGCAATCAAAAAATACCTCATTAGCTTCACATGTCATGAAACAAAATACTTTTTAACACTTATGTATAATACTTCTGTATAGTATTGCCATATGAAAATTATTTCGACAATGGCTGAAGATGCTCAAATCTAGAGAAAAAAAAAAAATGAAGGCATTGGCGAAAAAATAGAAAACCAGATCATATTCATGTGTCAGTATACTGTATAATTTCACAAGTAGCAAAGCACAGGCTTACATGTGCATATGTGTTTGGACTTCTCTTTTTTCTTTTTTCCTTCCAGAAGCATATATGGTAACCAATAATGAATAATATTGTAATGAATAAGTGGGGTTAAGTTAGGGATTTAGTGTGGATATTCTAATTTTTTAAATGATTTCATATTTATTAAATGATTATATTAATTATATATTTATATACACATGTCATTATCTTATACATACTATATTAAAAGACTAAAATAATCCCTGTCCAGTTAACTTTTACTGATGACAACTTAACAGAAGGACTATTTTGATTGATTTTCAAAAAGTTAGAGATTACGAGAGCTAAAAAGTGAAATATTAGTCAAAAAGTAATATTTTATGAAAAGTTAGGGACCAAAATAATTTTTGTCTGGTAATTTTTAAACCACTTTCTCTTAAAACTTCTCTCTCTCCAATCTCTTGTATCTAAATCTCATGTGTTTGTATTTTTATCTCTACAATTTTCTCTCTCTACAACTTTCTTCGCTCTCCCTCCATCAGGTTTATATCTCTTCTCTCTTTTTGCTTTTTCTCTCTCTACAACTTTGTTTTTCCATCGAGATGATTCTAAATACATATTATGAGCGCAATTCTGATATCGTTTATCCCCTCAAAAGTTATTCAAAAATTTTCTACATCATGTTAAGAACAAAAAATGCTTACACGCAAAAAACACATGTTTACATTCAGAAAAAAAAAATTGTTTATTCGCTAAAAATAAATATTTACATGCTAAGAACATGTGTCTTACATGGTAAGAATAAAATAAGTTTACATGTTGAACACATAATATGTTTACACGCTGAGAACAAATGTTTACATACTGAGAACAAACTTTATAAGCTAATATTTGAAAGCCAGCATGTTAATGTTGTTGGAAACATGAAATCGAACAAATCAAACAAATTAATCACCGAAACATATCAATTGACTAACATATTAAGAACATATTATCACACAAAATCATGATTTTAAGTCAATAATTAATAATCAAAAGTCACAAGTTAAGTTAAATTTTAGTTTCTCTCTCTACAATTTTAGTTTCACTTTCTTTCAAATTTTTTTTCCCTCCTATGGAAATGAAATGTTATAATTTATGATAAATTACAGCCAACCTACCCATGGTATATCCTTTTACAGATAGAAAAAATATAAAAAATTGACAGCGAACTTCCCTACCGTTACTGTTGATCGTTTTAAAAGTGTAAAAATATCAAAATATCCATAATTAAAAAAAATAAAAAATTTAAAAAATTTAAATAAAAAATAACAAATTACAGCCAACCTACATGAGGTTTAGCTTTTTACAGGCTAGATCAATATATAAAAAATAACAGTAAACTCTCATGTCATTACGTTGACCGTTAAAAATGATCGTTGACCGTTTTAAAAGTGTAAAAAGATCAAAATACCCCTAATTAAAAAAAATAAAAAATAAAAAAATAAAAACAAATATATATCGCCACCATCCACTTTTATTAAAAATAAAAAATTTAAAATTAAGTATAAATTAAAAAATAATTAAAAAACACTTAAGGTTAAACCGAAATCCATTAAATACTAGCCTCCCCTTCGTCGTGCAAAGGAGGTCGTTGCACTTGAAGAGGCGAAGAGTCTCCTCTTGTGACGAAGGGGAGACTCTTCCCATTCCTTTCGTTGCACTAGGTCAAACCAATGGAGGCTTTTCGCTTCCACTAGTTCGCTGATCTCCGTGGATCTTTATCCATGGAGGTTGGCAGATTTTTTTATATATATATATTATTATTTTAATCTCCAACATCCATTTGAGATGGACAGATGGACGGTCGAGATCTTAAATATTTTATTTTTTATTTTTTTAAATAAATCTTTACCGTCTATCTCAAATGAAATGGATGGTGGAGATCTTAAAATGTTTTGCTTTTTTAAAATATTTTTAAAATAAATTAAAATGACTAAAATGCCTTTGGAATAATTGGCTTTGACAAATATTGACTAACATTTTATAACATTGACTAACAACATGGGAGTTAACTGTTAGTTTTTCAATAAGTTGATTTCGCCTATAAAAAGGCAAACCCCTAAGTAGGTTGGTTGTAATTAGGGGCGGGCACAGAAACCGTATCTGAACCGATTCAAACCGTATTCGAATTGTAATTTGTAGTTTGATTCGGTTTTGAGTTTGAATTTGGTTCGGTTTGGTTTTCAATTTTAAAAAACTGTGTTAAAAACGGTTTGGTTCAGTTTTAACAGCTCAAAACCGGTTTGAACCTTTTGAACCGTCATATAAAAAGAAAAAAAAAAACTAACCACTAGCTTAGGAGTCTTCTTCTTTAGTCATTTCTGTTGAATGCTGTTATTGTTGTTTTTTGTACTCAAAGTTTAGCTGATGCTTGAATTTTTTCACTAAGTTTGAAACAAGATTTCATTTGTATAAAATTCATATCAATAGACAGTATTGATTAAGTGATACACATGATTAATATACTGTTGAAATCAGGTTTGCATTCTAAAATCAGTAGCCCAAAAACTAAAACTATAGTCCAAATTAGCATTTAAAACCTATTAAAATTTCAATACATGAAAAAGGCCTAATAGGCCCAAAACCGTATTGAACTGAATCGAATTAAACTGTATTACTTCAGTTCAGTTCAGTTTACACCTTCAATTCAGTTTGGTTTAGTTTTAATTTTTCAAAAACCGTATAAATTTCGAGTCGGTTTTATTTCATCCAAAACCGTACCGATTCGAACCGTGCCCATCCTTAGTTGTAATTTATCCCAATTTATATGGCACAATGACCATTTTACTCTTTTAGTCAGGATCAACTGTTAGCACTTGACTATCAACGATAACGGTAAGGGACTTCGCTGTCAATTTTTTTATAAAGTTATTTCCGTCTGTAAAATAGCAAACCCTAGGTAGGTTAACTATAATTTGTTCTATAATTTCAGTTAAGATGGCATAGGTTATTAAAGCTTGGGGGCATTTTTGTCCAAAAAAAGAAAATTTTCGAGTGGCTATTTTTAAATTCGCCACTAACTTGAGGCCTAATTTGAACATTTTTCCCTTTATAAAGTTTACAGAAATTGTTTGTTTAAAAGCCGAAACAAACACCAAAATTTTGTGGTTTCAGACCAGCTACATAAATAGAAAAGAGTTGAAGAAAAAGTCAACCATTTTTGTAGAAATCTACTCATCAGTACACTAATGTATACATATTTTAAATCAGAGAATAAACATTGACAGCTACTTCAATCGACCTACCCATATTGTTGCATACAATGAACACTTCTACTAGACCAGCACTCGTTACTGTCTTCAATGGCGATTGGTTCGTAAGACACAGAGAACTTGTATCTGAACTGCACTAAGCTCCATTTGACTCAATTAACAGATCATGTAGATATCAAAGCGTTATCTCCAATTTGAAGGAGCACTTGTGCATGACGATGAACAACTTGAGCAGGAGGTGGTTCTATGTTTTGTTGTTGACGGGTGATCACACGAATGATGGTAAGTGTATATAGTGATTGTAATGTCTGATGAAAGCAGCTGAAAAACTGTCTGAAAAGTTTAAAAATCATTCGATGCCAAGGAGATACAAGAATGACGACCAAATAGACAAGCAAGAAGATGGGCAGTGAAAAAATGAAGGAGGCCAAGAGCAAGATTGCAACAGCCGCTGAGAAATCCCCGGTTTGTAGGCGAATTGAGTCGATATTGAGAGAGATTTTGATAGATATATAAAGAGTGAGTAATACAACAATGGCAAGAACCAAGAATTTTAAAATGGGATACTGAAGAATATTGTTAAAACCATTTTCTTGGTCCCAAGAAGAAGAAGAATAAGGAGAAACGTTTTTAGTGGGTGTGAAAAAGAGAAAACAAAGGTTTATGATCAGAGGAAGAACATACCTCATATCCATCTGACACTGCATCCTAACAACTTTCTTGTGAAATTAACTACCAAAAACTTTAATTTATAACCAAATGACGAAGTGTATTACACGTGCCCTTCACTTTCACGATAGAGGTTCAAGTATCACTTTTATTAATAAAAATAATAAATAACACTGAACTTACTTGAAATTTTTTTAATTACACTTAAATTAAAATTTATAAAAATTTACTGAACACTCCTAACGTTAAGTGTGATTATTATGTAGATTCAGTATTATTTATTCTTAATAAAATCATAAAGTAAGAGTTTCTTTGTAAATTATACTTATCATAACTAATCTCGTCAAGTCACCAAAACAAATTTCCATGGAAAGTCCAAAAGTGAATCAATATCCGACCAAAATAAATTTGCTTGCAAAGTCCAAAAGTGAGTCGATACAGGACCAAAACAAATTTCAAGGTTGTTAGGATGGCGGCAAATAAAATATAGAAAGAATTACAAAACTCAATAATTCCACTTTTTTTTCTTTTTTTTCAATAAGTCGGCACAATAAGTGTTGATTGTACAAGAAAGTTACCTGAAAGGGAATCTTTGGTACATGCGACTGAACGAAATTAATATTTAATTTCATATTTAATGTTATTCAATTAATTTAAATGAAATTAAATAGTCTCGGACCCAAAAAAACCAACATAAGTCCAAACCATAAATCAAATTAACTGTTGGTCATCGAAGTTTATACCGTAATATTTTCTCTTTTTTACGAAATAACATTAGGAAATTTAGTAAAATTGTCCAAACAGTAGTCAACAATTGCAAAACTACCCAGGATCCACTAATTTTTGTAATAGCTACCCAAAGACTTTGTTTGGACAAATTTGTCCTTACTTTCACATTTGACCCAGACTCCACGTTTTCACTTTACATTTTTTGACCTGCTTGTTTTTACTGCCGTTCATCTCAACTGCTGTTCATCGCCGGTACTGTTCGTCTTCTTCGTTTGTGTTCTCTGCTGCTGTTTGTCTTCTTCGTTTCGTCTTCTTTGTTTCGTCTTCTTTGTTTCGTCTTCTTCGTTTCGTTTGTGTTTGCAGGTTTCGCCGTAGTCGCGTTCTTCTTCGAGCACAGCAAGGAAATCGTCTTCTTATGTTCTTGTTCAAAGTAAGGAAAAATTTCTTCTTGTGATTATTTGTTTACAAATTTGTGTTTTGGGCATCGGGCCACGTCTGACCGATGATTTTGTTTCATCGGGTCACTGTGTCTAAGTGGCCCGATGAAATAAAACCATCGGCCAGCTGAGACCCGATGATTTGTTCATCGGGTCACAGCAATGAAATCGTCTCCTTCTTCCGTGGTAACATTCCACACGGATTGAAATCGTCTCCTCCTTCTGATTTTTTGTGTAAAGGTTTGTATTTTGGACATCGGGCCACGGGTGCCCGATGGTTTTATTTCGTCGGGCCAGTACCTCAGTGACCCGATGAAACTAAACCATCGACCAGGTGAGACCCGATGAAAGACCCGATGAGTTTTTCATCGGGTCTTCGCTGGCCGATAGTTTTGTTTCGTAGGACACAGTGGCCCGATGAAACTAAACCATCGGCCAGGTGAGACCCGATGAGTTTTTTATCAGGTCTTCACTGGCCGATGGTTTTGTTTCGTAGGACAGTGGCCCGAGGAAACTAAACCATCGGCCATCTGTGACCCGATGAAAAACTCATCGGGTCACAGCTGGCCGAAGGTTTTGTTTCGTCGGGTCACAGTGGCCCGATGAAACAAAACCGTTGGCCAGCCATGGTCCGATGATTAAATGTCATCGGGCCACCCCGACCCGACGGTTTTGTTTCATCGGGCCACGGTGCTACCATGAAACAAAACCGTCGGGTCGCGATGGCCCGATGACATTTAATCATTGGGCCACGGCAGGCCCATGGTTTTGTTTCATCAGGCCGTCGGGTCGCGGTGGCCCGATGACATTTAATCATCGGGCCACGGCTGGACGATGGTTTAGTTTCATCGGCCTAATGAAACAAAACCATCGGCCAGCCGTGACCCGATAATTAAATGTCATCGGGCCACCGTGACCCGACGGTTTTGTTTCATGGTGGCACCGTGGCCCGATGAAACAAAACCGTCGGGTCGCAGTGGCCCGATGACATTTAATCATCGGGCCACAGCTTGACGATGGTTTAGTTTCATCGGCCTGATATGTGTACGTCTTGGGGTCTACGTCTTGGGGATACAGTCGTCCCTACTGTACAGAAAGATGATATGTGTAGAATTTGGCAGAAATATTTTAAGGGAGCGAAAAAGGTGACTGGAACCAAATTGCAAAGTTTGTTCGAACGTATGGAGGAAGAACATGATGATGATGATGATGATGACATGATTAAACTAGCTTTGTTGCTGATCTTAGAGATGACATTGCTTGGAAAGGACCTGGGGACTAAGGTCGAATATTGGGCAATGAAGTTGGTTGATAATTTAGAAGAATTCAATCGGTTTCCATAGGGTTCATTTGTCTATTCAAGGACATTCAACTCTTTATCGACCTGTTGCAAAGGTCGAGATCAGAAGTTTATGGAGAAGGCTCAAAAGGATCCGAGCCACACAGCAGAGAAGATCAACCTGTATGGATTTGTCTATGCTTTTCAGGTAATTTTAAGTGTTTAACTTTTTTTACCCTTAACTTCTTTAAAACTCTTATTGAAACATAGTTTTGTTTTATTTGGTAGGTGTGGGCAATTGAAGCGATTTCGCTGTACTCAAAGAAGAAATTTGCTACCAGGGTGTCTCGTACAGCCCATCGTATTCTGAACTGGGAAGTGAAAACTAGTCCTGGATATGAGGCTTTGAGAACTGACATTTTCAGTAGGCGAACGGTATGAACTACATTCAAAGACTTCTGTTAGGTATATAAATTTTTATTATAACACTATGTGGGCTGTTTTTTTTTTTTTGGTTAGATTTCAACGTTTCAAACTTTGAAACCAACGGAGGAAGAATTGAAGTTGTCCTATTTTACGGGGTTGGAGACAGCTGCCATCTCAAATGATCTGTCTGCCCCAGATATAGAGATTGGTGATCAGGAAGATGACGAGTATTGTGATGAGACTCATAGTGATGATGTTGCTGAAGAAGAGCAACCACAATCGAAAGATAAGCAAGTTGAAATACAAGAAGAACGGCCTATTGGACGGAGGCCATCGGTATGTTGCCAATATTGTCCCTTAATTGTATTGTTCATTAAATATTATATAAATGTTAATTTAACTTTTTCTTGGACATTATGCTAGGACTCACAAGATTTGCATAGAAAATTGGATGGCCTCCACACAGAAGTAGCCTGTCTACAGACTTCTATGACCGCACTGAATGATAAAGTTGACAAAGGGTTTGCAACCCTACAAACAGAACTTGATGAGATGCGGAAAGGAGTTCAGAAATTGATTGCACTGTTCCTTATGATGAGTTTTCAATGACAATATTTTTTTCATGATCTAACCACAAAACAGCACATTGAGGCTTATTTGTCAGTACTACGGAGGCGCCAGCTTTCGCATCCGAACATTTTTTCCCAAAATTACAACTTGATTGACCTAACATTTTTTGTAAGTTGTAATTGAAATATAAATTATTTAATTGTTTTCCATGACTTAATTATAAAGAACATACTGATATTTTAAATTTTTGTAGACAACCCTTCAACACATTTGGAAAAAACTTCCAAAGGACGAGGATGGAACCATACCGCAGGAGGCATACGATCCCCTTACCTTTCCATGGGAGGATTTTTACCTTGGCTATGTTCGCGGAGAACGATCCGAAGGGTCTTGTCTATGGTGGGAGATCGATAATGTAAGTGTAATCATGCATCTATTTTACAGTACAATATCTTTATAAGTTAAATGCTAATTATGTGTTCAATGTAGTTGTTGATGCCTGTGAATGTGGATGGTTATCATTGGGTGTTGGCGGCTGTCAATCTTGTTGAAAGAAAAGTACGGATTTATGATTCTTTATGTAAGGAAACTGGGAAACTGATCCGTCTTTTCGGGAGCAATATGTCACCCTGCTAGCACTTCTTCTGCCGTCCCTTATGTAGCGGAGACTATTTTGAACACAAGGGGAGACAAGTACAGGTCACTCCATTTGCATGCAAAAGACTAGGTCCCGATACTGTTCCACAATAACGGGGGGCGTAAGTGAAATTGAACTCAATATTTTTAAATTGATTGTTATTATAATTAATTCAATAATTGACAGTGCTATTATATTGAAATTATTGCAGTGGTCACTGTGGTGCATTTACCCTTCTGTTTGCTGAATACATTGTTGCACACAGACAGAAGTTTGATTTCAATGCAAAGCAAATCGATGCCCTGAGGAAGAAAATGTCCATTGACATATTTGCAAACTCTGCAAGGCTAGAAGATTCAGATGAAGAATGACCTGTACATTTTTTGAAATTTTCATTTATGTGAATATTATTGGTTTTTGGGAATGATTATAAATTTTGGTTATTGGAATATTATTGGTTATTGGGAAATTATTGGTTGTAGGTATATCATTGGTTATTAATAAAATCATGGTAAATTTTTTAAACGTTAATTTTTACGCTTTGATAAAATGATTGGAAAAGTCGCATCGAACGGAAGGATGTGCAAATGATTGAACATTGTGCTATGAAGTGTATACACATTGAGGTAAATGCATTGATTTTGTAAATCAGGTTTTGGATTGTTAGAAAAACAGAGGAAACTCTGGCAAAAATTTCATAAGTTATTTGATTACAAACTCTTCAAAAAACCAAAATAAAACTGTTAATTGCATACAACAAAACAGTTAACTGAAATTGTACAATAATAAAACTTTTAATTGCATACATACAACAAAACATTGATTTCGAAATAGTACAATAATGTGTTCCAAATTGTACAATAATGTGAATTATATTGTTCATTTTCTGCAATTGTCCGAATCAAAATGCAATTAAATACAACAAAACAGAATATCATAAATAAATCAATATCATATCTTGCATATCCTCATCACCCGGATGGTTTAGCTACTTTAGGATTCTTGCATGTTTGGCTGTTGTGGCCGTGGCGCCAACAATTTCTACACTTTCTGCGTACAACATCTTCTCCAATCGAAGGTATACGTTATTTCTTTAGTTGACCTGGTGGGCGTCGGGCAACTGGTGGAAGAACAATTGTATTTGCAACGTCCGCTGGGACCAACCAGTCACCTTGATGGCCTACTGGATGAATCTCACCACTGTATGCTGAAAGCAGATAAGCAGTCGAGTAGTAGGGTGAGGTAAATGTTGTGTAATGCAATCCTCTATATTTTATGGCAGCTAAAGCATGTGCACATGGAATCTGATCAAGATCGAATTCCCTACAACTGTATGTACGGTTTTCTAAATCAACAATGCCATTCTGTTTTCCATCGTGCACCTCAAACTGGTACAATGCAATTGGGGACACCTTCATATGTTGCGCAGATTCATCACTAACCCCAATAAGTGCCTCAACCCTTTCTGTCAACTGTGTATCATAAGAAGCAGTCACTGTACGACGATCATGAAACCAACGTTACATCATATCTCGAATACGGTCAATCATAGCAACAATGGGTAACTCTCGAAAATCTTTCACTGCATTATTCATCGACTCAGCAATATTAGTAGTCATAATGTTGTACCTTTTTCTTAGACAAAATGCTCGGGACCACCTCTCTTCTCCAGCATCAACGACTTACTGATGAGCTCCAACACTAATGCTGGACAACTGTAGCATGTAAAATGAGTGATCATTAACTCTGTAGGCCTTGGCTGCCTTCCGAAATGGTATGGAAAGATCTTTATTCTTATAAATGGAAATCATATTTCGTTCTAAATGCATGAAACAAGCACCGTGGTATGCATTTGGAAAAACAGTTGCAATAGTTTTGACAATATTGTTTTTCCTATCAGATACAAAAACAAAACCTTCAACATCTCCAATGGTATCATGCAGACAAGATAGAAACCAACTCCATGAAGCATCATTCTCGGAATCCGCAACACCAAATGCCAAAGGAAATATTTGGTCGTTCCCGTCCTGACATACAGCGACAAACAAAATGCTCCCATATGAACCCTTCAGAAACGTGGCATCAATTGCAATAACCGGTCTAATGGCAGCATTAAAACCATCTATGCACACTTTAATGGAGAAGAACACATACATGAATCTATTTTCATCATCAGTCTTAATGTTCGTGATCGTCCCTGGGTTTGTTTCCTCTAACATGTAACAATAATAAGGTAACATACTGAAAGAAACTTCAAATGATCCATGTACCTCCTTCATAGCAATATGTTTAGCCCGATATCCTTTGTGGTAATTTACTGTAATGCCCAATTCATTTTGGATATCTCTTATGATTTGCTTTGGTCTGTAGATACGACCATCATGAAATTTCTCCTTGATATATTGGCCAATAAACTGTGCACTAGCCTTTCTACTCCATGAAAACCTTTTCTCCATTGAGCAATTGTGTTTGTCGTCAAATCTGGTAATCCGAAAAAAATCAGTGTTTGTAACCTTGAATGCATGTAGCCACCATTTGCATTCTCCAACAGCACAACGTACCTCAAAACGTGTGTATTGGACTTCCACACTTTCAAATTGAAACGATTTGCAGCAGCGTACCTTCTTAGTTGAGAGTGCAACTCTTTCTTACTGTCAAAGACTTCCCCATTTGCAATCAGAATCGGCATAGCTCTCGAAGCTACTTCAACATTATTAATTGAACACATTACAGACGTGGCTCGAACCAACCCTTCATTACTGTTTCCAACACCCTGAACATCTTAGGACTTCTCATTATCTCTGGCTTCGTTACTGAAATCATCAACAACTTGACATTCATCATCAACCGTGGCATCATTTAAATTTGGTGTGTGGCCCTCCTGAATATAGTTACTTCCCTTCGATGAAGGAAACTGAAGATTGATGGGATGGTGTTGTTGATTAGATGACTCTGGAAAACATTGCTGCTGCAATTGTCGGTCACTATGCTCAATCTCAGACACGGTTATACAAACTAAAGGGTCAACATTCTTTTGAGTAATAATATTACAACATCATCATCATCACTTATCTCTACAGGCATGCTTGGGCGGATGGTATGAGCAACCGTCTTTATAATGACTCGAAAGCAGTTTCTGTCAATCCCAGTGACGACATACACTTTATCTAATAGTTGAGCATAAGTTGCTTCTCTTGGAAATAACACCCATTTTGATCTCTTACCATCATACCAATAAACCCCTTGTTCACATACCCAATGTCCATCCCAGTTAATTATCAACTGCACATCATCCATGCTCCTTCCTGCATTCAAATAAAAAATGTAAATAAAACTTAAATTTAATTAAAGTATCAAAACTGCCGGGCTGGCATTAACAAAAATCATCGGGCCAAGGCCATCGGGCCGCTATGTGAAAATACATGATGATAAGCATCGGGGCAAGGCCATCGGGCCAGGGCCATCGGGCCGCCATGTGAAAATACATGATAAAAACCATCGGGTCAAGGCCATCGGGCCGACATGATAAAACCATCGGGGCAAGGCCATCGGGCCGCTATGTGAAAATACATGATGAAACAAAACCATCGGGCCAAGGCTATCGGGCCGCCATGTCAAAATACATAATGAAAACCATCGGGCCAAGGCCATCGGGCCGCCATGATGAAAATACATGATAAAAACCATCGGGCCGCCATGTGAAAATACATGATGAAACAAAACCATCGAGCCAAGGCCATCGGGCCGCCATGTCAAAATACATGATGAAAACCATCGGGCCAAGGCCATCGGGCCGACATGATAAAACCATCGGGCTAAGGCCATCGGGCCGACATGATAAAACCATCGGGGCAAGACCATCGGGCTGCCATGATCAAACAAAACCATCGGACCAAGGCCATCGGGCCGCCATGTCAAAATACATGATGAAACAAAACCATCGGGCCAAGGCTATCGGGCCGCCATGTCAAAATACATGATGAAACAAAACCATCGGGCCGCCATGTCAAAATACATGATAAAAACCATCGGGCCAAGGACATCGGGCCGACATGATAAAAGCATCGGGCTAAAAACGATGAAAAAACATAAAGAAAAACCATCGGGTCGGCATGATGAAAAAAAAAAATTTATAAAAATTCATTTTTCATTTTTTTGATGGAGGATTAACAAATGTGAAATGCCTACAACTGATTCAAAACCCATAAAGGTGTGCATTGACTAAAAAAAAAAAGTTTAACACTAACCTTGGAATTTTTTATGGAGAAAAAGATTTTGTGAGATGGATCGATGGTTTATTTGCAAGAGATAACTTGAGAATTTCTTGGCTTAGGTAAGAGATTTATGGAGAAGAGAAGAGAGGAAAAATAAGAAAATGTGAAGAAGAGAAGAGAAGAAGCGACGACGACAGTGCAGTCTAGATGAAGAAGAAGAAGAAGAAGACAGTACAGGAAAAATAAGAAAGTTGTCTAGATGAAGAAGAAGAAGAAGAAGAAGAAGAAGAAGATAGTGCAGTGGTCAAATGTAAAAGTAAGGGTAATTTTGTCCAAAAAATGACTTTGGGTAGAGGTTGCAAAAATTAGTGGAGCTTGGGTAGTGTTGCAACTGTTGACTACTGTTTAGGCAATTTTGCTAAATTCCCATAACATTACTCTTTTCTATAATATATAATTGAATAAATATATAATCAAGCGTTTTATAAATGGTTTTTTTTTTACTTTTCGAAAATCAGACATATTTTTTAAATAAAACTAAAAAAAATAGAAAATGCTTTTTTTTATTGAATAAAAATTGGAATCGTCATTTTATTGTTTTTACTGCTTTACACCTTTTATTATTTTATTTATTTTACCTAGTTGGG
This sequence comes from Xanthoceras sorbifolium, assembly GCA_003430845.1. NCBI lineage: Eukaryota > Viridiplantae > Streptophyta > Magnoliopsida > Sapindales > Sapindaceae > Xanthoceras > Xanthoceras sorbifolium. The sequence goes on along the minus strand of CM010619.1, from coordinate 3,701,275 downwards.
TAGCATATGAAAATTATTAGTTAAATGAATATACTCTTTTTATTAAAAAAATATTAAATTTATTATTATTAATAAAAATACTTTTAAAGATAACCGTTACAGTTTAATTTTTTTTTTTTTTACTGTTAATACACTTTTAAAAAAATTTTACCTCCCTGCCTTATCGTTGACCGTTATGACTATTGACCATTTAAAAGTACAAAAATACCAAAATACCCCTAATTAAAAAAATTAAAATAAAAAATGACAAATTACAGCCTGAGGTTTAGCTTTTTACAGGCGGGATCAACGTATAAAAAATAACAGTTAACTCCCATGTTATTAGCGTTGACCGTTAAAGATGATCGTTGACTGTTTTAAAAGTGTAAAATGACTAAAATACCCCTAATTAAAAAAATTAAAAATCAAAAATCAAAAATCAAAAAATAAAAACAAATATATATCTCCACCATCCACAAAGGGGAGACTAGCCTCCCTTTCGTAATGCAATGAAGGTCATTGCACTTGAAGAGACGAAGAGTCTCCTATTGTGACGAAGGGGAGACTCTTCCCATTCCTTTCGTCGCACCAGGTCGAACTAGTGGAGGCTCTTCGCTTCCACTGGTTCGCTGATCTCCATGGATCTTTATCCATGGAGGTTGACAGATTTTCTTTTATATTATTATTATTTTAATCTTTGCTGTCCATTTGAGATGGACAAATGGATGGTGGAGATCTTAAGTATTTTATTTTTTTAAATAAATCTTTACCGTCCATCTTAAATGAGATGGACGGTGGAGATCTTAAAATGTTTTGCCTTTTTAAAATATTTTTAAAATAAATTAAAATGACTAAAATGCCCTTGGAATAATTGGCTTTGACAAATGTTGACTAACATTTTATAACATTGACTAACGACATGGGAATTAACTGTTAATTTTTCAATAAGTTGATTTTGCCTGTAAAAAGACAAGCCCCTAGGTAGGTTGGTTGTAATTAGGGGCGGGCACAAAAACTGTATCCGAACCGATTCGAACTGTATTCAAATTGTAATTTGTAGTTTGATTCGGTTTTGAGTTTGAATTTGGTTCGGTTTGGTTTTAAATTTTAAAAAACTGTGTTAAAAACAGTTTAGTTTGGTTTTGACAACCCAAAACTGGTTTGAACAACCCAAAACTGGTTTGAACCTTTTAAACCGTCATATAAAAAGAAAAAAAAAAACCTAACCATTAGCTTATGAGTCTTTTAGAGAGAGTGAGATAAACTTTGAGTACAAAAAACAACAACATAACTCAACAGAAATGACTAAAGAAGATCACCCAAAACCGTACCGTTTCGAATCGTGCCCACCCCTAGTTGTAATTTGTCTTAATTTAAATGGCACAATGATCATTCTACCCTTTTAGTCAGGATCAACTGTTAACACTTGACTAACAACGATAACGGTAAGGGAGTTCGCTGTCAATTTTTCATAAAGTTGTTTCTGTCTGTAAAATAGTAAACTCTAGGTAGGTTAGCTAATTTAAGTTAAGATGGTGTAGGTTACTAAAGCTTCGGGGCATTTTTGTCCAAAAAAGAAAATTTTCGAGAGTGGCTATTTTTTAATTCGCCACTAACTTGAGGCCTAATTTGAAAAATTTTCCTTTTATAAAGTTTACAGAAATTTTTTATTTAAAAGCCGAAACAAAAACCAAAATTTTGTGGTTTCAGACCAGCTACGCACTTAGAAAAGAGTTGAAGAAAAAGTCAATCATTTTTGTAGAAATCTACTCATCAGTACAATAATGTATACATATTTTAAATCAGAGAACAATAGCAAGAACCGAGAATTTTAAAATGGGATAGTGAAGAATATTGTTAAAACCATTTTCTTGGTCCCAAGAAGAAGAAGAAGGAGAAACGTTTTTTTGTGGGTGTGAAAAAGAGAAAACAAAGGTAGAACAACCCTTATCCATATGACACTGCATCCTAACGAATTTCTTATGGAATTAACGACCAAACACGCCAATTTATAATTTGTCAAGCGTTACACATTTTTTTTGGTTCATAATAGAGTTTTGAATATCACCTTTATTAATAAAAAATAAATAGCACTGAACCTACATGAATTTTATTAAATTACACTTATAATTAAAATTTATAAAAACTCATACTGAACTCTCCTGATTTTAAGTTTGATCATTAAAAAGTAGAATTGACCGTTCAAAAAAAAAGAAAAAGTAAAAGAAAAAACGTGAGATCCATACACCATAGATCCACCATGGATTGCGAACCATGTGAAACTCGAGCTTTAACAGTCAAACTTAATGTCAGGGGAGTTTAATGTGAATTTTTATAAATTTTAATTATAAATATAATTTAATAAACTTAAGGTAGGTTTAGTATTATTTATTTTTAATAAAATAATAAAGTGTAAAGAAATTCTAATCTTATAATAAAAGTTGCTTTCTAAATTATACTTATAACGATTAATCTTATCAGTCACGCCTAGATGTCGTCCGGCCAAAATAAATTTCCATGGAAAGTGCAAAAGATAGGATCGCGGCAAATATAATATTGCAAGAATTACAGATGTTATGGGCATCAGCAGGCAACGCAATAATTCCACTTTTTTTCCTTTTCAATAAGTCGGCACAATATCTTGTTTTAGTCCTACAACGTTCTTGATTGTACAAGAAAGTTACCTCAAAGAACCGAACATAAGTCAAAACCACGACATGTCTCCACATAAATCAAATTAACTGTTGGCCGTCAAGGTTTATAAATGTAATTTGTTTTAGTCCTACACCTACACCAGTGTTGATTGTACAAGAAAGTTACTGGTACATGCGACCGAACGAAATTGATATTTAATTTCATATTTAATGTTATTTAACTAATTTAAATGGGACTAAATAGTTTTGGGCTCAAAAAGATCGACATAAATCAGTTATAAAAAAAAAAAAAACCAACAGCATGTCTCCATAAATCAAATTAACTGTTGGTCATCGAAGTTTATGCCGTAATATTTTCTCTTTATAACGAAATAACATTACTCTTTTCTATAATATATAATCATGCGTTTTATAAATGGGTTTTTTTACTTTTCGAAAATCAGACATATTTTTTGAGTAAAACTAAAAAAAAATAGAAAATGTGTTTTTTTATTTTTATTGAATAAAAATTGGAATCGTCATTTAATTGTTTTTACTGCTTTACACCTTTTATTATTTTATAAAATATATTTATTATTTTATTATTATTAATAAAAATACTTTTAAAGATGACCGTTACCGTTTAAATTTTTTTTTTACCGTTAATATACTTTTAAAAAAAATTTACCTCTCTGTCGTTATCGTTGACCGTTAAAGATGACCATCGACCGATTTAAAAGTATAAAAATATCAAAATATTCCTAATTAAAAAATTAAAAATTAAAATAAAAAATAACAAATTACAGTCAATCTATCTGAGGTTTAGCTTTTTACAGGTGGGATCAACGTATAAAAAATAACAGTTAACTCCCATGTTATTAGCGTTGGCCGTTAAAGATGATCGTTGACCGTTTCAAAAGTGTAAAAGGACCAAAATACCCCTAATTAAAAAAATTAAAAATCAAAAATAAAAAAATAAAAACAAATATATACCGCCACCATCCAAGTGGATGGTGGAGATTTATTCAAAATAAAAAATTTAAAATTAAGTATAAATTAAAAAATAATTAAAAAACACTTAAGGTTAAACCGAAATCCATTAGAGATTCACGGAGGTTCTTTATAAGAGACCACGAAGGGGAGGCTAGCCTCCCCTTCATCGTGTAATGAAGATCGTTGCACTTGAAGAGGCAAAGAGTATCCTTTTGTGACGAAGGGGAGACTCTTCCCATTCCTTTCGTCGCACCAGGTTGAACCAGTGGAGGCTTTTCACTTCCACTGGTTTGCTGATCTCCATGGAGGTTGGCAGATTTTTTTTTTATATTATTATTATTTTAATCTCCACCGTCCATTTGAGATGGACAGATGAACGGTGGAGATCTTAAGTATTTTATTTTTTTAAAATAAATCTTTACCGTCCATATCAAATTAGATGGACCGTGGAGATCTTAAAATGTTTTGCCTAAATATTTTAAAAATAAATTAAAATGACAAAAATGCCCTTGGAATAATTGGCTTTGACAAATGTTAACTAACATTTTATAACATTGATTAATGACATGAGAGTTAACTATTAGTTTTTCAATAAGTTGATTCCGCCTGTAAAAAGGCAAATCCCTAAGTAGGTTGGTTGTAATTAGGGGCAGGCACAAAAACCGTATCCGAACCAATTCGAATCGTATTCGAATTGTAATTTGTAATTTGATTCCGTTTTGAGTTTGAATTTGGTTCGGTTTGGTTTTGAATTTTAAAAAACAGTGTTAAAAACGGTTTGGTTCGGTTTTGACAACGCAAAATCGGTTTGAACCTTTTGAACCGTCAGTTCGATTTCATCCAAAACTGTACCGATTCGAATCGTGCCTACCCCTAGTTGTAATTTGTCCCAATTTAAAGGCACAATGCCCATTCTACCATTTTATTTCGGATCAATTGTTAACACTTGACTATCAACGATAACGGTAAGGGAGTTCGCTGTCAATTTTTTATAAAGTTGTTTCCGTCTGTAAAATAGTAAACCCCAGGTAGGTTAGCTAATTTAAGTTAAGATGGTGTAGGTTACTAAAGCTTGGGGGCATTTTTGTCCAAAAAAGAAAATTTTCGAGATTGGCTATTTTTAAATTCGCCACTAACTTGAGGCCTAATTTGAAAATTTTTCCCTTTAAAAAGTTTACAGAAATTGTTTGTTTAAAAACTGAAACAAAAACCAAAATTTTGTGGTTTCAGACCAGCTACGCACATAGAAAAGAGTTGAAGAAAAAGTCAACCATGTAGGGAATTTTTGAAAAGATTTTGATTATCGTATAACATGCGGAATTGGGTTTCAAAATTTTTTCTTATATTGAAAACCTTTTTTAATCAGGAACGAGTTCCTGTATATATGCAGAAAAAGACTTTAGAAACTACATACCTTTTTTTTGTTTTTATTTTTTCTGATTCCTCGATCTACCATCAGATCTTCCGAGCTATGATCCGCGGTCTTACAACGTGTGTGTGGGCACGTCATGGCAAGAGATGGAGGTCACGTGAAAAGAACGTCGGCCGAATCCTGCAAAAGAGGGGAGAGTCAGAAAAAACTTTTTTTTTTCTTTTCTTCTCTCTTTAGTGGCCGAATTCTATTTCTTTTTCACTTGTCTGCTAGGTTCAGTTTTTTTCTAACTATATAACACTTATATAGTAGTCCTTTAGGGTTTTAGTTTGACCAAGTCAAAATAGGATTCTAAATCCTATTTATTTTTATTTTCCCTAAAGACTTGAACCTGTGACCTTTTGGACTATTAAAATAATCTAATTATTTTAATTCTTTTGTCCTAGTCATTATTTAATCACATGACCTCATATTCAATAAATAGAATAAATAATTCATAATTATTAATTTCTATTATTTTATTAAATATATAATTGATTAAATAATCACATTATTTAATTATCCTTTTTTACTTAAATCGCATTACTTTCGTAACACTATTAATTGGACCATCCAATTAATCTACCATGACCCTCGTTACCAACAACCATAAGGGCTAGCAAGGGGATCTAATGGACCCATAGTTTTGAGCTCCAATAATACTTAATAATATTAATTAAAACTCTTTAATTAATATTTCACGATTATTAACCTCGGAGTTATTCCACTAAAAACCCGAGGCTGCACTCTTGGAACTGTAGACGTGTTTATACAATCTGAAGTCTCAGTGTCCATTGATATAACTAATTGCATATAGTGTGATCCTCCACAAATAGTTCATAACTCTAGCTGGGTCATAAAGTCCGTTATACCCTTTTATAAATATCTTTTCCTTTAAGTACCATTGATTCTCTAATGAACAATTAAATCCTGTCTTCCTCACGGAAGAAGGAGAACGCTCATAATCATTCAAGCCTCGAATCAACCCATAAGGGAATTACTTATCTACTTCAATTAAGAAGGAGTGAATTCCACTATTGTGTTCAAACCTTTCCAGCCACAAGCCAAACCGTAACTCCAAGATACGGAGGTATTGGTCGAGATTTTCATCAACCTCACTCATGGTAAATCAATAGCCACGATCCAACCTGCAGGAGTCGATAAGACACTCAGGATTAAGATTACCTATAAATAGCCATCGTTTATCGATTATATATGAATCTCATATACTAACGGATTTTGGTGAGAGATTCATATAAATTGTGGCCCAGTCCTATATGATCTCATCATATAAGGTGCCTCTATTCTCATGTCAACTACATGAGCGGTCTAGGATAGGACCACCGTACTTTACATAATGGACCGCAACAGTAGATCAATCACAAACAAAGTACCCAACTTTGTTCGCTCTCTACGGACTCTTTAGATTGTATATTTCAAAATGAATCCTCCCTGTATATGACCATCATATACTCATTATGAGATTACATCTTGCAATCTAGGATGTTCTTGCACAATACGAATGTAGAAAACATTTTATGAACTTGAATGATAATCTAAATAATTCTTATTATTGTCTTTAACCATTTACAATTACAAGCTTTATGACATAAATCCCAACAAACCATTTATGTAGAAATCTACTCATCAGTACAGTAGTGTAGTGTATACATATTTTACATCAGATAATAAACATTGACAGCTATTTCAATCGACCTACCTATATTGTTGCATACAATGAACACAGAACACCTCTACTAGACCAGCACTCGTTACTGTCTTCAATGGTGATTGGTTCGTAAGACACAGAGAACTTGTATCTGAACATCACTAAGCTCCATTTAACTCAATTAACAGAGCGTGTAGATATCATAGCGTTATCTCCAATTTGAAGGAGCACTTGTGCATGACGATGAACAACTTGAGCAGGAGGTGGTTCTATGTTTTGTTGATGACGGGTGATCACACGAATGATGGTAAGTGTATATAGTGATTGTAATGTCTAATGAAAGCAGCTGAAAAACTGTTTGAAAAGTTTAAAAATCATTTGATGCCAAGGAGATACAACAATGACGAACAAGTAGACAAGCAAGAAGATGGGCGGTGAAAAAATTAAGGAAGCCAAGAGCAAGATAGCAACAGCCGCTGAGAAATCCCTGGTTTGCAGGTGAATTGAGTCGATATTGAGAGAGATTTTTGTAGATATATAAAGAGTGAGTAATACAACAATGGCAAGAACCGAGAAGAAGAAGAAGAAGAAGAAGAAACATTTTTTGTGGGTATGAAAAAGAGAAAACAAAGGTTTATGATCAGAGGAAGAACATACCTCATATCCATATGACACTGCATCCTAACGACTTTCTTGTGGAATTAACGACCAAAAACATTAATTTATAACCAAATGACAAAGTGTATTACACATTCCGTTCACTTTCACTATAGATGTTCGAGTAGCACTCACTGAACTTACCTGAGGTTTTTTTAATTACACTCAAATCAAAATTTGTAAAAACTCACTGAACTCCCCTGACGTTAAATTTGATCGTTAAAAAATAGGATTGATCATTAAAAAAAAAGTAGAAGAAAAAACATGAGATCCATTGTAATACACTCTCTCAATAGATTATACTGTACACATACAGATATTGTAATATATTTTATAGAATTGATTGTACGGTACTATAATGGAGTTTATTGGACGATTAATACGATTTCATAAAGTATATACGAAATCCAATTATACGTTTCGAAATTTCTAGTGAGTATTTTCCATAAATTGTTAAAAGTATTAAGGGTATCAGAGATTTGGAAAATGCTTGGAATGATTCCAGATGATTATTAAGGTTCCATAAAGTATATAAGAATATATTCTTGAAAGTTAAAATATATTTTTACGGTATGAGATTGTGATTTAATTAATTGATGGAAAAGAAAATTGAAATGGATTTTTGTGGAAACGAGTTAATGGATTGTTATGGATTAAATTGTAAATCAGAAGATTGTTGACCAAGATTATGTGAATATATTTTTAAGTTGTAGCCATTTTATGATTTTAAAATGTAAAGTTAAAATTATTAAAGGCATACGTACACATGTTGAATTGTGAGATATTACTCACCAAAAAATCAAAGGAAGAATCGGTCAACACAAACAAACCAAAACAAAATGAAATAATAACAAAACAAAACACAAGTGCACAGTAGCCGTGAGAAGCAAAACCCACCCAATTCAAGATAGAAAGTCAATGTGAGAAACAAACGAAAACAGAAATATATATATATATATATATATATATATAATATTATATCTATATTATACAATCAGAAAACAGAAATTGAAAAAAGAAGAAATGAAACAGAGAGCAAAACAGAGGAGAGGCGGTGGAGAAGAGAAAAAGAAGAGGAGAAGAAGAAGCAGCCGTGTGAAGTGAGAGAGAGCAGAATTTCGGCCAAGAAGGAAGAAAGAAAGAAGAGAGAAGAGAGGAGAGAAAGCAGCAGCCGAAGAAGAGAAGAAAAGAGAGAAAAAGGAAGAAAAAGAAGAAAAAGAAAAGAAAAGAGAAACAATAAGAGAAGTCTCGGTTAACCAAGGAGAAGAAGATGAGCAAGAGGATGTTAGGTAAGTGTGATGAAATTGATTTGGAATTTTGATGAAATTATTTGTGTTGTAGAATTGGTAGTTGAAATTGATGAAATTAATTTGTTTTGGAGGTTTGGGTGATGATGTTGATGATGGATTTTGTTGATTTAGAAATTGATTGAGTTTGAATTTCGTTTGAAATTTTATTGTTGAATATAAAGTGAAGTTGATTGATGGGTTTTATGATTTTAGTGTTTGATTTGAGTATTTGGTAATGTTTTATTTGAAATTAATTTAATTGGAGTTGATTAGAATGAAAATCAAAGAAATTAGTAAGTAAGGAATTGGGGATTTGATGATTTTGAGTTTGAATTGTTAAATTGAGTTATTAATTGAGTAATTTGAGTGTTTTTGAGCTAATTGATGGCTTGAATTTAGAATCGTTAAGTAAGAAATCAAAATGATTCTCAAATTAGTGAATTTGTATTATGAGTTTTGTTATAATGTTGTGTTTGGAGCGAAATTGAATCATTAGTTTTGAGAATTTTTGAAATTAAATTCGAAATTGAAACTATAATTAGTTTAATTGAGTTTAATGAAGTCGAATTTGATGTTGTTAAGTGAAAGAAGTTTATTTATGTGAAATTAATGAAGATTAGTCTGAGAAATTGTGTAGAAATCGAATATTGATCGTGTAGAGATTTTAATTTATGGGTAATTAAGTATTAAAAATTGTAATTGTATAATTTTAATACAAATTAGTGCATAGAAATTTAAGAAAGTATATTAGATTGTGTTGAATGAGATTCAATTTAAGAGAAATTGATTTATTTAAGGAATATACAATCGTAGAGATATGATTTTCAGTAAATTAAATGTAATTGATTTTATGAGATAGAAGAAATTTAAGAATAAAGTGTTAGACGTGTTAATTGAGTTTTATATTAGTGGTTGTATTGATATTAATGAATTATTTGAAAATATATATTACTTTAGGGAGAAATCTCCATAGTATGGGAGGAAAAGAATCGTTATGGAAAGTCAAGAAATGTATTGAGACGAAGGAACCAGAACACCAAGCCTAGAGAAAACCAGAAACTAGTGAGTGTTAAACTATTTTAATGCAAAATTATATTTTTAGTTGAAATATACTTTATTGTACTTGGATTTAATTGAATTATTTATGACTTAATATATATGTTGTTTATTTATATGTGCTTTATATTCAAAATAGAATTTATGTTTAAGTATGTTTTAATTAAAGTATTTTATATCTCAGAAATTTAGAAATTATATTCATTTAAAGAAATATGTTTTATATATATCCCAAGCTTTTGATTAAAAGTTAGTTTCAAAGTAAAGAAAACAGTTTTCAAACCCATGGATTACCCTATGAATTATCAGATTATCAGATCAGTTATCAGCAGTTAGATCCGGTCGGTACATCCCAATTGTGTGTGGCAAGTTAAGGGGGGATAGTCCGCTAACTCCTGGGGGTTTGAGTCTGTCGAGTCTGTCAGTCACCCACACATTGGGGTGTTGTCTCGCTATATGCATGCGACGCAGCATTTCGCACATAGACAGTGAGATGTCTTTTATCAGATGTCACGTTGAGCGCATCAGTTAGTCGTCTCGTGACTTATATCAGATGTCACATTGGGCGGCGCAGTTAGTCGCCCTGTGACCCACTCATATGGTACGACGCAGTTAGTCGACCTATGAGTTCAGCTCAGCTTAGGGGTCCATTGGGAGTTTTCAGACACAGAAGCCAAGCCAAAGATATTTTTCAGATTTTCAGTACAGTACAAAATATTAAATTAAGAGCTTTGTACGTTAGGCTTGGCTAGATTTTCAGAAAAGCAGATTTCAGTACAGTATTCAGAACAGATTTCAGTACAGTATTCAGAAAATAGACTGAATAAGTTTTCAAAAAAGTTTATCGTCAGAAGAGTATTTTATTAGAAATGCTTTATCAGAAAAGATTTATCATAAAAGTATTATAAGATAAATATATTATTTCAGTTTATCAGATTTCAGAAAAGTATATTTTATGAGTTTTTCAGTTTTCAGAAAAGTAGCCTTTCAGTTTCTAGAAAAGTAATTAGAAAAGTAAAGTGTGTGTGTATATATATATATATATATATATATATATATATATATATTAATTCAGCAGTAACAGAAAGTTTGAAAGGTTTTCAGTATAGTTTTCAGAACAGTTTTCAGAAGTTAGATATCAGTATAGTTTTCAATGTGGATTCAGAATAGTTTTCAGAAAATAGATTTCAGAGATATTTTATCAGTTCAGGTTTCAGTAAAGTTTTCAGAGAGTAAATTTCAGTACAATTATCAAGAAAAGATTTCAGTATGGCTTTTAGTATTTTCAAAAAACCAATTATTCTTCTTTCAGTAAAATTTGAGGGAGGTTAAATTAGAAATATTAGATTTATGAGAAAATGATAACACTCACTGAGCTCGTTTAGCTCATTATAGTTTTATGTTTTTAAATCAATCTCCCAGATACAAGTACAGGTGCAGACATTGCAGGGACGCCGAAGACCAGCGGGATTAGGTAGAGGATGCTGTGTCTGTTTTACAAGCATATAAAATGTTTTAAATTGTTAAGTTTGTATTGTAATATTGTTTTAAGTGTATTAAGTATTTTATTTAAATATTTGATTTATTTATCTTTAATAACTATTTATTTTGATATTTCAACTGTTTGAGTTGTGATTTGAGATGGATTGGAGGTCTACAGTAATTGAGATTTGAAAACAAATATAGAAGTGTTCAAGTCGTTTTATGCAGGTCTCCAAGATTTGGTAGTCTTAGAAAAATAGAGGAGACTCTTCCAAAATTTATATAAAATAGTTTTGTATAATAAGAATAAAAAAAAAAATTTCTACTCAGATTTCAAGTTAAAATAAACGGCTTAGCTTCACGGAAGCCTTGCAGCGAGGCAAGCCTCGACTGGGAAGCTACCGTGGAGTGCCGGCAGACTACCTAATGGGAGATAGTAGGTTAGGGGTCTGTCATCCATACAGCATAGATTCACTATTGATCGCGAACCTAGGGAGACTCGAGCTTACTTTTTAACAGTCAAACTTAACGTCACGAGAGTTCAGAGTGAATTTTGTAATTCTACGGAAGTTCAGTGTAAGTTTTTACATCATAAAATGTGAAAAAACCTTGCTTTTATAATGAGAGTTACTTTCTTAATCATATTTATAACGATTAATCTCATCATATCACGAATCAGTGTCCGACCAAAACAATTTTCCATGGAAAGTCCATTATTATGTTTTTCTTCCCATAGTAGATAAGAATAAGATGGTGTAAGTCGAACACGATTTGTTTTTCTTCTAGACTTCTAGTTGTCATAATCTCCTACATCATCACACATGAAAGTTACCTCCAAGGATCCGTCGTACCACTACATGTCTCGCATCACGGCATCAGTCAATTTCAGTGTCGTTGGATTTTGCTGATTTTCCATCAATCAATTCTATTACTATTTTTTGGTGGCCATAAATGTAATTTTTACTAACTGTTTTATTTGCTATCAAAATATTAACCAAATTTACGGAATAATATAATTTATTATTATCATGTCATGTCATATAGTGACGGAAGTAAAAATCTCAAATAATATTTAAAATAAAAATAATTTATTTATAATCAATTATTAAATAAAATTGGTCCAATAATATATTTATCATATCTATACTATTCAAATTGTGGGTTCAATAATATCTATCTTCCCAAAACCTCAAATTAATTGAATTGATAGAAATATATAATAAGTTACCACTAAAAGTGAAAAATGAATAAAATTGGTTTTGTTTTGATCTTTCCTTCGTAGAATTAATTTGATGGAATTTTATTTAAATTTTTAAAAAATAATATTAATAATAAATAAGAATTGTTTTTTTTTTAAATTGTGAATTTGAGCATTTTTTTTTTAGGTTAAGAGAGGTAAATAAAAAAAAAATCTTCTAGCTATTTTTGGTGGGGACTTGAGACATGTAGTGGTACATAAAAATTATTAATAATATATATAGACACACACATATACTAATATTTATGAGGTGGGTTTTATTTGTTTATGTAGTTTAATGAGATCTGGAGGGACTGGGGAGGAAGGTGAAGCAATCAAGTGGTTTTACGCAAATCTGGTGCTGCTTTTGCATTGGACTGGATTGGGTTTTAAGAAATCTCTCTCTTGAAAAAAAAAAAAAAAAACAATTTAAATTAATTAATTAAAAATGTGAATAATTACATGAGAACAACTACATAAACGTGTACTTAATTATGAGTAACAATACAGTAAGATTCCAAGTCAGTCTTGAGTTCTTCTACAGCAATAATTACAGTATAATTCTCATAGAAATTATTCTTCATTTTACTCGCTTGTAAATCGTAAATATCAAAACATTAAAATATACATCATCAACAATTTCATTATATATTTTTCTTAGCTATTATAATTAATTTAAAATTTTGAGAAGGGGACACAACTCGTGCTCACAATCTTTAGATATAAGTGTGAAAGACAAATCACTGAACCAACCTCATTTTATCAACAATTTCATTATGTTGATTATTTGACAAAAGCTTCCACGTAAATTTTGTTGATAAAAATATTTGAAAAAAATATAAAAAAAACAAATTTTTATTTAAAAGTCCATTTGTAGCTTAAGAAAACCATAATATACTATTAGCCACTCTAATCATTGAGTAAATTTTCAGCGCACCAATTAGTAGTGTATCGGACCACTAAAGACATAATACGTGGTTGTCATATATATAATTTTAGTGACACTTGTATAATTTTTAACCGTATATTATATCTTTAATAGTTGGGTGCACCACACATTGATGTACCTAGTACACTGAAATTTTACTCCTAATTATCAGGGACAAATTTCTAATTACTCAGTGGCACTAATATACACTATTTATAACTTTAATTTATTAACTTGGACAAACCACCTAACCAACCTTATCTTATCAGGTTAGAGGTAATTGGCAACCTTCAGTTTTAAAAATTATATTTATTTTGAACTTTAGTTTTAGTATTAAATAATAATGCTTAATGTTTTGAAGAAAAAACACATTGCATAACCTGCAATTGAATTATTTTGATTTTGTTTTTTGAAAAATAGTTAGTCAAATGACCACTTCAAACTTTTAAATAACCACCATTAATTTTGGGGTTGTAGTTATAATATGTATGTTCTAATTACTCTTTTAGGTTTGAACATGTAAATGAAAATTATAACCCCCAGAGTCAATGGTGATTATACATAGAATATTGAAGTTGTCACTTGATTAACCATCTTACATAAAAAAAAATCAAAACATTTCAAAATTAGGTGCATACTTTGATTGTTGTAAGTTGTAACAGTATTCATGTAAACCAAAACCTCCCCCAATTGCAAGTTGTTGTCAACTGACGGAGCCAAAAAAAATATATTTCCGGAGCTAATAATAAATATAATATTTAAGGGAGTTAAATTAAAAAAAATTTAAAATAAAATAATTGTAAAATATTTTAAAAAATATTTCTTTTATTAGGGGGCACGGGGCCCACAGGTCCCCCTGCCTCTGATTACTGCCACGTAATGTTTCGTAGCATAACTTCAAAACATATCATGATAGTAAACATATATATTATTTAATTTTAAAATAGTAAATTACACCTAACCTACCTGAGATTTGTCTATTCATTCTTATATACAACTCTTTGGTTGATGGACACACAACTCCCTTACTGTTAGTTAACAGTTGTATGATTTAACTTTTTATTTTGAATAATCATTAAAATGTCCAAAATACCTTGAGATCAAATTTAAATTTTTTTTAAAAAATAAAAAATTTAATAAAAAAATTAGCAAAAAGAAATAACAATATAAAAACTTTTAAAAAATAATGGAGATGGATGGTAGAGATCCTATCTCATCTATCTTCATCAAGGCTTGTGCCTCCTCTGTAGAACCAGTAGGATAGTGGATATCCCATTGAAGATCAATAAAAATCGATGCCCATGGATATTGATCTATCGATCTCCATTGGTCCACAACAGAAGACCACCTCCTTCGGGGCAGGGATGGCCTCCCTTAAGTTTTAAGTTTTTGTTACTTATTAATTACTAATTTTTTATTAATTTTTTGCTTTTTAGGTTTTTAATTTTTTACTTGTAATGTGTCACTATTAATAGAATAATAGGTTAAAAGATAAAAATAATTCGGAAACCGTTAAATTTAGTTAACAATTGATTAATAGGAGAACTAAATTGATGTAATTTAAAAATTTTAAGTATGAACTAAAAAAAAATAAAAATAAGTGTAACGTGATATTTTGAAAAAAAAACAAAATATTAATCAGAAAAAAAAAACCCAGTACTAAACTTGAGTTTACACTTATAATTTGATGTATACTAATCGTGATGGTCCTTTCCTAAATAATATATATGTTGACCGTGTTATCCATCTCTCTCTCTCTCTCTCTCACTCATGTGTTTGTGTTTTTATCTCTACAATTTTCTCGCTCTACAACTTTCTTCCCTCCTTCCACCAAATTTATATCTCCTCTCTTTTTACTTTTTCTCTCGTCACTCTCAGTTGTTTGTGTTTCTCTCTTTACAACTTTGTTCTTCCATCAAGATGATTCCATACACATATTATAAGCACAATTCCGATATCGTTTATCTCCTCAAAAATCATTTGAAAATTTTCTACATCATGTTAAGAACAAAAAATGCTTACACACAGAAAACACATGCTTATGTCTAGAGAAAAAAAAAATGTTTACTTGCTAAAAATAAATGTTTATATGCTAAGAACATGTGTCTTACATGGTAAGAACAAAATAAGTTTACATGTTGAGAACAAAACATGTTTATGAAGGGAGTTTTAGAAAACGTTTCATTATCGTATAACATGCAGAATTAGGTTTAAAAAATTTTATTTATTGAAAAACTGTTTTTAAATCAGGAACGAATTTCTGTATATACGCAGAAAAAGAAACTTATTTATTTTGATTTTCGCTTTGATGATTTTTTGATCTACCACCAGATCTTTCGAGCTATAACCCTTGGTCTGACAATGCCTGTGTGGGCACTTTATGGCAAGAGATGAAGGTCACGTGAAAAACGGACGAAGAACTTCTTCTCCTTATGGCCGGCCGCACCTACAAGGAAAGGAGTCAGAAAAAAAAACTTTTTCTCTTTCTTCTCTCTTTTGGTGGTCGAACCCTCTTGTGTTTCTCACTTGTAATTAGGTCAATGTTTTTAGCTATGTAACTCTTATATACTAGCTATTTACGGTTTTAGTTTGACCAAGTCAAAATAGGATTCCTAATTCTTTTTTATTTTTGGTCTCTTAAAGACTTTAACCTTTGACTTTTGGACTATTAAAATAATCTAATTATTTTAATTCTTTGTCCTAGTCATCGTTTAATTACGTAATCTCATATTTAATTAATAGAATTAATAATTTTTATTATTTTATAAAATATTTAATTAATTAAATAATCATATTATATAATTATTCTCTTTTAATTAAATCATATTACTTTCGTAACATTATTAATTGGACCATCCAATTAATCTACCGTGACCCTC
The DNA here is from genome assembly GCA_003430845.1 of Xanthoceras sorbifolium. Taxonomy (NCBI): domain Eukaryota; kingdom Viridiplantae; phylum Streptophyta; class Magnoliopsida; order Sapindales; family Sapindaceae; genus Xanthoceras; species Xanthoceras sorbifolium. The sequence continues at coordinate 3,685,062 of CM010619.1, read as the reverse complement.
GTTACCACCAACCACAAGGACTAGCAAGGCAACCTAATAGACCCACAGTTTTGAGCTACAATAATACGTTTTAATATTAATTAAAAGTCTTTAATTAATATTTCACGATTATTAACCTCGGAGTTATTTCACTAAAAACCCGAGACTGTACTCTCAGAACTATAGACGTGTTTATACAATTTAAAGTCTCAGCCTCCATTGATATAACTATTTACATATAGTGTGATCCTCCACAAGTAGTTCATAACTAGAGTTGGGTCATAAAGTCCGTTATATCTCTCTAGAAATATCTTTTCCTTTAAGTATCATTGATTCTCTAATAAACAATTAAATCCTGTCTTCCTCACGGAAGCATGAGAGATCTCATAATTGTTCAACTCCCAAATCAACCCTTAAGGGAACTACTTATCTACTTCAATCAAGAAAGAGTGGATTCTACTGTTGTGTTCAAACCTTCCCAGCCACAAGCCAAACCGCAATTCCAAGATACAAAGGTATTGGTCGAGATTCACATCGACCTCACTCATGGTAAATCAAAAGCCACTATCCAATCTGAAAGAGTCGATAAGACACTCAGGATTAAGATCATCTATAAATGAATCTCATCGTTTGTCGATATATATGAATCTCATCTTCTAACAGATCTTGATGAGAGATTCATATAAATCGTGGCCCAGTCCTATATGATCTCATCATATAATGTGTCTCCATTCTCATGTCAACTACACAAGCAGTCTAAGATAAGACCACGTACTATACAGAATGGACCACAAGAGTAGATCAATCACAAACAAAGTACCCAGCTTTGTTCGCTATCTACGGACTCTTTAGATTGTATATTTCAAAATGAATTCTCTCTGTATATAACCTTCATATACTCATTCTGAGATTACATCTTGCAATCTAGGATGTTCTTGCACAACATGAATATATTACTGAATATAAAACACTTTATAAACTGAAATGATAAACTGAATAATTTTTATTAAATCTTTAACCGTTTACATTTACAAGTTTTAGTGCATAAATCCCAACAGTTTACACACTGAGAACAAGTGTTTACATACTGAGAACAAACTCTATTAGCTAATATTTGAAGGTCAATGTGTTAATGTTGTTGGAAACATAAAATCAAACAAATTAACCATTTAAACAAATCAATCGACTAACATATTAAGAATATATTATCACACAAAATCATGATTTTAAGTCAAGAATTAATAATCAAAAGTTACAAGTTAAGTTAAATTTTAGTTTCTCTCTCTACAATTTTAGTTTCACTTTCTTTCGTATTTTGTTTCTTTCTCCTTTGGAAATGAAATGTTATATTTAGGACAAATCATAGCTAACTTACTCGTGGTTTACCTTTTTACAGACGGAAATAATTTTATGAAAAATTGACAGCGAACCTCCCTACCGTTATCATTGACCATTTCAAAAGTGCAAAAATACCAAAATACTTGTAATTAAAAAATAAAATATTTAAAAAACTAAAATAAAAAAAGATAAATTACAGACAACTTACCCAAGGTTTAACTTTTTACAGACGGAATCAACTTATGAAAAACTAATAGTTAACTCCTATAATATTGGCGTTGACTGTTAAAGATGACCGTTGACCGTTTTAAAAGTGTAAAAAGATAAAAAAAAACCCCTAATTAAAAAATAAAAAAATAAAAAAAATAAATATCTCCACAATCCAAGTGGATGATGGAGATTTATTCAAAGTAAAAATTTAAAATTAAGTAAAAATTTAAAAATAATTAAAAAACACTTAAGGTTAAAAAAAGAAAAACCAAAATCAATTAGAGATGCACAGAGGTTCTCCATAGAAGACCACGAAGGGGAGGCTAGCGATGAAGGTCGTCGCACTTGAAGAGGCGAAGAGCCTCCTCTTGCGATGAAGGGGAGGCTTTTCCCCTTCTCTTTGTTGCACCAGGTCAAATCGGTGGAGGCTCTTCGATTCCCCTTGTTCGCTGATCTCCATGGATCTCCATCCATAGAGGTTGGCAAATTTTTATTATTCTAATTATTATTATTATTATTTTAATCTCCACCGTCCATTTGAGATGGAAGGATGAACGGTAGAGATCTTAAGTATTTTGTTTTTAATATATCTCTACCGTATATCTCAAATGAGATTGATGGTGGAGATCTTAAAATTTTTTCTTTTTAAAAATAAATTAAAATGAATAAAATGCCCTTGGAATAGTGGGCTTTGACAAATGTTGACTAACATTTTATAACGTTGACTAACGACATGAGAGTTAACTGTTACTTTTTCAATAAGTTGATTTCGCCTGTAAAAAAGTAAACCCCTAGTTAGGTTGGTTGTAATTTATCCCAATTTAAATGGCACAATGACCATTCTACCCTTTTAGTCAGGATCAATTGTTAGTATTTGACGATTAACGGTAATGGCAGGTGAGTTCGCTGTCAATTTTTCACAAAATTATTTTCATTTTTAAAATAGCAAACTCCAGGTAGATCAGCTATAATTTGTTCTATAATTTAAGTTAAGATGGTGTAGGTTACTAAAGCTTTAAGGCATTCTTGCTCAAAAAAGAAAATTTTTGAGAGTGGCTATTTTTAAATTTGCCACTAACGTGAGGGATAATTTGAAAATTGTTTCCTTTATAAAGTTTACAGAAATTGTTTGTGTTTAAGAGTCGAAGAAAAAGTCAACCAATGTTGTAGAAATCTACTCATCAGTACAGTAATGTATACATATTTGAAAGCAGAGAATAAACATTGATAGCTATTTCAATCGACCTATCTATATTGTTGCATACAATGAACACCTCTACTGGACCAGCACTTGTTACTGGCTTGAATGGCGATGGGTCGTAAGACACAGAGAACTTGTATCTGAACTACACTAAGCTCCATTACTGGAGCATACAGATATCAAAGCGTTATCTCCAATTTGAAGGAGCACTTGTGCATGCTGATGAACAACTTGAGCAGGAGGTGGTTCTATGTTTTGTTGTTGACGGGTGATCACACGAATGATGGTAAGTGTATATAGTGATTGTAATGTCTGATGAAAGCAGTTGAAAAACTGTCCGAAAAGTTTAAAAATCATTCGATGCCAAGGAGATACAAGAATGACGACCAAATAGATAAGTAAGAAGATGGGCGGCGAAAAAATAAAGGAGACCAAGAGCAAGTAGCAACAGCCGCTGAGAAATCCCCGATTTGTAGGTTAATTGAGTCGAAATTGAGAGAGATTTTGATAGATATATAATGAGTGAGTAATACAACAATGGCAAGAACCGAGAATTTTAAAATGGGATAGTGAAGAATATTGTTAAAACCATTTTCTTGGTCCCACCAACAACAACAACAACAACAACAACAACAACAGCCGCTGAGAAATCCCCGATTTGTAGGTTAATTGAGTCGAAATTGAGAGAGATTTTGATAGATATATAATGAGTGAGTAATACAACAATGGCAAGAACCGAGAATTTTAAAATGGGATAGTGAAGAATATTGTTAAAACCATTTTCTTGGTCCCACCACCACCACCAACATTTTTTGTGGACAACAACAACAACAACAACAACAACAAGAAACATTTTTTGTGGGTGTGAAAAAGAGAAGAAGAAGAAAGAGAAGAAGAAGAAGAAGAAGAAGAAGAAGAAACATTTTTTGTGGGTGTGAAAAAGAGAAAACAAAAAGAAGAAGAAGAAGAAGAAGAAGAAGAAGAAGAAGAAACATTTTTTGTGGGTGTGAAAAAGAGAAGAAGAAGAAAGAGAAGAAGAAGAAGAAGAAGAAGAAGAAGAAGAAGAAGAAGAAGAAGAAGAAACATTTTTTGTGGGTGTGAAAAAGAGAAAACAAAGGTTTATGATCAGAGTGATAGTGAAACTAAGAATTATATTACACACATTTTTTGTGGGTGTGAAAAAGAGAAAACAAAGGTTTATGATCAGAGTGATAGTGAAACTAAAAATTATATTACACAGTCTAATTGTTGATTACAATTGAAAACCTATTTATAGTTGGAAATACTAATATAATAGTATATATGAAAATACTATAATAATATAATATAGTAACTACATTATATACTATATTAATATCCCCCCGCAAACTCAAGATGGTGAGACAGAAACAAGCTTGAGTTTGGAAATCAAATCGCGAAAACGTCCAGGATAATAAGCTTTGGTGAAGATATCAGCAGGTTGATTAGTGGAGGAGAGAGAAAGGAGCTTAACAGTACCGTGAGTGACATGCTAGCGAACAAAGTGACAATCAATTTCAATATGTTTAGTACGTTCATGAAAAATATCATTGTGAGTGATCTGAATAGCACTACGATTGTCACAGTGGAAAGGAGTAGCAGTGGACTGTTTGACTCCCAGATCACCAAGTAACCAATGTAACCAGAGAAGTTCTTGAGTAGCATCAACAATTGCACGATATTCAGCCTCAGTACTAGAACGTGCAGTAACAGTTTGCTTCTTACTACGCCAGAAAATGAGAGAGTCTCCAAGAAAGAAATAGAATCCAGTAATAGATCGTCGATCAGTAGGATCACCGGCCTAGTTAGCATCTGAGTACGCTTGTAAATCTAGAGATGAATGAGCAGAGAAATGAAGGCCATGAAACATAGTGCCTTTGAGATACTGAAGAATATGAAGAACAGCTGCAAAATGAGTAGAGTGCGGAGCGGTCATGAACTGACTGACCACATGTACAGCATATGCAATATTCGGTCGAGTCACTGTTAAATAAATAAGACTACCAACAAGTTGACGATAAAGAGTAGGATCACGGAACGGTGTACCCTTCAAGGGTGTTAGTTTGACATTGGCCTTCAAGAGATTTACAGTAGTCTTACTATCAATCAAACCTGCTCGAGCAAAGAGATCAGAGACATATCTGGCTTGAGAAAGATAAAAACCATTAGAATTAGAAGAAACTTCAAGTCCAAGAAAAAAAACTAAGATGTCCAAAATTTTTCATTTCAAAGTGTTGCCGAAGAAAGTCTTTGAGATCAGAAATAATAGTAATGTCATCTCCTGTGATAATCATGTCATCCACATAAAGTAATAAGAAAATGCAACCATGATTAGTCTTGCGGATAAATAATGCAAAATTATAAGAGTTAGACAGAAAACCAAATTGCTGGATTGTAGTGGAAAATTTGGCAAACCAGGCCCGAGGAGCTTGTTTGAGGCCATATAATGCACGTCGAAGTCTGCACACCTTATTTGGAGGAGGATCATACCCTGGGGGAGGTTTCATGTAAACTTCTTCAGTAAGATCACCATTAAGGAATGCATTTTTCACATTCATCTGAAATAAGTTCCATCGTCGAACTGCAGCAACAGCTAGTAAGCTCCGAACAGATGTAAGTCTAGCAACTAGTGCGAATGTTTCTTCATAATCAATCCCATACTCTTATGTAAAGCCTTTTGCAACAAGGCGGGCTTTATGTCGTTCAACGGAGCCATCGGACTTAGTTTTGATCTTATATACCCATTTGCATCCCACTGCAGTCTTGTTTGGAGGAAGATCAACCGTATCCCAAGTATGAGTTTTGTCAAGAGCCTGCAATTCTTCTGCCATAACTTGCTGCCAAACAGGATTAGAGCTGGCCTCCTTATATAATTGAGGCTAATGCAAGGAAATAATAGTAGAGAAGCAATGAAAATCTCGAAGTTTAATAGATGGTGTACTTACCCGATTAGATTGACGAACATGAGGGATAGAAGGATGGGAAGACTCTGGTACAAGATCAGCAAGCGGTTCAGATAACTCGAGAGTTGGCAAAGTACAACCAGGAGCACTTATTTGAGTCTCATGGGATGTACCTGGGTCAATGTCATCTGGGAACAAGAGAATAGTGGGATCGATGAAAAAATTTACAGATAAATTATGTGAAACATGAAATTTTGACATAGTAGAAAACATTTTATGCTCTCAAAAAACAACATGACAAGATATGCGAAGACGATTCGAAATGGGATCCTAGCATTGATAACCTTTGTGTTCAATACCATAGCTAAGGAAGCAGCACAAACGAGACCGTGGTTCTAACTTGGTATGCTCATGAGGTTGAAGGAGAACGAAATAGGAACATCTAAAAACTTTAAGATTTTGATAAGTTGGTGGAGTACCGTAAAGGCATTCATAAGAAGTCTGATTGTTGATGACAAGAGAGGGAACTCGATTGATAGTATATACTGCAGTTAATGCCGCTTCCCCCTAGAAATGTTTAGGACATGCAGAAGAGATAAGAAGTGCACGAACAATTTCAAGAATGTATTTGTGTTTGCGTTCTGCACGTCCATTTTGTTGGGACGTCCCTGGGCATGACCTATGACAAATGGTGTCATTCTGATGCAGGAAATTTAAAAAAGATGCATCCTTTTATTCCATAGCATTATCAGTACAAATTTTTTTGATAGTTTTAGAGAACTGAGTTTTAATCATATTAGCAAAGTCAAAGTAAGTTTTAGATAACTCAAATCTACTATGCAAAAGATAAAGCCATGTATATTGAGAATAATTATCCACAAAAATAACAAAATATTTGGATCCCCCCACGGTAGTGGTGGGTGAGGGCCCCCAAATATCAGAATGGATTAAATCAAAAGGTGCATGTGAAGTTAAATCACTGTTATTGAAAGGCAGAACATGTTGTTTTGCTAATTGACAAGAAATACAATCAAAATTTTCATCTGTGACAGAACCCAAGTGTCCACTAGATATTAGAGAGCGCAAACGACTAAAGGAAACATGACCTAACCGTGAGTGCCAAAGACTCAATGAGGACAATACAGAAGCAGCAGATTGATGTGGGGAAAGGTCCTGAGAGGGCAGATGAAGACTAATAAGCTCAAACAAGCATCCAACTTTACGGCCTATCCCAAGCGTCTTTCCCGTTTGCTGGTCCTGTACACGACAACCAGAAGAGGTAAAAAGAACATCAAGACCAAGATCACATAATTGACCCAAAGAAAGAAGATTTAATATAAGTTGAAGAATGAAATAAGCATTAGATAATGAGAGATTATTGGTAGAAATTTAACCAACAGTCTGAATATTCATCGACGAGCCATCGGCAATATAAATGACAGGTAACGAGGGATGAGATGATTTTGTCAAAAATAAGGAAGGATCAGAAGTCATATGATTACAAGAAGCAGAATCAAAGTACCAAGAATGATTACCTGCAGATACTGATGAAGCAGAAATGGAGGAATTACCAGACTTTAAGAGAATTTGATGCACCATGGATTCAAGATCATGAATGGAAAATGAAGATGGTTCTGGATCATGATCAGCAGTACTGTGTGTGTTAGCAGCAATGGCAGCAGAGAATTGTTGACTGGTTTTGAAGTTCTTGAAAGGAACACCTCTCTTATCAGGATTGTTGGGACAATCATCAATATAATGGCCTAGTCCAAGCTTATGACAATGTTTACAACGTTTGGTGGGACAATGCAGAACTGAATGGCCTAGCTCTCGACAATATCGACAAAAGAGTTTCTGGTTGAATGACTGCTTAGAGTGTGTAACTAAAGTAGCATCCGTGTGTTGACTCTGAAGTGTGGCAAGACGAGTCTCGTCAGAAATTAGCTCAGAAACAGCTTGCTCAAGAGTTGGCAGTGGATGTCGATGAAGAAGAGATGCACGAGTAGGCTCAAATGTGTCATGTAGAGCCATAAGAAACTGTATCAAGTGCTGCTGATCTCTGTAAGTAGTGAACTTAATAGCATATGTAGTATCCTTCCAAGTAGGCTCCGAAAGAGCTAGTTGATCCCAAATAAACTGCATTTTAAAGTGGAAGTGGGTAATAGACTGACCAGGTTCCTGTCGCAGTTGATGAAGAGTGCGTAATAATTGATACTGATGAGAAAGATCAGAGGCAGTGTACCTTATTGCTAAGAAGTCCTAAAGGGATATAGTGGTTTCAAATCGACCAAACTGGAGATTGATAGATTAAACCGAGGTATTACAAAACCAGGTAATAATCTGATGATGTGTGCTATCCCAATCATCAAGCCGTTCAAAAAATTTTGCATCAGTCTCAGTGGTTGTTTTAACGGGTTTTGGAATACCTTCAGTGAAATTACGCCATAATTTTCGTCCTTTAAGGAAACTCTACATTGCTTGAGCCCATAAAACATAATTGGGTCTGTAACACCCCCTGACCCGACCCGACTGGATCGATCCAGGGAGCGTTACTGGGTTTTCAAAACTTTCTAAATTCTTGTTATTAATTTTATTAATTTCAAAGCATTTAAAATCATATTCCTTGGTAATTTAAAAATGTTTGGCTAGTGAGCCCATTGAAAAATACAGTTTTAAAAATTTTGGCAGAGTTTCCTCTGTTTTTCTGATTTCCCAAAACCTGTTTTCGAATAAAACTCAAATCAATAGAAAATCCACAACACTTCAAATATCATTTCATTCAAATGTGCACTCTGCCGTTTAGTGCGACTTTCAAACAGTTTATAAAACATTTCATTAATTACAGTCCTTCGTAAATAAAAACATAAAGTATAAAATAAGTAATTTACAGCACATAATTACAAAACATAATTATAAATTCTCTGTATATGCATGCATATCTAATTACATTATACAGAAATATCTATATAACTAACTACCCCAAAAGATGGTGAGTATGACTCTGAACTCTCTTCTGCAGCTGGTGCCTCTTCAGTCTTTTCCGTTCTCGGTATCTTTATTACCTACGCGTTAGAAACAAAACTAACGCGCTAAACAATACTACTTAGTGGGTGTACACTAAAGTAAATGGTAATATAATATAAAACAGTAGATCTAAAACAGTATATCGTAAATTCAGAAATTAAAAAAAAAATACATAACAATAAAGCTTAAAACTAGTATTTTCAGAAATATATAATAATAATAATAATAATAATAATAATAATAAACGTTTTTCAATTACTGAAACTAGGTAAACAGACAGTATTTCAAAATTTCTGGAATTCAGTTCAATATCATTTCTTTATTTTCCATAACATTTTCTAACCATAAATTCTCAATTTGGCCCGTGATACACATAACAGGGTGTACAAGACTGGATTACGGATTTTTCAGTCGGGTTTCCCATCTCATATGAAATGGTATCCCTCTATATAAACAGTCGGTTTCCCATTTCACGAGGAAATGGTATCCGTATAATCAATAATCAGAGACATCATACATCACGGTGCAGTACTGCTATAAATTCACTCAATTGACATGTCAATCTCCTATATCCATATATCCCTATACATATATCAAGGCTATTTACAGATCATAACAAATTAATTCTTTGGTTTCAGGAATCAACGAATATCATTTTAAACCAAAATCCAGAAATAGGAAAGTCAAACAATAATTGGAAATCAGGTGTTGAAAATATATGATTTTCTTCAACTTTTCACAATAGTAGAATAGTGCACAAATAACCCAATAATATGCAAAAATGCAATACGAGTATATAAACCAATCCATACGAATATATATATAAAATCCAGAACTATATTTCCAAACGTACTAAATCAAAACATTTATCAAAAATAAGTTCAGAAACGTGTGTACACCAACCTAGATACCGTTTTACCGATTCTACGTCCTTTTCCTTCTGAGTTTTCCTTTTTTCTTTCTTTCCTTTCTTCCTCCTCTTTCCTTTCTCTTCCTCTTTTCTTTCTTTTCTTTTCTTCTTCTTTCCCTTATTTTCTTCTTCTTTTCTTTTTTCTCTTTTTCTTCTCTTCTTCCTCTCCTTTTCTTCCTCTTCTTCTTCTTCTTCTTCTTCTTCTTTTCTTTTCTTCTTTCTTTCTCTCGGTCTCTTCCTCTCTATTCTTCTGTTTATCTTTTTCAAGTGGCTTCCTCGACAAGCTTATTTTTTTTTTAAAAAAATTTTCGGTCGTCGCGACCTGTGGTCGCGGTGACCAGGTCACGGTACTCACTGGAACAACTTCACCGCCTTCATCGCGATCACACGTCGCGGTATCCTGGTCGCGATGGTGGTCGCCATGCTCACTGTCAGGATTTTCACTTTTTCGTCGCGAGCCAGTCAGCGCGATCTGTGGTCGCGGTGACCAGGTCGCGTTGCTCACTGTCCGAAAATGCCATTTTTCACCGCGAGCAACTCCTTGCGATCTGTAGTTGCAGTGAGGGGTCGCGGTACCCACTGTCTCAGTTTTTCACTTCTTTTTCGTCATGCATCATTTATGGACTGTTCCATCTGGTCCACCTGAAAATCATAAAAATAAACATACTTTTAATTACATTTTATACCCCTCAACTCATAAAAATTTTTATCCACATATTCAAAATTAATTATCTGAAATTTGGGATGTTACAGGGTCCATCTAAAATAACTTGAATAGGCTGAGACACATCCATTTTCCAAGAATTTTCCATAATAAATAATGAAAAATAGCCAAGTAATGTGGAAATAATAAAATAGGAGAATAATCAAGCAATGTAGGAAATTATAGGGGCTGATGCTGAAAGAAACCAAATCAGGGTAGTACTGTAATTAACCAGTTGTTAAAGGGTTGAGACTGTAATTTGCCGTCAAGGGGCTGAGACTGTAATTTGCCAACTAAAGTGGTGGAATGGCCAACAGCAGTCTCAACGGCGGTGGTGGAGGTACGGGGAAGGAGGGCGGCCTGAAAGAAGACCAAATCCAGGAAGCTTGTCGGCTGGTGAGTCTGAAGGTGCCAGCGGTGAGGAACAAATTGCTGGATAACGGCGGGATTAGGAGAAGAAAGAGAGAACGACGCGGCCCTAGTGAACGCCACGTGTGGAGCTTTGGCGGTGGTCCGATGGCGAAGTTTATGGTGGCAAAATCTGCAGAGGACAATGATCTAGGTGGAAGTGGTGGTGAGCCGAGAAAGAGAAGCTACGGCAGCGGAGCGGGGAAGGTAGTGGTGCCGAGCGGGAAAGGCAGTGGTGAGGGAGAGGCGATCTGGTGTGGGCAGGTGCGTAGTAAACCTGCGAGGTACCAGGAAGACAGATCAGATTGTGAGCACCAATAGACAGATTTGGTGAGTGCAGCAACAACGAACAGTGCCAAACAGATCGGATATGTGAATGAGATCTGAAATCAGATCTGTGAGAGAGATCGTCGAAAAAAAAAAATTAGATCTTGGATTACCATAACTCTGATACCATGATAGTGAAACTGAGAATTATATTACACAGTCTAATTGTTGATTACAATTGGAAACCTATTTATAGATGGAAATACTAATATAATAATATACATGGAAATACTATAATAATATAATATAGTAACTACACTATATACTATATTAACACAGAGGAAGAACATACCTCGTATCCATATGACACTGCACCCTAACGAATTTCTTATGGAATTAACGACCAAACACGTTAATTTATAATTTGTCAAGCGAAGTGTGTTACACGTTCCTTTCATATTCACAATAGAGGTTTCAATATCATCTTTATTAATAAAAAAAATAAATAGTACTAAATCTATCTGAATTTTGTTAAATTACATTCAGAATTAAAATTTATAAAAACTTACATTGAACTCTCCTAATGTTAAGTTTAATCATTAAAAAGTAGGATTGACCGTTAAAAAAAAAAGGAAAAGTAGAAGAAAAAACGTGAGATCTATACACCATAGATCTACCATGGATTGCAAACCAGATGAGGTTCGAACCTACTTTTTAACAGTCAAACTTAATGTTAGGGGAGTTCAATGTGAATTGTGAGTATAATCCAATAAATTTTATATATGTTCAATAGTATTTATTTTTAATAAAATTAATAAGGGTTATATAATATTGCAAGAATTACAGATGGTATGGGCATCAGCAGGCAACGCAATAATTCCACTTTTTTTCCTTTTAATAAGTCGGCACGATAGTTTGTTTTAGTCCTACAACGTTGTTGATTGTACAAGAAAGTTACCTCAAAGATTCCAACATAAGTCAAAAACCACGAGATGTCTCCCCATAAATCAAATTAACTGTTGGTCGTCAAGGTTTATAATAATTGAGCAAATAAAAGTACAAATATATTAATTATTTTTTAATATATTTATCGAGATGGTGGCGACTCGAACTTAAAACATTATCAGGTTGGATGAACGGTCTTATCACAGAACTACATTAGACAGTAGTTAAAAATTTATTGCTTCTACTATTACAATATATTAAAAAAAATATTTTTAAAAATAATTACACTGAATGTATATTACAATATTGTTACCTAATATATTATTTCTAATTATTGTAGTTTTTAAATCTTAAAATTATAAAAATCAATTTCTTATTTTTAAATAAATAAAAATAAAAATGTATTACCTAACACGTCCAAATTTCTCAATCAATAGAAATGTTTAGTTTCTAATACATATTATTTTATTTTCTAAATTAGGGAAAGCACATTTGATAAAGTTTGGAATTGGGATGGAATCAGCCGTAGATTGCCAAAATATGTTCACATTTTCTGTATCTTTTTTGTTTTTTTTTATTGCAACAACACTTCTATTACAGAAGACCAACAGGAAAGTTAGGTTTAGGATTGAACCAATAAAATTTCTCCTTAGAGGAGAAGGCTAGGGAAGTAAGAGAATGTGTCATTCCATTCCTTGAACGAGGAATGGCATGACCGTTGGAAACTCCCACAGCCCTAAAAAGAGCCTTAACATCAGAAACAATAAGGTCCATAAAAGAACTAGGAAAAGAGTTAAACACCCTAGCCACAACATTAACAGCATCTAACTCAATCCACTCAATAATTAGGCTCAACTCCTTAGTCAGAAGCAACTCCTCACGCAACGCCAGCAGCTCGCCAAGCTTAGCAGGAAAGAATCCCAAGAGGGGCTTAGCAGAAGCTGCAACAACCTTGCCTAGAGAGTCACGCACCACTGCACCAGAACCCATCATAGAAAAATCATACTTTACTGCTGCATCGGTATTCAACTTCAGGGAGCTTGCATGAGGAGGCGACCACTGAGTAGAACAAGGCTGCCTGGGGGGCTGGAGGGGAGAGCCAAAGACCTTCTAGGTGCCCTGAAATTCACGAAGCAAAGAAAGAGACCAAGAAACCAAATCAGCACTAAACCTGGGGGATTTAGAATGACAAACAGCATTCCTTTCAGACCAAACCCCCCCCAGGATCATGTAGAACTCCTCGAGCTCTGCTCTCTTAGCCCTAACAAAAACCCACAAGATCAAATTAAAACAAGAAATATGACTCTGCAAATTGAGGATGTCCCAGAAAACAGTGGACTCCCAAATATGGCGCACGGAACTGCACCAAAAAAGAGCATGAGCTGAGGACTCAGGAGCATCACCATATCTGGAACAACACGGGTCAACCGCAATCTTCCTAGAATAAAGATTACAAAGGGACGGAATGGTATTGTGACAAACTCTCCAAATGAAAATTTTGATTTTTGGAGGAATGTTGAGATTCCAAAGTGCAAGCCACCATTTTGAATCCGGACACGAAGAGGAGCCATTGAAGGAGAGTTTTTCCTGCGTTGCAAATCTATACCTATTCTTCACTTAATACTCCCCATTCTTATCAAAATGCCAGATTAAGGAATCAATACAATCACCAAAACTCAGAGGAATTTCCAGAATAGAATCCCTATCCGCTGCCAGAAAGACTTGATCAAGTTTAGCCAAATCCCAAGAATGGGAAATGAGAGATACGACCTTGAGGTCTTCCAAAGGGGCATTCGAGAAGGGTCAGAAAGTAGACGCCCTTGGTATCCAAGGGTCCTGAAAAGCCCTGATATCTTTACCATTACCTACCCTCCACCGAAGGCCCTTAATAAGAAGACTCCTACCCCAAACCAAATTCCTCTAGAGATGAGAACTCCCTTGTTTCAGCGAGACAGACAAGAAATCCTCCTGCTTGAAATACTTTGCCTTAAGAAATCTAGAAACCAACGAGTCTTTACTCATAACAATTCTCCAAGCTTGCTTGCCAAGAAGAGCTTGGTTAAAAAGAGATAAATCTTTAAAACCAAGCCCTCCGCATATTTTCGGGGAGCACAACTTGTCTCTAGAGACCCAGCAGATTTTCTTATTACCATCTGAGGCACCCCACCAAAAGCCCACAATCATAGAGCGCAGCTCATTGCACAGAACAGAAGGCAACTGGAAGATACTCATAGCGAAGGTATGAATGGCTTGCGCTACTGCTTTGATAAGAACTTCTTTCCCGCCCATCGAGAAGAGATTGCCTTTCCACCCTCTGATCTTACGCCAAACCCTCTCCTTAATGTCACTGAAGGTCTTTCTTTTATTTTTCCCCACCATGGTTGGAAGGCCCAGATACTTGTCATGAGCTTGGGCATTAACTAGACCCAGGCAATTCAAGATACTGGCGCTGCGGTCATCTTCCACATTTGGGCTAAAGGTGATGTTGGACTTTTGCAGGTTAATCCGCTGGCCAAAGGCTTTGTCATAGACATATAGGATCTGTTTCAACTTCTCACAATGCTGAACTGAAGCCCTGCAGAAAACAATACTGTTATCTGCAAAAAATAAATGACTCACAAGAGGGCTCCCGCGACAACATCTCATACCCAAAGACTGCCCATTAGATTCGTTGCCTTTGATAAGAGTAGATAAAGCTTCTGCACAGAGAATGAAGAGATAAGGAGACAAAGGGCATCCCTGCCTTAACCCTCTTTGCGGAGTGATTTCCCCCACAGACTTCCCATTTACCAGGAAGAAAATCTTGGAGGTCGACACACAATCCATAACAAGGGCTCTAAAATGTTTAGGAAACCCTAGTTTCTCCATAATGATCTCCAGGAAGCCCCACTCCACACGGTCGTAGGCCTTACTCATATCCAGTTTAATAGCTGCATACCCTCTTTTACCCTTTTTCTGTTTCTTGATAGAATGGAGAAGCTCAAAAGCAACCATAATATTATCAAAAATTAACCGCTCTGGTACAAAAGCACTCTGCTCCGAAGATATAATGTAGGGCAGAATTTCTTTCAACCTATTTGCCATAACCTTGGAGACAGTCTTATAAATAACACTGCAAAGGCTAATGGGCCTGAAATCGGTCATACGCTCCGGGTTTTTAACCTTTGGAATCAGGACAACATTAGTGGCATTGAACTCCTCGATTGAGCAACCACCGTTAAGAACTTTAAGGCACACACTAGAGACATCCTCTCCAACCACATTCCAAAATTTCTGAAAGAAGAAAGCATGGAAGCTATCGGGGCCAGGGGCCTTATTTGGACCCATTTCAAAAATTGCAGTACGCACCTCTGCTCGGGTGAAAGCCTCTTCAAGACTGCCTGCCATATGGGCATCAACTTTACGCTCAAGGAAAGAGGAGGCAGCAGAAAAATCGGATTCATCTTAATCAACAATCGAACCACAGTCAGTATCTTTGAAAATCGAACCACAATCGAACCAAAATCGGATTCATCTTAATCAACTTTACGTTCACATTTTCTGTATCTTTTTTTGAGACACAGAAAACAAACCATAGACCAAATCTTAATCAACAATCGAACCACAATCAGTCATGAAAATACATTTTTTCACATTCATCTCTATAACTGTGCTCTCGAACTTTTCTTGTTATCTTAAGCTTGATTTCTCCAGCCTTTTGTCAAATTGTTTTGCATTTCTATCAAACGCTTGTATATCAGATTTTTCAAATATAAACTAATTATATAGGTTACTATAATTTTAATTTTATGTCCTATAACTAAATTATTTTTTATCCTCTGTCTAAAAATAATTACTTCTAATTTAAAAAATAAACACATTTAAAAGAATTTAAAAACTAAACTAAAAAATAGTATATGACAAATTATTTTTTTATTCTCTCTCCAAAACTAATAAAAAAATTATATTTATTTTTTTAAAATTAAACACATTCAAAAAATAAAATATGTAAAACAGACCATCTTCACCTCTAGATCGAGCTCCATTTGATGAAGCTCGATGATGGAGATTGCTCCATCAAGATCTATTAGATAAAGCAGTACGCTCCATTACATGGAGCAATTAGCTCCAGCTGATATGGAGGCCGTGCTCCATCAGAGATGGAAAGGGACCTCCATCACGCTCCATCAGGTGGAGTATATATATATGCTCCTTCTGATAGAGATTAGATTTGTTCTATCAGATGATTTAAGATTTTCTTTTTCTTTTTTGTAGTTTTTTTTTTCACTACATCTTGAATTTTTTTTTTTGTGAATTTTTTTAATGTTTTGTATTGATTGATTGTGATGAAAATGAAGTTAAGAAGAAATCAATGGGTTTTAATTTTTTTTTTGTGGTTTTATTTATTTATATATGTTTTATATTGTTTGGATGTGATGAAAAAGGAGTTAAGAAGAAAGGATGGGTTGGTAATGATGTTACAGATGAGATGAAATTGATTTTAATTTGGGGTAAAATAAAATTATAATAACCTATGTGGTTAATTTATAATATTTCTTTAGGTAGATATATAATTATAAAATATTTTAAAGTTATAGAAGTATCTGTTTTATTTGATAACCAAAATGACTACACTACTATTCCGTCAACATGTTGACTTTAACAGCAAAGAAGGTTTATGATAGATTTAAGCATTTATTTAAAAATTTTCCAGTATCATTAAATATAGGAGGTTGTAAAAAAAAATAAAAAAAAAAGTGATTACAATTAATTCTAGTTTTTAAGATAAATTAAACTGGTAATTAAAAACTTTTCTTGGTAGTGAGAGAACATATCTAGATATATGTACTTTTATTTTTGATTCATGTGATCCCTAAATTATTATAAATTTATCAATTTAGTCCCTTATTTAGATTTTCGTTTAGTTAGATTTACAGTATGAAATATGCTTTAGTCTTGATTTTTTTTTAAAAAAAAATTAAAAATGAAAATGGAGGAGGTTGTGGAGGGCCGACGAATATGGCCTCCATAACTTTTCTTCTTCATAAGATACTTGGAAATGGATAGTCCTCCCTTTTTCAAGGTATGCAGTTGAAGCTTCAGCTGCATAACATTAGCCTTGGATTGAGAGCTGAAGAGCTGCTCTGTAACATCCCGGATTTCGGATAATTAATTTTATATATGTGAAAATAAAGTTTGTGATTGGAAGGGGTGTAAATGTAATTAAAAGTGTGTTTATTTTTATGATTTCCAGGTGGACCAGATGGAACGGTCCAAAAATGATGCAAGAAAAAGGAAAACTGAAGCAGAGAGCATCGCGACCTGGTCGCCGCGACCACAGGTCGCGATGGCTTGCTCGCGGTGGAAAATGTGATTTTTGGCAGTGAGCATCGCGACCAGTCACCGCGACTACAGGTCGCGATGAACTGCTCGCGATGAAAATGTCAAATTCTGGCAGTGAGCAACGCGACCAAGGTACCGCGAGGTGTGCTCGAGACGAAGGCGGTGCAAACGCTCTAGTGAGTACCGCGACCTGGTGGCGCGACCACAGGTCGCGACGACGGTCGCGATAGCTAAAAAAATATATAAAAAAAAAAGTGGCTTCTCGCAGAAGCCAGAAAACAGCACAGAGAGAAGAGAGAGGCAGAAAGCGAGAAAGAAAAGAAAGAAGAAGAGAGAAAGAAGAGAAAGAAGAAAGAAGAAGAAAGAGAGAGAAGAAGAAAAGGGGAAGGAAAGAGAAAAGAAAGTGTAGGAGGAAGAGAAAAGGGAAGGAAAAGGAAAAAGGAAATCGTGGAAACACGATTTGTCAAAGGGAAACGGTATCCAGGTTGGTGTACACACGATTTCGAACTTATTTTGATAAAAAGTTTTGATTTAGTATGTTAAAAATATTGTTATGGATTTTATATATATATTCGTATTGATTTGTGAATATACTCGTATTGCATTTTGTTTATATATTGTTGAGTGATTGTGCCTTATTTTATTATTGTGAAAAGTTGAATAACATTTTGTGTTTCAAAACCCTGATTTCCAGTTGTTGTTTGATTTTCTCATTTATGGATTTTGATTTAAAATAGTTTTCGTCGATCTCTGAAACCAAAGAATCGTTTTGTTATGAGTTTTAAAGGCCCTGATATATGTATAGGGATATTTGGATATAAGAGATTGACATGTCAATTGGGTGAATTTATAGCAGTACTGCACCGTATTGTCTCTGATCATTGATTACGGATACCATTTCTTCGTGAAATGGGAAACCGACTGTTTACCACGGATACCATTTCCTCGTGAAATGGGAAACCGACTGTGAGAATACCCGGATACCATTTCTTCGTGAAATGGGAAACCGACTGTTTATATAGGGATACCATTTCATATGAAATGTGAAACCCGACTGTAAAACCCGTAATCCAGTCCTGTACACCCTGTTATGTGTATCACGGGCCAAATGTAGAATATATGGGCAGAAAGTGTCTGGAAATAAAGAAATGATATTGAACTGAATTCCATAAAGTTTTGACATATTGTATGTTTATAAAGTTTTAGTATTTGAGAAATGTTTGTTTTATACAGATATTTATATTTCTGAACAATTCTGTTTATAAGCTTTACTGTCTAATTACATTTCTGAATTTCTGATTTACGAGATATTGTTCTAGCTATACTGTTTTATATTATATTGTCATTTATGTTAAGTGTACACCCACTAGGCAGTTTTGCTTAGCGCGTTAGTTTTGTTTCTAACGCGTAGGTACCAGGGATCCCGAAGAAGCTAAAGACTGAAGAGAGAGAGAGATTTGCTGACAGAGTCCCACAGTTATCACAGTTGGGTAGCTATATTGTTGTTATATGTATATATTCTGAAAGCATGCATATACGGAGGATTTGTAAATATGTTTCGTAATATTTTTTTTTGTAATTATGTCCTGTAATTAATTATTTTATGATTTCTGTCTTTTGTTATTAGAATGTTTGTAAATATTAAAGTCTGAATCGTTTTATTTTATAAACTGTGTTGGAAAGTCGCACTAAACGGCAGAGTGCTCAAATGTTTGAAATGATATTTGAAGTGTTTTTGTGCATTGTTGTGATTTGGGATTTTATTTGAAAAACAGGTTTTGGAAAATCCGAAAAACAAACGGAACTCTGCCGAAATTTTATAAAAAATTTTATTGATTGGGCTCACTCAAAAATGATTTTCAAAATAATAAACTCTATGGTTTTTCAATGCTTTGAAAATTTATTCTATGGGCTCACAATGATTTTGGAAATGTTTATGAATTTAGAAAGTTTTGAAAACCGGTAGCGCTTCTTGGGTCGATCCAACCGGGTCGGGTCGGGGGGTGTTACATGCTCTATGGTTTGCCATGCTTCACAGGATGTTTTACAGCCAACGAACTTAGGTAGGAGATCTTGGCTAATAGAAGACAACATCCAGACTAGAAGAATTTGGTCTTACTGTTCCCAGTCCAAAAATTCTTCACTAACAGAATCATCACTGTTAAACTGTACTGGAGGTGAAACAGTAAGATTGATATAGGAGGACAACCTGTTTCCTTTAATGGATGCTTGAACTTGCTGCCTCCACAACAAAAAATTGTTGTTGTCAAGTTTGACTGTCAAGGCTAACTTCATAGAAGTCATGGAGTTCACATTTTTACTCATGGTGAGTTGAGAAGCATCAATATCATTAGATGCAGAAGCTATGCTGTCATATGCTCTGATACCATAATTGAATCATTGTTGCTACAGTGAAAACGCACTAACTCGTTTTTATGTTTAAAAAATAACTTTTGCTCACTCTCTCTCTCTATTCACTTTATGATATTTTGCTCTCTCTTTTCTATCAACAGGAACCAAAGAAGAATCGAGATCCTGAGAAACCTAGAGAGAAAAAGCTGAAGAGAACAAGATGAAGACGAGAAGATCTGAGAATATTTTCTCAGTAAACAAATAGGTAGGGAAAATATTCCTTTTCTGATTTCATTCTCTCCATTTTATTTTTCTGTTTTTCTGAATAATCATTTACAAAAGCATCTTGCTCTATATATATGTTTTACAAAACGATCTGTGTCTAATTTGTGACTGGAAATTTTGTTTTAATCCTAACAAACTTTCCCGCCTAAATCAACTGATTTCTAGCCAATTCTAACAACCCTAACCGACTTCAACTATCCGTGATCAATATGATTATCATGGTGATAATTATGATGATCAGGGATAGTTGAAGTCGGTTAGGGTTGTTAGTGATAATCATGATGATCTGTCTTCACTTATTGTTTAGAAATTTGGGTTGTTACAGTTGGTTGCCCACCAACTGTTTGACCAAAGTCCTCAGCTGACTTCTTTTTCTGTTGCACTCCAGATGTTTGATGAAATGTCTCTGTGTGCTTCCTTTGATGAGAGTCACTAGAAACGCTGCTAGTATGACTGTGAATAGGCTTATCACTAACATCCTCCAATCACGATATAGGGGAAATCTCCATATCGTTAATGGAGGAAGCTTGCTTCCTCATGTTCCTCCGGCAAGATATAGTTCAATTATTGTCCAACCAAATATAATTATCTTATAATTTTTAGTTTTGTCAAAGGACAAACCCTAACCCTAAATCTTTCCTAAACCGATTCATGGGGTGAGTAATTGACCCAGAGACCAAGTGATGATTACATCAGATGCTATGCCAATTAATTTTGCATATATAGTATGAATTTGATTACTTGCATATATAGTTGCAAAAGTAAGCAACTGATTTTGTTGATTAGACTATTTTCCTCAAATTATAATATTTTTCTATTAACTTAATTTGACATTCAGGAAAAGTCCAACTAATTGTTAGTATTGTTTATTTATTTATTTAATTGGAAAAAATCCAATAATAATAATTGCTAGATATATTTATTTATTTATTTAAAAATTAGGATTAATTTAAAATATATATTTTTTAAAAGCCGACACTTGAAGGGTCAGAGGACTACCGGAGCCAACCGAGATTAAATCATACAAGCACGGCCCGGACAACTACCGAGATCAAAGGCCCGGACAACTACTCCTAGTAATGAGAGGGGTCTACTCCCACACGGGGAAGAGGTCTACCCACACAATTGTGGTGTTAGAGGCAATGGTGGGAAATAATTATTTACAAATCTATACCACTAAGGTTTGAACCTTGGTGGCTTGGAGGTTTTGAAGCCTCCAAACCACTAAGGCAAATGCCTTGTGTGTGGATTAATTTTAAATTTAGAGAGAGGAATATGATTGGAACCCATAATATTAATGATGTAGATGTAAGGAGCCTATCTCATTCAACTCATAATATTATTGATTAAGTTCATATATAAACGGTTCTTTATCCATATGTATCATTTTTAAATTGAACTAATTACACTCAACCTTCCTGAGGTTTGGCTAATTACACTCGGAATTAAAGTTTGCATTAATTGACACTGACCTCCCCTCACGTTAACTTTGACCGTTAGAATAAATGTTGACTTTTATCAAATTTATTAAATGACCAAAATACCCATATTAATTAATATTATCAATTTGTTTTACTCTTCATTAAAAAAAAATTGATGGTGTAATTCAGATTGGATCTTCACCGTCCATCAACAATGATGGACACCAAGAACAAAATTTTTTTTTGAAACTTGAATGTCTGAGTTCGTTCAAACCCAGACTTCAAACTTTTTATAGGTTCGATTCGTACATTTATTCATGATAAATTATAATGATATCAATTCATGAAAGTCTTAAGAAAGTTTTATAGATTTTCAAAGTTACTTTAATTTCCAAATAATTACATGTCTCAAATACACCGAAAGGGCTTCATAAATCATAAGAATGGATTTTGACTTTGAGGAACATGACATCTGCCTGTCAATCCGTCACATTTATTAAACATTTTCTCCTTGACCTTAGCTTCTACGAAAGTAAAGTCGTGATTCGTTATGTTTTTGAATGCGGAAATAAAAAATATATATGCAGTAATTGGTTTATATATATATATATATATATGTTTATATTTATAATTAAAAAGTTAAAAATAATAATTTATTATTTTTCATCGTGTTCCAAACAGCTTCTAAATTAAATTATAAATTTTTTTCTTTAAATAACTATTTTACCTATTTTAAAAAAATAATATCAAACATATTTCATCGTTTTCAGTTTTTAAAACTATTTTTAATATACACTACAAAACACGTTCATCATTTGTTTATTTATTATTTTTTTTTGTTCGCGTGGTCCATAACGTATTTTAAATAGATTAAATTGGTCCTTTAACTAACTATTTGACGGTCAGCCATCACAATTTTTTTTAAAAGACAGTTTGCCCTTAAAAAATCTAATTAATAGAATTACAATTTAATATTCTAATTAAAATATAAAAATAATAAAAATTAATGAAATAATATCAAATGAAATTATAAAAACTTAAAAATGTAAAGTATGTTAAAAAAATTCAAATTAATTTATTTTATTAAAAAAATTAACATTTAAAAAGGTAAATAATAAAAAAAGTTAAGATCTGTTAAAGAAATAAAATAAAATAAATAAAGAATTAAAAAAACTAAAGAAAATATTTTTGTTTGTGTTTTTTCAAAAAAACAATTTAGTTTTTTAATTCTCAATTTTATTTTTTTAGCAGTTGTTAACCTTTTTTTTATTTTTTAAATATTAATTTTTCTAATAAAATAATTTAATTTAAATTTTTTTAAGAGGTTTTACATTCTTTAATTTTTATTATTTAGTTTAATACTATTTTATTCATTTTTCTATTTATTTATTATTATTTTATTTTAATTAGAAAGTAAAATTATAATTCTAATAATTATTCAAGGGCAAAACTATTTTTTAAAAATATTTGTAATGGTTGACCGTCAAATAGTTGATCAGAAGGACTAATTTGAGCTGTTTATAAAACATTACGAACCACGTAAAAAAAAAAAAAAAAAGTGATATTTTATAAAAGTTTATGAACTAAATTGAAATTATCCCTTTTAAAAACATCATTTCTAAAACATAATTTTTATTTTTAAAAACATTATTTTAAAAAAATTCCAAACACACCCTTAAATGTCCAAGGTAAAAGTTGTAGCATCTTCAATTGATGAGTGGCATTAATGAAGTTGTATTCAGGGATTTTTAGACAGTTGGAAGATGTGTAGTGCGAATCTTTTTTCTTCACTCATGACTTGCATATGAAACTGAACTATAAGATAAAAAAGCTAATAATTAAGCTTTGAAGAACTGTAAAGTGTGTGCTAAAAATATATATTTTAAAATAAATTAGAGAAAATAGTTATAAATATCCAAAAAATAATTTACTTTTCTATTTCTACCAACTTCTAAAAACTTTTCTATTATTGTCAAGTTCACCCCTAAATGATAAAAATACCTTTCTATTTTATTTTAAATTATTTGGCTTCTATTTTTTAATAATATTTTTTTAAAAAAAAAATAGAGGTAACATACTTCCATTTTGGAGATATGTGAACACAAATTCTAATGCGGAGGTCTGCAAAATGGAGGTCGAACAGACCTCCATTGATGGAGCTCTGTGATCTGTTGTAGACCTCCACCATTTTTTTTTTTTAAATTTTTAAAAAGAGCTAATTGCATCGACCTCCTTTAAGGTTTTGTCAACTGCAAGCGGAGTCAACTTTATCATTTATTGACAAACACCTCCCCTCTCCTTAGTTAAATTCAGTCAAATGTAACAGTTGACCAGAAGAAGTTTTTGTCAAAAAATCCAAAAGTTGACAAACGGGAGGGGAGGTCTTTGTCAATAAACCTAAAAGTTGATTCCGCCTGTAATTGATCAAGCTTTAGGGGAGGTAGGCGTTATTTACTCTTTTAAAAAATTAAAATTTAATAAGGGTATTTTTGTCCAAAAAAATTAACAAGAATAATAAAAAATTAATAAATTAAATATTTCATAAATGTTTTTGATTATTTTTGTATAGACCCCCAAAAATTTATGTTGGTTACTTATTACCAAATATAGAAAAGATTTATATTTTCTGCTAATCAACATGGAATCCATTATTAACTCAAGTTGTATGCACATTTCCTAACACGTTTATGGGGGAGTTTCAATTTTCAAGTTCCACCATATAAATTTATTAGTATGTGTGAGAAAATATCTTTCTAGTGTTATGGAAATAGATATCTTCTACTTATAACAATAGATATCTAGACTACACATGTAGTGTTTGATTTCAACAGGTCCCACAAGTTCTCTGACCTGTTCAGTGTCAGATCTGATCCTCTTGCACCTATTGAAGATGACCTCTTAGCAGAGTATGCAAATTTTAGGAGGGAACGCAAGGGAAGGCAAAATCTTACACATGCGGTGCTCTATGAATTATCTTTTAAGTTAAATTGTAAAGTTGGATCATGAATTTTTATTTTCTTAGATGTGATGTCGAGCTAGATACGTCGTGTGATATACATGGTTCATTGTGTACGAGAAGAACAATGAAGACCTAAAAGCAGGGACGTAGCCAAAATTGTTTTTTCGCCTGTGCTAAACTAATACTTATTTCTAGAGAATTTTTATCGAAATTGTTTTTTTCTTAAAATAGATGTATTTAATTTAGAGGTTACTGGAGTTTGATGAATTTTTTTTAAGTGACAGATTTTGGTAAAATTTACAGATTACATAGATTCCATATAAATTTTATAAGAATTCTATATAGAGTTTGTTGAACTTTTCCACATATTTATATGGAATTAGATGTATTTTTAATGATTCATATTGAAAAATAAAAATAGTATTTGATTAATAATATTTTGAAATCCATTAAATTTCATGGGAGTAAGGCAAGATTTGTTATGTAAGTACTTTTTATTAATGACTTTTTGAATACACATTAGGTTTCAATGAATTTTTTAAAAGTTTGGATTGAATATACTAAGATTTTTTACATGTCTGGATTGAATACACCTAGATTTCGATGAATTTTTAAATTCCAACCAATTCTAGATTGACTACACCCTTCTTAGTGTTGTAAAAGAATTTTATTAATAAAAATAAAATATAAAATATTTTTTAAGGGTACAATTACAAGATTTCTACTCCTATAACGAGAGACATTTGCTCCCAGAGGAGAAAACTATCCACATATGTTGATAAATGCACACGGTGAGACTTGCACATATACCACTGAGGTAGAAGGGATGTGCACTAACCACTTGAAGTATAAATGATGTTCAATTAAAGAATTTAATTAAAAAAAAACTGATTAGTTTTACATATTTATTTCTCTCATTTCTATCTAACAAGATTTTTTAAACTTTACTTATAAAATATTTATATTGTGGATACAAGAATTTATAATCATTTACTACTGCATAATTACTTGTAATTAAAAAATTTAAATAATTGATATTAAGTAACCTTAGATTTATAATTGTGTTGAAAAAAGTCAATTAATAAAATTAATATAAGTAGCGACCAAAATTGGTCAGGCCCAAAATGTCGTAACAACCAAAGAGAGTCCAGCTCATATTGGATTCTTACTTTGTCATGCAACATATGGGCCTAAGGCCCAATCAATTGTGGTCAATGGCCTAAGCCACATTGGTCTTTCTACTTGAACCACCACATTACCCAAGCCCATATGAGCAATACTTTGGAGGGCTCGTGAAAGCCCAAGAAAGGCATAACCCTTATGGCGACCCATAGGTCGGTTGACATATGGACACATAGTCGATCGACCAATGTTGAACCACGTGTTGACTTACGTGTCGACCTATGTATCAATCCAACAAAAGTCGATCCACATGTCGCTCGACACATCGACATATATGTTGAGCGATATGTCGATCTACATGTTGGCCCACGTAGTGGCTCATGACCTTCATAATGACTCGACCTATGGCCTATATATTGACCCGTTAACCTGAGCCCATGACAATCAAACTTCAGATTTGAAGTCTGATAGACCAAGTCAAGGTGGCAATCAAATCCTCCTTAATTTGGGCTATAAATCACGGTAGAGTGATCTACCCTCCAATGAGAAGATCAGACTCTATAAAAAGCAAATCCTCACTCTAAGTGAGGGTTCACACTTTTGACCATTTGAAGCATATTTTTCAATATCTAACAATTGCACGATTCCCAGGAATTAACTTTTCAGGTGACTTATGGGCAACTTCAATCATCCACGATCATCGTACAATCGTAACTCCGATCTACGTTCTCTCACTACCACAATCGACGACAACCATATTTTGATATACATGAAGTATCTTTACTCGCTCTGTTTTCTCTTTATACTCTACATTTTTACAGTTTACTGACTTGATCGTCGGAGCATATTTGACCAGTACCACCCTGGTGTACCAAGCGTCTTACGGGTCACGTGTACTCTGGTTTTATAGGTTGTAGTCCCCCAATCATTACCCTACCATTTTCGTGGTCTACAATTTGGCGCCCATCATGGGGCACGATGATCATTTAATGAGCAAAGCAAGAGCTCTATGTCTCTATGCTACAATGTCACACGACAATTCAGACCATGGTGTGATGGAGGCTCGATTCCAACTCCTCATCTCCCAAATGTAAGAGAACACTCAAATACTACAAGCTCTCAAGAAGGAAAACCAACAGGTCAGGGCAGAGAACTAAGAGTTCTAAAGAAAGCTCGACTCCCTCGCGACCACTCGACCATTTGAGGATACTTCAACCTCTCATGCACCACCGCTCGACCAAGTTGCTCCCGCTCCATACTACACTAACGTTCGACCAGTGGATCAAGGTATAATTACTAGTGACCTTGACCTCATCCATGTAGGAGAGAGCATGGCTCACAAGCAGCGGGTGGAGCAATCAATCTCGTTCCCCCACCGATGACAAACCTGCAAGCTAGAGCGGTGACGACCCAAGGAGACAACTTACCACGAGCAGCGCAGGAGGCGCAGCTTGTGTCGACACCCAACACGGCCAATAATGGATCGAGTTGACTGACCGATCGTTCTACGCTGGGGACGCCATCAGCTCCATCACATTCGACCCTATCAAACTCGGAGATGGTAAACTCTAATCTTATCTTTGCTAACCTTGACCTAGCTTGCAGATTCACTGAAATAGAGGCTCTCATTTAATGAATTCTTGGAATTTCGGCACTAATAAAGAAAAGTGAGGCGAAAAACTTCTACGACTCGCCTTTTGTCGACGTGATAGACCTTGTGGAAATGCCTAGCAAATTCAGCTTCCCCAACATGAAGCACTATAACGGCACGATCGATTCGGACGACCACACAGAGCAGTATCGCCAGTGGATGTTTATAGCAGCGATCCCATGCCACCTGAGGGAGGCGTGCATGTGCAAGGGCTTCACGTCAAGTTTGGTAGGACCAGCTCTACAATGGTTCCCTAACCTTCCCAATGTCTCCATTAGCTCATTTTCTCAACCCACGGACACCTTTGTGGAACAGTTCGCTAGTAGCAGGAAACTAGAGAAATAGTCGGACGATCTCTACACCATCAGTCAGAGGCAAGGTGAGTGTCTACGAGACTACGTAGGATGCTTCGACAAGGAGAAGGTCTTCATTCCTCACTGCAACCCGACAACAACAATATCAGCCTTCCAGAAAGGCTTGCTACATGACTCAGACTTCTACAAGTAGCTGACCAAGTATATGTGCAAGACTATGAAGGATGTCCTAGCCAAGGCATGGGCCCAAATTAAGTGGGAAGAGGATGAGGTAAACTACCAAGTCGTCAAATCAAGTAGAACTAATGGTAGAGCCAACAACAGAGTTGAACGTCGCTCGAGTGACCATAGATCAGTACCTTACCCTACTACGTCTCTCAGATATGGAAGGAACAAAGATGTACGTCGACCCGTCGAACGACCATATCGACCAGTCAAGCGACCTAAGAACAGGTTACCCGAGTGCATCCTTTACATCAAACCAGAGGATGTTATAGCCGTTCTTAAGGGAATAAGAGGTTTAGTAAGATGACCCGTAAAGATTAAAAGTCCGCCAAATTATAGAGATAGCTCGAAGTGGTGCGAGTTCCATGGCGACCACAGCCACAGAATAGAAGATTGTATCACCTTACGACTGGAAGTAATGAAGCTCCTTAAGGGGGGACATCTCAAGAAATTGTTGAGGATAAATGCAAAAACACCATGGCTCTATGCGATGAGAGGCAGCATGACAGTCGAACGACACCACCACCAGAGGCTATTAAGCATAAAAGAATAGTCAACGTGATTTTCGGAGGATCCGAGGTAAGTGGAGTTACTTACTCAGTACGCCCGACAAGCTGAGAATCTGAAGGTTCGAATGCATTGACCCATTAACCTAGCTTTAAGCTGTCCCGTCAACTTCAATAGTGATGAGCACACAGATCTACTTAACCCACATCACGACACCCTAGTCATCTCTTTAATGGTAGCCAACTGCCAGATAAAGAGAATACTAGTCGACAACAGTAGCTCGACTAATGTATTATTCCTTGATGCTTTGAGGGAGATACAAATCGACGAAGCCAACATTGCTCGACGGCAACCGTATTAGTAGGCTTCAGCAGTTAACACAAGAACATTGTCGGGGACATCGTTCTACCAGTCTAAGCTGAAGGAGTCAGCCTGAACACCTGATTCATGATAGTTGACTGCCCGTCCTCCTACAACATCATCATGGGTCGACTATGGATCCATGAGATAAGGGCCATCCCCTCGACCTATCACCAAGTGATACGTTTCCCAACCAAGTGGGGAGTTCGTGAAATCTGGGGGCAGCAAAAGACGTCGTGTAACTGCTATCAGAACACCTTGAAGGCTAAGTCAGCTGACTTATAGCAATTACAAAGCTTGAGCTCCAAAGTCGACAAGTACAAATCTGAAATGGAAGAACTCGATGAAGTACCCATACATCCGGACTACCCATATCATAGGGTCAGCATATGGTCCCGACTTATACTCAACCTCACAGCCAAGCTCATCGACTTCCTATCAACTCAACACGATAGCTTCGCCTGGTCGCATGCAGATATGACAGGTATCGACCCGAAAGAAACGATCCACAAGCTACAAGTTGACTCGGACTACTCTCTCGTGAAGCAAAAAAGATGAAAGTTCACACTCGAGAGCAACAAGGTCATCAACGAGGAGATTCAAAAGCTAATCGACATCAGATTAGTAAGAGAAGTGAACTACCTCGATTGGCTAATTAATGTCGTGGTCGTGAAGAAAAAGAATGGGAAATGGCGAGTATGCATAAACTTCACCTACTTAAATCGAGCATGTCTCAAGGACTCATTCCCTCTACCACACATCGACATGATGGTAGATGCCATGGCCGGACACGACTTGTTGAGCTTCATGGATGCATTCTCGAGCTACAACCAAATTCTAATGAATCCAGACGACCAAAAGAAGACTTCTTTCATCACTGAGCAAGGAATCTTCTGCTACAAGGTAATGCCCTTTGGCCTCAAGAATTCAGGGTAAACCTATCAAAGACTAGTCAACAAAATGTTCGCCAATATGCTTGGTCAAACCATGGAGGTCTACATCGACGATATGTTGGTTAAGTCTCTGGTGGCAGAATAACTCAACCATCTGTAACAGTCGTTCGATGTTATCGACAAGTACAACATAAAGCTCAACCCTACCAAATGTTCCTTTGGTTTCTCATCCGGAAAATTCCTTGGCTATCTTGTAACTAAGAGGGGCATTGAGGCCAACCTCGACCAGATCCAATCTGTCATGTGACTACAATCTCCCAAATGCGTCAAGGATGTCTAAAAGCTAACTGGTAGTCTTGCGACCCTAAACCGTTTAATCTCCAAGTCATCGGAACGGTGCTGACCTTTCTTTGACACCCTAAGGAAAAATAAGTCGTTTGAATGGACTCAGTTATGTGAGGAAGCCTTCCAAAGTATCAAGCAATCTTTGGTCAACCCTTCACTTTTATGGAAACCTAAGGTTGGGGAGACCTTGCTACTATACCTTGCAGTATCTAAGATAGTTGTCAGCATCGTACTAATCAAGGAAGAAAATGGAAAGCAATTACTGATATACTACGTAAGCAAGTCTCTACTCGACGTAGAGACACGCTACAATTAGTTGGAAAAGTTAGCATTTGCGCTTGTCACGGTTGCAAGGAAGCTTCGACCTCTAATGTCATTCCATCAGCGTAATGACTACCTTTTCATTGAAGAAGATATTACACAAACTCGAGTTGTCTGGTCGACTAGTCAAGTGGGTCATAAAACTGAGTGAACACAACATCAACTATCAACCGTACACTACAATCAAGTCATAAGTCCTAGTCGACTTCATCGCTGACTTTACACCAGGTACGTACCTTCAAGCTGAGAAGAAAGTACTCACCTTGACAAATGAGTCTATGGAAGTTAAATGGACCCTCACAGTCAATAGCTCCAGCAACGCCAAAGGTAGTGGACTCAGCATAATACTCATTTCACCAAACGAATATGTGTTTGAACGATCCGTCCGATGTGGATTCAAGATAACAAATAATGAAGCCGAATATGAAGCTTTCACAGCCGGGCTAACCTTAGCCAAAGACTTGAAGGTCAAGCGACTCAAGATCCGAAGTGACTCACAGCTGATAGTGAGACAACTGCAAGGGTCTTACCAGGCCAGGGACTTATAAATGACGTCTTACTCTACACTTGTAATACAGCTACAAGTTTCATTCGAGTCGCTTGATATCGACCGAGTCCCATGTTTGGAGAACTCACATGCTGACGCCTTGGCTAACCTGGGGTCAGCACTCGACATGACTAACGAACGGTCCATTCCTATAGTGTACGTCTAGTGGCCAGCCATAAGGAAATTGTTGGCTCCATTTCTTGATAAAAAATGGACTTTCATTAGTACCTTTCTTCACCTACTTGTGTTCCATTCTCGGATAATTATCAGTTGTTTTTAATATTTTTATCTAGTGTGCAGGTAATAAGAGTTTATGCGTAATTGAAGAGCCTTGGTGGATTAAATTAAATATTTGGGAGTGCACAGCTGTCATGTTTTGGAGTCCGTCATAAATTCCACAAAATGAACTGGGTTGCGAGCCTTATGTTTCTAGAAAGGTCTAGATGTCTACTTTCTGGCAAATTTACGGTTCGTGATTCCGAGTTTTTTAGAGGAAGTTATGCTCAATTTTGCAACATTGCGCAGACTCGCGACTTGCAAGTCGCGAGCACCAATTTTAGCAGTTTTTGGCCGAGACTCATGTGACTTAACTCGTGATAGTGAGACAACTGCAAGGGTCTTACCAGGCCAGGGACTTATAGATGACGTCCTACTCTACACTTGTAAAACAGCTACAAGTTTCATTCGAGTCGCTTGACATCGACCGAGTCCCACGTTTGGAGAACTCACATGCTGACGCCTTGGCTAACCTGGGGTCAGCACTCGACAGGACCAACGAACGGTCCATTCCTATAGTGTACGTCTAGTGGCCAGCCATATGAAAATTGTTGGCTCCATTTCTTGATAAAAAATGGACCTTCATTAGTACCTTTCTTCACCTACTTGTGTTCCATTCTCGGATAATTATCAGTTGTTTTTAATATTTTTATCTAGTGTGCAGGTAATAAGAGTTTATGCGTAATTGAAGAGCCTTCGTGGATTAAATTAAAGATTTGGGAGTGCACAGCTGTCATGTTTTGGAGTCCGTCATAAATTTCACAAAATGAACTGGGTTGCGAGCCTTATGTTTCTAGAAAGGTCTAGATGTCTACTTTCCGGCAAATTTACGGTTTGTGATTCCGAGTTTTTTTAGAGGAAGTTATGCTCAATTTTACAACATTGCGCAGACTCGGGGCTTGAGCACCAATTTTAGCAGTTTTTGGCCGAGACTCACGTGACTTAACTCGTGACTTTTCTAAGTCGCGAGTGTGCCTGGAAAGGACTTAAACAACCTGTTATAAAAAGAAAACGAGAGAGAAAGAGTAGGGGAGCGAGGAGAGTTAGGCTAGGGCTCAAAACAAACCATCAAGAGGAGAAAAAGATAGAGAAGAAGAGACAAATGGGGAGAAAAAGATCACCTTGGAAACAAGAGGATTCGGATTCAATCCTTGAGCCAAAATCTCACCATCAAGCTTGGATTTGGGTAAAGTGGAAGCTATACGAATTCACATCAGGAGGAGGACAAGAGTTCATCACACTTAGAGTTTTTCTATCCATTTCCTTCTTTATTTTCTTGCTTGTAACTCTCTTTATTAATTAGAAAACATGTTTGGTTGTAAATATTTGATTATGAACTAAACTTGTAAGTTAGGGTTTTGATGAATCTTTTTTCTTGATAGTTGAATGGATTAATTGTCTAATTTATTGTGAGTGATTATTATTTGTTAAGTGATGTTATGAATCTTAATGCTTCTGAATGTAATGGCCTGCATTTATTTGATTTTATGGTTGTGTGTTATGAACCAAGAGATGACGCTTAAAACGTGCTCGATGTAATATCCACCATAAGTAGAATTAGATAGAGATATGTTAATTTACTTGTGTGATGATTATATGTGTTTATGATGCTTAATAAATTGTTATGTATGCGATAATCATCGAGAGGTAGATATTGATGTGTAATAATAGCTCCGGCATAATTCTAGAGAATATGTTGGTTAAATTAAATAAACACAATCATCAACATTGATAATTAAATTGCAATAATGTGCTATCATGAAACTCAATTGCATAGATTAGGTGAAATCAAATACCCTAGCTAATCTCTCATATTGATTGTTTGACTTATTTTTATGTTTTATATTTTTGTCTTTTATTTTCTCCTCTTAAACCATCCGATTGTCCAAATAGAAATAGACTTAGTTAATTTTAGTACTGAACGCCTAAATATCCCTGTGGAGACGATAATTTACTCATTATTGTATTACTTGTGCCGACCCCGTATACTTACGGGTATACAAAAAGGTGTAACAAGTTTTTGGCGCCATTGCCGAGGATATTTTAGTTGTGTTAATATTAATACCGATTATATCTATAGCTACTTTGGATTTGTGTATATTTTATTTTTATTAATTTTGTTTTTGTTTTTGTTTTTATGTACAGGAAATGTATTCTGGGTATGAGGCGCATGAGCTTATCGAGGAAGTGGCGACTAATGACTATGGAGAACTTTCGAAGTGTTACTTTTGTGGGGGCCACATTGGAGTACCAATTGTCCACTAGGCAATCCGTTTGATGCAGGTAGTTCTGACCAAATGCAGTATGACGAATACTTTGACTATGATCAGAACAACTCCTACCCGAGCACATATAATCCTGGGTGGAGCAATCATTCTAACTTTTCATGGAGCAACAAACAAGAAAATGAGTCAAATCTGGAAGCTATGCTTGTAGAATTCATGACAAGGATGGATACCCGGATGGAGCAATGCAATGAGACTACCTTGGAAGTTGAAAAATTAGTTGAGCCACCTATTGAGATTGATCAAGTAGAGATAGAAGGGAGCAAGAGCTTGTCGCATGAAAATGAGGCAACCACCTTTTTAGAGCCATTTGAGCTATGCCTAGTTTACAATGCCACTGCAGAAGAAGATAACCATCAGAATACATATATTTTTGTAGATATCGGAGAAGGGAAGCCCAAACCGCCTCCACCCTTTGAGCAACTGCCTCGCTTGGGCCGCAAGTTGCTACCTTCTCATTCGAGGTATGTAGTACTGGGAGAGTCGTCTTCTCTTTCAGTCATTTGGTTTGGATGGTGCGGTAAGCAGATGAGGAGATATCAATTATGGGACAGGTGGGCGAAAGCTCAAGCGATGAGGTAAAATCTGTACATTATTTTCTTTTATTTTATTTTTATTTTTTAGTTTAATTTTCTTTTTTTTAGTGTTTCGTAACTATTTCCCATGAACCTTTTGAAGTGTTGTGCCTTGTATTGAAAATTTTGAAGTTCATGGAAAGTTTGGTTGGATATGCATAATATTGAAGTGTTTGAATCTTCATGTTCAATTCCTTCTGCTTTGTTTTTGTTTGTATTTGTGTCTCTAGTTAGATTATTTTTAATTTTCATCTCTAGTTTTTAACTTTTATTTCTTGTTATCCCTTTTTCCTCTTGTGTAAGGTTTTAAAACATTGGGGACAATGTTTATCTTAAGTTTGGGGGTGGTTTTTGGTTGTTTGTTTTCTTTTAATTTTTCTTATGTTTTGGTTGGGGTTAGTTGATGTATATCGGCTGGAAACCTAGACTTTCCTTCTACGCATTTTGCGTTTAGAAGACTTAGGTATAACAATGCCACGTACGTTTAGTCAGTGTTTAGTCTGTGTCTAGGGTGTGTATAGTGTGTTTAGTGTAGATTCTGAACATTTTTTAACCTTTATTGTTATCATATGTACGCTTTCCGTTGCAGCATAATTGTTAACTTTTTCAACATGTTTTAATTTGTTTGAGACCACTCAGATTTTTTTTATGCCATGTTTGCATTGCATTGTGTTATACTCTGTTTATCTTTTTGTGAAAACATGTCATGTTCGATCAACTAAGATAAATAGTGGAGACTTATCCAGTGAGTTTTTGAGTTTATATGTTGTTATTTGAGAGGGTATTTTCGTTTCTACTATATACACACTTATCTTCAATTTGGATTGATTAGTTTGATCACATTTAGGTTTTGCATTAAATATTTTGAACAACATCAAAGATATCATGTGTTTATCCTATGTTTTAGTTGGTCCTCTCTGTTAGATGTGATGTAGACTATGCATGTTGATCCACTAAAAAATCAAAAATTCATCCCACCCTTGTGTGTGCTCCAATAACCATTTTGAAGCCAAACACTTAGAAACTTTTTCTTTCATCACCTACATAAATCCAAAATCAAACTCTGTATATGAATTAGCCTTACATTTTTAGCTTGGATCATTTTAAGATGATAAGAAAAGAAAATAATTGCACAGGTGAATTGTATAAGGAATATGCCAAGGTAAATATTGCTATTGTTGTGATCGTTGAAAAGAAAAAGAAAAGAAAAAGAAAAATCAGAAGAATAAAATGAAAGGAATCATGAAAAGCAATGTTGCACAAGAATTAAAAAATAAAATAAAAGAGAATGATCTATGTATTGAAAAAATATCATGTAATCTCTTAATTTGATCGAAAGCTTTTGTATTCCTTTTTACAATTTATTTCTTAACCCATCACCCAATAGCCCCATTACAACCTTTATTAAGACCTATTGATCTTTTGGGGAGTTTAACTTTAATGTAGAGGTTTTCATGTTGATATCTTGTTCATAATGTTTGATTCCTTCAATGAGATGTATTTGCGACAAAATAGCGTTTTTCTAATTGATTTTCACATGCGATGTATATTAGTACTTCTTTGAGCATAAATTATTTCCGCATGTGTTTGATGAGTGTGTTGTCTAGGTTCTGAGCGATTTTTGAGAGAATTATCCCGAGAGGATTAGAGTCGAGGCGAATTTCATCATTGTTATTTGAACACAATTGTTTTCGTTTTAAGATTCTTAGAGTGTTGGCATATGTGTGGCAAGGGGTGCAAAATTCTGATGAGTAGATGCTTTCAAATTTTTAGTTATTGAATTTGTTAACTTTTATTTTAATGGTTTGTATTTCATGTGGCAAATTTAATTGTTCTTCAATGTTCAAAGATGCGTTTGTGGGTATCGTAGCTGGTAAACCCTCACGAGACTATAACTCGTCCACTAGGGGCATATAGGGGTTTAAAGGCTTGTGGCACATGCTAAGTGCCATCGTGTTACCTACGAAAGTGGTTTAGGCTAGTTGTTTTGTAACACCCCCTGACCCGACCCGACTGGATCGACCCAGGGAGCGCTACCGGATTTTCAAAACTTTACTTACTTCACTTTATAAATTACAAACCAGTGAAAATCATATAAATTGTATTTTAAAAATGTGTTTCTAGTGAGCCCATCAAACTTTATTTTCAAAAATTTCGGCAGAATTTCCTCTATTTTTTTTTTTTTCTGATTTCCCAAAACCTGTTTTCAATAAAACAAATCTAGCATATATAACAACTCCAACACTTCTAAATCAATTTTCAAACCAACACGCACTCTACCATTTAGTGCGACTTTCCAAACAGTTTCAAATAAAACATATATAATTAATATTTACAAACATTTGAAAAGAAATATAAATCATAAAGCACTTATTTATAAAATATATATATAAATGTCGAATTACAGATTTCTGTATATGTATGCTTAACTGAATATTATATATATATATATATATATATATATATATATATATATATCTACAAAACTGTATAACTATCAAATAAGTATAGTGTCTCTGGATCTTCAATCTGCAGCTACTTCCTCTCTATTCTTTTCCTTTTCTCTGCGTCTCTGATACCTATGCGTGATGAAATCAACGCACTAAGCAATAATGCTTAGTGGGTGTACACTAAATTCAATTATCAAAACCATAAAATAAATTTCACAATAAAATATCATAATACTGTCGTATAAAAAAACATGTCATTAATCAATTCAATCACTGAAATCCATCATATGAGATCAATTTAATAAAAGCAACTAAATTAAATTAAATCATTAATTCATACAAAATCACATTCTCAATTCTGTTATAAGCATTCTATTCAATTCATTCTCAATTTTGGCCTTATAGTATACTCATTTTACTTTTCTTAACTAATATCTGTAACATCAGTGCGATGTTCACCTCCGAGATTCGCCTAAACTGGACTATACCAGGTTTGCCCCGCGAGATGCAACAATTATGGATACAGTGCAATGTCTATTTCCGGGATTCGCCTAAACTGGATTTGCCAGGTTTGCCCCGCGAGATGCAATAGTCATCAATATCAGTACAATATTTATCTCCGGAATTCGCCTAAACTGGACTATGCCAAGTTTGCCCCGCGAGATGCAATAATCATCAATATCAGTATAATATTTATCTCCGGGATTCGCCTAAACTGGACTATGCCAGGTTTGTCCTGCGAGATGCAATAGTCATCAATATCAGTACAATATTTATCTCCGGGATTCGCCTAAACTGGACTATGCCAGGTTTGCCCCACGAGATGCAATAGTCATAAACTCATTATATTCTTTTTTTTTTTTCCAATTAATCAACTGTTTCAAACAATATTCATAATACATCATTCATAAATTTCATATAAAAACTTTCCAAACAATAATCATAATTTATACGATATTCTCAAACACTTTCTTTTTATATAATCATTCGAGATCGAAAATCGAATCACGAGTAAAACATAACAGTCAATTTAATAAACAATAAACATATTTGTATATATCAACTGATGAACACTTAAATTTGTATAATAATAAAGGTTAAAACCATTATTTTATACTATTAGTGTCATCAAATTACCTAACTTATTTATAACTACACTTAATTGTTAAACTTTCTATTTTGATGCAGGTTCAGTGTAATGGGCATAACTTTGCACTCAAATATCCAATCACTACGTTCTTGATAGTGTTGGAAAGATAACTCATAGCCCTATAAGTTTGGTTTGTAAACTCTTATCAGATTTGGACTCCTTTGAAGACAAATATTGGATTATCTTGGGCTGGTTTGCATGGCCGCGTCAATTGGGCAGTCTTTACTATTTGGGCCATAACTCTCTCCAGAAAATTCCAAATATTATGAGTCTTATCATTCTAGAAAGATAAGAGAATTATCTACAACTTTGGTGTTTATCACGAGATCAAATTGTCAAAGGAACGGTGCCTAATTCGGTGGAAAAGTCGATGCATGTGTGGAAAACAACAAAGTTGACAACTTTACCTTACCAAATTCAATCAACTTGCATTAATTTATTCCTACCATTTTTGACTTGTTTGCCTCTCATTATGTCTATAAATAGAGGCCTTGTATAAGCTTGAGGGCAGCTTGGGTTCCTTGCCAAGTTCACCTTACATTGTTGTATTGTTGAACTTTTGTGATAATCTAATTTCTCTCTTGCTCATTTTATTTCTTTTACTTGTTTTCTTTCTTTTATCATGAGTAGCTAAATTCTCTTTTTGCTAAGGTGAAGGGTGAAGCTCTTGGTATGTGAATAAAGATTTATTTAACTCTTAACATGGTCTTAAAGTTTATATTCATTTGTGTAAATTTATCTACTTGTTTTATATTACTTTTCTTATTAAGTTGAATTTTCATCTCTTACTCTTATGTGAAGTGGGGATCTTGACTTATTGTAGACAATTCTTGGCACAATGAATACTTGAATCCGTCTAGAACCGCATGGTTGTACCTGCACCTCTGACCAAGGATTCTTGATTCATTGTAGACAAACAACACCATAAATACTTGAATCCGTCTAGAACCGCATGGTTATACCTGCATCTGGCAAAGGAATCTTGATTTATGGTAGTTGATTGGCACAATAAGTACTTGAACCCATTTAACATAAGGAGTGTAGAGTGCCCATTGTAATATAAATAAAAGAAAAGAAATATAACTTGATAGATGTGTAAAGAACTTAAATGGTCTAACTTCCGATTGGAACCTCCTTTATGTGTGGATTCCAATTGAGTGATAAAAATGAGTTAAATATAACTTAAACCATATACCAAGAGTGGAACCTCTAACCTTAGCATGTTTTAATTTAATTTGTTTCACCATTATACCTACCATCATTTCATAATATTTTATTTCCTATTATATTTTCCTTGTAGATTTTTGTTGGTTTTTGCAGGATCTAAATATTCTTCCTCGTGGATCGACCCCGGTCTCACCGGGTTAATTTATTACTTCGACACTCCTGCACTTGGGAGTAGAAATCCATTTTCTGGACGTGTCAAGTTTTTGGCGCCGTTGCCGGGGAAGTATCATTTGGTGTCCAAAACCATCAAAATTCTTTTCATCTTTTTTCATTTTCTTTTTCTTGTAAATAATATTATTTTTTGGTGTTTTTGTTTTCTTTTATTCTGTTGCATCTAAGACTTGCATGAGAGCTTGGTCACGTACACCGACTGGTAGACTTGTTAGGGGCTCCCCATCTTCATTTGAAAATATGGCAGAAAACGAAGTTGAAAGAGTCACTGATCTTGGGGACAATCGTTCCCAACACAATGATCATGCACAACCTAGAACACTTAGAGACTACATGAACCCCACAAGAACTAGTGCTCCATCATGTCTAGTTTTTCCTCCAGATGCATCTCATTTTAACTTTAAGCCGGGTATTATTCAACTTTTACCCAAATTTCATGGCTTAGATGCCGAAAACCCATACCTGCATTTGAGAGAGTTTGAGGAAGTGTGCAACACTTACAATGACACAAATTGTAGCATGAACACCATCCGACTAAAGCTTTTCCCTTTCTCTTTGAAAGATAAAGCTAAAACATGGCTGCAAAACCTTAGGTCTAGATCTATTGGTAATTGGGATGAAATGCAGGAACAGTTCTTGAAAAAGTTCTTTCCTCATCATAGAACAAATTCCTTCAAAAGACAAATTAGCACTTTCAGCCAGAAACCAGGAGAGACCCTTTACCAATCTTGGGAGAGGTACAAAGAATTGCTTAATTCTTGTCCTCACCACGGCTTTGAAACATGGAGACTAGTCACACACTTTTACGAGGGTTTAACACCCCAAGGTAGACAAATGGTCGAAATGATGTGTAATGGAGAGTTTGGAGATAAAGACCCTGAAGAGGCACTAGACTACCTAGACCTATTAGCAGAGAATGCTCAAAATTGGGACACTGCAGGTACCCAAGAGGCACCGAGCAAAGCTCAAGCCTCTACATCTAGTGGAGGTATTTACAACCTTAGGGAAGAACATGACATTCAAGCCAAATTTGCATCTCTAGCTAGAAAGGTCGAGGCCTTAGAATTGAAAAAGAGCGGTCACCTAAAATCCGCTCAAGAAATTGTGTGTCACATATGTGATACCAATGACCATTCAACTAAGGAGTGCCCAACACTGCCTGCATTCAAAGAATGTCTCCATGAACAGGCCAATGTCCTAAACACTTTCAAAAGGCCAAATCCTAACCCATACTCACAGACCTACAATCCAGGTTGGAGAAATCACCCAAACTTCAGTTGGAGGAATGATAATCATGCACAATCTTCACAACCATCACCTCCTCAAGGTCACCAAAACTTTCAAGGTACTCAAGGTTATGCACCCTATGTCCCACAATTTAGGAAAAACCTTGAGGAAACATTGCATTCATTCATTGAAAAGCAAGAGACCATTAACAATCAAACTTCACAAACCTTGTCCGATTTAAAAGACACTCTTGCTAAGATTGCATCAACACTCACCATCCATGAAAAAGGAAAATTTCCTTCTCAACCTCAACCCAATCCTAAGGGTCAATACAACCTGGAAGAGGGTAGTTCAGGAAGTCAACACATGGACCAAGTTAAATCAGTCATAACTCTTCGCAGTGGTAAGGTTGTCGAAAAACCTATTCTTGATCCTTGTGAGAAAGATGATAAGTCTTTCTCCAAGAGTAAGGAAGGGGTTGATAAGCCTGTACCTAGCCAAGAAAAGACCAAACTCCCACCTGTAGCCCCATTTCCTCAAGCATTGAACAATCCAAGG
This sequence comes from Xanthoceras sorbifolium, assembly GCA_003430845.1. NCBI lineage: Eukaryota > Viridiplantae > Streptophyta > Magnoliopsida > Sapindales > Sapindaceae > Xanthoceras > Xanthoceras sorbifolium. The sequence goes on along the minus strand of CM010619.1, from coordinate 3,644,613 downwards.
AAATTGAACCACAATCCTGAAATTTATGAAATTTTCAAACAAGTGAAGGTCAATATTCCTTTGTTGGATGCTATTAAACAGGTTCCTTCTTATGCAAAATTTTTGAAAGACCTGTGCACTGTGAAAAGAAAACTGAATGTGAAAAAGAGAGCCTTTTTAGCAGAACAAGTAAGTTCCATTCTTCAAAACAATAATCCTATGAAGTATAAGGACCCTGGTTGTCCTACAATTTCATGCATTATTGGAGAGCATAAAATTGAACAGGCTTTACTTGATCTTGGTGCTAGTGTTAATTTACTTCCATATTCAGTTTATCAAGAACTTGATCTAGGTGAGTTAAAACCAACTTCCATAACTCTTTTACTTGCTGATAGATCAATTAAAGTGCCAAGAGGGATAGTGGAAGATGTGTTAGTACAAGTCGATAAATTCATATATCCTGTGGATTTTATTGTCTTGGATACACAGCCTGTTTCTAATGGGTGTAAACCAATTCCTGTTATTTTAGGCCGCCCATTTTTAGCAACTTCTAATGCTTTGATTAATTGCAGGAATGGCGTAATGAAGATGACATTTGGAAATATGTCACTAGAGCTTAATGTTTTCAACATGTGCAAACAACCACAAGATGAAGGTGATGAAAATGAAGAAGCAAACATGATTGAAGCTATTGTTGAAGATCATCTTCAAACAGGGAGTTCTTCTGATCCTTTGGAAACTTGTTTAGTTAATTCATTTGAGTCAAACATGCAACTAGATCCTACTGTTTCTAATATATGTTCGTTGCTTGATTGTACCCAGGTGATGGAGAACAAAGGTTGGAAGCCGAAATTTGAAGAATTGGGACCTGTCAATGAAAGTAAACAAGAAGAAGTACCCAAACTAGAATTGAAGCCATTACCTAAAGGACTGAAATATGCATTCCTTGGTGAAGAACAAACTTACCCGGTGGTAATTTCTTCAACTCTTACCAACGAACAGGAAGGTAAATTGATAGAGGTACTTAAAAGGCATAAAAATGCAATTGGGTGGACTTTAAAAGACATAAAAGGCATTAATCCTTTAATATGTACACATAGAATACATCTAGAAGATAATGCTAGAACATGTCAACAGCCCCAAAGAAGATTAAATCCACACATGAAAGAGGTAGTAAGAGGTGAAGTTCTCAAGTTACTTGATGTAGGAATTATCTACCCTATTTCTGATAGTAAGTGGGTAAGTCCAACACAAGTAGTCCCTAAGAAATCTGGAGTCACAGTGGTAAAAAATGAAAAAGGAGAGTTAATACCAACACGAGTTTCATCTAGTTGGCGAATGTGTATTGACTATAGAAAATTAAATGCTGCCACTAGAAAAGACCATTTTCCCTTACCATTTCTTGACCAAATTCTAGAAAGAGTGGCAGGACATCCCTACTACTGTTTTCTTGATGGTTACTCAGGTTATTATCAAATCCCCATAGCACTAGAGGACCAAGAAAAGACAACATTCACATGTCCCTTTGGCACCTTTGCATTTAGAAGGATGCCTTTTGGCCTTTGTAATGCTCCTGCAACATTTCAAAGATGTATGTTGAGCATTTTTAGTGACATGGTTGAACATTTTTTAGAGGTCTTTATGGATGATCTAACAGTGTTTGGAAATTCATTCGATAATTGCCTTGAAAATTTAGAAAATGTGTTAAAAAGATGTGAAGAAAAAGGCTTGGTGTTAAATTGGGAAAAATGTCATTACATGGTCACCTCTGGAATTGTCCTAGGACATGTGGTTTCTTCTAAGGGAATTGAAGTTGACAAAGCAAAAGTTGAATTAATTGCCCATTTGCCTCCACCAAAAACGGTTAGGGATGTTCGATCTTTCCTAGGCCATGCAGGATTTTATAGGAGATTCATTAAAGACTTTAGTGCAATATCTAGACCTCTTTGTAATCTCCTAATAAAAGATGCACCATTTGAATGGACTCAAGATTGTCAAAAATCTTTTGATAAGTTGATTAGCCTTTTGACAACTGCCCCTATCATGCAATCCCCTGATTGGTCTCTGCCTTTTGAGTTGATGTGTGATGCTAGCGATTTTGCTGTCGGTGCCGTGCTAGGGCAAAGGAAGGAAGGTAAGCCTTATGTCATTTATTACGCAAGTAGAACTTTGAATAGTGCACAAATGAATTATACCACTACAGAAAAAGAACTACTTGCTGTAGTATTTGCATTAGACAAATTTCGATCTTATTTAATTGGCTCTTCAACTATTGTTTTCACTGATCATGCTGCTGTGAGGTACTTAATGTCTAAACAGGATGCCAAGCCTAGATTGATACGGTGGATTTTGTTGCTCCAAGAATTCAACATCATAATCAAAGATAAAAAAGGAGCCGAAAATGTTGTTGCAGATCATTTGTCAAGACTTACAACGAACTCATCCTTGGACATAACACCTATCAATGACTCTTTTCCAGATGAGTTTTTGTTTTCTATTAGTAAAATGCCATGGTATGCTAACATTGTCAATTTTCTTGTAACAGGAGAGATGCCATCTCAATGGACAGCACAAGATAAGAAAAAGTTTCTGACAGAGGTTAGAAATTTTTATTGGAATGACCCATACCTGTTCAAGTATTGCCCTGATCAAATTTTTCGTAGATGCATACCCGACAATGAGGTAAGTAGTGTCATTAAATTTTGTCATACAGAAGCATGTGGGGGTCATTTTTCTTCAAGGAAAACGGCTGCAAAAATCTTACAATGTGGATTTTATTGGCCAACTCTGTTCAAAGACACCTACACATTCTGCAAAACTTGTGAAAATTGTCAAAAACTGGGGGCTATTTCTAAACGGCACATGATGCCTCTAAACCCTATACTTGTCATTGAAATATTTGATTGTTGGGGGATAGATTTCATGGGCCCATTTCCATCATCATTCGGTTTTGTTTACATTTTAGTCGCAGTTGATTATGTCTCCAAATGGATCGAGGCAATTCCATGTCGAAATAATGACCACAAAACAGTTGTCAGATTTTTGAAAGAAAATATTTTGAGTCGTTTTGGAATTCCTCGAGTCATTATAAGTGATGGGGGAACACATTTTTGCAACAAAGTCTTTGAGTCTCTAATGAAGAAATATGGGATTACACACAAAGTTGCTACCCCTTATCACCCTCAGACAAGTGGACAAGTTGAATTAGCTAATCGAGAGATAAAACAAATTTTAGAAAAAACGGTTAATCCAAATCGCAAAGATTGGTCACTTAGACTAAACGATGCACTTTGGGCTTACCGTACTGCTTTCAAAACATCTTTGGGTATGTCACCCTATCGATTAGTTTATGGGAAACCTTGTCACTTGCCTGTGGAACTGGAGCATAAAGCTTACTGGGCTATCAAAACTTTTAATTCAAACATTGATGATGCTTGCAAATTACGTAAGCTACAACTGAATGAACTTGAGGAATTAAGAAATGATGCATATGAGAATTCGAGAATTTATAAAGATAGAACCAAAGCCTTTCATGACAGATCAATTTTAAGAAAAACATTTGATGTTGGGCAAAAAGTTTTACTTTATAATTCTCGACTTCACATATTCCCTGGAAAATTGAGATCTAGGTGGAGTGGTCCATTTGTTGTGAAACATGTTTATCCTTATGGGGCCATTGACATTGAAAACCCTAGGAATGGTAACGTGTTTAAAGTGAACGGTCAAAGACTTAAACCATTTCTCGAAAATCAAGTTTTCGAAGAAGGGACTCTTCCTCTTTCAAACCCATGTTATGAAAACCATTGATATGATTTGAATTGGGTTTGCATATTTTTCTCTAACTTTAATTTTTTTTGTGATTGCAGGCTAATTTTGTATTTTTGTTTTTCTTTTTCCTTCTTTTATTTTCCCGGTTAAATGGCGGATAACGGTACTCCGTGACTTTTCAAGTCGGTGTTTTCAGTCTCCCACAATAGCTGATAAAAAAAAAAAAAAAAAAAAAAAAAAAAAATCTTGCTTTGTACATTCTCCTTTCTCTCCCTTTTCTTTTTCACACAAATGGAAGAAATTCTCGAGAAATTGAAAAATCATTTTCCCTTATTTCCTCAAAAAGCATTGATGAAAATTTACAAAGCACGGTCCGAAAGATTAAGAATGCTAATGTGCAAGGGCATCCCTGTTGAGGTACGTTGGCTGATTGAAGCCAAGGTAAGATTGGCAGGTGAGTTCTCTGATTCATTTCTTACTTACATGCCTGGTCTGGGTAAAAACAGTTATGCAAAGAAAAGAAGAGCAAAGAAATTAGGTGTATGTTATAAGTGTGCTCGCACAACTTGTAACACACGCTGTCGTTCTCTTGGAATGGTGTCTGTAAATCGAGAAGATAAAATACAATTCATTAAGGATGGCCTGAGTAAGGAGTCATTAGACAATATTTTGTTGACTCTTGAGACGCATCCTAGTGGATATGTGCATATTGCGATTCTCGCTTTATGGAACCAATTTCAAAGAGAACAGGAGCGATACAGTCTTGGGAATCTGACTTTAAAAGACCCTGTTTGCCAATTTATAAGAAAATTGGATGGGAAGCCTATCCTCGACCCATAGAGGGCGTTCAAGCCGTTTCTGGACGTAAAACCAGAGGAAGATGTGAGCCACAATCACAACTACTTGTACAGATACAGGTCAGCCACTCTTTTTGACATTTTATACTCTAGACTGACACCCATCTGCCAATGCAGACCTAGTCATATAGCTTCCATGATTTCATCTTCTTTTTGAGCTCTATAAATGACACTTCTCTATCTTCTCCAGTTCTCACAACTCTACAAATTTCCAAAAAAAAAAAAAAAAAAAAAAAAAAAAAAGCGTGCATAACAATGGCAAACACCATCTCACGCCGCTTTACTAATATTTGTGTCTTTTGTGGGTCTAGTTCTAGCAAGAATAGAGAATTTGAGGAAGCTGCTGACCAGCTTGGTAGGGTATTAGCAGAGAAAAAGATTCATTTAGTTTATGGCGGAGGTAACCTTGGGCTGATGGGTCGTGTCTCAAAAGCTGCTTATGATGGCGGCAGTCAAGTTTTGGGTGTCATCCCAAAAGCTTTGAGTGTGGGTGGTATTACAGGAAATACAATTGGGGAAGTGCAGATTGTTTCAGACATGCATGAACGCAAAGCTGAAATGTTTAGTCATGCTGATGCATTCATAGCCTTACCAGGGGGATTTGGAACCTTAGAGGAACTCTTTGAAGTCACCTCATGGGCCCAACTCAAAATCCATCAAAAACCAATAGGCTTGTTGAATATTTGTGGTTTTTATGATGGTCTATTGTCTTTCCTAGATCATGCTGTGGAAAACCAATTTATCTCACCTCTAGCTCGACGTATCATTGTCACTGCTTCTAATGTTCATCAATTGATTGAACAATTAGAAGCTTTTGTTCCCGAATATGACATTGCCACATCTAAGTTAGATTGGTCAGTTGCTGAGGGTAGCAAAAAGCGTAGATTGGCTTGACCTATGTATTTTGTTTTTCTTTTCTTTCTTTCCCATTTTTGTTTTCAATAAATATGTTCTTTTTACCTTGTTCTAGTATGTTGCAGGTTTTTCTTTTCATTAATCTTTGGTTCAGGTAATTTCTTCTACACTCTCTCTTTATCCTTAGACATTGAGGACAATGTCTTTATTTGGTTGGGGGGAGGGATAGTTGATAATATTTGTGATAACTTTTATGATTATTTATTTTTTTGCTCAAAAAAAAAAAAAAAAAAAAAGATAATAAATAATAAGTGTCATCATTTCATCTCGATTTTTTTAAATTTATTAAGAGACTTCACTATTCATCTTAGTTTGACTATTCAAATCTATGAACTCTCAAATATAAATTGACTTTCATGCTCATATACCCAAAGCAAGTGTTCATAAACTACTCTTCTCACACACACACTTTGACATTTGATCGTGGGTTGCAAATTGAAGATTATTAAGAGTCTATTCTTGTGGGTTAACAAAATCAACAACCAAAGGTAGTGAATCTTCTTCTTCCTCTCTTGCTCAAAAAAAAAAAAAAAAAAAAAAAAAAAAAAAAAAAGAAAAGAAGAAAAAAAAAAAAAAAGGTAATAATAAATTATGGATACGTTTGGTTTCGAAACCTTCTTAACTCGAGTAATTAAGTCCGTAGGGGTGTCTCAACACCTAATGCCCTAAGGTCAACTGATCTGGGAGCCATTGACCTAAAGCTCGCTACATGGGTTAAGAAGAAAGCTTAAAGGAACTAGACATTGCACTATCCACTATTACTATATAAATCTGGTTACATTTCAACCCGAGTTATTAAGCCCGTAGGGGTGTCTCAACACCTAATGCCCTAAGGTCAACTGATCTGGGAGTCATTGGCCTAAAGCTTGCTACATGGGTTAGGAATGTACTATATATCTTGTTTCAAAAAAAAAAAAAAAAAAAAAAAAAAAAAAAAAAAAGAGAGAGAGAGAGGAAGAAATACATTGCTCTGCCCAAGGAAGTTATTTTGGAAGAAACATTAGAATAGAACTTTGATATTTTCGGTGAAGCCCCATGAACTTATGTCAACTTATAATGAGCACAAAGAAGGTTTGTCAATATCTTGTCTAAGGGTACATGTTGCACACAAAAATGAAGAAGACAAATTAAATATTTTTGTCGAGAGTTCATCTATTTGGACAGAATAAACGGAGAATGGGTAAATGAAGACTTAGATATAAATTTGAAAAATCATTATGAAATGATAACGCTTTAATTGCTAGGGACTAGCAATAAGCTGGTTGGGGGGTGTGATGAACACTTAAATTTGTATAATAATAAAGGTTAAAACCATTATTTTATACTATTAGTGTCATCAAATTACCTAACTTATTTATAACTACACTTAATTGTTAAACTTTCTATTTTGATGCAGGTTCAGTGTAATGGGCATAACTTTGCACTCAAATATCCAATCACTACGTTCTTGATAGTGTTGGAAAGATAACTCATAGCCCTATAAGTTTGGTTTGTAAACTCTTATCAGATTTGGACTCCTTTGAAGACAAATATTGGATTATCTTGGGCTGGTTTGCATGGCCGCGTCAATTGGGCAGTCTTTACTATTTGGGCCATAACTCTCTCCAGAAAATTCCAAATATTATGAGTCTTATCATTCTAGAAAGATAAGAGAATTATCTACAACTTTGGTGTTTATCACGAGATCAAATTGTCAAAGGAACGGTGCCTAATTCGGTGGAAAAGTCGATGCATGTGTGGAAAACAACAAAGTTGACAACTTTACCTTACCAAATTCAATCAACTTGCATTAATTTATTCCTACCATTTTTGACTTGTTTGCCTCTCATTATGTCTATAAATAGAGGCCTTGTATAAGCTTGAGGGCAGCTTGGGTTCCTTGCCAAGTTCACCTTACATTGTTGTATTGTTGAACTTTTGTGATAATCTAATTTCTCTCTTGCTCATTTTATTTCTTTTACTTGTTTTCTTTCTTTTATCATGAGTAGCTAAATTCTCTTTTTGCTAAGGTGAAGGGTGAAGCTCTTGGTATGTGAATAAAGATTTATTTAACTCTTAACATGGTCTTAAAGTTTATATTCATTTGTGTAAATTTATCTACTTGTTTTATATTACTTTTCTTATTAAGTTGAATTTTCATCTCTTACTCTTATGTGAAGTGGGGATCTTGACTTATTGTAGACAATTCTTGGCACAATGAATACTTGAATCCGTCTAGAACCGCATGGTTGTACCTGCACCTCTGACCAAGGATTCTTGATTCATTGTAGACAAACAACACCATAAATACTTGAATCCGTCTAGAACCGCATGGTTATACCTGCATCTGGCAAAGGAATCTTGATTTATGGTAGTTGATTGGCACAATAAGTACTTGAACCCATTTAACATAAGGAGTGTAGAGTGCCCATTGTAATATAAATAAAAGAAAAGAAATATAACTTGATAGATGTGTAAAGAACTTAAATGGTCTAACTTCCGATTGGAACCTCCTTTATGTGTGGATTCCAATTGAGTGATAAAAATGAGTTAAATATAACTTAAACCATATACCAAGAGTGGAACCTCTAACCTTAGCATGTTTTAATTTAATTTGTTTCACCATTATACCTACCATCATTTCATAATATTTTATTTCCTATTATATTTTCCTTGTAGATTTTTGTTGGTTTTTGCAGGATCTAAATATTCTTCCTCGTGGATCGACCCCGGTCTCACCGGGTTAATTTATTACTTCGACACTCCTGCACTTGGGAGTAGAAATCCATTTTCTGGACGTGTCATCAACATATTCAAAAATTGGAAAGTTCATATTGAAATGCATACTGAAACCGTAAAATTTCTAGAAATAAGTGTATACCAACCTGGATACCCTTTTTACGCCTTTTTTCTTCTGGGTTTTTCATTTTTCCTTTCTCTTTCCCTTTTCTCTTTTCTTTTCCTTTCTCCTTTTCTTCTTCTTCCTCTTCTCTTCTTCTCTTCTTCTTCTTCTTCTTCTTCCTCTCTTCTTATTCTTTCTCTCTCGGTCTCTCTTTCTCTTTTGGTCTCTCCTTCTGTTTTTCTGGAGAATTCTCACGCCTCTTATTTTTTTTATAAACTTTCGATCGTCGCGACCTGTGGTCGCGCTACCAGGTCGCGTTGCTCACTGGAGCAATTCCATCGCCTTCATCGCGATCACCCATCGCGGTACCATGGTCGTGCTGGTGATCGCGTTGCTCACTGCCAGAAGTTGACATTTTTCACCGCGAGCTAGTCAGCGCGATTTGTGGTCGCGGTGCTCACTGCCAAAAATCACCATTTTTCATCGCGAGCGACTCATCGTGATCTCTGGTCGCGGTGAGTGGTCGCGATACTCACTGCCAAGTTTTCACCCTTTGTTTTTTTTTTCGTGCGTTATTTTTCGATCGTTCAAATTGGTCCATTTGGAAACATAAAAATATGCATACATTTAATTACATTTTTCACCCCTCAAATCATAAATTTCACATTCCTATTCTCCATATTAATTAAACTACATTTTCATATTTTTTATGCGAAATTGAGGATGTTACATGTTTATTTTTAGTTATTTGTTATTTTGTTTTCCTTTCGTTTTATTTGCATTTTTATTTCGTTTCGATTTTACTCGAGGACGAGCAGAAACAAACAACAAAAGAGATTAGTCCCATCACGGTCGAACCAACATGGATGACTCTTATATATAACTACCTTGTCGACGACACACTGCTGATTAACCGAAACAAAGCACGTAGAGTCAAGATTAAGACGGCTAGATTTTCAATCATGGATGGGAAACTCTACAAGAAGTCTTATTTGGGTCCCTATCTTAAATGCGTCGACTCAACCGAAGCTCAACAAATCCTCAAAGATATTTATGAGGGCGAGTGTGGAAACCAGTCAGTAGGTAGAAGCTTAGCAAACCGAGCCCTCACAGCCGGGTATTACTAGCCTGCCATGCAATTCGACTAGCACAACTATATGAAGCGATGCGACCCATGTCACGTTTTCTCAAGTGTCGCACTTACCACCTGAACAACTTTACCCTATCACTCCTCTGTGGCCCTTCATGAAATGAGGGATGGACATAGTGGGGAAGATGTCGGTCGCCATAGGTGGAAAGGTATTCATGCTCGCTGTGACAGACTACTTCATGAAGTGGTCGAAGCACAGTCATACGAAAAGATCAAAGACCAAGAAGTCATCGGTTTCATATGTAAAAATGTGATTTGCCGCTGCGGCATGCCGAAGGAGATCGTAACAGACAATGGATCACAGTTCATCTCTTTTAACTTCCAAGACTTCTACGACAAATGGCACATCAAGCTAAGCTACTCTACTCCACAATACCTCTAAGTAAATGGCCAAGCCGAATCAACAAATAAGACGATTGTTTCGACCCTCAAGAAGTAGCTCGACTGATGCAAAAGTAAATTGGCAGACGAGCTACAAGGCATTCTATAGTCCTACCATACAACTACTAGAACTTCGACCGGAGAGATTCTTTTCTCCCTTTTCTACGGATTAGAAGCCGTGATTGCCACTGAGGTAGACTACCCGTTCTACAGAGTCAAACATGCAAACGAGAGGCAAAATAACTAAGAGCTAACAAAGGAACTTGACACCATCAATAAAAGAAGAGATAAAGCTTCCTTACGACTCGCGATCTATCAACAAAAGAATGCTTGACATTACAACAAGAACCTTCGCATGAAAACCTTCAAGATTAGAGATTGGATTCTACGTCGAGTGTTCCAAAACACTAAAGAAAAAGGAGCAGGTAAACTTAGTCCTACATGGGAAGGACCCTATTAGATCACAAAGATAGTCGGACAAAGAGCCTACAAGCTATGATGCATAGATGACATGAAAATCAGCAACAGTTGGAATGCCATTCATTTCAAACTGTATTATTTCTAACTCCCTTGACTTCAATTATTTCATTTTTTGATTTATTATCGAATAAAGTGAAGTGACTTAGGCATTGGAGGGCCGTTAGTAAAACCAACAGCCAACCCAAACCCTACTTTCACAGGTTGATGTTGCATGACACTCCCACATTTAAGGAACATGTCTCGCATCAACCACTGCTCATGCTTGAAACGATTCGCTCGATGATCACACTATTTTTGTACATGTTTTAGGTCTCTATTTCCTATTATTTATGCGATGTTTTCTAGTGAAATTGGTTGTTAATGTGTTTTGTGAGCATTTTGTAGATTATCATCCTTAATTAAGGAATTAAGCTTAATGAAAGAGTTTTGGAGCAAAAAGTATCAAAATTGGAGAATTGGAAGATTTGTGATGTTGAGCTGTCATGTTTAAGGGGCTGCCAAATATTCCACACGATGAACTGGGTTATGAGCAATATATATGTGGAAACCTCTAAATGTCTACTTTCCAATGAATTTTACGGTTTGTGATTTGGAGTTTTATAGAGGAAGTTATACTAGTTTTCGTAATAGTGTGCAGTTAGGCCGAAAACCGCGACCAAGAACCGCGAATGCAGCAAGCAGTCACAGCAAAGATAATTGCTTCAACAAAACTGTGACCTAAAGCTGCGGTAGTAGAATTCGGACATAGATGTAATTAGAGTTTGACTCGGATTCGTATTCAGCTCGTTTTTAATCTATAAAACCATCTCTTGTCATCATAACAGAAAAAGAAAAGAGGGGGCTCCCAAGCCACCAAAGGGGACCATTCCCCCACCAAATCTCCTTCCCTACCATATACAAATTCTTCCATACACCATTGAAGCCATCTTCTATCCATCATAGATCAAGAAATAATCAAGGAGAAGAAGAACAAGAAGATTGATAAGCTTTTGGATGATCACCATGAGTTCTTTCTTTCTTAATTCTCTTTTTATTTGTTCATTTTTCCATGATGTGTAACTAATCCATAATTAGGGAATCGATGTGAAGAATATTAATTTGCTCATGTTAAAAACTATTATTTTTATTTTTATTCTATCTGTGGCTTTGTTTTATTCATGATTTAATTGTTTATTGTTTATATTTATATTGTTGATGAACTAGGATAATCGTTATTACGTGCTAGTTTGAGTTTCATTAGAATATAGATAATAATTATTTGAGATTCCGAAAATTGGGATAATCGTTGTTACGTGCCAGTTTAAGGTTATATAACTTCTAAATGGGAGAATCGTTGTTATGTGCTATTTGGTTGTTATATATTTCTAATGAATAATTGATGCATCATTTGTATGTTTATCATAAAATTGTGTGTTGATTTTTAAAGTTCTTAGATCTTAATCGGTTCCTTGTGTTAATTGCTGAATTCATGACCTAACGACAGTGGTGATTGATAACTGATGAGAATGCAAAATGTCATATTTTTCTCCCCTAATGTTTAGTCTTTTTTACTTATTTGGTGCCTAAATGCACTGATTATTCTTATATTTTGATTTAGGATGCAAATGGAGGCGTTAAATGCAAAACGAAGTTAATTAGGCGATTTTTGACAGTTTCGACATCACTTCATAATTTGGGCATAACTTTCTCATCCAAGATCCGATTGAGATGATTCAAGATTCTACAGAACGACAAGAAACAGCGCAACAACTTTCATGTTTTGAGTTTTGAGAGATACTGGCAGCATAAAGGTCGAAACTGGGCTTGAAGTTGCTGCACCTGCACTGTTGATGTGCTGGAACGTTTCTTAGCATGCAAGTGACGCGATTTATATTTGGAAATTTCCAGATCTAATGCATGAAAATTACAGCTGAAACCACCACTTTCCTATTTATACTAGGACTTTATCTTTTTTATTCTTTTAGCTTATCACTTTTTAGTCAGACTTGAATATTATTATTTGAGGATAATTGTTAGCTTAGTTTTAGAGTTTTAGTAGGTTTCCAATAGAGGAGTTAACATATATAAAGAATTATAATCATCAGACCAGCGGCTCTCTCGTTCTCGGCACTCTTCTTGAACTCTTCCTTTGAATTTTCATGGCCCTGCGTGGCTAAGTTTTTATAATTGGTCGAAGGAAATGGAAGCCTCGGAATCAATAAAACTGTGAGATCTTTTTTTTTTTTATTGCATAATTTATATTTTGAATAGCAAATGTTCTTCTGTGCCTATTTTCGTGATTGTTTCGTTCAATTACTAGGAGGCCTACAAGTTTATTATTCGTTGCAATCTACCGCTAGTTAGAAATCAAATACGTAATTGTTTGATCCCTCTAATTTGTGAAGCAAATAAGATTTAATGATTTGCTGTATAACACCCCCTGACCCAATCCACTCGAACCGAATCAGGGAGCGCTACCATATACCGAAATCTCTATTTTACTTTTTATATAACCATAATTTAAAACTATATTAAAAATATTTGAAAATGGTCCAAATAAATTTTCAAAAATTGTGCTAGAGTTTTCTTTATTTTTCTGACTTTCCAAAACCTGTTTTCAGTAAAATCATAAAATCAACACTTTAAAATTCTCAAAGCACTTTTGCGCACCCTTCCAAATTTAGTGCGACTTGCCAAATCAATTTATCATAATATAATTCATAATTATTCAAATAACATAAACATATAATAAAATATCTACACAACGGAAGTTCTTTAAATATATATAAACATTTTCTGTATATGCATTCTGTATTAAAACATCTATACTTATTACAAAAGGACTACCAAATATATAGGAACGATGTGATTCTGAACTCTGCTCCTGCAGTCTCTACTCTCCTCTGTCTTGGTCTCCCTTGGAACCTCTGTTACCTACGTGTGTGAAAACTCAACACGCTAAGCATATTACTTAGTGGGTGTACACAAAATTGTTTATACAAATATGCTATATCAAATAATTCTATCTATTTATCAAAAATATCAATAACAAGTATATAAACAATATATGGGGTTTATGTCAAATCAAATTTTATATATATATATATATATATATATATATTCAAAAAGTATAGTATTTAAAATCAATCAACAGACAAAATCTCCATAAGTTATCAAATGCTTTCATATAACAAATCAGTTTTCATACTGGGCTCCTGACATACATAACATAAGTTTTCAGACTGGATTACGGGTTGTTCGGCATCGGACACTAACAGGGCTACCCGTCGAACATCAGATCAGAGTTGGACACTAACAGAGTTACCCGCTGTAAATGTCCCATATCATATTTTCAGATTCAGATTCAAATTAAGATCAAAGCTCCCTACCCTAAGACCGGCACTTGGGGCCTGCACTATCCATAGGGTGGTGCATCAGAGTATATCGGTACAGTACTGTTTAGAAAAACCCAATTGATATGTCAACCTCCTATATCCATATCTATGTTCATATACATCAGAACCATTTCACAAATCACTTTCTTATATTCAAATTTAACTTTCAAATATTTCAAATCCATAAATATATTTTTAAAATTCAAATTTCATTAATAATCATATATAAAAGAAATATACAAAATCATATACGAATATATTTCTCAAATCAATCCAAAAATATATTCAAATATATTTCTGAAACCAATATTCACATCGAATCAATTCAAAATCATATTCGAATATATTTCACAAACCCATATTAAATCAAAATGCCCCAAAATCATTTTTCGATACATTTCACAAACATTATATAATCAAAATCACCTTTAACTATATTCCTTATAACAATATTAAAATCAAAACGTATTAAAATTAACTCATAATATTATTCACAATCAATATTTCAAATATAAACTATATTTTAAGAATACGTAATTAAAATCATTCTAAAATCAATTTCAAACTATAAACTATAATCAATATAATTCAAATAACTCAACACTAATAAAATTTAATCAATCCGAAATATTCTGAAAAACTGAAAATTTAAAAACTGGTGTACACCAAACCTGGATAATTCCCCCAACACTTTTCTTTTCCTTTTCCTCTTCCTTTCTTCTTCTTCTTCTTTTTTTTTACCTCCTTCTTTCTCTCTTTGGCCGATCTCTCTATTTGGTCTCTTTGTGTTTGTTTCTAATGTTTTGCTGGGTATGTTTTTGTTTGACTATGTGTTGTATTTGTGTGCTTTTGTTTTTGTTGTTTGGACAAATGGAATGTGGAATTCCACTTGTCATGTTTTTTCTATATATATATATATATATATTTGTTTGTTTGTTTGACCATTCCACTAGCAATTATTTATATATATATATATATATATATATATATATATATATATATATATATATATTTGTATGTATATATAATATATCTTTTTAATTGCAAATTGCTCCCTTGAGCTTCTTAAAATCCTACAATGGCAACAACTTCACAATTAATTACATGTGATTTACCAATCATCTTTGAATTATCAAACTAACCCACCAATTACATTACATCTTAATAATATTCCGAAAATATTCTACACTTATCCAATCACCAAATTGACTTCACCAATATTCAATTTGACCCATTATGATCCAAATGCACCATGAAAATAATATCTCTAATAGGAGTTAAATCGGTTAAAAATCACCATTCGTTTATACACATATACCAAATATATACTTTCCACCAAGTTAAATCACATGTTTGACTGTTGTATACTTAATAATAATTATTAATAATACTTTTTATAATTATGAAAAATTAGGGGCGTTACATTCTGTGTCAGAAATTATTAAATCTTAGGAAGAACGTTCGACTAAATTAAATGCAACCGCTTGTGCTTGTGTTGTTTAGTTTTATCGATCTCTCTAATTCTTAAGGCTTCTACTAAATTAAACTTTTAGCGTTTGTCTTGGGTTATTCAGTAGTTAGGATTAATTAGATCACTTGTTTTCAAATTAATTGTGACTAAGGAGAGATAGGAAAATAGTTCCAACAGTGAATATTCAAAGTGTGAATTGATATATACTTGCATCAATGATCAGTTGTAAAGTTCCGATGGTGGATGTTGACTTAGACCAATGTTTGTTCCTTGATTGATTTCGATATTTTAATTTTAATTGTTCCTTAGTTATTTTTCTTAAAATTACTTTCGTTATATGCAAACACCCCCCATCTTTATTCACATAACATAGAATTAGACTAGATACTCTTCGTGGGAACGATCCTTACTCACTCTACTACATATATCTTTAGGAGTATAGGTTTTATTTTTGGTTGCCTACGATAGCACACCAATAACGTAAGAACATTTGGTTAAATAATCTGAAAGGTGATGACCATACATGAATTAAAAACGAATCCTGAATCTGAATAGATACTTTCATACTATAATTGATGCATGAGTGGACATGTTTGGATCATCGATGACCTAGTTTCTCTTTCCATTCTTTCACAAACTCAAACTCCTTTCCTCGGTGTTTTAATTTAGTTTAAATTACTTTTTTAGAATTTAAAACAAACTCAAAGACTTTTAAATTTCAGTTTTAATTAAATTAGTATTAGAGTATAAGTTAAATCATCAATCTCTGTGGGATCGATCCTTGTACTTGCCGAAACTTTACTAACATATTGATTCGTGCACTTGCGAGATATAAAATAAGTACATCACTCGACTACAAGGCTTGCACTCAGGGTCCGAATCCCTCTTGACTGACTCAACATAACAGTTCAAGCGTGAAACCGCATGATCCACACTTCAACTGGAGGCAACAAGATATAACCCTATAAGGGCTCCTCGACATGGGCTCGTCGATTCGACAGTTGACATTCATTCATTCAAATTCGATAGTCAACACTTGACATGATCGACACTCGACACTCGAGTTATTTACAATTCCAAATTATTTCATTCAATGGCTAAATTATATCAAGTTGTTAATCTACTATGTACTGATTTTTTTTGCTCGACCATGTCGAATGCTTATCAAATTATTACTTAGTTTTTTCAATAAAAAATTTTTTATTCCCATAATATAGGTGCTCGACCAAGTCGAACGTTTTAGTACTGATCGGTCGTACGACCAGGCATGAGAACTTTAAACTTTACCCCATGATTTGTTCAACCTTGACGAACCCAAAATTGGCTCGACCAAGTCGAACCCATATTGACTATCGTCCGACAGCTCGACATACAAAAGCAGGAAAATATACGCAAACATATAGAGAAGAAAAAATTTACTAAGTATGGAAAACAAAGATCAAGAGTTAACAACATGCAAATAGCCATCCATGTGCAAAAAGTTAAAAATTCATAAATTAGTTTCAAAAAGTTAAAATATTACAAGCCCTCCAAGGGCATTTTCTTCATCTTCCATCCTCATGTCGACCTCTCCCCAAGCTACTCGGTCGAGCAACCATCCTCACCAGCAGGAGCTGCCAAAGCCAGAATGGCAGCATCATCTGGGATCGGGTCGACCTAACCATCGCCCTTGACATCGCCGGCCTTTTCGTCGCCTACAGCCTCAACACTCCCCTCGGCCTACTCCTCCTCCTCGACGTCGTCATGCATCAAATCCTCATGATCGGCGATCCAGATGTCGGGCTTCCACTATGTCGTAAAACCCTCCTTGTATTGCCTCATCAAGTCAGCTTGGGTTTTGATTATGGCGTTGCACACATTGTTGTCCATTTGGTCGAATAGAGCATCGTACTTAGCCTCTTTTGCATTCAACTTGGCCCTGAGCAGCTCGACCTCCAATTTCAGGTTGTTGTGCTTGACCATAGCAGCAGCATGCGCAGAAGCCTCATCATCCATCTTTTTGGCCTCGACATTGGCCGCCTTGATTCGCTCGACCTCGACCCTGAGGGATTGGTTATTTGACTTCAGCTCCCTCACATTCCTTTGGGCCAGACTGAGCTCTCTCTTTGTATGGATCTAAGATTGCAAAGCCTACAAAGACATACAATTCGACACTTAGTAAAAACCTAAAAAACTATAAAACACAGGAGTCATGCAACACTTTACCTAGAAGAGGTGACTTATGCCTCAATCTACAACATTGGAGGAGCCTATTTCCTTCAGACAATTCGGGTCTTTAGGAAATAGTAGTCACTCGACTTGACGAAGGAGCAAACCAAAGTCGAAATAGGCCGATGCATCCTGAGGGAAGGAGAGGGTGACCGACGCCTCGCTCTCGCTAGCATAGTCCTCTATTCACCTCTTTTGTTCAATCAAGCTAGGTTCGACAATTCCTTTGCCTCGCTAGCATAGCCGTATGACAAGATTGATTCGGTGCGCTTGACACAATTAAGTCCCACGATAGCTTGTGCACCACCAAGTTTTCCTGCTAAGAGAAAAGACAAAGTTGCATTACTAACAAAGGACAAGATGTAACAACAAGACACTACGACTCGACAAGTTAGTAACCCACCAACCTTCGACCACATAGAACTTATAGTCGAGCCTCCCATCGACCATTTGACCAATAGGCCACGAGCAAATAAGTATTTATTCTTCCACTGTCGATCGTTGGTAGTCAGCTTAATAATGAGGTGCTTGCGGTTTTTTATTTATTTTCTACTATAATTGTTATTTTATTACGTTGACCGAATTTACACATTAACTAAATAAGTGTTTTTTTAACTAATATAATAAATTCAAAATTTAGAAAAATATAATATAAGTCGAACTTAGAATCTTATAATATTGGTTTGAGGTGTATAAACCAAAATATCATCTCTGTTATAGTTTCTGAATTTTATATTCACAAGGGGACAGTTGCTGCAATGTGGAGCAACCACGTTGAAAAGCGAAACCCTATCACAAATCCACCTGCATGCATGCCCCTGCAAATTGCATGCAATTCTCGGTATCTCTCAGCATACTATCTGCAACTGTCACTCTTCCCTTGCCGACGCGTGTCATCTACATTCTTCACCGTATACTATTTCACCAGTAAACCCTAGCTCAGCTTATCTACATCCCTGCTGCTAAAAAAATGAGAGAGTCAAGCAAAGGAGTAACTACTCATAATTCAAGCTTTGGGGTAAGGTTTTTATTTTTATTTTCTGAAGTTATATGATGGGTTTCAATTTTCAAAGAAATTGTTTTGTTTTTCCAGAAAGAAACAGGCTTCTTCTTGTTTTATGATCTTTTATGAAATTTAAACCTTAAAATAAGAATTTAGATGATAATTATTGTTTTCTTTTTTTCTGTTTTCTGTTTTTTTTTCCCCTTCTCTTATTTTCCTTTATTATTTTCTTGGTGGCCAAACAGAAGAAGATAATGGTTTAAAATTAATAAAATAATTACACTCTCATAATCTTGAATGTAAATTCTCTCCGTGAAACTTAATTTAACACTCGCCTAAGAGTATATGTTATGATAATCCTTATTTATATGTTGTATTTGATGAGTAAAATTTCATTTGATTTTAATGGTGATAGATGGAAGACCATGATTCAGACCCAGAACTAGAATGGAGTATTCAAGAGTACTCATCAAAGGAGAACAGTGGCAAAATGAGATGGATCTTGAACAAGGGACTAACATTGGGGAAGAACATTTTGGTGACCGGATTTGTGATATCTTCTGTCCCTATTGTTCTTCCTCCACTTGCAGTTGTCTCCATCATCGGGTTTGCTTGTTCGGTTCCATATGGCCTCTTCTTGGCAAGCTACGCTTGCACTAATAAGCTTATGAGCAAGCTGCTCCCGGAGTCTTTACCTCCTCCGTACTCGTTAGAATATGGGACGGTGTCTAGTACTGATGAAGAAGTTGAGAACGATGAGAATGGCAAAGAAGAAGGAGAAGATTTGGGGCTTTATGGAGATATCAATAGGGACAAGGAGGAAGAAGAGATGTGGAAGGATACAGGGAAAACTGTCATGATGAGGATCGGATTAGATGAGAACGATGAAGGTGATGAAGGGAAGGTTTTCGTTGGTGACGATGAACCAGAATTAGTAAATGATGTAAATGAGATTGTGGAGGAAAATGGACATGAAAAAGATGTTGGTGAATATGTAGGTGAAGAGGAGGAAGAACCAACAAAAGAAATTGAGTGGAAAATAGGAGGAGTTGGAGAGGAGGAAGAGAAACAACCTGTGGAGGTGGATGTGGTGCAAGTTGTTGTTGACATTGAAGGAGATGAGATGAGTGGCAGAGCTGTTGAAGGAGCCGGGACAACATTTGAAGGGACGAACGTAGTAGAAGTCGTAGATTTCTATGCTGACATTGAAGAGGAAGATGAGGAATTTGCGAGAGAAACAAAGGGATTACTAGAAAAAATCCGAGAAGAGGGTATGGCTACTAATGGAGAAGAACACAAACAGAGTGTAGAAAAACAATTTGGAGGTACAGAGGAGGGAGATTTGAGAGTTGAAAGTCAAATTGAAGAAATGGAACCAAAACCAGTGGTTGGAGATTTGTTAGCTGCCAAAGAGAGTGATAAAGTTTCCGAAGCTCAAATTGGGTATGCCGAAAATGTGGATGTAGTCCCAAAGGAGACGAAACCAAAACCAGTGGTAGGAGATTTTTCGGCTACAAAAGAGAGTGATAGAGTTTCAGGAAATGAAAAATCAGCTGGTGAAGTGAGTGGAACAACAGATATTGGTAGCAATCTAGCAGAGGAGCAAAATAATACTCTATTGAACAGGAAGAAAGAAATCGTGATCTCCTCGAATGCAGAAGCAAGAGAAATTGCTGATGAAAGTGGGGTTGACTTGTTTGATAATAAAAATGCAGGTTTGAACTCAAGTCGAATATAAAGTTCTAAAATTTTTGTTTACTATGATGATTTCTGATTAAATTTTTTGTTCTAATGTCATAACAATGATGCGGTTATAATTTACAAAGTTAAATGTTTCATCTAAAGAAAATGAGCGATCATCAAGTAATGCAATCTAGAGCATGCTGATTTTAAGTACCACCTTGTTTTTGTAGGAGAAGTGGACCATAATGATACTGGCATTTCCTCAGAGAAAGACATTGGTATGGCTTCAAGTAAGGTTAGAATATAACATATATATATGTGTGTGTGTGTGTGTGTGTGTGTGTTTCTCTGATCAAACTTTATGCAACTATATGAGAAGCTAATTAAAATCAAGAAGCATCTAAGAGAATTACGTGAAGATATATATATATATATATATATATATATATATATATATATATGGAGAAGAAATTTCTAACTGAGAATTAGAAGTACAAAATTTTGCAAACAATATGGGGCAAGGTGTGGGGTTCTATACCCGCCATTGCCATTAGATTTACGTTTGATCAACTTCTTTATGGATGGGGACTGATAAAGAAAGAAAAATGACAGCATTGTTAACTACTTTCAGATAATGTGCTTATTAGTTGAGAATGTACATGTGATGTTTACGGTAGATGTCTATTTTCTATAATTCATGTAATTTTCAAAGTATGTTTCTAATTTTTCTGATCAATATTTAAGTGAATAATTGCTTCAATGGTGCCTAATAGTCTTGTAATTAGTGTATTATATATATGTTCACGCTCAGAATCTATCATGTTTGGTAACAATTCAAGTGTAAAATTGAGAAAGACTCGTTTTAGGGTGCATAAACCAATTAAGAGACTCACAATCTATCATTCTTTAGAATATCTTCTATCAATTCTTTTTGATAAAATCTTGTTCCAAGCTTTCATATATGACGACATAAGAGAAGCTAAAACGAGCTTCAAGTTCAATTTCTCCACAGAGATTTAAATAGGGGCTCGTGGTTCCATTTGGGGCATGAAATGAAGAAACAATTGAGTTTGTGTATAAGATAAAAAAGGTTACTGTGCGTGTTAAGTGCCTGCAAGTGGTAGACAAACCAACTCAAGTGAGGAGAAATATTTGTAAGTGTGGGGGTTGAGCTTTGCTAATCTTGTTGTGTTCATCATGTTGGGTGGGTCCCTCCACATGGAGGGCACCCACCAATTGAATAAAATAAAATTAAAAAAAAAAAAAAAGGGAAGGGGGAGGGGGAGGGGAGGGGATGTTAACTTAGATGTGGCCATTTCCTTGGTCATAAATGTGGCCATACAAATACCACAAACTTGTGCTTGAGAGCAAGTACTCTTGTCTATATAAAGGCAAGAAATGCTTGCTCTCAAATCAAGCAAGAGAGAAGCAAATCAAGCGAGTAAAACTCTTTTGTTGAAGAGTGAGAGAGTTGAGAGAAATCCTTAGAGAAAAATAGAGAGTTTTTCTAAGAGGAAAATTAATGAGCCAATTTATAAAGTTCTATCCACAAATTGAAGTTACATTGTTATTGTAATTTGTGAGAGATCCACCTAAGGGTAAAGTTTGTAATCTCATTATTTTTATAGTGAAAGTTTTTAAGTGGCCTACGGATTCCGTAGTTTTTACCTTCATTTGGAGGGTTTTCCACGCTAAAAATCTTTAGTGTTATTTTGCTCTATTTGGTCTGGGACGTAAAATCTATTTTTTATTACATCCAAATAATTTTTCTCAATAAAGTGGTATCAGAGTCCGACTGTATTCCAGTCTGTTAAGGTATTAGAGTCTCTAGAAAATTCTTAGTGTTCTAAGTGGTTGCAGTATTATCTGATTTTCCATATCAGAAAAGAATTGTTCTTGAGTCTATTGATTTTGTGATTGGTGAAAGTAAGTATGGTAGTATGGAGAGTGCATATCTAGGAAAAGTTCTGGCTAAGGAAAGACTTGGTATTTAAGTGTGTCCGGTGTGACCCACCTCTATTTCTTGGGAACTTACCTGGGGGGTACTGTTCACGACTACGTGTACTATTCACGCATACGGGGGTACTATTCATCATCGAAAAAGTATGAAGCTCGGAGAAACCAATTGACTAATGATCCAGATGGAGGAGAGCACAGGCAATATGATTAAGTTGACTGCATTTAATTATGCAGTATGGAAGCTGAAAATGGAGGATCTTTTATACATTAAAGATCTGTGGAAGCCGATTGTAATGCCGAAGGAGAAAGCAGTAACTACAACTTTAACGGATGCCAAGACACCCAGCACTTCGACAGCCACATCAGACGTTGATTGGGCTTTGTTGAACCGAAAGTGTGCTGCTCAAATCAGACAATGGATCAATTGAAGCATTTTTCAAAACTTTGCTAATGAACATGATGCTTACATTCTTTAGCAAAAGTTGGAGAAAATGTATGCAAGGACAACCGTACAAAATAAAGCTAATCTGATACGATGATTAGTCAACTTGAAGTATAAAGATGGAAGCAGCGTGTCAGAACACATGAGCAAGTTCCAAGGCATCGTAGATCAACTCAACTCTATAAAAATGACTGTATATGACTAGCTACAAGCATTGTTGATTCTGAGTTCTCTACCAAAAAGTTGGGACACTCTAGTTGTGTCAGTTAGTAACTCCACTCCTGATGGCAAACTTATTATGGATATGGTAAAAGACATAATGCTCAACGAAGAGTCTCGACGAAAAGACGAAGGGCATACGCCTAAAAACGAAGCACTTGTTACGGAGAAACAAGGCAAACAAGAATGGAGGAGAAGGAGTAAAGGTAGAAATCCCCATAACCAAAGTCAACAAAGAGGACGGTCAAAGTCCAGATCAAGGCATGACAAGAAGTGTCACCACTGCGGTAAGCCCGGACATTTCATTCGAGAATGTCGAAAGTTAAAAGCGGAGCGAACCAGAAATCAGGATGCACAAACTCGAACAAATGACATTGCAACAATCACCGAAGAAGTTGTTGTTGTTCAAGCTGATGATTATATCAATCTTGCAAGTCAAGACTCTACATGGGTAGTTGCTCAGGTGCTTCATACCATGTCACTTCACGATGGGATTTCTTCTCAACCTACACTCAAGGTGATTTCGGACGAGTGAGGATAGGAAATGATGATGTCTCCAAAATTATCGACATCGGAAATATTCATTTAGAAACTAACCTTGGATGCAGGCTAGTTTTGAAAGATGCAAGGCATGTTCCTGATATCCGCCTCAATTTGATCTCCATCGGAATACTTGATGACGATGGTTACAGTAATTATTTTGGTGAAGGAAAATGGAAGCTTACCAAAGGCAACTTGGTAATAGCAAAAGGCAAGAAAGAGACATCACTCTACCACACAGAAGCCAAGCTATGTAGAGGAGAAGTAAACACCACCAGGAAAGAAGTTCCCACCGAGCTATGGCATAAGCGGCTCGGCCACATAAGTGAAAAGGGTTTCAGTATTCTTTCCAAGAAGGAACTCTTGCCAGGAATGAAAGGTACATCATTGCCAACTTGTGTTGATTGTATTATGGGAAAACAACACAGAGTTGCATTTCGTAGTTCCCCACCATCTAAAAAGGCGAATATTCTAGATTTAATACGCACAGATGTCTGTACAATGAGTTGTAAGTCACTAGGAGGTGCTACTTATTTTGTGACTTTCATTTATGACCATTCTAGAAAAGTATGGGTCTTTGCTTTGAAAATTAAAGATCAAGTGCAGGAAGTTTTCAAGTAGTTTCATGTAAAAGTTGAACGAGAAACTGGCAGACGTTTGAAGTGTGTACGTGCAGATAATGACGGTGAGTATCGCGGACCATTCGAGGAGTACTGCAGAAGTTTTGGTATCAGGGTAGAAAAATCGGTACCAAAGACACCTTAACACAACGGTATCGCAGCGAGGATGAACAGAACCATTTGTGAAAGGGTCAGATGTATGCTCTCAAATGCAAAACTGCCAAACTCCTTTTGGGGGGAGGCAATGAGAACCGCAGTCGATTTGATCAACTTTTCTCCATCAGTTCCGTTGAGCTACGACGTACCAGAAAGAGTTTGGATAGGGAAAGACGTTTCTTACAAACACTTGAAAGTACTTAGCTGCAGAGCATTTATCCACATCCCAAAAGACGAGAGATCCAAGCTATATGGAAAAGTAAAGCAGTGTATCTTTGTGGGATATGCCCATAAAGAATTCGGCTACAGACTTTGGGATCCTGTTAATAAAAGGATTATTAGAAGTCGAGACGTGGTGTTTCTTGAAGATCAAACGATCTAGGATTTTGAGAAACCTAAGAAGCCACAGTCCGACGAAATTTTAGTTAATCTGGAACCAGTTTCTCCACCAACAAATTATGATGAAGGGGGAGCTACACCAGATACTGATGATGTTCATCCACCAGCTCATATTCCAGAACCATAACAAGTTCCTGAACAACTCCAACAAGAAGCACAATTAAGGAGATCTACCAGAGAGCGACAACCAAGTTGCAAATATTCTCCTAAGGAGTATGCGATGCTCACTGACGGGGAGATTCAGAGAACTATGATGAAGCTATTACTAACCAGCATAAGACTGAGTGGTTAAAAGCCATAGATGAAGAAATGAAATCCTTATATGAGAACCACACATTTGACCTGGTGAAATTACCACAGGGAAGGAAAGCTCTCAAGAACAAATGGGTGTACAAAATCAAAAGTGAAGAAGGCAGCTCACAATCACGTTACAAAGCAAGATTGATTGTGAAAGGATTCAGGCAAAAGAAGGGTGTTGACTTTGAAGAAATATTCTCACCAGTGGTAAAAATGTCTTCAATTCGAGTTGTTTTTGGCTTGGCAGCTAGTCTCAATCTGGAGGTTGAACAATTGACGTAAAAACCGCATTCTTACATGGTGATCTTGATGAGGAAATTTACATGGAGCAACCTTAAGGTTTCCAAGTCAAAGGGAAAGAGAAATTGGTATGCAGACTATTCTCTTGTAAGGTCTGAAACAGGCACCAAGGTAGTGGTACAAAAAGTTCGACTCGTTCATGGAGAAAAATGAGTACAACAGAACGACGGCTGATCACTGCGTCTTCATCAAGAAATTCTTTGATGGTGATTTTATCATTCTTTTGCTTTATGTTGATGACATATTAATTGTTGGCCAAGATATCGGCAAAATTAACAGGTTGAAGAAAGAGTTGAGCAAGTCCTTTGCAATGAAGGATTTAGGACCCGCTAGGCAGATTCTTGACATGACGATTACCCGCAATAGGCAAAATCGAAGAATCTGGCTATCTCAAGAACGATATGTTGAAAAAGTTCTTGAAGATTCAACATAAGCAAAGCTAAATCTGTTAGTTCTCCACTTTCAAGTCACTTCAAGCTTGATGCAAATCGGTGTCCTTCTAGCGAGGAAGAGAAATAAAAAATGAGCAAAGTGTCTTATGCATCGGTAGTTGGCAGTAATGTACGCTATGGTATGCATCAGACTAGATATTGCTCATGCTGTTGGCGTTGTGAGCCGATTTCTATCTAATCATGGAAAGGAACATTGGACAGTCAAATGGATACTTAGGTATCTCAGAGGTACTTCCAGTCAATGTTTATATTTTGGTAATGGTAAACCTGTATTAGAAGGATATACAGATTCAGGTATGGTTGGCGACGTGGATACGAGAAAGTCTATATCCAGGTACCTAATAACATTTGCAGGGGGAGCTGTCTTATGACAATCACATTCACAAAAGTGTATTGCCTTAAGCACCACAGAAGTAGAGTACATCGCAATCACTGAAGGCTGTAAGGAGATCCTGTGGATGAAGAAGTTCCTACAAGAGTTGGATCAGAACCAGTAAAGTTATGTTCTCAATTGCGATAGTCAGAGCGCAATCCACCTCAGCAAGAATCCAACCTTTCACTCAAGGTCCAAACACATCGATGTGAGGTATCATTGGATTCGCGATGTGTTGGAAAATAAACTACTGCAACTTGAGAAAATCCACACCGATGACAACAGGGCGGACATAATGACAAAAACTCTACCCAGAGAAAAACTTGCTGAATGTAGAGAGATTGCAGGTGTGGTAGAGCACTCCATGTAGTCGGGAGGGGGAGATTTGTTGGGTGGGTCCCTCCACATAGAGGGCACCCACCAATTGAATAAAAAAAAAAGGGGGAATTAACTTTGGCCATAATTTTGGGCAAAAGACGTTGCCATTTCCTTGGCCATAAATGTGGCCATACAAGTACCATAAACTTGTGCTTGGAAGCAAGCACTCTTGCCTATATAAAGGCAAGACATGCTTGCTCTCAAATCAAGCAAGAGAGAAGCAAATCAAGCGAGCAAAACTCTTTTGTTGAAGAGTGAGAGAGTTGAGAGAAATCCTCAGAGAAAAATAGAGAGTTTTTCTGAGAGGAAAAATTATAAGCCAATTTATGAAGTTCTATCCACAAATTGAAGTTACATTATTATTGTAATTTGTAAGAGATCCACCTAAGGGTGAAGTTTGTAATACCATTATTGTTATAGTGGAAGTTTTTAAGAGGTCTATGGGTCCCGTGGTTTTTACCTTCATTTGGAGGATTTTCCACGTTAAAAATCTTTGGTGTTATTTTGCTCTATTTGGTTTGGAAAATTATCCTGAGTCCGTAAAATCTATTTTTTACTACATCCAAATAATTTTTCCCAACACATCAAATATCTGCCATCGTCCCACACCAACAGCTTCACAGTTCTCAGCTGTAGTCATCACAAGGCCACTAATGCTGCTCCAGCAACACAGTCCTGAACCGCCTTGCTTTAATACCACTAGTATTTTCACATTGCACTCACATTTACTCACACACTTGCATTTGTGCATGCATTCTTACAAACACCGAGTTGCTTTCACTCCATGTCCCAAGTGGAACCATGATCTAAATTTTAGAGGGGAGAAATTGAACTTGAAGCAGCTCGTTTTAGTTTCTCCTTTTGTTGGTTATGGAAGCCTCTTAAGTTGGTATATGATTTTATCAAATGGGATTGATAAAAAAAATTCGAGAATTCTTAGTATTCTTACAAGTAAAAGTAAAAGATTATGGATGGCTTTGCAGAGTAAGTATTCTCTAACAAGAGTTAGGCTCTGTTTGGCATGACTTTTTTACTTTAGGTTTTTGGCTTCTTCAAAGCTCTTCCTTTAAAAGGCTATATATTTTGGTTTTGCCTGAAAGAGTTTTTAAAGCTTTAAAACTCTTCTATGGGAACATCCAAATAGTTCTAAAAGGGCTTTTGGGCTCAAAAGGCCAAAAACAGGCTTTTAAAAGCCCTGCCAAATAGGCTTTTACTTCTTTTCTTTCCAAAATTAGGTGGTCAACCGTTAATATTGCAGATTTTGTAGTGTTTTGTAGTGATCGTCGAAGACTATTTACATAAATTTGTACTGTATTTAATGTTACATGCATTTGAAATTGGATTTGCTGGTGCAGGTATTTCTCACAGAGGAGAAGATTTTGGAACAGATTGAAGCAATGCGTTTGATTGTGGGATATAAAGGTGCACGACAAGCAACATGTTTGGAGGAGCTAAATGCTCTTTACCTCTTCACTGGAGTTGAGCCACCTGCCTCATTCAAGGAACCTTCTGATCTGATGGAAGTTAATGACAAGCTTAGGTTTCTAATGTCTATTGTTGGGGTGAAGTAGATTCTTGGTTTTGGTTTTGAGATGTTTTTGTTGTTTTTATATATAGCTTTCAATGACATGAACATTGTGAATAAGTTGTGGACGATGCATAGATTATGCTGCTTTGGTTTGTTGATTGGTCCATCCATGTTTTAGATTTTATTTTCACTTCATTTACTTGTAACTTTTTTAATTTTTTTTTTTTGACAAATTTGTAGACCTTGTTTGGCAGGACTTATATTTTAGGTTTTTGGCTTTTTGAAAGCTCTTCCTGTAAAAGTTATATATT
Organism: Xanthoceras sorbifolium; assembly: GCA_003430845.1. Classification (NCBI taxonomy): domain Eukaryota; kingdom Viridiplantae; phylum Streptophyta; class Magnoliopsida; order Sapindales; family Sapindaceae; genus Xanthoceras; species Xanthoceras sorbifolium. The sequence goes on along the minus strand of CM010619.1, from coordinate 3,616,549 downwards.
TTGGCTTTATCAGAAAGAGTTTTTGTGAAAACATCCAAATGAGGCTTTTAGGTTTAAAAAGTTAAAAGGAGATTTTTAAAAGCACCGACAAACAAGCCCGTAGTGTAGTAGTTAAGTTTTGGTTATGACAAGCATCAAATTATGACACTTGGGCCTTAACATACAATAATATAATGAGTAATGTCTTGAAATAATAGACATGCTGTAATATAAGAAGAAATTGTCAAGTTTATCCCTATCAAAGTATTATTTTTTTTTGCTTTTGACCACATATAATACTTTTAGCATAATTAAAAATTTCCTTAACACTCCGTAACCAAGCAATTACATTAGTATTCCTCACCATCTTCTTCAACCTTTTTTTTTTTCATTTTACATCCTAACATTTAGAGTACACTATTTTTAAGAGTTTCTAAGGAATAGTTCATTTGGATTTATTTCGAATCTTTCTCTTCCATAATTAGGGATAAAGTGATTGTGAAAATAGAGTAAAGATATTTTGTATCTTATATTTCATCCAAAGCTCAAAATCTTTCATTTTGGTTTAAAATATGTAAAAATCACGTTTTGGTTGTATTTGTTACATCATTTAGTTTTTGAGTTTTGGTTGTATGAAAAAGTTGCGATTTTGGTACAAAATTAATTAAATTCATCATTTTTAGATTTTTTTTTAAAAGTATTTCAATTTTACCTGCGAAATGCAAATTTGAAGTACACCTACGAAAGGTAAAATTAAAATATATTACTGATGTATTTAGTTTTACACGTATTTAAGTTTTTTTTTTATATTTCAGCTTTGCCTATAACGTATTTCGGTTTTACCTGAATTTCAGTTTTGTAATATATTTCAATTTTGTGTACAAATTTTAAAATTGAGGGTATTTGGGACTTTCTCCCTACTATGTAATTATAAGTAATAAAAACAATACACATTGTTAAAAAAATAAGTCATTACTTTAAAAAGACCAAAATGTAAATCCCCCAAAAGGAGAATATGTTAGTTATTTCAATTTAAATCCCAATTTGTGGCAAATTTCTGGTTTTCAAAATTTGACTACACTTTTTATGAATTTTGTTTATAGCTAAAAAAATCCTCATTGTCAGTATAAGCCTTCCTAATTTGAGTATTTTGACTATTATGAAATCATAAGGATTATTATTATTATTATTATTATTATTATTATTATTATTATTATTATTATTATTAAGTGGTTCAACTTTTTAGTAGTTTTTTAAAGGAGAAAATAACACTTAGATCCTTCGAATTTTTTTTTTCTACAAATAGAAATAATATTTGGATTTATTGGTAAAAACTTTACATGCCATTAGTTAAATTTTGTCAAACTTAATGGACAAAAGGGTAGTTTCGTCTTTTTAAATTTTTTAAATTAAAAAATTTTAAAAAAAATTGAAAATGAATCTCATTCATCCATCTTTAAGATGATTAACGGTTGAGATTCATTAAAAAAATAATTTAAAATAATAATATTTTTTTTGTTAAAAAAAAGAGTAGAAACCAGTTTGCATCTCCACCGTCCATCATCATCATGGACGGTGGAGATCCAACCTAGATCTCCATAGTCAGGGCATGGAGATCTTCGAAGGTTTGGGAACCCAAACTTCCAAGAACTGGGTTTGCGAAAAACCAACTCTCAATTGGGTTCGTTCTTTTCGAAGAACAAACTCGCGAGCTGGTGTTCATGAACCGAGTTCGCGAAGAACCTAGGAACAGACTGTTGGCGATCCATGGTGGATCTATCATGGATCTCTACCTTTTTCCCTTCTCTTATCTTTTTTTATTTTTTTTCTTATTTTTAAAATTAATCTCCACCTACCATCTCTGAATATAAGTTTTTTTTAAAAAAAACTTTTTAAAATACGTCTATCATTATCATGTTATGCAATATAATATACGTCTTTATTATCTTACAAAGATCATTTTTCTTCCAAAATCTAATAGGACCGTGAGTGATCCCCCATCTGTTTTGCAATACACCAAATGCACGTTCCACATCCTTACGAGTAGCATCATGCTTCATTGCAAACAATCTTTCTTTACCACTAGTAGGGTGTGAGATTAACTGGATAAGGGTTGCCCACCTAGGATAAATTCCATCAGTTAGAAAATACTTCATTGTATATTGGTGTTCGTTTACCTCGTAATTAACTCGTGTGTGTCTACCATATATAATATTGTCAAATAATGACGAATGTTCAAGGACAATCAAATCATTATGTGAACCGGCCACACCAAAGAAAGCATGTCAAATCCACAAGTCTTTCAATGCAACCGCCTCTAATATTAGAGTTATGTAACACCCCCTGACCCGACCCGTCTGGATCGACCTAGGGAGCGCTACCAGTTTTTTTTTTTTTTAAAAAAAAAAAAACTTTTCTTAATTCTGTTTACAATTTGGGAATCAAATAATTTATAATTTAAAATCCTTTCTAGTGAGCCCATCAAAATCAGCTTTAAAAATTTCGGCAGAGTTTCCTCTGTTTTTTCTGATTTCCCAAAAATCTTGTTTCAAATAAAAACTCAAATAATATAAAAATCAACACTTCAAATTTCTTTCTCAATCAGATGTGCACTCTGCCGTTTAGTGCGACTTTCCAAACAGTTTTAAATAAACATATATAATTAATATTTACAAACTTATGAAAACAAAAACCATTAAATAACTATTTACAAACATATATAAATATCGAATTTACAGACTTCTGCATATGCATGCTTAACTGAATATAATATATACAAAACTGTATAGCTACCAAATAAGTATAGTGACTCCGAATTCGTCAATCTGCAGCTGCCTCCTCTCTACTCTTTTCACCTTCGGTATTCCTGTTACCTACGCGTAATGAAATCAACACGCTAAGCATATAGCTTAGTGGGTGTACACTAAAATCAATTATCAAAATCATAAAATAATTTCATAATAAAAATATTATCATGCTAACGAATAAAAAATTCAACTCAATCATTGGGATAAATCATATGAAATCAGTTTAATAAAAACATCTAAATTCTATCAATAACTCATACGAATTCAGTTTTCAATTCTTTTCTCATCATTTTACTCAATTCATTCTCAATTCTGGCCCTTTGATATACTTAACATAATTTAGGACTGGAATATGGGTCGTTCGACCTCAGTGACTGTCTGTCGAACATAACTCCTAACCCGAGGACCGGCTCTTGGGGCTCGTACAATCCAAGGGTGGTACATATAAATTCCTACCCTAGGACCGAGTGTTCGGTAACCTAGAGATGTACATATCTCCCTATTCCAGGATGAATCATTAGGAAGGTACGTGTCTCCCTACCTTAGGATGAATCCTTGAGGAGGTACGTGTCTCCCTACCCTAGGACGAATCCTTGGCGAGGTACATAATATCAACATCAATATCAATATTAGTGCAGTACTGCTAAAATAACCCAGCTGGTATACCAACCTTCTATATCCATATATATGTCCAAGTATCCTAGGGCCGTTTCATAATACCATAATTTAATTTTTTTTTTAATTAACATTTATCAATTCAATAAAAAGGATATTCATAAAACAATATTCGTGAACATATTCGAATTCATACGATATCGCAAATCCATAATAGTTTTCAAAATCAATAATAAATTTTCAATTCATTTAGTCAAAATATAGAAATTTATATCAAATCATATAAAGAAATTCATAACATTTAAATCAAAATATTCCCTTTCTTTCAAATTCAACAATATAATTTTCCAAAATAATATTCGTAATTCACACAATACTCTCAAACAATTTCCTTTAATATAACAGTTGTAAATCGAAAATCGAATTAATTTAGAATATTCACATCAAAAACGATATAAACATATAATCACAAAAATAATTAAATAAACTCAGATTTCAAATCAAAAATGCATAAGAAAACCACAAAGGTTTCAAAAGCAAGTGTACGCCAACCTGGATACCAGTTTTCTTTCCGACTATTCCTTTTCTGGATTTCCTTTTTTCCTTTTCTTTTTCTCTCTTTCCTCCTCTTTTCCTTTCTCCTTTCTTCCTTTCTTCTTCTTCCTTTTCTCTTCTTCTTCTTCTCTTCTTCTTCTTCTTCTCTTCTTCTTCTTCTTTTTCTTTCTCTCTCTTTTCTTTCTTTTCTCTTTTTCTTTCTTTTTCTTTCTTTTTCTTTTCTCTTCTCTCCCGTCTCTTTCTATTTTTTGGTTGCTTCTTCGTGAAGCTTCCATCGCCAACTTATTTTTTTTTTATAAAAATTCGATCATCGCGACCTGTGGTCGCGCCACCTGGTCGCGTTACTCACTGGAGTGGTTTCACCACTTTCATCGTGATCAACTATCGCGGTGTCTGGTCGCGACGCTGGTCGCGTTGCTCACTGCCCAAATTCAACATTTTCATTGCGAGCTAGTCAGCGCGATCCCTGGTCGCGGTGCTCACTGCCTAAAATCATCATTTTTCACTGCGAGCGGCTCATCGCGATCCCTGGTCGCGGTACTCACTGCCAGCTTTTCCTTTTCTTTCATACAGTCTTTCTGGACCGCTCCATCTAGTCCACCTGGAAACCTTAAAAATATACATACATTTAATTACATTTTTCACCTCTCAAATCATAAATATTATATTCATATACTCAAAATTAATTATTTTAAATTAGGGATGTTACAAGTGGGCTTATTATGATGACCTCTGTGTGTGTCATGCCAAGCAGTATGACAATTCTTCCATTCCCAATGCATAAAGTCTAACGATCTAAGTATTCTAGGAAATCCTCTTACATCTCCTTCTTGTAATAATTGTGCAACATCTTTCGTGTTCGGTGCCTGTAACACCCAAATTTAAATAAACCCAATATATGTCCTAAGCATTTAAGTTTTAATAATATACCTTTGTGTGTTCAGTTTAAAATGTGATTAATAAAATAATTAATATTATTTTTTTTAAACTCTTTAAAATTTAAGAGAAATATTGGATCTTTATGTAAATAAAGTATTTTTGAACCCTTTAGGGTTTCCCTTTAAATACTATTATAAAGGAAAAAAAACCCTACTTGTTTACCTCTTGTATGTGGCTCAAGATAAGGAAAAAAAAAAAACCTCTCATCTCTTGAAGTTACCAAAATTTAAAGAAAATGTTTTTTAATCAAGAAAAACAAAGAGATCTTCAAGGTGTGTTATTAATACTTTATGTATTTTTATACTTATATACTTAGTGATTCAATATTAGGGTTTTGATTAGGTATAAAACCTAAAAGCATTCTAGTTGAGTTTTTAGTTTCAATTTGATGAAATTAGGTATAGTTTTGACTGACCATTGCTTATTTCCAAAATTTTATTGTTAATATATGTTCGGTTTTGGTAAATTAGTTTTATATTCTGTAAACTAGACATCTAAATGGTTCTAAAGAAATTCGTTCGCTTAAAAATATTTAATATTGAATTTGTTATGAATTTTCGAATATTTAATAGAGTTGCTGGAAAAGTTCTGTTTTCAAACATAGTTTCCGTTCAAATCATTGTTGTAGCAGGTTATATTACTCCGAAAATTACAAACTTTTATATGATGTGTTTACTAGATGTTAATATGAGTTCTGGAAAGTTTCGTAATTTTTAGAGTTTATTTGAAAACGATATGAATTTCGTAATTAGGGTTCTGCAATCTGTTCAGCAGTATACGGAGGGCAGAAACATAAAAGTAAAAATACGTTACAAATATTCATATGTATTATTTAGTTTTGAAACTTTTATTTTGGCATTGTATATGTTTATTTCATGTTACTGCAAAATGTTATAGCAATTTGAGTTTTGTAGAAATTATAAAAAAAGTCGGCATTATATAGTGTTCCGTACTGCCCACTGTCAGGCAGACCAGAATACTCCAATAAATAAATTATTTTAAGGTAGTTTGGAATTTGATAAAATTCTGAAAATTTTTATATACCGAGATATGTTTGTTTAGAAGGTTTCTGCAAAGTTTTAAAGTTTTCTAACTTGTAATTAATTTACTAAAAATCCAAAATTGGATACTGTTTCGTTTCCAAAACATCACTAGTTAGATCTAGTATTGAGTTTTTGGTTTAGGGAACATTTTGAGAGTTATATTTCAGTCCTAGGATATTATTTTGAGTCTGATATGTGATTTAGTCTAAGGTTTGGATCGTTTTCTTTTTGGAGGATTTGTTTCCTTGCTTGGATTGCTAAAAGGTAAATATACTAAATCTTTTGATTTCAAAACAGGAATTACAATGGTGTATGTGCATGAAAGTGTTTATGTGTGATTTTGAAATATGTTTTATGCAACTGTTATGCTTTGAAAGTATGTGAATATATGGTACCATAAAATATGTTTTGACTAGACATACCTTTATTTATTACTTTTAGTAGACACCCTTATGATTTTTGTGTGGAGTTCTATGTGATATGTGATTTGTTATGTGTGTGGTATATGGGAAGTGACTCCAGGGCACCCTGGGGACTAAAGAGTCTTCGTATTTATGTGTTGACATATTGGTACATGTGGGAGGACTAGTTGATGATCACAACGAGGGTCTGGCTCTTATCTTCGAGCATGAGTGTTCTGTGTTTTTAAGAAAATAATCCTCATTTGCATTTTCCCTGTATACATTAGTTGCCGACAGATAATTTTGGCTCTAATATGTGATATGTGTTATGTGCAAGCCCTATTATGCAGTGATGAGTAAAGGGATCCTAATATTATTTTGATATATGATAAGTTTGTGATTTTCTATATATAATAAGTCTTATTATTTGTGTTTTGAATGTTATTTTGATTTGATAAAGAAAAATTAATGTTTAGTATGCGTACTGAGTATCCAACTCACTTAGTCTTTTGTGATTCCAGATGATTGAGGTATTGATTCGCGCATAGCATGGATTGGCATTTCGGCGAAGACTAGTTCTTGGTTTCCTAGGCTTTAGGAGTTTATTTGTTATTTTAGACCGCCGTTTATATTATTTGAACATTTGTTGGACGTTGTATTTGTTTTCAAGCTTATCTTAAGGTTAGTTGCAAGTTATTTGACAGTAAGTAAAATCATGTCTTGAACTTCGGGTTGGGGTGTGACACCAAAACTGTGTAGAAACCTTCTAAACAAACATATCTCCGTATATAAAAATTTTCAGAATTTTATCAAATTTCAAATTACCTTAAAATAATTTATTTATTGGAGTATTCTGGTCTGCCTGACAGTGGACAGTCCAAAACACTATATAATGCCGAATTTTTTATAATTTCTACAAAACTCAAATTGCTATAAAATTTTGCAGTAACATGAAATAAACATATACAATGCCAAAATAAAAATTTCAAAACTAAATAATACATATGAATATTTGTAAAGTATTTTTACTTTTACGTTTCTGCCCTCTATGTACTGCTAGACAGATTGCAGAACCCTAATTGCGAAATTCATATCGTTTTCAAATAAACTCTAAAAATTACGAAACTTTCCGAAACTCATATTAGCATCTTGTAAACCCATTATATAAAATTTCGTAATTTTCTGAGTAATATAACCTGCTACAACAATGATTTAAACGGAAACTATGTTTGAAAATAGAACTTTTTCAACAACTCTGTTAAATATTCGAAAATTCATAACAAATTCAATACCAAATATTTTTAAGCGAAACGAATTTCTTTAGAACCATTTAGATGTCTAGTTTACAGGATATAAAATTAATTTACCAAAACCGAACATATATTCACAATAAAATTTTCGAAATAAGCACTGGTCAGTCAAAACTATACCTAATTTCATCAAATTGAAACTAAAAACTCAACTAGAATGCTTTTAGGTTTTATACCTAATCAAAACCCTAATATTGAATCACTAAGTATATAAGTATAAAAATACATAAAGTATTAATAACACATATTGAAGATCTCTTTGTCCTTCTTGATTAAAAAACACATTTCAACACATTAATTAAGCAAAAACAAAAGCTTTCACGTGAACTTTTGATAAAGCAAAAGCTTTAGTAAATTTTCTTTCAAAGTTTCACTTGTCAAATAATTTAACTTGTCCTTTTTCTTTCACGTGAACTTTTGATCATCCCGATCTGTGGTCGCGGTGACTGGTCGCCGTACTCACTGCCCCAAATTATCCTTTTCACCGCGAGCTGCTCATCGCGATCCCTGGTCGCGATGAGTGGTCGCGATGCCTACTGTCCAGATTTTCACCATTTTCTTCGTGCATTGTTTTCGACCGTTCAAATTGGTCCATTATGAAACCTACACCTCAAATCATAAAAATTATATTCACATATTCAAAAATGAATTCAATCATACTTTTCATATGTATTCGAAATTAGGGATGTTACAATTCTTCCCCTCTTAAAAACATTTCGTCCTTGAAATTTACCTTATTCGAATAATTGTGGATATTGTTGTCTAATGATCTCTTCACTTTTCCATGTAGCTTCTTATACATTATGGTTTCTCAAAAGAATCTTTACTAAGGGGACTGTCTTATTCCGGAGTTCCTTAAGCTCTCTGTCTAGAATCTCCACAGGTTATTCTTCATATGTCAAGTCAGGTTGTATCTCAATAGTTTCCGTCTGAACTCTATGAGATGGATCAAATCTGTATCTCCTCAACATAGATACATGAAATACATTATGTATCTTTTCTAATTCCAAGGGTAAAGCTAGTCTATAGGCTACCGGTCCCACACGTTCAAGAATTTCGTACGGACCAATAAACCTAGGACTTAACTTTCCTTTCTGTCCGAATCTCATTACTTTCTTCCATGGAGATACTTTCAGAAATACTTTATCACCGACGTCATATGCAATGTCTCCTCTTTTCAAATCTGCATATGACTTCTGATGATCGGAAGCGACTTTCAGTCTTTCCTTTATGATCTTCACCTTTTCTTCAGTCTGTCTGATTAAATCAGATCCAACCAACCTGTCTTCTCCCAATTCTGTCCAGCACAAAGGTGTTCTACATTTCCTTCCATATAATGCCTCATACGGGACCATATCTATGCTCGTCTGATAACTATTGTTATAAGCAAATTCAACCAATGGAAGATGATCATCCCAACTTCCCTCAAAATCAATAATACAACTCCGGAGCATATCTTCTAGCACCTGAATTACTCGTTCCAACTGTTCATCTGTCTGTGGATGGAAAGCTGTACTGAAGCTTAATCGAGTACCCCGAGCTTCCTGAAATTTCTTCTAGAATCTGGACGTAAACTTCGGATCTCTGTCTGAAATAATAGAAGCTGGCACTCCATGTAATCGAACTATTTCTTTAATATATAGCTCTGCTAATCTGTCCAATGAATAATCTATTATGACAGGTAGGAAATGTGCTGACTTGGTCAGTCTATCCACTATTACCCAAATCGCATCATGATGACTCCGTGTAAGGGGTAATCCTGTGACGAAATCCATAGTAATGCGATCCCATTTCCATTCAGGTATGGGTATTGACTATAGCAAACCTGATGGAACTTGGTGTTCTGCTTTAACCTGTTGGCATGTCATACATCTATTTACAAAGTCCACCACATCCCTCTTCATACCTGACCACCAATATTGAGTTTTCAGATCTCTATACATTTTCGTGCTACCAGGGTGCATCGAATATGCACTACTGTGTGCCTTTGTCAGAATTGCCCTTCTCAACTCCTCATCGTCTCGAATGCAGATTCTGTTTTTGAAGCACAAAGTACCATCATCCCTGATTGCAAACTCAATATCTTTTCCCTCTTGGACTTGTCCACTAATAGCCACAAGTTTCTCATCATGTTGTTGCTTTTCCTGTATCTGCTGGATCAGATTCGGCTTGAGTGTCAGTTCAGCTAAAATAGCATTATCTGAGGTTAATTTCAAATGAGCATTCATAGCTTTCAATGCAACTATAGACTTCCTTCTGGGTAGGCAAATACTTAAGACTCTTATGATCCGTATAAATATAGCATTTCTCTCCATAAAGATAATGCCTCCATATTCTCAAAGCAAACACTATGGCTGCAAGTTCCAGATCATGTGTTGGATAATTCTGTTCATGAGTCTTCAACTGTCTGGAAGCATAAGCAACCACTTTTCCTTCCTGCATTAACACACAACCTAAGCCATTGTGTGAAGCATCACTATAAATCACATAGTCTTTACCGGATACTGGCTGTACTAGAATTGGTGCTTCAACCAACATTGCTTTCAATTTCTCAAAAGCTATCTGGCATTTCTCATTCCACTCAAATTTGACATTCTTGTGTAGTAATTTAGTCAAAGGAGTGGCAATGGATGAAAATCCTTTTACAAATCGTCTATAATATCCGGCTAAGCCTAGAAAACTTCTGATCTCAGTAACATTCTTAGGAGGTTTCCATTCCATCACTGCTTCAATCTTTTTGGGATCGGCTGTAATACCCTTAACTGATACTACATGTCCCAGAAAAGCAATTTCGTTCAGCCAGAATTCACATTTACTAAACTTGGCATACAACTTCTTTTCACTCAGAGTCTGTAACACTATTCGAAGATGTCGATCATGTTCTTCCGGACTCTGAGAATATATCAGAATATCATATATGAATACCACCACAAATTAATCCAGATACGGACGAAAAGTACGATTCATCAAATCCATAAAGGCTGCTGATGCATTAGTCAACCCAAATGGCATTACGACGAATTCACAACGGAAAGCTGTTTTCGGGTGATCAGAATCTTTCACCCTTAACTGATGATATCCCGATCTAAGATCAATTTTCGAGAAGACACTGGCTCATCTCAACTGATCAAACAAATCATCAATTCTAGGCAACGGGTATTTATTCTTAATGGTGAGCTTATTCAGTTGCCTGTAATCAATACACAATCTCATCGACCCATCTTTCTTCTTCACAAACAATACTGGTGCTCCCCATGGAGAAATACTAGGTCGAATGAATCCCTTCTCTAACAATTCCTGTAATTGTATTTTCAATTCTTTCAATTCCGCAGGCGTCATCCTGTACGGAGGAATCGATACTGGAATGGTACCTAGTATCACATCAATCAAAAATTCCACCTCTCTCTCCAGTGGTAATTCAGGGAGTTCTTCTGGAAACATATCCTGAAAATCACATACAGTGGGTATATTCTGCAAACTAGATTCAACCCTCTGTAAATCAACCACATGTGCTAGATATGCTTCACAACCTTTTCTGATTAATATCTGAGCAGTAGTGGCTGAAATAACATTAGAGAGATAATCCCTCCTATCACCCACCATTATCACCTCTGTACCATCTACTAATCTAAGCATTACTCGCTTCAAACGACAATCAATTATAACCTGGTGTCTAGTTAACCAATCCATGCCCAATATTACATCGAACTCATGAAATGGTAATTCCATCAAATCACCCAGAAATTCATACCCCTAAATTCCAATAGGACAATTTCTACATACCCGGTTTACAATCACACTGTGCCCTAAAGGATTACTCACCACTATCTCATAATCAGTAGATTCAGTTTTCAAATTTCTATTTCTCAACATGACATCACAGATGTATGAATGTGTAGATCCTGGATCTATCAATGCAATAGCAGTAATATCAAAAATAGAAATCGTACCAGTGATCACATCTGGTGCATCCCTATTTTCTTAAGCCCTAACCACATAGGCTCTACCTGGGGCACGACTATCCTGCCTTCCCGAAGACTCTACTACTCCTCTATACCTGTTAGCCTCGGTCCCTACCTGACTGGGTCTCCTCCCTCTGGAACCTGTAGGAACTGATCTTTCTGATGGCCTACCAGAAACAGTCTGATTTTGTGGACAATCCCTCAGGAAATGATTTCGGGATCCACATCTATAACAAGCTCCGGTCAATCTCCAGCACTCTCCCGGATGCTGTCTCCCGCAGTGCTCACAAACTACCAAAGCTGGTCCTCTCGCTGTACTCCCAAGAGCACTAGCTACTGAGGTAATCGACTGTCCTGGTCTGACTGGAACTGGAGGTCTCTGTGTCTGCCTCTGTATACTCGTCTGAGGTCCCCTATATCTCTTACTTGGTTGATGGGACGAACTAGCTTGTCCTGGACCTCTTCTCTGTTGACTCCAGTTCTTTCTAGCCTGCTCCTCTTTTCGAACCCTTTCAACACTAAGGGCTGCTGATACTAATCTAGAAAAATCAATCATCTCAAAAGCTGCAACCTGAAGACGTATGTAATCATTCAATCTGTCTTCAAATCTCCTACACTTATTCTCCTCCGTCGTCACCATCTCAGTCGCATACTTACTTAATTTTATAAATTCTCGCTCATATTCGGTGATTGTCATCTGTCTCTGTTTTAAGTTCATAAATTTTCTTTTCATATTCTCTATATAGATACGGCCAACATACTTCCTCCGGACCTCTTTCTGGAAAAACCCCCAAGTCCGTTCCTCCGGCCGTACTGTCTGTACAATAGAGGTCCACCACTGATAAGCATCCTCTTGCAATAGAGAAACTGCACATTCTAGACTCTCCTCTGGTGTGCAATGTAACTGCTCTAAGATCCGCTCAGTTCGCTTAAACCAATGTTCGGCAGCGGATGCATCTTCCTCTCTTCTGCTACAGAAATCTGTTGGTCTGTATTTGGCCAACCTTTCTATTGCTGACCTTCGTGGCACTGCTCTAGCCACACACTGGAAAAAGTCTGCCATATCCTGCAAATTAATTGGCTGACCCTACCTCTCTGGTCCAGCCACCCCTGGGCTCACTAAATCTCCTCCATCTCCCCCAGCTACACTGGCAGGACTATTAATGCTAAATGGTTCCATTTCCTACACAAGACAGAAGAGGAATTCTGCAGATTAGAGTCACATCTTCCTGTTTTTCTTTTCTACAATGAATGCATATACAATATTATTATATACAAAATATTTTGCTCTAGTCTAGGAACGCCTAAACCATTGCTCTGATACCAAAAACTGTAACACCCCCTGACCCAAATCCGCTCGGACCGAATCAGGGAGCGCTACTATATACTAAAAGCTAACTTTTACTGTAGATACACATATTTTATCTTTATATTAAAAACATTTGAAAATGGTCCAAAGAATTTTTGAAAATCTTGGCAGAGTTTCCTCTGTTTTTCTGACTTTCCAAAACCTGTTTACAGATAAAATTTATAAAATCAACTTCCAAATTCTCTTATCCATTTTGCGCACCCTTCCAAATATAATGCGACTTACCAACCAATTTATCACAATATAATTTATAAAGATTCACATAACATAAACATATCATAAAATATTTACATAGCGGAAGCTCGTTAAATATTTATAAACAGTTTCTGTATATGCATACGGTATCAAAATATATAAACTTAATACAAACAAACTATCAAAATGTATGCAGGAAAGATGTGATCCTGACTCTGGTTATGCAACCTCTACTCTTCTTTATCTTTTTCGCCTTTGGAACATTTGTTACCTGCGTGCGAGAAAACTCAACACGCTAAGCATATTGCCTAGCGGATGTACACAAAATTGTATATACAAATATTTTATATCAATGAAAACTATAAATAACAAATATAAACAATCTATATGGGGCTCATATCAAATCAAATATCCAAAATCAATCAACAGACAAATTTTTCATAATTTCTCAAACGTTTCCATATGACAAATCAATTTTCAGATTGGGCTCCTGACATACAAAACATAAGTTATCGGACTGGATTATGGGTTGTTCGGCATTGGACACAAACGGGGCCACTCACCGAACATCAGATCAGAATGGAACACCAACGGAATCACCCGCTGTAAATGTCCCATGACAAATTTCAGAACCCTAGGACCGGCACTTGGGGCCTGCACTATCCAAAGGGTGGTATAATCGGCACAGTACTGTTCAGACAGAAACCCAATTGACATGTCAACCTCCTATATCCATATCTATGTTCATACACATCAGAGCCAAAATATTTTCTCCAATCCAATATCAACATATTTTATTTCTTTCCGAATAATCGAATTCAATTTCAATACATATCAATATATTTATATTTTTGCAAATTCAAATTTTATCAAATATAATATAACGGAAATATACGAATATATTTATAAATCAATAATCATATTAAATCAATCCAAAATATACTCAAACGTATTTTATAATTCTGTTTCGAATCAAATTGCCCCAAAATCATTTTCCGATACATTTCACAATATAATATAATTTAAGTCACTTTTAACAATATATTTCCTTAACAATATATTTCCATAACACTAGTAGAACCAAATCGTATTCAAATCATTCTGAAATCAGTTTCAAACTATCCATTCTACTCAATAGAATTCAAATAAGTCAAAAACTATAAACTTCGATAATTCCGAAAATTTCTGGAAAATTGGAAAAATTTGAAAGCTCATATATATCGAACCTGAACTATATTCGATAATCAATATAATTCAAATAACACAAATTTAATCAATTTCAATCAATCTGAAATATTCTGGAAATTGAAAAAATTTCAAAACACGTATATATCAAATTTAAACTATAATCTATAATCCATATAATTCAAATAACTCAGAAACTCTAAAATTTGACAATTCCGAAAATTTCTGGAAAACTGAAAATTCAAAAAATAAGTGTACACCAAACTTGAAAGCTTTCTCCTTCTCCTTTCCTTCTTCTCTTTCTCTTTTCTTCTTCTTCTTCTTCTTTTCTCCTTCTTCTTCTTCTTCTTTTTCTTCTTTTTCTTCTTTCTCTCTCCTCTCCTCTCTTCTCTTCTTTCTCTCTCGTTTTCTCTAGTTCTGTTTTTGTAATGTTTGCTGAATGGTTTTTGAGAGCTTTTGCTCTCTTTGATCCCTTTAAACGCACTGCTCCACAGCTTTATTTTTTTCAATTTTTGAGTTATCCTGACCTGTACCGCGAGCGGTGGTCGCGTCGCTTCGGTTGCGTTGCTCACTGGTGGAAATTTGCCACTTTCACCGCGAGCTAATCATCGCGATCTGTGGTCGCGGTGACTGGTCGCCGTACTCACTGCCCCAAATTATCCTTTTCACCGCGAGCTGCTCATCGCGATCCCTGGTCGCGATGCCTACTGTCCAGATTTTCACCCTTTTCTTCGTGCATTGTCTTTGACCGTTCAAATTGATCCATTATGAAACCTACACCTCAAATCATAAAAATCATATTCACATATTCAAAATGAATTCAATCATACTTTTCATATGTATTTGAAATTAGGGATGTTACAAAAAGCTTTAGTAATTCTTCTTTCAAAGTTTCACTTGTCAAATAATTTCATTTGTTTTTTTCTTTCACGTGAACTTTTGATAAAGCAAAAGCTTTAGTAATTCTTCTTTCAAAGTTTAACTTGTCAAATAATTTCACTTGTCTTTTTCTTTTACGTGAACTTTTAATAAAGAAAATCTTTAGTAATTTAAATACAATTCTCCCCTATATAAACATGAGTGAGCTATATGTTTGGTTCAAAATTCAATTATTGTAAGTACTCTTCAGTGGATCCAAGATTTTTTTCTCACAACTATGAGGAAAATAACAACAACTACAACTATGAGTATGAAAGCTCACATGGCTACACCCAAGATGCATTCTTTTCGCCATATGGTTACACACCAACTGATGGGTTACAAAACTCATTCAATCTGATGCTTTCATTCACTATAAATGAACAAACTCACTCTAGAAGAAACTGCACAAATACAACAAAATTTGTCAACAGTAAGACAAAAAACAAGAAGGGAAAAATGCAAGAACTGGCAACCACACGAGGATGAAGTATTATGCAAGGCATGGTTACGCGTATCTGAGGATGCGATTACTAGCACTAATCAAAAACGAGATTCATTGTAGTCGAACATCAAAAATATTTTTGAAGAAATGTTGGGTTACAAAACTGCTCGTACATCAGTTGTTTTGAATAGTCGCTTCAAAACGATTCAGTTGGATCTAAATAAATATTCTGTTTGTGTATTGCGCATTCAAACGGCTCCCACTAGTGGTTTCAATGCAGCAAACAATGTAAGTTACATTTTAAAGTTTTAATATATTGTTTTACAATATAATATATTGTCTTACGATAATGTAAGTTACATTTTAAAGTTACAATTTGTAATACATCTTCACAATTCTTCTGATTTTGCTATTGGTAGGATATTGCAGCGAAACACATCTTTTAGGAAACTCACGATAAACTGTTTAGATTGGAAGCATGTTGGGCAATTGCGAATGACACTTCAAAATGGTATCATTACGTGGAAGGTGTGAAAGGACGACAACATAGTGGTGATACTAAAAACTATCGGTTTGACCTTAACTCAGAAAGTTCAGGTGCCGATGAATGTATGAGATTACTCCATGGACGTCCATCACTGAGTATAGTCAACCTTAGTGATAATAATTCACCGTTTAGTCAATCTGAAAGACTTGAATATCCCCTTGAATGTAAAGCTTCAAAAGCTAGAAAACAAAAAGTAAAGACTAATAACATAAATTTGTTATCTAAGGATATTCTCGGATATGAGACTAGGAGTAATGAATTATATGAAGTGATGTAGCATTCAGGACGGCCGTAGAAGAAAGAAAAATAAATTTTGCTCGTGAGATGGAAGGAAGAAAGATGAAATTTGTGGCAAAAGACCTTGCAGAGAGGAAAAAAAACGAATAATCGATGAAAAAAATTATGAATAAAAAATTATATTTTGCAATCCAAACTCGCTGCCCTTAGATGAAGTAAGAATTTGACTATTACAGCAAAAAAATGATAATAAGAAAAAATGGTGATGGTTGTTGTGATGGTAGTTGATCGTGGACCATAATTTTTAAATATTGTATTTTTTAATATTTATTTTTAGTGTTATATTTTAGTTATGATAATTTTTAATTAATATTATTATCTTGTTTTAAGTTAATTATAATTTGTTAAATAATTATTGATATTTAAATATATTATATAATTTATAAATAATATATATATATATATATATATTATATTTTAATAAAAAATAATAATTATTTAAAAAAATTAAAAAGTAAATTTAATTTATATAGAAAAAAAAATGTATTATAATACCTTCCAAATGGGAAGATCCATTTTTAAAATAAAATCTAAAATTGGTGGTGCAGTGCATAATGAATCTTGTACAGTTGTATTTGGATCTTAGCATTGCGGATCCTCTCGTGGATGTCATTATTAAAAAAAAAAATCTATCAGTCTGAATTTACGGAAACGTCGGCGAGGTCAGTGGGTAAGTCAGCAGCCAATCCATAGGCACACGTGTTGAGCGTCAGAGAAGACGGAGAAATACACTGCAAAATCAAAACCCTAGACCAGTTCTCTTTTCTCTCTCTCGATTTTAGCGAAAAAGAAGATAAAAAGAAAAATAAACCAATAAAATTATTAAATGAATGAGAAACCCACCATCGCTTTTGTCTTTGACGATTGACAGAGCTGTTCTTCATCTCTCCCACATCTCCGATCTCTCCCATCTCCCCGATCACATCCTCCTCGATCTCTTCCTGGTATTTCATTTCTTTTGTTTTGATTTGTTGAAATTTGGATTTGAATTATGATTCGTATAGAAATATGCCCATTTCGTTTTTTGGCTGTTAGATCTAAATGGATGTTTTGAAGGTGTATAATCAGTGAATTGATTTGCGGGTTTTTGGTTTAATTTGCTGTTATGTGTTGTTGAGTGTCATGTGAATTTAAAACTTGTTTTCCTTCGTGGGCTTTTTGTTTCAATTGTGCTTTTATCTCCAACTAAAAAAATTATATATGTGCCTTGTTAAATTTAGTTGAAATGCAAATTGTATAAGTAGTTATCTACTCATGTTTTCTCTTTTTTTTTTTTTTTTTTTTTTTAAAAAGAACCATCCTTGATGGAATTACTGAGGTATTTTCATTTTGGCTTTGATTTGTTTAGGCTTTGATTCGCTATAAACATATTTTATTGTTGCTTTCTTTAGTCAATATACCAAATTTGATTCTATGCATGAGTTTGATCTGGTATTCTCAAGTGTGATGCGTGATCTTGATTAATTGATTATTATTACTACTATTATTTGTAAATGTTATTTCTTCACTTTGGAATGTTGTTGCTGATGGTGTAAATGAGTTTTTATCTGGTAAAGCTCAAATTGGGTTGTTGACTTTTCGTTCTTTAATGCTGTTGAGGCTGAGTTTATGTTTTATTTTGGTTCATTGAGTTGATGAACAAGCTTGAATAAGTGTTTTGATGAGTGAAACTCATGTTGTACGTGAATGGCTCGGTGCGGTGTAGATGCCTACTTTCTGATATCATTTACATGATATTTTTATTTTGCTTTACGAGTAAACAGATAAGCTTTAACTAATGTCCTGATGAGTGAAACTTGAGTTGTCCACGTATGGCTTGATTGGTTGTATAGCCCTACTTTTCAGCATCATTTGCATGTTTGACATATCAAGTGGTGAAAGGCTTTCTGGAATTTGGGTTATCTCTTGGATTAGATGAGTTTCTGTGGAAATTACTCGTTGATAGCGATTATTTAGCTCTTAAATCTCTAAATTTAGCCAATCATTTTAGCTTAAGAATCAATATCTGTCAATAGCTAGGTTACTCAAACATCAGTATGCTCTCTAGAAATGTAATTTGTATCCTCTTTAGGGCCTTATTATGACATTAAATTCATTCACAGTACATCTGTAAAGGGAGATTGAATGTGGAAAAGCACTCTTTCCTCCCTTGAGTTTTCAGTTCATAGGTTTAACAGAGTTTTTGTTCCTCTAATGTTAATATGTTTATTATGAGTACTAGCTAGCTTAACTTTTGATATCTTGGTTTTGAGTTCTGTTGTGGTTCATTGTTAGGGGAAAAAAAAATTGTACAGAGAAATACCTACTTATGTTTACTGATTCCAGCTGCATTTCTTTTTTACTTTTTTAATTTTAGGTTTTCTACCAGTAGCATTTCTGATGTAAAGAAGTGCATTGACAGTCAGACAGTCAGGATAATGTTGATGATGAAAAGCTTTGATTCAGTTAAACTTAGAAGAACATTTTATGTTACTCATGCTTAGGTTGATTTTTTTTCTAATTCTAGCCTATACTTAGACTCAACATCATTTTCTTTTGTCTGATGATTTAGCAACGGCTAATCTAGAAGTGAAGGAGGGAACTCCTTGACCACTTTAAGCTGACTTGGAAACTGGTCCTTTTGATTGATGCAATAGGAGTTGTACTTGAATTGTCTTTGTCTCAATTGTTTTTTTCATTGGAGTTTTCCCCAAATCACACTCACTAGGTTTCGCTAGCCTTCATTCCACATTCCATATAAAAGGACTGCTTCTGTTCTCAATTTTTTTGTGCCTTTCAACCAAAGAAATAAGACTTTCTTTGAGATGATGGGAACCGAGAAATTTGTAAATTCTGTTACATTTGATCTCATATTGTATTTCATTTTCGATTCTTTTATTCTATACGACTTGGTTGAACTTTTCCTGGTTCTACAGATGTGTTTTGATTATTTTGCCTCTGTGATTGTGCTCCTTCACTTTTCTTCACCGAACTTTTGCAGTGATATCATTATCCTTATGATTCATTGTTCTAATGATGAACAGAGAACATTGAAAGCTGGAAAGCTGAATGAGAAAGTTTTGACATTGTTTGTGGCAACTGGCAAAGAGGAAGTCCTCCTTCTAATCAAGGCACTTAATATTAAGCATATCCTCACCCCTGTACTTCCTACTAGTAAGTACTGCAGAAATTTTCATCATCCTGTTTTCTGTTAGTTTGAACTTTGCAGATGTTCTGACTTTTTGAAAATTGTTTCCACAGGATGTTCTGAGAAATTTTAAGATTTTAAACTTGTGCAGTAATACATTTAAGGACATTTTAACAGAACGCTTGCTGCTTTTGGAGACCAAACAAGTTGTTGGATTTGGATATCGTTCTTCCATTTGCGAAGATGTCTCAAGAAAACATCAAGGACAGTGAGGTTGATATTGTTATTGGAGCATTGCAGTCTGATCTATCATCATTCTTGAATGAATGGAGACCAATAATCTCCCGATTTCACCTGATAATTGTCCAAGACCCTGATCTCAAAGAGGAACTCAACATACCAGAAGGTTTTGACCTCAATGTCTATACTAAATCTGACATTGACCAAATTGTGGGTTCTTCTGGTTCCACTTTTTTCTCTGGTTATTCATGCCGGTATTTTGGCTACCTCTTATCTAGAAAAAAATACATTATCTCTATTGATGATGACTGCTTCCCAACTAAAGACAGTATGGGCAATTTGATAGATGCTGTAGCCCAACATATTACCAATCTTTCAACTCCAGCTACCCCTTTCTTCTTTAATACACTTTACGACCCTTACCGTGAGGGAGCAGACTTTGTTCGTGGTTACCCATTTAGCCTACGGAGTGGTGTTACCTCTGCTATGTCCTGTGGACTGTGGCTCAATTTGGCTGACTATGATGCACCTACTCAAGCCCTCAAGTCACAGCTGAGGAATTCTCGATATGTTGATGCAGTTATGACTGTTCCAGCTAGGGCCTTGATGCCTGTCAGCGGAATTAACATTGCCTTCAACCGTGAAGCTGTGGGGCCCACTTTGTTCCCAGCTTTGAAGTTGGCTGGGGAAGGGAAGTTGAGGTGGGAGACAATGGAAGATATTTGGTCTGGGATGTGTGCTAAGGTTGTTTGTGATCACTTGGGCCTTGGTGTGAAGAGCGGGCTGCCTTATGTGTGGAGAAAGGAACGAGGTAGTGCAGTAGATAGCTTGAGAAAAGAGTGGGAAGGGGTGAAGCTGATGGAGGAGGTTGTTCCATTCTTTCAGTCTGTGAGGTTGCCACAGACAGCAACTACAGCAGAGGACTGCGTGGTTGAGATAGCGAAAACAGTAAAGGAGCAGCTTGGACGAGTGGATCCTGTGTTTGCTCGTGCTGCTGAAGCGATGGTGGAGTGGGTTAAGCTCTGGAAGAAGGTTGAATCTGGATCCTTTCCTGGTATTTAGATGATTAAAATTGCCTTATTTTCATGATTTTTTTTATATTATTCAGATTGTATACATCCGAATATTCCCACTTTTGGGATTCCTCCGTGTTGCTCGTAAAATTTGCCCAAGATATGGGGACATAAATAAAGAATGTTATGTAGTTAGAGAGATGGTTAATATGCTTGTGTTCAACTGCGAAACTGATGTTGGTTAAAATTATTACCATAAACTATGATGTGTATTAGCAAAATTTTGAAGACTTGCAGACTTCATTTGAGTATACAGTTTGGTTAGTGAAGCATAGAGTGCAAAGAGTTCGGTTGGTATTTCTATTTGCACTTTGGATTTTGCAAATGTTGACATAAGAAGGGAAAATTGGAGTTAGATGTATATTTATTTTTTGTGATATTATAAATAGCCCTCGTAGTATGGGATATTCTCCATCCCCCAGATTCATTTTTCACCGTTTTTCCTCTGTAGTTTAAAAAAATATACAAAATCTGCTTTCCCGTTGGTGAACAGGTAAAAATTTGGCTCATCCCTTAGGGTTGTAAGGGTAAAATAGTAAATGAATCATAAATAAAGAAAATACAATTTTATCTAATATTTGAAATAACATCATGTTAAAAAAATAAATTTTTTCTAGAAAAACATCTAAATTTTTTTCCATATCTTTTTCTCATTATCTCCCCGCCTCTGTTTCTCACTACCTTCTGTCTTTCTTTGTCACTATGTTTTCTCTCTCACATACACAAATCTTTTCGGGAACTGTCTTCGTGTTTGTGCTAGCTGGGTGTGGTGGTTGGTCGGAAAAGAAGGCGGCAGCGGGTTGGGTGTGGTGTTTTAGGGGGGAGGTGGCAGCAATGTGAGGGGTCTAAAAATGGGAAGGTTAGAGCCTCCTTGATGGCAGCGAACGGGCTGTCACTGGATCTGGCAGAGATCCTGATCTCCACCGTCTAAAAATGGATAGTGGAGATCCGTCTAGATCTTCACTAGATTTTTACTTTTAATTTTTTTTTTAATATTATTTTTAGACAGGATTGGATCTCCACCGGCTATCTTATGGATCTTATTATTGTGTGCATTTTATTAGTATGCGGTGAGTTTTTTTTTCGTTGCGGTGAAAGAAGATATTTTTCATTGTGAAAGTAAATATGCAGACCAGCATGTAGTGTTTGATCCCGACAAATTTTTGATCCATTGGGTGCTAGATTTTAAAAAAAAAATTATAATAAAATCTTGATAGCTTTACATCATGGAGGTTTCTCTTCGCCATATCGAGGTGTCTAAGCCTACCAGTTTAAATAGTTAAGATTATGGCTGATAAATTGGGTTCCAAGTTAATTTGTAATGTGCATTTGAACTTGTGATGTGAAATTTAAATTTAACTAACCCATGAAAATTAATATAAATTATTGTTGTGATCGTATCACCTGAGTGGCGAGGTAGCCACTCAGGTGATACGATCACAACAATTATAATTAATGTGTACAGTTGAATTAGGATGTTTAGCATTATAAAAATTTATATGTAATTGGGTTCATTCCATTAAAGTGACATTGCATGACCATTTAACTTATGTAGTGATTAAATAAATTTTTAATATGACCAAATATTATTAATTTGCGTAATTTACACAAATTAAATGCATTAATTATAGTCAAAGTTGAGGTGTTTCATAGCCGGTAAACCGCTCACACCCATGAACTGATGTTGTAGGTGAAATTATATGGTGAACATAATATCTACAGGTGGGTTGCAAACTAAGAACAAAAATTATCTCAACACGGATTCTAAGAGTATATGTTAAAAATCTAAAAACTTAATAAAACACTCAATTCTACTGGAGCATCAATGTCTTATATCTTAAAATATAAATATAAGTATTTTAATCGCTTGTTTAGTTCTTAATTATATGCTCTTATCGTGTAAAACACAACTCAAACAGTTTCTATGATACTGAAGGTGAAAATTTATTATTAATTTTAAAAATGCAATTCTATGGATTGAAGTTTCAATTCCTTCTAAAAGTTTGTAAGAAAAAAAAAATTCTTCTCTCTACTTTCTTCGAAACTCTCTCTTGGGGAAGCTTCTAGAGAATGGAGAGTGGAAGTAGATTTCACGACTGGTGCGCGTAGATCCCACCCTTCTTGGGTGTTTTTTTTTTTTTTTTTTTTATCTTTTCTTTTTTCTTTTTTCATCGATTCTTCTTCTTTTTTCTTCTTTTTCTCCCTTTGGTTCGTTTTTGTGTTTTGTTTTGGTTAGGAGTTGTTTGGTTGAAATGGAACTAGATGATATTGCGAAGAGATGTGCAAAGCTGTCGTTATCTGATGAGGATGGGCCGATTGCTAGGGTTGATGAGGGGTTAAAGGAGAAGGGTCTTCGTAGGATGTCTTTGAGTCTGGTGGGTAAGATTGTCTCTAATAGGGAGGTCAATAAGGAGGCCTTAAAACCACGATTGCTATTATCTGGCGTACTAAGAATATGGTCGAAATCGAATCTATTAGTGTCAATTTGGTTGTTCATGGGATAGGAAGAAGGTTTTAGAGGCGAGTTATTGGTCCTTTGATAGAAATCTGTTGGTGTTGAAGGAAGCAGTGAAGATTGATAAAGTTTTTGATTTGGAATTTCGTTTAGCTCCTTTTTGGGTAGAAATTTACAACCTACCTTTAGCTTATATGAACAAGGAAATGGGGTTATTCTTAGGAAGGCTTATTGACACGCTCAAACGCGTGGGAATAAATCTCAAGTGCAGGATGTGTCGAAGTAATAATATTCCCGTCAGTACGGGGTCGAATCCACAAGGAAGAGGTGGTTACCAATACCAAACTAAAGATGTTATAAAAGTTCAGAAATTCAATTCAATGATTTTTAGAATGATGTTGGTGAAATTAAATTCAACAAGGCTATGAGTAACGAAGGAATGTGTTCAAATGTGAGGAAGTGTTACGCGGTCGAATGGAAACCTTCATGAGAGTCACTGGTGTAATCAACTTATTGAAGCTTAATATATATTTAAGATAGAAGTCTTTCCTAACATTGGCTCACCAAATTATTGTCATGCATTGATGATTCGAATTCAATAACTTCACCTAATGACCATTAAGTGATGCAATCAAACACCCAATATAGTTGCACTTATTTAGGTCAATTAACACTTTCGTGGCTCAATCAACTTAACTATTATTGCTAGACTATCACTAAACTCATTCATACCCTAATGATTTCTCATAGAGATAATAATTTCCATATTAATCATAAACCAAAATTCATGCAGACACTTTCGTAATGCAAACAATAAGATTAATGTACTAATAGATTAAATCATCTAGCAACAAATCTCAAAATATATATATATATATATATATATATATATATATATATAGAAATGTTCAGTCAATTACACCATTAAATCTCAATCTTGGTCCATTGACCACATAACTAGGAAATTAGTTCAACATAATAATCAATACTACAACAAGAAGAGAGGGAAGATTGATAAAACCCATTATGATGCCACCCAAGGACAAGCAAGTGTTGAAGGAGATGAGCTATGGATCCCTTTCAAAGCTATTTTCGTGCTGCTGGAATTCCTCCCTTTAGGTTTTTTTTTTAAACTTTTCTATTTATAGGCGCTGACTTTAGGTCAGAATTTCTGCCATTGCGATCGAGCTGTCGCGACCAAAGCTCGCGATGGCTCGGTCGCGATGCTCTCTGGATGAATTGTCACTATCGCCGCGACCCATTCTTCGCTACCAATGCTCGCGATGGATCGGTCGCCACACTCTCTGGATGAACTGGCCATGGTCGCCGCGAGCAAATCCTCCCGAACCATGCTCGCGCCGCGAGCAAATCCTCGCGACCAAAGCTCGCGATGGCTCGGTCGCGATGGCTCGGTCGCGATGGCAGCGAAGATTATTTGGTGAAGCTTCATGATCCAGAATTGCATGGTTTTAGCCCGAAACTTCATCTATCATATAACACCATTATAAACACCTAAAATCTGCGCAAGCTCAACAAACACATCAAAAGCGCAAAATTCACATGAAAATAAGCATGAAAGACACGGGTAAAGGGCTCAAAAAGAGTAACAAATATGAACTGATCAAATACCCCCAAACCTATCTTTTGCTTGTCCTCAAGCAAATTGGCACAACAAGAAGAAAATAAAAAAAATAAAAATATAACTAACAGAAAACTAGCCTACAACCATGATACCGGAGCCACATACACACCCACATGTCAATCCAAACAAAGGCATACTCGTGAAAGCACAAAAAAATGACACTAAGTCAGACTAACCGATTTCCAACCAAATCGGTGCATCAAATATTTCATTAAGACACTGATAATCAAAACATTAAAAACCGTAATCCTTTCATATTTCGTGAGCTTTGGATGTAATTCGCTTCGACTCTAAGCTAACTAGATTTCCCTCAGTACGCTCAGAACCTAAGTTTTCACACTCTCAATAATATACGACTGGAATTAATGAGCAAAAGAATACAAAAAGAAGTCGTATATATAATAATCAGAAAGAAACAACATTTGTAATCAAAGGATCTCATGAACGATATTAAACATTACGAACGTAAGCATCACTGCATATAGTATCAAACAACAATATTGAGTGTTATTAGGAGATCAAAAAGCATTTAAGGTTGTAATGTGCATAAGGGGCTTGGCTGCACAAAGGGCGGAAACCGAATCCAATCAACTTGGAAATAGGTAGAGAAACCTCACCCTCGTCAAAGGCAGCAATAGCTGCAAGCACATCATTCATAGCCTCATCCTCTGCCAAAGGCTGGGGTTCCGGTACTCCAAGTAGTGGCAACCTTCTCCGTCTTGCCAGGTCATTATAAGTCGTCCTGTTCATGTTTGGGAGTGGGACGTGGAGGTGCTGTAGCTCTGCCTCAGCATAAACATCGAGGCCATGTGAAGTGTAGATGTGAGTAATCAAGCAGGGAAATGGCAATACACCCCGCAAGCGCCGGCCCGCATAGAGTATCTCATCTCGAATCAGGACCCCTATGTCTAAAGCTAGACCCGCCCAGATACAGTGAATCAACCGAGCGGTCTCCATGATAAGGGTCGTGCGATGCTTGGTTGGCCTCAAGGAAAAGTCAGCAAAGACCTGCCAAAATGCTGCATCAATGTGCAGCTGCCAGTGCCTGATAGAGCTATCGCCTTCATGCCACACCCCCTCTCCTGACATCCTTAAACTAGCGGCCAACTCTAAGTTGTGATCCGAAAACAGTGGTAGCTCTGGATACCCTAGGCGGAGATGTGGCTGCGGAACTGTGCCGAAATGCTGATTAATAATCTCTAGGGTGATCCGAATCTGAACCCCCCTAACTGGCACTATACCATGGTTATGAAAATGAGGCGGGTACATGGCCGCATAAAACTCACGAACCATATTCTCATTCGCCCGGTTCGGTAGTCTCACAAAGTTGCCCCACCCCTGCTGAGCAACATGGTTGGCAACGAAGGTGGTGGACAATTCTTCCACATTAATTCCCCGCTCCAGGAGAAGCTGCCGGTCTGCCCGGGCCTTCAACCGGGCTGGAAATTCGGGGTTCGGATCACCCACATTCCGCGGTTTTGGTGGTTCGGGGACCTTCTTTTTGCCTTTGGCACCACCCTGTTTTTGTTTACCCTTCCCTTTGGAAGATGACGAAGCATAGCGGTGAGGGTACTCCTCATTGAAATCCTTAAGTCTTGCCATACCCACCAATTCACGAATCCGTTGAAAAACAATTCTCCTAAAACAAATCACAAAACCAACATGAACACAAGCACTACACTAGCATACTACTGTCAAAAATCACTTCTCCACTCCACAAAACACAATCACCAAATATAATTGACACTCCACAACCCACAACACTCCTAGGCACTCTATAACTCCCAAATCCAACCATTGAAGTCCATCTTGCTTTAACAAAATCTTAACTATGGAAGAGTAGAAAGTAATTACCTTGCAATGAGTCACAAAAATCCGAGTTGGAGATGAGGAAGATGAAGAGATTCGGCCAATTTGAACTCGCGAGTGCTACAGGTGAAATGGTGGGCTGTTGCGCAAGCTAGGGATTTAATCCCAATTCGTCATCGCGAGCACTCTGTCGCGACCAACGGTCGCGCGAATTTGATCGTGAGACCTCCTGCTGGGCTGAAACGCTGCCGTTTGATTAAGTGAGACTGCATCGCGAGCAGCCATGGCGAACAGTGGTCGCGAGGTCTTGCTCGCGATGCATTTTGTTCGTGGCTGGCAGTGAGTATCGCGATCGCTCATCGCGACCAACGGTCACGAAGAGGGATCGCGCTGCTCACTGGGAAGTTTTGAAAAAAAATTTATTGTGGAGGCAGTGAGGATCGTGATCGCTCATTGCGACCAACGGTCGCGAAGAGTGATCGCACTGCTCACTGGGAAGGTTTTCGTTTTAAAGTTATTTTTGAGTTTTTTGGGGCAATGAGTATCGCGATTGCTCATCGCGACTAACGATCGCGAAAAGTGATCGCGATGCTCACTAGAAATTTTTTTTTTTTTTTTTTTTAGCAACAAATCTATTCCCTGGTGCACCACAAAAAACACAAAACACATCAAAAAACCTGAACTTAAATACAATAAAATAAATTACACTAAAGCAATCTAAATATCAAACAACTTGAAATGCAAAACTAAAAACAATCAAGCTTGCGATAAATAAAACTTACATGGGTGGGTTACCTCCCACCAAGTGCACGATTTAACATTTAGGCAAGACGGTGCGTTCCCTCAAGGGACATCGACTGGCTCAATGAAATGGACAACGGTCCTCGGAGGAATCTCACCATGGTATTGCTTCAAACGTTGTCCATTAACTTTGAATGAGGTTCCAATCTTCTCATCTTCCACTTCTATAGCTCCATGTGGAAGAATTTCTTTTATTCGAAATGGTCCGGACCATCTGGATTTAAGCTTGCCAGGAAACAATCGGAGCCGGGAATTGAACAAGAGCACTCTCATACCGATCTCAAACACTCTGAGGTAAATCCTCCGGTCATGGTAAGCTTTCGTTCGCTCCTTGTATAGCTTTGCGTTCTCATACGCATGCAGCCTCAATTATTCTAACTCTGTTAGTTGTAGTTTTCGCTCCTCAATATGCTCAATGTTCCAACTCAATTCTTAATAGCCCAATATGCTCGATGTTCCAACTCAACTGGCAGGTGACACGCTTTACCAAAGACCAACCTGTAAGGACTCATTCCAATTGGTGTTTTGAATGCAGTTCGGTAAGCCCATAAAGCATCATTCAACTTGCTGGCCCAGTCCTTGCGTGTTGAATTCACCATCTTCTCAAGTATCTGCTTGATTTGACGATTACTCACCTTAACTTGACCTGATATCTGCGGATGATATGGAGTTGTCACCTTGTGAGAGATGTTGTATTTTTTTAGTAATGTCGCAAAGGATCTATTGCAAAAATGACTCCCCCCATGACTAATAATAGCTCTAGGAGTGCCAAACCTAGCAAAGATCATCTCCCTCAGAAAACTGACAACCGTGGCGCTATCATTTGTCCGTGTCGCCAATGCCTCCACCCATTTGGAGACATAATCAACCGCTACCAAGATGTAGTTGTACCCAAATGAGGTGGGGAAAGGTCCCATGAAGTCTATCCCCCATACATCAAACAATTCCACCACCAAGTTGCTGGTAAGTGGCATCTCATCCTTTTTGCCAATTCCGCCCAGACGTTGACACCTATCACATGTTAAACAATAACTGTAGGCATCTTTGAACAACGTCGGCCAATAAAATCCAGACTGCAGAATTTTCAGAGCTGTCTTCTTAGCTCCAAAATGCCCTCCACAGTGCCCATCGTGATAGAATTGTAGCACACTTGTCTGCACAGACTCTGGAACACATCGCCGCACAATCTGATCGGCTCCAAGTCTGAAAAGGTATGGATCGTCCCAATAGTAATACCGGGCAAATGCATATAGATAACAAGATCGGCATACCAGGGTTCCTCAGTGTGCACTTCGTATAGCTGCTCGTCTGGAAAACTCTCTTGTATTGGTATAGCAGCATCTCTTGCTTGGTTGTCATCATAGTCCAGAAGTCGAGACAGATGGTCTGCAACCACATTCTCGCTTCCCTTCTTGTCCCTGATTTCTATATTAAACTCTTGCAGCAACAGGATCCACCGGATTAATCTCGGTTTCGCTTCCTTCTTTGTCAGTAAATACTTTAATGCACTATGATCAGAATATATGATGACTTTAGACCCAATGAGATATGATCTAAATTTTTCTAATGCATGCACAACCGCTAATAACTCCTTTTCAGTAGTGGAATAATTCATTTGGGCGGCATTCAAAGTGCGACTAGTGTAGTAAATGACATGTGGAAGTTTGTCAACACGCTGTCCTAGAACAGCCCCTACTGCATAATCTGATGCATCACACATAATCTCAAAAGGTAAAGACCAATCAGGGGCCATGAGAATGGGGGCAGTAGTTAGTTTGGCTTTCAATGTATTAAAAGCAACTAAACATGAATGATCAAAATTGAAAACAACATCCTTGGACAACAAATCACACATAGGTTTGCTAATTTTTGAAAAATCTTTAATAAAGCGCCTGTAAAACCCTGCATGCCCAAGGAAGCTCCTAATTCCCTTCACCGAAGTGGGTGGGGGAAGTTTCTCAATTACATCAGTCTTTGCTTTATCTACCTCTATACCCCTATTAGATATAACATGTCCCAAAACAATGCCCTGCTTAACCATGAAATGGCTTTTCTCCCAACTCAATGTCAAATTAGTCTCTACACATCGTTCTAACATAGATGATAAATGCACTAAACATGAGTCAAAAGAATTACCAAAAACAGAGAAATTATCCATAAATACCTCCATGTACCTCTCTATCATGTCGGAGAAGATGGACATCATGCACCGTTGGAATGTGGCAGGTGCATTGCATAGTCCGAATGGCATCCGACGGTAAGCATATGTCCCAAATGGACAAGTAAAGGTGGTCTTCTCTTGATCTTCTGGGGGTATAGGTATTTGATTGTATCCCGAGAAACCATCTAGCAAACAGTAATAAGCATGACCTGCAAGTCGCTCAAGCATTTGATCAATGAAAGGTAAAGGAAAGTGATCCTTCCTTGTTGCTTTGTTGAGCTTCCTGTAGTCTATACAGACTCGCCACCCAGTGGTCATTCTAGTTGGTATCAATTCATTTTTATCGTTCTCGACCACCGTGATACCTGACTTCTTCGGAACCAAGTGAATCGGACTTACCCATTTGCTGTCAGAGATTGGGTATATGATACCAACATTTAGCAACTTTAGTATCTCCTCTCTCACCACCTCTTTCAAGTTGGGGTTGAGTCTCCTCTGGGAGTCTCTGAATGACTTGGCATCATCTTCTAACAGGATTTTGTGCATGCAGACTGTAGGGCTGATTCCCTTAATATCTGTTATTGACCATCCAATAGTTGCTTTATATTTCTTGAGCACATCTATCAGTTTGCTCTCTTCAAAGTCATTCAGATCTGAGGCAATGATGACTGGAAGGGTTTCCTTCTCACCCAAAAAGGTGTATTTGAGATTGGAAGGTAGTTGTTTTAGCTCCAATTTTGGTGGATTGATAGTTGAAGGCAGTACAGCAGTTTCCCATTTCTCTGTATGGTCTATGCCCAATTCTGCTTCAAGTTCTGTTTCATCAGCTTCCTCCCAATTTTCCTCTGCTTCCAACTCTCTCTCTAATTCCATAAGCTCCTCTAGCTCCTCTTGAGTGAATTCTTCATCGACCATTGAGTCTATAATATCAATTTGAAAACAATCATGAGAACCCACAGGATAAGGTAAAGAATCAAATACCTTAAATTCGACTGTCTCATCAAGGACTGTCATAGACAATTTTCCATTTTGCACGTCGATAATTGTTTTGGCAGTCGCCATGAATGGTCTCCCCAAGAGAATTGGAAGATCCTTCTCTGTTCCCCTCTCATCATCCATATCGAGGATGACGAAGTCAGCAGGAATAATCAGTTTATCGACCTGAATGAGTATATCTTAAATAATCCCCCGCGGATGTCGTGTAGAACGATCCGCCAGTAGTAATGACATAGACGTGGGTTTCAAATCATGCAAACCCAACTGCGTGTAGACTGAATATGGCATCAAATTGATACTAGCCCCAAGATCTAGCATTGCTCTCTCTTTCTTGGTATTTCCCACCGTGATGTCTATGTTGAAACTCCCAGGGTCCTTCAATTTGGGTGGAAGTTTTTGCTGCAAAACTGCACTCACAGTTTCTGAAATCATGACCCGCTCGTTGTACCCATAATGCCTTGTCCGTGTATTAAGCTCCTTAAAGAACTTAGCGTATGCTGGCATTTTCTGAATCATTTCCAGCAATGGCAAGTTGACGTTGACCTTTGAGAGAATGTCATAGATGTCTTTAAATGCCAAGTCATTCTTGCTCTTCTGGAGGCGACCCGGAAATGGAACACGAGGGACAAAAGGATCTGCAGCCTTGGGAAGAATAGGTTCCTTTGTAGGATGACAGACTTCTTTCTCTTTTGTCACTGGAGAATCTGGAAGTATACCTGTACCTGCATCATTAACAAATTCATTAGAAAGTTCATCCCCAACCTTATTATTAACCACCTTACCACTGCGTAAGACTGTCACTGCTTTTGATTGCTCTGGTTGACTTGGAAACTTCCCTGGAACTTGTTGTTGCAGGGCTTCAACGAGTTGTCCAACTTGTACCTCAAGCTTCCTGGTGGATGCCTCTTGCTGCTGATACATTTGTATCAGCTTGTCAAAATTATCCTCAAGCGATGGTTTGACTTGTTGAGATGAAGGACCAGCCCGTTGATTATAAGAATTCTGAGCATTTGATTGGTACTGGTTCTGTTGAAATGGTTGAAACCTCTGGGGAGGATTAGCTTGATATTGCCCCTGTTGTTGCTGATTATCTCTCCAGGAAAAGTTTGGATGATTTCTCCATCCTGGATTATAATTGTTGGAGTATGGGTCGTTCCTTTGTCGCTGTGGATAGTCATTAAGTGCCTGGACTTGCTCCTGTTCAAACTCTTGACAAGTCTCCCTGGATGAGCACTCATCAAACTCATGCCCATTAATTCCACAGATGGAGCATGCAACATCTGGTCTCTTTCCTCTAGAAGATACTAGACTCTGCACTTGCCTGCTAAGTTCTGCCATTTGCTGAACCATTCCTGGAGTGGTTTTCATCTCGTAAACTCCTGATTTCTTCCCCCTAACACTCTTTTGCTGTGAATTTGCACCCAATTTTTCAAAGAGCTGGAAGGTCTCTTCCATAGTCTTTTCTGCAATGGCTCCCCCTGCAACATTGTCGACTGTGGCCTGACAATTCAGAGTCAATCCATCATAGAAAAACTGATTCTGTAGCTCCAAAGGGTACCTATGGTGAGGACAATGATTTAACAGCAACTTGTAGCGATCCCAAGCTTCATGAAATGACTCTCCTTCTGCCTGAGTGAAACAAACTATCTTGTTTCTTATCTCTGCGGTTTTCTGATGGGAATAGAACTTCCCCATAAATTTCTTGTAAACTGCTGACCATGTGCACAGAGACCCTGCTGGTAGAGTCATAAGCCACTACTTAGCTGCATCTTTCATTGTGTATTGGAAGCATCGCATTCGGAGCTGCTCTTCAGACAACCTCTGAAGAGGGAAAGTTGTGATTATGCTATAGAACTCCCTCATAAATGTCAAAGGATCTTCACTAGCTGCTCCGTGGAAATATGGCAGCATGTTGAAGTGGATATTCTTCAACTCATAATTCCTAGACATTTCATCCAGTAAAATGCACGATGGAGAAGTTTCAATGACTGGTAGTGCATAATCTCGCATGACTGGAGGCATGACAGGCTCCTCGTGTTGATTCTGTATTTGACACCTTTCGGCCTCATCTACTCTTTCTTCCATCATCTCAGATTCTGAAGTGGAAGAATTAGAATCAGTTGATTTATATGCGATTCTGTTGACTCTGTTGATATTATCGTTCAGTGGCAACAGCTCTCCTTCTTGAGAACGACGACCTCGCATACAATTATGCACAAGTACCTGAGAACAAAACAAAACCAAACTAAGGATGTAGTAGAGAAATGAAACAAATAAAAACAACAATCGTTAGCGTAATACTAGCAACCGTAACTACTTCCCCGACAACGGCGCTAAAAACTTGACACGCTCAAACGCGTGGGAATAAATCCCAAGTGCAGGATGTGTCGAAGTAATAATATTCCCGTGAGTACGGGGTCGAATCCACAAGGAAGAGGTGGTTACCAATACCAAACTAAAGATGTTATAAAAGTTCAGAAATTCAATTCAATGATTTTTAGAATGATGTTGGTGAAATTAAATTCAACAAGGCTATGAGTAACGAAGGAATGTGTTCAAATGTGAGGAAGTGTTACGCGGTCGAATGGAAACCTTCATGAGAGTCACTGGTGTAATCAACTTATTGAAGCTTAATATATATTTAAGATAGAAGTCTTTCCTAACATTGGCTCACCAAATTATTGTCATGCATTGATGATTCGAATTCAATAACTTCACCTAATGGCCATTAAGTGATGCAATCAAACACCCAATATAGTTGCACTTCTTTAGGTCAATTAACACTTTCGTGGCTCAATCAACTTAACTATTATTGCTAGACTATCACTAAACTCATTCATACCCTAATGATTTCTCATAGAGATAATAATTTCCATATTAATCATAAACCAAAATTCATGCAGACACTTTCGTAATGCAAACAATAAGATTAATGTACTAATAGATTAAATCATCTAGCAACAAATCTCAAAATATATATATATATATATATATATATATATATATATATATATATAGAAATGTTCAGTCAATTACACCATTAAATCTCAATCTTGGTCCATTGACCACATAACTAGGAAATTAGTTCAACATAATAATCAATACTACAACAAGAAGAGAGGGAAGATTGATAAAACCCATTATAATGCCACCCAAGGACAAGCAAGTGTTGAAGGAGATGAGCTATGGATCCCTTTCAAAGCTATTTTCGTGCTGCTGGAATTCCTCCCTTTAGGTTTTTTTTTCAAACTTTTCTATTTATAGGCGCTGACTTTAGGTCAGAATTTCTGCCATCGCGATCGAGCTGTCGCGACCAAAGCTCGCGATGCTCTCTGGATGAATTGTCACTATCGCCACGACCCATTCTTCGCGACCAACGCTCGCGATGGATCGGTCGCCACACTCTCTAGATGAACTGGCCATGGTCGCCGCGAGCAAATCCTCGCGAACCATGCTCGCGCCGTGAGCAAATCCTCGCGACCAAAGCTCGCGATGGCTCGGTCGCGATGGCAGCAAAGATTATTTGGTGAAGCTTCATGATCCAGAATTGCATGGTTTCAGCCCGAAACTTCATCTATCGTACAACACCATTATAAACACCTAAAATCTGCGCAAGCTCAACAAACATATCAAAAGCGCAAAATTCACATGAAAATAAGCATGAAAGACAGGGGTAAAGGGCTCAAAAAGAGTAACAAATATGAACTGATCACTTATTGGTGAAGTGAAAGAGATTAATAGTGGAGATAATAGGGACTGTTTGGATAAGTTTTTTGGGTTAGGGTATTGATTGATGTATTGCAATCTTTGAAAAGGAGTCTTCAATTTGTGTTTAGGGATAATTGAGAGGTGTGTTAAGCTTTATTATGTTATGAGCGCCTTCCAAATTTTTGCTTCTTTTATAGGTGTATGGTCCATTTGATTCGAGATTGTCAGGTTAACAATAACGGTCTAATGGATGCTTCCTTGCTGAAATTTGGGGTGTGGTTGCGAGCCCCAATTCCTATTCGCCCTAAGTATGCAAGGGGTAATATGTTTGTGCCTTATACTGATGGTTCTAATGATAAGAATGGGGTTAATGTTGAGATTAACAAGGGGCAGAAACCAGATATGGTTGAAGAGAAAGCTCCATCCATGTCTGATGCTTCGATGGTGGATAGTTCTATTACTAATGAAATCATCCAGTAGAGGAAATCAAATCCATTTTGAAGTAGAAGAGTAGTCTGGCGTCTGATCAATCTGCTGTTGTTTCTGTGCTGGCAGTGAGTGAGGTTCCAGTGGTGGTTAATAAGGATTTTTCTGGCGAGTTGTTTGGGGGTGGGGAGAAAAGTTTAATATCTGATGGCTTCTTCTCTACCCATGTTGCTAAGAAAGTCGCAGTGAATATAGAGGTGTGTAGTTTGAAGCAAAGGAAATGGAAGAGGCTTGCAAGGGTGAGGTTCCGAGACAGGGAGAAGAGGATTATGCAGTCACAGGGGGAAAAAGGTTAATGCTTTTTGTTGAGGATGAGGAACAGGTCATGAGCATTTCAATGGGTGCAGAGACAGCAGCGGTAGCTGATGATCAGCACCGCTATCAAAAATGAAAATCTTATGCTGGAATGTCCGAGGGTTGGGGAACCCTCGGACATTAGAGCCTTGCGCGCCCAGGTGCCTGAGGAAAACCCGTTGTTGATTTTTCTTTCAAAAACGCGTTTGAATGAAAGTAGTGATAGTGATGTTAGGATTAAGCTGGGATTTGATAGTTGTTTTGTGGTATATATAGTAGGTACGGGGGGTGGTCTAATGTTGCTGTGGAAGAATCAGTTGGATGTGTCTTATCGTTCTTTTAATAGTGGTCATATTGATTATATAGTCAGAGATGAGGATAGTCTTATATAGAGGGTCACGGGCTTTTACGGTGAGCCAAAATAGTGTCTTTGCAAGTAATCCTGGGTTTTGTTGCGTAGGTTGGTAGGTTTGGATAATCTTCCCTAGCTAATTGGGGGAGATTTTAACGAGATCTTGAGGGGTGATTAGAATGAATGTGGGTTAGCTAGAAATGGGTTTACTATAGATGGGTTTTGGGAGGCTGTGGATTTTATTAATTTG
This sequence comes from Xanthoceras sorbifolium, assembly GCA_003430845.1. Taxonomy (NCBI): domain Eukaryota; kingdom Viridiplantae; phylum Streptophyta; class Magnoliopsida; order Sapindales; family Sapindaceae; genus Xanthoceras; species Xanthoceras sorbifolium. The sequence goes on along the minus strand of CM010619.1, from coordinate 3,580,588 downwards.
ATGGATATGGGTTTTTATAGGAGTAAGTTCACTTGGTGCAATAAGCAATTTAGTAGGGATGTGATTTAGGAAATATTTGATAAATATTTTTGCAATTTTGGTTGGAGAACCATGTTTCTTGATGCTATAGTTATTCACAATGATTTTTTTGGGTATAATTATAGAGTTGTTTTGATAGATAAAATATGTAATAAGTCTTTTCATAGGAACAATAATAGAGGGGGTGGCTCTTGATTTCATTTCGAGTAAGCATGGCCAACGATGCAGAGTGTAAGGGTATTGTAAAGAATGATTGGGGGCTAAATTTGGGTAGAAACATTTCTAGTTTGTATAATTGCATGGCTGCAGTGGCTATCAACTTGGGAGATTGAAATAGACAGAAAAGGAGGGCTAGTGTGGCTGAGCTACGTTCTTTGAAAGAGGAGTTGGAAGTTTTGTATGGTAGATGCCGAGATAGAGGGGTTTTAGCTAGAATTTTCTTGCTCGAAGGTCAAATTGATAGAATAAATGACCAAATGGAACAGTACTTGAGGTAGAGGTCGAGAGCTTTATGGCTCAAAGCGAGCGATTGTAACACGAGATTTTTCCACTCTAAAGCTTCTCAAAGAAAGAATTGAAACAAAATTGTGGAGTTGATGGGAGATGATAGGCGTTGGAGGGATAAGATTGAATATGTGGAGCAGGTGGTGGTGGATTGTTTCAACAGTCTGTTTGCTTCTAATGGTTCAGGTCTTGATTCTACTGAAGATGTGCTTCGTTGTGTTAAGGGCAGTGTGACAGAGGAGATGAATATGAGTCTTTCTAGGGCTTTTAATGGTGAAGAAGTGATTAGGGCTTTGAACCAAATGAATCCTCTTAAATCCCCTGCTCCCGATGGTTTGCCGATTCTTTTTTATCAGAAGTTCTAGGCAGAAGTAGGTCCTGGAGTGGTGAGAACGGCTCTAGCTATTCACAATAATGGTGCTGATTTCGGCTCATTGGGATAGGCTTTAGTGGTACTTATTCCGAAAGTTAAGATTCTGGTTTGAATGAACGAATTCAGTCATATTAACCTCTATAATGTGGTGTACAAATTGGTGGCAAAAATTCTAGCTAATAGGTTAAAGGGTGTTCTTGACAGGGTGATATCCCCTCAGCAGAGTGCCTTTGTCTCTGGTCGTTTGATTACAGACACCATAGTGATGGGTTTTAAGTGTCTCCATTCTCATAGGGGTAAGAGGTCGAGGTCGTGTGGGTAGGTTGCTCTTAAATTAGATATGAGCAAGGCTTACGTTCGAGTTGAATGGGCATTCCTGCATCGCATGATGCTTAATATGGGTTTTGTTTCAGGTTGGGTAGATATAGTTATAAGATGAGTTACCTCGGCCTCTTATTCTTTTCTCATTAATGGAAAGATCAGGGGTTCGGTTAGATTGACAAGGGTCTTAAGCAAGGTTGTCAGCTTTTCTCTTACCTTTTCCACTTATGTATAGAAGGTATCTCAGTAATGCTGTCTCGGGCTGAAGACAATGGTTCTCTACATGGTAATTGGGTTGCTAGAAATGCCCCCCAAGTTTCTCATCTCTTTTTCGCAGACGACAGTCTGATTTTTATAAAGGCTGATGATGCAGATTATAGGTGTCTGAAACAAGTTCTGGACTGCTATGAGAAAGCTTCTGGGGCAGACCGTGAATTACAATAAATCAACCATTAGTTTCAGCCCTAATACTCAGCAGATGATGAGAAATTTGGTGTGCCATTTGTTTAATATTGGGGAGGTGTCTTGCTACGATAAATACCTAGGCCTTCCTTAAGTTATAAGTAGAAATAGGATGAATTTTTTTGTGAACATCAAGAAGAAAGTGTGGCAAAAACTTCAAGTTTGGAATCATAAATTGTTTTCAGTGGGTGGTCGTGAGGTGTTGTTGAAGGCTGTTGTGCAGGCAGTCTCCACATATGCGATGGTTGGAGGCTATTGAATTCTCATTCTTTGCTGGCTGCCAAGATTCTGAAAGCAAGATACTTCCTTTCGACTTCCTTCTTTAATTTTGTAACTGGTCTCCATCCTTCATTCATTTAGAGGAGTATGCTTTGGGGTAGAGATGTTCTGAGTAAGGGTGTTAGGTGGAGGCTGGGTAATGGTTTGAGTATTTCGGTGTATGAGGATCAATGGCTCCCGATGCCTTCTACGTTCAAAGGAATATCTCCTTGTTGGCTTCTTGATGGGGTTAGTGTTGTTGGCCTTACCTCAGCTGATGGTTCCTGGAGTGAAGAGTTGATTCGTAGGTATTTTCTTCCATTGGAGACTGATATCATCTTGAGTATTCAGTGGAGTCGTATGCATTGTCCTGATTCTTTTCTATGGCATTATGATAAGCATGGAGAATTCTTGGTTAGAAGTGCTTACAAAATTTTTGCAGCTTCTTTGATTGAGAAGCAAGGTTCTTTTTCAGTAGTGGAAGAAGCTGTGAAACTTGCAGATTCCTAATAAGATTAAATTTTTTTTTATTGGAAAATTTATAAGAATATCCTCCCTACTAGAGAATGTTTGAGGAAGAGGAAAGTTATTGATTCAGATTTATGTCATCTTTGTAAAAGGGGTCTAGAGTCTATTGATTATGTGCTGTGGAGTTGTGAGAAGGTTGTTGGGTCGTGGGAAGGCTGTCATTTCTTTGGGGATTTGATTAAATTGAAGGATAGGGATTTTATGGATAGGATTTACTTGTTGGATGCTATGGTAGGAAGGGACTGTGTTTCTCAATTTATTGTCACTGCTTGGTTTTTGTGGAACTTGAGGAACCAGGCTATTCCTAATGGGAAGTTTTCTCTAGTTGTTTGTTACTGGAGCAGAGCTCGCGAGTTTTTGTCTGAGTTTTAGCAAGCTAGACAGGTGACTCCTGCTTGTAGACCTTTGAGTGTTTCTCAATTGTGGGCAAAGCCTCCTGCTGGAGCCTTTAAGCTCAATGTGGACGCAGCGGTTGTGAGCAACAAAGATTGCTTTGGAATAGCCGAGTAGGTGTGATTATCAAGGATGATGCTGGTTTGCCTGTGATTGCTAAAGCTCAGGTTTGTAGGGGTTCTGTTTTGGTAGAAGTTACAGAAGCAAGGTCTATTCTTGAAAGTGTTTCTTTGGCAATGGAGATGAATTTGTTCCCTTTGTTTGTTGAATCTGACTCTTTGGGTGTGGTTCAGCTGTGCAATGGTGTTTTGGTTTATAGAGCTGATGTGGGGGTCCTAATTCATGATATTTTCTGCTGTCTGGCTGGCAGGTCTAACGTGTTTGTGTCTTTTATTCCTAGAGCTTGTAATTTTGTTGCTCATTTTCTTACTAAGAAGGCTCTTAACCTTGGCTTGTCTGTTGTTTGGGAAGTTGTTTTTCCTGATTGGCTTGAGAAGCTTTTTCAAGTTGATTTGTGTTAGAAAATGAACGGTCAAATAATGTCATCAATTTTTTTTAATGGTCATTCCATTGATTGTGTATATATTAATATCAATATTATTTTGAAAAAAAAAAACACAGAAAATTACAAACACAATCATACACAAGCAATTCCGAAAGATTTTTCCTTCCATTTTCGAGTAGAGTTCAGACAGTATTCAGTTCGCCGGAGTTATCTAACGACAATCACTCGAAGCTGTTGTATCCTGGGAAACATACGTACCCACGGTAGGAGACGAATATGTTTTAAGGATATCGTGTAAAACACGGGCCTCGGTTTCAATTTTATGTTACTGCTATAATAATTGTTTATAATTTTATATTCAATTATTATTTTCTATTGGCATCGGTTTTGATTTGTATTTGGAATGTATAACAAGCTTAAAACATATTATCGTTGCTTTTTCTTAGTTGACAGGTGCTGCTAGAATACGATTTAACTTTCAAACTGGGTTGTTCATCAGTCCAGATTTACTCTGCTTTTAGTTCAGGGGACTGATAGTTACAAAAGAGTTTCTATATACTGGTTGCTTTGGTTTTGTCTGATATCAGAACACATTTACACTTGAGCATAATCTGGTTCTGGGTTTTTGTTTTCTAGTTTGTAGGTTAAAATATTCAAATATAATAGCTAACGTTCCTGCATATTGTAGGTTGAAAGTGAAATTCAGTTTTTTTTAAACACTGTAAAAACTAATTCTACAATTGGACAGTGTTTCAAAAACGGAAAAAAATAATAATAATAATAATAATTGATTTCTGCTTTATTGGTTTTCGTGAAGAAACTGATTCAAATTTTGGTTTTGTTTTCTTAGTTTTCTGGTTGTTCAACAGAAGCAGAATATCGATTCTAATATTTATTGTGGTTTTAGTTTGAATAGTTTTGTATTAAGTAGATTATTTCTGCTCAATCTTTGAATATTTTCTAGACATATATGAACAGTCTTTGAACAAATAAAAGAAAAACTGATCCCATAAATTTTTTTTATTATTCTGGTCAAAATTTGGACTATTAAATTTATAGTTTATGGACTATTAAATTCATGTGCTGGACAACTTGCATATATTAAAGAATAAATTCAAATTAAATCTTGGAGAGTTATAATTTGATATATTGACATATATTTGGTTTGATATACTGTCTGCATTTTATATTGATATAATATAAAATTGACAAATTTTTGGACTAATAATATATATATATATATATATATATATATATATATTATTAAGAATTTTAATTGGTGTCTTGGAATAGTTTATTAAAACTATTGTTTTGTTTTCAGAAATGGCTTCTGAATCAACATCTGCTGCTAAGACTGGGGAAAACCCAAATGTCCCTTAAGTGACTACCCCTGCTACATCGGTTTCAGTTTCGGTGATGAACTCAGGAGTACCGGTTTCGGTTCCAATGAATTACACGGAAAAACCGGAGAAATTCAGTGGGCTGAATTTCAAGAGATGGTAACAGAAGATACTCTTCTATTTGACCACTCTGAATCTTGCGAGATTCTTGACTGAGGAGGCTCCAAAGCCAAACAGTGATGAGCTAGATGTGCAAGTCTTGACTACCATTGATGCTTGGAAGCATTCTGACTTCCTATGCTGCAACTATATTATGAATGGACTGTCGGATTCGCTTTACAATGTGTACTCTGCGAAGAAAACAGCCAAGGAGTTGTGGGAATCCTTAGACCGGAAATATAAGACCGAGGATGCTGGGGCCAAGAAATTTATTGTGGGCCGTTTCCTGGATTATAAGATGGTCGATTCAAAAACTGTGATCAGTCAAGTGCAAGAGCTCCAGGTAATTTTGCATGAGATTCACTCAGAGGGAATGAGCCTAAGTGAAACCTTCCAAGTAACTGCTGTGATTGAGAAGCTACCTCCTGCATGGAAGGACTTTAAGAACTACCTTAAGCATAAGCGAAAGGAGATGAATCTTGGAGAATTGATTGTCAGACTTCGAATTGAAGAAGATAACAAGAAATCTAAGAAGAAGGGGTCAAGTCAATATGAGGCGAAGACCAATGTTGTGGAACTTGGAAAGAATTCTAAGTTCAAATCAAACAAGTCAGGAAAAGGGTCCAAGCTGGGACTAAAAGGAGGAAGCTTCAAGAAATAGAAGTTTCAAGGGAAGTGCTTCAACTGTGACAAGATGGGTCACAAATCTTCTGAGTGCAGATTGCCAAAGAAAAAGAAGAACAATGAAGCCAGTATGGTGGAGGAAATCTCCAAGGATGGTTCTGAGATCATCCTTTCTGCAGTGGTCTCTGAAGTGAACCTGGTAGGGTCCAACCCGAAGGAGTGGTGGATTGACACTGGTGCCACTAGGCACATATGCTCAGATAAGGCATTATTCTCATCCTTCAAACCAGTAGAGAATGGGGAGAAGCTATTCATGGGGAACTTGGCGACTTCTGAGATCAAAGGTCAAGGAAAAGTGGTTTTGAAGATGACTTCTGGGAAGGAGTTGACTCTGAACAACGTACTGTACGTGCCTGAAATTCGCAAGAACTTGGTATCCGGTTCACTGCTGAATCAACATGGTTTCAAAATGGTGTTTGAATCAGACAAGGTTATTTTGTCTAAATTTGGAATGTATGTGGGTAGAGGTTATGTAACTTAGAGGCTTTTTGAGCTTAATGTAACCGCTATCAAGCGTTTGAATATTAATAAGAATAATTCTTCTTCTTATTTGCTTGAGTCTTCCAATTTGTGGCATGGTAGACTAGGACATGTTAATTATGATACTCTACGAAGATTAATTAACTTGAATCATATACCCACATTTAATATTGATTCCAAACACAAATGTGAAATTTGTGTAGAGGCAAAAATGACAAGGTCATCATTTCAAACAATTGAAAGGAACACAGAACCTCTTGATTTAATTCACAGTGATGTTTGTGATTTAAAATCTGTATAAACAAGAGGTGGCAACAAGTATTTTATTACTTTTGTTGATGATAGCACAAAATACTGTTATGTGTATTTGCTAAAAAGCAAGATGAAGCGATAGAAAAATTCATTCACTATAAGAATGAAGTTGAGAATCAACTCAACAAAAAGATTAAAGCGTTAAGGAGTGATCGAGGTGATGAGTATTAAGCACCATTTGGTGAATTCTGTGCACAACATGGAATCATACATCAAACCACGGCTCCTTATTTGCCTCAGCAAAATGGTGTTGCTGAACGAAAAAATCGCACCTTGAAAGAAATGATGAATGCAATGCTGATAAGTTCTGGGGTGCCTCAGAACATGTGGGGATATGCTATTTTGTCTAGCAATTACCTTTTAAATAAGGTACCACAAAAGAAACAAGACAAAACTCCATATGAATTATGGAAAAGAAGAAAGCCTTCCTATAAATACCTACGAATGTGGGGGTGTCTTGCTAAAGTGGCCGTAACTACACCAAAGAAGGTGAAGATTGGTCCAAAAACAGTTGATTGCGTTTTCATTGGCTATGGACATAATAGTAGTGCGTATCGGTTCCTTGTGTATAAATCTGAAATCCCAGACATACACAAAAATACAATAATGGAATCTAGAAATGCATCATTCTTTGAACATGTATTTCCGTATAGATCTAATGTAGAATCCAGTTCGTCCAAACGAACACGGGAGACTCCAATTGAGGAGAGTGAGGACCAAGAACAAGAACAAGAGGTTGAGGATGAACCTAGACGTAGCAAAAGAGCTAGGACAGAAAAATCTTTTGGTCCAGATTTTCTGACCTATTTGCTAGAAGGTGAACCTCAAACTTTTAAAGAAGCTGTAACCTCTTCAGAAGGACCTTTATGGAAAGAGGCAATTAAAAGCGAAATTGATTCCATCCTTCAAAATCACACTTGGGAACTAGTGGATCTTCCTCCAGGTTGTAAACCTCTAGGATACAAATGGATTTTCAAAAGGAAAATGAAACCAGATGGATCAATAGATAAGTATAAGGCCAGGCTTGTAACCAAAGGTTACAAACAACGAGAAGGCTTAGATTACTTTGATACATATTCTCCTGTGACGAGAATAACTTCCATAAGGATGATAATTGCAATCGCAGCTTTGCGAAACCTTGAAATACACCAAATGGATGTGAAAACAGCCTTCTAAATGGAGATCTGGATGAAGAAATTTACATGGAACAACCAGAGGATTTTTCTGCTCCTGGAAAGGAAAAGAAAGTCTGTAAATTGGTGAAGTCTTTATACAGTTTAAAGCAAGCACCAAAACAGTGGCATGAGAAATTCGATAATGCTGTGATGGAAAATGGATTTAAAATCAACGAGTATGACAAATGTGTTTATGTCAAAAACACAGAAAATGGATATGTCATTTTGTGTCTTTACGTTGATGATATGCTTATTGTTGGTAGTAATGATAAGATAATCAAATCTACTAAAAATATGTTGAATTCAAGATTTGACATGAAAGATATGGGACTAGCGGATGTAATATTGGGTATAAAAATCTCAAGAACATTAAGTGGTCTCATTCTAAGTCAATCACATTATGTAGATAAAATTCTTGAGAAATTCAATAAAGATGATTCTGGAGTGTCCAGAACTCCTGTAGATATGAGTCTACACCTATCCAAGAATAAAGGTGAGAGTATATCTCAACTAGAATATTCTAGAGTGATAGGAAGTCTGATTTACTTAATGAGCTGTACAAGATCAAAGATAGCATACGCAGTTAGTAAACTGAGTAGATATACGAGTAATCCAGGGGCTGACCACTGGAAAGCAATAGTAAGAGTACTTAGGTACTAACGTTATACTCGTAGTTATAGGCTGCACTATACCTGATATCTAGCTGTTCTGGAAGGATACAGTGATGCAAACTGGATATCTGATATGAAAGACTCAAAATCTACTAGTGGATATGTATTTACACTAGGAGGTGTAGCAGTATCATGAAAATCCTCTAAGCAGACATGTATTGTCATATCCACATGTATTTTCTTGATTGGCTTGAGAAGCTTTTTCAAGTTGATTTGTTTCCTGTTGCTGTTTGAATATAGCTATTCCTCTTTTCTTTTCTTTTTATAAAAAAGGTTCCAATTCCTTTGTACAAGATCGCAAAAGCTACAAGTTCGCAGTTCAACCATGTGCAACAAACAATTATAGTATACTAAATCATCACAATATTAAAATTCACAACTCTGTCACAATTGTGTATGGTACAATATTGTAACATAACCCCCACAATTTTCACAATCCATAAATAATAATAATAAATAATGGTACACAAACCTTGCTCATTGGCACAAAAGGCAGAAAAAAGAGTGATGGATTTGATTAACGCTGGGACGGAAGGAGAAGACAGAAATTGAGGGTCAGAATCTAAGATCTCAAATCTATTACTATATATAATTTATATGTTTATATTTAAATTAAATATATAATTTTTTTTCAAAAATTAGGGGGGCCAGGGTACCCCAGGCTCCAAAGCGGTCCGCTGTTAGATTGAGGGACAGAATAAGGAAACAAAAATTAAAGGGTCAGGTCTGGGATCCAAAATTTAATACTATATATAATTTAATTTCTTTTATATTTAAATTAAATATTAAATATAATATTTATACATAATTTTTTTTTTCAAAAATTTTGGGAGGTCAAGGTCCCCGGGCCCTTAGTGGGGCCGCCCTGAATTTGAAGAGAAAAGGGCAAATGATCCTGCAAACAAGTTATAAAATGAGTCACCCACTTATTAACTTCCCTAGAATACTGGATCCTATTGACTGTCAAAAACAAGTTCATGGCCAGTCATTCTCTAAATATACTCTCTAATTTACAACAAAACTTTACACTTTTCCTTCTTTATATATTCAACCTATTGACACAATTTATCTCCAAAATACATATTTGTTTTTTCTTCACTCTCTTGGTAGAAAACCCATTTAGAAGAGAGGAATTGATTTTAAAAAAAATAATAATAATAATAGCAAAAAGAAGATGGCAAGTTTAATCCCAAAAGTTGGTCTTGTTGGAGCTGCAATTGCAAGGAGAACAACTTTGAATCCTAGGCTATTTTTGGCCACAACCCAGAGATACATTCAGGTAATTAATATTAGTGTTTTCATAGTCCAGGCGCATATTTTTTTTAAAATGAGGCGCTCGGTAACGTGACATTAAGACTTCTTATTTTATTTAAATTTCATAAACCTAAATTAAAACCAAGCTAAATGATAAATGAAGCAAATTCCACTAAGTATTGTTCTAGGTTCGTTTATGAATCTTTCGACCGTATTATCTATTTCTATTATTGTATTGTATTTGACCCTTTTTGTGTTAATAAATTCCCTCTTTTGTGCTAATTATTGAACGAAAACACTTGAGTACAACCGAGGGCATATGTCCAGTCTCTTGACCACTCATATTATGCTATGAATCTGTTACGTGATTGGTTATTCATATCACATAATATGATTTTAGTGGGCTGCACCGTTTACACATGCAATGAACGCCATTTACACACGGAATTCCAAGGTTTGCTTGCAAGAGTAGCATCGATCTGATGAGGGTATAGGTAAAATTGTTGGGAGGGTTTTTGAAATTGTAAAAATTGCTTTTAAATAGTAGAAATATATATTTTTTTTTGTTGAAAAATCTCTTCATGAGTACTTTTCTTTAAAATATTTTTTATATTATAAGAAACTTGAAACCCTTAGCATAAAGCCCTAAAAATGGTTTTTCCAGAAGAAACTTGCAAGTGATTTTACTAAATTAGTTTTCATTTTTCTTGGTTTAAAACGAATTCATCACATGAATATATATTTCTATATCAACTATGTTAATCTCATTCTTCAAATCATGATCAATATATCCAAAATTGATAAAAAAAAAAATCTTTGTTTCTTCAGAATTTATAGTGTTATTTAGAAAATGTTCCATTTACGTACAGAAACTGATTCAACAAATTAAATATACATGGAGTACTTGAAGTGTAATCAATTGGTGTGTTATAGGGAAGCTCAAACGACGGCTCAGCCACAGAAGCACTTAAACAAGGAGCTGATGAGGCCATGAATACTGCCATGAATACTACTATGAATACCGCTGGAGACATGAAAAACAAAGCTTACTCTACTGCTCAACAAGTAAGATTATATACACATACGTATGCATGTACACATACATTCATATATATATATACATATATTCATTCTTCCATAGTGTTGTTTTAGTGCGGGATCCCATAAAAGTTTTTTGTTAGACAAAATAGAGAAACTTTTAAAATATCAAAATCTATTGCTATTTGTTGGCAGAGACGCTCGTCACGGCAAACAGGGCCAGTCGCCTAGAGCCCAATAATTTTAGGACACCAACATTTTATATATTCTTATATTTAATAATTTAATAAATATTTGAACATTTATTTTGGTCAGAATTTCTTTTTCTATAAAGTTAAATGTTCAATTCTTAACTCGAATAACTTTGCCTTGGCCCCTAGCCGAGGGTACTCTAAAAAGGACATAATTTTTTTTTGGCCTATGATCACAAAAAATTATGGGCCGGCCATGGAAAAATAGTATCATTTGACCTCCTTTGACTTTGGGTTTAAATACATGTAGACTCGGTAGTTTAAATATTCTTTAAAAATCTCATAGAGTTACTAGTACAGTAATTTTATCAATAATGGCATTCTTAAAAGGAATTCAAATGAGTCTTGTCGTGTTACTAGTACAGTAATTTTATCGAGACCAGCATCCAATGGTAATATTAGAAATCATTGATTAGTATTTAATACGCTTATGCAATCTCGTAGCCACCAACCACCACTAATGACATTATTGTGCTGACAAGTTTTAGGTATGATTTTAAGGATCTTATAATGCATTATTATAACTGGGTAGTTATATATCTATAAAGTCCCTATCTCATTAGCGTGTTCTGGTTCTGGTTAATGTTGTGAACGTCTTGATCAAAGTTTTCATAATTTTAAAGGTCTCGAAGTTGATCAAGACCAGTAAAAAAACTTTGATCTAGGCATTAACAACGCTTATCAAGAGGCCGGGTACTGATTTCTTAAAATGAGGACGGTACTCATGATCACCAGATGATCTGATATTTGAATGTATATGTATGTGGGTATTATACCGAAAGTTTGTTAATTAATTAGCATCAAATTGTTGGAAACTGTAGGTGAGCCGTAACACACAAGATTTGGCTGGAAAAGTATCAGAAACAGCACAAGATGTTACTGAGAAGGCAAAGCAGACAATGCAGGATGCTTGGGGTTCAGCCAAGGAGACTGCCCAAAAGGCCAAAGACACTGTGCTTGGCAAAGCTGAAGATGCCAAACAATCTGTCCAAAAAAATGCACAGGAAGTCAAGCAAAGCATGAACACCAAGAACTAAATTAATTAATTTCCTTTTAGAATAATTATAAGTTCCTTTTGATGTTTCTTTATTTTTTATTTTATTTTATTTTATTGTTTTTCAATTGCTGGTATTTCTGTTTTATCATTTGGAACTGAGTAGTTTGTACTCGATTCATCCATGTTTTGTTTGACAAAACTTTAGGGGGACATTTGTGTTATTTTTGACAAAAAAATGTTTCTCTTTCTAATTATGTCTAAACTCATAAGTACTACATATACTTACTAGTGCTTTTGTTAAAAAAAAAATACTTATAAAGGTGATTTTCCATCATTGAAAGAAGCAAATTTAAAGAAATTTTATGTATTTGTTTCTTAATATTAAATTACAAATTTAAAATTTATAGAAAGTGGATATAACTTCAACCTATAATCTCAAATAACTTAGTCGGTTATTAGACTGAGAAAGTGGGGTTTTTCTTTTTTCTAAGAAAGAAATGAGCTCGTAAAAAGATAAAATTTAAAGCAAATAATATTTAGATATCTTGAGGTTTACTTTTCTATAAGTGAAAATAACTTTTAAATTTATTGGTAAAGATCTCATATACTGTTAGTCAAATTTCATCAAATTTAATGGTTGATCAGGTTTAACGGTAAAAAAGACCAAAATGCCCACAAAATAATAATAATATTACTAAAATTTATTAAATAAAAAATAAAAATAATTGAGATAGACCGTGGAGATCTTAACTATATTTTCTTAAGTATTGCAAAGCAATTGAGATTAATGTTGAACATCCTGTTCTACATGTGCACACTTAGAATGAATTAGCAGAGTCACTTATCAAACGTCTTCAGGTAATTGCAAGAACTTTATTATTATGACTATAATTACCAATTTTTATATGGGGACATGTTATTTTACATGCTGCTATATTAATTCGTCTTCGACCCACTGCTTATTATCAGTATTCACCAACCTAATATATCTCATTTACATATTTTTAGTTATGCTGTATAAGTCCCAACTGTTCCTACTCAAAGAACTAAAATGGTCCCCAAAGACTTTTAGCGATATATGTTAGTTTTAATTTACCATCAATTATTTGATATCTGCAACCTTTGACAGATGATCTTTACCACAAGATTTGCAGATTTTCATTTTGATGAGACAAAAAATTTTCATTTCTAGGGGAAAGAAAAACTTATCTTTAAGAGAAATGTGAATTATCTTAGAAGGTTCCTAGATTGATTCATTTAGATCTATACACATTTTAATGTGAGAATGAAATGCGCAAGATAGGCAATCTTCAAAAAGTTGTTAATCAGTTACCGTATGCATTTATAGATGCTACTAGGGTAACAAAATCGTATATATCAGCTGCAAAAATACCAGCCTGGGTGATTGATCCAGAAGAATAATATAAATAAATGGCAGCAAATGAATCGTCTGTTGCACGCTTGAAGTGTGGCAGACTACTTGGCTCGAAAGATATTAATCCTCGAAAGAGGAAAGCAAATTATCAAGATCCTAATGCTAATAAAACTCGAGTTATAAATAAATTTACTTTCTCTAAGTTCACTCCAGAATAGTTAGAAGTCTCTTAAGACACACAAGTCCATGAAGTGAGAAAAGCCCCTGAAGTGGCAGAAATCCCTTAAGAGACACAAGTCCTCGAAGTTGTAGAAGCCCTTGAAGTGGCAGAAGTCCTTGAAGTGACATAAATCCCTGAAGAGACACACAAGTTCCTAAAGTGACCAAAGCCCCTAAAGTGACAGAAATTCATGAAGAAATACAAGAATCTAAAAATGAAGAAATATCCATAAATTATACAATAAAAATGTGAAATAGTAAAGAAACAATCATAGATGATATATTTTTATACACAGTAGCTACTAAAAGATAAATGATAATCATGAACTTTAACGTATTGATGATTGTAGACAAATGCATGATTGGCCTAAATGGGAAAAAAAAAACAGTTCAAACATAATTGAATTCATTAGCCAAATGTGAAGTTTTTGGACCTGTAGTCCAACACTTGAAGTGGTAAAAGCCCCTGGAAGAAATTTCTGAATAAATACAAAAATATAGAAAGGAATAAATTTCTATAAATTATATAAAAGAAATGTGGAATCGTGAAGAAATGATCATCGATGATATATTTTCATACACAGTAACTACTGAAATTATAACTGACGAATATGAACATTATAATATTTATGATTGTAGTCAAAGACATGATTGATCTAAATAGAAAGAATCAATTCAAACAGAATTCACTTTATTAACCAAACTTGAAGTATTTTGACCAATAGTCCAAACGCTTGAAGACGTCAAACTAGTTGGATATTATAGTGGTTAAAAACAAGTCCAATATGTTCATAGGCCTATATACAACCCGTAATACTTTGTTGTCGGCCCAAGAGACATGAAAAGGAACAAAAGCTCATCAGCCAGGACTGAATTAAAAAAATTAGACCAAGTCCAAACTTTGACTTGGTCTAAATGTCACTGGTACGGTCAGTGATATAGTCCAACCTGATCCTAGAGATTTTATGGATACTTGAGATCTCGGGGCATAATTCCTCAATAGGATCTAAGATCCTTCCTATAAATATAGACCCAAGCCTCATAGGCAAGGGTCGTGCGATTTTTATCAGCAATACAGCGTTATAAAGATCCAGCTCAACCTCACACGAAGACTCATTGTCTAACTTAGGCTTGACAATGTCGACACCTAATCCTAGCATTGCCATACCAGTTACGATTGACCTCAATCACTACGGTATATTCAATTCACTTATGCTTGACGTCCAGTACACTTTGTTACACTCGACAATTGCATTAACCAAGTTCGATCTACCTTTTTATTTTCACTCAATCAAAATTTCTTATTGACTTGAGCGTCAGAGTCCATTTGACTGGCACCATCCCGGTGTCCCAAGTGCTCAAATTTCCCTTTCTCTCTTGTAGGTTGTTGGTCCCATTATCGAACTCGATTGTGGACCCCAGCATCTGTGGTTCTTAGATTTCAGCTTCTACAGATATAAATGAGTTTTTGTTCATAAACGTAATGAGAAAAATGAAATTGTGAGATATAAGGCACCACTTGTAACTCAAGGTTTCTCTTAGAGACCTGGTATTGATTTTGATGAAACGTATTCACCACTGATGGATACAATTATGTTACAATTTTTAATCAGTTTGGCAATATCTAAAAAATTTAAAATGCGTCCGATGGACATAATGATGGCATATTTGTATTGGACACTTGATTCTATTATTTATATAAAGATCCCTTAAGGATTTAAAATGCCAGTAACATATAATTTGAGATTTCGTAATTTGTATTCGATAAAGTTACAAAAATCTTTATATGAATTAAAACAATCTAGACGGATGTGGTATAACCGTCTCAGTGAATATTTGATTAAAGAAAGGTATATTGTAGTAGTATGTGTTGAAAATATGAATTTAATTAAAACTCATGAAGAGCTCTTAAAAACTGTTGAATATTGTCTCAGCCTGGAGATTGAGCGTAGATCAAATTATTATTTTATAATAATTTTGATGAATATTATCAAATTAATAATATTTATTAAATAAAACAAACTATAAAAAAATAATTGAAAAGATGATATGGACGGTAGAAATTTGACCTGTTTTTATTTTTTTTATTTAATAAATATTAATAATTATATATATTATTTGAGGGTATTTTTATCTTTTTAACATTCAAACATGGTCAACCGTTAAATTTGATGGAGTTTAACTAACGACAGGGGAGGTCGTTGTGAATAAACCCATAGGATGATCCTCTTATAAATGAGCAAACTTAAGGGGTTCTAGGTGTTACTTTAAATTTTAAAAATAAAGGGTAAAATCGTAGTTTTAACTTAATTATTTAAAGTTAACGGTAAAATTGTAACATCCCCAATTTCGTATAAATATGAAAATGTAGTTTAATTAATATGGAGTATGGGAATGTGAAATTTATGATTTGAGGGGTGAAAAATGTAATTAAATGTATGTATATTTTTAAGGTTTCCAGGTGGACTAGGTGGAGCGGTCCATAAAGAATATATAAAAGAGAAGGAAAATGTTGGCAGTGAGTACCGCGACCATGGATCGCGATAAGCAGCTCGCAGTGAAAAATGATGATTTGATGCAGTGAGCACCGCGACCAGGGATCGCGATGAGAAGTTCGCGGTGAAAATACTGATTTTTGGGCAGTGAGCATCGCGACCAAATACCGCGATGACTGATCGCGATGAAGGCGGTAAAATCACTCCAGTGAGCAACGCGACCAGATGGCTCGACCACAGGTCGCGATGACCAAAATTTTATAAAAAAATAAGAGGCGGTGGAAGAAGAAGAAGAAGAAGAAGAAGAAGAAGGAAAAGAGAAGGAAGAAAGAAGAAGAGAAAAAGGAGAAAAGAAAATCTAGAAAAAAAACTGTCGGAAAAACGGTATCCAGGTTGGTGTACACTTTGATTTGAAATATTAGTTTTCAGATTCAAACTGATTAGTTGAATTTTTAATAATTCGTAAGTTTTTAATTGAATTGATTTGTGAATAAATTTTTTGAAAATGATTTTAAAATGTTATATATGTGGATTTTGTTGATTTTGATAATTTTAGTTTCCAGAATATATTGTTATAATTAACTTCCGGTTTATATATATATATATATATATATATATATATATATATATATATATATATATATATATATATATTTGTGTTTTGAATACTTTGGTTTCTAAATAATTGCTTAATATTGATTTTGGAATAGCATGATATTGATTTTGGAATAATGGAGAGGATTTCTGTTTTATTTAATTGTGCTATAGAAATGTTAAAGTCGAAAATTGAGAATTTTGATGATTTTTAATTTTCGTAATATATATTGACATAATTAAATTTCTGTTTTCAAATATGTTTTGAATATTATGTTTTCCAGTCATGGATCGATAGTGATTTTGGATTTAGACGTTACGATTATTAAATTATGAAATATGTGCGATTATGATTTTGGATTCAATGAAATTGATAATTGATGGAAATAATGATTTTGGGTAATAATAATATTGATTTGTATTGAATTTATTTCATTTGATAATTTTATTGAAAATGATTTTGGTAACTGAGTTGAATAATAATTGTGAATTACGTTATTGTATATGTGTTTATATGAAATTATATTGTTAAGCTTAATTCAGATTTGAGAGTTACAGTTGTTGATTTCGAAACAAATGGAATATTTTGATATGAATTTTATGAATTGTGAAAATGAATGGAAACGGCCCAAGGATACTTGGACATAATAAACGGATATAGGAGGTTGGTATACCAGCTGGGTTATTTTAGTAGTACTGCACCGATATTGATCTTGATGCTGATATATGTACATCCCTAAGGATTCGTCCTGGGGTTGGGAGTTATGATCCTGATATATGTACCTTCCTAAGGATTCGTCCTGGGGAAAGGAGTTATGTACCTCCCTAAGGATACCGAACACTCGGTCCTAGGGTAGGGAGTTATATGTACCACCCTTGGATTGAACAGGCCTCAAGTGCCGGTCCTAGGGCTGGGAGTTATGTTCGACAGACAGCCACTAAGAAGTCGAACGACCCATATTCCAGTCCTGAAATTATGTTGAGTATACCAAAAGGCCAGGATTGAAATGAATGGAGTAAAATGTTTATAAACAACTTTAGAAATTGATTTCGTACGATTTATTTCATTGATTGAATTGAATAATGATATGTTTTTATATGTTAGTGTTATGACATTTTATTTTGGAAATTTATTTGAGTTGCATATAATATGTTCATTGATTGAATTGAATAATGATATATTTTTATATTTCGTACGATTTATTTCATTGATTGAATTGAGTAATGATATGTTTTTATATGTTAGTGTTATGACACTTTATTTTGGAAATTTATTTGAGTTGTATATAATATGTTTGAATATGATGATATTTAAAAAAAAAAAACAAAGTACACCCACTAAGCGATATGCTTAGCTCGTTAATTTTATCACGCGTAGGTAGAAGAGGTTCTAGTAAATAAAGGACTGAAGAGTTGAGAGCTGCAGAAGAAGATTCAGAGTCATGTTACTTGGGTAGTTTTATTTAAACTTTGTTTGTAAATTAGTTACTTAAGCATACATATACAAAAGTTTGCAAAATGATAATATATGAATTTTGTAAATATTTGTATAATAGTTTATGCTTTATAAAGTTTGTAAATATGTAAATTATGTATGGTTTTATTGAAAATGTTTGGGAAAGTCGCATTATACGGAAGAGTACGCACATGTTTGAAAATTTGATTTTGAAGTGTTGAAATTATAATATTTAAGTTTTTGTTGAAAACAGGATTTTTGAAAAGTCAGAAAAGTAGAGGAAACTCTGGCAAAAATTTTCAAAACAGTTTTGAATGGGCTCACTATAAAAAGGGATTTTAAAATATAATTTATTTGGTTTTCAATGATTTTCAAATTATAAAGTGAGTCAAGAAAAGTTTTGAAAACCTGGTAGTGCTCTCTTGGTCGATCCAGATGGGTCAGGTCAGGGAGTGTTACAAAAATGGTCAATGTGTATATTTTATCATGTTTGACTGTAAAAATTTTGGTCAGAATCTATTTTCTGTTGTAAATTGGTGGATTGCCACTTTTCTTTTAAAGAGAATATGTGTCAGCTAGCAGTATACATGTCAAATGGTGGCTTTCATTTGCCTCATGCATTTGACATATGAAAATTTGGATATCAAAATGTGATTAGGTTTAATTCTTATATATATAACCTTTACCTCCTATGTAATTGTAAGCTGAAATCAATCACAAGATTCAGTAAAATATTTTCTCATATTTTCTCTTTGTTTTTATGGTATTTACATATTGTTGAAGTATTTACTTCATACTTATAATATATTATTTACTTCATATTTTATAACACATTATTAGTATGATCGCATATAAATAAAAAGATCTTCAAAAAAGTGATTTACTTATCAATATTTAATTGCAGCCTGAAGATTGTAAAAATAAATAGAAGAGTCGAAAACACTAAATATTAAGAATTTTAATCCAATAGAACCCAAAGTTCTGGATATATTAACAATTTCAATTCAGTAAGAACCTGAAGTTCCGAATCAAATAAAATTCATTCAATTTACTGTATATGCATGTTTTATTTACTCTAATTAATCTCAGGTTAGCTATGTCGACCATATTTATTGCTTATACAATTTATTTATTGTTATGTCTCTCAAGTTGACTATACCGACATTATTTTACTAGTTATGTATTTTATTTATTGTCATATATTTTATGTCAATACTGTTTTTTAATTAAATTTGCGCATATATCTGAAATATATATATATATATATATATTAAAAATTGAATTTTATTTTATTGTATATTGAATTTTATTGTATATATTAAAAATTGAATTTTATTGCATATATATATATATATATGTTAAAAATTGAATTTTATTGTATATGAACTCAATATTTTAAAAATATATAAATAATTGGATAAAAAATAAAAAAAAATTGATTTCTAGCCCCAAAGACCTATTTAAGCCCATATACACAACTTAGGCCCAAGAAGGCTCAAACCGAGATAACCAAACCTAATTGAACCGAACTTTTATGATTTGGTTATTTTCGGTTATTCATATAAAATCTACCAGGTTTGGTTGACCCACTTAATAATTGAAAAAAATATGGTTTGATTCGGTTATGGGTAAAATCGAACCAAACCGAATTTTGCTCACCCCTAGGTAACATACCTGAGGTTTGCCCTATTATAAGTGGAAACAACTCTATAAAACCTTTGCGCAAAAGCTACCTGCCGTTAGTGAAATTTGTTTGTATTAATGATTGACTTTGTTTGACCACGAAAAAAACCATAATACCCTTAGATCTGGATAAATTTCAAACAAAAAAAAAAGAAAATAAGAAAATAAGAAAGAAAATATTCAGATTCAATATGGACCATCTATATAATAATAAGATAATAATACATTTCTAAAAAAAAAAAAAAATTACACTAATGCTTTTTAGTTAAAGTAAAAATCTAACCTAAAATATTCTTCACTAAGTCTCTCTTTTATGATTCATCTGTGATGGATTTAGTTGGATATTTGATTTTAATTTGTATTGCGGTGAACTTGAAGATTTATTCGGATTTTATTTTATTTTGTAGTGGAACGTTAAATTTTATTTTGTTATTATGTTGAAATTTGGAAGATTATTTGAATATTAATTAAATTTTCTATAAATTTGTATTGTCATGTTATGAACAATGTTTAAATTGCTTATTAATTTTTTTGTCATATTTTTGTACATCCAATAATAATCTAACACGTGTTAATAAAAATAAAATTATAAAATATAAAAAAAGTCCTTAATATTAAAAATACATAAATAAGTTAATTAATACCAAAATTAAAAATTTTAAAAAAATAAAAAAAATCAGTACAATAATAACTACTTTATGAAAATTCAATAATTTAAAACAACATTTTAAATTAATATTAAAATATAAAAATAAATTTAATATATGAAAATAAATTATAATAAATTAAAAATTAAAAATAAAATAAATTATTAAAGTAATAAAAAAATTAATTTTTTTTTAAAAAATATCAGCAGAGGAGACATCATTATTTTTTTAAAATTATAAATTATAAATTTTTAATTATTATTTTTACAAAATACAATAAATTATTAAAAGTAATTTTTATTTTTTAAAAAAATTTTCTATTTTTTTTATTTTTCTCAGTTATTATTATTTTATTTTTTAGAATTTAATTTTTATTTAATAATAATTTATTTACTTATTAACTTTAATTTTTTTTTTGTATCTAAAGATTTAAATACTCCAAACACTATTAAATTTAACTAATTGTTGACCAATAGAATGACTAAATTTATAGATTTTTAAAAAGTTAGGGGCCACGCGAGTTAAAAATGGAAACATCGACCAAAAAGTAATAATTCGAAAAAATGTTAAGGTAAAATAATTTTTATCCTTATTTTTTTTTACTTTATACATATGTTAGATTTTTATTGAAAGGTTAATTTGTTAAAATTTAAAAAGTTAAAAGGTAAAATTGTATTTCCAACCAATCAATTAAAGTTAAGGGTAAAATAGTCAATGTGTATATTCTTTTTTATTTGACTTTTAAAAATCCAATCAAAAAGACTAAATTAATTTATTTAAAAAAAATCACGGACAACACGAGCTTAAAAAAAAAAATTCAAAAAAAAAAAATTTCAACGAACCCTACTGGGTTCTTCGAAGAACCCTTTTTCAAAAAAAATTTTTTTTTTTTTTTTTTGGTAGAGATCTCTCCATGGTGAAGGCGGTCCAGATCAAATCTAGGCCGTCCATCAGATCTGATGGACAGTCCAGATTTGATTTGGCTTTTTAATTTTTTTTTTAATTTTTGTTTAATTTTTTTAAAAAAAAATTAGTCAAGATTCTATCTGGATCGTCCATCAGATCTGATGGACGATCTAGATTGGATATGAATTTTTTTACAAATCTCCATTTATTATTGTATAAATTTTTTAAAAAATTGACTAGATTTTTTTTTTAGATAATTGTTTTAGATAAAATTTGTTTTTATTTGTTTTTATTTATATAATTATTATTTTTTTAAAGAAATTTATTTTTTATATTTTTAATTTTTTTAGTCAGGGGTATTTTAATCATTTTAATATTTTTGAATGGTTAACTGTTTATTTTAATCGTCAAATTTAATGGAAGGAGAGGTTAATGTCAATTAATGTAAAATTTAATTTCGAGTGTAATTAGTGAACTCTCAAAAAGATTGAGTATAATTAAGTCATTTTTAAATACTTGCCGACAAGAGTTTTTGGCATATATTGGTACCAATAATTTTAATATAAATAACAAAGATATCATTCATCCAAAATGACAAATGAGGTGTTTGATTGATAATCTATTGCAATAAAATATGATTATTTAAGATACCTAATCTCCACTCATTTGACTTTTCTAGACCCTAATCAGAAATTGCGTCATGCTTTTTCTAATTTAAAATTTAATTTCTACAATTTTAAATTAGAAAAATTTAATTTTTATAATTTAAAATATAAAATAATAAAATTAACTTCACTTATAATTAACGAAATTTTTTAAAAAATAATATAATTAATTTTAAATTTTAATATTTAATATATAAATATTTTATTTAAATTAAAAAAAAAAGCAGGGGACAAAAGTTGTCCCACATGCTTTGGCAGGACTCAATAGTCATGCCACAGCAGGATTACAAGTGAGACAAGAGTGGTTTTTAGCCAATCCTATAGCTCACGCAAATAGAGAATTGAACTAAAAATTATTTCAAGTCTTTCCTATGCGGCGCAACAAATGCACCCTATTGTAAAGTTGTATAGCCATCATCCAATAAAAATTTGCTCCATCCACCCAAATGAAGATAAAAGTGCAAGATATCTAATTTAGCTAAATTATGAGCAACTCAATTGATTCCACTGACAACATAACAAATATCAACACTGGAACTAAATTGGTAACACATACATATGAAAGTGTACGATGTGACGATTATATGCCTAAGCTCTCTCATTGATAAATTTACCTGAATTTTTTAAAAGTTATTGACTTTTCAACCCTTGAAACTTTGTCTTGATGTTTGAGCCCAATATATTTTCATTAAACAATCTAAGACTTAAATAAAAGAGTGATTTATTCATAGAATCAAGCCGATACATAATAAATGCAATTAAAGGTTTTTTTTTAATAATATAATTATAAGATTAATAATAAATCTATCGGAACTTGTCGAGATCAATTAGTAAATACGTGATTCAAATATCTACTCTCATAACGAACTCCTACAATAAGGGAAGAAAATATACGGTCTGAATATCTACTCTCATAATAAGGGACATTTATTCTCACAATAAAAGAAGAAAACTAACTATACATACTAAAAAAATAAGAATATTGATACTTAACGCTTACCATTAAAGTGAAAGAAAGATGTACTAATTACTTAAACTATGAATGGATTTACTTAGGCACGCCTGTTACTAATTGAAATTTTATCCCAAAAATATTTGTTTTTACAAAAGAATAAAATAATAATATTAATAATTTTGCAAGTGGCTATTTATAAATTATTTATTAATAAGTCTGCCTAATTGTGGGTTTTCAATTATTATGTCAAACCCAAATAGAAAAATGAAAAATAAAAAATTATTATGTCGAAGCGTGGGGTCCGGTTAGTGCACCATATACATTCATGTAATCATGTCACGTGCATTATGCATAATATAAGATATGACCTTGTTTTGTAAGAGTTTTAAAAGTCAGTTTTTAACTTTTTAAATTCAAAATTCTTTTTGAAATGTTAAAACCTCAAGTAAAAGTAAAAAGTCCAGTCAAAATTGGACATAATTAAAGTACAACACCCCTGCACTGCACTGAAATCTTTAACGTGGCTCTACTTGTATATGTCATACCAGAAATCTTCCATTTCCAAATTCAGCCACCAGCAAATGAGAAACATAGGAAACTTTTTCCGTCTCAATCCGAAATCGGAACGGTTCACAGTTAAAAGCTTCCACCATGTCGAGTTCTGGTGTACGGACGCTACCAACGTTGCTCGTCGCTTCTCCTGGGGGCTCGGCATGCCTTTGTTTGCTAAATCCGACTTGTCCACCGGCAATACCATCCATGCCTCCTACATCATACGATCCGGCGACCTCAACTTCGTCTTTACAGCACCGTATTCACCTTTCATCGCCGGTGACAGTGGCAAGGCCACCGCATCTATTCCGACATTTGATGGTGATGCTTGCCGGGCGTTTTCCGCTTCTCACGGGCTCGCAGTGAGAGCAGTTGCTATTGAAGTTGAAGATGCTCAAGTGGCTTTTAACACGAGCGTGGCACACGGCGCGAAGCCCGCTTCTCCACCGATAATCTTGAACGATCGTGCTGTTATTGCTGAGGTTCAATTATATGGTGATGTTGTTTTGCGGTACGTAAGCTACAAAAAAGATGCAGACATCAACAATTTTGTTGATGATGGTTCTTGTTTCTTCTTGCCTGGATTTGAGTTGATATCGCAATCGAATGAGATTTCACCTTACCATTTGGATTATGGAATCAGACGGCTGGATCATGCAGTCGGAAACGTGCCAGAACTGGGTCCGGCTGTATCTTACGTGAAAGCATTCACTGGTTTTCATGAATTCGCCGAGTTTACAGCAGAAGATGTTGGGACAAGTGAGAGTGGACTGAACTCACTTGCGTTGGCAAACAATGATCATATGGTGTTGCTTCTGATGAACGAGCCGGTATTTGGGACGAAGCGTAAGAGTCAGATACAGACTTATTTGGAGCACAACCAAGGGGCTGGAGTCCAGCATTTGGCATTGACGACTGAGGACATATTTCATACTTTGAGGGAGATAAGGAAGAGAAGTGGACTTGGTGGTTTCCAGTTCATGCCGCCGCCACCGCCAACTTATTACAAGAACTTGAAGAATCGTGTTGGTGATGCTTTGAACGATGAGCAGATTCAACAGTGTGAGGAGTTGTGGATTTTGGTTGACAGGGATGATCACGGTACACTTCTCCAGATTTTTACTCAGCCTGTTGGAGATAGGTAACTGAAATAGTTATTATTTATGTCAGAACAAATAATACTGATCATAACTGAAGTTTGTTGAATTACATTCGAAATTAAAGTTTATAGAAATTCATACTAAACTCTCCGATGCTAAATTTGACTGTTAAAAAAGAGTATTGATCGTTTAAAAAAAAAAAAAAAAACTAGAAGAAGAATAGAGGGATCTGTTGTGGATACACAATCATATACCACGTATGCGAATAAAGGGAGACTCAAACCTACTTTTTAACGATCAAACTTAATGCCAGGGGGTAATTCAACAAATCTCAAGTATATTTAACATTATTTATTCTTTATGATATGATAAATGATGTCAGATTATTTTTTATTTTTTTACATACCACATGCAGTGGTAGAGAGTCAAATTTATGATATTATCAGGCTGAATGAACAACCTTACCACCGATCCATATTAGGCGGTGGTAATATTATATTTTCAAAAATATTATATTTTTGATCATTTCAGGATCAAGGGCAAGATCAATATTATTTTTCCCTTTTTATATTTATAAATTTAAATTTATTGGAATTATCAAAAATAACCAAATCAATATATGGTAGGCCAACCATGTTCATAGAGATAATTCAGAGAGTAGGATGCATGACCAAGAATGAAGAAGGGAAGGAATACCAAAAGGGGGGATGTGGAGGCTTTGGGAAGGGCAACATTGCTGAGCTCTTCAAGTCTGTAGAGGAATATGAGAAGACACTTGAAGCCATTAATGAAACAATTCCACAACCAACAGCTGCATGATCACCTACTATATTATCAAAATGCAGGGTTTTGTTTCATGAATTGGCAGTGACCAGTTGCTAATTAATGTGATGGACAATGTATTTTGTTTTTATTTTTGTTAATTAATGTGATGGTCACAGTCACACAGCTGTTGTCCAGATAATTTCCTCATTTCAGGTTTATTATACTTTGTTGTTTTGTCAATTATTAAGTTTTGATGTTTCAGTGTAATTATTATTTTGATCTCTAACTTTTAAAAAATTATTAATTTTTAATGCAGTTTCATTTATTAGTACTGTTGGATCTTAAATTTTTATGAATGTATCAATTCGATCCCTTTGACTAATTTTTTAACATTCAAACTAACTGAAAATGTTAAAAAAAATAGTTTTGTCCTTGATTCTATTTAAATGAGTTAAAATTACAATTTTACCATTAAATTTTTTAAAATTATTATTAATAATTAGAAGGATAATATGGTCATTTATATTAATTTTTTAAAATTTAAAATTTTTTTTATAATGTCTCATTAAATTTTATTTTTAAATGGAAGATCCATTTAAAATTTCTATATTTAAAAAATTTATATAAAATGACCATATTACCCTCTAATTATTAATAATATTTTTAAAAATTTTGAGGGTAAAATTGTAATTTAACTCACTTAAATAGAATCAAGGGCAAAACTATATTTATAATATTTTTAGTTAGTTTGACAGTTAAAAAATTGGTCAGAGGGACTAAATTGATATATTTACGGAAATAAAGGGCCCAAGATATCAATAAACGAAACTGCGTTAAAAAATTGATGATTCTCTAAAAGTTAGGGACTAAATTGATAATTGCCAAATAATAATAAGGATCCTTGGATTTTGATTCTCAAGAAAACCTAACAAATACTCAAAGAGAAGAAGTTAAGAAAAATAGAAAGCATGATGGTAAAAGCTGTTCTTTTTATTCAACAAGGAATAGGAATCACTATATTTCCTAGAATCATGAGAGCTAGCAAGGCTAAAGAGGCTTGGGATATTATTCCACAAGAAATCTAATAAAGGATATATACCAAAGTAAGGGCTAGCTATCAAACTTGAAACTCTCATAAAGGAGTTTGAGAACTTGAAAATGAGGGAGATATATCTCTGGTTTTATGGAACTTGTTAATCAAATGAAAGCTTATAGGGATGGAAATGGGTAAGAAGAGAATGGTTGAGAAGATTTTAGCATGTCTACTGTTGGCTTCATTTCTTGATAAAAAATGGGCCTCCATTTATACCTATCTTTACCTACTTTTGTTCCTTTTTCGGGTAATTATTGGTTGTTTTTGATATTTTCCTTGAGTGTGCAGGTTTCTAGGTCCTTTCGGAGTTTTCTAGCGTTTCCAGGCAAAAATGTGCAGATAGTCCCACTACTTGCAACCTTGACTTGACTTGCCACTTGAGCAAGTCGCGAAAGCCAAATCCAGTGAGCCAGGCTGAGACTATTGCGACTTGGCATGCAACTTGTGTCGTGACTTGACCAAGTCGCGGAGGCTAAACATTCAGATTCCACCCGAGACTATCGCGACCTATGTCGCGACTTGACTCGTTACCTGGGTAAGTCACGGAGAACATAAGCATCAACATGGTCGAGACTGTCGCGACTTGGCCAAGTCGTGAGCGTCATTAAATTGCCCTAATCTGCATAGCTATAAAAGGAAAACTTGAGAAAACAGAAAGAGAGTTTGGCTAGGGCTTAATTCAGAGGACCAAGAGTAGACCAAGGGAGAGAAGAAGAGGCAAATGGGGAGAAGAAGATCGTCTTGGAGATAAGAGGGTTCGGATTCGATCCTTGAGTCATATTCTCGCCATCAAGCTTGGATTTGAAGAAAGTGAAAGCTAGAAGAATTCGCAATTGGAAGAGGACGAGAGTTCATACGTTCCAGGCGTTTTTCTATCCATTTTCTTCTTTGATTTCATTCTTGTAACTCTCTTTTATAATTGAAAAACATGTTTGATTGTAGTTCATTGATTATGACCTAATCTTGTAAGTTAGGGTTTTGATGGATCCTTTTCTATGAAAGTTGAATGAATTGATTATCTAATTTATTGTGGTTGATTATTATGTTGTTGAGTGATATTTTTGTTCTTAATGCTTATGAATGTGAAGGCCAGCATTTAGTTGATATTATGGTTGTGTGTTATGTACTAAGAGGAGACGCCCACAACGTGCTCGATATAATATCTACCATAACTAGAATTAGATAGAGATATACTAATTTACTTGTGTAATCATATAGGGTGTTTATTGTGACTAATACATTTTCATGCACTTGGATATCCATCGAGAGATAGGATATTAGCGTATGTGGTAATAGGTCCGATTTGCCTCGAGAGGGGACTTTGGATAATTTAGATAAACACGATCATCAACATGAATAATTGAACTGTAATAATGTGTTTTCATGAAATTTAATTGGATGGATTAGGTGAATTCAAATACCCTACCTAATCTCTCATTTTGGTTGTCTGCTTTCTTTTTATGTTTTTATAGTTTTATCTTTTAATTTCTTCTTTTAAACCTTTCGATTATCCAAATAGAGGTAGGCTTGATTAATTTTAATATTCAACGCTTAAATATTCTTGTGGAGACAATAATTTACTTATTCTGTATTACTTGTGCCGACCCCATATACTTGCGGGTACAAAAAGGCGTAACATCTACCCCAAAAATTTGAAAATATTATAGGGCCGTTTGGGATAACTTTTTTAAAAGCACTTTTACTTTTTTTCAATAAATTGGGGTCCAAAAGCTATTTGATAAACCTTTCAGAAGCGGCTTATTGGAGAATCTGGCCAAAAGCTACAGCTAAAAAGTAAAGCTGGTCCAACCCAACTTCAGCTTCTAACTTAAGCGGGAAGCTGATCATAACTTTTAATAAAATTTATTTGGAAAATTATTCTTCATCTTATATTAAAATTACAAAAAAAGAAAAAACCTTAAACATAAAAAATTAGAAAATAGTAATTAAAAATAATTAATATATTTTTATTTTTAATAATTCATACCAAAAAAAAATAATTAAACCAGACAGGCCAATTCTTTTATCTTCAATATTTTAAAAAAAATTAAAAATGTTGCTAGTATTTATTTTGTTATATAAAAATTGATTTTTATAATTAATATTGGAAGATAATTAATATAATTAAGTTTATTTTCATATTGAACTAAAATAAAAACATTTAAATATGCTTAATGTATATAAACATAATTTCCATCAACAAATTAAATAAATTAATTTTACTAAGATATCAATTTTGGTTATTTATAATTCCGCCATATAATTTACCTAACACCTTAATACATCATTTTCAACCCACAATACTTCCAAAAATACAATTTACCAAACACTTATCAGTTTTTTTTTGCAAAACTATAGCCACAGCTACTTTTTAAAAAAAGCTAAATCTCTATCAAACTGGCCCTATGTCCATTATTGAAGAAACTAGAGATGTCACTAATTTGAGTATTACGGAATTGATGGGGTCTTTGAAATCATATGAGCAAAGATTGTTACGACACTCCAAAGTCCTATTAAGAGTGCATTTCAATCTAAGCTTCAACTTAATTGTGAGAATCAAGAAGAGTCATCAAGAGGTGATAGTCATCGAAGATGAAGAAATGGAAGAGGTAGAGGGATGCCAAATATGGGAAAAGATTCAACAATAATGCTTCTTCAAAATTACTAAAATATAACTTTTACAAGAAGAATGGCTATGTAGAGAAAGAGTGTTGGAAAAAGGGGAAATCTATGTTAACAATCTAAAGAAATTAATTAAGATGAACAATTGAGAGAGAATGAATAAGTTTTCATTAACATTGAAGAAGAGGAAAATGGGTTACAAAAGAAAGAAATATATATATATATACTTCCTAATGAAAAGACTAAACTAACCCTACATAAATAATATATAACTCTCATATCCCCCTACAAACTCACGATACGATAGTAGAAAGTATCGAGAGTTTGCCGATGAGAAAACGAAAACGTGAAACAGTATGCGACTTGGTAAAGAAATTTGTAAGCTGCAAGAAGGAACAAAATGCAATGTAATAGTGCCATGCTTAAGATGGTGGCGAGTAAAATGGCAATCAATCTCAATATGCTTGGTCCGTTCATGAAAAACTGAGTTATGAGCAATCTGAATAGAATTCTGGTTGTTACTATACATAGGAGTGGGATGAGAAAGAGAATGTAACACCCCTTGACTCGACCCCGCTGGAATCGACCCAGGGAGCGTTACCGGGTTTTCAAAACTTTTTTTTAATTCACTTTATAATTTACAAACCATTGAAAATTATATAAATTGTATTTTAAAAATGTTTTTTTTTTCTAGTGAGCCCATTGAAATTTATTTTCAAAAATTTCGGCAGAGTTTCCTTTGTTTTTCTGATTTTCCAAAACTTGTTTCAAATAAAAACTCAAATAATATAATTTTAACACTTCTAAATCAAACTTCCAATCAATTGCGCACCCTGCCGTTTAGTGCGACTTTCCCAAATATTTTCAATAAAACCATACATAATTTATGTATACAAATATAAATTATAAAACATTATAAAACATAAACTATCATACAAATATTTACAAAACTCATATATTCCCATGTTACAAATTTCTATATATGCATGCTTAAATAATTAATTTACAAACAAAGTTTAAATAAAACTACCCAAGTAATGTGACTGTGACTCTTCTTCTGCAGCTCTCAACTCTTCAATCCTTTATTCACTAGAACCTCTTCTACCTACGCGTAATAAAAATCAACGCGCTAAGCATATCGCTTAGTGAGTGTACACAAATCGAATTTACAAATTTCACATAATCTCATTTATAATGTATATAAAACAAATACAAATCATAGTATATCGAATACTCTTATCAAAATAAATCAAATAATCATATTATCAAAACGTACAATTAAACAAATCCTTTCTCATTTAAAATTAGTAATAATAAGAACAATAAATAAACTGTTCAAATTTAAATATCAACAGATATCAATATATCTTTCCATAAATAAAATTTCAGATCAACTCTATATCAAAATCAAATGATATTGGCTAATTTCAGTAAATCTTATAAAAGTATTCGGTATTCTTTTCCATAAACTTCATTCATTTCTTTTTAATTCTGACCCTTCGGTATACTCAACATAAGTCACGGGACTGGAATATGGGCCTAATATATGTAACATCGGTGTGACGTCCGGGGCTGCTTTAGAGACACCCACCAACAGTCACTAATATCGGTGTGATGCCCGGAGCTGCTTTAGAGACACCTGCCAGCAATCACTAATATCAGTGTGATGCCCGAGGCTGCTTTAGAGACACCAGCCAACAATCACTAATATCGGTGCAATACTGCTGAAATAACCCAGCTGGTACCAACCTCCTATATCTGTTTTCTATGTTCCAGTATCCTAGGTCCGTTTCACAATACACAAGTTTTCAATTTTCATTCCAAATCATTTTATTCATTTCGAAATCAATAACTTAATTCGCAAATCTAAATCAATTCCAATAAATCCAGAATCATAATCGTATATATATTTCATAATTTAATAATCGTAACATCGTAATCCAAAATCACTATGGATCAATAACTGAAAAACATAATATTCAAAACATATTTGACAACAGAGATTTACTTTTGTCAATATATATTACGAAATTAAAAATCATCAAAATCCTCAATTTTCGACTCAATTAAATAAATTTCACAAAACAGAAACCCTCTTCATTATTCCAAAATCGATATCATGCTATTTTAAAATCAGTATTAAACAACTATTTAGAAACCAAAATATTCAAATCACAAATATATAGATATAGAAACCGAACGTTAATTATAACCATATATTTCTGGAAACTAAAATTATCAGAATCAACAAAATCTACATATATAATATTTCAAAATCCTTTTCAAAAATTTATTCACAAAACAATTCAATTAAAACTCAGGAATTATTAAAAATTCAACTAATCAATTTGAATCCGAAAACTAACACTTCAAATCAAAGTGTACACCAACCTAGATACCCTTTTACGTCTTTTTCCTTATGGGTTTTTCTCTTTCCTTTCTCCCTTTTCCTTCTCTTCCTTCTTTTCTTTCTCCTTTCTTCTTCTTTTCTTCTTTCTCTTCTTCTTCCTCTTCTTCTCTTCTTTTTCTTTCCTTCTTTCTCTCTCTTCTTTCTCCTTTCTCTTTTCTTTCTCTCGGTCTTTCTTTCTCTCTTTCTATTTTCTCTTCTCCCTTCTTGAAGCTTCTCACCGCCTCTTATTTTTTTTATAAAAATTCGGTCATCGTGACCTGTGGTCGCGACACCTGGTCGCGTTGCTCACTGGAGTAATTTCACTGCCTTTATCGCGATCAGCCATCGAGGTGTCTGGTTGCGACGTTGGTCGCATTGCTCACTGTCCAAAATCCACATTTTCATCGCAAGCTAGTCAGCGCGATCCTTGGTCGCGGTACTCACTGTCTTAAATCCTCATTTTTCACCGCGAGTTACTCATCGCGATCCCTGGTCGCGGTATTCACTACCAACATTTTTCCTTCTCTTTCATGCATTCTTTCTGGACTGCTCCACCTGGTCCCTCTGAAAACCTTAAAAATATACATACATTTAATTACATTTTCCACCCCTCAAGTCATAAATTTCACATTCCCATACTCCATATTAATTAAACTACATTTTCATATTTATGTGAAATTGGGGATGTTTCAATTCTTCCCCTCTTAAGAAATTTCGTCCTCGAAATTTACCGTATACAAACATATGTAGAGATTGCTGCCTTATAATCTCTTCATTTTCCCATGTACCTTTATCCACATTAGGGTTCCTCTAGAGAATCTTTACTAATGGTACTGTTTTAGATCAGAGTTCCTTAATCTCTCTGTCTAGAATTTCCACTGATTCTTTCTTATCTTTATATTTCCATAATTTCAGTCTGAACTCTATAAGCGAAATCAGATCTGTATTCCCTCAACATAGGTACATGATATATATTATGTATCTTTTCTAATTCCAATGATAACGTTAGTCTATAGGCTATCGGTCCCACAAGTTCAAGTATTTCGTACGTACCAATAAATCTAAGACTTAACTTCCCTTCCTCTCTGAATCTCATTACTTTCTTTCTTTCAGGGAAATACTTTCAAAAATTACTGTGTCACTGACGTCATAGGTAATGTCTTTTCTTTTCAAATATGTATATGACTTCTGATGTTCAAATACAGTTTTCAGTCTTTCCCTTATGATCTTCACCTTTTCTTTGGTCTACCTAATCAAATTAAGTCCTACTAACTTATTTTCGTTCAATTCTGTCCAATGAAGAATCTATTCTGATAGGTAGGAAATGTGCTGACTTTGTCAGTCTATCTCTTATCACTCCAATCGCATCCTGTTTACTCCGTATAAAGAATAATCCTAAGACTAAATCCATAGTAATACGGTCTCATTTCCATTCAAGTATGGGACTTGGTGTTCTTGAGAACAGTCAATACCCATAATCGCTTCAATCTTCTTAGGATCTGCTGTAATACCATTAGCTGATACTATATATCTCAGAAAAGCAATTTCATTCAACCAGAATTCACATTTACTGAACTTGGTATACACTTCTTTTCTCTTAAAATCTGTAGCACTATTCGGAGATGTCAATCATGTTCTTACGGGCTCTGAGACTAGATCAGAATACCATCAATGAATACTACTACAAATTGATCTAAATACGGACGAAAAATATGATTCATTACATCCATAAAGACTACTGGTACATTCATCCACCTAAATGGCATCACGACGAATTTATAGTGTCTGTATCATTTTTGGAAAGCTGATTTCCGATCATCAGAATCTTTCACCCTCAACTGAGGATAGCCCGATCTAAGATCAATTTTTTGAGAAGACACTGGTTTCTCTCAACTACTCCAATAAACCATAACTTCTAGGTAACGGGTTATTATTCTTAATGGTCAGCTTATTCAATTGCCTATAATCAATACACATTCTCATCGACCCATCTTTCTTCTTCACAAACAATACTGGTGCTCCTCAAGGAGAAACACTATGGGTGTCTTCATACATTGCAAGCATACACAGAATATTACTCTTTTGGTCCAGAAATTCCTAAACCGCGCTCTGATACTACTAAATATAACACCCCCTGACCCGACCCGGTTGGAATCGACCTAGGGAGCGTTACCGGGTTTTCAAAACATTTTTTTTAATTCACTTTATAATTTGCAAACCATTGAAAATCATATAAATTGTATTTTAAAATTGTTTTTTTTTCTAATGAGCCCATCGAAATTTATTTTCAAAAATTTCAGCAGAGTTTCCTTTGTTTTTCGGATTTTTCAAAACCTGTTTCAAATAAAAACTCAAATAATATAATTTCAACACTTTTAAATCAAACTTCCAATCAATTGCGCACCCTGCCGTTTAGTGCGACTTTCCCAAACATTTTCAATAAAACCATACAAAATATAAATTATAAAACATAAACTATCATACAAATATTTACAAAACTCATATATTCCCATATTACAAATTTCTATATATGCATGCTTAAATAATTAATTTACAAACAAAGTTTAAATAAAACTACCCAAGTAATGTGACTCTGACTCTTCTTCTGCAGCTCTCAACTCTTCAGTCCTTTATTCACTGGAACCTCTTCTACCTACTGATAATGTCATATTTTGCATGATTTTGCGACCCCATTATTTATCGTTTTTGCTCGATTCTTAAGGAAAATTGAATGTTTTGATGTGTTTATTTAGTGTGCAGGTCATATTCGATGATCGATGATGTTTTGGATGATTTCGGATCAATAGACCATAAAATCAAGTTGAAGAGCAAGTTTAGGAGGCGCTACCAAGAGGTAGCGCTCTTAGGTAGCACCTTTTGGTGGAGAATTCGTCCTTCAGGTGGCTCCACCAAGAGGCGCTACCTCAGCTCGCTTTTCTTCTCCATCAGGTGGCGCTACCAATAGGCGCTACCTCAGCTAGCGCTTTTTGGCACGAAGTCATGTGATCATTTCCTTCTCAAATTCTTCATTAGAGAAAGCTATATCCTTCTCAAATTCTTCATTAGGGAAAGCTATAAATAGAGACTCAATCAATTAGAAGAGGAGATCGAAAATTCTAGGGTTTGGAAGCAACATCTCCGTTCCGCATCGCATTCGTCATCAATTTCGCGTCACCTCGGAAAGCAATCGATTGTGAATCAACGAAATTTTCTAAGATTTCTTCTCCTTTACTTTTCCGTTGTAATTAGCCATGCTAGGATTTAAGAATATTACTACTTTATTCTTTTACTCAAGCATGAACTAATTTTCCATAGTTAGGATTGATGATGGATATTGGTTTATTAATTATTGAATACAATTGAGGTTTTCTATTTAGATTTGTTATTGTGTGTTGAATAGATATTATTGAGTTTATTGCTTTCTATTGTATCTGATCATCACTTAGAATCATCATAGGTGGTTGGGTTATAAACCGAGAGGAGATGCCCGCCACATGCTCGTATTAATGTCTATCACATACTAAATTACATAGAGATATAGTAATTGGTTTGTGTTGCTTGTTTTGTGTTTATTTATTCTTAATGTGTTCTCGCGTACTCAGTAGTCATTGAGAGATATGGTATTGGTGTGCGATGGAATAATTCTGGTGATACTCGAGAGAGATTATTGGTTAATCTAGTTTAAGCACGCATTCAACCATCGGTAATAAAATCTAGATAGTAACTCATGAGTGTTTGATAATAATAACCAAGTGAAATCGGATATCCTAACCCCTCAATTCCCTTGAATTCAAATCTTTGTTTTTTTTTTATTGTTTTTAATTAATTTGCAATTTCTAAAATATTATTATTCCAAATAGAATTAGGTTGAGTTAATTTTGGTAATTGATATTCATTGTGTTCGTGGGAACGATACTCTACTCACTCTTTATTACTTGTGTTGATCTCGTACACTTGCGAGTTGCATAAAATCATGCATCAAGTTTTTGGCGCCATTGCCGGAGACAATTGAGTGTCAATATCAATACCGATTTAGCCTTTTGCAACTTTGGAATTTTATTTTATTTTATTTATTTGTGTATTTTTGTATTTTTTTTGTATTTTTTGTATTTTTGTATTTGTATTTTTTAATTTTTTTGTATAGGTTATGTACTCGTGGTTTGAGGCGTATGATCCTATTGAAGAAGTGGCAACTAATGATTATCAATGGTCATATGAAAGGGCAACACCTGAAAGTTCAGTTGGAATACCATTGGGTTGTTTCTTATGTGGGGGGCTGCATGTGAGCATCGATTGTCATGTGGGCAATCCGTTTGCTGATGCCAGTTATGAACAAATAAATTATGTGCAAAATTATAACTATCAACAGAATAACCCCTACCCGAGCATATACAAACCCTGGTGGAACAACCGTGCTGATTTTTCATGGACCAACCAACAAGAAGAGAAGTCCTCTGTCGAAGACTTGATTTCTGCATTCATGTCGAAGCAAGATGCAATAATGTCAAAGATGGACACACAGATGGATGTGCAAGAAAGTTCTTTAAAGCAACTTGGCCAAGCGGTACAACAATCTCAAATAGCCATCCAAAACTTGGCGGTTCAAATCAACCAATTAGCAAAAGAGATCCAAGGGGAAGCATAAGAAGCATTGCAAAACAATATGGAGCAATACAAACAGATTACCTTGGAAATCAAAAAGCTAGTTGAACATCTGATGGGGATTGATCAAGTAGAGATGAAAGTGAGCAAAAACGTGTCACATGGAGATAAGGAAGCCACATCTCAAGAGCCACTTGATTTATTTTTTGTCCATGCCATTGAAAAGGATGATAGTCAAAAGGTTGCAAATGATGCACTTTGGTTAGATTCTTCGCTTCCGCCCTCGTATAGGAGTACATTTTATTTTAAAGAGCTTGGAGAAGGAAAGCCCAAACCGCCTCCACCCTTTGAGCAACTGCCACACTTGGGCCCTAAAAAGCTGCCTTCTTATTTAAGGTATGCATGGCTAGGAGAGTTATCTTCTCTTCCTGTCATTTGGTTAGGATGGTATGGTAGGTTGATGAGAAGATATCAATTATGGGGCAGGTGGGCGAAAGCAAGAGACAACCTGGTAAAATTTATTTTTTTCATTTTTTGTTAATAATGTTAGTTTTTGGATTGATTGTTTAAACTTTGGAATTGTTAGGATTGTTGATAGTTTTTTTTTTAAATTTTTTTTTTTTGGTTAATTTTAGTATGTTTGCTTTTGATTGTTAGTTCTGACAACTTTGTTACATTATTAGTCTGTTGTGTTCGTTGTAAATTCTCACTAGTGTATTTTATTGAGTTTCGAATTTCCTATTATTTTGTGTTTTTGTTCGTTCATTGACTAACATTGCGGACAATGATAGATTTAAGTTTGGGGGTAGGAATTCGAACTTTGGTGCGTTGTTAGTTGAATTTGCTGAAATATGATGCTTATACATATGATTGTAAGACCATTCTGTAGGCAGTGTCAATAATCTTTTATGAAAGTAAGGTCTTAGTGAATTTTATATCGATCGGTATTTAATTAGCCATGTTTTTGATATTATAATGGAGAAACAACATATTTAGATGACCATGATTAATAGTGGAGACTACCCTTGTGAGTTTTTGAGCTATTATCGTTTTATTTTGAGAGGGTTTTATTGTTTCTACTCCTATACACTCTCCGTGATAATTTTAAAATAGATTGATCTCTATAGGTTTTGCTTTGGATGCTAATGAACTCTATTTTAAATAAATTCACATGTGTGCTATGCTTTTGAGTTGGTTGAAGATTGAGAAGTGATGTAGGCTATGTGTGTTTTTAAACCAAGTTAAAGGCCATAATTCCTAATCTTTTTGTGTGCTCCATTACCCCCTTTGAAGCCAAACACATTAACCATTTTGTTGCATCTCCTACGAAATCCGTATCCAAGCCCTTATACTTTTAGCCTTACCTTTTGAGCTTGGGATTATTTAGAGATGAATCATAGAAAATAGAAGAGAATTTTCAAGAAAAGTTGTAAAGGAAAGAAAAGAAAATAAGGAAATCAAAAGTGTTCAAGTCAATTCAAGTCGAGTTTCTACGAAAAAAATAATAATAAAAAAAATAAAAAAAAATTGGAAAAGGAAAGTGTTGAGCTTGATGGCTTGAAGGCTTGAATTCAAAAAAAAAAAAAAAATTGTGCTTGAAAAGCAATGTAGAGATTTGTCGAAGTTCGAATAAATCTCTGTGTTTGTGATCCCAAGTTCTTTTTGAAATCCGATTTTCGTTCTATTTCTTAACCTCCACCCTTGGCCCCATTATAACCGAGAAAAAGACCTACTGATCTTTTGATGATTCCAATTTAAGAGTATGTGTGTGCATTGTGATATATTTCGTTCTTAGTGCCTGAATCTGTTCATGAGATCTTTTGCATAATCTGAGCGTCTTTCTGTTTGCATATTCATATGTGAAGAAAAATTTGATTTTTATTGTGCATAAACTCCAATTCGCATATATTTGAATAAGTGTATAAGCCCAGGTTCTAAGAGCTATAATGAGAGATTCCATGCGAGATGTAGAGTCGAGGCGAATTATATCAATGGCATTCAAATGTGTTTATTTTGAGATTATGATAACTCGAGCATTGGTTAGTTAGATATTGTTTGATGCTTGATTCCATAGACCGAGCTTTAGTTCTTGATTATTGGTATGTCATGCATGAATGAGTCTTTGATAGTATGTTTTAAGTAAGTGTTTCAATGAGTTCAATGCGCAGGGATTACGTTTGTGGGTGTCGTAGCTGTAAACCCTCAAGAGACACAACTCCTCCTACTAGAGAAACCTAAGGGTTTAAAGGCTTGTGGCACATTCTAAGTGCCATCGTGTTTACCTACGAAAGTGGATTAGGATAGTTTCCTTTATTTGTTAATTTTTATTTTTGTTCCTATTTCGTTCCGATTTTGCTCGAGGACGAGCAAAAGGTAGGTTTGGGGGTATTGATAATGTCATATTTTGAATGATTTTGCGACCCCATTATTTATTGTTTTTGCTTGATTCTTAAGGAAAATTGGACGTTTTGATGTGTTTATTTAGTGTGCAGGTGATATTCGATGATTGATGATGTTTTGGATGATTTCGGATCAATAGACCATAAAATCAAGTTGAAGAGCAAGTCTAGGAGGCACTACCAAGAGGCTCTACCTCAGGTAGCGCTCTTAGGTAGCACCTTTTGGTGAAGAATTCGTCCTTCAGGTGGCTCTACCAAGAGGCGCTACCTTAGCTAGCGCTTTTCTTCTCCATCAGGTGGTGCTACTAAGAGGCCAAGAGGAGCTACCTGAGCTAGTGCTTTTCTTCTCCATCAAGTGGCGCTACCAAGAGGCGCTACCTGAGCTAGCGCTTTTTGGCACGAAATCATGTGATCGTTTCCTTCTCAAATTCTTCATTAGGGAAAGCTATATCCTTCTCAAATTCTTCATTAGGGAAAGCTATAAATAGAGACTCAATCAATTAGAAGAGGAGGTCGAAAATTCTAGGGTTTGGAAGCAACATTTTCGTTCCGCATCGCATTCGTCATCAATTTCGCATCACCTCGGAAAGCAATCGATTGGGAATCAACGAAATTTTCTAAGATTTCTTCTCCTTTACTTTTCCGTTGTAATTAGCCATGCTAGGATTGATGATGGATCTTGGTTTATTAATTATTGAATACAATTGAGGTTTTCTATTTAGATTTGTTATTGATGTGTTGAATAGATATTATTGAGTTTATTGCTTTCTATTGTGTCTGATCATCACTTAGAATCATCATAGGTGGTTGGGTTATGAACCGAGAGGAGACGCCCGCCATGTGCTCGTATTAATGTCTATCACATACTAAATTACATAGAGATATAGTAATTGGTTTGTGTTGCTTGTTTTGTGTTTATTTATTCTTAATGTGTTATCGCGCACTCAGTAGTCATCGAGAGATAGGGTATTGGTGTGCGATGGAATAATTCTGGTAATACTCGAGAGAGATTGTAACACCCCCTGACCCGACTCGGCTGGATCGACCCAGGGAGCGCTACCGGGTTTCCAAAACTTTCTCAATTCACTTCATAAAGTTTCAAACCATTGTGAGCCCATCAAATAAATTTTTAAACCATTGGAAAACCACATAGTTTATAATTTTAAAACCGTTTTCGAGTGAGCCCATTGAAATACACTTTTTACAAAAATTTCGGCAGAGTTCCCTTTGTTTTTCTGATTTCCCAAAACCTGTTTTTCCACAACTCAAATCAAATATAAATTCAATAACGCTTCAAATCTCATTTTCAATCAATTGCGCACTCTACCGTTTAGTGCGATTTTCAAACAATTTATAAAATAAAATACTTCAGAATTCAATATTTACAAACATTCTAAAAATGAAAAACAGAAATCATAAACCAATTTAATTACAAGACAGAATTATACCAAACGTTTACAAATTTCTGTATATACATGCATATCAATCATAATATACATCAACATAAATATCTATCCCAGAAATGTGACTCTACTCCTCTGTCTGCAAGAAGCTCCTCTTCAGTCTTTTGCCTCCTCAGTATCCCTGGTACCTACGCGTTAGAAACAAAACTAACGCGCTAAGCATATAGCTTAGTGGGTGTACATTAACTCGAATATTAAAATCATAACATAACTTGCCATAAAATAAATATCACAATACAAATATAAGGAAAACATTACTAATTAAAAACATGTGAACTCAAATTAGTAAACTCAACTAAATCAATACTTATACTCAATATCTTTCTCATTTAAATTACAAACAGTTTTATATATATACACTAAAATAACCATGTCAAATCGATTTTGAAAACATTTATAAACATATCACTTATTTCAATTCAATTTTGGCCCTCTAAAATACTTAATATAAGCCAGGACTGGAATATGGGTCGTCTGACCACAGTAACTGTCGATCGAACATAACTCCCACCCTATGACGAATCCTAAGAGTGGTACGTATCTCCCTACTCTAGGACCGAGGGTACGGAACCTAGAGAGGTACATAACTCCTTATCCCAGGAACGAATCCTTAGGAAGGTACGTGTTTCCCTACCCCAGGACGAATCCGTAAGGAGGTACGTGTCTCCCTGCCCCTGGACGAATCCATGAGGAGGTACATAATAATCATAAATAGCATATCAATATTGATGCAGTACTGCTCACTGAACCCAGCTGGTATACCAACATCCTATATCCATTTCTATGTCTAAGTATCCTAGGGCCGTCTCGATAAACTAGTTTTCAAATATTTACTATATTTACAAATCAACGGAAACATTCGATTTCAATAACATAGATTTTTTTTTTCATGGGAAAATCAACAATATTTATGCAAGAGTCGAAAACAAGTAATTTCAGCGGATTCGTAATAATCAAGATACAATCAACAATAAAATCATTTCCATAAAATAATATAAACACATAAAAATTGAAAAATCTTCAAATTAATTGCAGATTCAACTAAAATACTTAATACTTTTTGTAAAGGTGTCGAAAACGAAGGTACACCAATCTGGATACCGTTTTCCTTACGACAAATCGCGTTTCTAGGTTTCTTTTCCTTTCCCTTTCTCTTTCTCTTTCACTCTCCTCTTTCACTTTCCTTCCTCTTCTCTTCTTCTTCTTCTTCTTCTTCTTTCTCTTCTTTCTTTCTTCTTCTTTCTCTTCTTTCTTTCTTTCTTCTTCTTCTTCTTTTTCCTCGTCTCTCACTCTCTCTTTTCTCTTCTCTGTTTTTGGTGGCTTCTGCGAGAAGCCAAATTTTTTTTTTATATATTTTTCGGTCGTCGCGACCTGTGGTCGCTCCACCAGGTCGCAGTACTCGCTGGAGCGTTTCCACCGCCTTTATCGCGAGCACACCTCGTGGTACTATGGTCGCGCTGGTGGTCGCGTTGCTCACTGCTAGAATTTGACATTTTCATCGCGAGCAGTTCATCGCGATCTATGGTCGCGGTGACTGGTCGCGATGCTCACTGCCAAGAATCACCATTTTTCACCGCGAGCAGGTCATCGCGATCTGTGGTCGCGGTGACCAGATCGCGATACTCACTGTCTCGGTTTTCAATTTTCATGCATCATTTCTGGACCGTTCCATCTGGTCCACCTGTAAATCATAAAATTTACACCCCCTCCAATCACAAAATTTATTTTCACATATTCAAAATTAATTATCCGAAATCCGGGATGTTACAGAGATTATTGGTTAATCTAGTTTAAACACGCATTCAACCATCGGTAATAAAATCTAGATAGTAACTCATGAGTGTTTGATAATAATAACCAAGTAAAATCGGATATCCTAACCCCTCAATTCCCTTGAATTGTTGTTTTTTTTATTGTTTTTAATTAATTTACAATTTCTAAAATATTGTTATTCCAAATAGAATTAGGTTGAGTTAATTTTGGTAATTGATATTCATTATCCTCGTGGGAACGATACTCTACTTACTCTTTATTACTTGTGTTGATCTCGTACACTTGTGAGTTGCATAAAATCACGCATCACCTACGCGTGATAAAAATCAACGCGCTAAGCATATCGCTTAGTGGGTATACACAAATCGAATTTACAAATTTCACATAATCTCATTTATAATGTATATAAAACAAATACAAATTATAGTTTATCGAATACTCTTATCAAAATAAATCAAATAATCATATTATCAAAACGTACAATTAAACAAATCCTTTCTCATTTAAAATCAGTAATAATAAGAACAATAAATAAACCGTTCAAATTTAAATATCAACAGATATCAATATATTTTTTCATAAATAAAATTTCAGATCCAACTCTATATCAAAATCAAATGATATTTGCTAATTTCAGTAAATCTTATAAAAGTATTCGGTATTCTTTTCCATAAACTTTATTCATTTCTTTTTAATTCTAACCCTTCAGTATACTTAACATAAGTCACGGGACTGGAATATGGGCCTAATATATGTAACATCGGTGTGACGTCCGGGGCTGCTTTAGAGACATCCGCCAACAGTCACTAATATCGGTGTGATGCCCGGCGCTGCTTTAGAGACACCCGCCAGCAATCATTAGTATCGGTGTGATGCCCGGGGCTGCTTTAGAGACACCCGCCAGCAATCACTAATATCGGTGCAGTACTGCTGAAATAACTCAGCTGGTATACCAACCTCCTATATCCGTTTTCTATGTTCCAGTATCCTAGGACCGTTTCATAATACACAAGTTTTCAATTTTCATTTCAAATCATTTTATTCATTTCGACATCAATAACTTAATTCGCAAATCTAAATCAATTCCAATAAATCCAGAATCATAATCGTATATATATTTCATAATTTAATAATCGTAACATCGTAATCCAAAATCACTATTGATCGATAACTGAAAAACATAATATTTAAAACATATTTGAAAACAGAGATTTACTTTTGTCGATATATATTACGAAATTAAAAATCATCAAAATTCTCAATTTTCAACTCAATTAAATAAATTTCACAAAACAGAAACCCTTTTCATTATTCCAAAATCGATATCATGCTATTTTAAAATCAATATTAAACAACTATTTAGAAACCAAAATATTCAAATCACAAATATATAGAAATAGAAACCAAACGTTAATTATAGCCATATATTTCTGGAAACTAAAATTATCAGAATCAACAAAATCTACATATATAACATTTCAAAATCATTTTCAAAAATTTATTCACAAAACAATTCAATTAAAACTCAGGAATTATTAAAAATTCAACTAATCAATTTGAATCTGAAAACTATAACACTTCAAATCAAAGTGTACACCAACTTGGATATCCTTTTTACGTCTTTTTCCTTCTGGGTTTTTCTCTTTCCTTTCTCCCTTTTCCTTCTCTTCCTTCTTTTCTTTCTCCTTTCTTCTTCTCTTCTTCTTTCTCTTCTTCTTCTTCCTTTCTTCGTCTTCCTCTTCTTCTCTTCTTTCTCTCTTCTTTCTCCTTTCTCTTTTCTTTCTCCCGGTCTTTCTTTCTCTCTTTCTATTTTCTCTCCTCCCTTCTTGAAGCTTCTCACCGCCTCTTATTTTTTTTATAAAAATTCGGTCATCGCGACCTGTGGTCGCGACACCTAGTCACGTTGCTCACTAGAGTAATTTTACCGCCTTCATCGCGATCAGCCATCGCGGTGTCTGGTCGCGACGTTGGTCGCGTTGCTCATTGTCCAAAATTCACATTTTCATCGCGAGCTAGTCAGCGCGATCCCTGGTCGCGGTGAGTGGTCGCGGTACTCACTACCAACATTTTTCCTTCTCTTTCATGCATTCTTTCTGGACTGCTCCACCTGGTCCATCTGGAAACCTTAAAAATATACATACATTTAATTATATTTTTCACCCCTCAAGTTATAAATTTCACATTCCCATACTCCATATTAATTAAACTACATTTTCATATTTATACGAAATTGGGGATGTTACAGAGAAACACCTATATCAGTAAGTAACCGGTGTAACCAAACAATCTCTGTGGTAGTAGATGCCATAGCACGATACTCTGCTTCGGTAGAAGATTTAGAAATAATAGTTTGTTTCTTACTCTTCTAAGAAATAAGATAATCAC
This sequence comes from Xanthoceras sorbifolium, assembly GCA_003430845.1. Taxonomy (NCBI): domain Eukaryota; kingdom Viridiplantae; phylum Streptophyta; class Magnoliopsida; order Sapindales; family Sapindaceae; genus Xanthoceras; species Xanthoceras sorbifolium. Next base: position 3,536,706 of record CM010619.1, on the reverse strand, counting down.
CCAAAAAGATACAGAAACCAGTAACAGACTTGCGATCAGTGGAATCATGGCCCCAATCAGCATCAGAGTAGGCACGCAGCTCTAAGGACTAGGTGGACGGAAGCAAAAGACTCTGAAAGATAGTACCTCAAAGATACCGTAAAATCCGAAGGACCATTGCCCAGTGAATGGTAGTATGAGAGGCAACAAACTGACTGATAATATGAACAACATAGGTAATATCCGGACGAGTAATAGTGAGGCAGACCAGACTGTCGACAATGGTGCGATACAATATAGGATTTGACAAGGGAGCACCATTAGAAGAAGAGTACCGAACATTGAGCTCAGAAGGAGTATCAGCAGTCCTAGTATCAGGGAGATGAGCTCGCTCGAGGATATCAGTGGTGTACTTGGACTGAGAGAAAAGATAATCTTTTGGAGAAACTGCAACTTCAATACCCAGAAAGTATCGCAAAGAACCCAAATCCTTCATTTCAAATTGACGGGTTAATTCTGACTTCAGCACTATAATCCCATCAACATCATCACCAGTAATAAACATATCATCCACATATAGAGAGAGCAAAATACAACCTGCATTGTTACGTTTGACAAAGAGAACCGAGTCATAATTACTGGAAGAAAACCCAAGGGAAGTGATCACAGTAGAAAACTTCTCAAACTAAGCCCGATGAGCTTGTTTGAGACCATATAAAGCCCGATGAGCCAGATCACTATTCAAGAAAGCATTTTTGACATCCATCTAAGAGATATGCCACTGATGGATAGATACAATTGCAATAAGAGTACGAACAGTAGTCATCTTTGCAACAGGAGCAAAAGTCTCCTTATAGTCCATACCATACTGTTGAGAGAACCCCTTTGCAACCAATCTAGCTTTGTAACGCTCAATAGACCCATCAGACTTCGTCTTGATCTTATATACCTAATGAGAACCAACTGTACTTTTACCAGGTGGTAAAGAAACCAAATCCCAAGTATCTGTTTTATACAAAGCAGAAAGTTCTTCATTCATAACTTGTTGCCAAAGTGGATCAAGAACTGTCTCTTTATAGGATAAGGGCTCAGAGAGGGAGTGAATTGATGCTAAAAAGGAAGATAATGAATTCGAATAACAAGAGTAAATAAAATCTGGGAGTTGAGTAGACTTACGAGTATGCTGAGGATAACGAAGAGAAGGATCCATAATCTCATGAGTTGTTGGGATGACTGTAGGTGGAGAGGGATTAGAAGCGTCAGACAGAGAGGTACCAGTATCTGCAGAACCAACTGAGCGATCCCTGTGAGAATAATGGAGTGGAAAAGGAACTACAGGAACAATAGAGGAATCAAAATCCGTGTTAGAAGGAACCTGTGGAGAAAAACTATCAGTACGATCAGAAAAAGGATCAATAAGAATAAGATCATATTTGGTGACATCGTGAGTAGCAGCAGGAGTAGAAAAGAAAGGGATATGTTCAAGAAACACAACATAACGAGACACATATAGCTTTTTAGAAACATGATCAAAACAACGATATCCCTTTTGTCCCTTACCATAACCAAGGAACACACAAATGGCAGAACGGGACGATAATTTTTTTCGCTCTACACGAGGGCGAAGGACAAAACAAGTAGAGCCAAAAACTCTGAAAAGAGAATAATTAGGAGCATGCCCATATAATTTTTTAAAGGGAGACAAACCTGAAATGTGAGACGATGGGATTTTATTGATGACATTGACTGTACTAAGAACTGCTTCTCTCCAGAACTCAATAGGAACAGAAGAAGATAACAAAAGAGAACGAGTAGTTTCAACAATATGTCTATATTTTCTTTCAACAACAGCATTTTGTTCAAGAGTGTCTGTATAAGAAGTTTGGTGAACAGTTCCATCCAAAGCAAGTAATTCACAAAACTTATTGGAGGTATATTCATCACCTAAGTCACATCTAAAACACTTAATAACAGTCGAGTGTTGGGTTTTTACAAGAGCTTGAAAGTTACTATAAATGCTAAAAAAGTGAGAACGATGTTTCATAAGATACACTCAATAAAAACGAGTGCAATCATCAATAAACGAAACATAATATCGAGACCCCTCTTTTGTAGTAATTGGAGAAGGTTTCCATACATCAGAGTGAATTAAGTCAAAAGGTGTAAGAAAATAAGAAGTACTTCGATTAAAAGGCAAACCATAAAATTTTGCAAGTTTACAACCACTACAATCTAAAATATTATGAGTTTGCAAATTTCCTAAAGTTCCCGTTGAAGCTAAGAATCTCAAACGGGAAGTCGAAACATGACCAATATGAGAATGCCATAGATAAAAACTAGAAAACGAAGGACACAAGCAAAATTAAGACAAGTCAACACTGGGAGCTGCAAATACTGGTAATCTCAGCTCGTTCAAGACATATAATCCCTCAATTCTATGGCCTATCCTAATCAGCTTCTTGGATTGTAGATCCTGCACATGACAAGAAGTAGAAGTAAAGGACACTGAGTAACCAGAATCACACAATTGACTAATAGAAACAAGATTCATTGTAAGTTTAGGAATGTGATAGACATTTGAAAAAGATAAATGAGATGTAACAACAGAACCAACCCCTGCTAATGGCATAGGAGTGCCATCAGCAGTCATAACAGAAGTAGATGATACAGGACACAAAGAAATAAAGATGTCGAATCAAGAGACATATGATGTGAGGCTCCAGAATTTAAAACCCATATGAAGGAAGATTGTAACACCCCTTGACCCGACCCATCTGGATCAACCCAGGGAGCACTATCGGGTTTTCAAAACTTTTCTTAATTCTGTTTATAATTTGAAAACCAAATAATTTATAATTTAAAATCCTTTTTAGTGAGCCCATTCAAAAATTGTTTTGGAAATTTTACCAGAGTTTCCTTTGTTTTTCTGATTTTCCAAAAACTTGTTTACAAAATTATAACTTCCCAAAATACACATTTCAATTTTCTCAACAACTAGTTGCACACCCTTCCATTTAGTGCGACTTTCCAAACAATTTCAAATGAAATCAATACATAATTTATACTTACAAAACTTTGAAATGAAAATATGAACCATAAAACAAATATTTACAAAACATATATATGACACATTTACAAATTTCTGTATATGCATACATAACTGAATATAATATACAAAACTATATAACTACCCAAAAGTATGGTGACTCTGATCCTCAATCTGCAGTTATCACCTCTTCAGTCCTTTCCTCCGCTGGTATTTCTATTACCTACGCATGATAAAATCAACGCGCTAAGCATATAGCTTAGTGGGTGTACACTAAAATAATTTCTATGTAATATAAAACAATAGATCTAAAAATTCAGAAATTCAGAAATACATATAAAACAAACATTATATTTCGAATACTGAAACTATATAAAGTAAAATATATTCCAAAAGTTTCTGGGTTTAAATCTCAATAGCATTTCTTATTTCAACATTCAAATTCACAATTTTCAGTTTTTAATTGGGCCTCTGATACATATTACAGGGTTTACAGGACTGGATTACGGGTTTACAGTCGGTTTCCCATTTCAAAATGAAATGGTATCCGTATATTCACAGTCGGTTTCCATTTCAGAATGAAATGGTATCCGTATTTTTCACAGTCGGTTCCCATTTCAAAATGAAATGGTATCCGTAAATTCACAGTCGGTTTCCCATTTCAAAATGAAATGGTATCCGTATATAATCATCATAATCATCAGGAATATTGGTGCAGTACTGCTAAATGTACCCAATTGACATGTCAATATCCTATATCCATATTTCCCCCTATACATATATCAGGGCCATAATTTAAGGTTTACATTTTATAAATCATCAACATACTCAATTTTCAATCTTCAGATAAATTTCATATAACTAAAAATTCTCTCAATTAATCCAAAATCAATATTCATCAACATTTGTAAAACAAGATATTCAAAAACATATCAAATAACAGAAAACGGAACGTAATAATAATATATGTCATAAATTAAAATCATTAAACTCAACATAATCACAATTCTGTAATTCAAAATTATTTTTAAATATTATTCACAAATTAATTCAATCAAAAGTTACGAATTATTAAAATTTTAACTAATCAATTTGAGTATGAAAACTAATACTCAAAATAACAGTGTACACCAACCTGGATACCGTTTTTCTGACAGTGTCTTTTCTGGATTTTCTTTTTTCTTTCCCCTTTTCTCTTTTTCTCTTCCTCTTTTCCTTCTCTTTCTTCTTCTTCATTTCCTCTTCTTCTTCTTCCTCTTCTCTTCTTCTTCTTCTTCTCTTCTTCCTCTTCTTCTTCTTCTTCTTCTTCTTCTTCTTCCTTTCTCCATCTTTTTCTTTCTCTTCTTTTTCTTTCTTATCTTTCTTTCTTTTTTTTTCCCCCGGTCTCTCTCCTTCTTTTTTTCTCTCTTGCTTCTTCGTGAAGCTTTTCACCGCCTCTTATTTTTTTATAAAAATTCGGTCATCATAACCGCTCTTTGCGACCTGTGGTCGCACCACCTGGTCGCGTTGCTCACTGGAATGATTTTACCGCTTTTATCGCGATCAACCATCGCGATGTTGGTCGTGTTGCTCACTGCCCAAAATTAACATTTTCACCGCGAGCTGCTCAGCGTGATCCCTGATCGCAGTGACTGGTCGCGGTGCTCACTGCCTAAAATCACCATTTTCACCGTGAGCTGCTCATCGCGATCCCTGGTCGCGGTACTCACTGCCTACATTTTCCTTCTCTTTCATGTATTATTTCTGGACCGCTCCACCTGGTCCACCTGGAAACCTTAAAAATATACATACATTTAATTACATTTTTCACCCCTCAAATCATAAATATCATATTTACATATTCAAAATTCATTCAACTATACTTTGCATATTTATTTAAAATTAGGGATGTTACAAAGATATACCTGAAGAACTAGAAGGCAACTGACCTATCGGAGATTGTGCAGCAATAAGCTTCTGAAGTTGCTCAAAAAGGGATGCAAGTGTGAGAGTTAAGGATGATGATCCAAATCCAAGGGAATCTGGTGGTGGCATAACTATTGCAGTGACAAGCCCTTAACCTATTATCTTACGCTAGGCGGCCTGCCGGCAACCCCACGGTAGCTTCCCAGTTGAGGGTTGCCCCGCTGAAAGGCTCCCGTGAAGCTAAACCGTTACTTATACATGAAAATCTAAGTAAATTTTTTTTATACAAAACTACTTTATTAAATTTTGGCAGCATAACGGCTGTATTTTGAAATATTCCAATTACCTGTAAAACAGTTTAAAAGTACTTCTAAATATCAAATACTTTCTCCACTACCATTAGGACTTCAGGTCCATCATAAAAATACAATACAACTCAATCACAAATTTTAAAGTAAACAAAAGTGGACAAATCTAATTTTAAATAAATATTTGTACACTAAAACAAATAATACATACTTAAAGTATTCTTCGAAATATAATTTTACATAAGTGTTACAATAAAATATAAGATATATAATGTTTCAGTTGTTAAGTTTGTATTTTAATATTGTTTTAAGTGTATAAATATTTTATTTAAAGATTTGATTTACTTATCTTTGATAACTATTTATTTTGATATTTAAACTGTTTGAGTTGTGGTATTGAGATGGACCAGAGGTCCACAGTAGTTGAGATTTGAAAGGTTATAGAAGTGTTCAAGTTTTTATACAGGTCTCCAAGATTTGGTAATGCTAAGAAAACAGAGGAGATTCTGCCAAAATTTTTATAAAATAGTTTTGTATAAAAAAAAAAAAATTTCTACTAAGATTTCCAGTTAATATAAATGGCTTAACTTCACGGAAGCCTTTCAGCGAGACAAGCCTAAACTGGGAAGTTACCGTGGAGTGTCGGCAGGCTACCTAATGGGAGATAGTAAGTTAGGGTCCTGTCATTAATACACCATTATAATGGACCTACACTACCAATAATTGATTTTGAAAATTGGTCCAGTTCTTCGGACCATACAACATGGTGTTGTTGACCTTCTAAAGAGTTTAGTCATTTGGTTGTATCTTATTTGGTTCTTTTTCGATATATATATATATATATATATATATATATATATATATATATATATATATATACACATAGTACAAATTGCAATGGAATACCCTGACATTTGGTCATATTGCAATGAAATCACATTTTTGCTCAAACTACAATAGAGTACCTCGGATAATTCTCAATTTGGTCCCTAACTTATTATAAAATATCTCTTTTTGATCTTTTTTACATTTATAACTCATATAGTCCCTAAGTTTTCTAAAATACGTCAATTTAATCTTTATGACCAAATGTTTGACGGTCAAACTTGACATAAATTATAAATTGATCATTTTACACTTTTTTTTATTAAATTATTAAATTAAAATTGTGTTTTTGTCCTTTAACCTTTTAACTACTTTCATATTTTGATAGTACAATAAAACATTGATGTACACTATAAAAAATTAATTTTTTTAAAACTACTTAAAAATAATAAAATAAATATGATAAAATTTATTAAAAATAAAAAATAAATTTAAAAATATTATAAATATTTTACCTATATTTTATATTTGAACAATTTGACCTATTTAGATAATCCAATAAAAAATTGATACATGTTATAAAAAAATAAATTATTTTTAAAAAACACTTAAAAAGAAGTAAATAAAAAATAGATATGATAAAATTTATTTAAAATTAAAAATAATTCAAAAAATTAAAAGTAACATCATTTATCAAAAATAAAATAAAATTCAAGATTGAATACTTATAAAACTCAAAGTTTAGTTAAAAAAAATAAAATACATATTTTAGAGTATATTATATGGTATGTATATATATATATATATATACATATTATAAAAATATAATATAATAATAAAATTACAATATATATATGCACACATTTATTATTATTATATTATAAAAATAAAAATATAATAAGAAATTATAATATATATAAATTTATTTTATATATGTGTATGTGTATTAAGTTACTAAATTTTAAATTTTATAAGTATTCAATTTAAAATTTATTTTATTTTTAATAAATGATATTACTTTTACGATTTTTTAAGTTTTATAATATTTTTATATTTATTTTTAATAAATTTTATCATATTTATTTTATTATTTAATCATTTTTAAGTGTTTTTAAAAAAAATTAAAATTTTATAGTATATATCAATTTATTATTAGATTATCGAAATATGTAAAGTTGTTAAAAAGTTAAAGGGTAAAAGTATCATTCTAATTTAATAATTTAATAAAAAATATAAAATGATCAATTTATATTTTATGTCAGGTTAGACCGTTAAAATTTTGGTCATAGAGATTAAATTGGTGTATTTTGAAAATTTAGGTACCATATGAATTAAAAAAGTAAAAATATATCAAAAAGTGATATTTCATAATACGTTAAGGACCAAATTGAGAATTATCCGAGGTACTCCATTGTAATTTAAGTAAAAGTGCGATTTTATTGCAATATGACCAAATGTCAATATATTCCATTGTAATTTACCCATATATATATATATATATATATATATATATATATATATATAAGTACATACTTTTTTCGAAGTCTGAATTTAATTGGCGTACATACTTTTTTCGAAGTCTGAATTTAATTGGCATTCTCTTTGAAAAATGAAATTTCCTTGTTTTCACATATTAGATAATGACTAAAACAAAACAAAGTAAAAAATAAAAAAAAATCAATCAACGTCAATGAAGACTTGAGAAATGAAGTAAAATTGGAATAGTCTCTATTTATATTTCATAATATTGATAAGACTAATAAATGGTGATGATGACATGCTATTGACCATTATTAATTATTTATCTTACCATTTTTGTCAACATATATAATGAAAGGAAGCTCTTTTTATATGCTATGTTCATTTTGTAAGGGATCGACTATGTGGTATACAATACAACTCAATAACATTTTCTGCATACCCATTTAAAAATATTTAAAAATTAATGATATTCTTTTTACAATTTTTACTTTTAAAATTTGATATTAACTAAATGATGAGGAGCCTACTAAATTCTAACACGATTAAAAATTATGTGACTGGGAGAACTTACTCACATATACATATAAGTATACATTAGGTGTACATCACTGAATTAAGATTATATATAACTCTTTAAAATCTGAATTACACTCTTTAGAATATCAAAATTATCCTTAAATAATTAATTACGTTCTTAAAAATACTATATTATTGGGGTATATCAAACTCTATTATATAGAAAAAATTTTAATTACATAATTAAAATGGAATATAATAATATAATGAAACCATATAAAAACATCCATGGCTTTGGAAATTAGGAAGCTCCCAGCTTAATCAAAAAACTTATTCATTAAACTGCCCCACTTGTAGTGCTATGCATAATGCTTTATAACTTTTTTTAAAGATGTCGATTGACTACTACATTGTCAAATATTAAGTTTTAACATTCATCAAAGTCTTCAAATTAATCTTATAACACGGTAATAGGGCACGATGTTCAATTTATTTTTTAGAGAAGAAAATGTTAAAGGATGTATTTTGAGAATTTTACATCATAATGTTATCTATAATTGTTATTTACATTAGTAATTAGATTTTCGGTTGTAAAACAATTCCATTTAAATTTGAGGGATGCTAGCCACAGTCGCTCTTTCATGGAGCAACAAGTGTCCCTCACACTTTTTTTTTTCAATTTTTGCTTTAAAATTTCAGTTTAGTTCTTATATTTATATTTAACTTTTATAATAATTAAATTATTATAAATATATCAATTTAGTCCATACGATAAAATTTTTAATATTAAAACATAAATGAAATCACGCTTAATAAGTGTCAAAATTTAAAAATTAAAAGAGAGAAAAAAATTAATAATAATTAAAATTTAAAAATTAAATAAAATAATTTAAAAATTGAACAAATTTCACACACAATCTGTCTGAGATATGTATTTTTACTTGTATATACAACTTTATAGTCAATTGACACAAACCTCCCTCATCATTAACTGAGACAAAGTCTAATCGACAGATACGAGGGCTCTATAATAAAGAGCAGACCTGGTCAAAACAGAAGTATGAAGATCAGATTTGATCACCAACAATGGAGATCAGGCCTCTAGATGGATATGAGGTCTCTATTGCCTTCATGGAGACAATCTTCATCGTTAGAGATTAGACTTTATAGAACCCTTATCTCTGTCGATCTCGTTTTCATGGAGATTAGACTTGGTCTCAATCAATGGTGAGGGAGGTTTGTGTCAATTGATTATAAAGTTGTATATACAAGTTATAGATGTTAGGATCTACTGGTAGGATCCGGGACCTCCGATCGGGTTAAAATGAGACCTACAACCTGCAAAATGAGATCAACATGGTCAAACTCTCTAGAATACTAGAGTGGTGCCAACCATATAGTCTCTGACGCCCAAGTTAGGTGATAAATTCGAGTGAGAAAATATAAAGAGGATTACTACCTAGAATAATGAGAGTGTCAGGCGTAATTGTTGATACGTCGAGCGTAGCTAATTGTTGATAGGTCGAACATTTAATACCGGAGGGTATCGCTTGTTAAGTTTGTCGAGCGTAGTACTTGTGCCTTGGCGTCGATTGTGTCGAATCTAGGCTAGATTGTTTCAGAGTATAATGATTGCTCTATTTAGTGCAATGCGTGTGACCTCGTACGTGAAGCCTTAGGTATATATTTATAGAGTGAAGGTAATAACCGTTGAAGCTAGTCGAGAGGATCGTGCTCCGAGAGACTAGGGATCCCTATTATCTCAGAGTTGTTGGGATGAGATAGAGCCCTATTTGACTGGGTTAGTGACTTGACTGAGTCATTGTTGATTTTGACCAGTTAAATAGATGATGGATTCTCTAGTCTGTTGGGACTGTTTTGGGCTGTATTTTGCTAATTTTAGGCCAGTCTTCGGGTTTAAGCCTTTTGGGCTATTTTTGACCACTACACAAGTGAAAATACAAACCTCAGATAGATTGTGCGTGGAATTTGTTTAATTTTTAAATTATTTTATTTAATTTTTAATTATTATTAATTTTTTTCCTCTCTTTTAATTTTTAAATTTTGACACAAATTAATTGCGATTCATTTATGTTTTACTATTAAAAAATTTATCGTATGGACTAAATTGATATATTTATAATAATTTAGTGGTTACAAAAGTTAAATATAAATATAAGGACTAATTGAAATTTATATGCAAAACAATTGAAAAAAAAAAGTGAGGGACACTTGTCACTTCATGAAGGAGCGTCATAGGCGACTGTAGCTAGCATCCCTCTTTAAAATTTTCTCTAATCTAACTACTCTTGTGTGTACGGTCAACGTAATTTATACATCAAATATACAATTTAGATAATATTTTGTTCACATGATATGGAGGCATTAAATACATCTTTATTAAAGCATTGAAACTTGAACCCATTGATTGATCGAAAGCAAGTCTTCGAAGCAAATTCATAGTAAGTTGCTTGAAATATGTTAGAACTTAGAAACAACAAAACTTACAACTTGTTGAATGGACTAATCCAAGTCATGGTTGCATACTTGACTATAACAACTCTCTCTACATAAAGATAAGATTGATTGCACAATTATATGAATACAGTGCCAAACAATTTAACAATTAATCAGAACCACAAACATATAAATAAATTTCATGTAAGAAATAAAAGAAAATAAAAATTTACAAGGCATAAAACTTACATACATCAAACTCTAAAATAATTATCATCCAAAATTATTGTATATTAATAATAGGTACACCAAAAATACGTTTGTCAGGAATAACAATATGAGAATCACAACTATCAAAGGAAAAAAGTTAGAACATCCCATACAAGATTAACAAGTGGTATCATCAGGTATCGTCATTTACGGATTTTCTAAGGATTTAAATGCTTACTGTATATGCTAACAACGATTATAATTTTACTTCTTATGGTCTTCTTTAGTCTTTTTTTATTTTGTTTTATTTTGTTTGAAGCTTAACAAACTACAAGTTTAGAGGAATTCGAATCACTTTAAAGTACCATTGAGGCCCTTAAATTAATATTTTTAGAATAAATATTGCAACAGAAGAACATAATAATGATTAGATAATTCAGTCTTTAATATACTATATCACTAATCCCATCAGAATTCGTTATGACACTATATTGTGTGGTCTGAAAATTTCGATGAATTTAAAATTAATAAATGGCAGGGTAGGTCCATTCGTGTGCCTTTGAGAAAATGGAATAAAACATTTGTATATAATGAAATTTTCAAGGTATAATTTTAAATATTTACTGCTTTATAATTCTATGTGTGTGGAGTACATGAGATTGAATTTTTCCAATCCCTCATTTAGTCCTGCCCAGACTGGATCAAGTTAGGTAATTGGCTCAATAGGAAGCCTCGGTCCTGACTTATAAGTGGGCTGCTTTCTTCTGCTACTGAGTCCCGCCTAGGAGCATGGGACAAATTTGTCCCATCCATGCTCCCTCTTTTTCTATTTAAATTAAATTTATATAAATATTTAATATTTTTTTAAAAATTAATTTAATATAGTTTTATACTTAACAATCTCATCAAATGAAGCTGTTGAAGATTAATCAACTCATCAGACAAGCAACCAAAGGAACAACTATTGGTCACAGCCGTTTTCAGTTAACTTGAAGCCTGTTGCTAAGCCATCAACCTTCACCAATCTTATGTCCATCAATTGTTAAGTTAAATTCCTCAAATATTTATGGTTGCTATTAATAGAATTATGCTGATGTGGAAGGTTGATAGGCTGTCCTTAATCCTAGGAAAGTTAGTAGAAGAGAATGAATTTCCCGCTCTTTTATCTATTAGTGTTTGTTGTAAACAGTTGAATATATAATGAAATTCATTCTCTACGGTCATTAATTGAATGATCCCATCATTTTCTCTTTGTATTTTAGAGCTTGTTCACTCAAACTTTTTATCAAACACTTTCATCATTTTATCAAACACCTGCTTTACACACCACTTTGACCCAATTAATGTCTCACCCTCAGAGTTATCGCACAGCTGAATACATATTTATTATTACAACACCTTTATCCGCATAAATCACGTAAATTGAATGTTCAACAACAGTTGACCAACCTATAGAAGAGCTGGTTGTCTACAAGAAAAAGTAAACTTTTTATTATAATTATGGTTGCAATATCTTTATTTAGCAATTGAAGAACCAAATCTAGCCATCGACGAAAGGTTGATTTAATCAACCTTAGTTAAAGGAGAGGGATGGAGTTTGGCTACTTCTTAACCAGAAAACAGAAAATGTCAGATGAAATTAAATTGGGTTGTCCAGTAGTGGAATCTCAATGTCACGCATATCACAATTTAATAATTTTGATAAAAAAAAAAAAGTACTATGGGAAGGTGTGTTTTTTAAGGAAAATTATTTATGGGGTTTGAATGTAAACATAACTCCAATTGTAAACTATTTTGATCTAAATCTAAATCGTTAAATTTTATACTCATATCTAAATCAAAATGTCTCAATGAATAAGTGAATACCAACTCCCACAATTACCCAATAAATATAATGTTCGAAAATATCCTTCACGAATTTATTTTCTTCTTAAAACTCAATTATTAATGTCCATAACTCTACTAATGGCAACTATTTACTTCACAATTTAACTTATATCATCAAACAAATTTAATTTGAAACCCTGAACAAATCTGAAGCCATAAATCCCTACCCATCTAAGAATTCTAGAATCCTAAATTAGCTAATCATCATTTATCAAAACTCTTACTTTAGAAAATCATCTCACGGGGTTGCGTCTTTAAGCTTTGCGGCACCTCCGGTTTCTCTGCTCTTAAAGCACCTCTGATAACAGCTGCATTAGTCCCAGACGCACCTCTGATGTATATATAAATATGATTTTTCTGCAAGAAAATAGGATGCAGCTATTTCAGGAACATAGAAATCAAAGACTTGGACTCCTTCAGGTTGCAGCAAGAAACTAGTCAAGCCCACCATATGATAGATAAGCATCTTGATGAAACCCATATTTCTCTTAGTATAATAAAATAATAAATTATACTTTTACCTTTCCTTTTTTTTTTTTTTTTACTCACCCGCCAAAAAGTTAAAAAAAGACTACTCGATTTTTCACCTTATTTACTGTTCATGGAAGTGGGTGGGTGAATCTCAAATCCATCAACAGAGAGCGGTTTTTATTGTACACTTATTTTAAGTTGGCTAGCATGAAAAGATGCAAAAAAAATTTAAAGTGATTTCTTTCCATAATTGGACTGCTTCAAGTACATGTACGGTGTTCATGACCAGACATTTTCAGATGGCTTCTTGTAGTCTCTTTTGCCTTTGAATATATATCTATATATATAAAACTAGTAGTACTCTGTCTCACTCAAGCTTGTGTAACCCTTTCCAGCTTTTATCTGATGAATGAGTAAAAATTGACTAAAAACATGCAAGGAATGGGTTGATGTTGTTGTTGTCTATTAAGTTTTACAATTACCATTGAAAATCAAATACTTGCAGTAGCCAAGCTGATATCCCAAAAAAGCCAACAACTCCAGCACAAAGTAAAATGTGTATAGAACTTCATAATCTGAGAATTCCATGGAGTTAGCAAAAGGGACAAAGTTGTCACAAGTTGCAACTGACAGTTCAACTGAAGCACAAGTCGTGCAAGATAACAGTGAAGGTATTTCTTTGTCCCAAAGGACCTGCAGAAGATGTACTTCTGAATGAACTACGTCAAGATACGAAGACAAACTTTGATCCAAAATTTTTTTTTCAAAGACTTCAAGATGTAATGATGTGAACGGTGTAATGCAACTAAAAATTCAATTTAATTACACTAACATGTGAACGGTGTAATGATGTCATAATTAATTTTGTTAAAGAAGCTAATAGCTTGAGTAAAACAAAGAGAAGAAGCAAAGCAAGTTAGCTGAATGTCACGGCCTTAGTATTTTCTAAGCCAACCGTGCGGCACTTAACACACTTCTTCCCGTCGAAGAGGTTAAGTCAGCCTTGATCCCCACGAGCTAGGCAAGTAACTTGCTAGCAAACACAAGAAAGCTTGTAGGAAGAGAGAAGAGAAGAGAGCACAAGTGTTTGAGAGAATACTTGAATGCTTGAATGCTTTTCCAAGATTTCTTGGATTCTTGGATTTCATGGATGGTTTGTACAAATGAGGGGTGCCATCTATTTATAGGCACCAAAGAACATTCTAAGTCCCTACCTATCTACAATGTTCTAGACAATTCTACAATGTACAAGATATTCCTACAATGTACATGTTCTAGAGAATTCCATGTCTTGAACATCCTACAAGTCTCCACAACATTCTAGAATGTCCCAAGAGCTAGACTTCTCTAGGAGTTTCTCCATCCTTCTAGGTTTTTCCACAAGGTTCACCATTCCTCTAGGTTGTTCCGGATCCTTCTAGAAAGTTCGTGACATTCTCCCCCACCTAATCCGGCGACGTCCTCGTCGTAGTCTCCTTGTGGAACTTCTCGATTTGTTTTGCAAACTGCCACAAAGCCTCCTTCGGTTCCCAAGTAGCTTCACTCGTAGGAAGTCCCTTCCATTTGATCAGGTACTCGCTACTTCGAGGAACACCCCTTTTCCTCACGACTCGATCCGCTAGGATCTCCTCAACTTCCTTATCGTAGGAGGTTACTACGGCAGTTGGCGCCCTTGAAGACTTTCCTCGGCTAGGGTCTTCCGTGTCCGCATGATAGGGTTTCAAATGACTCACATGGAAGACTGGATGGATCTTGAGCCTCGGAGGTAATTCAACCTTGTAGGAAACTTTTCCTACCTTCTTCAGGATTGGAAAGGGTCCTTCGTACTTCCTTACCAAGCCTTTGTGCACCTTCCTGAAGGCCTTGAATTGCTGGGGCAGCAACTTGACAAGCACCAAGTCTCCTACTTGAAATTCCACTCGTCGCCTCTTCTTGTCCGCCCATTTCTTCATTTTCCGCACGGCCTTGTCGAGATAGGATCGTGCTATATCGGCTTGTTCTTGCCAGTCCTTAGCCAATTTATACGATCCTGGACTCCTTCCAGTATATCCTACCATTACTGTCTGCGGAGTGAGGGGTTGTTGGCCCGTCGCCAACTCGAAGGGACTATGGTGGGTCGCCTCACTCCTCTGCAGGTTGTAAGAGAATTGGGCCACATCAAGCAACTTTGCCCAATCTCGCTGGTTGGCACTCACAAAGTGCCTCAGGTATAGCTCCAACAAGGCATTCACCCTCTCAGTTTGCCCATCCGTTTGTGGGTGAAAGCTTGTAGAGAAATGCAACTTCGAGCCCAACAGGTTGAAAAGCTCGGTCCAGAATTTCCCTGTGAAGCGCGGGTCTCGATCGCTAATGATCGTTCTTGGCACGCCCCAATACTTCACTACATCCCTTAGAAATAACCGAGCTGCCTGCTCTGCCGTGCAATCCGTAGGGGCAGCAATAAAAGTTGCATATTTTGAGAATCGATCGACCACCACCATGATCGATCCGCATCCGTCCGACTTCGGTAAGGCCGAAATGAAGTCCATGGTGACACTCTCCCATGGTCTCTCGGGGATGGGTAACGGCTCTAGCAATCCTCCTGGCGATTGCTGCTCGTTCTTGTCTTGTTGGCATACAAGACAAGTCTTCACATAGGCC
Organism: Xanthoceras sorbifolium; assembly: GCA_003430845.1. Classification (NCBI taxonomy): domain Eukaryota; kingdom Viridiplantae; phylum Streptophyta; class Magnoliopsida; order Sapindales; family Sapindaceae; genus Xanthoceras; species Xanthoceras sorbifolium. Next base: position 3,520,980 of record CM010619.1, on the reverse strand, counting down.
TCAATATCATCCCTCATGTGCGGCCAGTAGTACGTTGCCTCGAGTAAAGCCCTAGTCCTCTGTTGCCCCGGATGTCCTGCCCACTTTGTATCGTGGCACTCCTTGATCAAGTTCTTCCGCAGGTTTCCAAATTTCGGGACATACAGCCGGTTTCCCACGGTGTAGAGCAAGTCATCTTGTACCCAAAATCGTTTGGTCTTCCCGTCGGTTGCTAGTCCCACGAGACTCTTGCCAAGTGAGTCGTGTTGTAGCCCCTCCTTGATGAGACTGATGACTTCTCCCTGTGGCGCACTCCTTATAGTTGCAAGCTCCGCCTTGCGACTCAGTGCATCTGCCACCAAATTGGCCTTCCCGGGCTTGTACTCGAGCGTGTAGTCGAACTCTGCCAGAAAGTCTTGCCATCTAGCTTGTTTTGGGCTTAGCTTCTTCTGCGTCTGGAAGTAGCTAGTGGCGACATTGTCTGTCCGAATGATAAAGTGAGAGCCGAGCAAGTAATGTCTCCATGTGCGAAGGCAATGAACAACCGCAGTCATTTCCTTCTCTTGAACGGTATACCTCCGTTCCGTATCATTCAGCTTGCGGCTCTCGAAGGCTATAGGATGCCCATCTTGCATTAGAACTCCGCCAATGGCAAAATCAGAAGCATCCGTTTGCACCTCATAAGGCTTGGAATGGTCCGGAAGACTCAACACTGGCTCCTCCGTTACCGCCTTCTTCAATCCTTCAAAGGCTTCTTGGCACTCACTCGACCATTCCCACGCCTTGTTTTTCTTCAACAGATCCGTGAGTGGAGCTGCCCTTGCTGAATACCCCTTGATGAATCTCCGATAATAGTTAACTAGGCCAAGGAATGACTGTAGTTCAGGCACCTTCGTAGGAGGATCCCATTCACAAATGGCTTTGACATTCGCTTCGTCCATCATGAGCACACCATCCTTGATCTTATGCCCCAAGAAGTACACCTCCGGTTGGGCAAAAGAACATTTCTCCTTCTTCACGTAGAGCTCGTTTTCCCTCAGAACTTTGAAAACAGCTTGTAGGTGTCGAGCATGCTCCTCGAGGGTGTTACTATAGACAACAATGTCGTCTAAGTACACCACTACAAACCGGTCCAGGTAAGGATGGAAGATCTTGTTCATAAGTGTGCAAAACGTGGCTGGTGCGTTGGTGAGGCCGAATGGCATCACTAGGAACTCATAAGCACCATAACGCGTCACACACGTAGTCTTGGCTTCGTCACCTTCCGCGATCCTCACTTGGTAATAACCCGACCTCATATCAAGCTTTGTAAAATATCGAGCTCTGCCAAGCTGATCAAACAAGTCAGCAATCAAAGGAATAGGGTACTTGTTCTTGATGGTTACCTTGTTCAAAGCGCGATAGTCGATGCACAATCGCATGGACCCGTCCTTCTTCCTTTGAAATAGCACTGGTGCACCATATGGGGCTTTGGACGGTTGAATGTAGCCTGCATCCAACAAGTCCTTCAATTGTTTCCTCAATTCCTCCAACTCTGGTGGTGCCATCCGATAAGGGGCCTTGGCGGGTGGCTTTGTTCCTGGCTCCAACTCAATCTGGTGATCCACCTCTCTCCTAGGTGGTAGTTTCTTGGGCAACTCCGCGGGCATGACGTCCTTGTACTCCTCAAGGACCTTCTTGATCTCCTTGGGTAGCTCCTCCGTTGGAACTCCACCCTCGTCATGTTTAACCGCGGCCAAGTATGTCACCTCTCCCTTCTTAAGGCCTTTCTTCACTTGCAAGGCCGAAAGATGAGGGGTCTTTGATCCGGATTTGGCGATGGCTGGTATAATGCAAGGAGTATCTTCCAATATAGCAACAGAACGTAGGTAGGGTAAAGGAACTACCTTGACTTGTTCGAGGAAGTCCATGCCGAGTACTACCTCGAAGTCATCCATGGGCGCGACTGTCAGGTCTATCTTCCCATTCCAGTTACCCATACTGATGCTTACTCCTCGAGCCATGCCAATAAGCGGTCTCGCCTTAGAGTTCACCGCCTTTAACCATCCGGTCTCCTTGGACACCTTCAGTCCAAGTCTCCTTGCCTCCTCCTCCGAGACAAAGGAGTTTGTAGCTCCCGTATCGACCATGACGCGGGTAGCTTTCCCATTGATGTGTACATCTAGGTACATAAGACCCTGACTCCCTCGGGTCTTTGGGGCTGGTTGGGCTTTGATGGCGGTGAGTATGCGAAGAGAGCCCATATGAGATTCCTCTATCTCCTTCTCGCGCTCATCTACCAACGCATTGATAGCCTTGCGCTTTGGGCACTCTCTTGCCCAGTGAGGACCGTCGCAAAGGAAACAGTTGGTCTTCGGCTTGATGTCTTTCTTGCCTTGACCTTCCTTCTGCTTACCCTTGTCTTTCCCACTCGGAGGCTTGTATGGACCTTTCCCTTTGTCTCCCCCACCTTTGCCATGGTTATCCTGTGGTGGTTTCTTCTTGGGTGGTTCACTCCTTCGGTAGTCAATTAGGGACTCCGCAATGGCTATAGCTTCTGCGAGATTTTGCACATTGCGACGACGCAACTCTACTTCCGCCCAAGGTTGTAGGTTGTCCATGAAGTTGAATAGCAACTCGTCGTCCGACATGTTAGGAACTTCGAGCATGAGACTAGAAAATTCCCTAACATAGTCCCTAATCGAACCCGTTTGCTTGAGCTTCTTCAAATTCTTCCGAGCAAGATATGCAGCATCTTCCGGATAGAATTGCTTCTTGAGCTCTTTCTTAAAATCATCCCAAGAATCGATAGTGCACGTACCTCTTTGGATGTCGGCATGTCTCCTCCTCCACCACAGAGTGGCTGTATCGGCGAGGTATAAGGTTGCGGTCCGGATTTGCTCCTGATCATCCGTGATCTTGACGACCTCAAAGTACCTCTCCATGTGCCAAATGAAGTTGTCTACCTTCTTGGCATCTCGCTTGCCATCAAACTCCTTCGGCTTGGGTATCTCCTTCTTTGGAGCACCTTGGAAAGCCCCACCACTGACAGCTCTCTTGCATAAGGCCCAATCGTCCCGCATGTCCTCAAGAAGTGTCTCGAACTCCGCGAGCTTCCCCATTACCGTGTTCTCCAACCGAGCTTGGAAGATCTCGTTCCCCTCTTGCGCCTCTCGCCCTGATGTAGAGCCAAATTGCATGTCTCCCCGGAGGTCCTCGATCCTTTCCTTAAGATCGCCTATGTCCCTCTCCACGCACTGCTCCAACACATCCAGCCGTTCCCTCGAATCGGCTATGGCGAGCTCAATCCTAGCCAACCTTGACTCCAAGATTGAGGCGGCATCCCGAGATTTGTCCTTCCTCGACCTGCTTGGGTTGGCATCCCTTCCACGGCTTGGCTCTTGGACAACAACTTCCTCGACTCCTGCCATTATGCTATCTCTTCCTTGGTTGAGCAACCAGTCTCTGATACCACTTGTCACGGCCTTAGTATTTTCTAAGCCAACCGTGCGGCACTTAACACACTTCCTCCCGTCGAAGAGGTTAAGTCAGCCTTGATCCCCACGAGCTAGGCAAGTAACTTGCTAGCAAACACAAGAAAGCTTGTAGGAAGAGAGAAGAGAAGAGAGCACAAGTGTTTGAGAGAATACTTGAATGCTTGAATGCTTTTCCAAGATTTCTTGGATTCTTGGATTTCATGGATGGTTTGTACAAATGAGGGGTGCCATCTATTTATAGGCACCAAAGAACATTCTAAGTCCCTACCTATCTACAATGTTCTAGACAATTCTACAATGTACAAGATATTCCTACAATGTACATGTTCTAGAGAATTCCATGTCTTGAACATCCTACAAGTCTCCACAACATTCTAGAATGTCCCAAGAGCTAGACTTCTCTAGGAGTTTCTCCATCCTTCTAGGTTTTTCCACAAGGTTCACCATTCCTCTAGGTTGTTCCGGATCCTTCTAGAAAGTTCGTGACATGAAGCTAATTTGATAACAAGTGTTTGTGAAAATCCTAAGAGAACCACCATTAAAGCTTGAACTGAAAACAGAGGACTTGCTTGTATTATTGCTTCAATAATTACAACAATGAGTATGAAAGCTTTTGTACAAGTTCTGAGTAGCTCTAACAGAATCCGTGATTCATGGATCACCGGTGCATTATAACAAACTTTCTGCAACTTGCTGCCAGGTCAGCGAACTAACTTGCTAATGATCATTACTTCCATAACAAGTGATCATTACTTTCATGAAAGCTTCCATTTTGCTTTTCAAACCCTCTCTCGGGTTCAAAATTGACGATCAACAATGCAGAAGTTGCAGACCAGTGCAAACTTTCAGCTACTCAACAATGCATTCATCATCAGGTTGACAATAGAAGGTCAGTTTGTAATCCTGAGAGGCGTCAAGTTAGTTAATTTGTTTTAGAGTAAGTGGTCGAAAGTTTGTTATTGATTCAGTTATGGATTCTTTAGCTCAGTATAAATACGGAGTGATGTGTATTTTGTTGAGTGCAATGAATAAAATCACTGAACTTCTTTTTCCTCTCAATCAGCCACTAATGGCAGCTTAAGAAAATCATTTTTCCATTGTGAGGACTTTTGTCTAACACCTAGTTTTTTTTTTTTTTTTAGATACCGAGGGAAACCCGTCTTTGGACCACTTATGTCTTGGGCTCGTATGTCACAAGCCCGCTTGTGGAGACGGTAAAACCCCTGGGCCCACCCTCCCGGCCCCACAGTAGGTGAACAAGGTAAGTCAAAAACTCGTACAGTAGCGGTAGAATTCGAACTCCACACCAAGGGCTTTCTAGCCCTTGAAAGTGACCCCCCATACCACTGCGCTAACGCCCCTGGAGGCTTCTAACACCTAGTTATTTCTATCAAACTCTTTCTATTTCTTTGTTAATCTTTATGAATAGTGGAAAAATCAGCAGCCACTTTTGACCAAGCTTACAATCTCATTTATATAACTTCATTTATAAAATAAAATATGACTTCACTCTTTTTATTTAATTATTTTTTTCTCGGAAAATCAATGTATGCATATGTGGGTAGTTTTCTCCTCTTTATTATGGGATAGATATCCGAGCTACGCGTTTAATAATTGATCTTGACGGGTCTCAACAGATTATTAATCTTGTAATTATAACCTCCTTTAAAAAACAAATAAATAAATAAAGTGTTTGGTACAACCAATCAGAAAAATAAATATATGCATATTATGTTGTGCACACCATAAACGAGAATCAACCAGCAAAGCAGACACAAGAACGAAAAAAAAAAAAACACTATGAGAAATCAAGAATCATAAAAAATAATAATACGAATTGCATATGAAATTGTCAGGTAAAAAGATCAAGCATTGCATATGAAATTTAATACGAATCAAGTGATCACTTAAAAGGTCGAAAAGATCTATTAATTTTGCAAGATTTATTATTATTACTCCCCATCAATTTTGGAGTAAAATCTCAATCAGTTTTTTTGAGTATAACATTTTAGGAAGGATCGGGGAACACATCTTTTGATACAATAGTTGATATGATTTTATAACTATTGGATCTCTAAAATTTGGATGGATAGGATTTAAAGAATTTATTTCTTATTTCTGATGGGATTAATAATCAGATATAATATTAAAAATTAAATTATCTAATAATTATTTATGGTTTAAACTATATTTGTTAGCCTTTAAATTATTAGAAAATTTAAATTCATCCATCCCTATAACTATTTATTTTTTTATCGATCTTAAAATTGCGTAATTGTTGCCATCTTCAAACGTGTATTAAAACTTGAACTCGTTGACTGGGCCAAAGCAAATTCATGGTAAGCTGCTTGGAATATGTTAGCAGCAACAAAACTTACAACTTGTTGAATGGGCTAGCTATACCCAAGTGATGGTTGTATACTCGACTATAAAGTGTGAATATATGGCAAATCAAATCAGTAACAACGACTCTCTGTCTCTATATAAATTTTGATAACATTGATTGGACAATTATACGAATACAGTGCTAAATAATTTGACAATTATATGAATATATTAAGGCTCTGCCCCACTTGTGGAGCTGTGGAAAAATGTTTTATCACATTTTTCCCATGACACCATTATAATGGACCTATACAACTAATAATTGATTTTTTAAAATCGGTAAAAGTCTTACGACCATACAACACAGTGACCCCCTAATGGGATTTTTCATTTGGTTCCTTTTATAAATTTCCTTATACTTTCATAGATGGTATTCATTAATTATTATTTTATTTAGAAATCTTCTTTAAATAGAACAGATAGAATAGTAAAGCTTTTTGTTCCAATATGGAGAGATTCTTGTTCACTAAGTTGTCTACATTAATTGTGATAGCTTTGGTGGTTCAAATGTATGCATACAAAGGATTCTTGGGAGATGAGAGGATTGCTCCGTTGAAAATCAAGGCATACTTCATGAACCCATCTGTCAATACAGATGTGAATTTTGAATTTGGGTTCCCGATGGAATTAATGATCTGATGTAATATTAGAAATTGAATTATCTAATAATTATTTATGGATCAAATTCTATTTGTTAGCCTTTAAATTATTTGAAAATTTAAATTTATCCATCCCAATAACTATTCATTCTTTTGTCAACCATAAAATTGCATAGTGTTGTCTATAATTATTGTTTACATTAGTAATTAGATATTCCGCTGTGAAACTATTCCATTTAATTTTTTTTCTCTAATCTAACTACTCTTGTGTGTCAGTGTAATTCATATATCAAACAATTTTAGAAGACACATGATGTAAGTCGAGACATTCATTTCCCTTGGAGGGCTGGAAATATTTGCCATCTTCAAAAGTGTATTAAAACTTGAACCCATTGACTGACCGAAAGCAAGTCTCTGATGAACTTATTGACTGGGCCAAAACAAATTCATGGTAAGTTGCTTGGAATATGTTAGAAGCAACAAAACTTACAACTTATTGAATGGGCTATACCCAAGTGATGGTTGCATACTTGACTATAAAGTGTGAATATATCGCAAATCAAATCAGTAATAACGACTCTCTGTCTCTACATAAATTTTGATAACATTAATTGGACAATTATATGAATACAATGCCAAATAATTTGACAATTATATGAATATATTAAGGCTCTGCCCCACTTGTGGAGCTGTGGAAAATGCTTCATCTCATTTTTCCCATGACACCATTATAATAGACCTACACTTTTTTAAAATCGGTAAAAGTCTTAGGACCATACAACACGGTGACCCCCTAATGGGATTTTTCATTTGGTTCTTTTTATAAATTTTCTTATACTTTCATAGATGGCATTCACTAATTATTATTTTATTTAGAAATCTTCTTTAAATAGAACAGATAGAATAGTAAAGCTTTTTGTTCCAATATGGAGAGATTCTTGTTCACTAAGTTGTCTACATTAATTGTGATAGCTTTGGTGGTTCAAATGTATGCATACAAAGGATTCTTGGGAGATGAGAGGATTGCTCCGTTGAAAATCAAGGCATACTTCATGAACCCATCTGTCAATACAGATGTGAATTTTGAATTTGGGTCCCCGATGGAATTAATGATCTGATGTAATATTAGAAATTGAATTATCTAATAATTATTTATGGATCAAATTCTATTTGTTAGCCTTTAAATTATTTGAAAATTTAAATTTATCCATCCCAATAACTATTTATTCTTTTGTCAACCATAAAATTGCATAGTGTTGTCTATAATTATTGTTTACATTAGTAATTAGATGTTCCGCTGTGAAACTATTCCATTTGATTTTTTCTCTAATCTAACTACTCTTATGTGTCAGTGTAATTCATATATCAAACAATTTAGATAATACATGATGTAAGTCGAGACATTCATTTCCCTTGGACAGTGGAAATATTTGCCATCCTCAAAAGTGTATTAAAACTTGAACCTGTTAATTGGCCGAAAGCAAGTTTCCGATGAACTTGTTGACTGGGCCAAAGCAAATTCATGGTAAGTTGCCTGGAATATGTTAGAAGCAACAAAACTTACAACTTGTTGAATGGGCTATACCCAAGTGATGGTTGCATACTTGACTATAAAGTGTGAATACATGGCAAATCAAATCAGTAATAACGACTCTCTCTCTCTACATAAATTTTGATAAGATTGATTGGACAATTATATGAATACAGTGCCAAACAGTTTGATAACTATATGAATATATTAAGGCTCTGCCCCACTTTTGGAAAATGCTTCATCACATTTTTCCCAAGACACCATTATAACGGACCTATACTACTAATAATTGATTTTTTAAAATTGGTTAAAGTCTTGGGACCGTACAACACGATGTTATTGACACTATAATGTGATTTTTCATTTGGTTCTTTTTTAAAATTTCCTTGTACTTTCATAGATGGCATTAATTAATTATTATTTTATTTAGAAATCTTCTTTAAATAGAACGGATAGAATAGTGAAGCTTTTTGTTCTAATATGGAGATGTTCTTGTTCACTAAGTTGTCTACATTCGAACACGTATTTTAAAATAGTCACAGCAATGTCTGACTGGTCTTGGGGGTCCCTGCAACATCTAAACTTGTACCTAGGAGGTTGGTTTATAAAACATAAAAATATAATGAGCTAAACGAGCTTAATGAGTGTTATTAGTTTCTAAATAATTTAATCTTTTTAATTTAACCTCCCTGAAAACTGTACTAAAGAGAATAGAAATCTATTTTCTAAAATCTGAACTGAAATAAATAGTAATCTGTTTTCAGAAAACTATACTAAAATGCATAATAATAAAACTTTTCATGTTTCCTGAAGAACTGTACTGAAATACATAATAATAAAATTTATTTTGTTTCCTGGAAATAATGTACTGAAATCTGTTTCATGAAAACAACGTTCTAGAATCCATAATAATGAAACTTTTCTGTTTTCTGAAAACAGTACTGAAATCTGTATCCTAAAAATACTTAAATGAATAATAATTTGCTTTCTAAATACTGTACTAAAAAGCAAAATGTTTTCTGAAATCTAGCCAAGCCTAACGTACAAATAATTCTTTAATAAATACTAAAGCATAAGCAAAGCATATATTCAATTATTTCTATAAATTTAATATTCTGCATTGAAAATCTATAAAATATTTCTAGCTTGACTTCTATATTTGAAACTCCCAATGGAACCCATAAAGCTTTGACTCATAGGATGACTAACTGACGCCATACCATATGAGTGGGGTCACAAAGCAACTAAACTGGCGCCGCTCACTATGACATCTGAAATAAGACATCTCATTGCCTATGTGGCGGAATTCTGCGTCGCCTACATATAGCGAGATAACACCCCATAAGTGTGAGAGCGACTCATTGGACACGACATGCTCAATCCCCAGGTTAGTGACATGCCCTCCCAATACTTGCCTCACACAAATAGGGTATTTTGGCCGGGTTATAGTCTGTATCTCTGTTTTTGTTCTGATGGGTAATCCATGGGTTTTAAAAATCATTTTCTTTACTTTAGAAACAAACTTTTAATCTAAAAGCATGAAATATACATAAAACATATTTCCTCAAGTGAATATAAACTCAAAATTTCTAAGATATAAAAATACCTTAATTGAAATACATTTGAGGCATCAATTCTATTTAGATTATAAAACACATATAAATAAATAAATGTATATAAAGTCATAAGTAATTCAATCAAATTTGGAAACATACTAAAGTACATTTAAATTAAAAACATGATTTTACACTCACTTGAAAAACATAATAACTTTCTATAAATTTTCATAAAACATATTATAAAACTTGAAATGCACTTTGCATAATTAGTTTGAATACTCATTTAAAACATATTACTAAAATAAAATTTGCTTTGCATAAAATAGTTTAAACATTCACTTGAATAAAATAATTTAAACATTCACTGTTCTGTACTCCTCGATAGCAAAGCTCCTTTCTAATATTTTTCTTCTCCTCCCACACTTGCTTTACCTTCACTTACAAGCCATATTTCATATTAAAATACACCACAATTAATCCCACTTAAAACTTAAGCCAACATTACTCAATTATAGGCAAACTAGTACACTAACATATATGTTCTTCATTCTTCATTTTTTTTTCTCAAACTTACATGCATTAATATTTTAATGCATTCTTGCATGGTTTTAAATTTATATCTCTGTCATAGGTATATCAAATGTGACCAATTAGTGAAATTACATCATTGCCCTTCACCTTCAAAGTGGTCAAAAATACCATTTTAACCTTCAATTTATTCCAACATATCTATTTTCATTTCCTTTTCATTCTTCCATCACACATCCTTGCCCATTAATCATTTAAGGCTACCAAAAGCATTTAAATCCAAACATATCCATACTTGAATGACATGCCCTTCACAAGTCAAAATCACAAAAACACATTCTACACTTTCCATTTTCAATTTCTTCTTATATAACACAACCAATTATATTTAATTTACTACAAAATCATGTTACTTTAATTTAAACACATTTCAATCATTCATTTCCTCTTTTTGGCCAAAATTCATGCACCCATAATCACCATGTTTTCTTAAATTTCTAGGCACCAATTAGTACCATAAACACACATACAATTCTACTACCTTATCATGCTTTAATTGAAATTTTCATACTAAATTCAACTTCAAACCCTAACTTTTACTTACTACTTTTCTTGAGTTTTTACTTCTTGATGATCCCTTGAAATTTAACTCATATTTAAAGACAAATCTACTTGAATTCAAGCCAAAACTCAAATCAATTCAAATAGAAAACCAAAATCTAACATAGTTCCATAAATTCAAGCATACTAGTGCACAAACTTACCACTTTCTCACTTCTAGTTCTTGCTTGATCTCTTCCCCACTTAACTCACTTAGCTAGGGCTTGAAATGGCCTTGATGACCTCTTCTTCCTCTTGCCTTTGCTTGGCCGAACCCTTACTCTCTTTTCTTTCCTTTTTTTTTTCTTCTTTCTTCCTTTGCTTCTCACGGCTACTTGTGATTTTTGTGAGTGAAATCTCACACTTCATGCTTATATAGGCCCTTAACAATTGCTACTTGCCCCTTGACCTTTTTAAAATTATAAAGTGGCCACAAATTGAAAGTTAATCATATGTAATTGGTCAATAATATTTTAATTGTCAAACTAGTCCACCAATCACATTTCATCTCATTAATTTTACCACCCACTAATTTTTGGCTTGGCATTTCATGATTGGTTCATTTTGTTTCACATGGATTGTGCTTCTTTAGGTGAAAATTTTCCATATGATAACTCATATCATTCCCATGAAATTTAAATTTCAAAAATATTTCACACTTATCCAATTATCATATTGACTTTACCTATATTCAATTGAACCTATTATCATCCAAATGCACCATGAAAATAATATTTCTAATAGGGGTTAAATCGATTAAAATTACGATTCGTTTTTACACTATATATCAAATACATACTTTTCTATCGAAAATACGAATCGGGTTTTACACTTTTCCTCTCTTGGCCGACTTTCGCTTCTCTCTTTCTCTTAAATTCTTTTGATTTCTTTCATGACTTGTTCTTTATATAGGCTTTAATTTCCTTAACTTTTGCCCTTAAACTATCTTAAAATTTACAAGAGTGCCATTGGTTAGAGATGATAAGATTTGATTGGTTAATCTCTAATGGAACTCTAATGGCTAGTTGGTTTTCAACTAGTTTCATAAAAATCTTTTTCCATGAAAATCCACTTACCTTGAATTTTATTTGTCCATATGGCTAATCCTAATTTAATCCACTTGTACACCTTATTTTTAATCCACCTAAATTACTTTTCCACCACATTTTTAAAACACCAATCAAATTACAACTCCTAAATTACTTTTCCATCAACCAATCAAATTACAATACCTAAATTACTTTTCCATCAACCAATCAAATTACACCATCTCATGTGTCCATAAAATTTATTATTATTTAACTTCCAAAAATATCCCTAATACTCCGAATTTATGGGAAATCCTTACTAAGAATTTCAAAACTTATAATTGAATTTCCTATACACTTTACAAGCCTTACTAACCATCCGAAACTGTTTCAAACATTTTCCAGGCCTTTAATACCCGTCAGGGCACATTTGTAACTTTTTCGGGTCTCCGAACACCTTTCCAAAAAAAATCTCCGGATCCATCCAATAAATTTCATTATAACACCATTAATACTTTTAACAATCAATTTACTCATAATAAGGGCATATTTATTCGCATATATACCGTACAATAAATTTTGAAAAAATATATTACAATACCTATACATGTACAACAAACTATTGGGAAGGTGTATTACATGCAGTGTTAAACTGTGGAGGTCGATATGATTTTGGTTGTGATTGGTTGACATTCTGTGGAGGCTTGAACTGATGTTTTTGCTGTTGTGGTTGCGGTGCTCTATTAGCCAATTGAGGACCTTGAGACTTCCAGTGATCCTTCTGTCTACAAAAACTGCATTCATCAAACCCGATCCTGGATAGTTTGTTGTCATAGAAAGCATGAGGTCTAGTTGGAACTGCTAAAACTGACTAGTTTGGTATCGGGAGAATTCCTTTTCCGGCCTGAGACTTGAGGCGTATCTCATCAGTCAAGAGCTCACTAACTACTGAATCAACGGAAGGAAGCGGACTACGATGTAAAATTGAACCATGAAGACCCTCAAAATCATCATGAAGTGCCATCAAGAACTGAACCAAGCGTTGTTCCTCTCTATTAGCAATATAAGGTGGACGCGCTCACAGTTCTGTAGATTTTGTAAGAGCCAATTAATCCCAAATATATGACATTATAGAATAGAACTCTTGAATGCTTATATCCTTTTGTTAAAGAGCTCGAATATCAGATTCTAACTGGTATTTCTTTGCAAAGTTAGACTACGTATACAGTCTGGACAAGTGTTCCCAAACCTCCTTAGCAGTGTCATACTTTGCCAGTTGTGTACCTATGGAGTGCTCAACAGAATTGTTTATCCAGGTGATAATTTTCAAATTATGAACCTGCCAATTTTCTACAAGCTGTGCATAATTCTCTGCCTTATCATTGATAGGTTTAACAGATTTGCCAGAAATATAACTCTACTTCTTTTTCCCTATCAGAAAATTCTTCATAACATAACTCCAATATGAGTAATTTCTTCTATCCAACTTTACACTAATAGACTGAAGCGAATCATCTCTATTAACGTCCATTGCAAAATCACAGCAATCTAACGAAAATTTGAAAGATGTAGAAAATAACAAAATTCCCAATTGCAAAATTTGTCAAACCCTAGAATTGCAATTCACACGAAAATCTAAAGAATATCAAAATCGAGGAAAGAATACCAGTATTATGCAATGCGCCGATACGATGCGAAAAAAAAAACTGCCCAGTCCCGATTTTGTGAAAAAAAAATTGGATCCACGAAGCTATGGATGAGATGAAACTAAATTCCAAAGCTCTGATACCATATTAACAATCTAAAGATATTAAGATGAACAATTGAGAGAGAATGGATAGGTTTTCATTAACATTGAAGAAGAGGAAAATAGGTTACAAAAGAAAGAAATATATATACTTCCTAATGAAAAGACTAAACTAACTCTACATAAATAATAAATTATATAAATAATATATAACTCTAATAGCCTCAATGTTACAATTGTAAGAGATATAAAACTGTGGAAAAAGATTGTAGATTCAAGAACAATCAACAAGCTAGTTTTGTGGAAGAAAAAGGAATTGATGAGAATTTATTTTATGCTTGTCAACGTGCATTCGAACAAAGAAATGATGTTTGGTTCCTAGATAGTGGTTGTAGCAATCACATGAGTGTTGGATATGTTTCAAAAAAAATTAATTACTTTTCAACTGGTAAATCTATTAGTTTGATAATTGCATTTATGAATTTTGAAACTCATTTGTTTACAAATGAATTTATCATATAAAGGATGTGTGAGACGTTTATAAATTTAATATAAAAAATAAGTTTTAGAATTTATTATCATATAGGAACATATTGTGAGAAGCCTATGTAAAGGGTTACTTTTCTCATTGAAATCATCCCTCAAAGCATTCAAATTCTTTGCTTTGTCATAAAATATTTTCTTCATTCAACTTGGCATTTTGAGAGGAGATTTGGTGCTGCACCCAATAGTGTATCTTGCAAAAACATTGTGGTTGGAATTGAGTCCAGGCTTAGTTGAATCTCGGAGATAGAGTAGCCATCAAATCCCTTACACATTGTGGAGGCTTCAACTATCTTCAAGAAGTGATTACAGGCTTCTAAGCCGTTGATCAACTTATTTATTTTTGCCATATTTTAAGTGCAACAAAATTCATTTCACTTGTGTACTTATTTTCCAACAATTTGAAGATATGTCTGCCTCTAATATGCCTTTGGTAAACTCTTTTGGGCTCTTTTCAACCGAATCAAATAGATTTGATGGGAAAAACTATTTCGTTAGGTGTACAACATGGAATTTTTTTTGAAACAATGCAAGTTGCATTATGTCATCACTACTGATCGGCCAGAAATTCCACCCACGACATCTTCTTCTAAAGAAGAAATAGCTGTGGCCACAGCTTCTCAACAAAAGTGGGATGAAGATGACGGTCTTTGTCATCATCATATTCTGAATTCTCTTTCAGATACATTATTTGCTCAATTCTCAAAAAAGACCAAGACAACTGATCACGAGGCTTGAGAGACAATCAAAACCGTTTTTATAAGTGAAGAATCTGGAACTAAAAAGTTGCAGGTTAGCTACTACATTGATTATAAGATGGTAGACGACAAGCCAATCCTCGATCAAGTTAAAGAGTTGTAAGGTTATGCTGACTCCATCACTGCAACTGGTATGACTATTGATGAGAATTTTCATGTGAATGCAATTATTTCTAAATTGCCACCTTCTTGGAAGGATTACAAGACTAAGTTGATGCATAAGAAAGAAGATATGCGTCTTGATATACTTGTTCATCATCTTCGAGTAGAAGAAGAATATAGTAATCGAGATAAAAAGGATGACAATGCTGGCAAGGCTCATGTTATGGAAGAATTAAAAACTTCCAATCCATCTAGGAAAGTGTTTGCATCAAAAGAAAAGAATTTCAAGAAAAAGTCTAAGTCAAAAAAGAAGAAAGAGTGGACTGGAGGCAAAAAACCAATAAGATGCTACACATATGGCAAGCGTGGTCATATTTTAAGAAATTGCAGAAGTAGAGCAAACTTTCATCAAAACCAGTTCAATGAAAAGCAAGAAACGTTTGTTGCTGTAGTTACTGAAGTCAACTTAGTTAATGAAAGAGCTGATTGGTGGATTGACACTGGAGCCACGCGGCACATATGTTGAGATAAAAACTTATTTTCCACTTATAAACTTGTGGGCAACGATCGACAAATATATATGGGCAATGCCTTAGCAGCCAAGGTGGTTGGAAAAGGATTCGTGGAACTCAAATTCATATCTGGCAAGTTATTGCTTTTGCAAGAGGTTTTACATGTTCTTGACATTCGAAAAAAACTTGTCTCTAGAAGTCAGCACAACTCTTATGGATTCAAAATGGTCTTTGAATCAGATAAGTTCATTTTCACCAAAAATGGTATTTTTATTAGAAAATGTTATTCTGTTTCTGGTATGTTTAAATTAAATACCATTAATAATAATATCCTCATTGCTGCTTACATGGTGAAGTCTTATAATCTTTGGCATGGTAAATTGGCTCATGTCAACTATGCCTCTATTAAAATCATGGCTAATCAATGACTAATACCTAGTTACAATGTTAGCCATCAAAATAAGTGTATTGCTTGTAGCAAATGCAAAATTACTAGAACATCATTTATAAAAAGTTGAACACTTAACTAAAGTCCTAGATTTGATCCACACCGACATTTGTGAGATGACAGGTGTTCAAACTAGAGATGGCAAACAATATTTTTATTACATTTATTAATGATGCTTCAAGATATACTTATGTTTATCTTCTCAGATCCAAATCTGAAGCATTTGAAAAATTCAAAGCTTACAAGGGTGAAGTTGAAAACTTTCATGACAGCAAAATCAAAACTCTGAGATCTGATCGTGGAGAGGAATATACCAATATTGAGCTTGTTAAGTATTGTGAAGAAACTGGTATACAACTTTAGAATTCAGCTCCTCGAACTCCACAACAATTGGCATTGCAGAACGAAAAAATAGAACTCTCACTGAAGCAATCGACTCTATGCTCTACAGCTCAGGTATCGCTTCAAACTTTTGGGGAGAATCTCTCTTTAATGCATGACATGTACAGAATTGAGTCCTGCATAAAGCAATAAATAAAACTCTTTATGAAGTTTGGAAAGGAAGAAAGCCAAGTCTCGACTATCTCCGAGAATGGAGTTGCTTTGCACATGTGAAGTTGTCATTTCTATCAATATCAAAAGTAGGGGCTCGAGGTACTGATTATGTATTCATCGGATACTCATTAACTAGCAAGGCATATAGATTTATCAATCTTGAAACTCCCTTACCACACTCCATTGTTGAATCAATTAATGCTGAATTTTTTGAACATATTCTTCCATTCAAACAACCTTCTGAAATAGTGGGGGCTAAAACAATTCTCTTGAAAAGAAAGGAACCTGAAAATACAGAACCTCGAGAGTTAAAGAGGAGTATTCGAGCACGTAAAGCAAAAGATTTTGGTCCTGACTTTGTCCACGTGATTGAGAAAGAACCTTTGACATATTCTAAAGTAATGAGCAGTCATGATGTTATATTTTGGAAAGAAGCCATTGATGATGAGATGAATTCTCTAATGTCTAACAATACTTGGATTCTCGTTGATCTTCCTCCTAGATGCAAATCAATTGGTTGTAAATGGATTTTTAGACAAAAAATGAAGCCAGATGGTACTATTGCAAAATACAATGCTCGACTTGTTGTAAAAGGCTACAAGCAACAAAAGGGCAATAACTATTTTGACACGTATGCACCTATAGCAAGATTTACCACGATGCGATTATTGATGGCGATAGTAGCTACCAACAATATTATCATACATCAGATGGATGTGAAAACAGCCTTCTTAAATGGAGACTTAGAGGAAAAACTATACATGAATCAGCCTGAAGGATTCATTCTTCATAGACATGAGAATAAAGTGTGCATATATCAAAAGTTTTTATATGGGCTTAAGCAAGCACTTAAGCAGTGGCATGGAAAATTCAAAGGGGTTCTCCTTGAAGATGAATATCAGATCAATCGAGGTGATAAATGCATCTACACCAAGTTTCAGGGAGAAAATAGTGTTATTATATGCCTTTACATGGATGATATGTTGATTTTTGGAACAAACCTTAAAAGTGTTTGTAACACTAAAAGATTTATGTCTTCGAAGTTTGACATGAAAGATCTGGGCGCAGCTGATGTCATTCTGGAATGAAAATTATTAAAGAAAAAATAGGTATTTGCCTTTCCCAGACTAGTTATATTGAAAAGTTTCTTCAGAAATTCAATCAGATCACAAGTAAATCTGCTTATACTCCTTATGATTTCAACATAATTAAGTTAATGAAAAATAAAGGTAGAGCTATATCACAATTTGAGTATTCACAAATAATTGGCAGTCTCATATATGCCATGAATTTCACCAGGTCTAACATAGCTTTTGCAGTTGGTAAATTAAGCAGACACACAGTAACCTATGAAAGGAGCATTGAAATGCATTGATTAGAATGCTAATGTACCTTAAAGGCACAATCAATTATGGTTTATTCTACGGCAAATATCCTGTTGTGCTTGAAGGATATTGTGCTGCCACTTGGAATTCGGATCCAGATGAGTCAAAGTCCATTTCAACTTGGATTTTTTGTTTAAAAGGTGGTGCCATCTCGTGGAAATTGAAGAAGCAAACATGTATTACTCATTCCTATATGGAATCAGATTTTATTGCTCTTTCTAATGCAGGAGCAGAAGCTAATTGTCTAAGATTAATATTGGTTGATATACTAGTATGAAGCAAGTCAGTGCCACCAATCACAATTTACTGTGATAACCAGGCTGCGTTGTTGAGAGCATATAATGAGAATTACAATGGAAAGTCTAGACAAATTCACTTGAAACATGATCGTGTGAGGGATCTGATTGTTAACCATTCAGTACGTACGATTCAAAGAAAATTTAGCAAATTCTCTGTCCAAAGGCCTTGGAAGAGAATTGTTCTCAACTACATCGAAAGAAATGGGGCTAAAGCTTGTAGTTAAATAAATTGTACTTAGTGGAAACCCAACCTGATGAGTTTTCTCAGGTTCAATGGGAAGAACAAACTAAGGAACTATGGTGTAGTGCTCTTAAAATAAGAAAATGAGTCCATTCCTATGATGTAATAAGTTGAAAGTTTTGTAGTAATTCGGAGGATGAGATTATTTCTTAATGAATCTGTATGCTATTTGTCGGAGTGACTACAAGACACTCTTTATAAGTTCACCTAGTTGAGAGTAAAGGTTGGTCACCTTCTATGAGACTTACAGGCTTGTCTCTGGAGCTCTCAATGAGAAAACGGGATGAAGCATTGACCTTAAAAGGTGCTGGGCTAGATGCACAAAAATATCTGGAAGGAATGTATGGGCAGCAAGTACGGTTTATTCAAATGGGTTTGTTAGTTCAAGGTACCGTCCACTAACATTCTCGACTAAACTTTGATTTGTTTGCACTAGGTAAAGGTTCAAGTCTAAAAGACACCTTTATGTATGCACATGACTTTCCTAAATGCCAATTTGAACAAGAAAATAAAAATTTGACCAAAAGAGAGATTTTCTTTTAAAATAATAATAATAATAATAATAATAATAAATTATTTTGAAACAAGTGGGGATTGTTGGATATGTTTCAAAAAAATTTAATTACTTTTTAACTGATAAATCAATTAGTTTCGTAATTGCATTTATGAAATTTGAAACTCATTTGTTTACAAATGAATTTATAAGATAAAGGATGTGTGAGACGTTTATAAATTTAATATAAAAAATAAGTTTTAGAATTTATTATCATATATAAAATAATTGTGAGAATCCTATATAAAGGGTTACTCTTTTCATTGAAATTCATCCCTCAAAGCATTCAAATTCTTTGCTTTGTCATAAAATATTTTCTTCATTCAACTTGGCATTTTGAGAGGAGATTTGGTGCTGCATGCAATAGTATATCGTACCAATACACTGTGGTTAGAATTAAGTCCAGACTTGGTTGAATTGCGGAGATAGAGTAGCCATCAAATCCCTTGCACATTGTAGGAGATTTTGGTTATCTTCAAGAAGAGATTACGCACCTCTAATCCGTGGATCAATTTATTTATTTTCATTTCACTTGTGTACTTATTTTCCAACAACGAGCGGTGATAAACACTGTTCTTGGACATGGACACAACCGTTAACTCTCAAGTGAAGATGAGAAATGGTGCTTGGTGAATTCTAAAGGCAGAGGTACAATTGGTGTTCAAACTAGCATGGAAACTAAATACATTAGAGATGTGTTGTTTGTTTCGGAATTGGGGCAAAATTTGCTTAGTGTGGGACTGCTTGTAGTGTTATAACGTTCATTTTAAAGACAGTGGGTGCACCATCTACAATTGAAGGGGTGAGAAGAAAGTTATAACGAAGATAAATATGGGGAAAATTACACTAAAAGAAATTATGATTTTAGTGATAGAATATTTTATTAGAAATTTATAATTCATTACTAAAAATATAGATATAGTAATTAACATTAATGTTCTTCACTAATTTCATCAAAGTGATACAAATTCATTTCAAAGTTTATGTCATCACTAATTCATTTCTTATCCCATTAGTTACGATTACATTTGGTCTCTAACAATAACTCTATAGTTGTGAAGGAGATTCACACCATACCATCACATGCTACAGCGAGCCTTGCAGTATAGTAGTGTGGTGCAATTAATGCAGAATCAGCACAATGTGCAAATGATACAGCTTCAACTACCTTAACTGGTTATCAGAAATAGAATCAGATACATGATGCTGCAAGCAAATACGTTGGACTGGTAGTATGCAAGTTAGTGATCAAGCTAGCTAAGTGTAGGACAACTGATCATCAATTGAATTCCAGATATGCCAGGCTGCCAAGCTAGAGCTGATGTGGCAGCCAACTTGGAGTTAATTAGAGTTAGTGTTGAGCATTTGATGATCACATGAAATGCATGTTAATTTAACATTGTTGATAGTATAAATACATCTATGTAATATCATTGAAATCAATGAATCAAAATCTAATTTTCAGATCTCAAATATAGCTCTGTATCATTCCTATGTTCTTACTCATTTATGGACATTAATACAAGAAAAAGGGTCTTCTACCACGGGCAATGCCCGTGGTAGAAGAGTATCCACCACGGGTAGACTATCTGCGATGGATTAAGGAGTGATAGAAAATAGTACTTTTCCACCACGGACAAAGCCCATAGTAGATAGTATCATTTACAACGGGCTTTGTCCGCAATAAATAACCATTATTACCACGAGCTATGACTGTTGTAAATATAATAAATACAACGGGTGTCGCCCACTGTTAATATGTTAGATATCATGGGCATTGCCCGTGGTTAATAATATAAATAATAATGGATTTATATATTGAAGCATTATCAAGTGCTTGACAATTTGGTATTCAAGATTCACAATAGTGTCAACCCTTCATATGCCTCACTAATAATAGCTACCAAAATGATTTCAGTATGTCACCAAAATCCATTTCATTATTATATTTTGTCACTAATTTTGTTGCCACCAATCTTAATGATTTTTGTTTACAGTTTTAGTGGGAAAAAATTTAGTAACGGATTTATATTTCTCACTAAATGTATTAATATAGTGACTACCATTTATATCCCTCACTAAATCCACCACAATGATTTCAAACTAAAGTTTATTTAATGATAATATTTTTCCTCATTAATACTTTTCCATCCATACTTTACGATTTTTTTTGTGGTTTCAGTAAGAAGATATTAAGTTGTAAATTCATATTTTCTCACAAATGGTATGGCTACAGTGACGACTATTTATATCCCTCACTAATTTCACTAAAGTAATTCTAATTACTCACCAAACGTCTACATCATGACTATATTGTTTTCATTAATATTAGGGTAAACTGCAATGAAATATCATGACATTTGCTCATATTGCAATGAAGTCGTACTTTTACTTAAAACTATAACTAAGTACCTCAGACAAATATCAATTTGGTCTCTAACGTATTTTGAAATATCACTTTTTGATTTGTTTTTACTTTTTAACTTATATAGTCCCTAACTTTTCCAAGATATATCAATTTAGTTCTTATGACCAAAATTTTAACGGTCAAACATAACATAAAGCATAAACTCACTTTTTTATTAATTTATTAAATTATTAAATTAGAATGACGCTTTTACCCTTTAACTTTTAACAATATTATCTATTTGGATGGTCCACTAATAAATTGATATATGTTATAAAAATTTTATTTTTTTCAAAAACACTAAAAAAGATTAAATAATAAAATAAATATGATAAAATTTATTAGATATAAAAAATAAATATAAAAATATTATAAAAATTAAAAAATTTTAAAAGTAATATTATTTATTAAAAATAAAATAAAATTTAAGATTGAATACTTATAAAAACACAAAATTTAGTAATTTAATACATACATATATGTATATATATAATAAATTTATATATATTACAGTTTATTATTATATTTTTGTTTTTATAATATAATAATAAAAATGTGTATATATATATATATTGTAATTTATTATTATATTTTTTTATTATAATATATGTATATGTGTATATATATATAATGTATATATACTATGTATGTATATATATATATATATATATATATAATATTTTAACATTTTAATTTTTTTAACTAAATTTTGAGTTTTACAATATTCAATTTGAAATTTTATTTTTATTTTTAATAAATGAAGTTACTTTTAGTTATTTTTAATTTTTAATGAATTTTATCATATTTATTTTTTATTTAATCCTTTAAAGTGTTTTTTTAAAAATAATTTAAGTTATTATAACACATACTTATGTCCTATTGGACTATTTAAATATGTCAAATTGTTCAAATGTTAAAAGTTAGAAGGTAAAATCGTCTTCCTAATTTAATAATTTAATAAAAAAAAGATAAAATAGTCAATTTATACTTTATGTAAGGACTAAATTGATGTATTTTAGAAAATTTAAGGATCATGTGAGTTTAAAATGTAAAAATAGGTCAAAAATGATATGTCTAAATAAGTTAGGGACCGAATTGATAATTATCCGATGTACTAAGTTGTTGTTTAAGTAAAAATTTAGTTTTATTGCAATATAACCAAATGTCAGGGTATTCTATTACAATTTGCCCGAATATTATCTCTATATTCTTTGCTTTTTGCTTATGCTTTTGGTGATTAAATATTCAGTTACGAATATAAATTTTCTTACTAAAAGCTTTGTTAGAGTTTGTAATCCTCATCAGCACATACACACACATAGATAGCTGTAGATAATTATTAGTGTGATGTTTTTACCACACTTGCTGTAGCTAGAGTTAGGTAATACTGTTACCAGTTAATGTTAGTAAACTCAATAGTACCTAACCATGATCAATGTAACCGTGCATATATATATATATATATATATATATATATATATATATATATATATATATGAGAAATACTGTTCAAAGTCTAATTAGTTAATCAGATTTTTCCAGAACATTTTTCTCTCTTCTTCTTGATCTCTCTAGGGTTCTTCATTTCTCAATTTCTCTCAACTCTCATATGGTATCAGAGCTTCGATCAGAGGCAAAATGATGACACCAGATTCTTCTCCTTTTACAAATTTTCCTCAAGCCTTCAATCAAACCCCAAAACTTACCAAAAAACAGAGAGAGAATCAATTTCAGTTGATCTCCAAAAATCTCAATTTCAACCTAGCTATAAAACTTAATGATGATAATTTCATCTACTGGAAGACTCAGATCCTGCCAATTGTACGAGCGTTTGACCTAGAAGACTTCATCTTCGGAGCTACAACTTGTCCTGTGAAGTTCATCCTAGCTGTTGATGAAGAATCTGGTGAGCAGGTCCAAACCTACAATGATGACTATCTCGCATGGAAGAAGGTAGATCAATTACTTGTTAGTTAGTTAATGTCTACCTTAAGTCCTTCAATTCTAGGTAGAGTAACTCAGTGTGTAACATCATGTGAAGTGTGGAATACTGTCACAAATATGTTTTCTCAGCAATCTATGGTTAGGATTATGCATCTTAGGTCACAATTACAAACACTGAAAAAAGGAGCACTAAAAGTTAGTGACTATATTGTTAAAATCAAAGTTGTTACTGATACTTTAATGACTGCTGGACAAGTAATTACAAAACAGGACCTAGTTGGTTATATCTTAGAAGGCTTAGGATTAGAATTTGATCTTGTTGTTTGTAATATAGCCTCTAAGAAAAGTAAAATTACTCTACAAGATGCACAGTTTTTGCTTATGAACTATGAGTTTTGATATGAACCCCGTCGATTGTATCAAGATTGAAGCCAATATTCGTTCTAACCTCTGGTTCGGATGGAAACCGCGACCCAACACCTATATCGAGATGTGAACCTTGGTATAAAGGAGGACGCCACAATCAAGGATGAAATACTCGATTGATAAGTCAAGGAGGAACGCCACAGAGAATTCTGATAAGTTCCAGTGAGTTCTCAAAGAACAAAGAGAAAACCTCTCTCAAATTTCATTCAAAATCAATTATCCCCTCTTACATCCAACAATATCCTTATATAATGAAACCCTAAAACAAAGGAAAGAAAACAAGATAGCCATTAAGGCCTTACAAATAGAAAACTAGAATGACCATAATTGCCTTACAAATGGACCAACACTAAAACAAACTATTAAATCAAGCCCAAACCGAAATTATGCCAAGCTTTCTCTTATTCAGCCCACTCAATTGCCTTGATGATGTTAATCAAGCCTTGGTCTTCATGTGGGTTCATCTTGGGCTTTAATAATTCAGAATCAGCCCAAGTATCTTGAATTAGGCCATTGAGTGCTTCTTTGAATCTCTTAGCCCTTGCCCTTGTTATAGGCCCAATCGGAACATGCAATGGATCCCTTGGTGCAGCTCCCTTATTCTCATCATTCCCTCCCTCTTGAAAAGGATTTGTCCTCAAATCGTCACCTACATCAAAAGGAGACAAATCAGAAACATTGAAGCTTGCGCTAACATTATACTCACCTGGAAGATCTAACTTGTAGGCATTGTCATTGATCCTTTCAATCACTTGAAATGGGCCATCTCCCCTTGGAAGTAGTTTAGAACGCCTCTGGACTGGAAACCGTTCTTTCCTCATATGCAACCACACCCAATCACCGGGTTCAAACACAACTTTCTTGCGCCCTTTATTAGCTTGGTTGGCATATTGCTCAGTTCTCCTCTCGATGTTTTGCCTAGTCTTTTCATGTATTTGCTTAACAAACTCTGCCTTTTTCTTTCCATCCAAGTTAACATGCTCAGTCACAGGTAAAGGAAGTAAATCCAAAGGAGTCAATGGGTTAAAACCATACACAATTTCAAAAGGTGAAAAATGACTTGCAGAATGCACACTCCTATTATAAGCAAACTCTACATGCGGCAAACAATCTTCCCATGTTTTCAAGTTCTTTTGTATTATAGCACGCAACAAGGCAGATAAAGTCCTATTAACTACTTCAGTTTGACCATCAGTTTGTGGATGACAAGTAGTAGAAAACAAAAGTTTAGTTCCTAACTTGCCCCATAAAGTTTTCCAAAAGTAGCTTAAGAACTTAGCATCTCTATCCGAAACAATGGTTTTAGGCATGCCGTGCAATCTAACAATTTCTTTGAAAAACAAATCAGCAATATGTGATGCATCATCAGTTTTATGACAAGGAATGAAATGTGCCATTTTAGAAAACCTATCAACAACCACATATATAGAATCCCTACCCCTCTTTGACCTAGGCAAACCCAGCACAAAATCCATAGAAATATCAATCCAAGGTCCACTAGGTATAGGTAAAGGAGTATACAAACCATGAGGCTTAACCCTAGACTTAGCTTGTCTACACGTAATGCATTTCTCACAAATTCTTTCTACATCACGTTTCATATGAGGCCAAAAGAAGTGTTCATGCAAAACATCTAGGGTCTTGGCTATACCAAAATGCCCCATCAAACCACCCCCATGAGCTTCCCTCACAAGCAATTTACGCAGAGAACTCTTAGGCACGCATAATTTAGTCTCTCTAAACAAAAATCCATCATGCCTATAAAACTTGCCAAATGCAACCTTTTCACATGCATTGAATACATTGCCAAAATCAGCATCTTCCACATACAATTCTTTAATGTAGTCAAAACCAAACAATTTCGCATCCAAAGTAAAAAGTAAAACATACCTTCTGGACAGAGCATCAGCGACTACGTTTTCCTTACCTTTTTTGTACTTGATCACGTATGGAAATGTTTCTATGAACTCCACCCACTTGGCATGCCGCTTATTTAGCTTGTGCTGCCCCTTTAGATGCTTCAAGGACTCATGATCCGTGTGAATCACAAATTCTTTCGGCCAAAGGTAATGTTGCCAAGTTTCCAATGCCCTAACCAAAGCATACATCTCCTTGTCATAGGTAGGATAATTCAAGGCTGCTCCACTTATTTTCTCACTAAAAAATGCAATGGGACGTCCTTCTTGCATTAGAACAGCTCCCATACCTATTCCTGAAGCATCACACTCAATCTCAAAAGCTTTAGCAAAGTTAGGCAAAGCAAGCAAATGTGCATTAGTTAATTTTTCCTTAATCAAGTTAAATGCCTTTTCTTGTTCATTACCCCACTTAAAACCCACATTCTTTTTGATAACTTCAGTTAAAGGTGCAGCTAGACTACTAAAGTCTTTCACAAACCTCCTATAGAAACTAGCCAACCCATGAAAACTTCTCACTTGTCCCACAGTTGTAGGTTTCGGCCACTCCTTAATTGCCTTAACCTTTTCTTCATCAACCCCAATTCCTTTAGCACTAACAACAAAACCCAAAAATACCAACCTATCCGTGCAAAAGGTACACTTTTTAAAATTAGCAAACAACTTTTCGGTTCTTAAAACACCTAAAACAAGTTTTAAATGTTCAACATGCTCATCCAAGTTTTTGCTATAAATCAGAATGTCATCAAAGTAAACAACCACAAATCTTCCAATAAAAGCACGCAAAACATGGTTCATTAATCTCATGAAAGTACTTGGTGCATTAGTTAACCCAAAGGGCATAACTAACCACTCATATAACCCATATTTTGTTTTGAAAGCAGTTTTCCACTCATCACCTTCTTTCATCCTAATTTGATGATATCCACTTTTAAGATCAATTTTAGTGAAAACAATAGAACCATGCAATTCATCAAGCATATCATCTAATCTAGGAATAGGATGTCGATACTTTACAGTGATATTGTTGATGGCACGACAATCAACACACATCCTCCATGTTCCATCCTTCTTAGGCACAAGCAATACGGGAACCGCACAGGGACTCATACTCTCACGAACATACCCCTTCTCCATGAGCTCATCAACCTGCCTTTGAAGTTCCTTTGTCTCCTCGGGATTACTTCGGTATGCTGGTCTATTTGGAATTGGTGCTCCGGGGACAAAGTCAATTTGGTGTTCAATCCCCCTTATTGGTGGTAAACCAATAGGCATCTCTTCGGGAAACACTTCATCAAAGTCCTGCAAAAGTGAAACAACAACACTAGGCAAAGAAGAGTTAATTTCATTAGGAATAAAACAAGCCTCTTTGTACAAAAGTACAATCATTGGCTGGTTTGAAAACAAAGCCCTTTTGATCTCACTATCTCTTGCATAAAAGCTCACTTGTTTTGTCTCTCTTTTTTTCTCTTCAACCTCTTTTTCTTTTGAACTCTCACTCTCATTTTTAACATCCCTCTCATCTTTTAACCTCACTTGATCTTCATATACTTGTCTTGGGGTTAAAGGTACAAGGGTGATTGGCCTTTTATGGAGCACAAAGGAGTATCTATTAGTGTATCCATCATGAGTCACATGCCTATCAAACTGCCACGGTCTTCCCAAAAGGATATGACCCGCATTCATTGGTACCACATCACAAACAACTTCATCTTTGTATTTGCCAATTGAAAATGACACCAACACCTGTTTATTCACCCTAACTTCCCCACTATCATTCAACCATTGTAGCTTATAAGGTTTTGGGTGCTTCAAAGTTTTCAAATTCAATTTTTTTACCAAAGTAGTGCTCGCCACATTAGTACAACTCCCCCCATCAATAATCACACTACATACCTTGTCATTAACATGGCAGCGGGTGTGAAAAATGTTTTCACGTTGCACCTCATCATCTTCCTTTGCTTGAGCACTAAGAGCTCGTCTTGCAACCAAAAGCTCTCCACCCACCGGATACTCAAAGTCACCGGCATCCTCCAATGGTGGCATGGACTCACCATCAGATTCACCCTCTGATTCGATACCACCATCATCCTTCAAAACCATTACTCTCTTGTTTGGGCATTGTGATGCAATATGACCTGCTCCCAAACACTTAAAGCACTTAATGTCACGATTCCTAGTAGGTTGAGAATCTGGTTTACCTTGGTTTATTGTGCCTCCGGCCTTATGATCTCTGGAAGGTTCGGCATTGGCCTTGAAACTAGGCTGGTCCTCCCTCTTGCTCCAATTCGGTTTCCATGTTGATGAAGAACCCGAATTTTGCCCAACCCGTGTGGAACCCTTCCTCTTCAATTGTTGTTCCACTTTAATGGCCATGTGTACCATGTCAGTCAATTCAACATAATGCTGCAACTCCACTACATTTGCAATGTCTCGGTGTAGTCCATTGAGAAACCTAGCCATAGTCGCCTCTCTGTCCTCCTGTACATCAGCTCGAATCATGGCTATTTCCATCTCTTTGTAGTAGTCTTCAACACACTTGGACCCCTGAGTAAGAGTTTGCAATTTTTGAAACAAACCCCTATAATAGTGGCTTGGAATGAATCTCCTCCTCATAACAGTCTTCATCTCCTCCCATGTCTCAATAGGTCTTTCTCCATTCCGTCTCCTACTCACAATCAGTTGATCCCACCACACAATAGCATAATCGGTGAATTCTATAGCTGCCAATTTCACCTTCTTCATTTCGGAATATTCATGGCAGTCAAACACCAGCTCTATTCTTTTCTCCCACTCCAAATAAGCTTCAGGATCAGTTTTACCTTGGAAGGTTGGAATCTTCACCTTTATACTACCCAAATTATTATCAACCCTCTCTACATTCCTATCTCCTCTATTCCCATACCTATCTTCTCTATTCCCATACCTATCTTCTCTATCCCCATACCTAACTCCTCTACCTCCCATTCCACGCCTAAATCTCCCCGCACCCACACTGGACATGCGATCATCCTCCTCTATGTCATTATCATCCCCGTAGTAATCATGAACTTCTTCTCTAACCGGAACCCTCTCTCTCCTACGTGCTTGGGGAACGGGTGGTGGCTGTTCCGCACGTGTATTTTCTACCCGATCTAATCGTTCATGAATCGGTTCCATTTCAGCCCTTAACAATCTCCCCATCTCCCTCATCAATGCTTCCATTATAAACTTTGTATCTACCTTTCCCAACACCTCATCCGATTGTATCAAGATTGAAGCCAATATTCGTTCTAACCTCTGGTTCGGATGGAAACCGCGACCCAACACCTATATCGAAGCACTTTCTTTAGACATATTCGCTGCAAAGAAAACGTTAGTAAAAAAAAAAAAAAAATAAAAGAAGCTCCTCACTTCACTCCCTCACGTGTTTCCCTCAAACAATAGTTCACTCAGTTCCACTCCTGTTTCACACAATATATTCGGCTTTTACCCTCAGTATGTCCTCACCTCTCTTGCCTTTTTCCACTCGTAATTTTTTTTCTCAAAAGTTCTTTTCAAACTAACCAAACAATAATCAGAATTTCTTAGCCACGTTCACACGAAACAAAAATTCTTAGGTTCACAGGAAACAAATCACAACGAAACTGATATTTTTTTATTTTTTTTTTTTATAATCACTGCACGAATCAAGAAGGAAATAACAATAGTTGATATATATTCAACTACACGATCGGTGAAAAAAATAAAATTTTGTACTTTTTTTTTTTTTTTTTTTTTCTCTCTCTCTCTCTCTCTTAGATCTGGAAACGCACAAACGCACAAACAAGAATATAACAGATTATACAACTTCGATCTGGATCAATGAAATCAAGAACAAGACTAACACAGACTTAGATCTGGTTCAACGAAACCAAGAACAAGAATAATACAGACAGATAACTTCTCTCTGGATCTACGAAATCAAGAACAAGTATAACACAGACAGATACTTAGATTTGGATCTACGAAATCAAGAACAAGATTATCACAGACAGATATTTAGATTTGGATCTACGAAATCAAGAACAAGAATATCACAGATAGATACTTAGATTTGGATCTACGAAATCAAGAACAAGAACAAGAATAACACAGATAGATAACTTAGATCTGGACACTAACAAGAAGTTCTGGAAATAAGATATAATTCAATGATCAACGAAATCAAAGAAGAAGAAGATAGAATAACCTGATGTTAGAGCCCTAAGCTCTGATACCAAATGATATGAACCCCGTCGATTGTATCAAGATTGAAGCCAATATTCGTTCTAACCTCTGGTTTGGATGGAAACCGCGACCCAACACCTATATCGAGATGTGAACCTTGGTATAAAGGAGGACGCCACAATCAAGGATGAAATACTCGATTGATAAGTCAAGGAGGAACGCCACAGAGAATTCTGATAAGTTCCAGTGAGTTCTCAAAGAACAAAGAGAAAACCTCTCTCAAATTTCATTCAAAATCAATTATCCCCTCTTACATCCAACAATATCCTTATATAATGAAACCCTAAAACAAAGGAAAGAAAACAAGATAGCCATTAAGGCCTTACAAATAGAAAACTAGAATGACCATAATTGCCTTACAAATGGACCAACACTAAAACAAACTATTAAATCAAGCCCAAACCGAAATTATGCCAAGCTTTCTCTTATTCAGCCCACTCAATTGCCTTGATGATGTTAATCAAGCCTTGGTCTTCATGTGGGTTCATCTTGGGCTTTAATAATTCAGAATCAGCCCAAGTATCTTGAATTAGGCCATTGAGTGCTTCTTTGAATCTCTTAGCCCTTGCCCTTGTTATAGGCCCAATCGGAACATGCAATGGATCCCTTGGTGCAGCTCCCTTATTCTCATCAAGTTTAAACTTGAATAGTATCATGCTAATGCTACAATAGACATAGGACAAGCTTCAGCTAACTCTAGCACCAAGTCAACGAACTTTGCTCGAGGAGGTAGTCAGTTTCAAAACACTAGTCGTGGCAGGATAAGAGGTAGAAGAGGGGGTAGATGAGGAAGATACTTTAACCAGCGCTTGACTTGTCAACTCTGTGGCAAGACTGGTCACTTTTCTGCAATATGTTACCATAGGTTTGACCAGTCTTTTTCTGGTAACTTTGGTAAGCCACAGCAACATCCAAATCAACAGCCTATGTCAGCCAATTTTGGTTCAATTCAGAGCAATTTCCAAGACAACTTTGCTCAACAACAGCTGGATTATTCCTATCCACATTAGAACCTGAATGCATTATTGGCAGCTCTATCAACAGTTGCAAATCCTAGTTGGTATGTTGACAGTGGTGCTACCAACCACATCACCCCTGATTTCAGCAACTTGAGCATCAACAGTGTTTAATGGTAAAAAACTCCCTATATCTCATATTGGTAGTTCTTTGGTCTATTCACATACTACTCATCGTGCACATTTATCCTTAAACAAGATATTGTATGTTCCACAAATCACAAAACATTTGCTGAGCATAACACAACTTCCACATGACAACAATATTGTTGTGGAATTTAATGCTGCATACTGCTATGTTAAGGACAAAAATTCGAGGAGAATTTTGCTCCAAGGAGTTCTGAAGGATGGTCTATACCAACTTACCCTTCCAGGGGTTGAATATCCTGTGATACCTAGCTGTTCTATATCACATACAGCTTCTGCTTACACTGCTTTATGCAAATAATGTAGTTTCAAACTTCAATTCTTGTATTGCTGCACCTTTACATAATATTACAATTGGTCCTCAATGTAATACTTTCTCTGTTGCTAAGGGTGTTT
This sequence comes from Xanthoceras sorbifolium, assembly GCA_003430845.1. NCBI lineage: Eukaryota > Viridiplantae > Streptophyta > Magnoliopsida > Sapindales > Sapindaceae > Xanthoceras > Xanthoceras sorbifolium. Next base: position 3,489,652 of record CM010619.1, on the reverse strand, counting down.
TATCAACCCCTATACATGTATTAGTGCAAACTTGGCATAAAAAATTAGGCCATCCCTCACCTGAGATACTTGCTAAGGTTTTTCAATTCTTAAATGTACATATTAAAGATTCTGCTTTGGTTAATTTTTGTAATGCTTGTAAGGTTGGTAAATTGCATCAATTACCATTTACTGATTCTAGTTATAAGGCTAAGACACCTTTAGACATTGTATATGCTGATGTATGGGGTCCTTCACCCATTTCATCATCTCAAGGATATAGGTACTATGTAAGTTTTGTAGATTCTTATACTAGGTACTGTTGGATATACCCTCTTGTCACTAAATCTCAAGTGAAAGAGGTATTTGTTATATTCCATAAAATTGTAGAGAGGTTGTTTGCTACTACTCTCAAAGTTCTTCAAAGTGACAATGGAAAAGAGTTTAGGGCTCCTGTTCCATATCTTTTACAACATGGCATTCGTGCTAGGTACTCATGTCCTTATATTCATCAACAAAATGGAATTGTTGAGAGGAAGCATCGAAGTATAGTTGAAATGGGACTTACCTTTTTAGCTCAGGCTGCTATGCCCTTATCATTTTAGTGGGAAGCATTTCACACTGCTGTGTATACTTTCAATAGGCTGCCTACCGTGGTTCTTCAACATGAGTCCCCCTATTCTATGGTATATCACAGGCTGCCACATTATTCTGATCTTAGAATTTTTGGAACTACTTGTTTTCCCTATTTGAGGTCCTATAATCGTCACAAGTTTAGTTTCCACTCCTCTAAGTGTATTTTTCTAGGCTATAGTGACCTACATAAGGGATATAAGTGTCTGTACCCTTCTGGGAGGATTTATATTTCCAGACATATGCTGTTCAATGAGAAGGAATTTCCCTATCATATTCTATTTCAGTCTTCTCTCCACAGAGCTTCTCTAGCTACTGCAGTATCTTCTTCTCACTTGCAGTCACAATCCAACTGTCCTGCTGCTTTACAGTTCAGTACACCTTCTACACTGCAGCTATGTCCCTCTACAGTTCTGCAGTCCAATTCTCATCCCATGGTTACTAGGTCGAATAATGGAATTACTAAGCCAAAATCTTTTATTTCCTCAGCTTCTAAAGACAGTTCTGCAGCATCTGTCATTGATGTTCCTTCTACAGTTTCAGCTGCCTTAGCTGATCCTCAATGGAATGCAGCTATGCAGGCTGAGTTTGATGCACTCAAGAGGAATAAAAAATGGAGTTTGGTTCCTTTAGCTCCTCACATGAATGTGGTTGGCTGCAAGTGGGTGTTTAGAGTCAAATATAAGGTTGATGGGACTGTAGAACGGTATAAAGCAAGGCTTGTTGCTAAGGGGTTTCATCAAACTCCTGGCTTGGATTTCAAAGAGACCTTCAGCCCAGTTGTGAAATCTTCCACTATCAGAATAGGCCTTGCTCTTACTGTGTCCTCTTCTTGGAACATTCAGCATATTGACATTAACAATGCCTTCTTGAATGGGGATCTTCAAGAAGATGTATATATGAGTCAGCCTGAAGAATTTCTTCATCCCTCTTATCCTTCTATTGTCTGCAAGCTGCACAAGTCCCTTTATGGACTCAAACAAGCCTCTCGAGCTTGGTATGATAAACTGAAATTGGCTCTTTAGCAGTGGGGATTTGTTAATTCAAAGTCAGATACATCTCTCTTCTTTTTCAAGTCTGCAACAGCTCTTCTCTTGGTGCTTATCTATGTTGATGACATCCTTGTGACATGGAGTGATTCTTCTCTTAGAGATCAGGTTATTAAGGACTTAAATGTCAGTTTTTCTCTGAAATCTTTAGGTTCTTTGCAGTATTTTTTGGGGTTTGAGGCTCATAGGATAGCTACTGGGTTGACTCTTACTCAATCCAAGTATGCTTGAAATTTGTTATTGAGGACCAACATGACTGCCTCTACTCCTTGTCCCACTCATTTGTCTCCTAATTGCAAGATTTTAGCTGCTAAGGGCTCTTCCTTTTCAGATGCCACTCTCTATAGAAGCATTGTGGGTGCTTTACAATATCTTACACTCACAAGACCTGATTTGTCGTTTGCTGTCAATAAACTGAACCAATATTTGGCATCTCCTTCCCAAGTGCATTGGCAGGCTGTTAAGAGACTCAGGTATATTCGTGGTATACTTACTTTTGGCTTGCATTTTACTCCCTCTAGCATTCTGTCTTTGAAAGGCTTTGCCGATGCCAATTGGGCTAGAGATCCTAATGATAGAAAATCCACCGGAGGTCATTGCTTGTACTTGGGTGGTAATCATGTTTGTTGGTCTTCAAAGAAGCAACGGATGGTTGCTCGTTCAAGTACCGAGGTAGAATATAGATCCTTAGCATTTGCTGCCACATATTTCATTTGGATTCAGTCTCTTTTGACTGAGATTCAAGTTCCTTTATCTGGTGTTCCACTGCTATGGTGTGACAATGTTAGTGCTACTTCCTTAGCTCATAATCCTGTGTTTCATGCTCATACTAAACACATTGAGATCGATGTGCATTTTCTGTAGGGAGTTTTAGAAAAGATTTTGATTATCGTATAACATGCGGAATTGAGTTTAAAATTTTTTTCTTATATTGAAAACATTTTTCAATCAGGAACGAGTTTATGTATATACGCAGAAAAAGACTTTAGAAACTACATACATTTTTCTTGATTTTCTTTTTTTTCTGATTCCTCGATCTACCACCAGATCTTCCTAGCTATGACCCGCGGTCTGACAACGTGTGTGTGGGCACGTCATGGCAAGAGATGGAGGTCACGTGAAAAGAACGCCGGCCGAATCCTGCAAAAGAGAAGAGAGTCAGAAAAAACTTTTTTTTCTCTTCTTCTCTCTTTGGTGGCCGAATTCTATTTCTTTTTCATTTGTGTGCTAGGTTAGGTTTTTTCTAGCTATATAACACTTATATAGTAGTCCTTTAGGGTTTTAGTTTGACCAAGTCAAAATAGAATTCTAAATCCTATTTATTTTTAGTCTCCCTAAAGACTTGAACCTGTGACCTTTTAGACTATTAAAATAATCTAATTATTTTAATTCTTTTGTCCAAGTCATTATTTAATCACATGACCTCATACTTAATAAATAGAATTAATAATTAATAATTATTAATTTCTATTATTTTATTAAATATTTAATTAATTAAATAATCACATTATTTAATTATTCTCTTTTATTTTTATCGCATTACTTTCGTAACACTATTAATTGAACCATTCAATTAATCTACCATGACCCTCGTTACCAACAACCATAAGGACTAGCAAGGGGACCTAATGGACCCACAGTTTTGAGCTCCAATAATACTTAGTAATATTAATTAAAACTCTTTAATTAATATTTCACGATTATTAACCTCGGAGTTATTCCACTAAAAACCCGAGGCTGCACTCTTAGAACTGTAGACGTGTTTATACAATCTAAAGTCTCAGTGTCCATTGATATAGCTAATTGCATATAGTGTAATCCTCCACAAATAGTTCATAACTAGAGCTGGGTCATAAAGTCCGTTATACCCCTCTAGAAATATCTTTTCCTTTAAGTACCATTGATTCTCTAATGAACAATTAAATCATGTCTTCCTTACAAAAGAAGGAGAGCGCTCATAATCGTTCAAGCCCCGAATCAACCCTTAAGGGAACTACTCATCTACTTCAATCAAGAAGGAGTGGATTCCACTATTGTGTTCAAACCTACCCAACCACAAGCCAAACCGCAGCTCCAAGATATGGAGGTATTGGTCGAGATTCTCATCAACCTCACTCATGGTAAATCAAAAGCCACGATCTAACCTGAAGGAGTCGATAAGACACTTAGGATTAAGATCACCTATAAATAGCCATCGTTTATCGATTATATATGAATCTCATCTACTAACGGATCTTGGTGAGAGATTCATATAAATTGTGGCCCAGTCCTATATGATCTCATCATATAAGGTGCCTCCATTCTCATGTTAACTATATGAGCGATCTAGGATAAGACCACCGTACTTTACAGAATGGACCACAGCAGTAGATCAATCACAAACAAAGTACCCAACTTTGTTCGCTCTCTACGGACTCTTTAGATTGCACGTCTCAAAATGAATCCTCTCTGTATATGACCATCATATACTCGTTATGAGATTACATCTTGCAATCTAGGATGTTCTTGCACAATACGAATGTATTACTGAATATAAAACATTTTATGAACTTGAATGATAATCTAAATAATTCTTATTATTGTCTTTAACCATTTACAATTACAAGCTTTAGGGCATAAATCCCAACATTTTCTTCATGATCTCATTGCTAAAGGGAAGCTAGAAATCAGATATGTGCCAACAGCAGCTCAAACTGCTGATATTTTCACAAAGTCTCTTCCTATTTCGAGATTTCAGCTTCTGTGCACTAAGTTGATTTTTGATCGCTCTTAGCTGCGTTTGAGGGGGAGTACTGATGAGGTTACTGATCATAATTCAAAACTCAGAGTCAAACTTGCTGATATCCACCAGCTGCCTTTGAGGGGGAGTATTAGAGTTTGTAATCCTCATCAGCATATACACACACATGGATAGCTGTAGATAATTATTAGCGTGATGTTTTTACCACACTTGCTATAGCTAGAGTTAGGTAATACTGTTAACAGTTAGTGTTAGTAAACTCAATAGTACTTAACCATGATCAATGTAACCGTGCATATATATATATATGAGAAATACTGTTCAAAGTCTCATTAGTTAATCAGATTTTTCCAAATCATTTTTCTCTCTTTTTCTCGATCTCTCTAGGGTTCTTCATTTCTCAATTTCTATTTGATGACTAATTTTTTTTATCACTACTAAATTTCCCACCATTTTTCATATTTTTTGCTTATCGTTGTAATAAAAAAAAAATTAAGTTATGAAATTAATATTTCCACACTAAAAATATAAAAATAATGATAACTATTCATGGCCCTCACTAATTTCACCAAAGTCTATTTCATGACTATTTTTTTCAAATACCTTTTTTCTTCATATTTTATTATTTTTGCTTATGGTTTGAGTTGGAACATATTCAATTATAAAAATTCATAGTTGACTATAAGTTTGGATATAATAATGACAATTCATATTCCTTATTAATTTCATCACAACAATGTCAATTTGTTAGACAAATCTATTTATGATAGATTCACTTTTTACAAAATTTTTTCAATATGAATTTATTTTATTTCCACAAGGAGAAAACCTTGATTCATTAGGTTTAGTTGGATAAGATCCTCCATCAACTGACAGTGTAACATTATTAGTAAAACTAAAAGTCTGGTCGAACGCAACCCACTGCCATCCCTATCTTTTTAACACTTGTATCCCTCCAAAAGTTTCTCCAACCATCGAAATTTGGGGTTAAAAATTTTGGACAGTCAAATGCTACTCTATTTCTATTATGCCCATAAGGTGTACCCTCTACATAAATTCGAGACTAGGGGTGAACATGCTCAATAAACTGCTAAAAGTCGGCTATTAAGCTAGCTATTATCAAAAGCTAAGAGGAGGAGATTTAAGTAATATGAAACCAATGGCCTCCAGTTTCTATATTTGTTTTAGGTTTTTGTATTGGTTTTTGTTCTAATTTATGCTTAATATGTTATTTTATTATTTTTACTTTTATTTGAAAAATATTTACTAATTTAAAAAAAATATTTTTATCTTTTCAACAGTGAAACATTATCATCCTTTGGTCTTGACAGTATAACTTTTACCTTTATTCCTATATGTAAATCATCAAACCTTAGCTGTATAATTTGTATGGATACATAAATGATCCTACCATGTATACATGTATGTAAGCATGTATAGATGTATGCATGCATATCCCTTTAGCTTCTCTCCTACGAGCCTTAATTTAGCATATAAATCATATTTATGTTTAGCATATAAATCTAGCTAAATAAATCTTTACCATAATTAGTTTTTATTACTATATGTATCAATTAAATTACAATCTTATCATTCTCTTTATTTTATTTTAAATGGATGGTCAGGATGATGCCTTGTAAGATTTCACTGGCAAATTATCCAATTTTGTAAAATTATAGAGATTACTTATTTTAAATTTATATTCATTTTGAAGATAATCTAATGAGGATACGCAATGGATAATAAAATTAATTAAATATATATTATTATTCTTGAGTGGAAGGAGGCATCAACAACCATTTTTTGACAATGTAATTTTCATAACCTTTTCTCTCTCTGTCCTGTCTCTGTCTTTTATTTATTTTTTTAATTATCTTCATCATTTTCATATGGTAAGAGTAACATCTTCATTGTAGAGTAATAATCTTAAATCTTCCATTTTATATCAAATATATATGATGTTCTTGTGTTGATCTAATATTTATATATGCGATTTTTTGTGTTCTTTATTGTTCTAAGTGTTAATTTTTTTATTTGTTGCAGATCCAAGGTATGTTAGGTGATTTATGGAATTGCTAGGGAAGATAGAGGAAAGTATATCTTACTTCTCTTTTCCCTCTTTGATATATGATTTATATAGTTTTTTGTTTTGTTAAATTAGATATTTAATCAAAAAATCTACCTATTAATAATAACCGCGATCGACGTTAATCACTTTCTTAAAAAAATAATTAATTATCAAATCTATTTCTCATTATATAAGCGCACATGCTCACGCGTTTGTGTAGATATACAATATTGCAATCGATTCTAGATTTAGAGATCTGTATTTATCTCTTTTACGCGCGCGTGTATACACACACACACACATATATATATATATATATATATATATATATGTATGTATGTATGTATGGATTAATAATTCTTCTTCAGATCGATACTAAATTTAGAGTCTAGATTAGTTTCATTTCTTTTTGTAATGTTTTAGGATTTATTATACAAATATTATATATTTTCACGGATATATTTTACATTACAAGTACAATAATCTATTTCAAAGAAAATAAAGTTACAGAACTCAACTTAGAGATAAAAGTAGAAAATTAGAGTGATGCTGATAACTAAGAAAAGGCAAAAGAAGAATAGTGAAATTTAGAGTGATGCTGATACCTAAGAAAAGGCAAAAGAAGAATAGTGAAAATTAGAGGTACAGTTTGCAACTACAATAATCTAATAATATTTTTAATCGATTTTTTATTTTCAAAGAAACCAACAGAGCTGCCGTTTAAGAACTTTATATTTTTAATTAAGTATTTGTTATCTATAATTATCGATCGTCGATTTTTAAAGAATTTTATTTAACCATCATTTATGATGTTTTAAGATGACCGAGATTCAAGGTTAATTTATGACAATTTTATATTAGCATTTTTTCTTAGTTGCAAGATCTCGGGATCCTGCACCTTATAGTTATTCTTTATGTTATGTATAATAGTTTGCTTTTCTATTTTTTGAGATTCTTTATAAGAAAGATGCTCAACCAATAGAGAATGATCAATTGAGGTGATATTCCAAAACCGAAATGTTATTTAGATAGAAAAGATAAATGAGAAGTCATCAAAAGAGCAATGTTATTTAGATAGAAAAGATAAATGGGAAGTCATCGAAAGAGCGTACACTTTCAAGCACAAATTAGTGAAAATTTGACCAATCGGAATTTGGGAGTCTCAATTCTTCAGACAAACACACACATTCACGCGCGTGTGCGGGAAGTCATCAAAAGAGCGTACACTTTCAAGCACAAATTAGTGAAAATTTGACCAATCGGAATTTGGGAGTTTCAATTCTTCAAACAAACACACACATTCACGCGTGTGTGCGGGAAGTCATCAAAAAAGCGTACACTTTCAAGCACAAATTAGTGACAATTTGACCAATCGGAATTTGGGAGTTTCAATTCTTCAAACAAACACACACATTCGCGCGCGTGCACACGCACACGTGTAGTCTTAATTTTTCAACTTGAGATTATTAGTGTCTATTAAAGAAATATTTTTTGTTGAAGTACCTTATTTTATTGAATGTCAATTATTTTTTTTCCCTATTGTTAATTTTGTACTAACTACTAAGTATTTGTTCTTGACTTAATTTGGTTATTTTTGTGGGTATTTTGAAAGACCATCATAGTTCATCATGTCAACCAATGAAGCTGATTTGGGTGAAGGATCTGTTGATGAGAGCCTAGAAGATGTGGAAGAAAGTCAGGTAATATTATTCTTTAATTTTTTAACAATTAATTTGTCTCATGTTATATTATTTATAAATACAAATTTTCTTTTATAAGGATCATATGGAAGATGGAGATGAAAGTGAATCATCCTCTTCCTCGGATGCAAGTATCGAAAGTCAATACAACAGAGTGACTGCTGGTCAAAATCTTAATCAGTTTGTGCCTGCCATTCTTCGAAGGTAATCACTGACATTGCTTCATTGGTGAGAAACTGACATATATCTTATTTGATCATTTTGTTTCATCATATTATTTATATTTTAATTTATTTTAAATTGGTATTGTTTTGAGTAGGGCTGTGGTACCTTTTAATGCTGGTACATCAGTTGCTCCTATTAACATTGCACCTTCACCACACTACTTGCCTCCTCCACCCATGGTAAGTGCTTTTATAAACAATGCTTTTTTAAATAGAAACGCTTATATAGTAGTGCCTAAGATGTAATTTGTGAAAGTTCCTTGAAAATAAAAGGTGTTTGATAGAAATAAAGTAGTGCTCGATCAAATGCCTGAGTAAGCAAACTCCATTGATGAGCAACTTGAAGCTTTACAAATGTTCTAAGTAACTTTACAAATCAAAGAAACTTTCACTCACTAATTAATTACATTGATCATCATATATATATATATAGTCACCCAAGTATGCAATATGCATACTATAACAAACTTCCTAAAATTGCGGGCAACCAATGAATCCTAATTGATTGATGCCATGTTAGCAGAGCTGATTCCACATCAGCAGTGTTAGCTGTCATTGCAACAAACTTCAACCTGCTGTGAACCTTAGGTCACCAGCACGATCATCCATCATGCATTGGCCCCTTGCTTGGACTGCAAGCATTGTCACACTGCATCCTGCACTTCTAGCTGATGCAGCTGTCCCGCATTAGCTGATTCTGCTCTAGAATTAGCTGATTGAGTGTGCAGCAAGGTTGCACTGGCTTTATCCTTTACATCCCCCATCAAAATGAACTTGGATAGAGTATGCAAGTTGAGTTTGTCCCTTAGAAATTCAAATCTGGATTGGGATAAAGCCTTGGTTAGCATATTAGCTCGTTGCTGCATAGTCAAACACTACAACCTTCTCTCTTATAAAATGAATATCAATCTCAATATGCTTTGTTCTAAAATAAAAAACAGGATTTAAGCAAGAGATGCAGCACTTGTATTATCACACCAAATGACAGAACAAAGAGAAAGAGTAAGACCAAGTTTTTTGAACAAAGATCCAAATCATAGAATATCAGTGCAAGCTTGTGCAAGGACTCTATACTCTGCCTCAGTATTGGATCTTGCAATAACCTTGCTGCTTCTTAGACCCCCATCTGATGAGGTTACCTCCCAAAAAAACATAACACCCACTAGTAAACTTTCTATCATCAATGCATGATGCCCAATTAGCATTACTAAACACCTCTATATGCAGCTCAGAAGCAGAGGTAAACTAGAGACCTAATTATTATACCTTCAAGTTATCGAAACAACCTTTTACAGGCTTTCCAATGATCTTCAGATGGAGCAGCCACAAATTGACTGAACTTGTTGACAGTAAAAGCAATATCAGGCATTGTGTTAGTCAGGGTATTGAAGAGCTGCAATGATACTCCTATAGAGAAACGATATGAGAAGAGTACCCCTTCAAACTTTGTCAACCTAATGCTCGTGCATAGAGAAGTTGGGCAAAGCTTGCTGTGAGACATATTTGTCTTGAGAAGCAAGTCAGAAACATACTTAGATTGACAAAGAAATAGGCCTGCACTGGTTCTTGTTGCTTCAAAACCAAGGAAGAAGTTGACAAAACCTAAGGTTTTCAGAGCAAACGTTGATTGTAACACACCAATTGTGGAATGAATGAGCTGAGAACTGCTCCCTTTGAGAAGAATATCATCTATATAAACAAAAGGTATAACACCCGTGTTCTGATGATGTTTGATAAAAAGAGAAACATCAGCCTTTTCATTGGTAAACCCTAGCTCTAGGAATGTTGTTTTCAGTTTGAAAAACCAAGCATATGGTGCCTATTTCAAGCCATATAAACCCTTATGCTGCTTGCACACATGAAAGGGAACAAATGAGCTCACAATGGCTGGTGGCTGCTCCATATAATCAAATTAAGAGAGGTCAACATTGAGGAAGACATTGTTAATGTCTATCTGTTGAATGTCCCAGGAATTTAATGGTACAAGCTTTCACAACTGGACTAAAGGTATCAAAGTAATCAACACCAGCAGTTTGGTGAAAACTTGGAAGCCAACCTTGCTTTGTACATAAGGATGGAACAATCTTGATTGTACTTCACTCTAAACACTCACTTGCAACCTACTAGGTTTATGGAAGAATATGAAGGTGTTAAAATCCAAGTATGATTCTTAATCAAAGCTTGATACCTTTTTTTCATGGCTTGAAACCAATGAGACTGCTATAAGGCCTCTTTCACTGATCTTGTTTCCATTTCAACAGTAAGGGCATATGATGAGTCGGCTTTTGGTTTAGTAATACCAACTGTTAACCTTGTGATCATGCGATGACAAGGAATTACTGAAGGGACTGATGAACTAGATGCAGAAATTGCAGGAATGGAATGAGAATTAGAGAGATTAATGTGAAAAGGAATAGCAACCTGTGAGGTAGAAGGTATGCTGGTAGAAGAAGACTGAGAATTAGGAACAAATACTAGATTGTTACCTACTGGATATAGAAGGGACACAGGTAGACTAGAGGACTAGGGAGAGACAATACTGGTTGAGGATGCAGTTGGAAACAAAGTGACAAAAGGATATTTCAGCTCATTAAAAACCACATTCCTGGACACATATTTGCCTGATGGGTAAGACACTTGTATCCTTTTTGTTGTAAACTATAACCAATAAAGATGTATTTCTTAGAATGAAAAGTGAATTTATGTTTGGAGTAGGGTCTGAGATAGGGAAAACAAGCACAGCCAAAAGTCTTAAAGTAATTGTAATTAGGTAACCTTTGAAATAATATGCTAAAAGGTGATTTCATTATAAGAATAAGAGTAGGTAAATTGTTGATGAGAAGAACAACAGTTTGGAAAGCTTCAACCCAGTATTTGAGAGGCATGTGAGAGTGAGCTAGGAGTGTTAAACCGGTTTCAATAACATGTCTGTACTTCCTTTCAGCAACACCATTCTATTGATGAGTGTAAGCATAGGAAGTTTGAAAGTGAATGCCAAAAGAGGATAGGTAAGGGAAAAGCAAGGGATTTGATCACTGTGTTACCAGTATAGGAGATTTGAAGTTGCTGACCATTTCCTACAGCAAGTTTGTCACCACTTTTGTATTCAGATTGATTGGATCAGTTGTTGAGATCATAGGTTAAAATGATTTGTGGCTCTCTTCAATATACCAGGCTGGATCACAAACTACCTCTGGTGTTGCATAGTATGTTTTTGACTGATGGACATTTGCTTGATGCTGAAGCATATTTGCTAACTACGAAAAATTGTTGTTATTAGTTTGATTGGTTGCATCTGCACTTGTGATGAGTTTGGAGCATTTCCAGTGTAATTCGAAGTAGGTCTCTAATAAGCTCTGTCAAACCCATTATAGCAATAGGTAGTTGAGTGGCATGCCTTTCCTCGGGTCTGACAAGGAGGTTTGCTGTTCCATCTGCCTCCACCATTTCTACCTCTTCCTCTACCTCGATTATGAACACCTCTTCCATCTTGAAAACCTCTTCTTTGAGGTTGTTCATTACTCTGGCCTCTAGCAACAAAGTCAGCACTTGCATTGCTAGCATCAACATGAGATGATGAGTTAAGATGAGCAATCCTCTGCGTATGAGTCATCAACTGACAATGCACTTCTTGTAAGTTCATTGAAAGTTTTTGAGATGAAATCAATACAGCCACTGAATCATACTCATGACCTATGCCACCCAGTATACTAAGTACAAGATCATTATCTCTAATGACCTCTTCTGCTGCTTTAAGAGAATCACTAATGGATTTCACCTTCAACACAAAGTCACTCACTGTGCTGAAGCCTTTCTTAACTGCTTGCAATTGCTACTTCAGCTGAAGCACATTTGATGTAGACTGTTGAGAGTACGAGCTCTCTAAAGTACTCTATACTAGTTACACAACCTGTTACCTCTCATAGAATGCCAAGATGTACAATCGAAAACAGCCAACACAAGAGCAGTTTATAAGACCTCCTCCATATAACATATTTCTTATTCTACACTACTTTATCACTATTGTTATTAGTTTGAACCTCAATGTATTTAGGAGGTGCAGGACGTAAATGAGACATAAAATCATCAAGTTCAAAAGCTTGAGTAGCAGGTAATCCCTGAGCCTTTCCGTGGATATAATTATCTCTATCAAGCTTCACAGGAAGATTGAAGTTAACGATTCGAGCAAGTGATGTGAACTCAATTGGTAGAGCTAATAATGATGCATGATCACTATCTCTTAGAGTTGAAGAATCATTGGATTTGGTAGCCATGGACGATGAGTCCTTGTAAGGCTCTGATAGCATGAAAATGAAAGGTATTTGATAGAAACAAAGTAGTGCTCGATTAAATGCCTGAGTAAGCAAACTCCGTTGATGAGCAACTTGAGGCTTTACAAATGTTCTAAGCAACTTTACAAATCAGTAAAGTTTTCACTAGTTAATTACATTGATCATCATATATATAGTCACCTAAGCATGCAATGTGCATACTATAACAAATTAACTTCCTAAAATTGCGGGCAACCAATCAATCCTAACTGATTGGTGCCATGTCACCAGAGCTGAATCCACATCAGCACTGCTAGCCGTCATTGTGACAAACTTCAACGTGCTGTGAACCTTAGATCACTAGCACGATCATCAATCATGCATTGACTCTTTGCTTGGACTGCAACCATTGTCACACTGCATCCTGCATTTCCAGCTGATGCAACTGTTGCAGCATTAGCTGATACTGCTCTAGAATTAGCGGATTGAGTGTGCAGCAAGGTTGGACTGGCTTTATCCTTTACATTCCTCCTCATACATGCTTTTTTAAAAGACACTGTTGAACACTGTGTAGTTTCATCGTAAATTTTATGAAGTTTAATTATGAGTCTCGTATTCTTTTCGTATGCTAAAAGCATTTGTTAACTGGAATGTATCAGGCTCAACAAGATCATGAGATGGGTATGAGTTTGATCAATCCAAATCAAGGTTCTCTTCCCTCCTCACATGTAGGAGGTGTGTTTCCTTATCAGAGGATGTTTAATCATGGCCCTCAACTTCCTGGTGATCATCAGCAGCTGTTTAATCATGGCCCTCCATTTCCTGCTGATTATCATCACCAAGGTATGAGAATTGGTGGGCCAACCAATAATAATAATTATCAGCTACCAACATCATATCTGCCATCAGATTTTCGCTTGGATTCTGCTTCTGCTAGGACCGGATACCAGGTGAGAATATCAGCTTTCCAGTACAATTTAAGTTTATATACATTCAAAAGCCTATTTCAAGAATTATTATAAGTATTTTTGAGATCATTGGCAAAACATATTTAAAATCCTTTTAAATTATATATCCAAAAGTGATTTTGTACATTTCATCACATATCATTATATAGGTGCACGTGAAAGTGCTTTTATAGAGCATATTTTTAAATAAAAGTGGTAAGACTCGAGACTGTTCTCTACAGAATTTTTTATTAAAAAAAAAAAACACTTAATTTTGTTTAGATAAATTGTAAAGAAGTACCCAGTAAATAAAGTATATATATTTAGTTTTAGATCAATATACACACACGTGTTTTGTTTGTTTATCAGGCAACAGCAGGAAATGGAAACATTGGATCTCCTATGATGAGGCCACAGTGGGCAAATAGACATCATCAACAGAATCAGCTGGTTCTCACTGATCATTCTGCTCCCTCTTATGGGTACTCATCTCTTATAATATCTAATTATTAATATGATCATTATTTAGTACTAAATTGTTGTTAATTATATCATTTTTTTTTTGTTAAAATTATATTAAATTGAAAATAAATGTATATCAAAATTTACAGTTCTTTTTTTCTTCTCAAAATGTCAAAAGTTTTTTAAGTCCTCCTAGAATAAGAAAGAAGAAAAAAATTTTAATCATTATATCATTTTTAAGCTGCCACAGCTGTATAAACCAGTAACAGTGACAAATTCTACTAAAGATTCTCAAAATCTCATGGGGATAATCAATCTCTTGTCAAAGTTCTTCTATCGGGTTGTTTACAGTAGAGACTTTTTAAAAATATTTTCTATCTTTACGCTTTTTTTGCAACTCAGTTTCTAGAGTTTGCACAACTTCTTCACATTTATAGGCATACTGAGAATCCATAAGGATCTCTTGTCAAATTTCTTCTATCGGGTTGTTTACAGTAGAGACTTTTTAAAAATATTTTCTATCTTTACGCTTTTTTTGCAACTCAGTTTCTAGAGTTTGCACAACTTCTTCACATTTATAGGCATACTGAGAATCCATAAGGATTTCTCTCTCTCTCTCTTCTAATTATTACACAGTTATATGAAAAAAAAATGAAGTTTCTTTTGTTTGTAAAAATAATTGTTTTGATATTTTGATTTTTAGGCAACCAGAATATAGAGAGCAAGGTTGTTTGTTGGGTCCCGCTTCTGCGTCGCCCAACTATCATCATCAAGGTGATAGCAGCTCTCATCAAATGCAAATTGCGAACATGCCTTTTCAAACGGTAATTAATTAATTAATTAGTTAATTACCAATATTCAATTTCACATATTTATAATGTTTATTTCTTTATATATATATATATATAAGTATATATACATATACAGGTATATATATATATATACATATATACTTTTGTATATATATATATGTGTGTGTGCGCGCGCGCTTGTGTAAAGCTTAGAGAAATCAAAAGAGAGGTAAAATTGTTGTGATAAAATGTACTTACTGTTGTAAAAATAAGGACCGAATAGAGCAGGACCGCAACTAAACTTGACTGAAAAAATAACAATAATGGAGAAGAAAAATAGAAGACACAGATTTTACGTGGAAAACCCCCAAACAAATTAGGGTAAAAAATCACGGGCAAGGATAGAAGAATTTCACTATAAAATAATAGGAGTTACACACTCTCACTCTCACTCTTCTCTCTATAATTTGTGTCTTGCTTGAATGATTTTGGAGTGAAAAACTCTCACATATTTATAGTTGAGGAGGATGGCAATTTCGTAATTAAGAGTGGCTCACAATTATTATTTTAAACCACCTTCCCACCTACCCACCTACCAAATGAATGGTTAGGATTAGATCTCACCTACCAAATGAATGGTTAGGATTACGCCAACTCTTTGGGCTTTTGATTGGGCTAATTTCAACAATCCTTTGGGCCTTTTGTTTGGGCTAATTTCAACAATCTCCCACTTGGAGATTTGATTGAGAATCAATCATATCTCCACACTATTCTTTCTACCTTGCCATTTCCATGCTGCTTAAGTCTCTGCTAGGCCACAAGAGGATCGACACCAGATAAATTTGTCAGCATTGACTGCCTTTGTCAAGTAATCTGCTACGTTTTCTTTGGTATGAATCTTCTGCATATCCACGGTTCCTTCTTCCACTTTCTCACGAACGAAGTGGTATTGAACTCGAATGTGTTTTGTCTTTGAATGAAATGACGGGTTCCTTGCAAGATGCAAAGCACTCTGACTGTCACAAAATAGAGAAACTTTCTCTTGTTTGTGCCCGAGTTCCTCCAATAGCATTTTCAACCATACTGCTTCTTTACTAGCTTGTGTAGCTGCGATATATTCTGCTTCTGTTGTTGATGTAGCAACAACCGACTGCAGTTTTGAAACCCAGCTTATAGCTCCGCTAGCAAGTGTAAACACATAACCCGTGGTGGATTTGCTTTTATCCAAATCACCTGCATAATCTGAGTCAACATATCCACTAATAATAAAGTTTGATCCTCCATAACACACTGCAGTATCTATAGTACCCTTTATGTATCTTAAGACTCTTTTCACAACATTCCAATGCTCTCTCCCACAATTTGCCATGTACCGACTAACCACTCCCACTGCATGTGCAATGTTCGGCCTTGTACAAATCATTGCAAACATTAGGCTACCCACTGCTGATGCATACGGTATTCGAGACATCTCCATCTTCTCTTCTTCATTGCTAGGACTCATACTGGAAGACAACTTGAAATTAATAGGAAGTGGGGTAGAAATTGGCTTACAGTCTTGCATGTTGAAACGCCGCAAGATCCTTCTTAAATAAGTTTTCTGAGAAAGCCAAATCTTCCTATTATTTCTGTCTCGGTAAATTTGCATCCCTATAATCTTGTTTGCTGGTCCCAAGTCCTTCATTTCGAACTCCCTAGCCAACTGTGCCTTTAATTCTTTGATACGATCTTTGCTGGAGCCTGCTACCAACATGTCATCTACATACAACAACAAGATAATGAAATTGCTTTCACCAAACCTCTTGAAATATGCACAAGGGTCTGCATTAAGTCTGTTGTATCCAAGGCTTATCATGAAGGAATCAAATCTCTTGTACCAACACCTTGGCGCCTGTTTGAGACCGTACAGAGATTTGTTTAACCTGCAAACCAAGTTCCCTTTTTCTTTTTCTTCAAACCCTTCTGGTTGGAGCATATAAATTTCTTCTTCAAGATCTCCATGAAGAAAAGCAGTTTTAACATCTAACTGCTCCAGATGTAAGTCAAATGTAGCACACATTGCCAGGATTACTCTAACTGTTGTAAGTCTGACCACCGGAGAAAATATCTCATTGAAGTCAATGCCTTCTTTCTGAGCATATCGTTTTACCACCAATTTAGCACGATACCGCTCCACTTGATCATCGCCATTACGTTTGATCTTGTAGACCCATTTATTTCCAATGGGCTTTCTTCCTTGTGGTAACGGCACAAGTTCCCAAGTTTTATTCTTATGAAGAGCTTCAATTTCTTCTTGCATTGCTGTCATCCACTGAGATGCATCTGAACTATTCATTGCCTCTTGAAGAGTTGATGGCTCTCCATCCTCTGTTAGAAGACAAAATGCGATATTGCTCTCCATAACATAGTCTGAATGCCAATCTGGTCGTTTTGTTAACCGACTTGATCAACGAATCTCTGGTGCTTGAGACTCAACCGGTTCATGTACCTCGTGCTCTAGTTCAGCTTCAGCAAAATTCTCTTATTCAGATTCTTTTTCTATTTGTACCACCGTAGTTTCTGAACTTTCATTCGTAGTGCTATCATTTGCTTCTTGTCTCTTATCTTCCATAAAGATCACATCTCTGCTGACTATAACTTTGTAGGCAGTGGGATCCCACAAGCGATACCACTTCACTCCATCAGCATACCCCAAGAATAAACATTTTCTGGATTTTGGATCCAGCTTTGTAGTTTCTTGAGCATTGTACATCACGTACACCGGACTTCCAAATATATGGAGGTTTGAATAATCAACTAGCTTTCCAGTCCACATCTCCATCGGTGTCTTCAACTCAATTGCAATTGATGGGGCCCGATTTACTACATAACAGGCGGTATTGACTGCTTCTGCCCAGAAGTTTTTGTCTAAGCCTGCAGCTCCCAACATTGCTCTTGTTCTTTCTAACAAGGTTCTGTTCATCCGCTCTGCCACTCCATTTTGTTGAGAAGTGTATGCTGTAGTGAACTGTCTTTTGATGCCTTCCTGGTTGCAAAATTCTGCAAATTCATTGTTGGTGTATTCTCCTCCATTATCTGTCCTCAAACACTTGATCTTCTTTCCAGATTCAAGTTCTACGCGCGCTTTGAATATTTTGAAGACTGAAAACACATCTGCCTTCTTCTTGATAGGATACACCCAACATCTCCTAGAGTAATCATCAATGAAGGACACAAAGTAATTTGCTCCTCCTAGGGATGAAACCGGTGCTTGCCACACATCAGAGTGAATCAATTCTAAAATAATCTTACTTCTAGAATTAGATGTGTTGAACTTCAATCTGTGCTGCTTACTTGTAACACAATACTCACAAAATGGTAAATACACCTTTGTGAGACCTGGAAGTAGCTTCTGGTCAGCAAGGATTTTCATTCCTTGTTCGGACATATGTCCAAGTTTTTTATGCCACACCATTGCAGATCTTTCAGTTGAATTACTTGAAGCAACTGATGCTTGTGCTTCCTGCAAAGTCTCTCCCTTCAACATGTACAAGTTTGCAGCTGTCTTTTCTCCCTTCATTAGTACAAGCGCACCTCGAATTATCTTCATAATCCCCTTTTCAATTTCAACCTTGCATCCAAGGTCATCCAATCTTCCCAAAGACAACAAATTCTTCTTTATACCTTCCACATGTCGTACTTCTTGGATAGTATGAACTGTACCATCATACATCCTTAACTTGATGGTCCTACTGCCAACGATCTTTAAGGCATGATCATTGCAGCTGTACACAGGTTCTCCTGAGAAAGTTTCATAATGATGGAACCATTCTCTTCGAGAGGTCATGTGAAATGAAGCTCCTGAGTCCATAATCCATACATCAGCAAATCTCTTCCTACCTTCATAAGTCGTTGCTGCTTCACAACATAGAGCATTTCCATCATATGAGGTACTAGCCACATTTCCTTGAGGACTGGAATTCTTCTTGTTCAAATTCCAGCAATCCTTCTTCAGGTAACCCCTTTTGCCACAATTGTAGCATTTGATACTCTTCTTACTTCTTGATTTTGACCTACCTTGATTTTGGCTCCCACTTGGGCCACGTTCTGTTGATTTTCCTCTCATCACCGTCAATGCCTCCGCTTGTTGTGAATTTGCCAATCTGTCTTCCTTATTTTTGCGCCGATTTTCTTCTTCCAGAATAGCAGCTGCAATATCATCGAAGACTAGATAGTCCGTAAGAATATTATTTATCAAGTTGATGATGAGTTGATCATATGAATCAGGTAGACTTTGAAGTAGAAGTTCAGCACGTTCATTTGGCTCTATTTTATGACCCAATGATGTGAGTTGTGAAAATAGAGTATTGAAAGTATTTATGTGCTCTGTCACTGAAGTAGATTCTGATATGCGAAGAGTATAAAGTTTTCTCTTCAAGAAAATTTTGTTGTAGAGTGACTTGGCTTCGTATAATTTAGTGAGATTATCCCAGATCTCCTTTGCTGTTTTCTTCTCATCTATGCTTGACAATACCCCATCTGCTAGTGCCAGATGAAGATTTGCAATAGCATTCCCGTCCATCTCGTTCCACTTATTGTCATCTGTGAATTCTACTGGCCTTTCGCTGATAGCCACTAGGCAATTATCTTTTCTCAAGATATCCTTTATCTTCAATTTCCACAACGAGAAATTACTCCCGTTAAACTTCTCAATCTCAAATTTTGCTGCCATTATGTTGATGATGACCTGCTTCTCACTTGGATCGGCTCACACTATATCACCGTATAGTATCGTATACTGGAATAGTGACCGTAGTTATGAATAGTGCACCATGTAAGTTCCCAGGAAAGAGAGGTGGGTCACAACGGACACTCTTAAGTACCAAGTCTTTCCTTAGCCAGACCTTTCCTAGACATGCACTTTTCACACCACCACACTTATTTCCAGCAACCACGAATACTACCGGAAGCTCTTAGTCAGTAAACTCAAGAACAATTCTTTTCTGATGTGGAAGATCAAACAGTGCTACAACCACAGAGCATACTAAGAATTTCCTAGAGATTCTGACACCTTAGCAACTCGGAATATAACCTGGCTCTGATACCACTTGTTGTAAAAATAAGGACCGAATAGAGCAGGACCGCAACTAAACTTGACTGAGAAAATAACAATAATGGAGAAGAAAAATAGAAAACACAGATTTTACGTGGAAAACCCCTAAACAAATTAGGGTAAAAAACCACGGGTAAGGATAGAAGAATTTCACTGTAAAATAATAGGAGTTACACACTCTCACTCTCACTCTCACTTACTTCATTTAACATTAGTAATCATGTACGACAGTATTTATATAATACAGTTAATGATCCTAACAAGCTTTTGAGACAACAATAACTGCCCCAGCTAATTTGTCCCTATCAATGAATGACATATGGCAAGTTTGTTACATATTGGAGAGCTCTCAACCAGGTGCTTGATATTTAAAATCGTGTAACACACTCTTGAGCACAACACCAGCTACTGCAGCATCAGCAGCATGCATATCAGCAGTTGTTGCTTGTGCTGCACTCTTGTGATGTTGTCCAGCATTGCTCCTAGTGTTGCTATGCAGGACTTGTACATAGTTATAAGTAGGAGCTGTTACTTGTACTCATGTGATGTTGTGCAACATTGCTATCAGTGTTGGTATGCAGGACTTGCACAACTTGCACAAAGTTACAAGTAGGAGATTCCTCAATATCCCCCCTCAAACTTATCTTGGATTTGTCCAAGAAAAATTTGTTTCAAATCAATTGGAAAGCAACATTTTTTAGAGGTTTAATGAAAATGTCTGCCAATTGATGAGTGGATAGAACATACCTCACAACCAACAACTCTGAAGCAATCTTATCACGAATAAAATGCAAATCAAGCTCAATATATGCATGGTTCTAGAGCGAAATACTAGATTGTGAGACAAGGAGATTTCACCGGTATTGTCACACCAAATTACTGGTGTGTGGACAACTTTAGCTTCAATTGTGAAAACAAAGATTGGAACTATAGCACCTCAGTAATTGCTTGTGCAAGGGTTCTATATTCAGCCTCTGTGCTTGACCTTACAACTACTTTTGGTTTTCTAGCACCCCAAGTAATCAAATTATTGCCTAAGAAGATAGAAACATCTGATATAGACTTTCTATCATCCAAGCAACTTTCCCAATCGGCATCAGTGTACCTGTTAGTTTAAGATGTTGTTGTGATGGCGTAAAGAACATGACATGATTGAGAGTCTCTTTAATATATCTTAAAATTCACTTACAAGCACACCAATGAGCAGTGGTAGGGGCTGTTAAATACTGACTTAGCTTATTGATAGCAAATGAAATGTCTAGCCTGGAAATAATGAGATATCGCAGCCCTCCTATCACACTTCTATATATAGAAGGATCACAGAATTTCTCACTAGCCTCTCATGTCAACTTTGAACCAAAAACCATTAGAGTAGGACAAGCTTTGGACTGAAGCAAGTTAGGTCTCAATAGCAAGTTAGAAGCATATTTGGATCGAGTGATATGCATACCCTTTCCGTTATGAGGATTTCAAATCCACGAAAGTAGTTCACAACCCCTAATATTTTCAAAGCAAAAGTGGAGTTGAGATTGGAAATGACTTGAGTTATAAGAGCTGCACTGGAACCAGTCACCAATATATCATTCAGATCAACAAAAACTAGGATGGTTGCACTTTGATGATGCAAGATAAAGAGAGAACTATCAGCCTTTGAGTTCATAAACCCCATTTCAATAGTGCAGCTTTGAGCTTGTCATACCAAGTTCTTGAAGCTTGCTTCAATCCATACAAAGACTTGTGGAGTTTGCAGACCATATTGAACTGCTGAGGGTCAATAAATCTCTCTGGTTGTGTCATGTACACTGTTTCTTATAATATACCATTCAAGAATGCATTATTCATATCAAATTGCTCTATAGGCCAGCTCATGGACAAAGCAAGACTCAAGACATATTGTGGCTGATTTCGCAAATAGACTAAAGGTTTCAAAGTAATCAAGACCTCCATTTTGATGAATGCCTTTGGCACAAGCCTTGCTTTATATCTAGCAATCCTACTATCAAAATTATACTTCACTCTAAAACCCAATTGTTTACCTACAATGTTCATATCACTTGTACAAGACACTAAGGACCAAGTATTGTTATGTATAAGGGCTGCATAATCCTTTTGCATAGCTTTCTTCCATCGAGGGTCCTGCAAAGCTGTTGTGACATTGGTTGGTTCTAAGGAGGAAGTGGCTGCTTCTGAGGTAAGCAGTTTTAGTTCGATAATACCACTTTTAAGTCTGGTTTACATAGGATGGGTAGATTTGGTTTGAATATGTGGAGTTGTAGTAGGAAGATCAAAAACAAAAGGCATTGCAGAATGAGAAGATGATGCAGGCAAAGGGCTGCTGGAGGATACAAGTGCACACACACACACACACACACACACATATATATATCAAAGTGCATAGAAGAGGACATGGACTGATCTGTTTGTAAAGTAGAATAAGGTGATAATGCAGCTATATGATCAAGTTTAGATTGTTGATTTCTACAAGAGCAAGACTCAGAACTCAAGATAGACACAGGGAGACTAGAACTGTCACTAACAACATTATGAACAGATGAAATGTGAGAAGAAAATATGGACATATATGGAAATTCATTTTCATTGAATGTAACATTTCTAGAAACATAAACTCGACTAGATGGGTGCAAATATTTGTAACCATTCTCTTGAGAGTAATAGCTGATAAAAATGCACTTGAAAGAGTGAAAAGAGAACTTGTGATGTTGATAAGGTCTAAGAAGAAGAAAACAAGAGCAACCAAACAATTTAAATGCATGATAATCTGGTTTAGGATGAAAGATAAGTTCATATGGCTATTTATTGGAAAGCAAAGGTGTAGAAAGCCTATTTACCAAATGGACTGAAGTAGTGAAAGCTTCCCACCAAAACTGCAAAGGAAGCTTGGCTTGAGAGAGAAGAGTGAGACCAATTTCAATATTATGTCTATATTTTCTCTCAGCCAAACCGTTTTGTTAATGTGTATGAGGACAAGAATATCGACATGATATGCCTAGATAATGATAAAGAGTATGAAGAACTTTGAATTCACCACCTTGATCACTTTGCAAACACTTAAGCTTAATGTTAAATAATAACTCTGTAGATACTTTGAACAAAAGAAAAACATCTTTAACTTGAGATTTAACTTTGAGTGGATAGATCCATGTTGTGACATCCCACTAGCTCAATTGGTACTCATTTGATAAGGTTTGGGTACTTAAGGATAAGTCCCAAGTTCGAATCGTGAGGGAGGCGAAAGAAAACCTTGAGGCTTCGGCCAAAGAGGACAGTACCTGTGAGTGATATTGCTAGGGCTGTTGCTAGGGCTGTCGCTAGGGACCTACCCCTAGGATGTAAGCAATCCCCTAGGACGTAAGCAATCCCCTGGGATGTCACACATGTAAACCTTGTGAAGTTATCTATGAAGTTAACATAGTATCTAAATTCATGAGAAGAGGAGCTGGTCCTCATACATCAGAATATACAACTTCAAGAGGTGCCAAAGTTTTAGTAGATGAGTAAGGAAAAGGTAGCTGGTGTGCTTTGTCACATTAACAAGCATCACAAAATTCTACAGCTTTGATATTGGATAGAACATGCTTGAGAGACCTCAAAACTTGAGAAAGAATTTGAGAAGAAGGGTGTCCTAACTTTCTATGTCACAAATCAACATTAGAATTTGTTTGAACATTATACAGCTAAGAAGAAGCAAATAAACAGCTAGAGCATGATCATTGGCTACTTTAATTTTATTGTCAAACTATGTGCACAACAAAGATCATTACAAGTTTCTGTAAAATTAGAAACTTTACTAGAATCATGCTGAAGAATGCTGATCTAAAACAACAGAATGATCACAAAAGAAATTAGAAAAAAACAAACAAATAACTTGGACTTGGACATGGAAGTGTGACATGACTTGGAGTTCAGATATCAAAGTGGCAAATCAAGATGGTACATCCAATCTCTATGAGCTCTTTGAAGTAGGATTCTCTTCGAATTTTGATCATTGATCACACAAAAATCAGCATTAAACATAACAATAGCATTATTATCTTTAGTAAATTGTGAGAAACTAAGCAAGTTCTTGGTAATGTTAGGCATATGAAGAATGTTGTTAAGATAAAGGGACTTAAATGATGATGAATGAGATGGTACAACTAAAATGGGAAATGAGTAGAAGATTATCATTGCCAACAGCTAGCCTCTCACTACCTTTATATGCATTATTCATTGAAAAATTATTAAGATCAGCTGTGATGTGGTTGGTAGCACCACTATTAATGTACCAAGCTGGATCAACTACTGTTGATGAAAAGGCTATAAGAGTTGAGTTTGTGTGAGAGATGTTTCCTTGAAAAACGCCACTATTCTGAGTCACATTGCCTTAAAAAATTCCTTGATACTCCTTGATCCATTACTTGTGATGCTACCTCTAGACTGACCTTAACAGCCTCCATTTTGATTTTGATTTGGTATATTCCTTTGAAAGTTCTAATCAAACCTATGATAACATATAGCTTACTAGTGACTAGTTCTTCCACATAGCTAACACATAGTTCCCTGCCTCTTCCATTGCCTCTGCCTCTTCCTCTTCTTCAACTATTATACTGTTATGTTCCTCGACCATTGCCAATTTAAACAAAGCTAGTAGATGCATTTGCAAGGTCAAGAGATGCAAAAGAAGTTTGTTGATCCAATCTTGCTTAATAGCTCTTCAACAAACATTGAGCATCTTGAAGAAAGTTAATGCTTTGAAGTGTTGTAATGGTCACTATGAAAACATCATATTCATTACCTAAACCTTGTAACGATCAACAACAAATCTCTATCACTCATTGGCTATACAGCAGCTGCCATTATGTCTGCCAAAGTTCTTAATTTCAGCACATAATCAGTTATTGACATTGAACCTTGCTTGGTTCCTTGAATTTGTGCACAAATTTGCGTGATTTTTGCTAGAGAATGTTGCGAATACATCCTCTAACGTACATAACATATCTCACATGATGTAGCACACTGTTTTACCCGACCAATCACATTAGGACTTAGTGTAGATCTAAGTCAACACACAAGAAGTTGATTAATTTTCTTCCATTGAAGAAATTAGTACTCACAGTTTTGATAGTCTCACAAGATTCTTCATTTATGGTTTCAATAAACTTTGGAGGACTTATAGACTCTCCAAATATGAAATCTTCTAGATCATAAGCTAGGCAACACTTGTGACTTCTAGAGAACATAGTTATCTTGATCGAGTTTCAGAGGTGGGTTGAAGTTGAGGTGTGATGGAAATAAAGAAGCCTGTATATGATTTATCACAGAAGAATCAGTACCATTGTTACCATTGAAACTCGACCTTGAAGTTGTCATTGTTGGATCTCCAAGGGCTTTGATGCCATGTATAGCTTAGAGAAATCAGATGAGAGGCAAAATTATTGTGATAAAATGTGCTTACTTCATTTAACATTAGTAATCAGGTACAACACTATTTATATAATACACTTGATCCTAACAAACTTTTGAGACAACAATAACTGCCCCAACTGAGTTGTCACTATCAATCAATGACATGTGGCAAGTTTGTTACATATAGTAGAGCTCTCAACCACGTGCTTGAGACTTGAAATCGTGTAACACACCCTTAAACACAACACCAGCTGCAGCATGAGCAACATGCATATCAGCAGCTGTTTCTTGTGCTCCACTCCTGTCATTTTGTCCAACATTGCTACTAGTGTTGTTATGTAGGACTTGTGCAAAGTTACAAGTAGGAGCTATTGCTTGTGCTGCTCTTTTGTGATGTTGTGCAGCATTGCTACCAGTATTGCTATGCAGGACTTGAACAGCTTGCACAATGTTACAAGTAGGAGATTCCTCAATAATATGATCACTTTCTTAACTTTACCATTTTAAAAAAAAAAATAGAGAATGGAAGCTCCCATGGGTTCTCCTCCCAGGTATCTTTCAGTTTGTTGGCACCTCTTATTCTCAGCACATAGGGGGATTCCCCATCCATTTCTCTTTCCATTCCTTCCCCTCATTCCAATCTTGGGGCGGACTCCCATGATTCCTTTCCCAGTGTCTATATTCTCCCCCCTCATCCGAGGCTCTAACTGCAGCCTCTACTTCTCCGCCCAGTACTTAAATTTCTTATTCGGTAGAAAACTTCACGAGCTTATTCATGAAGGGACAACGAGAGCAATCCTTTCCTTGCCCTCGTCCACTAGACATGCTACCTCGATTTTAGCGATTATACTTAAAAAAAAAAAAGTGGGTCCAGTGCCGTGCCACCTAGCTTTGCATCGATTGGTTGGGTGGGGAGGTGTGCCCACCCCTTCCCCACGAATGGTGTAGAATCAGACTGCCCCGTGTCCATTACAGCTGCCAGGGTCTCCCTTGATAGAAAGAACCAAGCGAAGCAGCTAATACAACTTCTGGGTGAGGGTGGGTAGGTGACTCAATCGTAGTTTTCCGTGGAAAAAGTATAATAGGGAAGCACGAGCTAAAACCAAAACAATTCAAATAAATAGAGACTTCATAAGAGACCATTTGAGCTGCAGGTAATCATGCTCCTAGAAAGGCATATTTTGAATATCGAGGAGTGAAAGTTCCCAACAATCAACGAGTTGATCATACCCTTCTATGAACCGTACAAGAACGTCCTCTGTCACCCCCCACCACACTTACAGCTCCGTAAGCATTAGTATCATGCCCGTGGTACTTGTGGAAACAACTATATCTGTTTGGGTGAAAGTTCGTGGGTCTGGTGTAGTAAAGAGAATAAGTTGCTTCAATTACTCAACGTGGCAAATATCTCTGGGAAATCGATTTATGCATATATTCTTATTAAATTGTTTTTTATTTATTATTTTAAATGTAGATGAGAATGAATTGGGTAGACAATCTTCAACCAGCATCACATATTCATCAAGTTAATTGGACACCTGAAGCACAAAACTTTGTCAATCCTGCTACTCCTCCAAATCCAAGGTATAGTTTAGAACCAAATTAAACTATTTTATTTTTCTTGTATAGAAGAAATTATATTATTATTGGACACAATAAAATGATGAATTTTTTATTTTTATTTTAAAAAAAATTGCAGGCGTCCCATAAATGGCGTTTACGATCCATTGTATGAAACTATGGGGTTGCCTGTGGATCCTCATTTGAGAATGTTTCTTGCATCAAGACGTGATAATGCTGGTTAGTACCCAACTCGCAATCTAAACATTATATATACTTGTAAACTTATCTTTACACACGCATTTGCTTTTATGCAACAGAGAATAATGAAGACAAGTTAGCGTTTGGGCTTGGTTTGTGATTGCAAGACTATCAAGCGTTGCGGCTGTTTTCTGTAGAAATTTATTAAAAAGAGACAAGTTAGAGGTGCATTGAAGCATATCTCTTATTGAACATGTATTAAAGAATTTCAAGGTTTGCTTGCGAGAGAAACATTTTTTGAAAGGCTCTAACCATGGATAATGTTTCTATTGAATAAAAGGAATTTAATACATAAGTATATTTTTTTATTAAATCTCTGTTGTGCTTTTTTTTTTTTTTTTTTTAGTTTGGTGCTTGTTTTTTATAAATAAATAAATAAAAAAGAAGCAAAGTCACCAAACAAACCTGGAAAAAAGTCAATTGCTCATGAGCCACTGTTTCAAGCCATGGATTAATATAAAACCTAATAAAAAGGGAAAAAAAAAAAAAAAAAGGAAAAACAATTCAAACTTGAAGACCATGTCAATTGCACTTACATAGAAATATGTTTATTGGTGGTGACACTAAATATACTAATAATTGAAGAAATTAAACACCAAGATATAAAATTTTGATAATCCGGCCAATTTGAACTCGCAATGTTACTACAAACCTTAAAACCCAATGCATTAGAGAACCTACATTTGAAGTTAATAGAAGATGGGATGAATCCCATATTGCAAAAATGTAAAGCAATAGAAGGGTATGTATATTAAAGGGTACCACAACCCAATAAATTGAATAGAACCCCAGACTTGGTGGCTACTATTGAGAATTGATAAAAAAAAGGGGAAAAAAATACAATTTTGAAAATGATATCCTTACATAATACAAAGCATACCAGTGTACAACTTAACCAGAAGTGCTGGTGATGTGTTGAAGAAGTTCAAGATGGAGGGATGAAAATCGATTCTGACTTCTGTTGAAAAAAGATTGAAGCTGATAAAAGATGAGAATGGTGAGCTGGTTGATTCTACTATCTTTCCTACGCTAGGAGGAAGTTTGAGATATTGAATTCAGATTCCATGGCAGCCTTTCACTTGACATGCTACAAGGCATCCTTGGCCTTAGTTGGTTCAATCTTAGTTAACAAATTGGAGGGAGGTTGGCACAAAACATAGTAGGTCTGTGGTTTGAGGACACCAGCCTTGGACCTTGTAATCATAGGGTGTGTATTGGTAGTAGAAACGGCAGGTTGGCCAGCAGGTGGAACTGAATCAACAGTAGGGGAAGCAGAAACAAAACACTGTCGTGAGGTAGTAGGAGCAGCTTCTGTTGGTAATAAGATGTGCCAGCTATGAGATAAAGTGGCTTGCTCAACAGCACCAACATTAGAAGAATCAAAATGAGCAGATATATCTACATTAGAATGCAAATGTGAAGAGTTAAAATTATCATGATGCAATGAAGAACCAGATTGAGGTGGCGTAGATTGAATAATTGAGACAGGTAAGCTAGGACTGAATTGAGATTGAGATGTAGAAGAATGAAACAATGCTTTGAAGGGAAAGTCAAATTCATTAAAAATAACATGTTTAGAAAGATATACTCTACCCGAAGGATGGAGACACTTATAACCTTTATGATGAATGCTATAGCCTATAAACACACATTTAGAAGTATGAAAATTGAATTTGTGTGTAGGGTAAGGTCTAAGGTAAGGATAACATGCACATCCAAAAGCTTTAAAGAACTGATAATTTGGTTTTTTGAGATAAAGAAGCTCATACGGTGTCTTGAATTGTAACAATGGTGTTGGTAGATTATTGATTAACATCACAGCTATATGGAATGCTTCAAACCAGAAATTGAGTGGCATGTGAGCATGAGCAAGGAGGGTCAAACCAGTTTCTGCAAGGTGCATATGTTTCCTTTCAGCCAAGCCATTTTGTTGGTATGTGTGTATGGGAATGAAAAATGAAGGAAAATGCCACTGTTTTTAAGGTAGATGATGAAAGGTTTACACTCTCCTTCCATATATGTTTGGATACATTTTAACTTGGCATTAAATTGAACCTTGATCATTTGATGAAATTGCTGAAAAATAGTGAAGGCTTCGGATTTCAATTTTAGAGAGTATATACAAGTGAACCTACTATATGAGTTTATGAAGAAGATATAATATCTATGGCCTTCATTAGACAACATAGGGGTTGGTCCCCAAATGTATGTGTGCACAATGTCAAATGGTTTGTTAGCAACAGTTTGTGAAATGGGAAAAGGAAGTTGATGATGTTTGCCAAGTTTGCATGACTCACAAAAATTAAGAGAAGAAGTATTACTATTAATATGTAAAGTGTTGAGTACAGCTTTAAGGATAGGAAAAGAGGGATGTCCAAGCTTCACATGCCACAAATTAGATGGTACATTCTCAGATTTTCTTAAGGCTAAACAAGTACTAGAATTGAAAGATTTATTACAACCATTAAAGAGTGATTGAGATAAATAAACAGACATAGGACCAATTGAGATTTCATGCTTCTTGAGAGTGGGTGAAGATTAAGACCACTTCTAAGTTGACCGTGAAGGAGCACCTTCCTCGAAACTGTAACATCCCAAATTTCGAATAATTACGTTTAAATATGTGAATATAAATTTTGTGAGTTGAGGGGTGTAAAATGTAATTAAAAGTATGTTTATTTTTATGGTTTTCAGGTGGACCAGATGGAACGGTCCAGAAATGAGGCATGAAGAGTGAAAACTGGGCCAGTGAGTATCGCGACCTGGTCACCGCGACCACAGGTCGCGATGAGCTGCTCGCGACGAAGAATGGCATTTTTGAGCAGTGAGCAACGCGACCTGGTCACCGCGACCACAGATCGCGCTAACTGGCTCGCGACGAAAAAGTGAAATCCTGGCAGTGAGCATGGCGATCACCACCGCGAGGTGTTCTCGCGATGAAGGCGGTGGAGTTACTCCAGAGAGCAACGCGACCTGGTGGCGCGACCACAGGTCGCGACGACCGAAATAATAGAAAAAAAAATTTGGCTTCTCACAGAAGCCAACAAAACAGAACAGAGGAAAAAAGAGAGGAAGAGACCGAGAAAAAAAAGAAAGAAGAAAAAGAAGAAGAAGAAAGAAAGAAAGAAGAAGAAGAAGAAGAAGAAGAAAAGAGGAAGGAAAGAGAAGAGAAAAGGGAAGGAGAAAGAGAAAGGGAAGTAAAAAAAAACCTAGAAACGCAATTTGTCGAAAGGAAACGGTATCCAGGTTGGTGTACCACCGTTTTCGAATTCCTTACAAAAAGTATTAAGTAGTTTTAGTTTGAATCTGCGATTTTTTTGAAGAATTTTGTTATTATGTGTTTATAATAAATTCTTTGGAATGATTTTATATTTTGATCGTATTTTACTCGTATTTCGATCGTATTTAAATTATTATGATTTTATTAACATTACTCGTGTTAGAATATTGTCTGAATCTTGATTACCTTTCATGAAATCATATATGTATATTTTGATAATATCGTTTGAATTTATTGAGTGACCGTTGATTGTAAATTATAGTGAATATTTGAAAATGTTTTATCGAAACGGCCCTAGGATACTTAGACATATAAATGGATATAGGAGGTTGGTATACCAGCTGGGTTCAGTGAGCAGTACTGCACCGACATTGACGTTGCTATTGATGATTTATTATGTACCTCCTCATGGATTCGTCCAGGGGTAGGGAGACACGTACTGTGACGTCCACCTCCGGGATTCGCCTATACTGGTCTATGCCAGGTTTGCCCCGCGAAGTCCGACGGTCACTCACAAGGTACTGTCCGCTTTGGGTCGTCCGGGGTTGCCCCGCCACAACGCCCTCACGGTTTTGCTTCGCCTCCCTCACGATTCGAACTTGGGACTTATCCTTAAGTACCCAAACCTTATCAAATGAGTACCAATTGAGCTAGTTACTTAATTGTAGCACCCCCCGACCCGATCTGGCCGGACCGATCCGGGGCGCGCTACTCGGACTTTCAAAACTTTTCAAAACTCATTTTACGTTTCAAAATCACCGTGAGCCCATAAAATATTTTAAAGATCCTTTTCAAGTGAGCCCATAATAATAATTAACTTTTTGCGAAAATTCGGCAGAGTGCCGTTTGTTTTTCGGACTTCCCAAAAACCTGCTTTTACACAAATCAATTCAAAATTCACATTTTTCACACAAACACTTCTATCACTTTCAATCAGTTGCGCACTCTGCCGTTTAGTGCGACTTTCACAATCAGTTTATAAAATAATAACAAATCAGACTTAAACATTTACAATCATTTTGATAATAGAATACAGAAATCATAAACTAGTTAATTACAAAACATTTTACAAAACATATTTACAAATTCCCTGTATATGCATGCTTTCAGAATATATACACATAACAAAAGTATAGCTACCCAACTGTACAAATCCTGTGACTCGGTCTGCAACTCTTCCTTCAGTCCTTAGCTTCCTCCGGATTCCTGGTACCTACGCGTTAGAAACAAAACTAACGCGCTAAGCATAAAGCTTAGTGGGTGTACTAAAATCTCAATTAAGTAAATTACAACATAATTATTCTTTAAAGAAACAATAAACCACAATATGAGTTTTATTTCTAAATCACTTTCAAAACAATTAAATTTCAGAATCAAAGCATTAAACACTTTCAATCACTTTAATTTCAATAAGGAAATCAATATACAAATGCTATCAATAAAATCATTCAGTACACTTTTCAATTCCAATCAATTCTGGCCCACTAGAATACTAAACATTCTAGGACTGGAATATGGGTCCACGTGATTGTCCGAGATTGCCCCGCAACAACAATCACTAATATCATCGCGATTGTCCGAGATTGCCCCGCAACAACAATCGCTAGTATCATTGTGATCGTCCGAGATTGCCCCGCAACAACGATCACTAAAATCGGTGTGATTGTCCGAGATTGCCCCGCAACAACAATCACACAATAATAACGGCGCAGTACTGCTAGGTAAAACCCAGCTGGTATACCAACCTCCTATATCCGTTTCTATGTCTAAGTATCCTAGGGCCGTTTCAGTAAATAATTTTCATAAGCAATACTCAATAAATATACATTTCGCACAATATTTCTCAAGAATATCAACAATATTCATACAAAAATATAAATCATGTATTTTTAACAAAATCGACACAATCGGAATACGATCGAAACGCGATCTAGCATAAAATCAGTTCGAAATCAATAATAAGTACATCAATCATCAATTTTTTCGTATAACGCAAACACTTTTCATACCAAAAATCGAAATCGAAAACTATGAACGAATTCGAAAACGAAAATAAAAACGAAGAACGAAATCGAAGACTAAAACGAAAAACAAGTAAACGAAATACTTCTCGAAACAATTTCGAAAACGAGAGTACACCTACTTGGAGTCCGAGTTTTTTCGTTCGAGAATCGCGGTTCCACGATTTTGTTTTCCTTTCCCTTTCCTTTCTACACTTCCTTTTCTCTTCTCTCTCTTTCTTCTTCTTCTTCTTTCTTTTCTTCCCTTTTCTTTCTCTTCTCCTTCTCTTCTTCCTCCTCTTTTCTTTTTCTTTTTCTCTCTCTCGGTCTGTCTCTTTCTTTCTGTTTTTCTGTGGCTTCCACGAGAAGCCAAAAATTTTTTTTATATTTTTGTCGCTACCGCGACCGCCGTCGCGACCTGTGGTCGCGGCACCAGGTCGCGGTGCTCACTGGAGTGCGCGCACCGCCTTCGTCGCGAGCGCGCCTTGGTCGCGCGAGAGCTCGCGCTGCTCACTGCCAATTTTTGACAATTTCGTCGCGAGCAGTCCATCGCGACCTGTGGTCGCGGTGGCTGGTCGCGTTGCTCACTGCCAGGTTTTGCCATTTTCATCGCGAGCAAGCCATCGCGACCTGTGGTCGCGGTGACTGGTCGCGGTACTCACTGCCAGATTTTGCGTTTTTCACCGCAAGCGAGCTGTCGCGACCTGTGGTCGCGGTGACCAGGTCGCGGTGACCAGGTCGCGATGCTCTCTGGTTCAGTTTTTCAATTTTTCATTTCTCATTCATTTTTCACTATTCAATCCGGTCCGCTGGAAATCATAAAATAAACATACTTTTAATTACATTTACACCCCCTCAAATAGTAAAAATTTATTTTTCACATATTTCATATATAACAAAAATTCATCACCCGAAATCCGGGATGTTACACGTACCTCCTCACGGATTCGTCCTGGGGTAGGGAGACATGTACCTTCTTAAGGATTCATTCCTGGGATAGGGAGATATGTACCTCTCTAGGGTCCGAACCCTCGGTCCTAGGGTAGGGAGATACGTACCACTCTTAGGATTCGTCTTAGGGTGGGAGTTATGTTCGACAGACAGCCACTGTGGTCGAACGACCCATATTCCAGTCCTAGTTTATGTTGAGTATTCTAGAGGGCCGGAATTGAAGTGATTTGAATAATATGTTTATAAGTGAATTTCGAAATTGATTTCTATATGTTTATGATTATAATATAAATGATTTTCTACGTCCTGGATTATGAATTGTAATGAGTTGTTTATATAGAATTGATTTCATCAGTCTTAGTTCTGAAAATGATTTGCATTGTAATATGTATATATATATATATATATATATATATATATATATATATAAGATTATATTGTGCCCTATTATTTCATAAGAAAAGCTGTTTATGATTTTAATATTTGAGTTTAGTGTACACCCACTAAGCTATATGCTTAGCGCGTTAGTTGTTTTTATAATGCGTAGGTAACAGGGATCTTGAAGGACAGCAAGAGTAGAGAGGAGGTACCTGCAGATTGAAAAAGTCAGAGTCTCGACCGTTATTAGGTAGTTATAAAATTTTGTATGTTATTCTTGGATTCGTATGCATATACAGAAGTCTGTACATTCGATATGTATATATATGTTTTGTAAATAATATTATGGTTTCTATTTTTATTTGTAAAGGTTTGTAAATATTTAATTTATGAATTATTATATTTTGTTTGAAAAGTCGCACTAAACGGCAGAGTGCGCATTGGTTTTCAAAGTGGATATAGAAGTGTTATTATTAAATTGTGTTGAATTTATTTTGTTGAAAACAGGTTTTGGGAAATCCGAAAAACAAAGGAAACTCTGCCGAAATTTTTGAAAATTTATTTAATGGGCTCACATTGGTTTGAAAATTTATGAAGTGAATTGAGAAAGTTTTGAAAATCCGGTAACGCTCCCTGGGTAGATCCAGTCGAGTCGGGTCAAGGGGTGTTACAGAAACCTTATCCTTAATCACAAAATGATTATTATAAAATTCAGCACATGCATTATTGTCTTTTGTGAATTTTGAAATGTTCAAAAAGTTCTTAGTAATGTTAGGAACATGCAAAACATCTTTAAGTTGCAATATAGTAGCGGGTTGAGTATGTAAAACAAGATGAGATGTACCTATATGTGTAATAGGAAGCTGCTGTCCATTGCCAACTGTGAGCCTTTCATTTTCATTATAGTCTGATCGAATAGAGAGATTACCAAGATTAAATGTGACATGGTTAGTGGCACCACTATCCATATACCATGGACATAGTTGAAATTGCCATAACCAGACTGCTGAGTAGAACCATGTTGAAACTGTCCATGATGTTGCTGATTTCCAGCATTGTTGTTTTGATTAAAACCATTCCAAATTTGATCAAAACGTCTATAACATTGTAATGCACTATACCCATCTTGACAACTCAACCTATTGTTGCTAAGCCATCTACCATTTCGTCATCTTCCTCTACCTCCTCTGTTATTGCTACCTCTACCATTAGAACTGTGACCTCCTTTGGAACTGTTAGCATTGCTATTCGAGGCATAATTGGCAACAACATTATCGATTTCAACTTGGGAGGCAGAATTGAACTGATCAATTCTTTGTTCATGTACCATCAACATATATTGTGCATCTTGAAGAGAAATAGATTTGTGTTGTGAAGAAAGTAAGACAACAACTGGGTTATAATCATGCACCAAACCATTCACGACACTCAACACAAGATCATACTCAGTGATTGTTTGACCAGCTGCCTTTAAGGTTTCTCCTAATGTTTTGATTTTGAGAAAATAATCACTAATTGATAAAGATTCCTTCTTGGTATTTTGAAGTTATTGCTTTAGTTGGAGAACTTTAGCCATAGATTTCTGTAAGTCCAAGCTTCAAAAGTAGTGGTACATTCAGTTACCTGCCCAATCACCTTTGGACTAATTGTTAAGAAAAGCCATCCAAGTAGGAGCTTGATTTGCTCTTCTCAAGGCTGTGTAACCTGGGTTTGGTACAATGGTCTGTTCTCCATCAGCTGAAACTGGACCTGCAACGAGCTTCGGTGGAAAAACCTTCAGGCCCGAGATAAAAGCATCAAGCTTAAGAGCATGGATTGCAGGCAGAACTTGAACTTTCCAGTAGTTATAGTTGCTTGAATCAAGTTTGATGTTGATATGGTAGTTGAGAGTTTTTGCTAGGGAAGGTAGATCTATTGAAGGAATTGAGATTTGAGAGGGTAAGGAGGTTGGAGGAAGGTTTGTAAAGTTGATTGAGCCGGATTCCATGATGATTAGTCAATATATGCTCTGATACCATAAAAGATTGAAGAAGAGTTATGGTGTTTGATGAAAAGACTAGCTAACAATAGATAAAAGTCTAAAACTCCATTAGAGAATGTTGAGAGAATACTATCTCATATTTTTTTCTCATTGATTCCTTGAATAAGGAAAGCTAATGTACAGATTATATATTAGCAAATGCATAGCCAAAACAAATACAAGAATATTAGAAAAGTTGTACAAAGGACAAAAATAATTCCAACAGAATTTGGAGCTGTTACCAACTCATACACAAATAATGAAATCTAACCATTCTCCTTATCCAACGGCTTTTCTCTTCAATTTACCACCTTCTAGAAAAGCTGACTCAGCTCTTTTATCTAGTGTTGTTGATTGCTTGCATTCCAAACTACATATGAAGGTGGCGGCAGCTGGTTTTGTTAACTCTGCACCAGCTCCTATTTGAGTCATACCATCTTTTTCAATATCTTCAATCTTAACAACAGGGAACAATGATACCATAGATTAATGCAACATTTATGGTTTCATTTTTCCACAAATGAAGTTTGCAGTCTGCCTTTAATTATCTATAAACTGAAGTTTTTAATTCTCTACCTTTAAAATCAAAGTTTGCAGTTTAATTATTTTCTTTAGTTTTGAGTGGAGGAACCAAGTTTTGAAACAAGTTTTTGAAAAAAAGAGGTTTGAATCCAGAACAAACCAAAAAAAAAAAAAAACAAAAAACAAAAACAAAGCTGAATTGGAAAAAAGAAGTGAGACTGAGAAAAATAGGGAATATTTATATATACACAAGAATGAATATAACAAAATGGGCTCCAAAAACTCCATCAAATCTCTAAAGAAAATTGGACAGCAAGCTCTATATATGTGAATAAAAAGATAGATAGATAGATAGATAGAAAGAGAGAGAGAGATTTAAAGCTTGCATGTAAAAGCATAAATTCATTGTTTATAGCTTAATGTAAGGAACAATGAAACCATAAATTATTCTTCATCGGCTTCTCTCCCCTCTCTCACCTAACCTCTACTTCTCCATTTCAACATAACCCATCAACAAATTATAACAAACATGATATAGATAAATTCAAAATCAGCTAAGAGTTACTTACCAAATATAAATAGAGAGAAATAGAAACCACGAGAGTCAAGAGTGAGGGCTGCTCAAGAATGAGGTTGATGCTTAGCGAGAGACAGAGGATTGGTGTTTCGTGAGAGAAGAGGGCCGCTGACCTGCTGTGCTGTAGTTTAGATAGAAATAGAGATTGTTTTGTTTGTCTCACACTTGGATAGAAATAAGGCTGTTGAGTTTGATTGTTTGGCGATTTTTTTCTTTTTGTCTTATTTACTTTTGTTTTCTTTTCGTTTTTTTTAATAATGCACAACCAATTTACTTAATAGTTAATACATACGTTCCACCTTAAGTAAAGTTATATATATTGCATGATAATTAGTTGTTTTAAGTATGTATAATAATTTATTAGTCCACATCATAAATATAAATGATATAAATTTTTCAAAGGCCTGTATATTGCATATGATCAATTATATAAATTTAACTTTTAATTAATAATAATTTTATTAAATAATAAATTTCATATTATTTATGACGGCCAAATGCCGTCGAAAATATAGTCTCAAATCCAAAAGTACTAATTCTTTCAGCTAAAATTGTCCAATTTCCTCTAAATTTTCAGATTATTTCTGACAGTACTGATGTCGTCACAAATATTGAAATCGATTTTGACAAATTTTCTGACCCAAGATGGAGGCCGTTCCAACTAATTCTACCACCAAAAATTCCTGCAAAAAAAAATGACAATATTGATTGTCGATCATATTATTTTTTACGGCAAAAGGCGGTCAGTAATACGATATCACTTTTTTCAATCCATTTCTGACGATATTGTTGTGGCCGTAAAAAAATTCACATGACTGAGGGTGATTTTGACCGTATGAAATAAAGCGTCAGTAATAACCACTTTTTTTAGTGTGGGCTTATCAGTGGGTTTATTGATTCTCCGAGACAGTCTCACTTGCAAACTGGGAAACGGATCTTGCAACATGTGAAAGGTACATTGGATGATGGCATCTTTTATTCTTCTGCTAACAAGATTTATCTTGTTGGATATATAGATAGTGACTGGGCAAGTGATATGGAGAAAAGGAAAAGCACTTCTGGCTATGCATTCCATCTTGGTTTTAGAGTATTTTCTTGGTCATCGAAGAAGCAAAAGATGGTTTCTTTTTCAACAACAGAAGGTGAATATATTGTAGCTGCTAGTGGCGCTACACAGGCTGTGTGGCTACGTCGTATGCTTTGTGACTTGAAGCATCAGTAAGAGGCTCCTACAGTGATATACTGTGACAACAAGTCTACCATTTCTCTGACCAAGAATCCAGTGTATCATGGTAGGAGTAAGCACGTTGACATCAAATTTTATTTCACTCGAGACTTGTTGAAGGACAAGAAGATCGAGATCGAGTTCTACAGTTCTGAGGAGCAGGTTGCAGGCATCTTCACAAAGCCGCTCAAAGTTGATGCTTTTATGAAGCTTAAGAAGACTTTAGGCAATGATGAGCTATGAAGAACTTGGTTTAAGGAGTGCTATGTAGGATTAGACCAAGTAATTAGCTTGATTTATCTCATTAGATTATTTATCAGTTGTTTTATTATCAGTTTGATTAAGATTATCGGTTAGTATTGATATTTATCATTGTGAATGTTATTATCTTATCATTTTAGTCCACCAGCTACTATATATAGCCGACTTCTATTTATTGTTTTTCATCAAGTGAAATAAACAGTTCTTCAATATTTCTCTTTTATGTGAATGTGTGAGTTTTTTCTTCCTAGTGTAGTTTTTCTATATAAAAGCTGTTCCTTTTATTCAACAAGGAGTATGAAACACTATATTTCCAACTTTAAACTCTCCATAAAAGAAATCATGCGAGCTAGCAGGGCTAAAGGAGTTTGGGATATTCTTCAACAAGAAATCCAAGGAAATACCAAAGGGCTGTCAACTTTAAACTGTCATAAAAGAGTTTGAGCTATAACTTAAAAATGAGGAAGAATTAAACTTTTGACGGAATATTTCTCTAGTTTTATGGAACTTGTTAATCATGAAAGCTTATGGGATGAAATGGGTAAGAAGAGAATAGCTGAGAAGATTTTAGGATGTTTACCTCAAAATTTTGAAAATATTATAGGGACCATTTGGGATAGCTTTTTTTAAAAGAGCTTTTACCTTTTCAATCGAACAAGGGTCCAAAAGCTATTTGGTGAACTTTCCGGAAGTGATTTATCGGAGAATCTGCCGAAAAGTTACAACTAGAAGTTAAAGCTGGTCCAATCCAACTTCAACTTTTAGCTTAAACGGAAAGCTGATCATAACTTTTAATAAAAAAATTTTAGACCAAACTATCCTTCATCTTATACTAAAATTATAAAAAAAAATATTACCTTATACATTAAAAATTAGAAAATAATAATTAATAATTAATATTTTTAATTTTCAATGTTTCATACCAATAAAATTAAAAATTAAACCAGACCAATTTTTTTTATCTTCAATATTTAAAAATAATAATTAAAAATCTTAATAGTATTTATTTTGTTATCTAAAAATTGATTTTTATAATTAATATTAGAAGATAATTAATAAATTTAATTAAGTCTATTTTCATAATAGAATTAAAGTAAAAATATTTAAATATGCTTAACATATATAAATAGAATTTTCATCAACAAATTAAATAAATTAATTTTACTAAGATGTCAATTTTGATCATTTTATAATTCCACAACAGTTCAGCCATATAGTTTACCTAATACCTTAATACAACCTTTTCAACCCACGACACTTTTAAAATTACAGTTTACTAAACACTCAGTAACTTTTTTCCAAAGGTAAAGTCAAAGCTGCTTTTAAAAAGTTACAGTCATAACTGTTTTTAGAAAATCTAAATCTCTACCAAAGTGGCCCTATGTCCATTATTGAAGAAACTAGAGATGTCTCTAAGTTGTGTGTTGAAGAATTGATGGGGTCTTTGAAATCATATGAGCAAAGATTGTTACGACACTCCGAAATTCCTATTAAGAGTGCATAAATCTAAGCTTCAACTTAATTGTGCAAAGCAAGAACAATCATCAAGAGGTGTTGTCATGGAAGAGGTAGAGGGAAGCCAAATATGAGAAAAGATTCAACAATGATGCTTCTTCAAAATTACTAAAATATAACTTTTACAAGAAGAATGTGTTGTAAGAATTCAAAAATACGAAAATCATTAACCTTGCAAATCCATTAACATATACAAAGATTTATAGTTCAGAACACACCTTGAACCGAGTGAAATGGATGAGCCACACCGCTAGTCGAAGGAGTGGCCGAAAACAGAGCCGGAGGTGGTGAGTTTTTGTCTGCCATAGGAGAGAAAACAAGAGAGGATAGAGAGATAGGAGAGAGAGTAAACTACACTCTTTCCAGAAGTTTTCAAAAAATACAGAATCTAATGAGCCAGTCCTATATATATATATATATATATATATATATATATATATACCTGGATGAGTGTAGGGACCGTCTCTCATTATACAAAAAATTGATCCATTCCATTATGAATCTAAAACATAAGTCACACTAAACAGAATGTGTAATTGGATCTGGGTACACCAAAATCGTACAATAACATAATAATCACATACAAAATATACCAATACAAAATGCTCTAGAATATTTAACATTAACTATAATTATTATCCCGATATCATAATGATTAAATTAGTCCACAAAATATAGGATAAATATACAACATTCTCCCACTTGAACAACATAAGTCATTCCATAGTTATTTTAAAAAATATCATATTTAATACATATATATATATATATATATATATATATATATATATATATATATATATATCTTGCAAAATGAAGTTCGGACTAAGCAATATTCTCCCATTACTGTTGGGCCCAATTTGCCTTTTTGTGCAAAATAAATACATAACCCAAATATTCTGCCATAACCGTTGGACCCAATTTTTTTTTTTATAAAAAAATTGTTTTTATAAATAGAATCCATGAGTGAAATGGCCAACACTTTAAATGGCCCAAAAAACTTTTATAACCCACAAGTGGATAAAGAAACACATGAAGAGTAAGGCAACAAAACATTACAAAAATTGGCAATTTTAACATAAAGTGGGGCGTGTGTACTTTACGTGCTCGCAGCTACACATGCATTATCTTCTTCATCTGTTTTTCTGCAACTCGGGTACCCACTGCTCGACCCGGCACAAACCACTATTTTCATGGTAAAAAAAAATTAAAAATTACATTTTTATGACCACAAACACCTCCACAACACAAAATGGAAGGATTTACACAAAATAAATACAAAACCCAAATATTCTACCATAATTGTTGGGCTCAACTTCTTTTTTAATAATATTATTTTTATAAATAGAACCCATGAGTGAAATGACCGACCTAACACTTTAAATGACCCAAAAAACTTTTATAGCCCACAAGTGGATAAAGAAACACCTAAAGAGGTAAGGCGACAAAACATTAAAAAAAATTGGCAACTTTAACATAAAGTGGGGCGCGTGTACTTCATGAGCCCGCAGCTGCCCACGCGCCTCATCTTCTTTACCCGTTTTTCGGCAACTCGGGTACCCACTACCGACCCGGCACAAAGCCATTATTTTCATGGTCAAACCAACTCGAAAATTACATTTTTATGACCATAAACACCTCCACAACCCAGAAAGGAAGGAATTATGCAAAATAAATACAAAACCTAAATATTCTACCATAACTGTTAGGCCCAAATTTTTTTTTTCTTAATAAAATTATTTTTATAAATAGAACCCATGAGTGAAACGGCCCAAAAAACGTTTATAACATAAAGAAACACCTGAAGAGGTAAGACGGCAAAACATTTAAAAAATTGGCAACTTTAACATAAAGGGGGCGCATGTACTTCACGTGCCCGCAGCTGCCGCTTGGCGCCTGTAGTACACATGCTTCATCTTCTTCACCCGTTTTTCTGCAACTCAGGTACCCACTGCCTAACCCAGCACAAAACCACTATTTTCATGGTCAAACAAACGTGAAAATTATATTTTTATAACCACAAACACCTCCACAACACAAAACTTAAGGATTTATGCAAAATAAATACAAAACCCAAATATTCTACCATAACTGTTAGGCCCAATTTTTTTTTTTTAAATAAAAATATTTTTATAAATAAAACCCATGAGTGAAATGGTCCAAAAATATATATGACCCACAAGTGGATACAGAAACACCTAAAGAAGTAAGGAGACAAAACATTAAAAAAACCTTGGCAGCTTTAACATAATATGGGGTGCATGTACTTCACCGCCCACAGATGCCCACATGCCTCATCTTCTTTACCCGTGTTTTGGCAACTCAAGTACGCACTACCCGACCGAGCACAAAACCACTATTTTTATGGTCAAACAAACTCGAAAATTACATTTTTATAACCACAAACACCTCCACAACACAAAACGGAAGGATTTATGCAAAATACATACAAAAACTCAAATATTCTACCACAACTGTTGGACCCAATTTGTTTTTAATAAAATTGTTTTTATAAATAGAACCCATGAGTGAAATGGCCTAACACTTTAAATGGCCCAAAAAACTTTTATAACCCACAAGTGGATAAAGAAACACCTGAAGAGGTAAGGCGGCAAAACATTTAAAAAATTGGCAATTTTAACATAAAGTGGGGTGCGTGTACTTCATGCGCCTACAGCTGCCACTTGACCCGTGTAGTACATGCGCATCATCTTCTCCACCTGTTTTTCTGCAACTCGGGTACCCATTGCCTGACCCGGCACAAAACCACTATTTTTATGGTCAAACAAACTTAAAAATTATATATGATTTATTTTTTATATTATATTTAATTATGTAGGATAATGTCACTGAATATTTAAATGCTCATATTAAAAGAGAGTTCGATAATTCAATCTGATGTCTATTTATGTCCTATATCATATGATTATACCATTAAACATTTGGAAAAAACATTATTTCTATTTGTTTTTTATGCATATTCTTGTTGACAATTGAATTTTAATTTCACATAATACATTGGATATTGCTATTAATGGTTTGATAAGATGTTTTATTTTATTTTTGTACTTACTTTCATTTAGTAGAACATTAGTATATATTTATAACTTTTATATTTAGATAGCATTTAAAAATAATGAGTTATTTTTTTATAGGTACTATTTTATTTTTAATCACAATGTTTCTTGCTAATACATAATTTCTAACAATTCTTTAAAAGGAAAAAAATATTTCTCATGAAACTATATCCTTAGTGATAAATTATTTTCAACTGTAATGTTGCTTAGTAATACATTATTTTCAACCACAAAGCACGTCAGTAATATAGTATTTTTGACTGCGAATGTCCTCAATAATACATTATTTCCAACTATGATGTATCTTGGTAATAGCATAGTATTTCTCAATAATATATTTTTTCCACAACAAAACTCTTCAATAATACAATATTTTCAACTGCAATATCTCTCGGTAATATATTATTTCTAACAGTGAAACTCCTTGAAAATATAAGTTTTGTAACTATAATAGTCGTCGGTAATATATATTATTTTCGACCAAGACGTTTTTTAGTATTGATCGAACTATTTCCAACAACAAATATGGTAAAAAATATTCTCTTAACAATTGGTTGCCATAACATTATTGAGATATATTTTCATCATTTCTGACCACTCATTGCCCTCGGAAAAGTTATATTTCTAACAGTCCGTCAAAAAAATATTATTTCCAACCATAGCGTTTCTGAAGAAGACTGACAAACGTTTTCTATCAGAAATGTGTATTTCCGAGAAACTATTTAGTCACGGATTTATATTACCTCACCAAACGTATTGATACAGTTATTACCATTTATATCCCTCACTATGCACCACAATGATTCCAAACTAAAGTCTATTTAATGACATTATTTTTCTCACTAATACCTTTCTCTAATTCTATGATTTTTGCTTATACTTTTTGTGACTTTACATTCAGTTATAAATTTACATTTTCTCACTAAAAGCTTGATATGGTGACGATCCCTCATTAATGTCACCCAAGTAATTCCAATCAGCTAACAAATTTTATTTTGTGATTGTATATTTCTAACTAACATTTTTATCGCCAAACTTTATGATTTTTATTACGATCTTACATCCACTAAGTATGGGATTCGTGGCTAGTATATAACTTACTAGGCACCTTTCTCTTACAAGCCGATTTTTTAAGGATGAGCTTTACCTAGTGGGTTCATATCATGTGGTATCAAAGCCTGTACTGATAGGCCCCTAAC
Source organism: Xanthoceras sorbifolium (assembly GCA_003430845.1). Classification (NCBI taxonomy): domain Eukaryota; kingdom Viridiplantae; phylum Streptophyta; class Magnoliopsida; order Sapindales; family Sapindaceae; genus Xanthoceras; species Xanthoceras sorbifolium. The sequence continues at coordinate 3,445,464 of CM010619.1, read as the reverse complement.
TTACTATCTCCCATTAGGTAGCATGCTGGCACTCCACGGTAGCTTCCCAGTCAAGGCTTGCCTCGCTGAAAGGCTTCCGTGAAGCTAAGCCGTTTCTTTATTCTGAAAATCCGAGTAAATTTTTTTTTTTATTTTTAAAATTTCGGCAGAGTCTCCTTTGTTTTTCTGAGATTACCAAATCTTGGAGACCTGCATAAAAACTTGAAATCTTCTATAAAATTTCAAATCTCAACTACCGTGGACCTCCGGTCCATCTCAACAATTAACAGCTCAAACAGTTTTGTATATCAAAATATAAACTTTACATGATTATTACAATTAAAACATTGTACATAATTCTAAATTGTTACAGCACTGCTTGACTGGTCCTGCCGGTCCTGAGCATCCCTGCACTGTCTGCACCTGTACCTGGGAGGTTGATTTAAAAACATAAAACTAATATGAGCTAAAGGAGCTCAGTGAGTGTTATCAATTTTTAAACAAATTTAATATTTCTATTTTAACCTCCCTAAAATTTCTCTAAAAAGAATAGAAACTTATTTTCTGAAATTACTGATATGAATAATAATAATAATAATAATTTTCTCGTTTCCTGAAAATTTTTGAAAACAAAATACTAATAAAACCTTTATATTTACTAAAAACTGTACTAAAGTCTATTTACTGAAAATAATGTATTGAAATTTAAATAATGAATCTTTACTATTTTCTGAAAACTGTAGTAAAGTAAATAACTTAATAATAAAACTTTTTCTATTTATTTGAAAACTGAACTGAAATCTGAATCATAAAAACTATATTGAAAGCCATACTGAAATCTTTTCCTGATAATTATACTGAAATTTACTTTATGAAAACTTTACTGGAACCTGAACTGATAAAATAGTTCTGAAATCTATTTTCTGAAAACTATTCTGATATCCATACTGAAAACTATACTGATATCTAATTTCTGAAAACTATATTGAAATACTGAAATGCTGCATACTTTTTGAAAACTAAAAAGCTGAGAAAATATACTTTTACTTTTCTGGAAACTGAAATGCTACTTTTCTGAAAACTGAAAAACTGATATATTATACTTTTATGAAAACTAATAAACTGAAATAATAAACTCATCTGAAAACTGAAAAGCTGAGATAATATATATTTTTTTTTCTGATAAATTTTTTTGATAATGCCAATGGAACCCATATCTGATAACTGATAATCCATAGGACGACTCAGCTGGCACCGTACCATATGGAGGGTGTCACCAGGCGACTAATCTGGCGCTGCACTAGTGACTCTGATAATCTGATAAAAGACATCTTACTGGCTATGTGGCGGAATTCTGCATCGCCTACATATAGCGAGACAACACCCCAATGTGTGGGCGACTGACAGACTCGACAGACTCAACCCCCTGGAGTTAGCGGACTGTCCCCCCCTTTACCTGCCTTACACAAATGGGGTGTACCGGCCGAGTCTACTGCTGATAATCTGATAACTGATAGCTAATCTGATAATTCTGATAAGCTGCTGATAATCTAATAATAAATGGGTATCCTATTGGCCTGAAAATATTTTCTTTTTGTCTAAAACATTCATAGAACATATTTCTTAAATTAAATCTCATGTATATATAAATATTTTCTCAAAAGAAGATAAACTTAAAACTTCTGAAATATCAATCAAGGCATTAATTCTGTTTAAATTTTAAAACTCGTATAAATAACAAATATATGTAAAATCTTAAAATAACAAATCAAACTTGGAAAGAATTATACTAAATATAATTCAACTAAAAATCTGATTTTGCACCAACTTGAATGAAAATATTGACTTGCTAAACTTAACATAAAACATATGACTAGGGATGGCCCCGGTTCGGTTCGAACCGGGCGGTTCGAACCGAATTGGCGGTTTTGAACCGGAACCTTAGGTTCCGGTTCAAAATCGGTTCCGGAACCGGGCACCGGAACGGGGACAACCGGTCCCGGTTCCGGTTAGCCTTAAAAAAAAATCGGAACCGCCGGTTAGGAACCGGCGGTTCACGGAAACGCCCGGTTCGGGCGGTTCCGGTTCGGTTCCCGGTTTTTTTTTTTTTTTTTAAAATGAAAAAACTTTTTAATTTTCACTAATATATATAATTATATATATATAAACAAATATATATATATATATAAAATTATATGTTTATATATATATATATATATATATATATATATATATATATAAACAAATATATATATCTCAACACTGTTGGGCCATATAATAATTTATAAATAAACATGAGTAAATAGCCCAATACTATTGTTGGGCCACATATCACTTAAGTCATAACCCAACAAATGCTCATCCCTTTTATAGGCACTCAACTTCCTACACTTTTTTTTTTTTTTTCCAATGTGGGACTACTTATAAGCACTCAACTTTCTACACTACAATTTTCTTTTCAATGTGGGACTAATTACTATCATTTTATATAAAACTTCATCTCCTACACTTCTCTTTTACTTTCAATGTGGGACTAGTGTAGACCATTTTTAATTATGTTCTCAAATCCCACATTGAAAGTGCACAAGACTTGAGCCATCTTTACTTATCTATATATATAACCAATCCCACATTGAAAGTGAATATATTTTGAAACTACCTTTGCATATATATATATATATATATATATATATATATATATATATATGTACACACTTCTAAAATGTTAATTGTCCATCCACAATGATTTATTACCATTGGTTTATTCATTAGTTTAATTTTTTTTAACTTTTTTTTAACTTTTTTTAATTTTTTAATTTGAAAAAAAAAAATTCAAAATTTTTTTTTATTTGGGCCTGTTCCGGTTTTGGAACCGGCGGTTCAACCGACGGTTGAACCGTCGGTTCCAAAAGAACCGGGGGGGAACCGGAACCGTCGGTTCCCCCCCCCCGGTTCCAACCGGAACCGGAACCGGGACTTTCCCGGTCCCAGTTCCGGTTAGATAAAAAAAGGAACCGGAACCGCCGGTTCGGTTCCAATGGCCATGACTACATATCACTAAAATAAAACTTTCTTAAATAAAATCAAAACTTGCTATGAAATTTTCTCATAAAATACATTATTAAAATAAAACACGTTTTCATAAAGAGTTTAACACTCACTTGTTTCTGGAATTCCCTAAGCTTTGATGCTCTGGTTCCTTTGTCTCACTACATTCCTTGCCTTTCCATATAATTCCTTACTTCTCCCACACTAAGGAGATTTCTCCCTAAAATAATATATTTCCAAATAAATCATTAATATAAATACTACAACTTATTCAAAAACTCATTTAGTATATTTTACACTTTATTCTTCAATTTCTTCTATTCTAACAAAATCAATTACATTTAATTTGCTAAAAAGTCATGTCTCTATAATTATATATTCCTTGAATCATTCAATTTCTCTTTTGATCGAATTTCATACATCACAAATCAATATATTTTCTTTATTTTCTAAGCATCAATTTGCATCAAAACCACACAAATACCATTTTCTAATACATTTCTTACATAAATTGAAATCTCTATACTTTAATCAATATCAAACCTTTAACTTTAACTTACTAATTTTTATCAATTTATCATACATAAATTTCCTATGCTTATCAACATCAAATTTAACATCACCCAATTTCATTTAATCTAATTACAACATCAAATTCCAAATTGAATTCAAAAATTCCCAAAACTAGTGATTTAATTTCATTTTTGATGAAATTAAATTCTCTTTCTTGGTTAGATTAATTGTTTGATATTTAAATCTTCATCATCCAAACACCAAAAATCAGAGACCCAAAGTAATTTCATGAATTTGAGTATACAAACTTACTTTTGATTCTACCTTAATCATTTATTCTACTTCTTTTTCTTCTTCTTCTAGCTTGGCCGCAATCTTCCTTCTTCTCTCTTGACCGGTTGCTTCTTCTTTCTATTTCTTTTCTTCTTCAGCCGAACTCTCTCCTTCCCTTTCTCTCTTCTTTTTCTTCTTTTTTTTTTCTTTCCTTCCTCTTGCCCGAGTGGCCTCTGTTTTTTTTTTCTTTCTAGTTTGTGGTTTCCCTCGGTTGACTTAAATTTTGTGTGAGTGGAGCATCTACTCACACTTATAAATATCTTTATAATGACAACTTGCCCCCTTAACCTTTAAAAATCATAAAATAGCAACAAATGAAAAATTAATCACATGAATTTGACCAATCATCTATTAATTATCAAACTAATCCACTAATTCTTGACTTGGGATTTCATGATTGGTTCATTTATTTCATATGAATTATGCTTCTTTAGGAGGAAATTTTCCATATATATACTCATGTCATTCTCATGAAATTCAATTCCAAATATATTCCACCAACATTACTTTTTCACCATATTTAAACACCAATTAAATTACAATCTCATATCATAAAAATATATTTTAACTAGTGTGTATATTGATGTGTAAGAAACAATGTACATTGGACAGTCTTATATAGACTATGAATGAGAATAGTACAAGTAATGGGTCAAGCCCAATGGGCTAATGTAATACTAGATTATATACTAACATCCCCCCTCAAATTCGAGGTGGCAAGGAGGAAGCCAACTGGAGTTTGGATATAAGTTCTCGAAGATGACCAGGCGGATGAGACTTAGTGAAGGTATCAGCAGGCTAGTTAGTTGAGGAGATAGAGAACAACTTGAGAAAACCTTTCTTGAGATGATGGCGAGTGATGTGGCAGTCGATCTCAATGTGCTTGGTGCGTTCATGGAAGACATCATTATGAGCAATGAAGATAGCACTACGATTGTCACAATAAAGAGGAATGGCAGTGGGCTAAGGAGCATCCATGTCAACCAAGAGCCAGCGAAGCCAGACAAGCTCGCAAGTGGTGTCGGCAAGGGCACGATACTCAGCCTCGGTACTGGAACGGGAAACAACATCCTGCTTCTTACTACGCCATGAGACAAGAGAAGTACCCAACATAAAACAGAAACTTGTGATAGAGCATCTATCAGTTGGATCACCTACCCAATCTGCATCTGAATAAGCATGAAGCTAGAGAGAAGACCGAGAGGAGTAGTGTAGACCATGATAAAAAGTGCCCTTGACATATCGAAGAATCCAAAGAACGGCAGCATAATGGACAGAACGAGGGGCATCCACGAACTTACTAACCATACCTACAACATGTGAAATATCCGGACGCGTAACCGTGAGATAGATCAGACTACCAACCAACTGACGATAGCGAGTAGCATCGGATATAGGTTCACCATCCAAGGGTGTGAGCTTTGCATTATATTCCAAGGAAGTGGAAACAGTCTTATTGTCGGTGATACCGGCCTTCGTGAGAAGATCAGAAGCATATTTAGCTTGAGAAAGATAGTATCCATCGGAGGATGAGGTAACTTCAAGCCCAAGAAAATAACTGAGGGTGCCCAGATCTTTCATCTCAAAATGCTGACTAAGGAAATGATGAAGAGAGCGGATACCTGCAGAATCATCTCCAATAATAATCATATCATCAACATAAAGAAGAATAATAGTAATACCAGCAGAAGATCGTCGGATGAAGAGAGCAGTGTCATGAGGACTCGAAGTGAAACCCTGCTGAGCAACAACTGAGCTAAACTTTTCAAACCAAGCTCGAGGAGCCTGCTTGAGGCCATAAAGAGCACGGTGAAGACGACAAACTTGTCTGCCAGAGTGTGGATCACCAGGGGGTGGTTGCATGTACACTTCTTCTTAAAGATCTCAATTTAGAAAAGTATTCTTCACATCCATTTGATAAAGAGGCCAACGGCGAACAGTAGCCACAACAATGAGACATCTGACAGAAACAGGAGCAAAAGTTTCCTCATAGTCAATGCCATACTCCTGAGTAAAGCCTCTGGCAACTAGGCGAGCCTTGTATCGTTCAACAGATCCATCAGCCTTGGTCTTGATCTTGTAAACCCATCGACAACCTACTACAGACTGACCAGGAGGCATGTTAACCATATCCCAAGTTTGATTCTTTTGAAGGGCATCTAGTTCTTCATTCATAACTTGCTGCCAAAGAGGGTCAGTATAAGCCTCACGATAGGTGTGAGGTTCATAGAGGGTGGCAAGAGCAAAAGAGCAGTGATAATCAGTGAGATAAAGGGGATGAATGCTTACCCGAGTGGAACGACGAAGTTCAGGACCAACAAGAGACTCAGGAGAGGGTGGTGCCACAGGATCCAAGACAGACGGGTCAGATGCCGGAGAGAGAGCTGGAGATGAGTCGTCTGGAGAGGCAGCCGATATCGAAGAATCCTCCACAAGTTCAGAATAGAGAGAGATAAAAAGATCAGTAAAAATGGGAGACTCGGAGGAAAAGGACGCAGGAAATTGTTGAAGACTCGTGAAAGAACGATGTTCCCAAAACTCAACATGACGGGAGACACGAAGACGATGAGAAATGGGATCATAGCAGCGAAACCCCTTTTGAGATACACCATAACCAAGAAAACAACAGAGACGAGCACGGGGCTGGAGCTTTGTGCGTTCATAAGGAGGAAGAGAGACAAAACAAGCACACCCAAAAACCCGAAGAGAGGAGTAGTCAGGAGATTGACCATAGAGAAGCTCAAATGGTGATTTGTTGTGTATGATTGGTAAAGGAATACGATTAATGGTGTACACAGCAGTGACTGCGGCCTCACCCCAAAAGCGCTCATGAAGAGAGGCAGAAATGAGAAGGGTGCGGACAACATCAAGAATGTGACGATGTTTTTGTTCTGCACGACCATTTTGTTAAGAGGTGTAAGGACAAGATCGCTGAGTAAGGGTCCCATGACTGTCTAAAAAGGATAGGAAAGATTTATCATTATATTCTTGAGCATTATCTGATCGAAAGACTTTGACGGTGCGATTGAACTGTGTTTGAATCATTTTATGAAATATTTGGTAAATAGACACAAGTTTAGACCTATGATGAAGCAGATAAATCCAAGTATATCGAGAAAAATCATCCACAAATATGACAAAATATCTAGATCCCCCCTCAGTAGGAACAGGTGTAGAACCCCATATATCAGAATGTATAAGATCAAAAGGTGCCGAAGAAAATGAGACACTATTACTAAAGGGCAATTTTGTTTGTTTACCAAAATGACAGGAAGTACAATCAAATTTTTCAAACTGAATTGAACCTAAATAACCTTGAGAAGCTAACAACTGAAGACGAAATAAGGATGGATGACCAAGACGAGCATGCCATAGATCAGGTGAGGGGGTGGCAATGGTAACATCGGCCGAAGCAACTTGTGAAGGAATCTTCAAGTCATGAACCTCAAACATACGACCAACCTTACGGCCGATCCCAAGCACTTGACCCGTCCGGGGATCCTGCATATACACACCATGATTAGTAAAGAGAAGATCTATGCCTAATTCATAAAGTTAACCAACAGAAAGCAAATTGAGAGACAACTTTGAGATATGAAAAGTGTCACTAAGAGATAAACCAGGAGAGGAGATTTTTCCTTTATGACTAACAGGCATAGGAGTTCCATCAGCAGTGTAAATAGTGATAGGATGTTCTAAAGACGCTTTATCAGAAAATTGGGATTCATCAGGAGTCATATGGTTACAACATGCAGTATCAAAAAACTAAGATTGTTTACCTGAGATGATAGAAAGGGCAGTGGAAGTTCGGGATAAAACTTGTTGAATTACTGCCTCAATATCAGCCATAGTAAGTGAGAAAGCCAAAGATGGACCTGTAAGAGCCGATGGAGCTGAAGGACATACAGCAGCTGCCTGAGGAAAAGAGATTTTATTCTGCTTTTGCAAAAATTTCTGTAGTTTGCGACAAACTGAGATGTCATGGCCTTTAGCATGGCAAAACTCGTAGCGAGTACTTTTGGAAGACTGAGAGGTGAGTCGCCCGGAGGTTATTCGCGGAGGAGCAGTGAATGCGGCAATAGGAGGCTGTGGAGATGGTGTAGCCAATACATGATCAGAGGATGACATGTGATGAGTAGGCCGACGGTTTTCCTCAGAAATGAGCTCCTTGACTGCAGCATCAAGAGAAGGAGTAAGAGACCGGCTAAGCAGAGAGGCTCTAGTAGGTTCAAAATCCTCACGTAAACCCATCATAAAATGCATAAATTGACGGCGATCCCGATACTTGACAAAGAGCTCAATGTCCTTAAAACACACTAGTGGAGGATCTGCAGCAGAGAGTTGTTCCCACATAGTAGAAGTCTGAGAATAAAAATCAGAAATAAACTGACCTGTCTCTTGGCGTATTTGATAAAGCCTTGATTTAATATGGAACTCCAAACTTTAATCATTAGTGCAATTATAGCGATCGGCCAGAAATTTCCAAGCAGCCGTAGCAGTCTCAAGACGAGGAAGAAGATTATGAATGAAGGGAATAGAAATATTGATAAACCAAGACAAGATCTTACTCTAAATACTTTCCCATTCCTCCAGACGTTCTTTATAATCATCCACTATAACAACAGTCTTCGATGCATCTGCAGCAGCTGTAGCGCTGGACTGAGGGCTTGGTACTGGCTTAGGGATTGAACCAGTCACATATCTCCACAATTTACGACCTTTGAAAAAGATAGTCATATTCTGAGACCATGCATAATAGCTAGTAGGATCATCCAACACAATGGTAATAGGACTAATGATATCTCGTTCGTTTTATTGAGCCATAATGAAGAAACGAAGCCCAAAATCGGAATATAAGCGAAAAACTGAGCAAGACAGACCTTTTTTTTTTTTTTTTTTGGGTTAACGGTCAACGATATGACATGGCAGTAGGGCTGACGTGGCCAGTGATGTCACTTTAGGGCTGACGTGGTAGGGTGAAACAGTAATTTACCAACTGAGGGATAAAACGGTAATTCACCAAATGGGGGTACAAACTGTAATTGTACCAGCTAGAGAGGTGGGCGGCGCGTGTACAGCTTGTGAGGGAGCGTGCGGAGCCGATGGTTGGCCGATAACCCGATTCTGGTGGCGTTAGAACCGGAAGGAGAAGACGGTCCAGATGGCAGTGGTGGTGAGTGAAACAAATCAGTAATGGCGGCGGATCGGATGAAAAAGGAAGGCGGGATGTCTGTGGCGCGTATTCAGCTTGCTGGGGACCGTGCGGAGCCGGTGATTGGCCGATGACCGCGATTTCGGTGGTGTTGAAATCGAAAGAGAAGGTGGACCAAATGGCAGTGGTAGTGAGCTGTGAAAATCAGCGACGGCAGTGCAGCACGAAGGACAGCCGAGAGTCGATGAGATTCGGGAGTTGCAGGGACTGTGGTAACGGCGGTAACTTGCTTCTGACAGTGACTACTGGATGAAGACGAGGGCAGCGGAAAAACGCCGGAGATATCCACAGGAACCAGAAAATCAGAGAAAAAGCTCTGATACCATGTTAACAATATAAAGTGTGTATATTGATGTGTAAGAAACAATGTACATTGGAGAGTCTTATATAAACTATGAATGAGAATAGTACAAGTAACGGGCCAAGCCCAATGGGCTAATGTAATACTAAATTATATACTAACAAAATGATAATGTAATATTGCTAGTAAAATTAAAAATCTGGTAAAAATCGGCCCACTGTTATCCCTATTCTTTTACCACTCATAAACCCTCCACAATTTTCTCTAAGCGTTGACAATTGTTCTTAGTACTCTACCCGCTAATTTTTTCTTCAATTACCAAATAATTTGGGTAAAATTTTTGGACAGTCAAGCTCTATTTCTATTATGTATATGCGTGTACCCTCTACGTGAATTCGAGACTAAGGTCCAACATGCTCAGTAAACTGCCAAAAGTGGGCTATTAAGCTATTATCAAAAGCTAGAGTAGGAGATCTAAGTAACATGAATTGGCCTATAGTTTCTTTTTTTTTCTTTCCTTTTTTTTTTCTTCTGATTTTTGTACTTATTTATGCTTCATTTGTTATTTTATTAAATTTATTCTTATTTGAAAAATATTTAATAATTTTCAAAAAGAATTTTATCTTTTCAACGGTCCAACCCCATCATCCTTTGATCTTTATAGTATGACTTTTACCTCTAATCCTATTTGTATGTGTAAGTGACAAAGGAAGCTTGCATTACAAGCCATCAGCTGCAGCAACACCTTCATGTTCTGTGAGGGTAGATTGTGTGAAGCAAGGCTGCAAACTTACTATGCATATCTTTCCAGTAAGATGAAATGATCCAATGGATGATCAATCAAGTGATTATAGGTTCTCAGGTGGCTAAGCAAGCTGTTGAACAGCTGTAAGCAATGCTGATGTGGATCAGTATTGCTGATGTGGCATTAATCTGTTTTGGTTGATTACTTGGCCGCATTTCTAAAAAAGTTTGTTATTTCAGTTGGGTCATGCTTTGTGCATGATTAGGGTCTATAAATGACAGGCCCCCAACTTACTATCTCACGCTAGGTGGCCTGCCGACACTCCACGGTAGCTTTCCAGCCAAGGCTTGTCCCGCTGAAAGGTTTCCGTGAAGTTAAGCCATTTCTTTTAATTGGAAAGCTAAATAGGAAAAAAATTTTAAGCTACTATTTATAAATATTTTGGCAGAGTCTCCTCTGTTTTTCTGAGATTACCAAATCTTAGAGACCTGCATAAAAACTTGAACACTTTTATAATTTTTCAAATCTCAACTACTGTGGACCTCCGGTCCATCTCAATAATTCAATTACAACTCAAACAGTTTAAATATCAAAATAAATAATTATCAAAGATAAATAAATCAAATCTTTAAATAAAATACTTATGCACTTAAAACAATATCAAAATAATAAACTTTATATAATTATTACAACTGAAACATTAAACTTAATTCTGAACTATTACAGCAATGTTCTGACTTGTCCTGTTGGTCCTGGGCGTCCCTGCACTATCTGCACCTGCACCTAAGGAGGTTGGTTTAAAAACATAAAAATATAATGAGCTAAACGAGCTCAGTGAGTGTTATCTTTTTCTCATAAATCTAATATTTCTGATTTAACCTCCCTCAAATTTTACTGAAAACAATAATAATTGGTTTTCTGAAAATACTGAAAACCATACTGAAGTCTTTTCTTGATAATTATACTGAAATTTACTTTATGAAAACTATACTAAAATCTGAACTAATAAACTATCTCTGAAGTCTATTTTCTGAAAACTATTATGAAATCCACATTGAAAACTATACTGATATCTAACTTCTGAAAACTATACTGAAAACCTTTCAAACTTTCTGTTATTGTTGAAAACTAATAAACTGAAATACTGCATACTTTTTGAAAACTAAAAAGCTGAGATAGTATATATATAAACTTTACTTTTCTGAAAACTGAAAAGCTGAGAAAATATACTTTTACTTTCTGATAATACTTTTCTAATAAAACTTTTCTGATAAAATAATTCGCTGATAAAATCATTTTCTGATAAAACTTTTATGATAAAGCTATTTTGATAAAACTTTTCTGATAAAGCTAATGGAACTCATATCTGATAACTGATAATCCATAGGGCGACTCAGCTGGCGCCGCACCATATGGGGGGTGTCACCAGGCGACTAATCTGGCGCCGCACTGGTGACTCTGATAATCTAATAAAAGACATCTCACTGTCTATGTGCGGAATGCTGCGTCGCTACATAGAGTGAGACAACACCCCAATGTGTGGGCAACTGACAGACTCGACAGACTCAACCCCCCTGGAGTTAGCGGACTGTCCCTCCTTAACTTGCCACACACAAATAGAGTGTACCGGCCAGGTCTACTGCTGATAATCTGATAACTGATAGCTGCTAATAATCTGATAAGCTACTGATAATCTGATAATAAATGGGTATCCATGGTTTGAAAACTATTTTCTTTACTTTGAAAATTAACTTTTAATAAAAAAGTATGAGATATACATAAAACATATTTATTAAATGAATATAAATTCTAAATTTTTGAGATATAAAATACATTTAAATAAACAATTATATACGAAATCACAAAATACTAAATCAAACTTAAAGAAAATAAACTAAATATAATTCAACTGAAAATTTGATTTTGCACTAACTTAAATAAAGATTTTAGCTTGCTAAACTTTAGATAAAACATTGCTAAAATAAAATATATTTTGCTTTAAAATAAATTTACACTCACTGATTTCTGCTTTTCCTCTAGGCTTGGCGCTCTGGTTCCTTCGTCTCATTGCATTTCTTGCTTTTTCGCATAATTTCATTTCCTCCCATACTGAGGAGATTTCTTCTCAAATTCCACTTGGACTCTTCCTACTCTTCTTCCTCTTGCTGGACCGATCCTTCTTCTTCTTCTTCTTCTTCTTCTTTTCTTTTCTTTTTCTTTTCTTCTTCCTTCCCTCTTTCTCTCGGTTATGCTGTCTTCTTCTTCCTTCTCCTTCAGCTGCTGCCTCTTCTTTTTCTTTCTCTCTTCTTTCTTCCTTCTTCCTTTCTTCTCTCAGCTGGACAACTCTCTTTTCTCTTTTCTCTTCTTTCTTTCTTTCTTGCTCTTTTGTCGGGCTGTCTCCTTCATTCTTCTTTCTCTTTTTCTTCTTCTGCTGGCCGACTTCTCTCTTCTCTTCGGCCGGACATGCTTCTTCCCTTCTTCTTCTTCTTTCAACCGAAACTCCTCTATTTCTCTCTTCTCTTCTTTTTCTTCTTTTCTTCTTTTCTTTTCTCAACTGCCTCTCCTCTATTTTTCTCTTCCAATTTTTTTGATTTGTCTCTTCCCTTGGCTTTGGCCAGTCAACTCTTTTATTTAGAGTTCAATTTGCATTTCACTCTCATTTCATTTGCATTTCAATTGCATTTCATCTCATTCTCCACTGCCCCTCTCCTCTATTTCTATTTTGCATTTTCTGATTCTTTGTTTTCCTTGGCTACTTGACTTTGCAATTTTTTTGTTTTAATTTGTTGTTTTGTTTGTGAGTGGAATTCTCCACAAATCTCCACACACACACACACACAGATATATATATATATATATATATATATATATATATATATATATATATATATATATATATATCTAATTGTAATTTGCCCCTTTATATTTTAAAATTATAAGGTGACCACAATCATAACATTTAATCACATGAAATTAACCAAAACCTTTTGATTTACAATTTAATTCATAACAATCCATTAACTCTTTTCCATCAATTAATTAACTCACAATCTCATATCGTAAAATATATTTTAATTTTCAATAAATATTCTTCATAATCCAATTTATGGAAATCTTCACTATGTTCTCCAAAACTTATAATTTAAATTTCTTATATATTTTATGGAACCTTATTAATCATCTGAAACCATTCCAGATATTTTTCGAGTCTCTGATACCCTTTTTCGAAAACTTTCGGATCCATCAAATAAATTCCACTATAGCTCTATTAATACCTCTAACATTCAATTTACTCATAATAAGAGCTTATCTATTTACATTTGTACTGTACAATAAATTCTGGAAGAATATATTACAACACCTATACGTACAATACATACTATCGGGATGGTGTATTACAATAAATAGATGAGAATTTGTATTTATAATTGTTGATTCAATTGTAAAAAGTCTGAGAGATCATTATAAAGAAATCATTTTTCTGTCGTTAATAAGAAATCTCTTTCAAGCATTTCATCGAGCAGTTTCTTGTTTTCATCAAAAACTTGTCTTTTTCATGGTATTAGAGCCTATGAAGGACTAATCGTCCATGGCTACTCAATCCAGTGATTCCTCAATTCTCAAAACAGTAATCATGCGTCATTCTCAGCTCCACCAATTGAGTTCTCTTCTCTTGCTTGAATGGTCAACTTCAACCTTCCTCTAAAGCTGGACAAAGACAACTTCATTCACTCAAAAGCTCAGGTATTATCTGTGATCCAAGCTTTTAAGCTTGATGAGTTCTTGTCAAATGTTCGTCTTGCACCTCCTAAATATGTAGAGGTGTTGTCTAGCAATGGTAGTGATAAGGAAGTGATAATGAATAAAGAGTATGTCTTGTGAATGAGAGCTGATAAGCTGCTCTTGTGTTGGCTATTATCAATTGTGCATCCTAGTACATTAGGAAAGGTCACCAGTTGTGTAACTTCACAAGAAGTGTGGAGCCGTTTAGAGGGCTTGTTCTCTCAGTAGTCAATGGCAAAAGTTCTTCAGCTAAAGCAACAATTACAATGTATAAGGAAATGAGCCAACACCGTTAGTGAGTTTATGTTGAAAGTGAAATCTGTAGGTGATTCTCTTAAGGCTGCTGGTGAAGTTGTTAGGGATAATGATCTTATCCTGAGGATTTTGAATGGAATTGGCCATGAATATGATCAAGTTGTTGTCTTGATCTCATCACAAAAGCAAACAATGAGTTTGCAAGAGGTTTAATGTCAGCTAATGATACACGAGCAAAGGATTGCTCATTTGAACTCATCCTCTCATGTTGATGTGGTTACTCCAAGTGCAAACTTAGTAGCTGGAAACAATAAGCAGAATCAAAGGGGAGGTTATCAGAATGGAAGAGGTGGTAGAGATAGAGGAAGAGGTAGAAATGATGGAGGAAGATAGAACAATAAGTCTTCTTGTCAGATTTATGGAAGAGGTGTACATTCAGCTACCTATTGCTATAATAGGTTAGATAGATCTTATCAAAAGCCTAATCAAAACTTTGCTGGAAGTTCATCACAGTCTCAGGTGGCACATAATTCTACCTTAAGAAACAATTTTCAACAGCAGGCTAATGTCTATCAATCCACAGCCTATTATGCAACTCCAGGGATTGTGAATGACTCTTCTTGGTATGCTGACAATGTAGCAACCAATCATGTCACCTCATACCTTGAAAACCTCTCCATTTAATTCGAGTACAAAGGAGGAGAAAGGCTTGCTGTAGATAATGGTCAGCAACTCTAAATCTCTTATATTGGTAATGTTATGGTTTATTCCCTTACTTTTCCTTCCAATTCTATTACTTTTAAAGATTTGTTTTTGTGTTCCAGCAATTGCTAAAAATCTTATAAGCATCTCTAAGTTTACCATTGATCATAATACTTATGTTGAATTCACTAACACTTGTTGTGATTTAAAGGACAAGAGTACCGAGATGGTACTCATCACAAGTTTGCTTCGTGATGGACTCTACAAGCTTGATCTCTCTTGTGTTCCAGCACCTCGAGTTGTTGATCATCCATCAGCTTTCTCTACTGTCCATCCTTTATCAGTCTATGCCACAGATTCCTTAGCAACTTGTTTTCCAACTTCTAATAGCTCTTTTGTTGCTGTTAATAATTCATCTAATAGCTGCCTCAAACATGTTAGTTCTTCAGCTATGAGTCAAGGTTGTAAACTGAGTGCAAAAGCTTTAATAATAGCTCAAGTCAATAAAAACTTATGACACATTAGTCTTGGCCATCCAGCACCCTTAATTCTTAAAAATGTGCTTTAAAAATTGCACATAAAATCCTCACCTAATGATCTAAAATTCTATGACTCAAGTAAACTTGGAAAATTACATCAAATACCTTTTCAACCTTCAACTCACAAAGCTTCTACACCATTTGAACAAATGTACACAGATGTATGGGAGGCTTGCACCTATGCTCTCCACAACTGGCCATAAGCACTATGTGGTTTTTGTGGATTCCTTTTCTAGATTCACATGGTTATTTCTAATGCATTTGAAATTAGAAGTGTTGCCTATCTTTTTAGAGTTTAAAAAGTCTATTGAACTTAAGTTTTCATACAAAATTAAGTGTCTTCAAGCAGACTTTGAAACCAGTTCAAACCTTTGCTTTCTCACCTCAAGTCTTTTGGTATTTATTTCCAAACCTCATGTGTCTATACTCATCAGTAAAATGGTATTGATGAGAGGAAGCATAGGCATGTGGTTGAAACCGGATTGACTCTCTTTGCTCATGCTCACATGCCCCTCAAGTACTGGGTTGAAGCTTTTCAAACCTCAATTCTACTTATCAACAATTTGCTTACCCCAATCCTTAGCATGAAATCTCTTTTTAAGATTTTATTTCAAAAACCTCCTAACCATAACTACTTTAGCATTTGGTTGTACCTGTTTCCCTTACCTAAGACCCTACTCTAAACAAAAATTCAATTTTCATACAAGCAAATGCATCTTTATAGGCTACAACTTGCATAAAAAAGGGGTTATTTATACCTTCATCCTTCTGGCAGAATTTATGTGTCTCGTAATGTTGTTTTTAGTGAGCTTAAGTATCCTTTGCTACTTTGTTTTCTCTTTCCTCATCAGCTGCTATTGAGTCTTCAATCTCCTATTCATTTCATGTTTCCTTCTTGTATCAAGTAAGTAACAATCCTATTTTTACTTCTCCTTCTTCATCTCATCAGTCTGTTTGTGTGTCTCAGCCTCCTTTGTTATCCCCTCTAACAATTCCCTTTCATGTTGATCTATCTAATAAATCTCAAAACATTATAGCAATTACTTCCTGTTTAGTCCCCATAGCAGTTCATTCACCATTCCCTGCCATCCCATGATCACCAGGTTTAAGGCTGGCATTTCCAAACCAAAAATCTTTTCTTTCTTTGCTCTAACTACAACTGCTGAACCAAAATCTGTTGCTAAGGCCTTAAACATACTCATTGGTACAAGGCAATGCAAGAAAAGTATGGTGCTTTGCTTCAAAATGGGACTTAGAGTCTCACACTAGCTAATTCCTCAATGCATTTGGTAGGTTGTAAGTGGGTGTTTCGAGTTAAATACAAGCAAGATGGATTTATTCTCAAGTACAACCCACGTTTGGTTGCCAAAGGTTTCCATCAAACTGCTGGGGTGGATTATTTTGATACATTTAACACAGTTGTCAAAGCCTCTACTATAAGGGTGATATTCACTTTGGCTGTCACTCACTCTTGGGATATTCAGCAGATAGACATCAATAATGCCTTCCTCAATGGTGACTTAGATGAGCTAGTTTTCATGGAGTAACCTCCAGGCTTTGTTAGTGCAGATTTTCCCTCTCATGTCTGCAAGTTACACAAGGCATTGTATGGTCTAAAACAGGCTCCTCGTGCCTGATTCTTCAAGCTAAAAACAACTATTCTTGTGCTTGGTTTTTTCAACTCAAAGGCTAATGTCTCCCTCTTCATCAAGCATCATCAAACTCAAGTTGTGTACCTTATTGTTTATGTGGATGATATCCTCATAACAGGTAGCAATTCAGCTCTCATTCGATCCACCATTACTGTGATGCAATCTCGATTTGTCCTCAAAACTTTGGGTTTAGTTAATTTGTTCCTTGGTTTTGAGGCTACTAGTTCACCAGCTGGTCTCTTTCTTTGTCAATCAAAATATGTGACAGACATGTTTATTAAGACAAATATATCTAATAACAACCTTGTCCTACCCCTGTCTGCACTAGTACCAAACTGACCAAGTCTGGAGGCACTCCCTTTTCAGATCCTTTTCTTTATCGTAGTACATTGAGAGCTCTCTAATACTTGACTAGCATAAGGCCTGACATTGCCTTCGCAGTTAATAGGTTAAGTCAGTTTCTTGTATCCCCTTTAGAGGGTCATTGAAAGGCTTGCAAGAGGCTTCTTTGTTATCTCAAAGGGATAATCTTCATTGGCCTATGGTTTACTCCTACTTCTGAGCTGCATATTGAGGTCTTCAGTGATGTTGATTGGGCCTCTTGTATTGATGATCGCCAGTCCACAAATGGTTGTTGTGTGTCCTTAGGTGGTAACTTGATTAGTTGAGGATCCAAGAAGCAGCAAGTGGTGGCTCTTTCGATCCTTGAGGTTGAATATCGAGCTCCTCCTTAAGCTTGCACAGATGTCATGTGGCTTGGCTCTACCTTTGACGAGCTTGGTTTTAAGCTTGCTCATTGCCCTGTGATTTGGTGTGATAACACACTCAAAACCCCGTCTTTCATACTAGAGCACAAAGAGATCAATATGCACTTTATTCATGAGAAAATTACAACTAAGTCTTTAGTTGTTCAATATATCCCCACCAATCTTCAACGTGCGGATATTCTCACCAACGGTTTATCTCATTCACGTTTTGATTTTCTCATAAGCAAACTTACCTTATGAGATGTCTCTCAGCTCAGTTTAAAAGGGGATATAAGTGATAAAGGAAGCTTGCATTACAAGCCATTAGCTGCAGCAACTCATATAGCGGCACCTTCATGTTCTGTGAGTGCAGATCGTGTGAAGCAAGGCTGCAAACTCACTATGCTTACCTTTCCAGTAAGATACAATGATCCAATGGATGATCAATCAAGTGATCATAGGTTCTCAGGTGGCTAAGCAAGCTGTTGAACAGCTGTAAGCAATGCTGGTGTGGATCAGCATTGCTGATGTGGCACCAATCTGTTTTGGTTGATTGGTTGGCCATATTTCTAGGAAAGTTTGTTATTTCAGTTAGGTCATGCTTTCTGCATGATTAGGATCTGTAAATAGTTGAGAATTTGTATTTATAATTGTTGATTCAATTGTAAAAAGTCTGAGAGATCATTATAAAGAAATCAGTTTTCTGTTGTTAATAAGAAATCTCTTTCAGGCATTTCATCGAGCAGTTTCTTATTTTCATCAAATATTTGTCCTTTTCATTATGGATACATATATGTATGCATGTATGGATTTATGCTTGTATTTCGCATTAGCTTCTCTCCTATTAGCCTTAATTTACACCCTCTATAGGCCTTAACCAAGGACAGCCCTGGTCTAGGGCACAAGGGACGACCGTCTAAGGCCCCAAGCTCAAGGGGCTCAATATATTATGTTTTGATTATACCACAAAAAAATAATAGATATTTTAAGGCCCAATTTAGTTGTTTTTTTTTTTTCATGTTTATTATACCAACATTTTAGCAGACCCAAGGGACCCAATTTATTAAACCCACATTTCAATACAACAATACTCCTAATTTTACCCTAATGTGTCAGAGACTAAGAGGTACTTGTATTGTTTATTAACATTACTTTGCCAATTGGTGTGGCAGGTGGCAGCATCTTTTATAAAGTAAGATTTTATTTTTTTTTCTTTTTTAAATTGCTTTGAAAACTATATATAAGTTTTATTGAATATTGTTTTTTCTTCTTTTTTTTGTTTTTTTTTTAACTTTATATTTTTATTTGACTTGAATTTATTTATATTTTTTACTATTTGGCTTTTGGAATTGTATTGTAAGTGTGGTTCACATGCAACTTGTGAATCTTATTTTTATTTTTTTTCCAACAAATTATTTTATGTATATGAAAAACAAAAGTTGTGGTGATTTCTTTTTTCTTTTTCTGAAGAAGCGATTTTTATAATATG
The DNA here is from genome assembly GCA_003430845.1 of Xanthoceras sorbifolium. Lineage (NCBI taxonomy): Eukaryota > Viridiplantae > Streptophyta > Magnoliopsida > Sapindales > Sapindaceae > Xanthoceras > Xanthoceras sorbifolium. The sequence goes on along the minus strand of CM010619.1, from coordinate 3,426,167 downwards.
TTGTTTCTGTCCTTTTATTTTAGGAAGTGCTTTTGGTGATTAATTTATTACATTTTTTTAATTTTATTTTAGTAAATAATACTTTTAATATTATTTACATTTATTGTACTGATATTATTATTATTATTATCCGGAAGGGAAAAAAAGAATTTAATAACAATGAGACATGAATTATAAATTTATAATTTATACGCAGTTTGTATATATGGATGCAGATTATATAATTTATATTAATGAGATTATTTATCCAATTTGAGTTAGTTAGAATTTATGTGTAGCCTCTTATTGGGTTCCAGCCATAAAAAAAAATATGTCTAGTAAAATTTTGTATTTGTTAGAATTTATCAAAATACAATTAGAATCTCATTTTCAGTTGAGTTCCGGACCATCAAAAAGTTAGGGCCTATACAATACCATATATATATATATATATATTTAGCACATAAATCTAGCCAGACCAACATTGAGGCCATATAAGGTAATGCCAAAATTTGATGATTAAATCTTTACCATAATTAGTTTTAATTACTATATTATCCAAATCCAATTTAATTAAATTACAATCTTAGCATTCTCTTTATTTTATTTTAAATGGATGGTCAAGATGATGCCTTGTAAGATTTCACTGGCAAATTTCCAATTTTGTATAATTATATATTTTTAATGACATTACTTATTTTAAATTTATATTCATTTTGAAGATAATCTAATGAGGATACGCAATGGACAATAAAATTAACTAAATATATATTATTATATTCTTGAGTGGAAGTAGGCATCAACAACCATTTTTTGACAATGTAATTTTCATAACCTTTTCTCTCTCTCTCTCTCTGTCTCTGTCTTTTATTTATTTATTAATTATCTTCATCATTTTCATATGGTAAGAGTAACATCTTCATTGTAGAGTAATAATCTTAAATCTTCCATTTTATATCAAATATATATGATGTTCTTGTGTTGATCTAATATTTATATATGCGATTTTTTGTGTTCTTTATTGTTCTAAGTGTTAATTTTTTTATTTGTTGCAGATCCAAGGTATGTTAGTTGATTTATGGAATTGCTAGGGAAGATAGAGGAAAGTATATCTTATTTCTCTTTTCCCTCTTTGATATATGATTTATATAGTTTTGTTTGTTGTTAAATTAGATATTTAATCAAAAATCTACATATTAATAATAATGGCGATCGAAGTTAATCACTTTCTTAGAAAAATAATTAATTATCAAATCTATTTCTCATTATATAAGCGCACGTGCTCACACGTTTGTGCATATATACAATATTGCGATCGATACTAGATTTAGAGATATGTATTTATTTCTTTCACGTGCGTGTGCATACACACAGATATATATGGATCAATAATTCTTCTTCTAAATTCGTTTCATTTCTTTTTGTAATGTTTAGGATTTATCATACAAATATTATATATTTTCACAGATATATTTTATATTACAACTACAGTAATCTATTTCAAAGAAAATAAAGTTGCAGAACAAAACTTAGAGATAGAAGTAGAAAATTACAGTGATGCTGATAACTAAGAAAAGGCTCATTCTATTACATAGATCTAATAATATTATTGTACAGTAATATTTATTAAATTGAATTCTATTATTCAAAAAAATAAAACTTTTAAAAATAAAAAAATAAAAAAAATTGGATGAGTATTACTAGATTGCCTATTTATAGAAAAATAAAAAATCATTAATTTTCTGACCTGGTGACACCTTTGATCCATGTAAACTACATCTAGAAGTTGGAAGTTATATATTTTGTATTTGATGTACCAAATTCTAGTTAGTAATTCCACCAACATTTCCAAAAATTATATTCAAGGCCAATTTTTTTTTTTTTTTCATTAAGTTTTCATTATCTATAATCATGGATACTTGATTTCAAGAAAATCCACTTACCCCTAGTTTTATAAATTTTTTTTTCTTAAATCATTCGTTATTTATGGTAATTGATTTTTAATTTTCAAAGAAACCAACATAGCAGCCGTTTAAGAACTTGGTTTATTAATTAAGTATAATAGTTTGCTTTGCAATTTTTTGAGATTATTTATGAGAAAGATGCTCAACCAATAGAGAACGATCAATTGAGGTGATATTCCAAAACCGAAACGTTATTTAGATAGAAAAGATAAATTGGAAGTCATCAAAAAAGTATACACTTTCAAGCACAAATTAATGAAAATTTGACCAAAATGCTTTGCAGAATTCGGTAGTTTCAATTCTTTAAACCAACACACACATTCCTCGACTTGAGATTATAAGTGTTTATTAAGCAAATATTTTTGTTGAAGTACCTTATTTTATTGAATGTCAATTTTTTTCCCTTATTGTTAATTCTATACTAACTACTAATTAGTATTTGTTCTTGATTTAATTTGGTTATTTTTGTGGGTATTTTGAAAGAAGATATCATAGTTCATCATGTCAACCAATGAAGCTGATTTGGGTGAAGGATCGGTTGATGAGAGCCTAGAAGATGTGGAAGAAAGTCAGGTAATATTATTCTTTAATTTTTTAACAATTAATTTGTCTCATGTTATATTATTTATAAATACAAATTTTCTTTTATAAGGATCATATGAAAGATGGAGATGAAAGTGAATCATCCTCTTCCTCGGATGCAAGTATCGAAAGTCAATACAACAGAGTGACTGCTGGTCAAAATCTTAATCAGTTTGTGCCTGCCATTCTTCGAAGGTAATCACTGACATTGCTTCACTGATGAGAAACTAATATATATATATATATATATAATATTTGATCATTTTGTTTCATCATATTATTTACATTAATTTTAATTTAATTTTAAATTGGTATTGTTTTGAGTAGAGCTGTGGTACCTTTTAATACTGATGCATCAGTTCCTCCTATTAGCATTGCACCTTCACCACTGTACTTGCCTCCTCCACCCATGGTAAGTGCTTTTATAAAAAACACTTTTGTAAGTGCCTAAAACATATTCTTTTCGTATGCTAAAAGCATTTGTTAACTGGAATGTATCAGGCTCAACAAAATCATGAGATGGGTATGAGTTTGATCAATCCAAATCGAGGGTCTCTTCCTTCCTCACATGTAGGTGGTGTGTTTCCTGGTAATCATCCGAGGACGATTAATCATGGCCCTCCATTTCCAGGTGATTATCATCACCAAGCCATGAGAATTGATGGGCCCACCAATAATAATAATAATAATTATCAGCTACCCACATCAAATCTGCCATCAGATTTTGGCTTGGATTCTGCTTCTGCTAGGATCGGATGCCAGGTGAGAATATCAACTTTCCAGTTCAATTTAAGTTTATATATTTTCAAGTGCCTTTTCATGTGAGACCATATTTTTAAATACAAGTATTAAGATTCGAGACAGTTCTTAACACAGTTTTTTATTAAAAAAATTCTGTGGATATATAGGTGATATGATGTTAAAAGAAAAACACTTAATTTTTTTTTTAGATAAATTGTAATGAATATATTTTTAGTTCTAAATCAATGTATATACACATGTTTTGTTTGTTTATGATGATGACACAGTGGACATATAGACATCAACAACAGAATCATGAGCTGGTTCTCACTGATCATTCTGCTCCCATTTATGGGTACTTTTTCTTCACTCATATCTTATAAAATCTAGTTATTAATATGATTATTATCTAGTGCTAACTTGTTATTAATTATATCATTATTCTTTTTTGTTAAAAAAAAATTAACAGATATTTTTTTCTTCTCAAAATGTCAAATGTTTTTAAGTTCTTCTATGATAAAAAAGAATCTAAGTTTTTTTAACCATTAACTCATTTTTAAGCTACCACAACTGCATCAACCAATAACAGTGACAAAATCCACCTAAGATTCCCAAAATCACTGCTGAGTGCTTCCATTTTACAAGTCATAATCAACTCTTCAAACACATTCTCATTGTGACAATCAATCTCTCTTAGGGCTTGTTTGCAAGGCTTCTGGAAGTCTGTTTTTAATTTTTTGGATTCAAAAATAATTTTGGGAGTGTTTAAATTTTTTCAGAGAAGAGTTTTAAAAATTTAAAATCTCTTCCATGTAAACAAAAAATATATAACTTTTATACGAAGAACTCCTAATAAGTCAAAAGTCAAAATAAAAATCCTCCCAAGCAGGGGCTTACTAAAGTTTTCTACTTGGTTTTTTACAATAGAGACTTTTTTGAAATATTTTCTATCTGAGACAGCTTTACAATTTTTTTTGGAACTCATTTTTAGATTTTGCACAACTTCTTCACATTTATGTGGCACACTGAGAAACCATAAAGATTTCTTCCTCTCTCTCTCTCTTTCTCTTCTAATTATTGTTTGTCAATCTCTCTGTACATTCGTTATTACACAGTTATATGTAAAATATGAAATTTCTTTTGTTTATAAAAATAATTGTTTTGATATTTTGATTTTTAGGCAACCAGAACATCGAGAGCTAGGTGGTTTGTTGGGTTCAGCTTCTGCATCGCCCAACTATCATCATCAAGGTGATAGCAGTTCTCATCAAATGCAAATTGTGAACATGCCTTTTCAAATGGTAATTAATTAATTAGTTAATTATCAATATTAAATGTCACAAATTTATAATGTTTATTAATTTCTTTTTCTTTATATATATATATATATAAATTTTTTTTTAACTTTACAATTTATTTATTCTACTTATTAAATTGTTTTTTATTTTTAATTTTAAATGCAGATGAGAATGAATTGGGAAGACAATATTCTACCAGCATCAAATATTCATCAAGTTAATTGGATACCTGAAGCACAAAACTTTGTCACTCCTGCTACTCCTCCAAATCCAAGGTATAGTTTTGAACCAATTAAACTATTTTATTTTTCTTATATAGAAAGAATTATTTTTAATATTTATTATTGGATACAAAAAAAATGATGAATTTTTTATTTTTATTTTAAAAAAATTGCAGGCGTCCCATAAATAGCGTTTATGATCCATTGTATGAAACTATGGGGTTGCCTGTGGATCCTCATTTGAGAATGTTTCTTGCATCAAGACGTGATAATGCCGGTTAGTACCCAACTCACAATCTAATTTTTTTTCAATCTAACTATATTATAGATATTCATGAAGGTTTTAAAATTCGTTTTCGAAGAAGGTTTGCAATGAATTTTAATACAAAACCACACGAATTAATCTAATAACAGTATTTAATATAATTTTATATTCGAAAATAATCCGAATATAAGAAAGGTTAATGATATGTGTTAAGCACAAACATGATGTATAATTGTAAACTTATTTTAACACAAATTTGCTTTCATGCAGCAGAGAATAATGAAGACAAGTTAGGGCTTGGTTTGTGATTGCAAGACTTTCAAGTGTTGCGTTGTTTTGTGTAGAAAAGTTTTACAAGAGAGAGTTTGGTGCGTTGAAGCATCTCTCTTATTGAACATGTATTAAGGAATTTCAAGGTTTGCTTGCTAGAGTAACATTTTTTGAAAGTCTCTTTCCAGAGATAATGTTTTTGTTTAATAAAAGAAATTTACTACATAATTTATTTTGTTTGCATTAAATCTATGTTGTGATATATATATTAAGATGTTACTTTGGAGCTTGTATTTGTTAAGAGAACAAATTTCAGCAATCTGGTGTTGCACATGCTAGTTGTGAAGATTTGACAATAGAATGAGATGAGAATCAAGATTATATTGATTGACTTGATTAAATGCTGGCCGAAGACAAAGGAGTGATATTTAGAAGACTTGCTTCTCGAAGAGCCACCAATGGCAACTCAATTTAAGCTCCGATCATTCTTGATTTTATTATGTTGATCACACTAAAAGTGATTCATGATCATCTATGGGTCCTTGGACTTTTTGGTTGTGGTTGCTTTGCATCTCTTAGAGCTTATTCTAAACAAAAATATTTTCACTCCTCAAAATTTTTTTTTTTAATATATAACTCTTCTAACAAAGGATATAAGTGTCTTCATCTTAGTGGAAAATTTTATATCTCTGACAATGTAGAGTTTAATGAACTTGATTTTCCTTATCCTACACTGTTTCCATCAGATTCTTCTTCTATTTCCAATTTGCCATCAGGATATCTGTTACAATTCATGCTTGTCCCTCTTTTTTTTCTTCTTCAGCTCCTCATCGTTAGTCCCAATCTTGTTTGAAGTTCCAAAATCACAAAATGTAGTATTTGAAACTTCTCACTCACCTCAAGCTATACCTTTTTCAATACCTCCACAAGTCCCCCACCCATGCTGCACTCAAGCCTTCCTAGCACCCTATGATTACCAGGTCCAGAAGTGGTGCTCTTCATGCACTCTCAACTGGTTTAACTTTTTCTCTCGCTCTTGTGCATACCACTGAACCAACTAGTGTTAAGAAGACTCTTCAGGACCCTCAATGGTTCTCTGCCATGCAGGCTGGGTATCAAGCCTTGCAAGCTAATAACACATGAACCCTTGTACCTTATCTTCTAATTAATATGAATTAATCTAATGAGGTATAAGTGGGTGTTTATAATGAAATTCAATACAGATGGCTAAGTATTGAAGCACAAGGCTAGGCTGGTAGCTAAGAGTTTCCATCAAACTCCTGACTTGGATTATTTTGACACATTTAGCCCGGTTATTAAACCTCTACTATAAAGGTTGTGTTCACTATTGCTGTTACTTTTGAATGGATTATTCAGTAGATTGATGTCAACAATACTTTACTCAATAGTTAGTTTCATGAGGGTGTTTACATGGCTCAATTAGAGGCTTTTGTTGGCTCATCAATAGTGAGTTTCATGAGGTTCCCTTCCTTAAGAGGAGCCGTCATCGATCGGAGGTTCTTGTCACGCCTCTTCATCGAATTTTCACTTCTTCGACATGGTTTCGCATCCATGAGATTATTGCGATAGTCAGGGAGTGAGTTTGATGCTTTTCTATTTTCTTTCCATGTTTATTGTTATTATTTCTATGTTGTGTAACTTAGTTATTAACTAGGAAATCGATGTAAAGAACAAAAATCGCTCACGTAAACAATTCTTATTTTTATTCTATTTATGACTTACTTTTATTCATTGTGCTTATATTATTATTTATTGCCTATTGTTGATGAAGATGAAGTAATTAACTTAGACTTTGAATGGTAATAATTTGAGAAACCAAAGATTATTTTATCATTCTTACGTGCTAATTCTAAGTTAGATAGCTCTTGTGAATAATTAATATCTAGTTTACATATTGATCGCTAAATTAGGTATTGGTTCTAAGTTCTTAGAGTTTAATGGGTCCCTAATATTATTCGCTCAGTCCATAACCAGACGGTAACAACAATAGTATTAGGAATACTTGATTAAGTCCTTGATCGAGAGGTAATCACCATAATTAAGATAATAATGAACTCTTAAGTTGAACATACATCTTTTCATAAATAATTGGTGCATGAGTGGTTGTATTTGGATCATTGATGACCGTTGTTCTTTCCATTATTTAGAAAATCCAATATTGTCTCTATTAATTTAGTTTTAGATTTCTTTTAGATTAATTCAATCATTAAACAATCGTTGCTTTTCTATCTTAATTAAATTAGAATTAGAATCATAGTTAAATTATCAATCTCTATGAGATTGATCTTGTACTTGCCGAAGCTATACTATCATATTAATTTGTGCACTTGTAATGTATAAATTTAGATACATCAAACACTCAAAAGCTGTTTTAACAGAGGTAGGCTCAATGGTGGCAGGTGAACTGCATGGAGATTGACTAGACAAGTTTAGGAGCATTCAACTCAATGACTATACTGGAAAGAGGAGGAGGGACAGACACAGATTGCGATAGGACACTTGGTTGATTTTTGGACTGTAAGGGAGCAGAGTGAGTAACAGGAAAAGGAGAAGACACATAATTGTGAGAAGTAATAGACATCGAAGGACCTAGAACTGCTGAAGAGCAAGTAGTTTTATTTTCAGGAAAGAGACATAAAAATGGAAATTCAAGCTCATGAAACACAACATTTCTTGAAATGTACACTTTTCTAGTTGAGCTTAGGCACTTGTAACCTTTGTGTTTCAAACTATATCCTATGATCAGACATTTAGATATGTGAAAATTGAATTTCTGATTAGAATAGAGCTTGTGGGAAGCATGCACAGCCAAAGATTTTGAAGTATGAGTAGTTTGGTTTTTGACAAAACAACTTCTCAAAAGGGAGACAAACCTTTCAGCACAGGTGTGGGGAGATTATTGGGTAAGCTACGTAGCTGCAAGAAAGGCCTCAGACCAGCACCTTAAGGTTATTTAAGCATGGGCTAGCAAGGTTAGGCTCGTTTCTACAAGGAGCATGTGCTTCCTTTTAGGCATACCATTTTATTGGTGGGTGTAAGCAAGGGCGGAGCTATGTTAGGCCCAGTGGGGTCTCAAGCCCCCACTGGGCTAAAAAAAAAAATTTCAACTTTCTTTTATTTCAAAACCCAACAGCCCACATTTAAACTTCCTTTATTTAAAGCCCCAACATCCACCTTCTAAACTTCTTATTTTTTTTAAATAGTCCAACAGCCCACATTATATTATTCTTTTATGCTTGTTTTATTTAAAGCCCAAAGCCCAAACCCTCCCAAATTTAAAATTTGGAAACCAAGTTTCAAATTTCCTTTTTTTTTAATTTTAATAGTAAAACATTTTGTTTCTACGATTTTGTCTTCTACAGTTCTACATATTACTAAGATTTTGTTTCTTATTCAGACTTCTACAGTTTTATGATTTTATTTCTTTTTCAATAATAAACGATTTTTTATTCACTCTGCGTCGTTCCAGACTTTCAGTAGAATGCCACTCAACAGAGGTATTATTTTAATTTAACTTATATTAATAGTTTTAAAGTATTTTGTCTCCAGTTCTTATGCGCACTCCACTAATTATCCTCAATTTTATTTATTTATTTTTTAAATCAATTTTATTTTTTCTACATAATTTTAATTTATTCGAATGACATAATTTTATTTTTTTATCTTTAATTGTATGATACAACAGTTATGAAGAGATATTTGACCAAGCCGTTGAAATCAACTTCTCGAAAAATAGATGATGGTAGTTCAAAGAAAAGAAAAGTAGATTTTGATTTATCCAATCTTCCTACAGATTCTGGTTTACGACCTCCAATTTCTAATTATCATCCTAATATTCGAGATGAAGTTAGAAGAGCATATATACAAAGGGGTCCTTGTCAACCTAAAGAACACAACTTTGAATACTTGAAGTTCAGAAAGCAACTGAGACGATTCAACCCTGCTTGATTTAGCCGCCATGAAAATTGGTTAGAATATAGTTTATCAAAAAATGCAGCTTTTTGTCTTTGTTGTTATCTATTCAGACCAGATACTGGCAAACAAGGGGGAGGTAATGCATTTACTTTAAATGTGTTTAAAAATTGGAAGAAATCTGAAAGATTGATTGAACATGCTGGAAAATATAACAGTGCTCACACCCAAGCCGTGAGTAAGTGTGATGCTTTAATGCAGCAAGAGCAACATGTTCAAACATTTTTTGACAAACATTTTGATCTAGTTAGAAAGGAATATCGAACTTGCTTGACTGCATCCATTGATTGTGTTCGCTTTTTACGAGAGCAAGGACTTGCCTTCCGGGGTCATGATGAATCTGAAAATTCAAGTAACCCAGGTAACTTTCTTCGGCTTCTAGAATTTCTTGGTGATCACAATGAAAATATTAAAGCAATTACTTTGATGAATGCTCCTAAAAATATGAAATTGACTTCACCTGATATTCAGAAAGATATTATATGTGCATGTTCAATTGAAACTACTAATGCCATTATTAATGAGATGGATGAAGCACTTGTTTTTGTCTTGATTGATGAATCTCGTGATGTCTTCAAAAGAGCAAATGGCTATTGTGTTTCGTTTTGTGAATAAGAGTGGACTTGTAACTGATTGTTTTATAGCTATTAAACATGTTACTACCACCACCTCTCTTTCATTGAGAAAAGCTCTTGATGATCTACTTTCTAGGCATGGATTAAGTATCTCTAGATTACGTGGGCAAGGTTATGATGGGGCTAGTAACATGCAGGGAGAATTAAATGGTCTTAAAACACTCATTTTGAAGGATAATAAATATGCATACTTTGTTCATTGTTTTGCACATCAGCTTCAACTGACGATTGTGGCGGTGGCAAAAAAGCACGATGAGATTAATTCTTTTTTCAATATGGTTTCTAATGTTGTCATTATTGTTGGAGGGTCACCAAAACGTCGTGACATTCTTCGAGAAAAAACAATTTACTTTGGTTGCTGAAGCATTGAATAATGGTGAACTTTTAAGTGGACAAGGCCAAAAGCAGGAGAGCAATGTGAAGTGTTTTGGTGATACACGTTGGGGTTCGCATTATGGTACATTACTGAGCATAATCTCTTTGTTTCCATCCTTAATTGATTTGCTTGATATAGTTGCAAAAGATGTGTCAAACTCTAGTGAGCAAAGATTTCAAACAAAATATTTACTAGAGTTTATATCCTCATTCGATTTTATGTTTAGCTTGTATTTGATGAAAGAAATACTTGGGTTGACAAATGAATTATCACAAGCACTACAAAAAAAAGATCATGATATTGTGAATGTAATGAAATTAGTTGAGGTGTGTAAGCAAAACTTGCAATTGGTAAGGGATAATGGATGGGTTTCTTTATTTGATCAAGTCTCTGATTTTTATGGTAACAATTATATTGATGTTTCAAAAATGGATGACATGTTTCTTCCATGGGGTCATTCACAATGTAAAGCTCCTAAGGTCACAAACATGCATCAGTATCGAGTTGAGCTATTTAATACTGTTTTGGATATGCAACTTCAAGTATTAAACAATCGTTTCAATGAGGCTAGCAGTGAATTGCTACTTTGTTTGGCATGTTTAAGTCCAAATAACTCTTTTTTTTTTCTTTTGATGATAAACAAAAGCTTGTGAAGCTTCCTAAATTTTAAGGTTTAAGTCCTATTGGAATAATTTTCTGACTCCGCCACTGCATGTGGGTTCTCTAACGCATTGGTTTTAAGGTTTGTAGTAACATTGGGAGTTAAAATTGGATTATCAAAATTTTATATCTCGAGGGTTCAAGTCTCACCATGCGTATTTACCAGAATGTGTGTGTAGTTTTCTCTCCTTATTATGATAGCAGATTTCTCCCGTTATGAAAGCAGATATTTATACCTCGCGTTTAGTGTTTGATTTCGGTAGGTCTCATAGTTGTTAATCTTGTAATTGTACTTTTTTTTTTAAAAAAAAATTTCTTCAATTATTAGTATATTTAGTGTCACACTATACTACCAATAAACATATTTCTATGTAACCGCAATTGACATGGTCTCCATATAATACACCCTTCCGGTAGTTTGTACTATACACGTATAGGTATTGTATGTTAAATGTATTAACGGTGCTATAATATAATTTATTGGACGAATCCAGAGATTTTTGGAAAGGTGTTTGGAGACCTGAAAAAGTTACGAAGTGCGTCCGGGTGGGTATTAAAGGATATACGAAATGTTCAGAATGGTTTCAGATGATTGATAAGGCTCTGTAAAGCGTATACGAAATCCAATTATAAGTTTCGGAAGACCTAGGGAGGATTTCCCATAAATTTGGAGTATTAAGGATATTTTTGGAAGTTAAATAATAAATATTTGTTGACACATGAGATGGTGCAATTTAATTGGTGTTTTAAATGTGTTGGTGTAATTTTATTGGTTGGTGGAAAAGTAATTTAGGTGTTGTAATTTAATTGGTGTTTTAAATGTGGTGGAAAATTAATTTAGTTGAATTAAAAATAGGGTGTACAAGTGGACCAACCAAGGTAAACCATATGAAAAAATTATGTTAAAAGTGGGTGGATTTTTATGGAATGATATGAGTTATTATATGGAAACATTTTCCCTAAAGAAGCACAATCCATGTGAAATAAAAATGAACCAATCATGAAGTGCCAAGTTAAGAATTAGTGGATGGTATAATTAATGAGATGAAATGTGATAAGTGGACTAGTTTGAAAATCAAAAGATTTTTGACCAAATTTATATGATTAAATTTTAAATTGTGGTCACTTTATAATTTTAAAAGGTCAAAAGGCAAGTTGCAATTATTAGAACTTATATAGACATGCCAAGTGGTGAGGTTTCATCCATAAATCAAGAGAAAAGAAAAACAAAATTATATAGAAAAGGAAGAGAGGTGGCCGGCCAAAACAAGAGAAAAAAAAAATAAGAAGAGAAGAGTTCAGCCGAGAGAGAAGAAATAAGAAAAGAAAAAGAGAAGAAAAGAGAAGGAGGTTTGGCCAAGCAAGAGGGAGAAGAAGAAGAAGAAGAAGAAGAAGTGTTTAAGACCCTTTTAAGCCCTTGTCAAGTAAGCTAAGTAGAGAAGAGAGCAAGCAAGAAGAACAAAAAGTGAAAAGTGGTAAGTTGACTTGAATTCATGAAACTATGTTGGATTTTAGTTTTCTTTTTTAATTAACTTGGGTTTTGGCTTGAATTCAAGTGGAGTTGTCTTTAATTATGAGTTAAAATCTCGTGGGAGTATCAAGAAGTGAAAACTAAGAAGATTAGTAAGTAAAAGTTAGGGTTTGAAGTTGATTTTAGTGTAGAGATTTCAATTAAAGTATAATAAGGTATTATAATTGGTGTATATGTGTTTGTGATGCTAATTGCTACTTAGAAATTCAAAAAATCATGTTGATTATGGATGCTTAAAATTCGGTCAAGAAGAGGAATTGTATGATTGATATGTGTTCAATTAAATTGACATGATTTATAGTAAATTAAATTAAATTGGTTATGTTGTATAAGAAGAAATTGAGAAAGAAAGTATAGAATGTGTTTTTATGAGTTTGACTTGTGAAAGGCATGTCGTTTTAGTATGTTTATGGTTGGATTTAAGTGCTTTTAATGGCCTTAAATGATTAATGGACAAGGATGTATGAATGGAGAATGAAGAACATATATGTTAGTGCATTAGTTTGCCTATAAGTGAGAAATATTGGTTTGAGTTTTAAGTGGATTAATTGAGATATATTTTATTATAAAATATGGCTTGTAGGTGGAGGTAAAGCAAGTGTGGAAGGAGAGAAAAAAATATTAGAAAGGAGTTTGAGGAGCTCGGAATTGGTGAGTGTAAAACTATTTTTAAGCAAAATATATTTTATTTTAGTAACATGTTTTATGTGAGTGTTAAACCACTTAATGCAAAATGTATTTCATTTTAGTACTATTTTCAAATGAGTGTTTAAAGTAATTTATGTGAAGTGTATTTTATTGAAAGTTATGATTTTATTTAAGTGAATGCTTATGAATAAAACTACTTTATACAAAGTGTAGTTTATTTTCATAATATGTTTTATGCAAGTTTATGACAAGTTATTATTTTATTCAAGTGAGTGCGAAAAAAATAAATTATTGGTTTTATTACAAATATAATTGTTTTACATTTAATTCCTTATTGATTTAAATTTTAAGCACAATGTATTTAAATGATTAAAAGTATATTACATTTAGATTTTATGATTTATGTTCTATGAACATTTTAATATTAAACTAGTTAAACAATAATAAATATTTTTCAGGCCAATAGGATACCCATCTATTATCAGAATTATCAGATTATCATATTATCAGAATTATCAAATTATCAGAATTATCAGATTATCAGAATTATCAGATTATCAGATTTATCAGCAGTAAGACCCGGCCGATACACCCCATTTGTATAGGGCAAGTTAAGAGGGGACAAGTCACTAACTTCAAGGGAGTTGTGTCTGTCGAGTTAGTCAGTCGCCCACACATTTATGGGGTGTTATCTTGCTATGTGTAGGCGATGTATTATTCTATCGCACAGTCAGTGAGATGTCTTTTATCAGAGTCACACAGAGCGGCACCAGAATAGTCGCCTAGTGATACAGTCCATATGGTGCGGCGCTAGTTAAATCGCCCTATGAATTAGCAGATATGGGTTTCCAATTGGCATTATCAGAAAAGTATATTATCTCAGCTTTTCAATTTTCCTAAAAGTGGCCAAGTCAAAATTTATAATAGAATTTTAATTATTTCAATGTTAAATTAAAAGTAATTATTTTAGACTTGGCCATCAGATTTTATAGTTTATAAATTTTTAGCTTGTATTTAAAAAGTATATTATTTTAGTTTATCAGTTTTCAGCAATAGCAGAAAGTTTGAAAAGTTTCAGTTAAATTCAAAGTTAATCTTATTATATTAAAGGTTTCTCATTAAATTGGAAACAGGAAACAGTTTTTATGAAATAGATTTCAATACAGTTTTCCAGGAAACAAAAAAAATATTATTATTATTCTTTTCAGTATCTTCAGAAAACAGGAAAAGTTTTATTATTGCGCATTTCAGTACAATTATTAGAAAACAGATTTCTATTCTTTTTAGTATAGATTTTAATATAGTTTTCATGTAATAGATTTCAGTACATTGTGTCAGAAACTAGAAAAGGTTTTATTATTATGCATTTCAGTACAAGTTTCATGAAATCATGAAAGGTTTTATTATTATGCATTTCAATACAATTTTCATATACATTTCAGTATAGTTTTCAGAAAACAGGACAAGTTCTATTATTATTTATTTCAGTACATTTTCAGGAAAGTTGTTCTTATTATTCATTTCAGTGAGTTTGTTTTCAGAAAACAAGAAACATATTTCAGTTCAGTTTTCAGGAAACAGTATTCAATTCAATACAGTATTTTCAGAAAATAGAGAAATCTTATTATTATTCATTTTAGTATTTTTAGGAAACAGAAAAAGATTTGTTATTATGCAATCCAGTATTTTTAGGAAACAACATTCAGTTCAGTATATTGTCAGTTAAATTGTTTAGAAACCTATAACACTCACTGAGCTCGTTTAGCTCATTATATTTTTATGTTTTATAAACAAACCTCCCAGGTACAAGTGTAGACGTTGCAGGGACTCCCAGGACCAACAAGACTAATCAGGTATTGCTGTGACAGTTTTAAAAATAGTATTATGTTTATTGTAACACTTATGTAAAATGTATATTGTTAAAGTTCAGTAGTTTATAATTGAATTACAAATATTTTTAATTGTATTTTGAAAACGATACTACATGGTTGTGGTTGATTTGAGACGGACCAGAGGTCATGTGGTAGTTGAGAAAATAAAAATTAGAAATGTACAGTTTCTTATGCAGGTCTCCCAAATTTGGTAAATTTTAGAAAAACAGGGGAGACTGCCGAATTTTTTTTTTTAAAAAAAATTTACTCAGATTTTCAGGATAAGTAACGGCTTAGCTTCACGAAAGCCTTTCAGTAGGGCAAGCCTCGACTGGGAAGCTACCGTGGGGTTGCCGACAGGCCGCCTAGCGTAAGATAGTAGGTTAGGGGCTTGTCACTCCAAGTTTGAATTGTTTTTTCGTTTTCTTTTTCTTTCTTATTGAGGTTTTATATTAATCCTGGCTTGAAAGAGTGGCTCATGAGCAATTGATATTTTTCCAGGTTTGTCTGGTGACTTTGCTTCTTTTTTATTTATTTATTAAAAACAAGCACCAAAGTAAATAAGAAAACAAAACACAACAAGGATTTAATAAAAATAAAATATATTTATATAGTAAATTCCTTTTATTTAATAAAAACATCAACCATTATTAGAGCCTTTCAAAAAATGTTATACTCTTGCAAGCAAACCTTGAAATTCCTTAATACAAGTTCAATAAAAGAGATGCCCCAACTCTCTTGTAAATAAATGTCTACACAAAAACAGCCGCAACGCTTGAAAGTCTTGAAATCACAAACAAGCCCAAGCACTAATTGTCTGTTGCAGGAAAGCAAATGTGTGTAAAGATAAGTTTACAAGTATACATCATATATGTTTGTGTTTAACATATATCTTTAACCTTTCCTATATTCGAATTATTTTTGGATTAGATATTGTTTAGATTCGTGCGGTTTCGTATTAAAATTCGACAGAAATCTCCTATAAAATTCATTGCAAACCTTTTTCGAAAACATATTTTAAAAGACAAGAGGTTAATGATATTTTCTACACAAAATACAACTTTAGCAAAAGCTCAAAATTTTCTTATATGTTTTGGTATAAATAAAAATACTTTTCAAATCAATCCACAAGAACGTTTTCAGTAAGGTTTAAAATGAAACAAATTCGAAAAAAAAAAATCGATCTAATGGAAGTTTTTGAAAAGTTTATATGGAAATATTTCTAAGAATTTATAAGAACTTAAAACGATATTGTTCAAAATATAATTTAAACCATTCCAATTTATTTAATCTAAACAGTATTAACTCAATTATAAAAAAGTTAAAAGTAACAAAAATTATATTGTGAGTTGGGTACTAACCGGCATTATCACGTCTTGATGCAAGAAACATTCTCAAATGAGGATCCACAGGCAACCCCATAGTTTCATACAATGGATCATAAACGCTATTTGTGGGACGCCTGCAATTTTTTTAAAATAAAAATAAAAAATTCATCATTTTACTGTATCCAATAATAAATATTAAAAATATTTGCATCTACACAGGAAAAATAAAATACTTTAATCGGTTCAAAACTATATATACCTTGGATTTGGAGGAGCAGCAGGAATGACAAAGTTTTGAGCTTCAGGTATCCAATTAACTTGATGAATATTTGATGCTGGTAGAATATTGTCTACCCAATTCATCCTCATCTACATTTAAAAAAAATAAAAAAATAAAAAACAATTTAATAAGAATATATGCATAAAAATAATATCAACCCTATGTTGAAGTATAAACTTGTTTTAGGCCCAAATTATATGAAGGCCCGAACTATTATGGGAGCCCAAACCCAAGCCCAAATAAATTAGAGTCCAAGTCCATAAATAAGGTCCAAGCCCTTTATCTAGAATTCTCTAGGGTTTGGTAATTAGGCATAAAAATCATGTGGTCAATTGGAAGAATGTGGAAGGATGTAGAAGGATGAGGTGTATGGTTATTATAATTTTGGATTAGTTTATTTGTGTGGTCTAAAATGATTTGTAAGTAGTATAAATACCCCCTCCCCATTTTGGTTTAGGCATAAAGAAGAAGCAAAGCTTCTAAGTGAGTGAAGAAGAAGTAAAGAGTGAGTTAGTTCTTGAGTAAGAGTTTTCTTGTAATATTTGTTTTGAGTTCAAATAAAAGTTGTTTGAGTATTTTATTTCCAACAAAGTGGTATCAGAGCCTGGTTGGAAGGTGTGCTCTATAGCATATCCAAATTGAAGTTCTCGACGAGACGAAGCCGACGCCGCAAAAATCGCCCCGATCGGAGTTCAAACGAGCCGCCACGGGCCGCCGGAAGTTTGCTGCCAGGGAGTGAGTTAACTCACCAAGTTCAAGCCGAGTCAGCCGAGTTGGAAGTGAGTCCAGCCGAGTTAGAGCCGAGTTGACCGACCTGCCAAGCCTGTTGACCGAGCCGCAAGCTGTTGACCGAGCTGTCAAAAACGTTGACTATTGACCAGGTTAGGTTGACCGTTGACTTTGACTTTGACAAAAAAAATTGATTTTTTTGTCTGAGTTCATCTTAAGGTTTTTCGACGTTCTGAGTTCATCCGTGTAGTCAGAATTTCGAAATTCTCACCATATTGAGAGTTATGGCTAATGGTATGGCGTCGTTTCAAGTTCCAACACTCAAGAACGAAAACTATGATAATTGGAGTATCAAGATGAAGGCTCTTCTTGGAGCACACGATGTCTGGGAGGTCGTAGAGAAAGGCTACACCGAACCAGAAGATGAGTCAACTCTATCCCAAACTCAAAAGGATAGCTTAAAAGACTCAAGGAAGAGAGACAAGAAGGCTTTATATCTCATCTATCGAGCCTTAGATGATGATGGTTTTGAGAAGATTTCGAGTGCAAGCTCCGCTAAGCAAGCGTGGGAGAAGTTGCAAATCTCTTACAAAGGAGTCGAAAAGGTAAAGAAGGTCTGTCTCCAAACATTAAGAGGTGAATTCGAATCCTTACACATGAAAGCATCTGAATCTATTTCAGATTATTTCTCAAGAATAGCAGCTGTTTCTAACCAATTGAAAAGAAATGGTGAAAAGTTAGAAGATGTAAGAATAATAGAGAAGATACTCCGATCATTGGATCCCAAATTTGAGCACATTGTTGTGACGATAGAAGAAACTAAAGACCTGGAAGAAATGACGATCGAGCAACTCCAAGGATCATTGCAAGCATATGAAGAAAAACATAAGAGGAAGCAAGGGATCAACGAGCAACTCCTCAAGATGCAACTGAAGGAGAAGGAAGAAAGTCAAGGCCACGAGAGAAGCCAGCGTGGTCGAGGTAGAGGCCGAGGTAGAGGCCGTGATCATGGACGAGGTTGGAATTCTAACAGCAGCAACCTCAACAACTACGAGAAAGGAGAAAGCTCAACAAGAGGCCGTGGGAGAGGCAATTCAAACTCGAGGTATGATAAATCTCAAGTTCAATGTTATAATTATCAGAAATTTGGGCATTATGCTTCGGAATGTAGAGCTCCCAGCAGTAAGGTTGACGAAAGGTCCAATTATGTGGAAGTCAAAACCGAAGAGAAGGAGACAGTGCTACTAACTTGTAAAGACAATGATAGAGACCAAGAAAATGCTTGGTACCTCGACACTGGTGCAAGCAACCACATGTGTGGAAGAAGAAGTATGTTCGTAGAGCTAGATGAATCAGTGGCTGGCAATGTCTCATTTGGAGATGATTCAAAAATATCAGTGAAAGGAAAAGGTAACATTCTTATCCGCGCTAAAAATGGTAGTCATCAATTAATCTCAAATGTCTACTATGTGCCCAATATGACATGCAACATCTTGAGTATGGGTCAACTCTTAGAAAAAGGCTATGATATTCATATGAAGGATTGTAGTCTTTTTATAAGAGATGGCAAAGGAA
Organism: Xanthoceras sorbifolium; assembly: GCA_003430845.1. Taxonomy (NCBI): domain Eukaryota; kingdom Viridiplantae; phylum Streptophyta; class Magnoliopsida; order Sapindales; family Sapindaceae; genus Xanthoceras; species Xanthoceras sorbifolium. Next base: position 3,407,221 of record CM010619.1, on the reverse strand, counting down.
ATCTAATAGCCAAAGTAAAAATGTCAAAGAATAGATTATTTTCTTTGAACATTCAAAAAGATGTTGCAAAGTGTCTGAAAGCCTGCTACAAAGATGCATCTTGGTTATGGCACCTTCGATTTGGGCATCTCAATTTTGGAAGCTTGGAGCTACTATCTAAGAAGGAAATGGTGAGAGGACTACCATGCATCAATCATCCTGACCAACTTTGTGAAGGATGTTTACTCGGGAAGCAATTTAGAAATAGCTTTCCAAAAGAGTCAGACTCAAGAACCAAGAAGCCACTCGAGCTAGTCCATACCGATGTGTGTGGTCCGATCAAGCCAAGCTCTCTCGGTAACAGTAATTATTTCCTTCTCTTCATTGATGATTTTTCAAGAAAAACATGGGTTTATTTCTTGAAGCAGAAATCAGAAGTCTTTGGAGTATTCAAGAAGTTCAAAGCTGCCGTGGAAAAAGAGAGTGGCCATAAGATCAAGGCACTGAGATCCGATAGAGGAGGAGAATTCACATCCAAGGAATTCCTGGAGTTTTGTGAAGATAATGGAATTAGACGTCCTCTAACTGTTCCCAGATCCCCTCAACAAAATGGAGTTGCAGAAAGAAAGACAATCCTGGATTTGGCGCGAAGCATGCTCAAAAGCAAGAAATTGCCTAAGGAGTTTTGGGCAGAAGCAGTGGCGTGTGCAGTCTATTTGTCCAATCGCTCTCCAACAAGAAGTGTGTGGGGAAAGACACCTCAAGAAGCATGGAGTGGTAGAAAGCCCGGCATCTCCCACCTAAGAGTTTTTGGAAGCATAGCTCATGTTCATGTACCAGAAGAGAGAAGAACCAAGCTTGACGATAGAAGTGAAAGTTTCATATTCATCGGCTATCCCGCTTATTCAAAAGGTTACAAGCTATACAACCCGAACAACAAAAAGTTTGTGATCAGCCGAGATGTGATATTTGATGAAGAAGGAGAATGGGATTTTGGATCGCATGTAGACAACTCCAACTTCACTCCACAATTTGAAGAAACAGAGTGGACGCCGGTGGAGCAACCAGAAGAACCTCAACAAGAACCCACTACACCACCAGCTTCAACAAATAATGGAAATTCACCACCATCATTTCTACAAGAAAGAACAATGGAGCGAACAAGAAATCTTCAAGATTTATATGAGGTAACTGAGAGATCTGATAATCTTACTCTTTTTTGCCTCTTTGCTGATTGTGAACCAGTGAGTTTTGAAGAAGCTGCTCAAGAAAAGAAGTGGAGAGATGCGATGGATGAGGAAATCAAGGCCATTGAAAAGAATAACACTTGGGAACTTGTTCCACTTCCAAAAGGACACAAGGCAATTGGTGTCAAATGGGTGTACAAAACAAAGCGAAATTCTAAGGGAGAGATTGAAAGGCACAAGGCAAGGCTAGTTGCGAAGGGCTACAGTCAAAGAGCTGGAATAGACTATGATGAGGTATTTGCTCCAGTTGCTAGATTAGAAACTATAAGACTAATCATTTCTATGGCAGCGCAAAACAAGTGGAAGATACATCAGATGGATGTAAAGTCTGCCTTCCTAAATGGAGTTCTTGAAGAAGAAGTCTACATACAGCAACCACCGGGTTACGAAGTCAAAGGCCAAGAAGACAAAGTTCTAAAGCTGAGAAGAGCTCTCTATGGGTTAAAGCAAGCACCAAGGGCATGGAATAGCAGAATTGACAAGTACTTCAAACAGAATGGCTTCACCAAATGTCCTTACGAGCACGCCCTATATATCAAGATCATGAATGAAGATATTCTGGTAGTATGCTTGTACGTGGATGATTTGATTTTCACCGGCAATAACCTAAGCCTGATTGAAGAGTTCAAGAAAGTAATGGCCAAGGAATTTGAGATGACTGACATCAGATTAATGGCGTACTATCTTGGTACTGAAGTCAAGCAAAAGGAAGAAGGCATCTTTATCTCCCAAGAAAATTATGCAAAGGAGATACTCAAGAAGTTCAAGATGAATGATTGTAAGCCGATAAACACGCCAGCAGAATGCGGAATCAAACTATCGAAGCATGGTGAAGGTGAAAGCATAGATCCAACATTCTTTAAGAGTTTAGTTGGAAGCTTACGCTATTTGACGTGCACAAGGCCAGATATTCTTTATGCTGTTGGACTTGTGAGTCGATACATGGAGAATCCAACAACCATCCATTTCAAAGTCGCTAAGCGAATCCTCCGTTATATCAAAGGTACAATTGATTTTGGTTTGTTTTATTCAGTTTCTAATGATTACAAGCTTGTGGGATATAGCGATAGCGATTGGGGTGGAGACATAGATGACAGGAAGAGCACCAGTGGATTCGTGTTCTTCATGGGAAACACAGCTTTCACATGGATGTCAAAGAAGCAACCGATTGTCACCTTATCTACTTGTGAAGCTGAATATGTAGCTGCTACTTCGAGCGTCTGTCATGTAATATGGCTCAGAAATTTGCTGAAGGAATTGGGTTTGCCACAAGAAAAGCCAACTGAGATTTGTGTCGACAACAAGTCAGCCATTGCCTTAGCAAAGAATCCAGTGTTCCATGATCGAAGCAAGCATATTGATACTCGTTACCACTACATAAGGGAGTGCATAGCGAAAATGGATGTGCAAATGAAGTACGTGAAGTCCAAAGATCAAATTGCAGATATTTTCACCAAACCACTCAGGTTTGAAGATTTTTCGAGATTAAGAAGTTTGCTTGGCATGGTAAAACAAGTTTAAAGGGGGGTGTTGAAGTATAAACTTGTTTTAGGCCCAAATTATATGAAGGCCCGAACTATTATGGGAGCCCAAACCCAAGCCCAAATAAATTAGAGTCCAAGTCCATAAATAAGGTCCAAGCCCTTTATCTAGAATTCTCTAGGGTTTGGTAATTAGGCATAAAAATCATGTGGTCAATTGGAAGAATGTGGAAGGATGTAGAAGGATGAGGTGTATGGTTATTATAATTTTGGATTAGTTTATTTGTGTGGTCTAAAATGATTTGTAAGTAGTATAAATACCCCCTCCCCATTTTGGTTTAGGCATAAAGAAGAAGCAAAGCTTCTAAGTGAGTGAAGAAGAAGTAAAGAGTGAGTTAGTTCTTGAGTGAGAGTTTTCTTGTAATATTTGTTTTGAGTTCAAATAAAAGTTGTTTGAGTATTTTATTTCCAACACCCTATTGTAGAACAAGAGAAGAAAGAAAAAATAAAAATAGGAATATATAGAAAAAAAAAAAAAGCAAACCCTATTGTTATTGTAATTGCGAGCAGTGCCGTCTGGTTGATATGGGAGAGGAGAACCCCTGGGAGCTCCCATTCTCTATTTGAAAAAAAAAAAAAAAAAAAAAAACTTTGTAAAGTTAAGAAAGTATATATAAGAAAAAGAAATAAACGTTATAAATTTGTGAAATTGAATCTTGATAATTAATTAATGAAACTACACAGAGTCTTTCGAAAAACAATAAATGATGTATTAAAAAAGCGTTGTTTAATTATAAAAGCACTTACCATGGGAGGAGGAGGCAAGTACAGTGGTGCAGGTGCAATGCTAATAGGAGTAGCTGAATCATTAGCATTAAAAGGCACCACAGCTCTACTCAAAACAATAACAATTTAAAATTAAATTAAAATGTAAATAATATGATGAAACAAAAATGATCAAAGAATATATTTGCATGTTAGTTTCTCATCAGCGAAGCAATGTCAGTGATTACCTTCGAAGAATGGCAGGCACAAACTGATTGAGATTTTGACCAGCAGTCACTCTGTTGTATTGACTTTCGATAGTTGCATCCGAGGAAGAGGATGATCCACTTTCATCTCCTTCTTCCATATGATCCTTATAAAAGAAAATATGTATATATATTATTTTTGCAATTCAACAGAAACTCATTGATTTCAGATTCGACGGCTATGAAAATAATTACTCGATTTGTTTTCAAATTTATATGCAATTTGATTAGTTATTTTTTTGGTAATCAAAATAATAATAACATGAGATAAATTAATTGTTAAAAGTTAATTAAAGAATGTTGTTACCTGACTTTCTTCCACATCTTCTAGGCTCTCACCAACAGATCCTTCACCCAAATCAGCTTCATTGGTTGACATGATGAAGTATGATGTTCTTTCAAAATACCCACAAAAATAACCAAAAATTAACAAAATGGAAAGAAAAAAAAAAATAGACATTCAATAAAAAAAAAATATCCGTTTAATAAACACTTATAATCTCAAGTCGAACAATGTGTGTGTTTGCTTGACGAATTGAAACCACCAAATTCTGATCGGTTTTGAAATATAACCTAAATTTATCGTTCTCTATTTGTTGAGTATCTTTCTCAAAAATAATCTCAAAAACTAGCAAAGCAAACTATTATACATAATATATAGAGTATCTATTAGGTGCAGGATTCCGAGATCTTGTAACTAAGAAAAATTACTAATATAAAATTGTGTTAAATTAACCTTGAAAGTCAGTCATCTTAAAACATCATAAATGATGGGTAAATAAAATTCTTCAAAAATCAATGATCGATCGATTATTATAAATAATAAATACTTAATTAATAAATAAAGTTCTTTGAAAATTAAAAATCAATTACCATAAATAAGGAATAGTTTAAGAAAAAAAACAAATTTATAAAACTAGGGGTAAGTGGATTTTCTTGAAGGTTTAATCACTTATTAATAAACATAAACAAGCAAAAAAAAAAAAGTTGGCTTGAATATAATTTTTGGAAATGTTGGTGGAATTACTAACTAAAATTTGGTAGGTCAAATACAAAACATATAACTTCAACTTCTAGATGTAATTTACATGAATCAAAGGTATCACCAGGTCAGAAAGTTATTGATTTTTTATTTTTCTATAAATAGGCAATCCAGTAATACTCATCCAATTTTTTTATTTTTAAAAGTTTTATTGTTTTTAATAATAGAATTCAATTTAATAAATATTTCTGTACAAAAATATTATTAGATCTATGTAATAGAATGAGCCTTTTCTTAGTTATCTGCATCACTGAAGAATTCTAATTTTCTACTTCTTTTATCACTAAGTTGAGTTATGTAACTTTATTTTCTTTGAAATAGATTATTGTAGTTGTAATATAAAATAGATCCATGAATAAATATATAATATTTGTATGATAAATCCTAAAACATTACAAAAAGAAATTAAACTAATTTAGACTCTAAATTTAGTTTCGATTTAAAGAATTGATCCATATATATATATATATATATATATATATATATATATATATATATATATATATATATATGTGTGTGTATGCACGCGCACGTGAAAGAAATAAATACAAGATCTCTAAATCTAGTATTGATCGTAATATTGAATGTATGCACAAACGTATGAGCACGTGCGCTTATATAATAAGAAATAGATTTGATAATTAATTATTTTTTAAAAAAAGTGACTAACATCGATCGCGATTATTATTATTAGGTAGATTTTTTGATTCAATATCTAATTTAACGAAAAAAAAAAAAACTATATAAATCATATATCAATGAGGGAAAAGAAAAGGTAAGATATACTTTCCTCTATCTTCCCTAGCAATTCCATAAATCACCTAACATACCTTGGATCTGCAATGAATATAAAAATTAACAATTAGAACAATAAAGAACACAAAGAATCGCATATATAAATATCAGATCTAGATTATAAAACTATATATATATATATATATATATATATATATATATATATATATATATCAACACAAGAACATCATATATATTTGATATAAAATGGAAGATGTTACTCTTATCATATTAAAAAAATAAAAGAGAGAGAGAGAAAAGGTTATGAAAATTACATTATCAAAAAATGGTTGTTGATGCCTCCTTCCACTCAAGAAATAATAATATATATTTATATTATAAAAATTATAAAAGGTCAGTTATTAAAGTGACGTTGAAATTAAAATGACAAAAGTTAAAAGTCAATATTTAGTTAATTTTATTATCCATTGCGTGTCCCCATCAGATTATCTTCAAAATTAATATAAATTTAAAATAAGTAATGTCATTAAAAATTTATAATTATACAAAATTGGATAATTTGCCAGCGAAATCTTACAAGGCATCATCTTGACCATCCATTTAAAATAAAATAAAGAGAATGATAAGATTGTAATTTAATTGAATTGGATTTGGATAATATAGTAATTAAATCTAATTATGGTAAAGATTTAATGACCAAATTGGCATTACCTTATATAGCCTCTAAGTTGGGCTGGCTAGATTTATATGCTAAACATATATATGGTATCGTATATAATCTAAACATATCTGGCCTATAGGGGGAGTAAATTGAGGCTAATAGGAGAGAAGCTAATGGGACATGCATGCATACTTCCATACATGCATATGGTAGAATCATTTATGTATCCATACAATTATAACATAAAGGAATAGAGGAAAAATAATACTGTAAAGACCAAAAGATGATGGGGATTGACTATTGAAAAGATAAATTTTTTTTTAAAATTATTAAATTTTTTCAATTAAAATAAATTTAATAAAATAACATATTAAGCATAAATTAGAAAAAAAAGAGGAAAAATAAAAGAAAAGAAAAGAAACTAGAGGCCAATTTATATTACTTAGATCTCCTCCTTTTAGATTTTGATAATAGCTTAATAGTCCACTTCTGGGAGTTACTAAGGGTCTATTTGGCAGGGTTTTTGGAAGCCTGCTTTTAGTATTTTGAGCCTAAAAGTTTTTTTGGGAGTGTTTGGATGTTCCTATAGAAGAGCTTTTATGCTTTAGAAACTCTTCCAGGCAAAGCCAAAATATATGGCTTTTGTAGGAAGAATTTTCAATAAGTCAAAAGCTAAAAGTAAAAGTCCTGTTAAACAGGACCTAAGCATGTTTGATTCTAGTCATGAATTTATGTAGAGGGTACACCGTATAAATACAATAGAAATAGAGTAATGCTTAACTGCCTAAAATTTTTGCCCAAATTGTTAGGTGATTGAAGAAAAAATTGGTGGTTAGAGTACTAAGAACAAGTGTTGACGGTTGGAGAAAATTTTGGAGGGTTACGAGTGGTAGAAGAATAGGGATGGTATGGGTCGAGTTTGACCAAGTTTTTAATGTTACTAGCAATGTTACGTTGTCATTTGATGGAAGATCTTATTCAACTAAGCCTAATTAATCGAGACTTTCTCCTTGTGGAAACAAAATAAATTCATGTTGAAAATGTTTTGTCATATGTGAATCTATCATAAATAGATTTGTCTAACAAATTGATATTGTCATGATGAAATTAGTAAGGGACATGAATTATCGTTATTATATCCAAACTTATAGTTAGCTATGACTTTTTATAATTGTATATGTTCCAACTCAAACATAAGCAAAAATAATAAAATTTGACAAAAATGTGATGACTTGAAATACAAGAAAAAGTTATGGAATAGTGTATTGAAGAAGAATCAGAGTGAATTTGATCTCTCTAATGGAGTTTCTATTAATATTTTCTTCTAATCTGATAACATTACATTTGATGTCTATTTATACAATAGATTTACATCCCCTAATAGAATACATAATTCATGCACATCAGCATTGATCAGCCAAATATGTTTTAGTGATGCAAGAAGAGTGATATAGTGATCACACAATTCGTGTGAGAAGGAATCAGCATGCCTGAAACATGGCAATACTGAAGCTACACGACTAGAACCTCTTCTTGCATCATCCTCACTTAGAAGTTGACCACATGTTGTTGATGTTGGTAAATGACAGTCTTCAGCTGTATGAATTCTGTTGCTGCAATTGACAGCTAACTCTCCAGCTAGATTTTTGTTAACAGCTGAAACTGAAGAACCTGAAGCTTCCATTCTGTTAGCAGCTGCTGAAGATTCATTCTTCATCACATTCCTCCTCAAACTGAACTAGGAGAAGTAACCGAGGTCAATTTGGTACGAGGAAACTCAAACTCAGAGATGGTCAGCTCTTTAGTGAGAATATATGTTTTTTGAAACTGAGTTGGCACATATTGAATTTCAACAACACCAGCAGCTACCTCTCACATATGAAATGCACATCGATTTCAATATGTTTTGTACGTGCATAGAAGACTAGATTTTGAGCTAAGGATTGAGCCCTTATATTGTCACACTAAATAACAGGATAAGAGGCAAGAGGCACACCAAGTTCAGTGGACAAGGGCTGCAGCTAGACAATCTCAGTTGTGGCATGAGCAAGGGCTCGATATTCAACATCGGTACTTGATCGAGCAACCACTTTCTGCTTAAGAGAGCTCTAAGTATCAAATTCCTACCAAGAAAGGTGCAGCAGCTACTGGTAGACCGACAATCATCAAGGCAGCTAGCCTAGTCTACATCAGAAAATATTTCCAGACATAGTTGAGCAGTAAGCTTGAAATAAAGGCCTGGACCAAAAGAGCCTTTAAGGTATCTTTACACCCGCTTACAAGCAAACCAATGGTCTAAAGTTGAAGCCACCATAAATTGGCTTAACTTGTTCACAATGATTGAGATATCAGGCCAAGTGTAGGTAAGGTATTGCAATGCCCCAGTAATGCTTCTATAGGAGGAAGGATAGTAAGAGGTTCACCACTGTGAAGAGACGGTGTAGAACTAGCACTGATAGGTGTAGGTGTAGGTTTCAAATCAAGCATCCTAATTCTGTCAAGCAGGTCAAGCACATACTTAGGTTGAGTGATATAGAAACCGGTATTATCTCGAAATGTGATGTAGCGGAAGCTTTGTCGAGAAAAACTTGCAAGAAACAAATTGAAAACGACCTACTAAAGTTCCATTAATTCGGGCACAAATACCAGAATATTTAGGCTTCAAATTCGTTGATTCAATAGAATACCGAAATTGGATGGAATTAGAGAAACTCTAATTTTTATCAATTAAAAACTGATTAGCCTTTCGGCTTACATCTTTATTTAAAGCAAATAAAACCTAACCCTAGTCGTATTCCTTGAAAAACAAAAAAACGAGCCTAAAAAGGAAAAATTACAAAAAAAAGGAAAAAACGAGATTAAAGCAAAAATTGATTCTACTAAGAATCCTAAGCACCCCGGAATTGACAGAAGTCGATTCGGACTTGGGAATCTCGATTTATTGCAAAAAAAAAACTTTTCTAAAATGGTAAAAACGGTCTTTTCGGGGCCTAAACGATGGAATTCCGCCTAAAAAAGGGCATGCCTCATAGCCAAAGGCGGTGACTTTGAAAGCTCAGGCCGAATCACATCAACAGTAAAAATTTCACGTCATTCCGACTTCGTTGCTCGGACTAGTAGGATTGAAATGGTCTATTTCCTTGGTCTTTTTCCTATCCTACCCCTCCATGAACTCCAAGGCCAAATCATCTATTGCTGCTACATCATTCTCCCCAGGTTGGAGAAAATTCGACCTTGAATTTCCTACAGCTTCATCATCAGAAGAGTCTCCACGAAAGGGAATCAAATGTTTGATATTAAACACATCATGAGTACGAATGTGAGTAGGAAGTTTAAGGCGATAAGCATTCGGATTGATCTTCTCTAAAATTTCCAGTGGCCCTATTTTCCTAGCAGCAAGTTTGTGATACTCACCCACAGCGAACCTGTCCTTGGTGAGGATTGCCCACACAAAATCGCCCACGTCAAACTCTAAATGACGCCGTTTTTTGTCCGCGGCCAGCTTGTATCGTTCCGCCGAATGTGATAAATTTTCTTGCACCTGCTTGTGAACCTCCTGTAAACTATGAACAAAATCTTCAGCCTTTCCATGAAATCGAGTCTTGCTAGACAGAGGTACAAGATCTATAGGACTTCGAGGAATTATTGAGTACACGACCTGAAAAGGACTGAACCCTGAACTTTTATTGACAGCATGGTTGTGGGCAAATTCGGCTTGGCTCAACTTCAGATCCCATGTCCACCTTAACAAATCTCCGAGAGCGCAGTTCACTACCTCCGTTTGCCCAACCGTTTGCGAGTGATATGCACTGCTAAAATCCAACCTTGTATTGACCACCTTCCAAAGGCTCAGCCAGAAGTGACTGAGTAATCGAGTGTCCCGATCAGAAACAATTGACGTAGGTAATCCATGAAGACGATATATCTCCCGAAAGAACAATTGGGCCACGTTGACAACATCAGTAGTTTTTTTTTGCACGGAATAAAATGAGCCATCTTAGAAAATCGGTTAACCACTACATAGATGGAATCACAACCCCGTTGGGTTTTTGGTAGTCCCAAAATAAAATCCATGCTCAAATCTGTCCACGGTTGCGTAGGAATAGGTAATGGCATGTACAAACCTGCATTAGTCGCCTTCCTTTTGGACAATTGACAAATTCGACATCTCTCAACATATCGTTCTACTTCCTTCCGAATTGTTGGCCAAAAATAGGATGCCTTGACTAGCTAAAGGGTACGATCTCTGCCCACGTGACCTTTACCATGTATTTCCTTAATAATGTGTAGACGCAAACTACAATCGAGAATACAAAACTAATTTCCCCGAAATAAAAACCCATCTACCAGCACAAATTCCGAATTTTCTCCCACTCGAACAACAGCTATAACCTTAGAAAAATATGGGTCCGAATCAAATAATTCACGAAAATAGTTAAAACCTGGTACCTGGACAGTTATTGTCGACAGCAAATTGACTCGTCGATTCAGAGCATCAGCCACTCGGTTCGAAACACCAGCCTTATGCTTCAGAACAAATGTAAATTGTTGAAGGTAGGCTAACCACGAACCATGACGTGTAGAAATCTTATATTGGCTGTTGAGATGCCGCAACGAATCATGATCGGTGTATAGGATGAATTCACGGTGGAATAAGTAATGTCGCCAGTGTTTCATCGCTTGTACCACAGCATAGAACTTTATGTCATAGGTGCTATAACGAACTCGCGACCCCATCAGTTTCTCACTGAAATATGCCACCAGTTTTCCACCTTGACTTAGAACAGCCCCGATGCCTACTTTGGAGGCGTCACTATGTAACTCAAAAGGTTGAGAAAAATCTGGTAAGACGAATATAGAGGTTGTCGTCAAATTTTCTTTTATCTGCTGAAACCCTTCATCTGCTTCAGTCGTCCACTGAAACTTGACTTCCTTCATACATTCGGTGATAGGTGCCATAATGCTACTGAAGTGCGGAATGAACCGGCGGTAGAATGATGCCAATCCATGGAAACTACGTACTTCAGTAATTATTTTCGGTCGGGGCCACTACCTCTATTTTGGTTTCATCTACCTGTAGTCCCTCTCTAGAAATAATATAACCCAAAAATAAAACTTTTGGGGTCATAAAAATGCACTTTTTTGCTGCAGCAATAAACCTCTCTCTACGAAGGACAGACAATACTTCTCGAACATGCTGAATATGCAACGTGGGGTTTGCATTGTAAATTAAGATATTATCGAAATATACAACGACAAACTTACCGATAAATGGTCGAAGGGCTTGGTTCATTACTCGCATGAAGGTGCTGGGTGCGTTTGACAACCCAAAAGGCATGACTAGCCACTCATATAATTCCTCTCGCGTTTTGAACGCTGTCTTCCATTCATCCCCAGGCCGAATATGAATCTGATGATAGCCACTCTTCAGGTCCAATTTAGTGAACACATGTGCCCCACTCAACTGATCTAACAAATCATCCAGTCTTAGTATTGGAAAACGATACCTCACAGTGATTTTATTAATTGCGCGACTGTCGACACGCATCCTCCAAGTTCCATCTTTCTTTGGAATTAACAAGGTGGGTACAGCACACGGACTTAGACTCTCACGAATATGCTCCTTTGCCCGTAGCTCCTCAACCTGCCTTCGTAACTCTTCATGCTTAGTGGGACTCATTCGGTAATGTGGTTTGTTTGGCAACACAGTCCCTGGCTCTAAGTCAATATGATGCTGAATGTCACGCAGAAGTGGTAACCCCTCTGGTAATTCTTCCAAAAACACATTAGCAAACTCCAAAATCAGAGGAGCTGTCGCTTTAGATACCTCTAAATCAGCCGTTGTTTCTTTTCCCACCAACACATACACTGTTTCCGATTCCTTTACCTCTAACTCGAATTTTGCATAGGATAACAGGTTAGTATTATCTCCAGGCATCTTCAACCTCTCAGACGGTTTGCTCGGCAGCAGCATAATCTTGGTTTCATGGAAAACGAAAGAATATGTATTTTTGAACCCATCATGATGAACTTTTCTGTCATATTTCCATGGCCTCCCTAACAGTAAATGACAAGTGTCTATATTCACTACATCATACCACATCTGATCTTTGTAGTTAGATCCCATAGAAAACGAGATTAATGCCCGCTGAGACACGGTCACCTCTCCTCCCTTTTGCAGCCAAGCTAATCTATACGGTTTTGGATGTTTTTTCGTCTTCACCCCTAATTTTCGCACCGCCTCAGCTGATACAATATTCTCACAACTTCCCCAGTCTATGACGAATCGACACATCTTATCAAGAATGGTACAAGTAGACTAAAAGATGTTATTTCGAAGCCAATCTCCCTCTTTAGCCCTAGGTGCCAAACAGGTTCATTGCACCATTAACATTGTTCCCGTGTCGCCACCAACCAGTTCCTCAATCGCCACTTCCTCTACTCCTAATTGCGGTTCTTCACCGATTTTCGCATCTTCCTCATTAAATTCTGTAGGGTCAATAAATAATACATTTTTGGTTGGCCTTGGACACTCGGACAACCTGTGCCCCATTTCTCCACATTCGAAACACCAAAATTCGCCCGTGGTTGCCCTGGGAGTTTGAGCGGTATTTGTTGGGTTTCGCTGCCCAGAATTCGTACTGCCACTAGCACCCACACCTGATCGATTTTCGGTATTTTTGTTGGTACTACTTGCCCTATTTCGACTGCTCGGAACTCCTCCGAAATTCACAAACTGTCCACTGGTAGATTTGCGAGACAACATTTCTCCAATTATAATGCCCTCTGATGTGCCTCTGTCACCGTTACTGGATCAAAGAGATTAATCATATTAAGGATTTACGTTCGCAACCCACTACAGTAGCGCGACACTAACTGATCTTGTGTCTCTTGAATCTTGTTTCATGACACGCTCAAACGCGTGGGAATAATATCCCAAGTGCAGGATGCGTCGAAGTAATAATATTTCCGTGAGTACGGAGTCGAATCCACAAGGAAGTGGTGGAACTAATTCTATAAATTAAAGATTATAATAGTGCGGTAAAATAAATCAAGTTGTTGGTTTTTGGGTTTTTTAATTAAAATATAATTAACTACTAATGCAATAAATTAAAGCGAGACGGATACGATGGAAGATGATGCTAGGTAGTCTCACGGTTCTAATTCCGAATAAGGAAATATATCGACTATTATGAAGCACGTTATTAACATGATACGAATAATTCAACTAAGGCCACACCACATTATATTGCTCCCGCAATGGTATGGTATGTGAATTCGGTCAACCACACCTATTGGTCCTAGAGTGCAATTAATCGAAAACCATAGTTAATCTAATGCCTAGGTTAATTACGTAATTTCTTATCAAAACTAACCCAGTATTGATTTTAGAGTCAATTAAGCTCGATTGCAATCTCAATGATTTCTCATAGAATATTACAATAAATATTAAATCGATTCTCATCACGGGGCATGCAATCTACTTTCGCAATCGCAAAACACCATAAATCAAACACAAAGTAATAATATAATACACTCAAAATCAATATAATCTCTGACAGTAAATATCAAATCGATTCTCATCACGAGGCATGCAATCTACTTTCGCAATCGCAAAACACCATAAATCAAACGCAACAAGATAATACTCAAATAATCTCATTAACAATATCATGAAATAATATACAAAATATATTCATAGTCAATAAATCCGAATCCGTTCATAGTTCCGAAACTACCTAACAACAAATCTAATCACTCATACAATCGATTAAACATAAAGATAGGAAAAGGGAAGTAATACAACCCATTCGATGAAGTCGAGAATCGAAACCCGCTTGTTTCCCGCTTAGATTCGTCCTCCCTCATTCTTCGTCTTCTCTCCGATGAATTTTCGATGTAATCGCAAACTAGAGATGTTGTGATGAATTGTGATGCTTGGGATGTGTTTGGATGGGGCAAAAATGGATGGAGGTCACCATTGGAGGCAGCCAAGAGCTGCTCCCTCTCTGTCTTCGCGTCTCCCCTGCTGCCACCCCCTTGTTATTTTCTGCAACTTCTTTTTATAGCAGCCCGTTAGGGCTGCCATTTTTCTTCACCGCGACCACCATCGCGACCAGTGGTCGCGATGGCTTGGTCGCGGCCTTCACTGGCCTGCTGGGAGCTGCTGGACGCGAGCTGCATCGCGAAGAAGGACCGGTCGCGCTGCCACCTCGCCACCTTCGCTGCCATCTTCTCCTCTTCATCGCGAGCTCTCCACGCTAGCAGCTGTCGCGCTCGGTCATCGCGCAGCTCACTGGACACTGCTGCCTCTGCATCGCGAGCTGCGCCGCGAGGAGATTCTGGTCGCGGTCGAGCTCGCGCGGCTCTCTGGTTGGGCGCGGGTTCGTCTTCATCGCGAGGAGGGCGAGAGGGAGCTGGTCGCGCATGCATGGAGAACTGATTTTTTTGTTTTCTTTCTCTCGCCAAAACGACGTCGTTTTGGACCAAAGCATTGGTCCAAAACGGCGCCGTTCCATTTAGTGAGAAACATTAGGTGCAAAACGCACCGTTTCACTTAAGTTTGGTGTAACTTTCTGTAATTGCAGTTTTGCCCCAGCAGTTTGCTATTCTTTCACAGATGCCCTTCCCCAAAGTTACTGAATTTACACGTTTTCCCCATAAATATTTAAAATCATCACTGAGGTCCCTAAACCTACAAACTCAAGGAAAACACATCAAAAGCACCAAAAATACTTAAGAATACAATTAAAAGATACGGTTTAGGGGTCATAAATATGTAACAAATATTGATCGATCATTTCACACCAACAATTGATAGAGCTCTGTGGTATATTCATCAACAGATCTCATGTCCTGACGCAAATTCTATAATCTCTAGTACATCAACCTCTGAAAATTGTGTGGTAAGAATTCAGCACGCAATTTCCGTTTCATCTTTTCCCAATCAGAAATTTTGGGCTTTCCCGAATAATTCCTATTGAGCTTGAGTTGCTGCCACCATGCCGCTGCTCTGTCTCTAAGTCTTGTGGCCACCAATGCCACCTTCCCTCTTTCAGGAACTCTCTTGAATTCAACGATTTCTTCTACTATTCCAATCCACTCAAGGAACTCCTCTGGCTGCATACTTCCTTGAAATTCTGGAACCTCGGTTTGCATTCTGGACTCCCATCGTCTAATGTCTTCAACTCTGTCACCAGCCCTGTTTTCAGCTTCAGGCACCTTTTGTCGGCGTCACTGTCACCACCCGTTTCAGAATTTAGGTTATAAAAAGGGTTTTGGTTGGCCATCATCGTCGCAAGCTGCTCCGTTAATTGCTCAACCTGTCGCTCCAACTTTTAATTGCTTAGGTCGAATCGCATCAACAGTAAAAATTTCACATCATTCCGACTCCGTTGCCCGGATTAGTAGGATTGAAATGGCCTATTTCCTTGGTTTTTTTCCTATTCTACCCCTCCATGAACTCCAAGGCCATATCATCTATTGCTACTACATCAAAATGCCTCAAACCCAAGAAGTAATTAACCTCTCCAAGAGTTTTGAGAGCAAACTTAGAATGCAAGTGATGAATAACTTGATGAATCAGCTTAGAATTAATCCATGTGAAGAGAATATCATCAATATATACAAGCAATAAAATTATAGAAGAATCATGCTTCTGAACAAACAAGGAAACATCAAAAGTTGAAGGTACAAAACCCAAATCCACAAGAGCAATTTTCAACTTTGTAAACCAATCCCGTAGTGCTTGTTTAAGGCCATATAAAGCCTTATGAAGTTTGCAGACATGAGAGGGATGAGCAGAATCAACAAAGCCTTCTGGTTGAGTCATGTAAACCACCTTATGCAGCTCACCATTAAGGAAAGCATTATTGACATCAACCTACTGAATAGGCCACCCAAAAGCGACTGTAAGAGTAAGCACAACCCGGATAGTAGAAGTTTCAATAACCGAGCTAAAGGTGTCAAAGAAATTCAAGCCAGGAATTTGATGAAAACCCTTAACAATCAACCGAGCTTTGTGTTTCAAAACTGATCCATCAGGATTAAATTTCACTCTGAAAACCCAATTGCATCTTACTAGGTTCATATTAGAAGTATAAGGCATAAAAGACCATGTTTGATTAGCTTACAAGGCCTGATACTCAAGAAATATAGTCTTTACCACTAGGATGAAGACACTTTTATCCTTTATGAGATGAATTGTATTCAAGAAACACACACTTGGAAGAGTGAAAATTAAATTTGTGTTTAAGAGATGGAAAATAGCTACAGCCAAAAGTATTAAGAAATTGATAGTTAGAAGGCTTGTGAAAAGCTTTTCAAATAGAGAAACAAAATTAAGAACTGTAGAAGGAAGGTTATTGATTAGAAAAACTGAAGTAGTGAAAGGCTCTACCCAAAAATGAAGAGGCATGTGGGCATGAGCAAGCAATGTAAGTCTCATTTCAACCACATGTCTATGTTTTCGTTATGGGACTCCATTCTGTTGATGAGAATAGGGGCGAGAAAAACGTGCATGAATGCCATGTTGATGCAAGTAAGGAAGAATCCTATATTAGTTTGGAGACACTTCAGTTTCCTATCAAGCTGTAATTCAACATGTGTTTTGAAGCTAAGAAAAGCTACAAATGCATCAGATTTTAGCTTTAAAGGATAGAACTAGGTATATCATGTATAGGCATTAAGAAAGATGACATAATACCTATGTCCTTCATTAGACAACAAAAGTGAAAGACCTCATAAATCAGAATAGACAAGTTCAAGAGGTAATTGAGCAGTGATACTAGCTCTAGGATAGGGTAATTGATGAACCTTGCATAACTTACAAGAGTCACAAAAATTAATAGCTTGAACTTTGCAAGTAAAATGAAGTTTATTAAGCACTTTTTGTAATATAACAACTGATGGATGTCCTAACTTTGCATGCCAAATGGATGCATGACATTACTAGGAGAAGATGCATGATAAGTAGCATTAGAAACAGAAACAGATGCAGCACTAAAATTGTTATCATTATTACAATAAGAAGATGAAAACAGTTCATGACTAGATGAAGATGAAGAATGAATGACCAGACTTGAAATTAGTAAACTTAATCTAATAGAGTCTACCTCTAAGCTATCCTTGAAGCAAGGCTTCCTCGAAATCTTGTCCTTGATCACAAACTGAGTATCATGAAATTCAGCAAAAGTGTCTTTGGTAAATTTGGAAATACTCAACATATTTTGAGTAATTGATGGAACATGTAGAATCTAATTTAACAAAAGTGGTTTAGGTGGTAAAGTGTGTGACTGTATTTGTGAATTGCCAATATGAGTTACGTCAAATGCTCACCATTTCCAACAACTTCCTTGTCGTTGCCTCTATAATCTGATCTGATAGAGAGATTGTTTAAATCTATTGTGATATGAGTTGTTGCACCAGTAGCCACATACTATGATGGATTTACAATCGAGTATAGAGTGGCATAATGAGCTACATGAGCTTGAGGACCAAATTGTATCTAAAATTGTTTAAGTACATGACTCTAAGAAGGCTAGATCTGTTCTATTGAAAAAAAAAATTAGTGTGCCTGATGTTGAATATTGATGTCAAATATGTGATAGCATTGCAATGCCATATGTCCTCATTTTCCACAAAATTGACAATGAATCTTTGACTGATTAGATCTATTTCCAGACCTGCCTCCTCTGTTCGACCATTACTTCCTCCTCTAAAACTGTTTTGACCTGATTGTCAATTTCCTTTGTCTGCATAGTTAGCTGCAACATTAACTGAGTGATTGGCAGACTCAAAGGTAGCAATACTATTAAATTGCTCAATCCTTTGCACATAAAGCATCAATAGGTACTGAGCATCTTGTAGAGACATTGTTCTTTGTTGTGAAGATATTAGCATAACAACCAGATCATATTCATGACTGATTTCATGCATGATACTTGGAATGAGATCAAACGCAGTAATAACTTGTCCTGTTGCTTTCAGTTCATCACCTATACCTTTAACTGTCATCACAAAATCTGACACATATAGACTTCCTTTTTTTAAAAGTCTATAGTTGATGTTTGAGTTGCAATATTCGTGCCATAGATTGCTGAGAATACAACTATTCTAAAGTTTGCCAAAACTCAAGAGAAGTTTCACTCTGTCATTTGACCAATGATAGAAGAACTTACAGTTGAATAAAGTTAGCTGAGAAGCAACTAATCAGATCTCTTTCATGCTAGGTAAGCTTCATTGATTTAAGTTTCAACAGCTGAGGTATCACTCGATTGAAAGATTTTTAACTTATATTACATACACATGTATTAGTCTACCATAAGGTTACTACAACTTATATTTCTTGAAAAGTAGGCATATTACAGATACAATGATTACACCATACAAAAAAAATGTTCAACAATTGATATTGTTTGATGATTTGAATGTTATCTCCTTGCCTTTGATATCTTTTTCTCATTGTTTCCATCATGGAAATAACATATTTGATATCTTCTTGCACATTTTCAATATTATTACAAACCAATATATCTACTTTTTTATCAATTGCATCTTCACTTTCTGTGGTTCTATACTCATCTCCATCTGGACACCAAAAAGAGTAGTACTTGCATATTCCCTTCTCAAAATAGAAATACAATTTAGAAGAGTTTGCCCTCAATTCTGAAACTCGTACACCATCTCTTTGACTGCATGCACATTTTTTGTTCTTGAATTTAATTAACTCTTCATTGACATCACTGCTACAGGCATCTGATGCTTCCATTTCATCAACCCTCTTAGCAGATAAAAAATTAAAACAAGGAAGAAAAATAGAGAAACAATGAAAAGGAATGACAAAGAAGGTCATCACCAAATGCCTTTTAAATAGGCAAATTTCTCATGACCATTAAGAAGCAACGGTTATGAAATCTGCATGGACAAATGGTGTTCTCATTTTTAAATTCTTTTAGTCAGATTTCAAATTATAAGGGGTAAAACCATCCAAAATGATGAGCAATAAAGCATGATCAAACAAAATAGTGTTTTGTCAGACAGTGAT
Organism: Xanthoceras sorbifolium; assembly: GCA_003430845.1. Taxonomy (NCBI): domain Eukaryota; kingdom Viridiplantae; phylum Streptophyta; class Magnoliopsida; order Sapindales; family Sapindaceae; genus Xanthoceras; species Xanthoceras sorbifolium. The sequence continues at coordinate 3,387,979 of CM010619.1, read as the reverse complement.
AGTCTCACTTTTAACATTTATGGGCATTTCAATTTTTCTGCACTTTTTCCCATTGTCGGACTAATGTTAATGGTCTCAAGTTGATGGCAAGGGATGTACGTATAACATTTTTCAAATGTCATGTGAGTTTTATGTTAATATGCTCAAACCTTATTTATTTATGTAATTTCACCAAACGTCAGGCTGTTTGTACAATTCCCCTATAAATAAAAGTACATTATTAATTCTTTTAACATTTGTTACTCTCCACAATTTTCATGTACGTACATGTATGTATACATGCATATCTCATTAACTTCCCTCCTATAAGCCTTAATTTATACTCTCTAAAAGGTTCATTGCCTTGATGGTTAGAGAAGCCTCAAACTTCTTCACGCTACCAAGATTTAACACCTAGATAATGTATATATTCCTAATTACCTATAAAAGTACAATTGTGTGGGTAGACCTTTCTCATTATTAGGAGTAGACTCCCACTACAAAAAAAGTGATTTTTTTGTCACGGATAAAATATGTTATAATACATGGCAAAAGGTGTTGCAAATACTACCGTAGAAAAAGTTTTACCGCGGGTATTACTATTGCAAAAAGCTTTTTATCGTGGAACATTCGCGGCAAAAGACTTAAAATATACGGCAAAAATGAATCAAAATTTTTAATATTTGCTACGGATTAGCAGTCGCAACAAAAATATTGGGGTAAATATAATATTTTTTTTACAGTACCCTCTTGTTGTTGGGAGTAAACGGATTCCGAAATGGAAGTAAATATTTGGGTTGTGCTCGTATAATTTAATCTCGGTAGGTCCTGGTAGTCATCTGGCACGCAAGATGTCAGATATTTTTTTATAAAAAAAATGCCCTTACAATACCATATGTATGTTTTAGCATATAAATCTAGCCAAACCATCTTAAGGCTATAAAAATGCCCTTACAATACCATATGATCATAATTACTTATGTATCCAAATCCAATTTAATTCAATTATAATATTCACAATGGAAAAACAAAATACCCATTCTCTTTATTTTATTTTATAAGGATGATCCAGATGATTTCATGTAAGATTTCATTGACAAATCACCCAATTTTGTAAAATATAATTATACATCTTTAATGACATTACCTATTGTGGATTTATATTCATTTTGGATGTAATCTAATATGGATATTCAATGGATAATAAAATTAACTAAATATTGACTTATAACTTCTTCGCATTAATTGCAGTCCCACTTTAATAATTTACCTTTTTACAATCAGCTTTATTTTTTAAAAAAATTAATATTTATGTAATATATAGTATATATAATTCATAATATAAATATATAGGTTATTCTTGCATGGAAGTAGGCATCAACAACCATTTTTTGAGAAATGTAATTTTTATTGCTCTCTCTCTCTTATTTATTTTTTAATTGTCTTCGTCATTTCCATATGATAGAGTAACATCTTCATTGTAGAGTAATAATCTTAAATCTTCCATTTTATATCAAATATATATGATTTTCTTGTATAGATATATATATGTGTGTGTGTGATTCTTCGTGTTGTTTATTGTTCTAATTGTTACTTTTCATATTCATTGCAGATCGAAGGTATGTTAGGTGTTTTATGGAATTCTTAGAGAAGATCATAGAGGAAAGTATATGTTTCTCTTCCATTCTTTTTCAACGTTTTTCTTTTGCATCTTTAATGATTTATATAGTTTTCTTCTTTCAAATTAGATATTTAATCAAAAAATAAACTTATTAGTAATAATCATAAAACCACCGTCCTATATGGCATGGTGGTAAAGAACGTTCATTCAGTCTGAAAATATTTCAAGTTCAAATCGTCGTATCACATTTGGTAGTCAAAATAATAATAATAATAATAATAATTGTCATCAACGTTAATCACTTTCTTAAAAAAAATTATTATCATATCTATTTTTCATTATATAAGCGCACACACTCATGCATTTATGTATATGCATAATATTGCATCCACTACTAGATTTAGAGATTTTCAATTAATTTCATTACGCGGGCGCACACATATATATATGGATATTGCTCGCTGGATTTATCGAATATTCTTTATATCAATCGAATAATTCTTCTTCAAATAGATACTAAATTTAGAATCTAAATTACTTTCATTTTTTTTTTAATGTTTTAGGATTTAACATACACATATTATATATCTTCAGGAATAAACTTTAAAGATAAAAATAAAAAATTGTATGAAAATAGCTAGATTGCCTATTTATAGAAAAATGAAAAAATTCATTAATTTCTGACCTGGTGACACGTTTGATCCATATAAATGACATCTAAAAGTTGAAGATATATTTTTTATATTTGATATATCAAACTTTAGTTAGTAACTCCACCAACATTTCCAAAAATATATTCAAGGCAAATTTTTTTTAGGCTTATTAAGAGATTAATCCTCGATACTAAATTTCGAGAAAACCGACTCAACCCTAGTTTCAGAACTTTTTTTCCCCCTTAAAGTATTCCTTATATATGATAATCGATAAGCGATTTTCAAAACCAACATAGCTGCCGTTTTTTTTTTCTTAAGATTCTTTATGGAAAAGATGCTCAACCAATAGGGAATCGACAAATTGAGGTGAGATTCCAAAACCGAAAACATTATTTAGATCAACAAGATAAATGGGAAGTCATCAAAAAAATACACTTTCAAAACACAAATTAGCGAAAATTTGCCGAAATGTTTTTTAGAATTTGGTAGTTTGATCAATTTTTCAAACAAACAAACACACTGTACGCGCGCACACAGTAGCGGTTTTAATTCTTCGATTCAAGATCATAGGTTTTTATTAAACAAATCTTTTTTTTTTTAGAAGTACCTAATTTTATTGAATATCAATTTTTTTTTTCATTTTATTAATTTTGTAAGTATTTTATTAATTTTTTGACTTAATTTGTTTCTTTTGTAGGTATTTTGAAAGAATCTCATACTTCATCATGTCAACCAATGAAGCTGATTTGCGTGAAGGATCTGCTGATGAGATACTAGAAGATGTGGAAGAAACAGAGGTAATTCTTTAATTTTTTACAATTATGTCTCATATTGTAATCATTTTGATTACCAAACAAATAATTAATCAAATTGGAGATAAATTATATTGGTTGATTAGTAATAATACATCGAGTAATTACTTTCATAGTCATTGAATCTGAAATCAATACGACATTATTGAAGGAGTAATATTAAATTTATGTTGATGTACAATCATAAATAAGATAATATATAGTTTATATGTTTATAACATATTTTATTTTATTTTTTTATTTAAAAAAAAAAAAAGAGAATTGCTGGAACAACTTATGAGTATATTATTTAAGAAACAGATATTGTGAATCAACGTTGATTTCTTTTTTTTCTTTTTTTCTTTTTTCTCTATTTTTCAATTTTGTTTTTAGTATTTATAACACGTTTCAAAGTAATTTTGAGTATCGCTAAAAAATAACCTTATATCTACTTGAAAAAATAAAATTGAAGTGTTTTTGACCGATGCTTTTCATAAAAATCAAATTTCAAAATTTTAAATAAACTAATATTCTAATTAAAACCAATGTACTTAATTATAACCAATATATATATAATCAATGTGTTTCTATTGAATTGCAAAAATTATAGAAATATAATTTTTTTTTTTAAAATTTTTTTTGTACAAGGAGCAAATGGAAGAAGAAGGAAATGGATCATCCTCTTCCTCATATGAAAGTAATGCAGCTCCATCCAACGGAGTGAATGCTGATCAAGATCTTAATCGATCTGTTTCGTCTATTCTTCAAAGGTAATTACTGACAGGATAATATATATATATATATATATGATCCTTTTGTTTCATCATATTATTTACATTTTAATTCAATTTAAATTGGTATTGTTTTGAGTAGAGATGAGGTGCCTTTTGATGGTGATGCATCAGTTACTCCTAGAGCACAATCACCAGCACCAGCAAGGCTGTTTCCCAATTCTACGTTGGCATCACCTCAACCCCTGCACTTGCCTAATCTATCCATGGTAAGTGCTTTTATAAGCAATGCATTTTTTTTTATGTAGAATATGTTGAAGTCCCTCATACATGCATGCTTTTTCAAAAGGCACATTTTTAGCATTTCATTTCATGTGTTGTTATATATTCTCATAAAACGCACTTATCTGTTATAATTAAAAAAAAAAAATTGAAAGTATCTACACATACAACTGTAAGAATATTACTGGTAATGACTTTCTGTGATGTTAGTAGTAAATACAGAAAGATTCTGTTGGCTTTAAGATTTGTCAACAAATGTTATTGAGAACTTTGAAATCATTTATGTATGTTTGTATTTAATTAACCTAAGTTATACTCAAAAAATCAATCATACTATCCAAGTTAGGGCTTGTTTGGCAGGGTTTTTGGAAGTCTGCTTTTAGCTTTTTGAGTCCAAAAGCTATTTTTGGGAGTGTTTGAATTTTCCAAGTCTAGGCAAAAGAAAAATATATATGACTTTTGTAGGAAGAGTTTCCAAAAAATCAAAAACTCAAAGTAAAAACCATGCCAAATAGGGTCTTAGTGTAGTTTAACTCTAAAAGTGCTGTAGATTATAAAATAATTACTTATTTCATAATCTATAATTCAAAAAGTGTGATAAAAGTTAATTTTTTCTTCCGTTGCTTTTTGAAAATTTAATATTAGAAATGCAATTTAATAAATAATCAACTTTTAATAGATTTCCAAAACACTTTTTGAATTATGGATTATGAAATAAGTTATTATTTTATAAGCTACATAATCATAAACGTACCCTAAATGTCTAAAGAAAGTAAAGTCCGCATAGTTTCAACGAAAATTTTGTTAAATTATACGGGAAAAATGTCAATGATACTATGTAAATTAGTTTCTGTGTAGTCTCAAGGCAAATTTTGTGAAGTACTTTTAATGTGAGTCTTATGTTCTTTTGATATGCTAAAAGCATTTCCTAGAAACACCATTAAAATTATTATTATTATTAAAAAAAAATTAATGATAAAAATGCATTTGTTTAACTGTGATCATCAGGGAGAGCTGGTATTTCCACAAGCTGGAATGTATCAGACTCAACAAGATCATGAGATGGGTATGAATTTGATCAATCCAAATCAAGGGACTTTTCCCTTCTCACATGTAGGTGGTGTGTTTCCTGGGAATCAAAGGATGTTTAATCATGTTCCTCAACTTCTTGGTGATCATCAGAGGATGACTAATCATGGCCTTCAATTTCCTGGTGATCATCAGAGGATGATTAATCATGGCTCTCCATTTCCAGGTGATTATCATCACCAAGCTATGAGAATTGGTGGAGCCACCAATAATAATAATTATCAGCTACCCACATCGAATCTGCCATCAGATTTTCGCTGGGATTCTCCTCCTACTAGGACCGGACCTCCTATGAATAATATTCACGTCCCAATTCCTCAATACCAGCAGGTGAGAATATCTTTGAAGTTGATATTTTACAAGTGCTTCTTTAATAAGTGGTTTTGTGTTTTACTTTTTGTATACAAAGTGTTTTTCTCTTATCAAACATTCAAAAGCTTATTCCAAGTGCTTTTTCTAATTCCAAAAAAAAAAAATTTTCGCAAAAAGTATTACAAAGCATGTTTGTCATTACAAAACATATTAAAAAATCCTTTTTTAATTAACTATCTAAAAGTGATTTTTGAGTATTTCACATCCTGGCAAAACTTTTACTTTGAACTTTTGGCTTCTTATAAACCCTTTCTACAAAAGTCATATATTTTGGTTTCGCCTGAAAAAGCTTTTAAAACTTAAAAGCTTTTCTATGGGAACATCCAAATACTCTCAAAAGAACATTTGGGTCTGAAATCCAAAAATAGACTTCCAAAAATCCTACCAAACAGGCCCTAATTCTATGTGGTACACGTGAAAGTGCTTTTGTAAACCACACTTTTAAATAGAAGAATAAAAACTATTCTCAAAGCGGTTTTCTATAAAATAAAATTAAAAACCGTGGATAGATGTTATGTTTAAAAATAAAAATAAAAAGGCACTACAATTTTTTTTTCTTAACTAGAAAGCTATTTTCTTTTATAAATTATTGATCATTTTTTCTGAAAAAGTTTGTGTCTTTGCTTTCAACTAAGCATACAAATATTTTATTCATCTTGAAAATATCAAAAGCACTTCCAGATTAAGTATAGATTATCAATAAAAATATAGTTCAAAATCACTCATATAAATATATTTGTTTGTTTGTTTATCAGGCAAGAGCAGGAAATGGAAATATTGGATCTCCTATGATGAGGCCACAGTGGGCAAATAGGCATCATCAACAGAATCAGCTGGTTTTCACTGACCATTCTACTACTATTTATGGGTACTTTTTCTCAAAATGTCAAATGTTTTTTTAAGTGCTTCTAGGAAAAAAAGAAGCAATTTTTGTTTTTTTAATCATTAACTCATTTCCATTTTGCAAGTTATAATCAACTTTTTAATTGAATAAAACACGTCCATGGGGACAATCAATCTCTTGCCGAACTTCTTCTACTTGGGTTTTTACAATAGAGGTATTTAAAAAAAAAAAAAATTTCTATCTTAAACGCTTCTTGATTTTTCTGGGACTCAGTTTCTTGAACTTCTTCACAAAGAACCCATAAAGCTTTCTCTCTCTTCTCTAATTATTCTTTGTCAATTTGTCTGTATATTCATTACTACATAGTTATATATATGTAAAAGATAAATGTTGTTTTATTTGTAAAAATAATTGCTTTGATATTTTTTTTATTTTTAGGCAACAAGAATATACAGTACAAGGTGGTTTGTTGGATCCAGCTTTTGTATCTTCCAACTATCATCATCAAGGTGGTAGCAGCTCTCATCAAATGCAATTTGTGAACATGCCTTTTCAAATGGTAATTAGTTAATTTACCAATGTTCAATTTCACAAATTTATAAATATTTATTTCTTTTTCTTTGTGTGTATATATACATATCACAAATGTTCAATTTCACACTTTTTTAACTTTACAATTTTTTATTTTTATTGCTTTTCCTTTTTTTTGTCAAATAGAGAATGGGAGCTGTCATGGGTTCTTCTCTCCCATATGAACCAGACAGCATAGCTTCCAATTACAATAACAATAGGGTTTGCTTCATTTTCTATTCCTATTTTTTTTTTTCTTTCTTAAAAAAAAAATAGTAGACAAAGTGCTTTTTCAAATAGCATTACAACTTCATGAGATGGGATTGTGCAATATAACTTTATGTTCCAATACAATAGATTATGAGGCTTCGATTTTAATTTCACTAGAAAAAAAGTGACATTTTACTGCAGAGAAAATATGTTGTAATTCGTAAAAAAAGATATTGCAAATGCTGTTGTGATAAAAAGTTTTGCCGCAGGTTGATAACTGCTACAAAAACCTTTTTATGTGGAGCATTCGCGGCAAAAGATTCAAAATTTTTAATATTTGCCACAGATTAGCATCCGCAATAAAAAAAATCGCTGTAAATATAACAGTTTTTTGTAGTGTTTTAAAGAAATAGTCTTCTGTTTAGAGTAGATATACAAACAAAAACACTAGAGATTTTTTTTTTAAAAAAATTAAAAATGGTATTATAGTTGTTTACATATGAATTAGCACATTAATTTTTGAAGAAAATTTAAAAAAAAAATTGAAAAAGTATATATAATATTACTCCTTAATTTATTTTATTCTTCTTCTTTTTTAATCTTGTTTGCCCTGAACCTACCTTTGATTGAAATACACTTCTTTTTTTTATGATATTATTTTTATGCATATATTCTTATTAATTTATTTATTTTAATTGTAGATGAGAATGAACTGGACAGACAATATTCCAGCAGCCTCAAACATTCATCAAGTTAATTGGATACCTCAAGGACAAAACTTTGTGATTCCTGCTCCTGCTGCTCCTCCTCCAAATCCAACAACGTATAGTTTGAACCGATCAAACTATTTTATTTTTCTTATATAGAATAAAATATTTTAAATATTTATTATTGGATGCAATAAAATCATGAAATTTTTTTTTTCTTTTTTCATTTTTTCAAAAAATGCAGGTTTCCTAAAAATAGCCTTTATGATCCACTCTATGAAACGATGGGGTTGCCTGTGGATCCTCATCTGAGAATGTTTCTTGCATCAAAACGTAATAATCCTAGTAAGTACCCAAATCACACTCTAATTTTTGTTATTAGTTTTTATATTGAATTGATATTGTTTAAATTAAATAAATTCCAATGGTTTTAAATTTTGTTTAGAACAATATCTTTTTATGTTCCTACAAAATTTTAAAACATTTGCATTTTTGTTTTTCCATAAACTTTCATTAGATTTTTTTTTTCTTTCATTTTATACCTCAAATCTATTAGATTTGAGTTTTGCTAACGACATAATTTGTATCGCAAATATCATTAATCTCTGACTTGTCAATCTAATTATATGGATAGATATGCATATAAAAGGTTCTAAAAATTGGTTTTCAAAGAAGGGTTGGAATGAACTTTATAGGAGATTCCTGTCGAATTTTAATACGAAAGGACACGAAACCTAACTGTATCTAATCCGAAAATAAGAAAGGTTAATGATATTATTAGCCTAGTAAACATTATGATATGTACTTGTAAACTTATCTTAACACACATTTGCTTTCATGCAGCAGACAATGATGAAGAAAAGTGAGGGTTTGGGCTTGGTATGTTTGCAATGACTTTCAAGGTGCTGCGGTTCTTTATTATGTTAGTTTTGGCATCTTTGAAGAAATAAAACTTCAAATATCATAATAATAATGTCCTGTAAAAGGAACTGGGATTTTAGACTCCATTTGGTTTAATATTTTGGAGTGTATTTGAATGGTTTTGTACTGCATATTTTTAATTTATGTTTGAAACTATAGACTTTGTGACTTCTTACTTGTTTTACATTTGAGCCATATATTATATGTGTTCTTCAATTTGAGGTGCATGCGTTCGAGAGTATTTTTTTTCATAGAAAATTTATTTTAAAGAAAAAAGCACTTGTCAATTGTTTCTTGAAATACATTTCTGATCTCAAAAAAACTAGATTTTGTTTGTTTTCAGTATAAAAAAAAAAATTACTCTCCAAACGTGCACTGTTATCTTTTAACACTTTTTTTTTTATCAGATACGAAATAATACACGTTTTTTTTTTTCAGTCTGTTTATTGCGTATGATAAATTAGAATTCCGTACGAATATGTGCCATTAGTTGTGTAACACTTGTGTTTGGAGGCATAGTAGTTTGGTCTCATTAGTTGTACTATTAATTTAATTTTTCATTTTAATATTATTCATAGTAAAAACAAAAATAAATGTTAAAACTGACTAATAAACTCGAATGATAATTCTACATATATAATATTTTTTTACATCCCATAAGAAACAATTTTTAACATCCCAACAACATTAACATGTACAATGTTTGAGGTCCTACGTAGTAATATATTTCAATGAATTTCCTGAATTGAGCAAATTTTCTACATCAACCACCTGTGGTTTCTGACTCGCGCCATATGTATATATATGCTCAATTTTCTACATCAACCACCTGTGGTTTCTGACTCGCGCCATATGTATATATATGTGTGTGTGTGTGCCACCTGTGGTTTCTGACTCGCGCCATATGTATATATATGTGTGTGTGTGTGTGTGTGATTGGAGGTTCCCTGAGAGCTTTTGTGAAGGGCATCAATTGCAATCATATTAATGTTGAAGTATAAACTTGTTTTAGGCCCAAACCATTTGAAGACCCAAACCATTTAAAGGCCTAATCCATTTTAAGTTTCTAGAAGGCTCAACTCATGGAAGTTTCTAATATTGGAAAATAAATTATTTAGTTGGTGGTTAAGGGTTGAAAATAATTAATGAGTTGGTGAGAGTTGGTAGGAATAATTAATATGTTAGGTGAGAGTTGGTAAGAATAATTAATAAGTTAGGTGAGAGTTGTTGATTTTTGCTCTCTCCCTCTTCCTATAAATACCTTCTTCCTCTTAGTTTGTAATCATCAAGTTGAGAAGCAATAAAAATATTTTTCTTTCTTTCTTAGAGTTATATCATAGTTGTAAGTGTTAAAAGTATTTTGAGTGAGATTCGATCCAACAAAATGGTATTAGAGCCGAGTTGGAAAGTGTGCACTATAGCATATCAAAATTGCAGTTCTCGACGAGACGAAGCCGACGTTGCAAAAATCGCCTCAATCGGAGTTCAAACGAGCCGCCATGGGCTGCCAGAAGTTTGCTGCATAAAATTGAGTCAACTCAACAAGTTGAACTGGTTCGACTCACCGAGTCGAGCCTAGTCAAGCCAGACCGAGCCAGCCGAATTACAATACCCGAACCGAGCCGCTGCTGATCAAAGTCCTATTTTTTACTGTTCACCGTTGATTTTGACAGTTGATCGGTGTTGACTTTGACCATTGACCAAAAGTTGATTTTTTGGTCTAAGTTCTTCTTGAGGTTTTTCGACGTTCTGAATCCATCCGTTTAATCAGAATTTTGAAATTCTCACCATATTAAGAGATATGGCTAATGGTATGACATCCTTCCAAGTTCCAACACTCAAGAGCGACAACTAAGATAATTGGAGTATCAAAATAAAAGCACTCCTTGGAGCACACGATGTTTGGGAAGTCGTAGAGAAAGGTTACATCAAACCAGCAGATGAGTCAACTCTATCTCAAATTCAAAAGGATAGCTTGAAAGACTCAAGAAAGAGAGACAAGAAGGCTCTCTATCTCATCTATCAAGCATTAGATGATGATGGCTTTGAAAAGATTTCGAGTGCAAAATTCGCCAAAGAAGTGTGGGAAAAGCTGCAAACCTCTCATAGAGGAGCTGAACAAGTGAAGAAGGTTCGTCTTCAGATTTCAAGAGGTGAATTTGAATCTCTACATATGAAAGCATCTGAGTCTATTTTCGACTACCTTACAAGAGTATTGACCGTTTCAAATCAGTTGAAAAGAAATGGTAAAAAATTGAAAGATACCAGAATAATGGAAAAGATACTCCGCTCGCTGGATCCCAAATTTGAACACATCATCGTAACGATTGAAGAAACTAAAGATCTGGAGGAAATGACAATCGAACAACTTCAAGGATCGCTGCAAGCTTACAAAGAAAAGCATCAGAAGAAGCAAGGGATCAATGAACAACTCCTCAAGATGCGACTCAAGGAGAAAGAAGATATCCAAGGCCACGAGGGATACCAACGAGGCCGAGGTATAGGCAGAGGCCAAAGACGAGGTGGAGGTCACGGCTGTAGATGAGGTTGGAACTACAACAATAACAATTCCAACAACAGCCACGATAAAGGAGAAAGCTCAACTAAAGGTCGTGGAAGAGGCAACTGGAACTCGAGGTATGAAAAATCACAAGTTCAGTGTTATAACTGTCAAAAGCTTGGACATTATGCTTCAGATTGTAGAACTTCTAACAACAAAGTTGAGGAGAAGAATAATTTTATAGAAGCAATAACTGAAGAGAAATGAACATTCTTGTTAGCATGCAAAGGCGATGATGGAGAACGAGAGAATATCTGGTATCTCGACACCAGTGTGAGCAATCATATGTGTGCAAGAAAAAGCATGTTCATAGAGATCAACAAATCTGTAACTGGTAATGTCTCATTTGGAGATAATTCCAAAATACCAATGAAAGGAAAATGTAACATCCTTATTCGTGTAAAAAATGGTAGTCACCAATTAATTTTAGATGTTTACTATGTGCCCAATATGACAAGCAACATTTTGAGTTTAGGTCAACTCTTAGAAAAAGGCTATGATATTTATCTGAAAGATTGTAGTCTTTTTATAAGAGATGACATAGGAAATTTAATTGCGAATGTAAGAATGTCAAATAATAGAATGTTTTCTTTGAATATTCAAACCGATGTTGCAAGGTGTTTGAAAGCTTGTTACAAAGATGCATCTTGGTTATGGCATCTTCGTTACATCTCAACTTTGAAGGACTGGAGATGTTGTCCAAGAAGGAAATGGTGAGAGGACTACCTTGCATCAATCATCCTAACCAACTTTGCGAAGGGTGTTTACTCGGAAAGCAATTCAGGAAAAGCTTTCCAAAAGAGTCAAATTCGAGAGCCCATAAGCCACTCGAGCTCATCCACACTGATATGTGTGGTCCAATCAAGCCAAGCTCTCTCGATAACAGTAATTATTTCCTTCTATTCATTGATGATTTTTCAAGAAAAACTTAGGTGTATTTCTTAAAACAGAAATCAGAAGTCTTTGAGGTATTCAAGAAGTTCAAAGCTGCTGTGGAAAAAGAAAGTGATTGACAAATTAAGGCAACAAGATCCGATCGATGAGGAGAATTTACTTCTAGCGAGTTCCTAGAATTCTGTGAAGCAAATGGAATTCGTCGACCAATGACAGTTCCAAGATCCCCCCAGCAAAATGGAGTAGCTGAAAGAAAGAACAGAACCATCATTGACATGGCACGAAGCATGCTCAAAAGTAAGAAAATGCCAAAGGAGTTTTGGGCAGAAGCTGTAGCCTGTGCAGTATACCTATCCAATTGATCTCCAACAAGAAGTGTTTTGGGAAGAACACCACAAGAAGCTTGGAATGGAAGAAAGCTAGAAATTTCTCATCTGAAAGTGTTTGGAAGCATAACACATACACATGTTCCAGACGAGAGCAGAAGTAAGCTTGATGACAAAAGTGAGAAGTTCATCTTTATCGGGTATGATAATTTCTCCAAAGGTTACAAGTTTTATAATCCAAACAATGGGAAGACTATCATCAGCCATGATGTTGTATTCGATGAAGAAAGTACATGGGACTGGAAAACACATAATGACGATTACAATTTCCTTCCTTACCTTGAAGAATAACATAAAGAGCAATCAAGAATGGAGCAAGCGGAACAAGAACCCACTACACCACCAGTATCACCAGCTTCAACAAATAACAAAAATTTACCACTATCATTTTTACAAGAAAGAGCAATAGAGCAAACAAGAGGTCTTCAAGATTTATATGAGGTAACTGAGAGATCTGATAATCTTACTCTCTTTTGCCTCTTTGTTGAATGTGAACCAGTGAGTTTTGAAGAAGCTGCTCAAGAAAAGAAGTGGAGAGATGCGATGGATGAAGAAATCAAGGCCATTGAGAAGAACAACACTTGGGAACTTGTTCCACTTCCAAAAGGACACAAGACAATTGGTGTCAAATGAGTGTACAAAACAAAGAGAAATGCTAAGGGAGAGATAGAAAAACACAAAGCGAGACTTGTTGCAAAAGGCTATAGTCAAAGAGCTGGAATTGACTGTAACACCCCCTGACCCTACCCGTTTGGATCGACCCATGGAGCGTTACCGAATTTTCAAATACTTTCTTGATTCTGTTTATAAACTGAAAATCATATATCATATATTGACTATGGTGAGGTTTTTGCCCATGTTGCTCGTTTATAAACTATAAGGCTAATAATCTCTTTGGCTGCTCAAAATAAGTGGAAGATTCATCAGATAGATGTAAAGTCTACCTTCCTAAATGAAGTCCTTGAAGAAGAAATCTACATTCAGCAACCACCGGGCTACGAAGTCAAAAGTGGAGAAGAAAAAGTTCTGACGCTGAGAAGGGCTCTCCATGGGTTAAAGCAAGCACCTAGGGTATGGAATAACATAATTGACAAGTACTTCCAACAAAATGGCTTCACCAAATGTCCATACGAGCACGACCTGTATATCAAGATCATGAATAATATATTCTGGTAGTATGCTTGTACGTGGATGATTTGATCTTCACCGGTAATAATCTAAGCCTGATTGAAGAGTTCAAGAAAGCAATGGCCAAGGAATTTGATATGACTGACACCGGATTAATGGCGTACTACCTTAGTATTGAAATCAAGCAAAAAGAATAAGGCATCTTTATCTTCCAAGAAAGTTATGCAAATGAGATACTCAGGAAGTTCAAGATGGATGATTGCAAGCCGATAAACACGCCAGTAGAATGTAGAATCAAACTATCAAAGCATGATTGAGGTGAAAGCATAGATCCGACATTCTTCAAAAGTTTAGTTAGAAGCTTACGCTATTTGACGTGCATGAGGCCAGATATTCTTTATGCTGTTAGACTAGTGAGTGGGTACATGGAGAATCCAACAACCACCCATTTCAAAACCGCTAAGAGAATTTTCCGTTACATCAAAGGTACAATTGATTTTGGCTTATTTTATTCAGTTTGTAATGATTACAAACTTGTCGGATATAGCGATAGCGATTGGGGTAGAGATACTGATGATAGAAAGAGCACCAGTGGATTCGTATTCTTCATGGGAAACACAACTTTCACATGAATGTCAAAGAAACAACCGATTGTCACCCTATCCACTTGTGAAGCCGAATACACAGCTGCTACTTCGTGTGTTTGTCATGTAATATGGCTTAGAAATTTGCTAAAAGAATTGGGTTTGCCACAAGAAGAGCCAACTGAGATTTGTGTCGACAATAAGTCAGCCATTGCCTTGGCAAAGTATCCAGCAAGCATATTGATACTCATTACCACTACATAAGGGAGTGCAAAGCAAAAAAGAATGTGCAAATGAAGTATGTGAAGTCTCAAGATCAAATTGCAGATATTTTCACCAAGCCACTCAAGTTTGAAGATTTTACGAGATTAAGAAGTTTGCTTGGTATGGTAAAACAAGTTTAAATGGGGGTATTGAAGTATAAACTTATTTTAGGCTCAAGCCATTTGAAGGCCCAAACCATTTGAAGGTGTAATACACCCTCCCAATAGTACGTACTGTATATGTACAAATATTGTAATATATTCTTTTAGAATTTATTGTATTGTACACAAGTAAATAGATAAGCCTTTATTAGGAGTAAATTGGATATTTAAAGTATTAAGGGTGCTATAATGGAATCTATTGGACGGATCCAGAGATTTTCGAAAAAGGGTATCAGAGACTTGGAAAATATTTGGAATAGTTTCAGATGATTAATAAGGTTCCATAAAGTATATAAGAAATTTAAATTATAAGTTTTGGAGAACATAGTAAGGATTTCCATAAATTGGAGTATTAAGAATATTTATTGGAATTAAAATATATTTTTGTGATATGAGATGGTGTAATTTTATTAGTGTATATATATATATAAAGGAAAAGTAAATTAAGTGTTGTAATTTGATTGGTGTTTTAAAAGTAAATGGATTTTTATGGAAAAAGAGTTAGTGGATTTTTATGGATTGGATTGAAATCCAACTAACCATTAGAGATTAACCAATCAAATTTCATCATCTCTAACCAATGGCACTTTGTAAAATTTAAGATCGGTCTAACCAATGGCACTTTGTAAAATTTAAGATAGTTTAAGGACAATTGTTTAGGTAAATTTAAGATTAAATAAAAGAGAATTTATAATAGGAAATGATAGTGAAATAAAATGAAATGTAAATCAAATGAGGATGAAATTAAATGAAGATGAAATGAGAATTTAAATGAAAATGCCATAGAAATGAAATGAGAATGAGAATGAGATGAAATGCAAGTGAAATGCAAATGAAATGAGAGTGAAATGCAAAATGAAATGCAAATGCAACTTAAATTAAAGAAGGAGAAGACCACCAGAAAATTCAAGAGAGAGAGAAAGAGAGGAGAGGAGAAAAGAGAGAGAGAAAGAGAAGAGGAAGAAAAGGAGAAGCACGCCCAGCCGAAAAAGAAGAGAGCAGCGGTCGAAGAAGGAAGAGAAGAAGAAGAAGAAAGAAAGAAAGAGAGGAGAACTGGTCGGCCAAGAGAAGAAGCTCCGGCCAAAGAGGAAGAGATAGAGGAGAAGAAAGAGGTTCGGTCGAAGGAGGAAAAAGAAGAAAACAGAGACAGAACCAGCTGAAGGAGAAAAAGAAAGAGAGAAGAAGGAGGCTCGGCCAGCAGAAGAGAGAAAGAAGAAGGAAGAGAAGAGAGAGAGTAGCTGGTCACGGGAGATAACAGAACAGACCGTGAGGGAGAAGAAGAAGAAAAGAAAAAGAAGAAAAAAAAAGGAGAAAGAAGAAGAGGAGAGGAGAGGTGCAGCAAGAAGAAGGGTAGGAAGAGTAAGAAGAGGAAAACCAAGAGTAATTTGGGTGAGTGATTTATAAAGTTGAATTGTTTTGGAGTTTTGGTGATATTATAATTTTCATGTTTAATTGATTGAGTATTGAATTGTGTTGAAATTTTGATTGTTGAATATAAGGTGAAAATTGGATTTCTAGAAGCGAAGAAAATTATGGATTGTATTGATTTTAGTATTTGATTGAGTTTTTGTGGTGTTTTATTTGGAATTAGTTGGTTGGAGTTGATTAGAATGAAAAATTAGAAAACTAGTAAGTTAAAGATTTTGTGGATGTTATGATTTAAAGTTTAAATTAGTTAATTGAGATATTATTTGAGTAAATTGAGTGTTATCGAATTAATTGATGGTATGAATTTGGAATCATTAAGAAAGAAATCAAAATGATTCTCAAATTAGTAAACTTGTATTATAGAATCTTTGTGATGTTGTGTTTGGAATGAAATTGAATCATTAGTTTTGGGAATTTTTGAAATTAAATTTGAAATTGAAGTTATAATTAGTTTAATTAAGTTTAGTGAGGTTGAATTTGATGTTGTTAAGTGAAGGAAATTTACTTATGTTAAATTGATAAAGATTAGTACGATAAATTGTATAGAAATTGAAGTTGAAAGTGTAGAGATTTCAAATTATGTATAGTTAAGATACTAGAAATTGTATTTGTATGATTGTGATACAAATTGGTGCTTAGAAATCCAAGAAAGTATGTTGCATTGTGTTGTATAAGATTCAATTGAAGAAAAATTGAACGAATCAAGGAATACATAATTGTAGAGACATGATTTTTAGCAAATTAAATGTAATTGATTTTATTAGAATAGAAGAAATTAAAGAATAAAGTGTTAAATGTGTTAATTAAGTTTTTGATTAAGTGTAATATTTATATTAATTATTTATGTGGAAATATATTATTTTAGGGAGAAATCTCCATAGTATAGAAGGAAATGAAATTATGCGGAAAGACAAGAAATGTAATGAGACGAAGGAATCATAGCACCAAGCCTATAGAAAACCATAAATCAGTGAGTGTTAAACTCTTTTAAGCAAAGTTATAGAAAATTTAGAGTTAATTACACTCAACCTCCCTGAGGTTTGGCTAATTACATTCGGAATCAAAGTTTGCATTAATGAACACTAACCTCCCCTCACGTTAACGTTGACCGTTAAAATGACCGTTGACTTTTTCCAAATTTTTTAAATGACCAAAATACCCCTCTAACAAATTTTTTACTGTTCATAAAAACAAAATTAATGGTGGAGATCCACCAAGAAAAAAAAAATTTTTGAAGTTCATCTTCGTTCTTCGAAGATGAACTTCATCTTCGAAGTTCATCTTCGAAGAACGACGAACCCTCTGGGTTCGATCTCGAACCCCTCTGGGTTCGATCTCGAACCCAGACGGGTTCGAAGATCGAACCCTTCTGGGTTCGAGATCGAACCCAGAGGGTTCGATCTTCGAACCCTCTGGGTTCCACGAACCCAGAAGGGTTCGAAGATCGAACCCTCCTGGGTTTCGAACCCTCTAGGTTCGTGGAACCCAGAGGGTTCTATCTCGAACCCAGAAGGGTTCGAAGATACGAACCCTTATGGGTTCGTGGAACGCAGAGGGTTCGAAGATCGAACCCTCTGGGTTCGATCTTCGAACCCTTCTGGGTTCGAGATCGAACCCAGAAGGGTTCGATCTTCGAACCCTCTGGGTTCGATCTCGAACCCAGAGGGTTCGTGGTTCTTCGAAGATGAAGTTCATCTTCGAAGAACGAAGATGAACTTTAAAAAATTTTTTTTTTTTTTTCTTGGTTTGGATCTCCACCATTAATTTTGTTTTTATGAACAGTAAAAAATTTTAATGAACAGTAAAAAAATTTGTTAGAGGGGTATTTTGGTCATTTAAAAAATTTGGAAAAAGTCAACGGTCATTTTAAAGGTCAACGTTAACGTGAGGGGAGGTTAGTGTTCATTAATGCAAACTTTGATTCCGAATGTAATTAGCCAAACCTCAGGGAGGTTGAGTGTAATTAACTCGAAAATTTATTATACACATTTATTTATTTATATGTGTTTTATAAGTTAAATATAAATTTATACCTTAATCATATGTTAATAGAGATATTTTTATATTTCAGAACGTTTGAAATTATATTCACAGTAAAAACATGTTTTGTCTATACATTTATTTACTTATATGAGGTTTGTGTTTTAATTAAAGTATTTTTTATATCTCAGAAATTTAGAATTTAATTATATTCATTTAAATAAATATGTTTTATGTATATCCCATACTTTTTGATTAAAAGTTAGTTTTCAAAGTAAAGAAAATAGTTTTCAAACCATGGATACCCATTTATTATCATATTATCAGCAGCTTATCAAATTATTACCAGCCATCAACTATCAGATTATTATCAGTAGACCCGGCCGGTATACCCCATTTGTGTGTGGCAAGTTAAGGAGGGACAGTCCGCTAACTCCAGGGAGGTCGAGTCTGTCAGTCGCCCACACATTGGGGTGTTGTCTTACTATATATAGCGACGCAGCGTTTCGCACAAAGACAGTGAGATGTCTTTTATCAGATTATCAGAGTCACCAGTGCGGCGCCAGATTAGTCGCCTGGTGACACCCTCCATATGGTGCGGTGCCAACTGAGTCGCCCTATGGATTATCAGTTATCATATATGGATTTTCCATTGACATTATCAGAAAACGTTTTATCAGAAAAAGTTTTATCAGAAAAGTTTTATCAGAAAAGCATTATCATAAAGGTTTTATCAGAAAGGTTTTACCAGAAAAGTATTATCAGAAAGTAAAAGTATATTTTCTCAGCTTTTCAGTTTTCAGAAAAGTAAATTTTATATATATATATATATATATATATATATATATATATATTATCTCAGCTTTCTAGTTTTCAAAAAGTATACAGTATTTCAGTTTATCAGTTTTTAGCAATAACAGAAAGTTTGAAAGGTTTTCAGTATAGTTTTCAAAACAGTTTTCAGAAGTTAGATATCAGTATAGTTTTCAGTGTGGATTTCAGAATAGTTTTCAGAAAATAGATTTCAGAGATAGTTTATCAGCTCAGGTTTTAGTAAAGTTTTCAGAAAGTAAATTTCAGTATAATTATTAGGAAAAGATTTCAGTATGGCTTTCAGTATTTTCAGAAAACCAATTATTATTCTTTTCAGTAAAATTTGAGGGAGGTTAAATCAGAATTATTAGATTTATGAGAAAAAGATAATACTCACTGAGCTCATTTAGCTCATTACGTTTTTATGTTTTATAAACCAACCTCCCAGGAACAGGTACAGGTGTAGACGTTGCAAGGACGCCCCAGACCGGCAGGATCAGTCAGAACATTGCTGTGACAGTTCAGAATTACATTTAATGTTTCAGTTGTAATAATTATGTAAAGTTTATATTTTGATATTGTTTTTAGTGCATGAGTATTTTATTTAAAAGTTAAATTTGTTTATTTCAGTTAATTCGATTTTTTGTGGTTGAGTTGTGATTTTTGGTGATGGACCTGAGGTCCTAATGGTAGTTGAGATTTGGAATTTTATAGAAGTGTTCAAGTTTTTATGCAGGTCTCCAAGATTTGATAATCTCATAAAACAGATGAGACTTTGCCGAAATTTCAATAAAATAGTTTTGTAAAAAAAAAAAAGCTTTCCTACTCTTATAACGGCTTAGCTTCACGGAAGCCTTTCAGCGAGGCAAGCCTAGACTGGAAAGCTACCGTGGAGTGCCGGTAGGCTACCTAATGGGAGATAGTAAGTTAGGGGCCTGTCAGAAGGCCTAATCCATTTTAAGTTTCTAGAAGGCCCAATTCATGGAAGTTTCTAGTGTTGGAAAATAAATTATTTAGTTGGTGGTTGAGGGTTGAAAATAATTAATGATTTGGTGAGAGTTGGTAAGAGTTGGTAGGAATAATTAATATGTTAGGTGAGAGTTGGTAGGAATAATTAATAGGTTAGGTGAGAGTTATTGATTTTTGCTCTCTCCCTCTTCCTATAAATACCTCATTCCTCTTAGTTTGTAATCATCAAGTTGAGAAGTAATAAAAAACATTTTTCTTTCTTTCTTAGAATTATATCATAGTTGTGAGTGTTAAGAGTATTTTGAGTGAGATTCGATCCAACAATTAACCCTAGAAGGCAAATACTGTGAATAGCAAAGACTAAATACACCGAGGAAGCAATAGCTTGATTCTAAGTGGACCATTGGCTCTCCAACAAATTTGAAAATCTTCTTGAAATAGAGGTCTTGATTGAAGACCTTCTCTGCCTAGAATATTTTCGACAATTGGTGATAACATTTCTAATCATTTCATTGATACTTCAACTTTCAGAGCATATGTTGTATTGGTAAAATTCTATTTTATGCCAATCCCAGCACAATTAATCATCTTGAATATCAAATAGATTATTACACAGTAATATGAGTCAGCATCAAAACCAAAGTTAATAATAATAATAATGTCAAACACAATTCACTGTATGGAAGCTTTTACTTCAAATATTTAAAGCTTGCGTTAGAAAAAAATTGCTTAATAATTATTTTTGACTTGAAATAGTTCCGGGCATTTGGGCAAATTTTATCGGAATCTACCTTACGCATAGCTACTATAAGTAAACTTTTTTATAATATAAACTTGATTCATGTATCATGATTCACGCATGGCGATAGGTTGAAAAAATGAGATGAAAAGCAGTGTCGGTTGCTGCTTAAAAGCTTGAAGATCAGGATTAAAGAATTTCAAAACTTTTATTTTAGGGAAATTTTCATTTTAGTTCATAAGTGATTAGCTTTTCATTATTATTTTTTTTACAATACATACGTTCTTGTTTCTATTAGGATTTGTAAAGGTTGAATCAAGAATGGATTCGGTTCGTAATTCGACAGAGTTTCGTGGCAGAAACGTCGCAACAGCAAGTGGCAGAAAGCGACAGAGAGCCGCAGAACGTGGGGCGCGACTCAGAGATCGCGCGGGCAAAGCCGTGCCAGCAAATGGGAAAAAGGGTGTAGAGTGCCGCGACCAGTAGGTTGTGCGAAGGCAGTGCCAGCTTAGGCAATAAGCTCGCGTGACCAACAGGTCGCCGGCCAGGTCGCACGTGCTGAAGCTAGCTATTTTCCTATTTTGTTTAGACTCTTATTTTGAGTCTGAAACCTGACTAGTTTAGGAAGTCTTTCCTAGGTCGGTTTTATCTTAGTTTTTCCATATAAATACCCATGTAATGTTAGGGTTTTATATGGTGGCAAAATAGGGTGAAAGAAAGGAGAAACACTAATAAGAGAGATTAGCAAAGAGGATACACAGAGAGAAAAACAGTGTGAGAGTTTTTCTAGTGTCTTTGTAATCAGTACTTTCATTATAAATTAAGTGCAGATGCGCTCCATAGATGTAGGAAATTTTTCGAACCATGCAAAATTATTGTCTTGATTATTCTTTCTTTCTTTTGTGTGTGCTTTGTCTTTGGTGTGTGTTTGCATGTATACAAGTTTTATTTGCTTCTGTTGCAAGAGGAATTCTGTGTAAATTCTCAACAACTGGGATCAGAGCCTAGGCTGAGGTTCTATCAGAGCCTAGCTTGAGGTTCTTTTAGAACCTAGGTTGATGGTTTATCAGGGCTCAGGTTGAGCGTAGGGTTTGCAAAGACAAGAGAACAATTCAACGTTCTCGATTTCAACAGGAGTCATGAGATCAGAAGGAGAGCCGCTGAGAAGTGAGAAGCTAGATGACATGAAGGAAGAAGAATGGAGAAGTCAAGAGACTACGCAACTCTCGTCAACCACCAGAGGCCGGGACACATGAATGTCCAAAGGCCAGAGATTGTGCTTTCAAATGGAAAGCAGGTAGGTTCTAAGTCAAGTAACAATGATCTACATCAGAGTAACAATTTGGGAAAATATAAAGTGGTGAGTGTAGTGGTCAAAAATAGCCCAAAAGGCTTAGACCTTTAAAACTGACCCAAATGAATAAGGTACGGCCTAAAGTAAGCCTAAATAGATTATGAAGTCTATTTACTTGCTTACTGCTTAACTAGGTCAACAATGACTCAGTCAAGTAATCTAAGTCAATATTAACCTAATCGTTCACATCATCCCAATAGCCCCAAAATAACGGGGATCCCTGATATCTCGAACTACGATTCTCTCAACCAATCTCAATGTTCACTACCCATATCCTATAAATACAAACCCAAGCTTCATAAACAGGGGTTGCGCAATTTACACAACAAGCTATTATTTTGCTCTAAGAGAAATAAAGTTGTCACTCGACATTAGTGCTGCCAAGCCCTCACTCAACATAGCCAACACCTAATTAAAGCACTTAGCTTAACGGTATCCACACCAGTACCCTCGAGGACAATACGCTCGATATTAAGCAACTGCGCTACGCTCGACATTCAACGATTTCAGGTTATACGTTCCTTTATTTCATATTTTTCACTCGACTTAATCATCTAACTTGAACGTCGGAGATCATTTAGCTGGCACCACCTCGATGTCCCAGAGAGCTCGACCTTATTTGATCTTTTTTTGCAAGTTGTTGGCCCTACACTCATCCGACCCGAGATCCCCGAATCCTACCTATAGATTTTAACATCTACAATGTAGCGCCTACCGTGCAGCCAATAGTGTCAAAGTAACACAACTCCAATCACCGTTCAAGCAGGATGGCAGAAGAATTGAACCACAGAACTCTCCAGGCTCAGCTCGCATTGCTCGTAGCCAAAATGAACTAGAACTCCGGGCAGCTCCAAACCTTCAAGGCAGAAAATAAGGTCGTGCGTGCTGAGAACAAAGAGTTGTAGACCAAAGTCGAATTGCTGACAACGTCGACCACTCCACCACCAGGGTTCGGTCACACCCAATATGAAGTCAACGCCAACTCATCATCCGTTCCAGGACAAACAACCTCGGCAACATTGACTTCCAATTCTTGACACTCAATCTTAGAGCTTAGGTCTACCGCTAGCAATCCCGTACGCAGCAATACCTGAAGCTGACCAAGCCCTAGAACCAGCTGCGATCGACCCAATTAGGCAGCTACCGACAATGTCGACCGTAGCGACAAATGCAAATCTAACGCCACTGGGACCACCACAGGTTTAATTGACAAATGCAGGGTGTTGGGGTTTTACTCTAAAGATGTAATTTGTAAATGTTTTTATAAATAAATAAAATAAGAGTTCAATTAATTATTATTGTGTCATTTATATTATATAAACTTGTGCATTATAACATACTAGATTGCCGGATGTAATCTCGTATTGTGTATATGATTATCATATACAGATGGATACAGTAAGAGATATGCAATCTAAAGAGTCCATAGATAGCAAATAAAGCTGGGTACTTTATTTGTAGTTAATCTATAACTGCGGTCCATTCTGTATTGTACGATGATTCTATCTTGAATTATTTATATGGAGATATGGGAATGGAGGCACCTTGTATGATGTGATCATATAGGACTGGGCCATGATCTATATGAATGTCTCACCAAGATCCGTTTACCGATGAGATTCATATACATCAACTTATGATGACTATATGTGGGTGATCTCAATCCTGAGTGTCTTACCGACTCCCTCAGGTTAGATCGTGATTTTTGATACACCATGGGTGAGATCCGATGATTATTCCCGATCAATATTCTTCGTATGTTAGGATTGCGGTTTAACTTGTGGCTGGGAAGGTTTGTACACAATAGTGGAATCCACTCCTTCTTGTGAGAAGTAGAGAGTAGTTCCTTTAAGGGTTGATTCGGGGCTTGAACAATATGAGCGCTCTCCTGATTCCGTGAGGAAACATGATTTATTGTTCATTAGAGAATCAACGATCCTTAAAGGGTATATGTAATTAGAGGGGTCTAATGGACATTATGACCCAACTCTAATTATGAACTACTATGGTGGGTCACACCATATGTAATAGCTATATCGATGGACACCGAGTGATATCGGTCTGTGTAAAAGCGTCCGCAGTTGAGAGAATGCAGCTTCGGGTTTTTAGTGGAATAACACCGAAGTTGATAATCAAGGAATATTAATTAAAGAGTTTAATTAATGATTCCGAGGATTATCGGAGCTCAAAATACTGTGGGTCCATTAGGTCCCCTTGCTAGCCCGATCCATTTAGGTAACAAGGGTCATGTATAATTAATTGGATGGTCCAATTAATAGTGTTGCGAAAGTGACACGTGTCACGAGTTAATTGAGTAATGTGATTATTCAATTAATTAAATAATGATAATTATAACAATTAAATAATAAGATTATTTAATTATGTAATTAGTCATAAGAGGAGGGTGATAGTTGATATTTTATTTTGAATAGTGAGATAATAAGATTATCTCATTTATTAAATAAAATAAAATAAATTTGAATTTAAAAAGTTTAAATTCAAAAGTTACGGATAATAATTTATATTTTATTTTGAATAAATAGATAATGAGATTATCTAATTATTAAATAAAATAAAAATAAATATCATTTGAATTTATAGAGTTTAAATTCAAAAGTTACTAATAAATTAATAAAAAGAAAATTGAGTTTTTATTAATTTAGTAACTTAAAAATATATATATTATAAAGGAGTTTTTAATATAACAGAATAACTAAAATCAAATCAGTTTTACGTTCAAACTTTTTTTTTTTACGTAAAATATACAGAAAAAAGAAAAGTGACCGGAGAGATACAGTATCTCTCTAACTCCTTTTCATTCTACCTCTTCACTGTTCCTGACAACGTGACGCGCACACACCCAAATTACCGGTGCCGGGATATAACAAGGAAGACGTAGTAGTACAGACAAGGAGCTGCAGAAAAAAAAATACGAAGGAGCCTCCAACGGTGGTATGTTCCTTAATTTATTTTTCTTTTAATTGATTACAATTTTCTGTATGTAAAATAAATATATATGTGATATATATATATATATATTATTTTTATTATTCCGAAAATATAGTTCCAAAATTTTACTAGTCATAGATTGCTTTTGCGATCTGTAAAAAAAATTTTAAATCCTAATTTCGCTGCGTGACCAGTAGAACGGAAAAAACTGTTCCTACACATAGGCAATTTCGCAGCCAGCCCCAATAGCATCTGACCTACAACAAATACAACCAACGCTGCACTCAACAGGTATGGTAAGATCAACCTCTGCTTTACCTAATCTTGATTTAACACGAAGGTTCGCAGAAATAGAGACATTGATTCAACGCATTCTTAGAATGCCGACCCCAATCATAAAAAGTGCAGCCAACAGTTTCACCGATTCTCTATTTGTTGATGCCATCGCATTGGTGGAAATGTCAAGGAAGTTCAGCTTCCCCAATATGTAGCATTACGACGGCACAACAGATCCAGACAACCATATTGCCCAATACCGGCAGTGGATGTTTATGACAGCTATATCGCATGCATATGCAAAGGATTTGGGTCGAGCCTCGTAGGGCCCAATCTGCAGTGGTACACAAATTTGCCGAACAACTCTATAGCATCCTTTGCTCAGCTCAACGACACCTTTGTCTAGCAGTTTGCCACTAGATTCTTAAACTTGAAAAGCAATCAGACGACCTCTATACGATCTGCCAACATCGAGGAGAGTTGCTGCATGATTTTGTTAGTCGATTCAACAAAGAGAAAGTTTTGATCCCATACTGTAACCAGGCCACGGCGATTTCTGCTTTTAGGAAAAACTTACTGCACGACTCCGATCTCTATAAAGAGCTGATGAAATATCCCTGTAAAACGATGGAAGACGTCTTCGCCAAGGCATGAGCCCAAATTAAATGGGAAGAGGATTAAATCAACTACACTCCATCTAGGTACAACTGATCGGTCGATAATTGTTACATATTTATGACCCTTGGACCGTTTCTTTTGATTGTATTTTAGAGTATTTTTGGTACGTTTGATGTTTTTTGTAAGTATGTGCAGTTATTAAGTGACCCGTGAATTAATGCAAATATTCGATTAATCGAGGCAAAACCGGGCAATTCGGGGACCAATTAGAGAAAAGCCATTCATTGCATGGACCAAATGGATAAAAGCCATCCTTGTATGGATCAATTGGTGAAAAGCCACCACCTTGCATGAGAAAGAATGAGAAAACAATACCTGTGTACATGAAGAATCAAGATCAACAATCAGCTGCCACCTTTGAGAAGAAAACAAGATCTAACTCACACGTGGAAGAAATTGCACGCAACACTTGCCATCTTGCATGAGAGACAAGCCACCAGCTGTTGTCCATTGCATGAAGAAAATGAAAGAGAATTGTAGCTAGAACTTGCATGAGAAGGAAGAACCAAAACCAGCAGCTGCTCGCGTGAAGAAGAAGAATTGCACAACAGTAGGTACCGCGACCACCACATGCTACCAGTGGTCGCGGTTGTTTGTTCGCGGTAAAGAAGACCAGAGCAGGCAGTGTGCAACGTGAGGGAGCCATTGCTACCAGTGCTTACGCTGCCCAAATAGCGGTGAAGAAACGAATCACACTAGAGAGCATCGCGAGCCAGCACGCAACCATGATTAGCTCGCCACCATCCCGCGTGCAGGTGATAAAGTGCAGCAGTATGCACCGTGACCTGGTACCGTAACCACCGGTAGCGGTGCACCGATCGCGGTGGCATTAAAAACGCAAGCCCTAGCTTTGGCTATAAAAAGAAAGCGCATCAGCCACCAAGAGGGACTGAGGCACGATTGGGCAGTCCTTGGCTTCGACCAAAGGTGGTTTTTCACCCATTCCTCCACTCCAAAACACAACTCAACATCACAAAACACCAACACATCTCTAGTTTGCGATTACATCGAAGATTTATCGAAGAGAAGATGAAGAACGAAGGAGGAGAAACCTAAGCGGGTTTCAATTCTCGACTTCATTGAATGGGTTGTATTGCTTACCTTTTACTATCTTGTTGTTTAATCAATTGTATGAGTAGCTAGTCATGTAGTTAGTTGGTTTTCAGAACCATGAACGGATTTGGACTTTATTGATTATGTATATATTTTGATATTTATTTGCAAGGATTTAAACTTGAGTTTATATTTTATATGTTGCAATTGTTCTTGTTCTATGCATGATTAGTATTTATTTGTGTTCCATGAATGAAGAAAGTAGTTTGCAAGTTCTTGAATATTTGTAATGTTGATTGCGATTAATTCTTTGGTCATTGCATCACGAAAGTGGTTCGCATGATCTTCGATTAATTGTGATTTTGATATTGTTGTAATCTAGCATGAGAAATCTATAGGTTACAATAGAGCTTAATTCACTCTAAGTTCATTGATAGATTGTTTTGCATATGAAAATACTAAATTGATCTAGCGATTTGATTAGTTATGGGTTTCCAATTGAATGTACTCTAGGACCAATAGGTGCGTTTAATTGGAATTACAACATCATTGCGAGAACAATACAATGTGGTGTGCCTAAACTACTCAATTCGTATCTTGTTAATAAAGTACTTCATAGTAGTCGATAAATTACCCTTTATTAAGGATTGGAACCGTGTAACCACCTAACCCCTTCATCCATTGAATTCGTCTCGCTTTACTTTATCGTTTTAGTTAGTTAATTTAGTTTAATTTAGTTTACAAAACTAAAAATCCAAAAACAACATCCTTGATTTATTTTACCGTTTTAGTATAATCTCTAGTTTATAGAATTAGTCCACCACTTCCTTGTGGATTCGACTCCGTACTCACGAAAATTTTATTACTTCGACACATCCTACACTTGGAATTTATTCCCACGCGTTTGAGCATGTCAACAACAAAAATGACGACCGACGCAACTGTCGTGTCGAGCGTAGATCGGTAGAACGCCGACCAGAACTTATCCCACAAGAGGCCGTAGGAACGACAGGTCACGTGACAATCGAGCTCTACATGACAAACAAGCTCAACAACCAGAGAAATTAAGGACAAAAGTCCCATAATACAACATGAGCATCACACTAGGCGAGGTCATCGTAATAATGAAGAACCTGGGCAATTCAATGAAATGGCTAGGGAAGATGTTGAACCCAGCAGATAAAAGAGACTCGACAAA
Organism: Xanthoceras sorbifolium; assembly: GCA_003430845.1. Classification (NCBI taxonomy): domain Eukaryota; kingdom Viridiplantae; phylum Streptophyta; class Magnoliopsida; order Sapindales; family Sapindaceae; genus Xanthoceras; species Xanthoceras sorbifolium. Next base: position 3,359,795 of record CM010619.1, on the reverse strand, counting down.
GTGGTGCGACTTTTATGGAGACCACGGACATCGGACAAAAGACTGTATCACCCTTAAATTCAAAGTGGTCGAGCTCCTGAAAAGGGGGCACTTGAAGGAATATCTCACAGATAAAGGCAAAAACACTCCGGCTCAACATGACGAGCGTCACCACGAGCATAGCATTCCACCACCATAACCCCTCAACATGAGAAGACTGTGAACGTCATCATAAGAGGTTCAGAGATCAGTGGCATTTTCCATTCAGCAACTAAGCGTCACACTTGACAAGCAGAAAATCTGGAGATGAGTTTTTGCATCAGTGTGATATGGTATTCTTTTTATTTTATCTTTTCTTTTAATATGTGAAAAGTATTTTTAGCTTCGTTGACAAACAAGAGATGGTTGTAAATGTTTTTCATTGCTTCAACAGTTGTCTAAAGACTTCTAGGCACCAGTCTAAAAAGTATCATCTCTTTGCGAAAATGTATCTTCAATGCCGCATAGCAGAGTGAGTTATTTTGTTGATTTTGCATTTGGGTTTGTGGAATTGGTTTAATTGAAGTCTAAATATTGAGCTTATTGTGGTTAGAATGATATTTCTCAGTTTAGTAAAATAATATAGTGTTTTGTTGGAGAGCTCGCTTATTTGGAAGTTTTTGGTTTAGTAGCATGGACTTGTTGTTGTCGGTTTTATGTATTGAAATGAGATAAGGAAAGATTACCTCAATTGTCTAAGGACTTCCAAACGCCAGTCTAAAAAGTGTCATCCCTTTGCAAAAACTCATCTTCAATGTTGTATGGCAAAGTGAACTTAGCAAACTATTGTCGAAATGCTTGTTTGTGACCATAAAGGGATTTATTGAGGCGACACACCAGATTCTCCCCCTGTCGCCGAAGACCAGGTGGAGGAAACATACAAATTTCTTCATTAAGATCACTATGGAGATAAACATTATTGACATCAAGTTAGGACTGAGACCATTTAGGAGTAGCAGCAAGGGCAAGAATGGTTCGGATAGTGACCATTTTGGGCATTGGAGAAAATGTATCATGATAGTTAATACATTTTGAGTATATCCTTTGGGGACAAAACGGGCCTTGTAACGGTTAATAGTTCCATCAGAGCGATGCTTGATCTTATACACCCATTTGCAACTAATGGGCACCTTACCAGAAACAGAGGTGAGAGTCCAGGTGTTATTGGACCTGAAGAGCCTCGAGTTCAGTATGCATGGCTTGCTGCCATTTAGGATCAGATACTACCTCTGCAAACAAGAAGGCTCTACAATGCGACTAACATTGGCAATAAAATAGATGTGAGATGGTGAATATAGATGATAAGAAACAAAATGACAAAGAGGATATCGAGTACCTTTGCGAACCAGAGGGCAAGGAAGACGATAGATTGGTTGCACTATAAGAAAAGTGACCTGTAGTGACAACAAATATTTTCTACTAGAAAAGAAAAATTTGTCACAATATCAATATTCTGACATAAAGAGTGTTACTATAAAATTAATATAAGAAATAAGATAATGAAAGTCGATACAAAGTTATCAATCTAATCACATGATAAAATTAAAAAATGTTCTAAGCTAAATAAAACTATAAAATCCACTAATGAAATATAGAATTAGATAAATTTGGAAGTTGGTGTTGAAACATCACCGAAAATGAGTCAAACTGAGATTTCAATTCCTCCATCTCTTTAAGTTTGGACCTCAACCCATTTATTTCAGTCTCAAGATGTTTTATCTTTTCGTTTGCTTCCTTTCTTTGGATTCTCTCATCTTCCAACATCTTTAATATCTTATTATGAGAAGAGTTTTTACCTTTTTTTTTTATCGACCGATCCTAAGACCATAAGTTAGAGTAGATATATCAGCCTTCAAACCAATAACTTCACCCATAACTTGACTGAAGATTTCATTTGTAGATGCACTAGGTTAGGTTGTAATGATCTCATCCATTCGGTTCTGTAAAAAATATAGATAGATATATAAATTCATATATCTAAAATAACAAAAGTTAGGCAAAAAAATTATAGTTACAAAAATTAAGTCAATTTATATCCAAATATAATAATGTCGGGAGCTTTTTAGGGTTAAAATTTATTAAGTTTTAAAATTTGACAAAGTATTAAATATAAGTAATTATGAGAAACATCCAATACACTACATAAGATTTGTTCACCGTGCATTCATTATACATTTATTAAGATTAAAATATAAATTCAATTAATCAACAATATAATTTTACACTATAAAGGTAAACATATAGTTATTTACACATCTTAAAATATTCATATTACTTGGTGGATATTTAATTGTATTTTTACACAGACAATTAAATAACACTTCGATAATTTATATCATGTCGACCACCCAAATTACTTCATCCAACATCATCACATATAATCATCTCAATTTCAAAATATATTACTTATCAAAGTAGATTCTAGAAAAAAAAACATAATGAAGAAAGTATTACCATTGCATTTGCAATTATTGTGTCAGTAGGCTTGTCATTTTTCCTAGTGTAAGTGGCCTTAAACATCATTATCTTTACTCATTTCCTTCAGGATCTTGTTTTGTCTATAAAAAATAAATAATATGTATAAATAAAAGTATAGTATCAATCAATTACACAAAAAAATACACATATAAAGATTTACCAGTGCTTCTCGAAATCTAGCAACACTTTTTGTCCCACCAGCGTGATGTAGTGTCAGTTTGCCATGATTTATAATAACCATACACCTCATCCTTCTACATCCTTCCACACCCTTCCAATTGACCACATGATTTTTATGTCTAATTACCAAACTCTAGAGAATTCTAGATAAAGGGCTTGGACCTTATTTATGGACTTGGACTCTAATTTATTTGGGCTTGGGTTTGGGCTCCCATAATAGTTCAGAGCTTCACATAGTTTGGGCCTAAAACAAGTTTATACTTCAACACCCCCCTTTAAACTTGTTTTACCATGCCAAGCAAACTTCTTAATCTCGAAAAATCTTCAAACCTGAGTGGCTTGGTGAAAATATCTGCAATTTGATCTTTGGACTTCACATACTCCATTTGCACATCCCTTTTCGCTATGCACTCCCTTATGTAGTGGTAACGAGTATCAATATGCTTGTTTCGATCATGGAACACTGGATTCTTTGCTAAGGCAATGGCTGACTTGTTGTCAACACAAATCTCAGTTGGCTTTTCTTGTGGCAAACCCAATTCCTTCAGCAAATTTCTGAGCCATATTACATGACAGACGCTCGAAGTAGCAGCTATATATTCAGCTTCACAAGTAGATAAGGTGACAATCGGTTGCTTCTTTGACATCCATGTGAAAGCTGTGTTTCCCATGAAGAACACGAACCCACTGGTGCTCTTCCTGTCATTTACATCTCCACCCCAATCGCTATCGCTATATCCCACAAGCTTGTAATCATTAGAAATTGAATAAAGCAAACCAAAATCAATTGTACCTTTGATATAACGGAGGATTCGCTTAGCGGCTTTGAAATGGGTGGTTGTTGGATTCTCCATATATCGACTTACAAGTCCAACAGCATAAAGAATATCTGGCCTTGTGCACGTCAAATAGCGTAAGCTTCCAACTAAACTCTTGAAGAATGTTGAATCTATGCTTTCACCTTCACCATGCTTCGATAGTTTGATTTCGCATTCTGCTGGCGTGTTTATCGGCTTACAATCATCCATCTTGAACTTTTTGAGTATCTCCTTTGCATAATTTTCTTGGGAGATAAAGATACATTCGTCCTTTTGCTTGACCTCAATACCAAGATAGTACGCCATTAATCCGATGTCAGTCATCTCAAACTCCTTGGCCATTGCTTTCTTGAACTCTTCAATCAGGCTTAGGTTATTGCCGGTGAAAATCAAATCATCCACGTACAAGCATACTACCAGAATATCTCCATTCATGATCTTGATGTATAGGGCATGCTCGTAGGGACATTTGGTGAAGCCATTTTGTTGGAAATACTTGTCAATTCTGCTATTCCATGCCCTTGGTGCTTGCTTTAACCCATATAAAGCTCTTCTCAGTTTCAGAACTTTGTCTTCTTGGCCTTTGACTTCATAACCCGGTGGTTGCTGTATGTAGACTTCTTCTTCAAGAACTCCATTTAGGAAGGCAGACTTTACATCCATCTGATGTATCTTCCACTTGTTTTGCGCTGCCATAGAAATGATTAGTCTTATAGTTTCTAATCTAGCAACTGGAGCAAATACCTCATCATAGTCTATTCCAGCTCTTTGACTGTAGCCCTTCGCAACTAGTCTTGCCTTGTGTCTTTCAATCTCTCCCTTAGAATTTCGCTTTGTTTTGTACACCCATTTGACTCCAATTGCCTTGTGTCCTTTTGGAAGTGGAACAAGTTCCCAAGTGTTGTTCTTCTCAATGGCCTTAATTTCCTCATCCATCGCATCTCTCCACTTCTTTTCTTGAGCAGCTTCTTCAAAACTTACTGGTTCACAATCAGCAAAGAGGCAAAAAAGAGTAAGATTATCAGATCTCTCAGTTACCTCGTATAAATCTTGAAGACCTCTTGTTCGCTCCATTGCTCTTTCTTGTAAAAATGATGGTGGTGAATTTCCATTATTTGTTGAAGCTGGTGATACTGGTGGTGTAGTGGGTTCTTGTTGAGGTTCTTCTAGTTGCTCCACTGGCGTCTGCTCTGTTTCTTCAAATTGTGGAGTGAAGTTGAAGTTGTCTACATGCGATCCAAAATCCCATTCTCCTTCTTCATCAAATATCACATCTCGGCTGATCACAAACTTTTTGTTGTTCGGGTTGTATAGCTTGTAACCTTTTGAATAAGCGGGATAGCCGATGAATATGAAACTTTCACTTCTATCGTCAAGCTTGGTTCTTCTCTCTTCTGGTACATAAACATGAGCTATGCTTCCAAAAACTCTTAGGTGGGAGATGCCGGGCTTTCTACCACTCCATGCTTCTTGAGGTGTCTTTCCCCACACACTTCTTGTTGGAGAGCGATTGGACAAATAGACTGCACACGCCACTGCTTCTGCCCAAAACTCCTTGGGCAATCTCTTGCTTTTGAGCATACTTCGCGCCAAATCCAGGATTGTTCTATTCTTCCTTTCTGCAACTCCGTTTTGTTGAGGGGATCTGGGAACAGTTAGAGGACGTCTAATTCCATTATCTTCACAAAACTCCAGGAATTCCTTGGATGTGAATTCTCCTCCTCTATCGGATCTCAGTGCCTTGATCTTATGGCCACTCTCTTTTTCCACGGCAGCTTTGAACTTCTTGAATACTCCAAAGACTTCTGATTTCTGCTTCAAGAAATAAACCCATGTTTTTCTTGAAAAATCATCAATGAAAAGAAGGAAATAATTACTGTTACCGAGAGAGCTTGGCTTGATCGGACCACACACATCGGTATGGACTAGCTCAAGTGGCTTCTTGGCTCTTGAGTCTGACTCTTTTGGAAAGCTATTTCTAAATTGCTTCCCGAGTAAACATCCTTCACAAAGTTGGTCAGGATGATTGATGCATGGTAGTCCTCTCACCATTTCCTTCTTAGATAGTAGCTCCAAGCTTCCAAAATTGAGATGCCCAAATCGAAGGTGCCATAACCAAGATGCATCTTTGTAGCAGGCTTTCAGACACTTTGCAACATCGTTTTGAATGTTCAAAGAAAATAATCTATTCTTTGACATTTTTACTTTGGCTATTAGATTTCCTTTGCCATCTCTTATAAAAAGACTACAATCCTTCATATGAATATCATAGCCTTTTTCTAAGAGTTGACCCATACTCAGGATGTTGCATGTCATGTTGGGCACATAGTAGACATTAGAGATTAATTGATGACTACCATTTTTAGTGCGGATAAGGATGTTACCTTTTCCTTTTACTGATATTTTTGAATCATCTCCAAATGAGACATTGCCAGCCACTGATTCATCTAGCTCTACGAACATACTTCTTCTTCCACACATGTGGTTGCTTGCACCAGTGTCGAGGTACCAAGCATTTTCTTGGTCTCCATCATTGTCTCTACAAGCTAGTAGCACTGTCTCATTCTCTTCGGTTTTGACTTCCACATAATTGGACCTTTCGTCAACCTTACTGCTGGGAGCTCTACATTCCGAAGTATAATGCCCAAATTTCTGACAATTATAGCATTGAACTTGAGATTTATCATACCTCGAGTTTGAATTGCCTCTCCCGCGGCCTCTTGTTGAGCTTTCTCCTTTCTGGTAGTTGTTGAGGTTGCTGCTGTTAGAATTCCAACCTCGTCCATGACCACGGCCTCTACCTCGTCCTCGGCCTCGGCCTCTACCTCGACCACGCTGGCTTCTCTCGTGGCCTTGACTTTCTTCCTTCTCCTTCAGTTGCATCTTGAGGAGTTGCTCGTTGATCCCTTGCTTTCTCTTATGTTTTTCTTCATATGCTTGCAATGATCCTTGTAGTTGCTCAATCGTCATTTCTTCCAGGTCTTTAGTTTCTTCTATCGTCACCACAATGTGCTCAAATTTGGGATCCAATGATCGGAGTATCTTCTCTATTATTCTTACATCTTCTAACTTTTCACCATTTCTTTTTAATTGATTAGAAACGGCTGCTACTCTTGAGAAATAATCTGAAATAGATTCAGATGCTTTCATGTGTAAGGATTCGAATTCACCTCTTAATGTTTGGAGACGGACCTTCTTTACTTTTTCGACTCCTTTGTAAGAGATTTGCAACTTCTCCCACGCTTGCTTAGCGGAGCTTGCACTCGAAATCTTCTCAAAACCATCATCATCTAAGGCTTGATAGATGAGATAGAGAGCCTTCTTGTCTCTCTTCCTTGAGTCTTTTAAACTATCCTTTTGAGTTTGGGATAGAGTTGACTCATCTTCTGGTTCGGTGTAGCCTTTCTCTACGACCTCCCAGACATCGTGTGCTCCAAGGAGAGCCTTCATCTTGATACTCCAATTATCATAGTTTTCGTTCTTGAGTGTTGGAACTTGAAACGACGCCATACCATTAGCCATAACTCTCAATATGGTGAGAATTTTGAAATTCTGACTACACGGATGAACTCAGAACGTCGAAAAACCTTAAGATGAACTCAGACAAAAAAATCGATTTTTATGGTCAAAGTCAAAGTCAATGGTCAACCTAACCTGGTCAACAGTCAACTGCTTGGAGGCTCGGTCAGCGGCTCGGTCAACAAGCTTAGTGGCTCGGTCAACTCGGCTCCAACTTGGCTGGACTCACTTCCAACTCGGCTGACTCGGCTTGAACTCGGCTTGGACTCGGTGAGTTAACTCACTCTCTGGCAGCAAACTTTCGGCGGCCCGTGGCGGCTCGTTTGAACTCCGATCGGGGCGATTTTTGCGGCGTCGGCTTCGTCTCGTCGAGAACTTCGATTTGGATATGCTATAGGGCACACCTTCCAACTCGGCTCTGATACCACTTTGTTGGAAATAAAATACTCAAAAAAACTTTTATTAAACTCAAAACAAATTTTACAAGAACACTCTCACTCAAGAACTCACTCACTCTTTACTTCTTCTTCACTCACTTAGAAGCTTTGCTTCTTCTTGATACCTAAACCAAAATGGGGAGGGGGTATTTATACTACTTACAAATCATTTTAGACCACACAAATAAACTAATCCAAAATTATAATAACCATACACCTCATCCTTCTACATCCTTCCACACCCTTCCAATTGACCACATGATTTTTATGTCTAATTACCAAACTCTAGAGAATTCTAGATAAAGGGCTTGGACCTTATTTATGGACTTGGACTCTAATTTATTTGGGCTTGGGTTTGGGCTCCCATAATAGTTCAGAGCTTCACATAGTTTGGGCCTAAAACAAGTTTATACTTCAACACAGATATCATTAAAGAATAAATCTTAAGAATCAATTGAATTAAGAAAACCTCAATTAAATAAAGAAAACCTTACCAATTGAAATTTCAATCAAAATCTATAATCTATAGGCGAAGGCAAAGGAATCGATTTGCAAGAGGGAAACCAAAAGAAAACATAGTTCCCGTATTTGCCAAACAATGAAGAAAGTCCAATATGAGAACTTGAAGGAAAGAGGTTTGAGACAATTTTTTTGTGAACAATTGGTAGAGAATGGGTAAAAGATGGAGAAAAGATAGTGATAGAGTTTTGTTGAAATAAGAAAATATGTTTCAGACGAATAGTTTTCTGACCTAATAAATAAATGGCGTCATCAATTATTTTAGGTGGAGTTTTTTTTTTTTAACTCATTCTTAGGTCACAAATAAATGGGGGTATCAATTAGATTTGTGACCTAATAAATAAATAAATAATATTTATTTATTTTTATCACAAATTAATATTTTTTTTTTTATTGTAAGTTAATTTTCTATTACAAGTTAATTTTATGATTAATTATATTAATTATCATAATTTACTTAATTTTTTTTAACTGTAACATATTATTAAAAAAATATATATATAATAACAAACAATTAAATTTGTCACAAAATAATACCACTTTTTTTTTTTTAGTGTTGGCACCATAACGTTAGAACATACAGTTTTTGAGCCTTACATTAAAAGTTTAAGGCGTTGAGATTGACGAAGAGGTGGATCGGATGAGGAGGAAATGTGTTGAGTGGAGAGCTCGGGTGCTGTGATATAAGGTGACGAATTGGAAGACGCAGAAGACAGGCGACCGATTTTAAGTGTGAGTGGCGAGGGGTTGACGTCGGGAGAGGGGTCCGAATGGATGCCATTAAGGACTGGACCTATGGATGGAGATTCGACTACAATATGGACAGATTGGTCAGAATGGGCAACAGAATCTGAAAGTGGCAATGGGATTAAAAAAATCAGAGTCTTAGGGGATGGGTAACATGGTTGGGCTTGATGGGGGGAAGATGAATCTGTAGCAGGTTGTGCTTGGAATGGGAATATATCTTCAAAAAGAAAACACGTCTCGGCTCATAAAGTTTATAAGCCTTTTGACCCAAAGGGTAACCCATAAAAATGAGTATTTAGTTTGGAGGAAGGATGGGGATTGGTGGCAAAGGCGAAAATCCGCATATAGGAAAAAAAGGGGATATTTGGAATACAATTTTTTGGAAGGAGTTTGCTTGCCCAAAACTGCCGAAGGTTGTCGATTAATAATGTAGGCTGCAGTAAGAACACTTTTACCCCAAAAATGTTTGGGCAGTTGTGCAGAGCCCTTGCCATTTCTAAAAGGTGCCTATGCTTCCGTTCTATGATAGCGTTTTGCTGTAATGTGTAAACACATGAATGTTGAAAATTAACCCATTTTCTTTAAAAAAATCACGAAGTGAAAGAAATTCTCTCCCATTTTAGATGCGAATCTGTTTGTTTTGGTTTTGGAATTGTGTTTGAACAAAAGCAAAAAAAGATTTTAAAATTGCATGTGAATCGCTTTTGTGTTTCATGAGAAAAATCCATGTAAATCAAGAAAAGTCATCCACAATAGTCAAAAAAATAGTGTGCTCCTGATAGAGAAGCAATTTTTTTAGGACCTCACATGTCATAATGTATGAGAAAAAGGGATGATTGCTACAAATTGAACTGGTGCCAAAAGGGAGGCGAGTTTGTTTTGCTAAAGGACAAACATGACATATATTATTAGAATTAAAACGAAAATTTAACGAAGTTTTTGACATAAACTCTAAACGACTTGAAGATAGATGACCGAAACTACGATGCCACAAGTCAGTGGAAACAATAATTGAGCAACAGGTTGGACTGGACTTCTTGAGGCGCTCTATTTATGAAGCCATGGTGACAAGATAATAAAGATCGCCACACCGTTCACCCAAACCAATCGTCTTCCTCATACCCATTTCTTACAAAATACACCAACAAGGAAAAAAAGTCACTGAACAATACATATCTTCTGTAATTTTCCCAACCAATATTAAGTCTACTTGAAGATAAGGCAACATAGAGAACAATTTTCAATTTAATAACTAATTTAAAGGTAAATTGCCAATGTTAGTGATGTGAGTCTTTTCTCCGCTAGGTAATTGGACTGGAGGCAAATTGGTATTTTGAAATTTTTCTGTAACCAAATTTGGACTTCTAGTAAAGTGGTCTGATGCCGCACTATCAATGATTAATGTACTTGTTTAATATCTCGTAAGCGCACGAATCAATATGTTAGTATAGTTTTGGCAAATTCTTATTTTATATATCGTAAGTGCACAAATCAATATGTTAGTATAGCTTTGGTAAGTACAAGGATCGATCCCACATAAGAATGGCCATTGGAACCGAAGGTTCCGGTTCCATTTTTTCTTCAACCGGAACTGGGACCGGTTCCGGTTTTGAACCGGCGGTTCTCCGCCGATTCGGTTTGTCAACGATTCTTGAAACCGGCGTGGAACCGCCGGTTTCGGAACCGGCGTGGAACCGCCGGTTTCGGAACCGGCGGTTCTTTTTTTTTTTTTTTTTTTTTACTTTCAAGTCACAAAAAAAAAAATTCAATTTTTTTTTTAAAAAAAGGAACCAGAACCGGCGAAACCTCCTGTTCCGGTTCCCTGCCGGTTTTAAACCGACGGTTCTGATTTTCGGTTCCGGAACCGAACCAGGGCCATCCCTAATCCCACAAAGATTGATAATTTAATTACTACTTTAATTCTAATTTAATTAAAACTGAAAATTAAAAGGTCTTTGAGATTGATTTGAATTCTTAAAAGTAATTTAAACTAAATTAAAATAATGAGGAAAAGAGTTTGATTTTGTAAAATAATGGGAAGAAAAACTAGGTCATCGATGATCCAAACATATCCACTCATGCATCAATTATAGTATGAAACTATCTATTTAGATTCATCACCTTTCAGATTATTTAACCAAATATTCCTAAGTTGTTAATCACCACTACCGTTAGGTCATGAATTCAGCAATTAATACAAGGAACTCATTAAGCTCTAAGAACTTTAAGAATCAACATACAATTTTATGATTAACATACAAATCATGCATCAATTATTCATTATAAATATATAATAACAAATAACACGTAACAAATATTATCCCATTTAGAAGTTATATAACCTTAAACTGGCACGTAACAACGATTATCCCAGTTTTCGAAATCTCAAGTAATTATTATCTATATTCTAATGAAATTCAGAACTAGCACGTAACAGCAATTATCATAGTTCATCAACAATAGAAATATAAACAATAAACAATTAAATCATGAATAAAACAAAACCATGAATAAAATAAAAATAACAGTCTTTAATATGAGCAAATTAATGTTCTTCATATTGATTCTCTAATTATGAATTAGTTACACATCATAAAAAAATAATAATAATAAAAAGATAATTAAGAAAGAAAGAACTCATTGCGATCATCCAAAAACTTCTCAATCTTCTTCTCTGTGATTGTTTCTTGATCTATGATGGATGGAAGATAGCTTCAATGGTATATGGAAAATTTTGTATATGGTACGAAAGGAGATTTGGCGGGGAAATGGTCCCCTTTGGTGGCTTGGGAGCCCCCTCTCCGTTCTCTTCTTATTATAATGAAAAGAGATGAATTTATAGGCTGAAAAAAAAAGTTGAAGACGAATTTGTTTAGAAGTCTGATTAAATTTGTGCTTTAAATCTGCTACCGGAATCTACGACCAGGCTTGTCACAGCTCTTGGTCGCAGTTTTGATGAAGCAAACCGTCTTAGCTGCTACCAGATGCTGCGTGCGCGGATCTCTGTCGCGGTTGGCAAGTTGACTACGCACTGTTACAAAAATGAGTATAACTTTCTCTAGAAAACTTCAAATCATGATTCGTAAAATTTATTGGAAAATAAACATCTAGAGCTTTTTAGAAATATATTGCTCGTAACCCAGTTCATCTTATGGAGTATTTGGTGGCCCTCAAAATATGACAGCTCCACACCACAAATCTTCTAATTCTTCAATTATGATACTTTTAGCTCCAAAACTCTTCCATTAAGCTTAATTCCTTAATTAGGGATGATAATCTACAAAATCCTCACAAAACACATTAACAACTAATTTCACTCGAAAACATCGTATAAATAATAGGAAATAGGAGCCTAAAATATGTACAAAAATAGTGTGATCAATGATCCAACGATTTGAACTCTCCAACTTGGACAAACTTGATAGTGATGAAAAAGCCATATTAGCTTGTGGTAAGGAATGTTGCTCGTGATTTGCATCTGTTTTCTTCATGACGGAAACATCTGTTGGCATTGGGCATCCGTGAGATTAGGTAAAGCAGCCCGGATTTCCTCCATTGAAGGCAAGGATTAAGCGGCGTTGGCTGATGGGGCGAAGGATGATATACGGTTTCTGCCCCCTTCTACACTGCCGTGATTTTCTCCAGATTTATGAAGTCAATGCCATGGCGGTTAGCCTATCTTCTTCCAGCAGGTATCAGTGTGATGCTCATCGTTCCCACAATGAGAACACTTGCCCGGTCTCTTTCGTCCTGAATCTGAACTTCCTGAATTGAAATTTGGAGAGTAATTATGATCTGCCGGCTTTAAAATGCAACGAACTGCCATCGCTGCTGGTTCATCAGCGACTCGAGTGGATGAGGAGATTACAGATCGTTGCTTCTCATCTTGGGTAACTAAAGCGTAGGCACAACGAAGATTGGGCAGCGGATTCATTAAAAGAATTTGGCCTCGTGGACCACTATAAGATTCGTTCAACCCCACGAGAAACTGCATCGACACATTCTGTTGTTCGTGTTCCTGATGCTTTTTCATTGCACTACAAGTGCGGGTATGTATCGTGTTGTACGACGCTAATTCCTCCCACAAACTCTTCATCTTGGTGTAATCCGCAGATATTGTCATCTCTCCTTGTTTGAGCGACGCAATCTCGCATTGTAGTTCATAAATTCTTGGTGTGTTTCCCTGTGAAAAACGCTCTGATGCTATTGAATAATAAATCACATTGTCTGCTATCTCAGGTTCAAGGGAATTAAGAAGCTAGGACAGGACCATATTGTTGCACTGTTCCCAGGCATCAAATTCTTTTTACTCCTTTGATTGTACTGCGACGGTGCCATCAACAAATCCATTCTTGCTTTTGGCACTCAATGAAAGTCTCATCGAACGGCACCAGGTTTGAGAATTATCTCCATTAAGTTTTTTGCCGACAAGTACCATTCCTGGATGATCTGAATGGTGTAGGAAGTATGGGTTGCTAGGATTGGGGAAGTCATTCTTTTTCCCTAAATTTTTCTTTGAATGTTCTACTTCCACTGTTATGGCAGTAACAAGTTGAAAGAGAAAGGATGAGGGAACACTTGTTGGGATTCAACAAGGTGAATAATTGACAAGAACAAAAGCTAGGGTTTCCCTTACTCTGATAGCTTGTAAAATTGATATGTTGAATTGATATTTCATTCATTTGTGATTCTTCTCTTATACAAAAAATTGCCTACAATTACGTTACCTACATTAGGAATCTGAGATACAAATAGGAAAGGAAAATATTTACAAATAACTACATATAATTTACCCTTAAATTATCCCAAAAATGTCGGGATATTGTAAATTCCTTAACAAAAATAATATAACAAGAAATTAATAGCATAAAGTAAATTATCTATGCCAAAAGTTGGGGTGGCTTGCTAAGTTTCTTATACCCAGATGTTAAAATTATGAGTTCAAGTCGTATTCCCTTCTTTAAATCTTAAATTATAATTAAAATGAAAAAAAAAAACACTAAATAATTGTTTATAGAAAAAGGCCTATGTGAGAGATTTTGTTTCCAAATTAACTTGTCTTCTTGGAGAAGGAGAAGAGAGATGATTGAGATTTTTTTTTTTTTTTTAAAGAGGTACAATTATAAGATTAATAACTGTCAGGATCTGTCAAGATCAATCAATAAACGTACGGTTCAAATATCAACTCCTATAACAGAAAATATCTACTCGTAAATGTATATGGTAGGAATTGAACGCTCACCACTGAGATGGGAAAGAGATGTACTAACTATTTAAACTATAAATGAATATATAAAGATTTAATTTTATAAAAAAAAAAATATAACGCTATTTGGATAAAGGTCTAACGTGACTTAATGAAATTAATTACTATAAGTGGAATTTAAAAATCATCTTCCACTATTGAAAATCACTGCACACTCAGTGAGAGTTTATTGCCAATGCTGATATTTAACCATCTATGGTGAATATAAATAGAACGTGGAAGCAACTATTGATTTTTTGTCACATGAGAAATGCTATTTTTTTTTATTGAAAAGGAATATTTTTTTAATTAAAATATTTGTCGTTGTTGGTCTTGTTTTGTGTTTTTTTTTTGTTGTCATGGATGGTATCTAATTGAAGAGGAAGAAAGAGCAAACTCAAAATGATTCCTCACCTGTTTTTTAGCGGTTAAGGCCGCGCGTTATCAACTCCCCAACTCTCTCTATCTCTCTCTCTCTAAACACCACCACTACCACCAACAACACAACAAAAATAAATCAATAAAAAGGTCATAGTTGGATCTCTAGCCAGTTCCATGGCTGCCAATTTCTCCTTCCTTCAAGCCACTTCTCCTCTCAAACTTCACTCCAACACTTTCAAACCATCCAAACTCAATGGTTCTGCTTTCTTTTTCTTCTTCTTCTATTGAATTCCCATTTCATGCTTATGTTTGATGTTTTGTTTTTGTGTTTTTTTTTATTTGTTGGGTTTATTGAAGCAGTTAAATTTGGTACGATAACGTGTAGTTCTTCGTCGAATGGGAAAGAACCAGAGTCATTGAACAGTGGAGCAAAGAGGGTGGATAAGCTTCTTGAAGAGAAAAAGCGGGCCGAGTTGTCTGCTCGCATTGCTTCTGGAGAATTTACAGTAGATAAATCTGGGTATTTTGTATAAGCTTCAAAAAATTAGCTTGATGTGGGTTGTTTTAGTTTCCACTATCTGGGGTGTGTTTTAATTGGTATTATTAGTTAAGTTATCTGCTAAAAACTGAAAATTGTTAAAATGAAAAATAAAATAAAAGAAGTTGTTCATATGATTAAATTTTCAAGAAGAAGAGGCTTGAACTATAGTTAGACTTTTAGAAGTAAAAAATTAGCAACTGGGTATGCTTATGGTTGCAGTTCTAAAGTAGAATATCATATGGTTGAACTTAATTGAATGCTCTATATATATATTAATTTTTTGTTCCATTTTTAAGTATATGACTAATTTAGTCTTTGAATTAGTTTTTTATTTGCTTTTTTTTTTTTTGGGAATTAGTTTTCCATCCGTATTGAGGAATGGTTTGTTGAAATTGGGCTTTCCTAGAGAGATTTTGGAACTTTTGTTTAATTGGGTTGATGGCAATGAAGACTATCCAAAGATTCCAGAGGCAAAAGGATCAATTAGTGCTATCCGTAGCGAAGCCTTCTTCATTCCCCTATATGAGCTTTACCTCACATATGGTGGAATTTTCAGGCTGACATTTGGACCAAAGGTTCGTTCTTTCTATTAGAATTGTGATTAATGCATGGAGTAAATGATTGAGAGGACAAGCGCATAATTTTCTTTCCATCATAACCTCGCGGATTTTATTTTTTTGCAGTCCTTTGTGATTGTTTCTGATCCCTCCATTGCTAAACATATACTGAAAGACAATTCAAAGGCATACTCAAAGGTAAATCAATTTGCTAGTTTGTTACTGTCTCTTCTTCACTTTTTTTCTTTAAGTTTTGAGATTTGATGAGATAGCTTTTCCATTAATTATCATGACTCGCTAATTTGCAGGGTATTTTGGCAGAAATTCTAGAATTTGTGATGGGGACAGGACTAATCCCCGCTGATGGGGAGGTATGGCGTGTCCGACGTCGCGCTATAGTGCCAGCTTTGCATCAAAAGGTTTCACGATTTATATATGAATTCAACATCTATAAATTTTGACTGTTGGCGTACAAATGCAACCAAAAACAGAAGTACTGTTTCTTTGAGAAAAAATTTAAAAAGAAGTATACAGGCGTAGTTCGAGGAATATTGGAAGAGGCAAAAAGACTTGCAATTGACAGTGCCTCTACTGGATTGGCATATCCCTAACAAGATTTCTTCCCATTTTTGTTGCCTTAAAGCATTTTAAGCTACCTCACACAAGACAATTCTCAAAAGAATTTTGTTAAGAAGTTGTATATCTTGACCTGTTTCTGCCATTGATTTTTTTTTTTTTTTCCAATCAGTATGTAGCAGCTATGATTGGCCTTTTTGGACAAGCGACGGATAGACTTTGCAAGAAACTGGATGATGCTGCATCTGACGGGGAAGATGTAGAGATGGAGTCTCTTTTCTCTCGTTTAACATTGGACGTAATTGGCAAAGCAGTATTCAATTATGATTTTGATTCGTTGACAAATGACACTGGGATAGTTGAGGTATTGTCTCTTCAGATCGTTGAACCTCGTTTAGGTTTACTTTCAACGATCTTAACTGACATTTTGTTTAAGTTTCATTAATGCCAAAGCTTCACATAATTGGGCAACTGTATGTTGGGTAGAACAGGCTGTTTACACAGTTTTGAGAGAAGCAGAAGATCGAAGTGTTGCGCCAATTCCAGTTTGGGAGCTCCCAATTTGGAAAGATATATCACCACGGCAAAGGAAGGTCAAGGGGGCCCTCAAATTGATCAATGATACACTTGATGATCTAATTGCAATATGCAAGGTAAATTTCTTATTTGCAGGGTTATGGGAAAGTTGTTTTTAAGTACATCTATAAGGTGCCCTCCCCTAGGCTTAATAACTAATACAGGATGTATATGAAAATATAGTTGCACATAAATTGTTAAAATCATATTGGATTGATATGTTTTGTCATTTTATTTTAAAAGTATATAATTAAGTGCTCATTTCAAGTTCAGTGATTTGGAGGAAGCTTTTGTCTCCTTGTGCAAATGCTTAATTACATGCAATTAGTACAGGGAAAAATAAATCTTAGGGCTGCCTGTTTCTGTAATTTTTAATTTTGAAAAACTTGATAATGAATTGCTTGTTTTTATGAAATTGCTCACATATGTGTTGACGGAACTGGAATTTATTACGCAACAACTAAGATACATCTTTTGTGAATCTCATTTATAAAGCCAATAGCATTGATGGGTATTATGCCCATCTGATATTTCAGTGTAAGTTTTTGAATACGTCTGTTTCAACTGAATTGAATGTTTTCTGGTCACATATCAAATTTTTTTAAAAAAATTTATAATATTGTATATAACCCCTAAGCTATCAGGTAGTCTGCACACTTGCTAGTTTCTAATAATTTTGAGGCTATCAAATGCATGACAGCTTAAACTGCTTCAGTTATCATTGTTGTTTTTACATTTTCTTCTTTAATTTGTGAATCTGCAGAGGATGGTTGATGAAGAGGAGCTACAGTTCCATGAGGAATACATGAATGAAAAAGATCCTAGTATTCTCCACTTTCTCTTGGCATCAGGAGATGATGTATGCATTTCTATATTTCAAATTTTCTTTTTCCTAGGACAAATGTAATTGAAGATATGTGTGTAAATGTTACAGGTTTCTAGCAAGCAACTCCGTGATGACTTAATGACAATGCTTATAGCAGGGCATGAAACATCAGCTGCAGTTCTAACATGGACATTTTATCTCCTATCCAAGGTATTTGAAATTAAAGCTCAATGAAACTGGAATTAGTTGTTGAGCTTATGCTATATTGATGTCTACGATTCCTTTTCTCTTCTGCCCTGTCCCGTTGGTTTTGTTCTTATTTACCTCTCAGCATGACCATCCAAATCATTTATGTTGTATGATCTCCGCAATATAGATTTAAATATTTTATATCTTTTATAAATAATTAGTGTAATATAGCAGACTTTTAATGTTAATCATTAGACCATCCTAATATTACAATAAATACAGTTTTCTTCTTCCCCAAATCTTCTGCTATATTTTACTGTGTACCAAATCTCCTGCTAATGTTAATCATTAGACCATCCTAATTAACAAGATACTAGCATGCAATCATCTCTATATATTCTTATGATTAACATTTCCTTTACAACTGGCTACATAGTTACCATTCTTATTGTCTTACATTTCAAATGGTTACAGGAACCTAGTGTTGTGTCCAAGCTCCAAGATGAGGTATCTTTAACTTTTATTTGCGTTGAACTGAGTTTTGAATCTTACAACTTATCGTATATTACATTAATTCTCTTTTTCGAACTACATTTTATTTTCTAGGTTGATACTGTTCTAGGAGATCGATATCCGACCATTGAAGATATGAAGAAACTTAAATATACAACTCGAGTAATTAATGAAGTAAGAAGATGATTTTTTTTTTCAATGATCGCTTCAAGTATATGTTTTACGTCTGTGCTTACATGTTTTTAATCTTTTTGCAGTCCTTAAGGCTCTACCCACAACCACCTGTCTTAATCCGCCGTTCTCTCGAAGATGACATGCTAGGAAAGTACCCCATAAAAAGGTGTTATCTAGATGCATCTATTGTTATATTAATTTTTCTTGCCAAGTTAATATTTCAAATCTGTCTGCCTTTTTTTTAAAGAAAGAATAAAATATTATTTTTCCTTTATATTGTGAAGCTCTTCCCAAATCCTGTACATTTAGTTATAACTGAAGTAGAAATGTGTTATCAGGTGTCACATTATGGGATACATAAAACATTTAAGAGGAAGCTTATCTACAATTTATAATCACTTCATTATATAGTTAGAAAGAAGAAAAAGAAAAAATATGTTGAGGACCTAGTTCAAAATCCAACAACAAACCTAACTTCTCTAACAATCAATAACCCAATTCAACCCTAACTTCAATTTAGCCCCAAATTACAAACACCTATGAACCCTAATTTCCCCAATCAACACAATAACACACCCAATCTTCAATTAATCCCGAAATCAATACAAATCCACAACCCTAACTTCACTAATAATCAAATAAACAAAACCCAATACAAATTAAAACAATGTAGATAGATTGTGAGCTTAGTTACCTTTTTAGGGAATCCCTTGCTCTCTAGTGCTTAGGTTATTAGCCCAAACCCTAGCCCAAGTTGATCTCACAAGCGAAATTGCAAGAAGAACCGATTGTTCTTGGTGATGATCCAAGAGGATGAGAGAAATGCTCTCAATTTGTAATTTTGATTGATGATGATCATGAATAGTTACAACCCTAGTTTAAGTGTTCTATTTATACAAGTTCTGAAAATTAGGGCGAAAAGACTAAAATGCCCCTAACTAAACAATTTAAAAATGTGCAGGAAAATTCAAGATTTTTGCCGACCAGTGAGCATCGCGACCTTGGTCGCGACCTGGGTTGGTCGCGACCTAGGTCGCGAGGCTCACTGCCTCATTTTTCTCTTCTTCGCGCTAAATCACCGTTTTTCTCCAGTGAGTATCGCGACCTAGGTCGCGACCTGGGTTGGTCGCGACCTTGGTCGCGACGGTTTCCAGCCTTGTGCTCCAGTGAGCACCGCGACCGCGATCGCGAGGCAGTTGGTCGCGACCGCGGTCGCGAGGCTCACTGCCTCATTTTCTCTCTTTTTCTTCTTCTATCCTCTTCACTTCTCCTTTCCTCCTTCTAGTTCTAGTACTTCTTCTAGGTGAGTTCTCATCAAAATATACCACAATGATCTGAATAGTTGACATTAACAGCTCTCAGTAATCCGAACCCATATCACCACACTGTCTTTTAGCAGTCAGGATAGCAACTATTGTTAGTGATGCAGATCCACTTTGTTATCAATTTCTGTCATTTATTGCAATGGAGCTTCTTAAGCAAAAGTGTTTTTCTTGTTAATTCACTCTGCTTCTTCCTCCGAATAGTTGTTTTCATGTGTATTTTGTTTTGCTTCTGTCTCTCTACCTCTTCTTTTCAGTTATGTGTAATTAATGCAGAATATCAATACTGTTTTATTATATTCCTACAGGGGTGAAGACTTTTTTATTTCTGTTTGGAACCTTCATCGTAGTCCACATCTATGGGAAGATGCTGATAAGTTTAATCCAGAAAGATGGCCTGTAGATGGACCCAATCCAAATGAGACAAACCAAAATTTCCGGTAACAAAGAAATATTTATCTAAAATTCAGAATGCTTTCATTAGTTTCATATTTTATCATTTTGTTCAATTCTTGTCAACTTTGTAATCAGAGTTCCATAAAGAGATCGACTGTTAGCGTCTAAGCTGTTTAATGAATTCTCTGGCAATTGTGTGCTGTCGTCGTATAGCAGTCATTTTGGTAGGGTTGTCTGGCTCATTAAGCATTTGGCTGCCCACTTATGCCTGTTGGCTCCCTGGAGTTGTTTAGTTGCAGATGTGTAAGCAATGTGTTGTTCACAGCTTGCGAACTTCTGATCACCCATTTTGCATTTGCGGAATGATTTGTTTCAGTGTTCAAATACTATTGTTGAGTATGTTCCTGATGGGTTTACTAATATGGCATTAGAACCTTGTTTTACCTGGAGTAGATATATTGTCTGGATCTAGGTGTTGTACCTAATATTTCTACTTTCTACAAATTGATGATGTTTGTATTGACTGTTTCAGTTATTTGCCCTTTGGTGGGGGACCTCGGAAATGTGTAGGTGACATGTTCGCTTCATTTGAGGTAATTTGTCGATAACACAAGACAATTGTTTATTTACTATTGTTAAAGAGTTTTACATCATTGTTTGTTCTCTTACTTGATAGCTTAGGCTTTTAGGATATGTTTGTTACATGGTATTGGATTCTATTGGACAAAATCCAATCAAATCCCATGTTTGTGGAGTGCATGGGAGAAAGTTTTCCAATCCCATACACTCCACTTATAAAGCCCAGGTGGGACTATTTAGTCCCGCTTGGGAGTCCCATGCTTTCTCACTTGAATTTACTTTTTTTCTTTTTTTAGAAAAATATTATATTTATTAAATATATGTTATTAAAATATTTTAAAAATTAATATTATTTAATATCAATAAAAACAAATATTATTTATTATATTTAAATATTTATTTTATTTAAAAAATAACTTTTTTATCAAATTTAATTTAAAATTTTTTAATTTTTTAAAAATAATTTTATCAAATCTCATTCTACACCAAATAAGGGACAGTACTATTTTAGTCCATTTCATACTACACCAAACACGTCACAGTACTAATTAGTTCAATCCAATCAAATCTTATCCTATCCCATAAAAATAGTCAAATTCAATCCCGCGAACCAAATGCACTCTTAGGGTCTAGCTATTACTTGACATGGTATAAAAGCCTTTACCAAAGAATCCTGGGTTCGAGTGCCTCACGTGCATTTTTCCTGTGATTATTCTGCATTTGGTCACATGAGGGGTGTGTAAGAGAGCTTTATATCATTGTTGGACTTCACTTGATAGTTTAAGTTTTTGGGTCTAGTGGTTATCTGACAACTTTAATATATATTTCTAAACATCAAAATTGTACACTCTTTATATATCTATCCATTTTGCTTGGTATTTGTGAGTGAAGCAGGTTAGATTTGAGTTACAAATCTGTCCACTAAATCATTATGATTTTTATAAACTCTTTGTGCTAATTTACAGACCATTGTAGCAGTTGCAATGCTTGTACAGCGGTTTAACTTTCAAATGGCACTTGGAGCTCCTCCAGTAAGTCATCTTCTGCTATTAAGATTTTTTCCTGAATGGTTGAATTATTATTACTAACCAAACCTTAGCAATTTAGAACCATAGTTTATATAAAATGAACAACTCATTTAATCTTAAACTATGCTTCTTCAAATTTTGTAATTAGTTAATAAAACAAATGGATGTAAATCCTAACCGTCTATTATTAACATCGATGTTGACGTGTTATAAGATCGTTAAAAGTTCAAGTAAAGCTTAGATAAGAAAGGATTTGGTCTATAAGATTGCACACTCAAGTATATCTTTGGAAGACAGATTCCTTATCTAATGTTGTGGTCTATAATATATGTTCATTACTAACCCATATAAATTCATTTTGTTTTTGTTATAATTTTAAGAACATTTTAAAGTCTGGATAAATTATAGCTTTAAAGTATTTAGTTTAGAATAAATAACACTAAACTTATCTGAGGTTTGTTGAATTACAATCGAAATTAACATTTGTAGAAACTCAAACTGAACTCCTCTAGCGTTAAGTTTGACTATTAAAAAGTAGACTCGAGTCTCTCTTGGTTCGTGATCCATGGTGGATCCACTATGAATCTTTCGCTTCTTCTTCTACTTTTTTTTTTTTTAAACGGTCACAAATTTAACTCCTGGAAACTCAGTGTGAGCTTCTGCTAACTTTAATTCATTCAACAAACCTTATGTTAGTTCAGTGATATTTTGTTTATTTATTTTAATAAAACTTTTCAAGATGAGAATTTTTTTAGCTTAAAAGAGAAAAGCAAATGTATCTAGTGCACTATGCGTTCCACCCACATCAAACCAAAGAGAGTTCATGTGATTAGTTATTAATACCATATAGTGTGATAGAGTAAAGGGAGTGAATGATAGGGAGTGAATGATGGTATATCATGCATGGTACACCAAAATACCAATTTTTTTTTTTTTTCTCTTATCCTAAAAATATTTGTGTATTTTCATTTTTTGGCAGTACTTTTAGCAATACTGAAAGTACAACTAACAAAAAAAACTCTATGAGTTATCTTAGCATTCGACTCCACAATGTGATTGAAGTTGAAAAAATAGGATCTGAAATAATTGGGTATGCAGGTTGAGATGACCACAGGAGCCACCATCCACACAACACAAGGATTGAAGATGACTGTTACCAGAAGAATAAAACCTCCCATCATGCCTGTATTCAATGATGACTCCACAGAGGAAACCACCATCATGCTTGATCAGAAAAGTGAAGCATCTCCGGCTCATTCTTAATATCCCTGCTATTTTTAAGCCATACAACTTGAAAATATATATATATATATATAATTAAAATAATTAAAAAGATGTATATCAATTTATGGAATGGTTTTTGCTATTTTTTAGCCTTTAAAGACTTGTTCCGCAAATAGTAAAAGTTTGTTCTTTTTTTTTTGTTTTCTTTTTCTTTTTCTTTTTTTTACATTACACTTCAACAAAAGATCCTGTAAGAACCAATAACTTCACAATTTCTTGACTGCTTTTACAGTTATTTCAGCATTACAAATATGCCCTACAAAAAAAGCCAAAACTACACAATCCCCAATGAAAATTTTGTTAATAAGACTCAAGAATCTTCCCTCAAATTTAAAACATGGTGGAAAATTAGACACGAGCTTCAATTCTCAATATTCTCTTCGCAGGAAATTCCCAATTCGCTCTCTTTTGTAAAATCCAAATCCACACAAATCTTTATCAAGTTTTCTGCAGAAGACCAAAAAAGATCATTGTGATATGTCTCCTGATTGGTTGCCAAGAAAATATAAGAAAATGAACAAAAAAGTTTGAATCCAAAATAGAACTAAAAGCTCGTTCAATTGAAAATTTTCAATTATTCCAGCACAAACAGCACGAAGTTAAAAATTGTCTGATTTATATCCTACCCTATCACAGCAAACAAAAGATACGAACAAGCCATCAAATGTATAAAAGATTTATCCATTTAAAAGCAAAGCAGTATCCAACAAGTAAATACATCCTAAAAGCCTATCAAATTAATCAGAAAGAAAAAAAAATTCCTGGAGCATGTTAGTGACAAATCCACTCAAAAATATATAATAAATAATAATCAGATCCTGTAACAAAAGATATCCAAAACACTTTGTAATATGAAACTTCAGCATTTGGCCGCGAGAAAACACAACTGTTAAAGGGCCGCCAGGAAGAAACAGCGTGAGAGAGAACCATAAGAAATGACATGAGAGAGAAGAGACACTGAAACAAGCTTACAGAGGATGAGAGATCACAGAGAAGGCTATAACTGCAAGCGAGGAGAGATAGACTGGTGTGTGACAAAAAGTGAGCATGAGACAGAAGCGAAAGAGGGCTGGACCTCAACTAATTTACAAATAGCACGAAATCAACCA
Source organism: Xanthoceras sorbifolium (assembly GCA_003430845.1). Lineage (NCBI taxonomy): Eukaryota > Viridiplantae > Streptophyta > Magnoliopsida > Sapindales > Sapindaceae > Xanthoceras > Xanthoceras sorbifolium. The sequence goes on along the minus strand of CM010619.1, from coordinate 3,335,783 downwards.
TGCTACGATCTAATTGTCCAGTGTGTCTTTGATTCAGACGTGCCTGGCTGGTCTTCAAGACATGAAGAGCTCAGATTCAACAAAAAAATCGAAACCAAAGCTGTGAGGCTTGACAGACAAAAGAAAATGGGATCTCGCTGACCACCATCTATTAAAACTTTAAATTGGATTACAGTTCTCTGTTATATTTTAAAGTCCCTAACATGAATTCAGGACTATAATTCCATTAAAAAGTCCAGACCATGCATAGCCTCCTGACCAAAATATGGCCAGTGTAAGCATACTACAGATTAATTAAACCACACTAACTTTGACACGGTAGCATATCTGCATCGAGACTCATTATTAGTTATCCATGGCACCCCATAATTAGAAACGATTACAACAGACTCCAAGAGAAGGAAAAAAACACGACTAAAAAGAAGTTATCTGCTGCATCTAAATTTGGTATTGTTACCCAAATATTACTAACACAAAAAGAGTGCCAACTTCAGAGTGGGGGAAATGAATAGCAAAAACCTCAATTTGAAAAATCATTGGTGGCCAAAACATTGTCGAATGGAAAATAATCCGGAATGATGATGGTGTTTCTCAGGCTCAGCTTCAGATTTTTTTCCAGGAAAATGCTTATAAAAGGCTTTTACTGCGCCTGCAACCCCATCTTCATTTTGTATGGCCTTCGCCACTTCAACAGCACACTCCTTCACCTGCACCAACCAAATTTCCCTTTTCAACTTTTGTTTTTGGTTTCACATCCAAAAGAAAAGTGTAAGCTAAAACCAATTATGTTTTAATGACAAGAAACAGAACTTATAGAAATAGCGAGAAATTACAAAGAGCTTCTCAACCCCTAAAATAACTTTTTAAATGCCCTTAATAAATAGTTGAATCAATGCCCATAATGAAGTGAGAACATTATTCTTCTGCAAAACATTTGAGACTCCTTCAATTACTGTTAGACAAAAACATAAACTTTTCAACAGTAGCACATGGTACTTTCATATCACATTACGATGTAAATATGATCACTTGTGATCTAAGATCGTATTAGATATTTTCTGATTTTATATTTCCATATTCATTTTTTTCCTAAGCCTATAAAAGTTCTCTCTTTACTTTTCATCATGGTATTCGAACCTAATTCGATCATATAAAGACAATCTTTGTCGTCATACCATGTTCATTTGAGCTGTTGTTTGCATTACTGATGGCAGTTACACCATGATTCTTCATTCTCTCAAAATATCTCCTCTTTACTTTCTCACAAAAAATAACCAAAAAAGAAATGAAAGAAACCTTAACTCACTGCTACAGTGTGTACTAAGAATATCTAAAAATCAAACCAATTCCTGAGTCTGTAAAAATCAAATTGGTTCTCTGATTCATCAATATCTAAAAATCAAACCAATTCCTCAGTCTGTAAAAATCAAATTGGTTCTCTGTCTCAATCAAATCAGTGTAATCAAGCTAATCTCTTGATCTTTTTGTCCAACCAGTCTCTCAATCTCTATCAAGTCACATTAGCTTTTACAAACTTGTTCTTCTTCATCATCTTGAGTTGTGGGGGTTGTTAGCTTATGTGATATTTTCATATAGCATATTACAATATAGATTTGACTATATTTGATCTATGACTATATTAAATATTTCTTATATTATATTTCCATTTCCATATTCATGTAATACAAAAGATAATAAATTCCCTCTTTATTTTCTACGGCAACTACTTCCAGAAATGAGAAGCAGCATCATGTTTCTGTTTCGGAAACACAACTTTCTGCATAGCACACAATTAAAATTATCACAAAAGACAGACAATTTAATAGGAACTTTACACTACCTTGGGGTCAAGCATGAAATTTATTGCATCAACCAACTTATCAAGCAAAAACTCTTCAACGGCAATTGGTGGAGGGCCCAATCCTCTTGCATGGACTCGTTCTCCCCAAAAGGGCTGGTCTCCAAAGAAAGGTACAATGGTTGTTGGACACTATGTTCAAAAAAATGAAAACTGTGTGACCAACTTAGGAATAAACAATCACAGGAAAGGGAACCCATAAAGTAATAAATAAAGTAAAAATAAAAAGTTACTGCAGCTTTAAGACCAGCAGCAGTTGTTCCAGCACCACCATGATGAACCTGGAAAGATTTTGAAATTAATTAGAAATCCAACATTTTATCTACAAATCTAGATAGGCATTTATTGTACTGTTGGTTAGTTAATAATTTACTTTTGTGCAATTTAGACATATGTAATCTGCTTACTTTTACGATAATTGGAAGTGTTACAATTTGTATCAAAAAGAAAAAGCCAGTAATCAACAAATAAATATTGATGTTTCAATAATCAACTAAATAACACTGATGTAATGAAGAGCTCTCTTTTTTTTACTTCCTTTTTTTCATACCCAGAACTCCTTTTGTCTTTTCCTTTGTCCCCTGAATTCTACAAATGAAGAGCTCGTTTTTACTACTGCTACAAATACTATTTAAATTACAGCAACTTCTGACCATGAATATTGTCGAATAAAAAATGTCAACACTTGATGATAGTGCTCTCGATAATCAAAGATGTAGTGCAGGAAAACTCTTCAATTATTGCAATAATACAAAAGTTTACAAGATGAAAGCTCACTTTTTTTCCAAGTGACACATGACAAAAAAGGCAGAACGATGAGTTTTTGTCCGTAATTGTTAGCAACTCAAAATATACATCAAGGGCACTTATAGGGACCGAGCGGGCACTTATAGGGACCGAGCTTCCTAGTGAAAAAGACTTAGGTCTCTCCCTTCTTCAGTAGTTTAGTGCAACACGATTGTGTATTGGGTGTGATAGGATCCTGTCAAATACCAACTCTGGGAGCACTGTTAGTGATCAAGCTGTGCTTATGAAAAAGGCTTGGGTCTATTCCTCAGTCATAACTGCTAAACAACTCAATATTGGACAAAGAATTTGCTGGGGAGCATAATTTTCTAACCCTTGTATAAATCTAGATCTCTAGGCCACAATTGTGGTCACATTGCCATCAGTTTGATATTAATATGAACATGCACGGGCATCCATACGACATGAAAATGGCAACAATGCAATGTCAATGCATGCTATTTCAGCTACACTGAAAGAGGAGGAAGAAGAAGAAGAAGAAGAAAAGATTAATAACGCGGCAGACATTTTACCACAGCACTGCATTGTAAGAATAGCCAGTCATGGGGGCAATTGTCCAGTAAATACACAAACTCCTTTGGCTCTGCCACTGAAAATAGATAATTTAGTATGTATCTACTCCCATACCTTTGATACAATCTTATATATCAGAAGAAATTAGGCTCTCAATGTGCTCCTCTTAATCGAGATAGAGTAACCAAAACTTACTGTTCCCAAGACCTCCCCACCCTTTATTGATGATGCCTCTTTGTCCAGTTATTTCCAAAGCTTTTACTATTGTTTCTGTCATCTCTTCAGGATTTTGAACTGGCTGTTATAAGTTGAAATAAAATTAAATAGGCGAATAAAGAGACATTCAAAAAAAAAATTATACAAGTATCAGTGACCCAAGAGACCTAATTGAAGTACATCTCTATTCACTAATCTATGAGTATCATAAGCACGCATTGGAATATAAGATCATTGTCAATGAGAACAAATGTGATGAATGAGACTTGTTGACAACAAATTATAAGAACAAATCATATAGCAGGTAAAGCCTTGGATGTACTGAATTGTTACAAATTTTAAAACAAACAATTTTTCTTTCCATTATCTCTCTTTTAACGAATGAGAACTTGTTTAGCAAAGAAACTATAATTTAGCAACCCAAAATTTCTTACATAGAGAAGTTAGCAATCAATCCTATTAAATCAGCTACAATTAAGGTGTCAATCAGCCTCAGAATTATGTAATTGGCTAGGTGATTGATTGAGTAATTATTGTACTTCCTTTTTTATTCTAGGCCTAGCACTATAAATTTATGTACCTTGGCTACATAATATACACAGTACTCTTTTCCCCCTATTTCTTTAATGTTAACATAGTATCAAGGCAAAGTTCCCATAAACACAATCTTTAGAAGTATCTCATGTGTGCCGCCGTCTGCATTTGTAAGACAATGGGCAGATGGCGGCACACCTATAAAACGCCAACAGTACCACAATTCTGTCCTCCGATCTGTTCTGTAATAGCCGAAAAAGAATTTAAAAGAGTTTTATTATACTAGGCTTCAATTTTAAAGGCCGATTATTTATTTTTCCATGTTAGATTATTATTATTAAGATATTTAATAGAAATAGATTTCCAGCTAAGATTAGGAATGCTTTGGAGATATGAGATTACTCACAAGCAAATAAATTAGTGTCCTATTAGGGTTCTATTACTTGAAGGATTAGTAGAATATTATCTTTATGATTGCTATAATTGTCCCTATAATATGAGTGATTATGAAAAAAAAAAAAAAAAAGAGCGAGAAAGATCAGAAAAACATAGAGAAAGAGAAAAGAGAGAGTTTATCCCTTTTTCAACGCCAATGTCAAGAGGTAAGTCTTCTATCCCTTTTTCAAGAATAAAGTTATGGTTTTTACAGAAGAACAAAATTTGGTTTTTAATAGTGTGAATCTGAGATTAAAAGGAGTGTTCACGGTTTTTGGAGATTTTAGTTATGAATTCATTCCAAGGAGACAATTATTTAAAAAAGAATAAATGGACTTAAGGTAGACAAATCCGAAACTTCAAAATATTTATACTTCCTTTTATAAGTTAAACTAGAGATCTTAAGGATTAATTGAAAGTTCTCTATTCAGTGGATTATGGTAAATGCGAAATTGTTTTGACAAAGTTAATGTTATTGAAAAATTATGAAATTTGGTATGGAAACAACTTTATGTGCCTAGGTAAACTCTGGAAATTTTCAAGTTTTTAGAAGTTATACTCTAATTGTGATTTATTTGTGAAGTATGCAAGGTCTCTGCTGAAGTATGTTTGACAGATTTGAACATCCCTAAAATGACGAGTTTTTAGAATAGTTTTTGATAATAAAAGTTTTCAAAAATTTTAATGGAGTGTGTTCTACATGTCTACTAGAAGTGTGTAAAATTTCATAATGTTTTAATTTGACAATAAATTTCAAAACTCGGCGAATTAAACCTACTCTATGTAGATTTTGTTAAAATATTGATGTTCAACCCCAAAGAAGTTAAGATTTGTAGCATTCAGGAATGTTGTATTTTGATGTGTAAAGTATTCATATGGAGTTCACTCTTTTAATTTTTAGAACGAAGAGTTTGTTTATTATTGATAAGGATTGTGTATTACTTGTGTTCGCAAATATAAATAAACTAGACTTTTTACTTGAATCACAATAAGCATATGTATATGGTTGTTGATGTGTTCTCTTAAGTGGTTTTTGTATGGAATTCATATTTTATTGTTTTATATATCATGATAATTTTTTATACTTTGGATATTTGAATGTATGAGTGATATAAGTGATATATGTATTTCATGCATGCTCTATGATTGCGAAACTTTATTTTGGAGAACCTAAATTCATTACTCTTAATAGGCACCTAAATGAATGTGGAGTGTATCTCATGCATGCTCTATGATTGCGAAACTTTATTTTGGAGAACCTAAATTCATTACTCTTAATAGGCACCTAAATGAATGTGGAGTGTATCTCATGCATGCTCTATGATTGCGAAACTTTATTTTGGAGAACCTAAATTCATTACTCTTAATAGGCACCTAAATGAATGTGGAGTGTATCTCATGCATGCTCTATGATTGCGAAACTTTATTTTGGAGAACCTAAATTCATTACTCTTAATAGGCACCTAAGTGAATGTGGAGCAATAAGTGATAAGTGTGTAGTATATTGGGAAGGGTCTTAAGAGTGCCTTAGAGACCAAATGAATCTTCATATTCGTGTGTTGACGTATTTGAACATGTGGGACGACTTTGTTGATGATCACAACGAGCGAGTGGCTCTTACCTTTAGGCATAAGTGTTTCTTTTTTTAAAAAGTGTGTATTCCTCACTTGTACTTGCCTCGTATACATTTGTTACCGACATGTCACGATCTTTCTAGAACCTTCCGGAACAACCTAGAGGAATGGTGAACCTTGTGGAGAAACCTAGAAGGATGGAGAAACTCCTAGAGAAGTCTAGCTCTTGGGACATTCTAGAATGTTGTGGAGACTTGTAGGATGTTCAAGACTTGGAATTCTCTAGCACATGTACATTGTAGGGATTTCTTGTACATTGTAGAATTCTCTAGAACATTGTAGATAAGTAGGAACCTAGAATGTTCTTTGGTGCCTATAAATAGATGGCACCCCTCATTTGTACAAACCATCTTGGAGAAAGCATTCAAGCATTCAAGTATTCTCTCAAACACTTGTGCTCTCTTCTCTTCTCTCTTCCTACAAGCTTTCTTGAGTTTGCTAGCAAGTTACTTGCCTAGCTCGTGGGGATTAAGGCTGACTTAACCTCTTCGACGGGAGGAAGTGTGTTAAGTGCCGCACGGTTGGCTTAGAAAATACTAAGGCCGTGACAAGTGGTATCAGAGCCTCGTTGCTCAACCAAGGAAGAGATAGCATAATGGCAGGAGTCGAGGAAGTTGTCGTCCAAGAGCCAAGCCGTGGAAGGGATGCCAACCCAAGCAGGTCGAGGAAGGACAAATCTCGGGATGCCGCCTCAATCTTGGAGTCAAGGTTGGCTAGGATTGAGCTCGCCATAGCCGATTCAAGGGAACGGTTGGATGTGTTGGAGCAATGCGTGGAGAGGGACATAGGCGATCTTAAGGAAAGGATCGAGGACCTCCGGGGAGACATGCAATTTGGCTCTACATCAGGGCGAGAGGCGCAAGAGGGGAACGAGATCTTCCAGGCAAGGTTGGAAAGCACGGTAATGGGGAAGCTCGCGGAGTTCGAGACACTTCTTGAAGACATGCGGGACGATTGGGCCTTATGCAAGAGAGCCGTGAGTGGTGGAACTTTCCAAGGTGCTCCAAAGAAGGAGATACCCAAGCCGAAGGAGTTTGATGGCAAGCGAGATGCCAAGGAGGTAGACAACTTCATTTGGCACATGGAGAGGTACTTTGAGGCCGTCAGGATCACGGATGATCAGGAGCAAATCCGGACCGCAACCTTATACCTCGCCGATACAGCCACTCTGTGGTGGAGGAGGAGACATGCCGACATCCAAAGAGGTACGTGTACCATTGATTCTTGGGATGATTTTAAGAAAGAGCTTAAGAAGCAATTCTATCCGGAGGATGCTGCATATCTTGCTCGGAAGAATTTGAAGAAGCTTAAGCAAACGGGTTCGATTAGGGATTATGTTAAGGAATTTTCTAGTCTCATGCTCGAAGTTCCTAACATGTCGGACGACGAGTTGTTATTCAACTTCATGGACAACCTACAACCTTGGGCGGAAGTAGAGTTGCGTCGTCGCAATGTGCAAAATCTCGCGGAAGCTATAGCCATTGCGGAGTCCCTAATTGATTACCGGAGGAGCGAACCACCCAAGAAGAAACCACCACAGGATAACCATGGCAAAGGTGGGGGAGACAAAGGGAAAGGTCCATACAAGCCTCCAAGCGGGAAAGACAAGGGTAAGCAGAAGGAAGGTCAAGGCAAGAAAGACATCAAGCCAAAGACCAACTGTTTCCTTTGCGACGGTCCTCACTGGGCAAGAGAGTGCCCAAAGCGCAAGGCTATCAACGCGTTGGTAGACGAGCGCGAGAAGGAGATGGAGGAATCTCACATGGGCTCTCTTCGTACGCTCACCGCCATCAAAGCCCAACCAACTCCAAAGATCCGAGGGAGTCAGGGTCTAATGTACTTGGACGTACACATCAATGGGAAAGCTACCCGCGTCATGGTCGATACGGGAGCTACAAACTCCTTTGTCTCGGAGGAGGAGGCAAGGAGACTTGGACTGAAGGTGTCCAAGGAGACCGGATGGTTAAAGGCGGTGAACTCTAAGGCGAGACCGCTTATTGGCATGGCTCGAGGAGTAAGCATCAGTATGGGTAATTGGAATGGGAAGATAGACTTGACAGTCGCGCCCATGGATGACTTCGAGGTAGTGCTCGGCATGGACTTCCTCGAACAAGTCAAGGTAGTTCCTTTACCCTTCCTACGTTCTGTTGCTATATTAGAAGATACTCCTTGCATCATTCCAGCTATCGCCAAATCCGGATCAAAGACCCCTCATCTTTCGGCCTTGCAAGTGAAGAAAGGCCTTAAGAAGGGGGAGGTGACATACTTGGCCGCGGTTAAACATGACGAGGGTGGAGTTCCAACGGAGGAGCTACCCAAGGAGATCAAGAAGGTCCTTGAGGAGTACAAGGACGTCATGCCCGCGGAGTTGCCCAAGAAACTACCACCTAGGAGGGAGGTGGATCACCAGATTGAGTTGGAGCCAGGAACGAAGCCACCTGCCAAGGCCCCTTATCGGATGGCACCACCAGAGTTGGAGGAATTAAGGAAACAACTGAAGGACTTGTTGGATGCAGGCTACATTCAACCGTCCAAAGCCCCTTATGGTGCACCAGTGTTGTTTCAAAGGAAGAAGGACGGGTCCATGCGATTGTGCATCGACTATCGCGCTTTGAACAAGGTAACCATCAAGAACAAGTACCCTATTCCTTTGATTGCTGACTTGTTTGATCAGCTTGGTAGGGCTCGATATTTTACAAAGCTTGATTTAAGGTCGGGTTATTACCAAGTGAGGATTGCGGAAGGCGATGAGGCAAAGACTACTTGTGTAACGCGTTACGGTGCTTATGAGTTCCTAGTGATGCCATTCGGCCTCACCAACGCACCAGCCACGTTTTGCACACTTATGAACAAGATCTTCCATCCTTACCTGGATCGATTTGTGGTGGTGTACTTAGACGACATCGTGGTCTATAGTAACACCCTCGAGGAGCATGCTCGACACCTGCAAGCTGTTTTCAAGGTCTTAAAGGAAAACGAGCTCTACGTGAAGAAGGAGAAATGTTCTTTTGCCCAACCGGAGGTGTACTTCTTGGGGCATAAGATCAAAGATGGTGTGCTCATGATGGACGAGGCGAAGATCAAAGCCATTTGTGAATGGGATCCTCCTACAAAGGTGCCCGAACTACGGTCATTCCTTGGCCTAGTTAACTATTATCGAAGATTCATTAAGGGGTATTCGGCAAGGGCAGCTCCACTCACGGATCTTCTAAAGAAGAACAAGGCATGGGAATGGTCGAAAGAGTGCCAAGAAGCCTTGGAGGGATTGAAGAAGGCGGTAACGGAGGAGCCAGTGTTGAGTCTTCCGGACCATTCCAAACCTTATGAAGTGCAAACGGATGCTTCTGACTTTGCCATTGGAGGAGTTCTAATGCAAGATGGGCATCCTATAGCTTTCGAGAGCCGCAAGCTGAATGATACGGAACGGAGGTATACCGTTCAAGAGAAGGAAATGACTGCGGTTGTTCATTGCCTTCGCACATGGAGACATTACTTGCTCGGCTCTCACTTCATCATCAGGACTGACAACGTTGCCACTAGCTACTTCCAGACGCAGAAGAAGCTAAGCCCAAAGCAAGCTAGATGGCAAGACTTCCTAGCCGAGTTCGACTATACGCTGGAGTACAAGCCCGGGAAGGCCAATTTGGTGGCGGATGCACTAAGTCGCAAGGCGGTGCTTGCAACTATACAAAGTGCGCCACAGGGAGAAGTCGTCAATCTCATCAAGGAGGGGCTACAACACGACTCACTTGGCAAGAGTCTCGTGGGACTAGCAACCGATGGGAAGACCAAACGGTTTTGGGTGCAGGATGACTTGCTCTACACCGTGGGAAACAGGCTGTATGTCCCGAAATTCGGAAACCTGCGGAAGAATTTGATCAAGGAGTGCCATGATACAAAGTGGGCAGGACATCCGGGACAACAGAGGACCAGGGCTTTGCTCGAAGCAACCTACTATTGGCCGCATATGAGGGATGACATCGAGGCCTATGTGAAGACTTGTCTTGTATGCCAACAAGACAAGAATGAGCAGCAATCACCGGGAGGATTGCTAGAGCCATTACCCATCCCCGAGAGACCATGGGAAAGTGTCACCATGGACTTCATATCGGCCTTACCCAAGTCGGACGGCTGCGGATCGATCATGGTGGTGGTCGATCGATTCTCAAAATATGCAACTTTCATTGCTGCCCCTACGGATTGCACGGCGGAGCAGGCTGCTCGGTTGTTCCTAAGGGATGTAGTGAAGTATTGGGGCGTGCCAAGAACGATCATTAGCGATCGAGACCCGCGCTTCACAGGGAAATTCTGGACCGAGCTTTTCAACCTATTGGGGTCGAAGTTGCATTTCTCTACAAGCTTTCACCCACAGACGGATGGGCAAACAGAAAGGGTGAACGCTTTGTTGGAACTATACCTGAGGCACTTTGTGAGTGCCAACCAGCGAGATTGGGCAAAGTTACTTGATGTGGCCCAATTCTCTTACAACCTGCAGAGGAGTGAAGCGACCCACCATAGTCCCTTCGAGTTGGCAACGGGCCAACAACCCCTCACTCCGCAGACGGTAATGGTGGGATACACGGGAAGGAGTCCAGGATCGTATAAGTTGGCCAAGGATTGGCAAGAACAAGCCGATATAGCACGATCCTATCTCGACAAGGCCGCGCGGAAAATGAAGAAATGGGCGGACAAGAAGAGGCGACGAGTGGAATTTCAAGTGGGAGACTTGGTGCTTGTCAAGTTGCTGCCCCAACAATTCAAGGCCTTCAGGAAGGTGCACAAAGGCTTGGTAAGGAAGTACGAAGGACCCTTTCCAATCCTGAAGAAGGTAGGAAAAGTTTCCTACAAGGTTGAATTACCTCCGAGGCTCAAGATCCATCCAGTCTTCCATGTGAGTCATTTGAAACCCTATCATGCGGACACGGAAGACCCTAGCCGAGGAGAGTCTTCAAGGGCGCCAACTGCCGTAGTAACCTCCTATGATAAGGAAGTAGAGGAGATCCTAGCGGATCGAGTTGTGAGGAAAAGGGGTGTTCCTCGAAGTAGCGAGTACCTGATCAAATGGAAGGGACTTCCTACGAGTGAAGCTACTTGGGAACCGAAGGAGGCTTTATGGCAGTTTGCAAAGCAACTCGAAGAGTTCCACAAGGAGACTACGACGAGGACGTCGCCGGATTAGGTGGGGGAGAATGTCACGATCTTTCTAGAACCTTCCGGAACAACCTAGAGGAATGGTGAACCTTGTGGAGAAACCTAGAAGGATGGAGAAACTCCTAGAGAAGTCTAGCTCTTGGGACATTCTAGAATGTTGTGGAGACTTGTAGGATGTTCAAGACTTGGAATTCTCTAGCACATGTACATTGTAGGGATTTCTTGTACATTGTAGAATTCTCTAGAACATTGTAGATAAGTAGGAACCTAGAATGTTCTTTGGTGCCTATAAATAGATGGCACCCCTCATTTGTACAAACCATCTTGGAGAAAGCATTCAAGCATTCAAGTATTCTCTCAAACACTTGTGCTCTCTTCTCTTCTCTCTTCCTACAAGCTTTCTTGAGTTTGCTAGCAAGTTACTTGCCTAGCTCGTGGGGATTAAGGCTGACTTAACCTCTTCGACGGGAGGAAGTGTGTTAAGTGCCGCACGGTTGGCTTAGAAAATACTAAGGCCGTGACAGACAGGTGGCTTAAGTGGCTCCGATAAGTGTTAAGCGTTAACTAAAAATCCTACTAACAGTACATAGATAATAATAATCCTAAAAGAATTTTGAATGTAAGTTTTGACAAGTTAGTGATGTGAATATCTTTTGATATTGAAAGTTTTGCATATTACCATCTCTATGAATAAAACGCAAGTATCATGTTTTCGTATTTTCTTTATTTAAAAAAACTAGCTTACTTACTGAGTTTAAAACTCATTACAGTTTATTGTGATTCTCAAATAATTAAGAGATTGCGCTGAGTGCATAGCAGATTTGGCATGTTCATAAAGTTTATCGTTTCCTTGGTTTCATAGGTTATTAAGAATTCTTAGCCAATTGAATGTGTAAGTTGCAATGTAAACAGTTGGTGTTGAAGTTTATCATTTTTGGGTGAAAGATTTAATAAACATTGAATTTTAACGGTTGAATTATTTATTAAGGATTTTATTCTTCCCTTAATTGAGTGTTTTGATTGATAAGAAAAATTCACTCCTCCGAACTTTGGGTTGAGGGTGTGACATGTTCCTTCTCTTTTCATAATTTCAGTCTTTTCTCTTATATATATAAAAATGCTTCGTAACACACCACAGCCACAGATACTCAAACACCAAACAATTAGAAACCCTAGTTTCTTTTCCAGCCACCAAACTTATTCTCTCTTTTCCTCCAGCAATTGTTTCCCAACTCCAGTGACACACCAGTCGGCTTCAAAACTTTCCGATGACCTGTCAACTACCATCCGATTTTGCTAGCAACTTCCCGCTGACCTTCCTTTTGTCCCCTTCGCCGAGATTTCTCCTTTTACCTAGTCTCCAGTCGTCCCACAATTCACTCCGCTCTTGTTTTCTTTTTCCGACGATCTTAAAAATAAATTAATAAAACTTTATTGAGCTGTTTCATTGGCACCTCTGTCAACTCGTTTCATTGACCACTCTTTTAATTTGTTTTCCCGACCACTCTATCAAGTTGTTCCCCAGCTGTTATGTCAAGCCGTTTCCTCGGCCACTCTATCAAGCCGTTTGGTTGGCACTATATGCCTCCATCAAATTAGTTCCTCAACCTTGTGAAAGGACTCACTACCATGTCATCGGAACTCTCAAACTCAAACTGTTACAACCTGAAATTATTATGTTTTATTGATTTTAAGAAATTTTTTTTTTTTTTTATGTTACCAAGAACTGTTAATACAGAAAAGCGTTTTGAGGCCTTGCAATTAATTCTAGCTATGTTCTCTAGTCATTGCAGTAACCTTAGTATGACTCAACATCAGCAAATGTGACAGTGGTTGAAATTTAACAATGCAAAATCAAATATACAAACCCAGTCGACTTATACAAAGTAAAAATAACAAAAATCTAGGGACTCTTTAAGATGTTGAAATGATGGTGATGTGCTTGTAATCACAAATACGAATTACAATTCAAACCCCCCGTCAAACCTTTTAGGCCACAAAACACAAGGCACACATACACCTTATTGACCTTTAACCTTCTCAACTCATTAGTTCAAACAGTTAGAAAATGGATGGAACGGGTCATGTGATACTCTATAAGGCAAGACTTGCCAATCGCCATCAAGATTATATCATATCTATCATTAGATCCATGTCATCAAACGTTCACTCAATTTTTCAGTTTACCCTCACCATTCAATCACTACCACTACAACCTTCTACCAACACCGTTATATCGCATAGTTACAGAATAAACTTCTCCAAATTACCTATGAAGCTCCTAAACACCTACTATGTGTACAATCTACACCCACAACTGCACATTCAAAACAAAAGAAAAAGGAAAAAGGAAAAAGAAAAAACCATTACCCTATGCCTTTGCTTCAACAACAAAGGACGAAGCCTCAAAAAATTGTACACAATTACCATCCTAAATTTTGAATCTATATTAAGTTATTAACTAATAAGATATTAAAAAATAAAATAAAATAAAATCCAAAAAAGATCTTTGAATATGGTTATTTTGAAGATAGAAAGAACTTTGGGAAGAGATACAATATTCTATAATTGCAGAAACTATAAACACGGTAGTTGCTCTAGAGAGAGGAAAGAACCAGTTGAGTGATGGTGGGACTTGTACAGTTGTGATTAGGCTGAGAATGATAGAACCATAATCAATATCCCAAAAAGACGACAGAATGAGTTGGAAGAAAGAAACTAGAGAGACGTACATGGAAGAAAGAAACAGAAGTATGCGATAGCTTTGAGATGTTTTGGCCAAAAAACAGGGTTTAAAGTGTAACTAGCCCCAAAAACTGAAAATTCTCTCCACCACCACAATATGCCCACCCCTGCCCCCAAAAATTTTATAGATAAATCAACCTTCTAATGTAAAGGTTCATAAGATAAGAAAAAAGGTATGAAGGATAAAATTTGGTTTACCAGAAATAGATATAAATCGGGTTTGACCTCTCCAAGGCATGTTCAGTTTTTCTCAACCGCAGTTCATGTGCAAGTTAAAATCTAAAATTTGCAGGCATTCAAAAGGTGAAACTAAACAAAAGAAGAGGAGCATTTCTTTGTCTTCAAAAATAGTAGAACGTAATAGAAAGGCCATACTACTGTTAGTGGCCATACCCTTTCAAACTAAAGAATGGAAGACAATCAATAGATTCAGTTAAATCAGAAAGTGTATCATACAAAACCCCTCTCTCACCCTGTCACCCATGAATTATAACTACTGAAATCATGCTTCTAGAGGTAAATCACAACAATACCAACAACCCTTTACCAAGTGGTGACAATCACAATTTTTTTTTTTTTTGAGTGTCCTAATGCAAGAAACTTAACAATGAAGATAATCAAGTCCCTGTCCCAACAATATTCTTATAATGAAAATTTTATCAAAAATGCAAGAGAAAATATGATAGAAATAAATAGGAAAAGGAACTCACAAGGCTACCGAAACCAATATAGATAGGCTTTTCACCTCTTTTAAGCCATTTCACAAGTGGATCTGGAGGTTCATAAGTTGACGCAAGGTCAAGGAAACAAAATCCAACCACATCAACCTTATATCCCCAGTCTGCAGAAGAGGTGGAAAAAACCAAACCAAATTAAGGTGACATTATTCTAATACCAACAGCAGAATGCATGCTAAAATAATTTAAAAAATCCATGGCAGGCATATTCCTGAAGCACAAGACAAGAATTATTGCTAAAGCAACGAACTAAGCCAATCAAGAAAACTATCAAGAAATAAACCATTTGATATGGCCAGAATTTAAGCAGTTATTTACTCTGGAAATGGCAACATTATCCAAAATGTGATCATATCACCAGTTCTCCACTACAGCGATCGTTTGAATTACCTACCAACCTACAACTGAGCTAGGTTTGGCCTGCATGTTTTGATGAGCCTTCACAAGATTGAGATCAAGCTCAAGTTCAAGTTGGCCAAATTGATTTAACATAGGTCAAGTCGTTAAGAATAAACTACAAAGCATGGTTTCTAAATTTTTCACATGTTTACAAAGAGAATAATTTTGTAGCAGATAGATTAGCTAATATGGGCCTTATCAACAATCATTTGAGTTGATGGAACTCTTATCCTGTTGAAGTGGCCAAGGTCTTACGTTACCCTCATAGCATGCCCAATTAAAGGTTCAATATTTCAATTGATGCTAACCCGTTTCGTGATTTTAAACGGCCTTCTACGCCTCATTGTTTTCTGCTTACCTGCTTTATAGATTTATCCATTAACTACTCTACCTCTTCAACAATAAGGGAAATTCCAAACTAGCCCTATGTTTTCATGAAATACCACTTTTTTACTGTTTGCACACTTAACCAAAATAGTCCTTCAAGTTTTAAAATAAACCATTTAATCCTCCATTCACACTTATATGATTATATCAGTCAAACTTGACAATCAAGGGGTATTAATGTCTTTTAAATTATTAAAACAAAAAAGAACTCAACTATATATTAAAATTTTCATAAAAAATTAAAATAAACATTTAAAGAAATAAAAAGTTAATTCCAATAAACACTAAGAATTTAAAATGAAATTAATAAAATATCAGTGTGTATATATATATATAAGAATTATCAAGAAACATATATTTTAACTATAAAACTAACTTCAAATAAATATTAAATATCAATTAAAAAATTATTAAAATATTAATATGTCTGTGTGTGAATATTATCAAGAAACAGATATTTCAAACTAAAAAATAATTTCAGATAAATATTAAAATTCAATTTATTTAATAAATTATAAAATAAAATTAAAAAACGGTGGAGGCCACCTCCGCCAATCTCCTCTGGTGAAGGAGACTGTTTGATCTCCTCTGGTAGAGTAGATATATCAACATTTTTCTAAGTTTAGTTTTTTTAATTTAAACATTTTTTTTCAATCTTATTAGAAGTCAAACCTAGTCAAACTGTCAAACTAAGGGTTTGTCGAAGAATACTAATGGAAAATGCTTTTTTGGTGATTTTTTTCAAAATGTAGGGACGTGGTACACGTTTAAAACTTAAGAGACCATTTTGGTTGAATTTACAAACAATGAAAAAGAAAGTGAGATTTCGTGAAAATATGCATACTATTTTGGAATTTACCACAATTTTAATTATATTTCCCCTTGGGTTGATTGCACAGAGGATTTATCCAAAAGAAGAAAGCAGTATGAATAACGATGCTCCACTCTATTAAAAAACATTCGGAACAAGAACCTTACAGAAGCTTCCAAAGTCAATTGAGAAAGTTATAGAAAAAGCAAACATGAAAAAAATAAAAATAAAAAAAAATAAAAGCACCAAAACACCAGCTAACTGAAAAAATTAAATAGAAAACAGGAGGTAAAACTGAAGCTTGGAAGTTCAATCATTCATTATGTAACTCTTCATAATCAACCCAGCAGATAATTGCAACCACTAATGCATGCCCTTTATATTAATTCAAGAAATCTACTCAAGTTAATATAAAAAGTGACCTTTTGGTTTGGGAACAAGGTGAGGACTCCATATGTATGCATGAGGCACATCCAGGGGGGAGTTGTAAGATCCTCTAAAATATGTCACCGGTCTTAGCTTCAGCTGTTTCTTTCTAAGTTCATTAATCATGTCTCGTATTCCAAGCCATATTAACGCATCAACAATTTGATATGAAAGCTGCAGCAGAAATTATGACTACATAAGTTGTTTTTCATATAAATTGACACCAACAATATTGTGAACAAATTCAATTGCCAAAAGTGTTGGTCAAATATGATATTTGGAGAATAATAATTGGATGGGATGTGAAATATAACTGAATATGCACTTATTAGATTAAAGGGAAAGACCAAGGTAGGCTGTTGATGAAGGCTGTTGATGAAGAGTCAGCCACTAACATTTATCATATACAGCTTTAAGAAAGAATCAAAGCAGTTCTCAATGTTGTTTGACAGAAAAGTACAGGAAGCTCAAATGAAGGTTAAGCATGAAAAAAATGAAAAGCAGACTAGAAAGAAGCCTAAAATTTTAAAAATAAAAAAGAAGTGGAATTTGGCAGTTCAATTTGGCTGTCTTATATAGGCATCTTCATTTGTCTTGGGATTTGAAAGGTTAGAGAGTGTTGAACTGTATGAACTTTGAAATTTCAAAGATAAGAAGAAAAAGAATGTTATGAACAAATTAATAACATAGACTCACTCTGTTGGCCGCATGTTGCTTAACACGGGATAAAGGATGGGGAAACTCACTAGTAGGCCTGACAAAGAGGAGAAAAATATTACCATGCAATTCAATTTAACAATTCCAAACCAATTTGAAGCATAAGACTTGAATCACTTCATATTAATCTTAAATCAAATAATTACAGAAAAAAAAAATCACTATCAATAACTTCTCAAAGCTGTGTGCATTGTGCAAAACGAAAATGGATGGTGCATGCACAATTCAGAGCCTTTTTTTTTTTTTTTGTTTTTGGTTGACTTGGGAAAGGGTGAACTTA
Source organism: Xanthoceras sorbifolium (assembly GCA_003430845.1). Taxonomy (NCBI): domain Eukaryota; kingdom Viridiplantae; phylum Streptophyta; class Magnoliopsida; order Sapindales; family Sapindaceae; genus Xanthoceras; species Xanthoceras sorbifolium. The sequence goes on along the minus strand of CM010619.1, from coordinate 3,318,133 downwards.
AACTTTGAACCTCAATATTTATTGAGAGGCAATTGAAGATCTTTCATTTAGAAAAGTGTCTAGCATAAAGATTGGCCCAACAAAACAACACTTACGTCCATGGCATCGTAAAAATTATGTGAATTGGTACTTTGAGTGCCTCTGCAACATGTGTATGTCCTGAACAAGTATTTGCCATGTGAGCTGTTTTGATCCAAAAAATTACAAATAGAGTACTGCACATAACATACCTAGAAATAAATGTCACTATGGCTAGTTTTAGTAGCAGAGGCGGATGGTGGTGATATATGTATGCATATACGCATGTAATTATGAAAGTCTTATGGTTTGTTCCAGTTATTAGCAGATGCAGATGGTGGTGATATCTGTATGTATGTTTTCTGATAAATCATTTGGGAAAAAAGGAAATTATATTATTGGAGTTTTCTAAAGTATGTAAGTATGTATGTATGTCTTTCCCTTAGTATTGTTGTTTTGTTACAAAATTGACTCTTTTCTTAGTATTGTTGCTTTATTACAAAATTGACTCTTTTAGCCTTAAACTCTCATAAGATTAAGATCAAAATTATTTGAAAGACATTGTACATAAGTAAACTGAAAAGAAAGAGTAGAAGAAAAATTATCCAAAACCTTAGTAAAATTATCAAAAGAACTTACCCTCTAGCTGGGAATTCCCTTTCCCTTCTCAATTATTTATCCTTATCATTCAAATTTCTTTGTATCCTTAAGTTGTCTTACCATTTTACAACCAAAGAAAAACTTCAAATTTACTCAAAACAATATTCTATTTATAATACAAAGTTTCATATAAAGTTTATTTGTGTTATACAAAGTTTTCTTTCTCTTTTAGCTTTTTCACTTCATGATTGATTAATCTTTTGTTCTTCAACTATTAGTTTTCATCGAAATGGACCGTGAAAACTATTAATTGCATGTGTTTTAAGTACTACAATTTAGTTCAAGAATGCACATCAATTTCCATATTTTCTTACAAAGATTTTAAAAGTGATTTTAAAAGTAAAGAATGTTGTCTAGATATTCTTATCGGGTGTTACTAGGTTTGCAAGAATCCAAGTTTCTATTTATTTTTTCTCATCATGTTCATGTATCCATGCCTTCACATTCATCTCATTTTTAAGAAAGATACAATGGTTTGGCTTTGTGCTAATAATTTGAAGTTGATTCTTAAAACATGAATATTAATATTATTTTTTGTCAATTTGATAATTTGTTAAATTTCAACATGAGATCTGATCAAACACATTTAATATCTTATGCAAATCATCTAGCCTACCTTGTTTTGATTTAAACTTGAACCAAAAAGTCCAATATTGGTTTCTATGGTTAACTTTTAACTCTGGTTATTAAGTTGCAATTGAATTGAATTATGTAATTGTATTTTATCATAATAAAAAGAAAAATCAATAGATTTACCAACTTGCAGTGAATTAAATTATATATTTGTATTTCATTAGAATAAAGAAAATTCTTAGTAATCTAATATATATTATGTTCATTGGATACTCTAATTTATATGCCATTTTAAATTAAATTTTCCAAAAGATAAAAGAAATAAGCAAAATGATTTTTTAACAAAATTTATTTATTACATTGCCCCCTCCCCACCCTCCCACCGAAAACTCTGATTTTCTAGCTCTACCTCAGATTATTAGGTAATCAGATGACCTTCATTTATTAGCTGAAGAAGATTTTTCACCAGTAGAATATATAAAAACAGCAGTCACAGACATTGGTGAGACAATTCCCTTATAAAAAACATAATGACCTAATGGTAAGTGACAAAAATATTTGCTTAATAAGAGAAAGAATTCAATGCAAATCCATTTCATAAGGAAATAATGAGAAAGCCTAACCATATGCCGGGGGATTGGCAATTATCGCATCTGGTTTAAATGGAACACCAGAAATAGGATCCGGATCCCTGCATGCAGGAAGTAAGGAGAAAATAATTTCCTTCAACTGATTTCGCTGAATAGGAATTTCTGAAGGTCCTGATGGCAAGAAACCTTTGTTCTTGACCATATCTACAAAAGATACAATAACTAAGACCATGTAGATATTCAATTTGAACAACGAAATTAAATAAGTTTGATTATGGAGGAAAAAGGAAAGTTGGGAAACTGGGAGGAGGAGAAGGGTAGCGGACGGGCTGTTTAGTTTGCTATTCATCTATAGTAGCTGCAATTAGAATTCATCCCATGCACTTAAGAAAAGTCATTAAGAAAAGACAAAAAACACAGATGATATTGAATGGAAAAAATAAAACATGGACAAACCACATCCACTTCATTCGAGGCTAACATTGACATCCTAGTAGAACAAGGTAAATAAGATAAAAAAGGGATGGAGAGGTGAATGTTGGAATAAACAAACAAAAATGGAATTAATATAGCTTCTCACAACAACAAATTAAAGGAATTTTCTATTAACTATAGAAGTAAAATCACAGAAATATATTAGCTGCCATCCTCATATTTCAAAATCAGAACTCTTCCGTTTCACGGACAAGTTTGAAGAAATTCTGTATGACATAAGGCTAGCAGTCCTTTTTGTTGATAATAAAATGAAGGGCAGCAATCCCTATAAGTGAAAAGAAGGTCAAAGCTTCTTTAAAGTTAAAGGGCAATGTTCTTTGTAAAAAATTTAGATGTTTATGATTTCAGCAATTAGTACGTCGCAAAATAAACAGATAAAACTAAGTCAAATAAACAGATAAAACTAAGTCAAAACTCAGAACAATCAAAACAGTAAGATAAAGTACTATAACAATATTTAGGAACTTACATCCGGCAAGAACTTTTGGATCTCCACCTAGAGGGAAAAACTCCAACCCAGCAGTCAAGACAAAGTCTTCGAAATTTGCATGAGTTGCCAGTCTAACTCTATGGCCATCTTCCTGCATGCAATTCCATCTAACATCAACTCATAAGGCTCTAGGTTATGGTTCTACAAGAATCTCTTGGAATAAAAAACAATAAAGACATTAACTTTCAAAATTAAGCTCAACAGTAGAAAAGAAAGAATGGACTCTGTGATTTTTTTATTAAAAATGAGCTTACTCAAGTATACACAACAGTACAGCTTATAGACAAGTTTAGGAACAGTCTAGAAGAAAGATATTTTAAAAGTCATGCTAACAAATATGTTTGCATTTAGGAAATGCTCTAAAAGCGGAATACATTGCTTTTCTTGCTGTGCCAACTACCAACATTAGTTATCTTCTCCATGTAGGCAGCTGATGTGTATATGTAGCTGTCAAATGTATAAGAATTGCTGATTATCTTCATTTCCTACATCCCCCTCAAGCTTAATGCTATGGAAGAAGATGAAGCTTGGTTCTTAGATAATTAAACCTGTCATTTGCAACAGCTTTAGTAAAGATATCAGCAACTTGATCTTTGGAGATGGAGGCCCAAAGCAAAGCCGAGAATATGATTCTATCCCATAAACAATTAATGCCTTTCTATCTTCTTTCTTCAAACATTCTACTATTTCTCCCTTGCCAAATTACCCACAACAGTGCAAAAACAGCACATTTTCATATTTTGTCTTCCCTTCCAAAAACATGGATATTCTCCATTAGTAATGAGCTACATGAAGCCGAAGCCACCAACATAATTTTTTTCCTTGATCAATCTAACCAAAAGTCTCATTTCTGCTAAATTAAGAAGAATCAATATATTCCCATCAGATGTAAGGATGAATTCTTTGCAGCATTGACTCCATTTGTTCAAATAGGCTCTCTGTATCTCCCAACATAGACCTTAATGTGTTGGAATTGGACCATAATATCACAGTGAATAGAAACAAGAGAAGCAACACATTTTAAGGCACCTTATTTTTCCTAAGACCATATATTTGGAAATATAAAATAATAATAATTATAAAAAAATGAGAGGAGCAAAAGCATAGAAGTAGAGAGCAAGACATGTGGAAAAAGAGTTCCAAGTGCCAGCTCTTGTCTATTATACTGCCCATTACAATATCTTTATATATTCATTAGACTTTGGAATCTACATTATAAGTTTCAATGGCAGTTAGTGCTTCTACTTGTAATCAAAGGAAAAGAATCAAATAGAACTGTAAGCAATTGCAAACTCAAAAGAAGCTACCCTAACATAAGCTAAACATGTTCATGCTATTATTGTATCAAATATTATTAAAATCAAGGATATAGTGATAGTAACAACAAGAACCCTATAATAGCCACCATTTACAATTATGAAAGAACATATATACATCACAAATCAAGAAGCATATCATTAAAAGGGTAGTGCACACCAGAAAATGCATGTAACCTGTAAACGCTTTCCAATTGCAACAAATGGTTGTACATCTCCTCGTGTTCCAACAATAAGAATTACTATATGTAGTGGAGGTATATTGTGAACATCCGCTGCTTCAAGCGATTCAATGTCTGAAGATGCATTGTCTGTAGATTCATTGTAAACACCTCCGGTTCCAAAATCAAGGTTCTGAGGTTTAATATCTCCTGGGACTTCAAATTGTACAGTTCCGTCGTCTTTAACAGTGGCAACACGGTTTAACCATTTAAGCTGCACAATTTTATTTTTTATTTTAGGTAAATCTTCAAAATTCAGGCAATTAAGTACAAACAAGCTAAACTATTGAATCAAGTAAAGTACTCATAAAATAATATATCAGGCTATTTGCACAAAAATGCAATACAGATGTACAATCTCCATCGAATTAAACTCTACCACGAAAATTACAACAACAAATTAATCGATTTGTGAGACCAAACGTACAAAATCGAATAATGTACTATAAAAAAAAAACAAAAAAAGCAGAAAATCAACAATACATAAATAAACAAAAATAATGTCTACTTATCACATTGCTACAGAAATTACCAACAGAAACCAGATTCCCAGCCGCTGTTATGGAGTCAACGAATACAAAAAGATCCAAGTCCAACAGTAAGAAATAAACAAAAATATACACGAAGTCAAAGTTGAAAACATTGAATAGTGAGACGAACCTTCTTTTTTACAGGAACTGTTTCATCAAAAAATTTGCTGGCCAGTACAGTTAGCTTATGATTATGTCTGCTCTTCAATTTCACAGGTTTCGTCTCCGATTTTTCACCAGTCGACGTCGATGCTTCACTATAAGTGCTTTGTGCTAAACAAATTTCACAGATCAAGAAAGAACCTAATGTGAGTTCCAATTAGAAATTCAAATTATCGAATACAAAACCGAATATCGTTCTCGAATCTCACAGAGATATTCAAATATTGCAATTTATCGGCACATTAGTATTTGACAAACAAAACTATAAAAAAAAAAAAGAAAAAAAGAGAAAGAAAAAAAAAACCTGCAGAATTACTACGGCTATTGCCGATTTCGCCACCGATATGGACGTCGAAGTCCACTGGCGCTTCGACTGAAACATCGGAGGAGCAACCACGGTGATTATTTCCCGGAGAATCCGGCATCATTTTCGCTTCAAAGCGACGTCGATGACAACGTTTTCGAGAGGCAGAGAGAAAAAAAATTAAAAAGAGAAATCGCAGGCAGTGTCAGTCACATGGAGAGCTTCGAGAATGCGAAAGTCATCGAATTTGAATCCTCATATATTCTCTTTTTCTTTTTCTTTTTTTTCAAAAAAATAAAAATTCGTTCACAAAAAGAAATAGTTTAACAGGAGGCGCCACGTGCTAGATTCATTGAGGTACGTCTTAAAACAGAGTGCCGCGGTGTCGTTCAAACAAGACTTCAAAAAGCGCCAAACTAATCCAAGGGAAATTTCAATTTAGACCTCACGTTTCTTACAAAGCAGAATATTTTGCTGCTTACATAGATAGTGGATCAGGATGTTGGGTCCAACATGCTTCCGTACCTTTCTTCTTCTTTGACCGCTAATTCATCGGGTGTATCAAGTTTCATTTTATAATTTTCCTCTGGACAATTCAATTAGGATCTCTGAAATTTTAAAATTAAAAAATAAAAACAAAATACTATAAAAATGTAAATATATATATATATATCCTAAAAAATAACATTAAGGCCCCGTTTGCTACGTGGGATTGGATTGGATTATTTTATGGGATTGGATTTGACTGGGATTGGACTGGATTGGATTGGACTAATTAGTACTGTGATGTGTTTGGTGTAGTATGGATAGGATTAAAAATAGTACCGTCCCTTGTTTAGTATAGAATGAGATTGGATAAAATCTGATTTGATTAAATTAATTTTATATAAAATAAAATTTTTAAATATTATATAATTAAATTAAAGTTATTTAAAATAAATCTAAATAACTTTAATTAAACATATTATAAATAAAATAAATATTTTAAAATTAATTATAAATAAAATATATTATATTAATTAATTCAATATAAAAATATATTATAAATAATATTTATTTTTTTATTAATTTTAAAAAATTTATTTTTAATAATATATATTTAATATTTTATATAAATTTAATATTAAAAAAATTAAAAAAAAAAAAAGAGCATGGGACAAATTGTCCCATGCTTCCAGGCGGGACTTTTTAGTCCCGCCTGGGCAGGTTAAATTTGTGCATGGGATTGGTTTCTCCAATCCCATGCACAAAAGTACAAAACAAACAAAGGATTGGGTTTAAATAAACCCAATCCTTTGCCAATCCCAGCTGACAAACGCCTCTTAAAGGATAAAATTTGAAATAAAATTGAAACTTCTATAAAAGTAACATACATAAAAGGATAAATTTTGAAATAAATTGACAATTCTATAAAAGTAACATAAAAAATATAAAAACATTAAAAAATAAAAAATAAACTTAAAAATGATAAAATTTAAATAAAGAAGCAAAACTTTCAAATATGAGATAAAAAATGAAAATAAAAACCCTAAAATAACATTAAAAATACTAAAAGATATGAAACAATTAAGAGAAATCTAAAAATAATGTAAATATAAAATGAAAATGTTAGTATCTATCTCTAGATATCGCCCTCAAGTGGAGTTAATGATCTCTTGCGATGTTGATCGTCATCAATTTCTGGCTGACCTCAAAGATCAATCTCTAAAAAAAATCAACGACTAAATACCCTTTTAATCACTAGTAAACTTTTATATATATATATATATATATATATATATATATATATATATTCTTTAATATTTACTTTTAACTTTATTTATTCAATTAGATGCATGTCAAAAATAGGTATAACAATATAGACTAAAAATGCCCCTATATATTTCGTATAAAGTTAGAAAATGAAGTTAAATTACCCCACCAATCCACAAAAACCTTTTGGTCAAGTAAGCGGGTGGGTGGATGGTGAGTGGTTGGGTTCGGCTTACTTAATTTTTCATGCATTTACTACGACTAATTACTCATAAAGGAAGTGAAACTTAGGTGAGATGAATATAAACATATAATATAATTTGTAACATTGATGTGCATGAATACACCCTTTGTATCTAAGTTTTTTCATCTTATAATGGGTAGGTAGCACCAAGAGCATAACTAAAAATTTTTATTAAGGCGAGCGAAAACAAAACAAAATTTCTTTTTAAGCGAACATCAATAATATGAAAAAATTAAATTGATTGAAAAGTAAACATAAAACTAGATAGGGGACATAATGAACTTTACTCTTCAAAATGCATATATTAAACAAAGCACATTAACTTTTAATGAGATAACAATAAAAAAAAATACAATAGAAATACAAATAAGCCTTATTTACACTTTGTCTTGCGAGATTTTACATAATTAAACTTGTCTATTATATATTCTAAGTCAATGGTATCAGCAATCTCCCTTTCAATATATATGACCATACAATCTGTCAAAAAATCATCATCCATCTTATTGCGAAGTGGTGTTTTAACTAACAGCAAATCACAGAAGTTAATTTTAAAAGAAGTAGAACTAGTGCACCCCTTGTAAACATCTTCCCAAATCCTAACAAAGAAAATATAGCCCCTAAACAAATTATTTAAATCCTTTTCACCACAGTGACATCTAGGACACAGAGTATGTGAGCTAAGCCCTGTTAGTAGACAGGTATAAAAATAAAATATAATAGATATTACAAAAAAATGGAAAATGAAAATTAATAACAATAATCGAATTACAATATAACGAAAAGAATTCGAAGTCGAGGCTCGTATACCACACGATTTTCTTAGAACAGATTCATGCCCTATCGGTAGGTCCGTCTCCGAGGACATAACCACTTCTGTTGACGGCGAACTGAACTCGCTCAGAATCTCTATCACTCGGGAACAGAAGGAAGATATTTTTGAAATTACTTGGTGTATGATTTCTGTATATTTTCAAAATAATCTAATGCCAATATATATACATACAATGGAATGGCAGTTACAAACGGAATCATGGCAATTAATTTGACCGTTACAAATTTAATTGTTAATTACACAATCATAACAATTGATTTGACAGTTACAAATTCAATTGTCATTCATGATCATTGATATGGCCATTACATATTTAATTACCATAACAATTTTCCATTCACCCGAAAATCATTTTGATCACCACGCGGATGAGAATACGAATTCACTTTGACCCATATCGATCATACTTGAAATTGAGCTTTAAAAAGTCTATTCAGAATGTCATTTTCTAACAATACCCCATATAAATGAAATTGACGAAGGAGACAAGAGAACACAAAATAACACCGTGACCTGGTGATAGAGTTAGGTATTACCATTTAAAACTTCCCTTGTGAGAATATATAGACTTTACTGCCTGATCAGTAGACATGATGTCTTTGAACTATTATGCCATTTTTGTAAAAGATAACATATCTCACATAGGAATCTTTCCTAACAAAATTCAGTTCTCATTATTATATTCGTTTTGGCCATGAATATAAGCCTAGTTCCGTGAGAGTTTCTAAAGAATTGTGCCTTATACAATTCTCTTTCGAAGTGGCCCCACTTCTCTCTCACATAGGTGATTTCTTAGTTAAGAGTAATTTGCATTACTCTGCTCAATTATTTTATGCATAAGAATCATTAAAAGCCTAATTTACATTTCCCCTACGAACATCACCATTTTATCATAGGAATGGACTTGAGGTTATCCCTCATAGTGATCCAACTAAGTCTTATATTTAGGTTGTCCCTTTGAACATAGATCTTGGGATTGCCAGTCAACTAGGTTGGGTTTCCAATATATCAAGTTATTCTTTCATGGGCTTTAGTCTCATTCCTCTCGATGATTTATAAACTAACTCTCGATTTATCCTTTTGGTTAGCGGATCCGCTATTTTATCCTTTAACTTCACATAGTTGATAGAAATAACTCCATTTGAGAGTAGTTGTATAATGGTGTTATGTCTTCGACGTATATGTCTAGACTTACCACTATACATGTTGTTTTGTGCCCTTCCAATTGTAGACTGACTATCACAATGGATACAAATTGCTGGCATGGTCTTTGGCCACATCGGAATATCCTTTAAAAATTGTCTTAGTCATTCAGCCTCTTCACCACTCTTATCTAGAGCAATAAATTCATATTGTAACACCCCCTGACCCGATCCATCTGGATCGACCAAAGGAGCGTTACCGGATTTTCAAAACTTTACTGAATTCTGTTTATAAACTGAAAACCATATAATTTATAATTTAAAAACCTTTTCAAGTGAGCCCATCAAAATTCAGTTTTTAAAATTTTCGACAGAGTTTCCTCTGTTTTTCTGATTTCCCAAAACCTGTTTTCAAATCAATTTCAAACCAAATATAATTCACAACAACACTTCAAATATCTATCAATCAAATGCGCACTCTGCCGTTTAGTGCGATTTCCAAACAGTTTTTTTTTTTTTTTTTTGTAAAATCAAACAATTCATAATTCATTATTTACAGTCCTTTGAAAATGAAAAACAGAAAGCATAAAACAATTAATTACAGTACATAATTATAGAACATAAGTATATAACTCAATTACAAATTCTCTGTATATGCATGCATATCTAACTACATTATACAGGAATATATATAACTACCCAAAATGTGGTGACTGTGACTCTGTCTATCTACCTACAACTCTCTCTCTGTTCAATATTTTGCTTCCTTAGTATCCTTGTTACCTACGCGCGATAAAAACCGACGCGCTAAGCATATAGCTTAGTGGGTGTACACTAAAATAAATTGCAATATAATATAAAACATTAAATCTCAAATTCAGAACGTAAGTTCAGAAATTCAAAAATATATATACATAAAACAACAAATCTTAAATGCAGCATTTCAGAAATATCTATATAGAACAATGAATCAGATTTCAATTTCTAAAACCATATAAAATAAAGTATTTCAAAAGTTTCTGGATTTCATTCGTAGTAACATTTCTTTAGTTTTCTGGTTTTCAGTTCTCAACTGGCCCTTGATACACATAACAGGGTTTACAGGACTGGATTACGGGTTTTACAATCGGGTTTCCCATCTCATAAGAAATGGTATCCCTATATAAACAGTTGGTTTCCCATTTCACGAGGAAATGGTATCCATATATTCTCACAGTCGGTTTCCCATTTCACGAGGAAATGGTATCCATATATTCTCACAGTCGGTTTCCCATTTCACGAGGAAATGGTATCCGTGTTTCACAATCGGTTTCCCATTTCACAAGGAAATGGTATCCGTATAATCAACATCAGAGGCATCATAAATCACGGTGCAGTACTGCCATATATTCATCCAATTGACACATCAATCTCCTATATCCATCTCCCTATACATATATCATGGCCATAAATTTTCAATTCAGAGAATACAGATATTTTAGTCACTTTTTAAACAACTTTACAATAATCAAATCCAAAATCAATATTCATTGATAATTGTAAATAACAGAATACAGAAAATAAATCAGTAAATTCAATATAATCACAATTTCTGTACCTCAAAAATCATTTTCAAATATTATTCACAAATTGAGAATAATTAGTTCAAACAATATACGAAATACGAATATACGAAAATTGTAAATGTGATTCTAAATTCTTTAAGTCAATAAATAATATAAAAGTTTTCAGAATTGTGTGTACACCAACCTGAATACCGTTTTACCAGTTCTACGCCTTTTTCCTTCTGAGTTTTCCTTTTTTCTTTCTTTCTTTTCTTCCTTTCTCCTCCTCCTTTCTTCATCTTCTTTTCTTCTTCTTTCCCTTCTCTTCTTCTTCTCCTCTTCTTCCTCTTCTTCTTCTTCTTCTTTCTTTTCTTTTCTCTCTTTTTCTTTCCTTCTTTTCTCTCCTTTTTCTCTCTTCTCCCGGTTTCTTCTTATTTCTGTTTTTAGCTTCCGCGAGAAGCTTTCTTTTTTTATACAAATTCAATCATCACGACCGTCATTGCGACCTGTGGTCGCGCCACCTGGTCGCGGTACTTACTGGAGAACCCATCGCGGTACCACGGTCGCACTGGTGGTCGCGTTGCTCACTGTCCGAATTTGATATTTTCACCGCGAGCAGCTCATCGCGATCTGTGGTTGCGATGACTGGTCGCGGTGCTCACTGCCAAAAATTCTATTTTTTACCACGAGCAGCTCATCGGGTTCTGTGGTCGCGGTGAGGGTTGCGGTACTCACTGCCACTTCTTCCTTCACTTCATGCAATCTTTCTGGACCGATCCATCTGGTCCATCTGAAAACCATAAAAAAAATAAACATACTTTTAATTACGTTTTACACCCCTCAAATCATAAATTTTTATCCACATATTCAAAATTAATTATTCGAAATTAGGGATATTACAATTCTTCCTCTCTTAAGAAATTTCGTCCTCGAAATTTACCTCAATTGAACAGTTGTGGATACTGTTGTCTCATGGTTTCCTCGCTCTCTCAGGTAGCTTCTTCTACATTGTGATTCCTCCAGAGGACTTTCACCAGCGTAACTTTTTTATTTCGTAGTTCTTTAATCTCCCGATCAAGAATTTGCACTGATTCCTTTTCATATGTCAAGTCTGGTCGAATTTCAATACTTTCGGCCTGGATTCTGTGAGAATGATCAGATCTGTATCTCCTCAGCATGGATACATGTAACACATTATGAATCTTTTCTAATTCTGGAGGTAAAGCTAGTCTATAGGCTACTGGTCCCACACGTTCAATGATTTCATATGGGCCAATAAACCTCGGACTTAACTTACATTTTCTGCCAAATCTGAGCACTTTCTTCCACGGAGATACTTTCAGGAACACTTTCTCACCGACTTCATATTCTATCTCCTTTCTTTTCAAATCTGCATATGATTTCTGTCGGTCAGAAGCAACTTTCAATCTTTCCTTGATAATCTTCACCTTCTCCTCAGTTTGTCTGATCAAGTCTGGGCCTACTAAACTGTCCTCTCCTAACTCTGTCCAGCATAATGGAGTCCTGCATTTTCTTCCATACAATTCCTCATACGGTGCCATAGCTATGCTCAACTGATAACCGTTGTTGTAGGCGAATTCAATCAATGGAAGATGATCCGCCTAATGCCCTTCAAAATCAATTACACAACTCCTGAGCATATCTTCTAACACCTGAATTACCCTTTCTGATTGTCCGTCTGTCTGCGGATGAAAGGCTGTACTAAAACTCAGTCGAGTGCTCAAGGCTTCTTGAAACTTCTTCCAGAATCTGGATATAAACCTCGGATCTCTATCTGATATTATGGATGCAGGCACTCCATGCAATCTGACTATTTCTCTAATATACAATTCTGCCAGTCGATCTAGGGAATAGTCAGTTCTGACAGGTAGAAAGTGTGCTGACTTCGTCAATCGGTCCACTATAACCCATACTGCATCGTGTTTACTCCGGGTGAGTGGCAATCCTGTGACAAAGTCCATCGTAATACGATCCCATTTTCATTCAGGTATTGCTATTGGTTGTAACAATCCTGATGGAACCTGGTGTTCAGCTTTCACCTGTTGACAAGTCATGCATCTATTCACAAATTCCACCATATCTTTCTTCATTCCAGACCACCAGTACTGAGTTTTCAAGTCTCTGTACATTTTTGTGCTACCTGGGTGCATCGCATACGAACTACTGTGTGCCTTTGTCAGGATCATCTTTCTTAATTCTTAATTATCTGGAATACAAATCCTATCTCTGAAACACACAATACCATCAGTTCTGATTGAGAAGTCCGGATGCTTTTCTTCTGGAATCTATCCACATATCATCTGGATTCTATCATCCTGCTTCTGTTTATCTGCAATCTGCTGAATCAAACTAGGTCTGCATATCAACTCAACTACTACTGCATTATCTGGATTCAGCTGTAATTGCACATTCATAGCCTTTAGAGCAAACAGTGCTTTTCTGCTCAGAACATCTGCTACCACGTTCGCCTTTCCTAGATGGTAGTCAATTATACAGTCATAGTCTTTAATCAACTCCATCCACCGCCTCTGTCTCAGATTCAGCTCTCTCTGGGTAGGCAGATATTTCAGACTCTTGTAATCCGTGTATATATAACATTTCTCACCATACAAGTAATGCCTCCAAATTTTTAAAGCAAATACAATGGCTGCAAGTTCCAGATCATGTATAGGATAGTTCTGTTCATGCGTTTTCAACTGTCTGGACGCATATGCAACCACCTTGTCTTTCTGCATCAATACACACCCTAAACCCTGATGTGAGGCATCACTATAGATCACAAAGTCTTTACCTGAAACAGGCTGAATCAAAACTGAAGCCTCAACTAGCATCGCCTTCAATCTGTCAAAAGCTGTCTGGCATCTGTCAGTCCAATCAAATCTGACATTCTTATGCAGTAGCTTAGTCAACGGACTTGATATGGATGAAAATCCTTTCACAAACCGTCGATAATAACCTGCCAAACCTAAGAAACTTCTGACCTCTGTAACATTTCTGGGAGGCTTTCATTCCACTATTGCTTCAATCTTTTTAGGATCTACCTTAATACCCCTACTGACACAATGTGACCCAGAAATGCAATCTCAGGCAACCAGAATTCACATTTGCTCAGTTTGCCATACAGTTGCTTCTCCCTCAGAATCTGCAATACTACTCTGAGGTGCCTATCATGGTCCTCTGTCGTCTGTGAATATAGCAGGATATCATCGATAAATACAACCACAAACTGGTCTAAGTATGGTCGAAATATTCTGTTCATCAGATCGATAAAGGCTACAGGTGCATTAGTAAGCCCAAATGACATCACTACAAATTCATAATGTCCATACCTGGTTCTGAATGCAGTTTTCGGAATATCTGAATCTTTTATTCTCAACTGATGATACCCCGATCTGAGATTTATCTTTGAGAAGACACATGCTCATCTCAGCTGGTCAAACAAGTCATCGATTCTAGGCAACGGATACTTATTCTTAACAGTAAGTTTATTTAGCTGCCTATAATGGATGCACAATCTCAATGACCCGTCTTTCTTTTTCACAAACAACACTGGAGCTCCCCAGAGGGATACACTAGGTCTGATAAAGCCCTTATCCAGCAATTCCTGTAACTGTATCTTCAGTTCTTTCAGTTCTGCTGGTGCCATTCTATAAGGAGCTATCGATACTGGAGACGTACCTGGTACCACATCAATCACAAACTCCACTTCTCTCTGAGGTGGCAAACCAGGAAGCTCTTCTGGAAACACATCCGCAAAATCACACACAATGGGTATCTTCTGGATTTCAGAATTAACCTTTCTAGAATCAACCACCTGTGTCAAATATGCTTCACAACCCTTTCTGATCAGTTTACAGTGTAACACCCCCTGACCCAAATTCGCTCGGACCGAATCAGGGAGCGCTACTATATACTAAAAACTAACTTTTACTGTAGATAAACATATTTTATCTTTATATGAAAAACATTTGAAAATGGTCCAAAGAATTTTCGAAAATCTTGCCAGAGTTTCCTCTGTTTTTCTGACTTTCCAAAACCTGTTTATAGATAAAATTTATAAAATCAACTTCCAAATTCTCAAATCAATTTTGCGTACCCTTCCATATATAGTGCGACTTATTAACTAATTTATCACAATATAATTTATAAAGATTCACATAACATAAACATATCATAAAATATTTACATAGCGGAAGCTCGTTCAATATTTACAAACAGTTTCTGTATATGCATACGGTATCAAAATATATAAACTTAATATACACAAACTACCAAAAAGTATGTAGGAAAGATGTGATCCTGACTCTGGTTCTGCAAACTCTACTCTTCTTTATCTTTTTCGCCCCTGGAACCTTTGTTACCTGCGTGCGAGAAAACTCAACACGCTAAGCATATTGCTTAGTGGATGTACACGAAATCGTATATACAAATATTTGAAATCAATTAAAACTATAAATAACAAATAGAGAAACAATATATGGGGCTCATATCAAATCAAATATCCAAAAACAATTAATGCTCATCTCAAATCAAACGTATCCAAACACAATTAACAGACATATTTTCTTAATTTCTCAAACGTTTCCAGATAACAAATCAATTTTCAGATTGGGCTCCTGACATATAAAACATAAGTTATCGGACTGGATTACGGGTTGTTCGGTATTGGACGCAAACGGGGTCACTCACCGAACATCATATCAGAATGGAACATCAATGGAATCACCCGCTGTAAATGTCCCATGACAAATTTCAGAACCCTAGGACCGGCACTTGGGGCCTGTACTATCCAAAGGGTGGTATAATCGGCACAGTACTGTTCAGACAGAAACCCAATTGACATGTCAACCTCCTATATCCATATCTATGTTCATACACATCAGAGCCAAAATATTTTCTCCAATCCAATGTCAACATATTTTCTTTCTTTCCGAAGAATCGAATTCAATTTCAATACATATCCATATATAATTATATTTTTGCAAATTCAAATTTCATCAAATATAATATAACGGAAATATACGAATATATTTATAAATCCATATTCATATAAATCAATCCAAAATATACTCAAACGTATTTCATAATTCCATTTCGAATCAAATTGCCCCAAAATCATTTTCCGATACATTTCACAATATAATATAATTTAACAATATATTTCCTTAATCATATCTTTCCATAACACTATTAGAACCAGATCATATTCAAATCATTCCGAAATCAGTTTCAAACTATCCATTCTACTCAATGGAATTCAAATACTTTACAAACTATAAACTTCGATAATTTCGAAAATTTCTGGAAAACTGAAAAAATTCGAAACTCGTATATATCGAACCTGAACTATATTCGATAATCAATATAATTCAAATAACGCAAATTTAATCAATTTCAATCAATCTGAAATATTCTGAAAACTGAAAAGATTCCAAAACACGTATATAGCAAATCTAAACTATAATCTATACTCCATATAATTCAAATAACTCAGAAACTCTAAAATGGGACAATTTCGAAAACTTCTGGAAAACTGAAAATTCGAAAAAATACGTGTACACCAAACCTGAAAGCTTCCTCCTACTCCTTTCCTTCTTCTCTTCCCCTTTTCTTCTTCTTCTTCTTCTTTTCTCCTTCTTCTTCTTCTTCTTTTTCTTCTTTCTCTCTCTTCTCCTCTCTTATTTCTCTCTCGTTTTCTCTTGTTCTGTCTTTGTGTGGTTGCTAAATTGTGAGAGTTGTTGCTCTCTTTGTTTCCTTTTAATTGCACCGCTCCACCGCTTTATTTTTTTACAATTTTTAAGTCATCGCGACCTGTATCGCGAGCGGTGGTCGCGCCGCTTTGGTCGCGATGCTCACTGGTCGAAGTTGCCACTTTCATCGCGAGCTGATCATCGCGAGCTGTGGTCGCGATGACCTGGTCGTGGTGCTCACTACCAAGAATCACCTTTCTTCATCGCGAGCAGCTCATCGTGATCTGTGGTCGCGATGGCCAGGTCGCGATACTCACTGTCTCAGTTTTTCAATCTTCTCTTCATGCATCATTTCGACCGTTCAAATTGGTCCATTATGAAACCCAAAAATATATTTAATTACCATTTCCACCCCTCAAATCATAAAAATCATATTCACATATTCAAAATGAATTCTGTAGTCCTCAAAAATCGCTCGGGGACACGGGGCACTACAACCTGCAAAGACAGAACGCACGTGACCCGCAGGACGTCTGGGACACCGGGATGGTGCCGGCCAAAGTCACTCCGACGGTCAAGTTAGCGAGTGCTAATGAATGTGTAATGCTCGTAAATGGAGATGAGTGAGAAATACTTCCTGCTATCTTCACAGTTGGGGTTTCTTTGATCAAAGGAGATGTAAGGTCGGAGGGTAATCGGAGAAGATGAGCAATGGCCGGAGGGTGTGGTTCTTTCTCAGTAATATATCGATCTCAGTTTTTCGGTCGTCCCCTCTTTATGAGGGATTATCCTTCTCTTTATAGGAGACTGATGTTTCTCCTTTTTGAGGGATCTCATCATTCTCTCCTCTCTGTCTTCCACCAAGAAAGCATCTGGGTGCTTCTTTTGATTGGGCTGCCATTAAGTGTCATTATGACGTTGTAGGACCTGTTTCAAAGTAGATCACAATCTGGTCTCCCTCGGAGCGACGGAGATGCTATGTCGTACGACATGTAGGTTTCTTGTCAATCTGGACCATGATTGGGTGATGTAGCACGGTCGTACTACATAAGTGCTTCATGTCGTGCGACATAGTCTTCGGACTAGTACGTCGTCGTACTACATGTGTGCTTCATGTCGTGCGACAAGATCTTCGAACTAGTACGTCTATATGATGGTGTTTCATGTCGTGCGACTTGATCTTCATGTTGAGCCACCGTCGTACTACATGAGAGTGTAGTCCCACTTTTAGCTATGGGCTTTGTCTTTGGGCCATACTTTGGGCCAGACATATTTTGGCTACTACAGTTTGCCCCCAAACGCATTGGATTTTAAAAAAAACCAAGGGGTTTGTGTCGTACGACATGTAGACATGGATATGTATGTGTGAATTTTAAAGCTGGTTCGACATTGTCGCACGACTCTGTCCTTCTGAGAGAGTGTATCAGTGTTGGTGAGTGGATGACAACGCGTAAGTTTTGCCATTTGTCGTGCGACAATGTCACTTAGAGAAGGAGCGGTTGGTCTTCAAATGACTCCTCGATATCCGTGCCGAAATAAATGCAGTCTTTATGGGCAGCGTGCATGCCTGGCTCATGATAGGTTATGGGAGTATGCGTCTAATGAGAAGCTGACACGTCAGCAATGCTTTCTTTTAATTGCCGCCCTTTCCTTTTCTTCTTCATTTTCAATTTCTAGCTTTCTCTCTCATTCTCGTTTTCTCTCTCAAAAACCAGTCGCCGTTTTTCGCCATTTTTGTGTTATTCCGGCGTCTTTGCTGCTCATTTTTGCCATTCCGTGTCTATTCCGACGAAGAATTTGCATACCTTCGCTATTTTGGTAAGTTTTCTTGGTTTCCTCGTTCTTTTGATTTCTTATTTGTGCTTTTTTCTGGGTTTTTCTTTGAATAGTTCTTTAAAAAATTTTTAAAAAGTTTTTTTTTTAAAGTTTATTAGATCGAAAATCTAGAGTTAGGTTTATGCACAAATTGTTTGTAGAGTCTAGGTCGCACGACAGTAGCCAAGACGTATAGGTCGCACGACCTTCTTAACAGTCTTGGGAGCTGATATCAGGTCGTGCCAAGTCTTTAATCTAGGTTATAAATACTAACCATTGGCTACTGTCGTTCGACTTGTAGGTCTGATGTCGAGTCGAGGAGATGAGAGTCCTCCCAGTACCTCTGGGCGTGGGTACGACGATCCAACAGATCTGTCGTACGACTCATGGGGAGAGTCAGAGGCAGCGAGTGCTGAAGTAACTATCGCTTCCTCGTCGTACGACACCGTGACAGTTTCTCTTGCTGGTACATCGCGAGTGACAGACGACGTGGCAATGGGAGTGCCTTTAGTCGAGCTGCCGGGTGACGCAGCAGGCCCGTGTCCAATGGGACCCAGTAGGCCGCTAGGGTTGCTTTTGAATAACCCGGCTAGCGTGTTGACTGAGGACGACGTCATGCGCCTTCGATTCACCTATGGTATTCCTGATGGTGTCGTGCTGAGGGCATCTTATAAGGAGGAGAGGCCAGACTGGGACGTCCCAGGATGGACCTGTTTGTACGAGTTCCCGTTCCAGCGGGTGGGATTCAGGCTGCCAGTAGTCGGACTACTGAGGAGGGTGCTAGATCACTTCGAGCTTGCCCCAGGGCAGCTGATGCCCAACAGCTGGAGGATCCTGCTGGCGCTGGATCTGTTGTGTACGAGGGAAGGGATAGTCTTCGAGCTCCCTGACCTTTTCTACTCGTACACCGTGCGGGAGCACGACACAGAGAAGGGGCGCTACAACTTAAACCTTCGACCTAACAGAGTGCATTTGATCACGGAGCTAACCACAAATGACAGGTTGTGGAAGGACAAGTATTTCTTCGCGAGGGGCCTGCTTGTTGATTGGCCTCTCGGGGATACCGTCGTCCGTGCGACTTGGTCTAAGGCTGGTGGGTCTTTATTTTAGTAGCGTTGTACGACTGCTTTTGCATTTTTTTTTTTTTTAAATCCTTTGTGTTTGTTTTGTAGTGAACACAGGAGCGCCTCAATCAGTAGTTGGGTTGACGTGTGTGACGCGTACGGAAAAGGTGCTGTCGTACGACGTCAAGGAGAGGAGTTGGAGGAGTGTACTATCGGAGGAGAACTTGCGGCCGAGTCATCTCTGGAAATTTAGCATTATAAACGAGCCAGGTACTCCCTACCCTGCCTTCAAAAATTTAGTGGAGTTTGTCAGGGTCAGGCATTGTGTCGAGCGACTGTACGGCACACGATTCCTGACTCCCATCTCATACGTCGAGCGACGCTTTGCAGTTGACATTATGGCTGGAGAGATTGCTACACCTGCTGCTGATGACGCAATGAAGAGGTTGAGGGAGAAGAGGAAGGGCAAGAAGAAGGCTGAGTCGAGCGACCAAGCGGCCTCCACTCCTCCACCTCCTCCTTCTAGTCGTACCAAGTCCTCCCAAGATGTTTCTTCTGCTGGGAAGAAAAGAAGAAGGGAGGATTCGGCATCTGGAGTTGACGCTTCGGTCGACCTAGTCTTCCCACAGGATGCCTCTGCATACTCCAATGTGGGGTCGATCCTTCCACAGGTCGAGCGGCTGCTGCTGCCTGAAGACAAGAGTCGCCTAAGGGAGATGGGTCTTTCCCAAGCTGCTGACTGGGGACTTGGTCATCTCTTCCAGGTATGGTCGTGCGACATATTCATTTGTATATTCTGTCTTAACTGTTTTTATAATTTGTTTTGACTTGTATTTTTATTTTGTGTAGGCTCTTCAGTCGCACATCCACTTGAAGGAGGAGCTAGGCGTCGCCCTCAAGAAGGTGAGGGACCTGAAGGTGAGCAACCAGAGCTTGAAGGCTGACAATGAAATGCTGAAGGCTTCGAACGTTGAGGCCAAGAAGACTGCCCTTGAAGCCTCGAGTCGAGCGGTGGAGGCCACTTTGGAGTTGAACAGGCTCAAGTCGAGCGTCGACAAACTGGAGGCTAAACTGAAGGCTAAGGAGGCTGACTATGACTCCCTGTATGACAAGGCAGAGGATAACGTCCTCAATGCAGTCATTAAGACTCGCGCGGATTTGATGAGGGAGTACAGGGACGGTCGCGCGACCGAGTGGAAGGTTGATAGCTGGATCGCCGACCACGAGGAACTGTCGCGCTATGATGAGGATGAAGCCGATGAGAAGCCTGGTGAAGAACCTATTCCTCCTCCTCCTCCAGAAGGTTCGACCGTTGTAGCCTTGGCTGCCCAGCCGACTGGAGAGCACCATGACCTTGCCCCATAAAGGGGTTGTGAACAAAATGTTTCGTCAAAAACGTTTTTAGTTTTTTTTGTACTGTATGCTTTGTTATGAACAACAATTTTCTAAATACATGAAGCATGTTAATTTTCCTTTATGTCTCAAGCCTTTTATGAAGATAATTTTTATTTATACTTGTTTGATCCGTTTGGAGATGGAGACCGTGAATGCGGGTCGCGGTCCATGACCTTGAGTGCGGGTCATGTGGCCGTGTGGAGATGGAGAGTCCATGACCTTGAATGCGGGTCATGTGATCGTGTGAAGATGGCGAGTCCATGACCTTGAATGCGGGTCATGTGATCGTGTGAAGATGGCGACCATGAATGCAGGTCGTGGTTCATGACCTTGAGTGCGGGTCATGTGACCGTGTGGAGATGGCGACCATGAATGCAGGTCATGGTTCATGACCTTGAGTGCGGGTCATGTGACCGTGTGGAGATGGAGAGTCCATGACCTTGAATGCGGGTCATGTGATCGTGTGAAGATGGCGAGTCCATGACCTTGAATGCGGGTCATGTGATCGTGTGAAGATGGCGACCATGAATGCAGGTCGTGGTTCATGACCTTGAGTGTGGGTCATGTGACCGTGTGGAGATGGAGAGTCCATGACCTTGAATGCGGGTCATGGTCTTGTTTTGTCGTAGATTTTGTTGTTTGTGATATTAAATTGCCCCAGTTGGAGTGCGTAATTGCTCAGTTGCACACTACAACTTGTGATGTAGTTCAAGATAGACTGTGCAATGCTGACCTGCGTAAAAAATATTGTAGAGTGATAAAATTCCAAATATATATATAGATAGATAGATATATATATATATATATATTTTTCTAAAACTGATATTGTTTTAGATGGCACGCGTTCCAGCTGTTGCCGATCTCCATGCCATCTGTACATCGTAGTTTATAGGCTCCATTTCCAAATACATTGGTAATTTGATATGGTCCTTCCCACGTAGGACCGAATTTGCCTGCTCCTTTTTCCTTTGTGTTTTGGAAGACGTGGCGAAGAACCCAATCTCCAATATGGAATGACTTGAGACGAACACTTCTGTTATAATGGCGGGCGACTCGTTGTTGGTATACGGCCAATCTGATTGCGGCCTTATCGCGGCGCTCGTCGATTGTGTCGAGTTCACTCAGCAATTCTCTGTCGTTTGCTTCTTCTGTCGCGTGTCGTATCCTATAAGAAGGGTAGTCAGCTTCTGTTGCTATGACGGCCTCTGAGCCGTAAGATAGAGAGAATGGTGTTTCGCCTGTTGACGTCCTGACCGTCGTACGGTAAGACCATAGCACACCCGGTAGCTCATCGGCCCACTTCCCTTTGCATTGGTCGAGTCGCTTCTTGAGGGTGGACATGATTGTCTTATTAGTGGATTCTGCTTGTCCGTTAGCTTGAGGGTATCTTGGGCTTGAATAGCTTAGTTTGATGCTCCACTTGTCGCAAAAGTCTTGGAAATCATATGAAATAAATTGTGAGCCATTGTCGGTGACTATTTCCTGTGGAACTCCGTAGCGGCATATGACATTCTTCCAAATGAAGCTTTTTACCTCGGCGTCTTTGATTCTTACATATGATTCGGCTTCGACCCACTTTGTGAAGTAGTTGGTTACGGCTAGCATGTAGACTTTTCCTCCGGTAGCGATGGGCAATTTCCCTACTATGTCCATGCCCCACTTCATGAAGGGCCATGGTGCTGAGATGGGGTGGAGTCTTTCCGGGTGTTGATGTGAAACGTGGGCGAAGCGCTGACAGGGGTCGTACCTTTTGACGAGGTCGTGCGACTCGGACCGCATTGTGGGCCAGTAATACCCGGCCGTGATTGCTCTATTGGCTAGGCTTCTCCCGGCCGAGTGATTTCCACATTGCCCCTCATGTAAGTCCTTGAGTACTTGCTGAGCTTCGACTGGGTCGACACATTTGAGGTAGGGCCCGGAGTAGGATCGCTTGTAAAGTTGACCTTCTATTATAGAGAATCGGGCGGCCTTGATTTTAATTCTTCGAGCTTCTATTTTGTCAGATGGGAGGATATCGTCCCTCAAGTAGTCGTGGATCGGGGTAATCCAAGTGGGCTTGTCCGAAATTGGTTTGATTTCCAGCTTTGTCGGCTTCCATACGGCTGGCCATTGGACGAACACCATTGGAATGGTTCGTTCAATTGTGGTAGCTAGTGCGGACCCAAGATTGGCCAGTGCGTCAGCATGCGCGTTTTCGGATCTAGGTATTTGCTCGATGTCGAATGACTTGAATGAAGCTTGTAACTCTTTTACCAAGGTCAAGTATGCCGACATTTTTAAGTCCTTGGCTTGATAGGACCCTTGCAATTGTCTCACAATTAATTGGGAGTCACTGCGTACCTTGATTCGCTCGACGTGTAAGTCCTTTGCCAAGGTGAGCCCGGCTATGAGGGCTTCGTACTCGGCTTCGTTGTTGGTGGTCTTGAATCCACATCTGATGGACCTCTCGATGACGTGCTCCGTAGGGGAGGTCAATACTATTCCCAGCCCGCTGCCTTTAGCGTTACTTGATCCATCAACTGCTAAACTCCACTCCTCCCTTGGCGTGTCGCACGACATGGTGCAAAGTTCTTCCTCCGCTCGTTGTAGAATCCCTGGTGTGAAGTCCGCTATGAAATCCGCCAGTACTTGCGACTTGATCGCCGTGCGAGGTTGGCAGTTGACGTCATACTCGCTCAGCTCTACGGCCCATTTCACTAGACGGCCGGATAGTTCAGGTTTATGTAGGACACTCTTCAAGGGGAAGGCAGTGAGTACACTAATAGTGTGGCATTGGAAGTACGGACGTAATTTCCTTGCGGCCGTGATTAGTGCGAGGCTAATTTTTCGAGTTGGGCGTACCTTGTCTCTGCGTCGAGTAGAGTCTTGCTGATGTAGTATACGGGGAGTTGTTTGCCATCCTCCTCCCTTATCAGTACAGCGCTAACGGCCGTTTCGGAAACAGCGAGGTAGAGCAGGAGGGTCTCGCCTTCCTTGGGTTTGGACAGTAGAGGCGGGCTTGCTAGATACTTTTTTATATTTTGGAAGGCGTCCTCGCTTGTTTGATTCCAATCAAATGACTTGCTCTTTCTTAGAGCATCGAAGAAAGGCTTACATTTTTCAGACGACTTTGAAATGAATCGGTTGAGGGTCGCGAGCCGTCCAGTTAGCTTTTGTACGTCTTTGATGCTTTTGGGGGACTTTAGATCCATGACGGACTGGAGTTGATCTGGGTTGGCCTCGACGCCTCTCTTGGTTACTAAATAACCAAGGAACTTCCCCGAGGAAACGCCGAAGGAGCATTTGGTTGGATTAAGCTTCATCCCATACTCGTCGATGATGTCGAACGACTGCTGGAGGTGGTCGAGGTGTTGGTCTGCTACTAATGACTTTACTAGCATGTCGTCAATATAGACCTCCATAGTCTGTCCAAGCATGGTTGAGAACATTTTGTTGACTAATCTTTGGTAGGTTGCCCCAGCGTTCTTGAGACCGAATGGCATTACTTTGTAGCAAAAAATGCCGCGCTCCGTGATGAAAGAAGTTTTCTCTTGGTCATCTGGATGCATAAGGATTTGGTTGTAGCCGGAGAATGCATCCATGAAGCTCAATAGTTCGTGGCCTGCCGTAGCGTCTACCATCATGTCGATGTGTGGGAGAGGGAAGGAATCCTTTGGACAAGCTTTGTTGAGGTCTGTGAAGTCGATGCAAACTCGCCACTTCCCATTCTTTTTCTTCACTACCACTACGTTTGCGAGCCAGTCTGGGTAACTTACTTCTCTCACCGAGCCAATGTCAATTAGCTTTTGGATTTCTTCATTTATAACCTTGTTGCGCTCGGGCGCGAACTTCTTTCTTTTTTGCTTCACAGGTGGATGATCCGGGTCGACTTGCAACTTATGCACTAGGACTTCTGGGCTAATTCCGATCATGTCTGCGTATGACCATGCGAAGCTGTCGTACCGCGCCATCAAGAAGCTGAGTAGTCTTGCTCGGATATTTTGTGGAAGGCGGGATCCGATACTAACTTTGTGGTCTGGAAAATCGGGATGTATGGATACTTCGTCGAGTTCTTCCATATCAGGTTCGTCTTTGTTGGTGGGGGTGCTCTCATTCTGTAATTGCTATAAGTCGGACGACCTGCTTTTAAAAGTGTTTTGGTAGCAGTCACGCGAGGTCTTCTGCTGCCCTCGGATCTCGTGAACTCCCCACCTGGTAGGGAAACGGATGACCTGATGATACGTTGAGGGAACTGCCCTCATCTCATGAATCCATGGGCGACCCATGATTATGTTGTAGGACGACGGACAGTCCAGGATGAGGAAACATGTGTTTAAGTTGACACCTTCCGCGTATACTGGAAGGGTGATTTCTCCCAGAGTATTCTTGTGTTCCCCACTAAATCCTACAAGGATTGTAGAGCGACGTACGATGTTACACTCGTCAATATGCATCTCTTTCAATGCGTCGAGGAAGAGTACATTTGTCGAGCTTCCATTGTCCACTAGGATCCGTCTGATCAAACAATTGGCCACCGTCAGTGAGAAGACTAGTGCGTCGTGGTGGGGATTGAATAAATCCATGTGCTCATCGCTGCTGAAACTGATTGGGTAGTTACACGTGGGATCTGCCGTACGAGTTCGTTGGACGTTCGTACGACCGGCCTGTCGCGAGTGGCGCTTTGCCTCCGAGTAGGTTACTCCATTCACTTCAGACCCGCCAGAGATGACGTTCACAGTTCTCTCGTGTTTGGGAGGTTCTGGTGGTGGTATTGAAGCAATGTCGCGCGACCTCTCTTTATTCATAAAAGTTTGCTTACCTTTATCAGTCAGGAATTCTTTAAGGTGGCCTTTCTTGAGTAGTTCGGCCACTTCCAATCGTAGCGCCACGCAATGCTCAGTTCGATGGCTGTGGTCTCCATGGAATTCGCACCATTTAGAGTTGTCTCTTTGATCCGGCGGGCTCATCATCTTGTCTGGCCAACGAACCGACCTACCCATTCCTTTCAGTATGGCAACTACCTCCGTTGGTCTGATGTTCAAGTTGTATTCTGGTGTTATGTTTTTTGGACGAACGAACGGTCTTGGTGGTCTGTCGTCGCGCCGGCGCTCGTACATCATACGGCTGTCCCTTCGGGGTACGGCTGGGTATGGCCCGCTGCGTCGAGTGTTGATTCGTTGTTCGACCATCCTCTCCGACTTATCTTCCTTGTAGTTCGCTCTATTAGGTTTATGGTTTACTTCGTCCTCTTCCCATTTTATCTGTGCCCATGTCTTGGCGAGGACGTCTTCCATGGTTTTACAAGGGTATTTGGTGAGCTCTTTGTACAGATCGGAATCATAGAGTAGACCCTTGCGGAAGGCTGATATGGCTGTCGCCTGATTACAATGAGGGATGAATACTTTTTCGTGGTTGAACTGGCCCACAAAATCTCGTAGGCGTTCACCCCTCCTTTGGCTGATTGTATAGAGGTCGTCGGATTGCTTTTCTAGCTTCCGGCTACTAGCGAACTGCTCTACGAAGGTGTCAGTGAGTTGGGCAAAAGAGTTGATGGAAACATTGGGGAGGTTGGTGTACCATTGTAGGGCAGGTCCAACGAGGCTCGAACCGAAACCTTTACACATGCATGCTTCCCTAAGGTCACGAGGGATGGCGGCCGTGAACATTCGTTGTCGATACTGCGCAATGTGTTCGTCGGGGTCCGTCGTACCGTCGTACTGCTTCATACCTGGAAAGTTGAACTTCCTTGGCATCTCCACCAATGCTATTGTGTCGACGAAGGGGGAGTCGGCAAAACTATTGGCTGCACTTTTCTTTATAGGAGTGGGCATTCCCGGAATGCGCTGGATGAGTGCTTCCATCTCCGTGAACCTTTGTGCCAAGTCCCGGTTGGCCAAGGTCGGCTCGGCGCTCACTCGGTTTGGGTCTGATGGCGCTGAATGCGAAGGGCCGGATGACGTTCCTTGTAACGGGATGGTTGGTTGGGTTGAGCCGACGTTGCCATTGGGAGTGGATATAGGTGGCACTCCTTGTGTAGCTCTTGCCATTTCGTCTGATCGATGTCCTCCCATCCCATTTGGTATATTCTCTGCCGTATGTCGTGCACGATATGGGGTTCACTCGCAACTCGAATGTTGGGCTCTGAACCTACGTGGGTTGGATCGAGGTTTCTAGCGGTAGTACCATATTCGTCCGGGCGGACTGGCGCGTAATAAGTAGCGTGAGCGGCTTGCTCGAATGGCAAGGGTTGGGACGTCGAAGCGTCTCCAAATGGTCGTACGGCAGTGAGCGAACTGATCCTATTTTGTAATTTTTGGTTCTCTGCCAACACTCGTTGATTCTCTTGTTCGAGTGCTTGGAGCCTTTGGGTATTCTCTTGCATTTGGGATATGAGGAGTTGTACCCTAACCTCCATCGCATCGTGATGAAAATCGTCAGATGACATAGTCGGCGTTGTCGCGTTCTACCTTAGCTTGCTTATAGATTGTCGGGCCCCACGGTGGGCGCCAAATTGTAGTCCTCAAAAATCGCTCGGGGACACGGGGCACTACAACCTGCAAAGACAGAACGCACGTGACCCGCAGGACGTCTGGGACACCGGGATGGTGCCGGCCAAAGTCACTTCGACGGTCAAGTTAGCGAGTGCTAATGAATGTGTAATGCTCGTAAATGGAGATGAGTGAGAAATACTTCCTGCTATCTTCACAGTTGGGGTTTCTTTGATCAAAGGAGATGTAAGGTCGGAGGGTAATCGGAGAAGATGAGCAATGGCCGGAGGGTGTGGTTCTTTCTCAGTAATATATCGATCTCAGTTTTTCGGTCGTCCCCTCTTTATGAGGGATTATCCTTCTCTTTATAGGAGACTGATGTTTCTCCTTTTTGAGGGATCTCATCATTCTCTCCTCTCTGTCTTCCACCAAGAAAGCATCTGGGTGCTTCTTTTGATTGGGCTGCCATCAAGTGTCATTATGACGTTGTAGGACCTGTTTCAAAGTAGATCACAATCTGGTCTCCCTCGGAGCGACGGAGATGCTATGTCGTACGACATGTAGGTTTCTTGTCAATCTGGACCATGATTGGGTGATGTAGCACGGTCGTACTACATAAGTGCTTCATGTCGTGCGACATAGTCTTCGGACTAGTACGTCGTCGTACTACATGAGTGCTTCATGTCGTGCGACAAGATCTTCGAACTAGTACGTCTATATGATGGTGTTTCATGTCGTGCGACTTGATCTTCATGCTGAGCCACCGTCGTACTACATGAGAGTGTAGTCCCACTTTTAGCTATGGGCTTTGTCTTTGGGCCATACTTTGGGCCAGACATATTTTGGCTACTACAAATTCAATCATACTTTTCATATATATTCGAAATTAGGGATGTTACAATTCTTCCCCTCTTAAGAAATTTCGTCGTCGAAATTTACCTTATTCGAATAATTGTGGATATTGTTGTCTCATGACCTCTTCACTTTCCCATGTTGCTTCTTCCACATTATGGTTTCTCCAAAGAATCTTGACTAATGGTACTGTCTTATTCCGAAGTTCCTTAAGCTCTCTATCTAGAATCTCCACAGGTTCTTCTTTATATGTCAAGTCAGGTTGTATCTCAATAGATTCAGTCTGAATTCTATGAGATGGATCAGATCTGTATCTCCTTAGCATAGATACATGAAATACATTATGTATCTTTTCTAATTCCAATGGTAAAGCTAGTCTATAGGCTATCGGTCCTACACGTTCAAGAATTTCATACGGACCAATACACCTAGGACTTAACTTTCCTTTCTGTCCGAATCTCATTACTTTCTTCCATGGAGAGACTTTCAGAAATACTTTATCCCCGACTTCATATGCAATGTCTCTTCGTTTCAAATCTGCATATGACTTCTGACGATCGGAAGCTACTTTCAGTCTTTCCTTTATGATCTTCACCTTTTCTTCAGTCTGTCTGATTAAATCAGATCCAACCAACCTGTCTTCTCCTAATTCTGTCCAGCACAAAGGTGTCCTAAATTTCCTTCCATATAATGCTTCATACGGTGCCATATCTATGCTCGTCTGATAACTATTGTTATAAGAAAATTCAACCAATGGAAGATGATCATCCCAACTTCCCTCAAAATCAATAATACAACTCCGGGGCATATCTTCTAGCACCTGAATTACGCGTTCCGACTGTCCATCTGTCTGTGGATGGAAAGCTGTACTGAAGCTTAATCGAGTACCCAGAGCTTCCTGAAATTTCTTCCAGAATCTGGACGTAAACTTCGGATCTCTGTCTGAAATAATAGAAGCTGGCACTCCATGTAATCGAACTATTTCTTTAATATATAGCTCTGCTAATCTGTCCAAAGAATAATCTATTCTGACAGGTAGAAAATGTGCTGACTTGGTCAGTCTATCCACTATTACCCAAATCGCATCATGATGACTCCGTGTAAGGGGTAATCCTGTGACAAAATCCATAGTAATGCGATCCCATTTCCATTCAGGTATAGGTATTGACTGTAGCAAACCTGATGGAACTTGGTGTTCTGCTTTTACCTGTTGGCATGTCATACATCTATTTACAAAGTCCACCACATCCCTCTTCATACCTGACCACCAATATTGAGTTCTCAGATCTCTATACATTTTCGTGCTACCAGGGTGCATCGAATATGCACTACTATGTGCCTCTATCAGAATTGCCCTTCTCAACTCCTCATCGTCTGGAATGCAGATTCTGTTTTTGAAGCACAAAGTACCATCATCCCTGATCGCAAACTCAGTTTTTCAATCTTCTCTTCATGCATCGTTTCGACCGTTCAAATTGGTCCATTATGAAACCCAAAAATATATTTAATTACCATTTCCACCCCTCAAATCATAAAAATCATATTCACATATTCAAAATGAATTCAATCATATTTTTCATATGTATTCGAAATTAGGGATGTTACATACAGGCTGTAGTGGCTGAAATGACATTAGAGAGAAAATCCCTCCTTCTAGCAACCATTATGATTTCTGCACCATCTGCTTTCTGAGTGTCACTCATTTCAGTTCACAATCAATCACCACTTTATGCCAAGTTAACCAATCCATGCCTAGTATCACATCAAACTCATGGAATGGCAACTCCATTAAATCTCCTGGGAATTCACATTCCTGTATCCGAATCGGACAATTTCTGTACACACGGTTCACAACTACACTTTGACCTATCGGATTACTAACTAACACATCATATGTAGTAGATTCAGTTTCCAGATTTTGGTGTTTCAACATGGCATCACATATATATATATATATATATGAATGAGTGGAACCTGGATCTATCAATGAAATAGCTGAAGTATCAAAAATAGAAATAATATCAGCTATCACGTTAGGTGCATCCTTGTCTTCCTGAGCTCTAACACCATAAACTCGTACAGGAGCTCGACTATCTGGTCTAGCCACTGACTCTGACACCCTTCTGTGGCTACTACCTTCAGGTACTGCCTGACTGGGCCTTCTACCTCTGGAAGTAGTAGGGGCAGATTTCCCCGATTGTTGAACAGGAGTAAACTGGAATTTCGTACAATCCCTGTAAAAATGGTCACGAGCTCCACACTTGTTGCAAGCTCCTGTAACTCTCCAACATTCACCAGGATATCTTTTTCCGCAGTGCTCACATAATACTAGGGCTGGTCCTCTAACTGCCCTCCCAGGGGTACTGGCTATGGAGGTTGCAGACTGACCCGGCCTAACTGTGGGTATAGGCCTTTGCGATTGCACTAGACCACTAGACTGTGATCCCTTAAACTTCTTACTCTGGGGCTGATATGAGCTAGATGGCCCTGCCCCTCTTCTTTGTTGACCTCTGTCCCTTCTGGCCTGCTCTTCTTTCTTAAAATCTTCAAATTCAAAAGTAGCAACCTGTAACATTCCTCAAATAATCAACATTCGATTCATATATGTACAAGTCATCATGTAGAAGTTAGAAATGTTACACAACCTGTAAGCGGATATAGTCGTTCAATCCATCTTCAAACCTTCTGCACTTATCCGCCTCTATCGCCACCATATCTCATGCATATTTACTCAACCTGACAAATTCTCTCTCATATTCTGTCACTGTCATCTGCCTTTGCTTCAGGTTGGTAAATTCCCTCTTCAGATTGTCCAAATAGATGCGACCAATATATTTTCTCCGAAACTCCTTCTGAAAGAAATTCGACGTTCTGTCCTCTGGTCGCAATGACTGTATAATGGAGGTCCACCATTGATAGGCATCCTCCTGTAACAAAGATACTGCACACTCCAATCTTTCTTCAGGTGTGCAGTGCATCTGCTCTAATATTCTGTTAGTCCTCTCAAACCAGTATTCTACGGCAGATGCATCCTCATCCTTTCTGCCATGAAAATCTGTGGGTCTATATTTAGTCAGTCGCTCTATGGCTGATCTTCGTGGCGCTGCTTTGGCCACATTCTGAAAGAACTCATTCATTTGCTGCATAAATGCTCACTGTATAGGGTCCGCGACTCTCAGACTTACTGATTCCCTGGATGTTCCCCCAGCCATGCTGGCGGGACTCTCAGGTCTATCTCCACTTCCTTCCATTTCTCTTTATCCTATATAAGACAGAAGAGATGTCTGCATATTAGAGTCACACATTCCTATGGGTATCTTTATACAATGCATGTATATACAGACTCTTTTGGTCCAGAAACGCCTAAACCGCGCTCTGATACCACTAAAATGTAACACCCCTTGACCCGACCCGTCTGAATCAACCTAGGGAGCGTTACCGGGTTTTCAAAACTTTACTGAATTCTGTTTATAAACTGAAAACCATATAATTTATAATTTAAAAACCTTTTCGAGTGAGCCCATCAAAATTTAGTTTTTAAAAATTTCGGCAGAGTTTCCTCTGTTTTTCTGATTTCCCAAAACCTGTTTTCAAATCAATCTCAAACCAAATATAATTCACAACAACACTTCAAATATCTATCAATCAAATGCGCACTCTGCCGTTTAGTGCGACTTCCAAACAGTTTTTTTTTTTTAAAAAAAAAATCAAACAATTCATAATTCATTATTTACAGTCCTTTGAAAATGAAAAATAGAAAGTATAAAACAATTAATTACAGTACATAATTACATAACATAAGTATATAACTTAATTACAAATTCTCTGTATATGCATGCATATCTAACTACATTATACAGGAATATATATAACTACCCAAAATGTGGTGACTGTGATTCTGTCTAACTGCCTGCAACTCTCTCTCTGTTCAATTTTTTACTTCCTCAGTATCCTTGTTACCTACGCACGATAAAAACCGATGTGCTAAGCATATAGCTTAGTGGGTGTACACTAAAATAAATTGCAATATAATATAAAACACTAAATCTCAAATTCAGAACGTAAATTCAGAAATTCAGAAATATATATACATAAAACAACAAATCTTAAATGCAGCATTTCAGAAATATCTATATAGATTAATGAATCAGATTTCAATTTCTAAAACCATGTAAAATAAAGTATTTCAAAAGTTTTTGGATTTCATTCGTAGTAACATTTCTTTAGTTATCTGGTTTTAAGTTCTTAACTTGCCCTTGATACACATAACAGGGTTTACAGGACTGGATTACGGGTTTTATAGTCAGGTTTCCCATCTCACGAGGAAATGGTATCCATATATTCTCACAGTCGGTTTCCCATTTCACGAGGAAATGGTATCCGTGTTTCACAGTTGGTTTCCCATTTCACAAGGAAATGGTATCCGTATAATCAACATCAGAGGCATCATAAATCACGGTGCAGTATTGCCATATATTCATCCAATTGACACGTCAATCTCCTATATCCATCTCCCTATACATATATCAGGGCCATAAATTTCAATTCAGAGAATACAGATATTTTAGTCACTTTTTAAACAACTTTACAATAATCAAATCCAAAATCAATATTCATTGATAATTGTAAATAACAGAATACAGAAAATAAATCAGTAAATTCGATATAATCACAATTTCTGTACCTCAAAAATCATTTTCAAATATTATTCACAAATTGAGAATAATTAGTTCAAACAATATACGAAATACGAATATACGAAAATTGTAAATGTGATTCTAAATTCTTTAAGTCAATAAACAATATAAAAGTTTTCAGCACTGTGTGTACACTAACCTGAATACCGTTTTACCGGTTCTACACCTTTTTTCCTTCTGAGTTTTTCTTTTTCCTTTCTTTCTTTTCTTCCTTTCTCCTCCTCCTTTCTTCCTTTTCTTTTCTTCTTCATTCCCTTCTCTTCTTCTTCTTCTCTTCTTCCTCTTCTTCTTCTTCTTCTTTCTTTTCTTTTCTCTCTTTTTCTTTCCTTCTTTTCTCTCCTTTTTCTCTCTTCTCCTGGTGTCTTCTTCTTTCTGTTTTTAGCTTCCGCGAGAAGCTTTCTTTTTTTATACAAATTCGATCATCGCGACCTGTGGTCGCACCACCTGGTCGCGGCACTCACTGGAGAAGTTCCACTGCTTTTCTCTCGAGCACCCATGGCGGTACCATAGTCGCACTGGTGGTCGCATTGCTCACTGCCCGAATTTGACATTTTCACCGCGAGCAGCTCATCGCGATCTGTGGTCGCGGTGACTGGTCACGGTGCTCACTGTCAGAAATTCCATTTTTTACCGCGAGCAGCTCTTCGTGATCTGTGGTCGCAGTGAGGGTCGCGGTACTCACTGCCACTTCTTCCTTCACTTCATGCAATCTTTCTGGACGACTCCATCTGGTCCATCTGGAAACCATAAAAAATAAACATACTTTTAATTACGTTTTACACCCCTCAAATCATAAATTTTTATCCACATATTCAAAATTAATTATTCGAAATTAGGGATGTTACACAGATTCCATAGTAGATCCGGCGATACATATCTACTTAGAGGATTTTCTTGATACAACTGCACCTCCTAGTGTAAATACATACCCACTAGTAGATTTTGAGTCTTTCATATTAGATATACAGTTTGCATCACTATATCCTTCCAGAATAACTGAATGTCGGGTATAGTACAGCCAATAACTATAAGTATAACGTAAGTACCTAAGTATTCTTACTATTGCTTTCCAGTGGTCAGCCTCTAGATTACTCGTATATCTACCAAATTTACTAATTGTGTATGCTATGTCTGGTCTTGTACAGTTCATTAAGTATATCAGACTTTCTATCACTCTAGAATATTCTAGTTGAGATATACTCTTATTTTTATTCTTCGATAGGTGTATATTTATATCTATAGGTATTCTAGGCACTTCAGAATCATCCTTGTTGAATTTATCAAGAATCTTGTCCACATAATGTGATTGACTTAGAATGAGATCACTTGATATTCTTGAGATTTTTATACCCAATATTACATCCGCTAGTCATATATCTTTCATGTCAAATCTGAAATTCAACATATTTTTAGTAGATTTGATCATCTTATAATCACTGCCAACAATAAGTATGTTATCAACATAAAAACACAAAATGACATATCCATTTTCTGTGTTTTTGACATAAACACATTTATCGTACTCGTTTATTTTGAATTTGTTTGTCATCATAGCATTATCAAATTTCTCATGCCATTGTTTTGATACTTGCTTTAAACTGTATAAAGACTTCATCAATTTATAGACTTTCCTTTCCTTTCCTAGAGCGAAAAATTCTTTGGGTTGTTCCATGTAGATTTCTTCATCTAAATCTCTATTTAGAAAAGTTATTTTCACATCTATTTGATGTATATCAAGGTTTCACAAAGCTGCAATTGCAATTATCATCATTGTAGAAGTTATTCTCGTCACTAGAGAATATGTATCAAAGTAATCTAGGCCCTCTAATTGTCTGTAACATTTGATTACAAGCCTGGCCTTATACTTGTCTATAAATCCATATAGTTTCATTTTCCTTTTGAAAATCCATTTTGTATCCTAGAGGTTTATAACTTGGAGGAAGATCCATTAGTTCCTAAGTGTGATTTTGAAGGATGGAATCAATTTCGCTTATTGCTATAGAGGTCCTTCTGTAGAGCTTACAGCTTCTTTAAAAGTTTGAGGTTCACCTTCTAGCAAATAGGTCATAAAATCTAGACTGAAAGGTTTTCCCGTCCTAGCTCTTTTGCTACGTCTAGGTTCATCCTCAACCTCTTATTTTTGTTCTTGTTCTTGAACCTCACTTTCCTTAATTGGAGTCTCTTGTGTTTGTCTAGACGAACTCAATTCTACTTTTAATCTATATGGAAATACACGTTCAAAAGAATGATGCATTTCTAAATTCCATTATTGTGTTTTTATGTATGTCTGGGATTTCAGATTTATACACAAGGAACCGATACGCACTGTTATTATGTGCATAGCCAATGAAAATGCAATCAACTGTTTTTGGACCAATCTTCACATTTTTTGGTGTAGTTATGGGCACTTTAGCAAAACACCTCCACATTCGTAGGTATTTGTAGGAAGGCTTTCTTCATTTCCATAATTCATATAGAGTTCTGTCTTATCTCGTGACACCTTATTTAAAAGATAACTGCTAGACAAAATAACATCTCCTCACACATTCTGAGGCAACCCAGAATTTATCAGCATTGCATTCATCATTTCTTTCAAAGTGCGATTTTTACGTTCAGTAATACCATTTTGCTTAGGCAAATAAGGAGCCGTGGTTTGATGTATAATTCCATGTTATGCACAGAATTTACCAAATGGTGTACTCACCATCTCGATCACTCCTTAACATTTTAATCTTTTTGTTGAGTTGATTCTCAACTTCATTCTTGTGAATGAATTTTTTTATCGCTTTATCCTTACTTTTTAGCAAATACACATAACAATATTTTATGCTATCATCAACAAAAGTAATAAAATACTTGTTGCCATCCCTCATTTGTATAGATTTTAAATCACAAACATCACCGTGAATTAAATCAATAGATTTCGTGTTCCTTTCAATTGTTTGAAATTGTTGACCTAGTCATTTTTGCCTCTACACAAATTTTACACTTGTGTTTGGAATCAACATTAAATATGGGTATATGATTTAAGTTAATTAATATTTGTAGAGTATCATAATTAACGTGTCCTAATCTACTATGCCACAAATTGGAAAATTCAAGCAAATAAGCAGAAGAATTATTCTTATTAATATTCAAACGCTTGATATTGGTTACATTAAGCTTAAAAAACCCCTCAGTTACATAAGCCCTCCCCACATATATTCCACTCTTAGATAAAATAACCTTGTCTTATTCAAACACCATCTTGAAGCCATGTTGATTCAGTAGTGAATCGGATATCAAGTTCTCATGAATTTCAAGCACGTACAGTACGCTATTCAGAATCAGCTCATTCCCAGAAGTCATCATCAAGATCACTTTTCCTTGGCCTTTAATCTCAGAAGTCGCCGAGTTCCTCATGAATAGCTTCTCTCCATTCTCTATTGGTTCGAAGGATAAGACCAATGCCTTATCTGAGCAGTTATGCCTAGTGGCATCAATGTCAATCCACCACTCCTTCAAGTTGGACCCAACCAGGTTCACTTTAGAGACCACCCCAGAGAGGATGATTCTAGAAACATCATTGGAGATTTCCTCCACCATACTGGCTTCATTGTTCTTCTTTTTCTTCGAAAATCTACACTCAGAAGATTTGTGACCCATCTTGTCACAGTTAAAGCTCTCTCCTTGAAACTTATATTTTTTGAAGCTTCCTCCTTTTGGTCCCAACTTGGACCCTTTGCCTGACTTTTTTTTATTTGAATTTGGAATTCTTACCAAGCTCCACAATATTGGTCTTCATGTCATACTAACATGACCATTTCTTTTCAGATTTCTTGTTGCCTTCTTTAATTCGAAGTCTGACAATCAATTCTTCAAGATTCACCTCCTTTCGCTTGTGCTTAAAGTAGTTCTTGAAGTCCTTCCTTGCACAAGGTAGCTTCTCAATCACAGCAGCTACTTGGAAGGTTTCACTTAGGTCAATCCCCTCAGAGTAAATCTCATACAAAATTACCTAGAGCTTTTGCACTTGACTGATCACAGTTTTTGAATCCACCATCTTATAATCTAATAAGCGGCCCACAACAAATGTCTTAGCTCAGCATCCTCGGTCTTATATTTTCGATCTAAGGATTCCTACAACTTATTGGTTGTTTTCTTTGCAGTATACACATTGTAAAGCGAATCCGACAGTCCATTCATGATACAGTTGCGGCATAAGAAGTCAAAATGCTTCCAAGCATCAATGACAGTCAAGACTTGCACATCTAGCTCATCATTGTTTAGTTTAGGAGCCTCATCAGTCAAGAATCTAGCAAGATTCAGAGTGGTCAAATAGAAGAACATTTTCTGTTGCCACCTCTTGATATTCAGCCTATTAAATTTCTCCGGTTTCTCCATGTAGTTCAATGGAACCAAAATCGGTACTTCTGTGTTCATCACCGGAACCGAAACCAATGTAACAGAGGTAGTCACTTGAGGCACAGTTATGTTCTCCCTAGTTTTGGCAGCGGATGTTGGTTCAGAAGTCATTTATGAAAACAAAACAATTGTTTTAGTAAACAATTACAAGACACCACTATAAATTCTTAATCAATTTAAACAATCGATCTCTATAAATATTGTTGAGGGTAAAAAATGGATTCTACAGTCTACGAGAGTCAACAAAGCCAAGTAAAGTGGTTTACTGGCTTAGTCAAGTGATTTGAGTGAGATTATATGGGATAACCTTACAAAAGAGGTTCTCGCAGGACACGTAGACTTCTTGGAGTGAGTTCCTATGATCTACTACCTGTCAAGAAAGAAAGAGTCGTGAGAGATGCCGGACGTAAGCCGGTGATCAATGTAATACACCCTCCCGATAGTTTGTATTGTACACGTACAGATATTATAATATATTTTTCTGAAATTGATTGTACGGTACTATAATGGAATTTATTGGACGATTAGGACGATTTCGTAAAGTATATACGAAATCCAATTATACGTTTTGAAATTTCTAGTGAGTATTTTCCATAAATTATTAAAAGTATTAAGGGTATCAGAGACTCAGAAAATGCTTGGAATGATTCTAGATGATTAATAAGGTTTCATAAAGTATATAAGAAATTTAAATTATAAGTTTTGGAGAATATAGTGAGATTTCCATAAATTGGAGTATTAAGAATATTTATTGAAAGTCAAAATATATTTTTACGATATGAGATTTTAATTTAATTAATTGGTGGAATAGTAAGTTGAAATGGATTTTTGTGGAAAAGAGTTAATGGATTGTTATGGATGAAATTGTAAATCAAAATATTGTTGACCAAGATCATGTGATTAAATGTTATGGTGGTGGTCATGTTATAATTTTAAAGTGTAATGGGGTAAGCTGTGATTTTTAAAGATTATATATTTATTTATTTATATATATATATATATATATATATATAATACATATCAGAAAACTAAAAAAAAAAAAAAAAAATGAAAACAGAAAAAGAGAGAGATCGAGAAGAGAAGAAGATTCGAGAGAGGGAGAGAGGGAGAGAACTTCGGTCGAAGAGAAGGAGAAGAACCAGTAGAAGAAAAAGAAGGAAGAAAAGAAGAAGCATGTCCGACCGAAGAAGAAGAGAGCAGCGGCCAGCAGGAGAAGAAAGGAAAGGACAGTGACTGAAGAAGAAGAACAGCTTGGCCAAAAGAAAAAGGAGAGGAGGAAGAAGCTTCGGCCAGTAAGGGAGAAGGAGGAAGAGAGAAAGGAGAAGAAGTCAGCAGCGGAAGAAGAAGGAGAGAGCAGAAAGTGTGCAAAAAAACAGAGCACACCAAGAGGAAGAAGAAGAGAAAAAAAAAAAGAAAAAAAAAAAGAAAGAAGAAGAAGAAGAGGAGTCTAGGAACCTTGGGTAAGTGATTTATGAAGTTGATTTGGTTTGAAATTGATGAAATTAAATTGTGTTGGAGTTTTGATTTTTGAGTATAAAAGGAAATTGAATGGATATTAAAAATTGATTGAGTTTTGATTAGTATTTGAAATTGATTGTTGAATATAAATGAAATTGAATGTTTGAGTGATGATTTTGATGATAGGTTTTGTTGATTTAGTATTTGATTTGAGTTTTTGAAGTGTTTTAATGGAAATTAGTTTAATTAGAGTTGAATAAAATGAAAATTAAGAGAACTAGAAAGTTAAAGAATTGGGGATTTGATGATTTTGAGTTTGAATTGTTAAATTGAGATATTAATTGAGTAATTTGAATGTTTTTGAGTTAATTGATGGCTTGAATTTAGAATCGTT
This sequence comes from Xanthoceras sorbifolium, assembly GCA_003430845.1. Lineage (NCBI taxonomy): Eukaryota > Viridiplantae > Streptophyta > Magnoliopsida > Sapindales > Sapindaceae > Xanthoceras > Xanthoceras sorbifolium. The sequence goes on along the minus strand of CM010619.1, from coordinate 3,279,000 downwards.
AAGGAAGAAATCAAAATGATTCTTAAATTAGTGAATTTGTAGTATGGAATTTGTATGATGTTGTGTTTGGAATGAAATTGAATCATTAATTTTAAGAATTTTTTAATTAGAATTGAAATTGAAGTTATAATCAGTTTAATCGAGTTTAATGAAGTTGAATTTGATATTGTTAAGTGAAGAAAATTCACTTATGTTAAATTAATGAAAATTAGAATGAGAATTTGTGTAGAAATTGAAGTTGAAAGTGTAGAGATTTCAATTTGTGTATACTTAAGATATTAGAAATAGTAATTGTATGATTGTGATACAAATTGGTGTTTAGAAAATAAAGTAAATGTATTAAATTGTGTTGTATGAGATTCAGTTTAAGAGAAATTAAACGATTCCAGAAATCGTGTTGAATTTGAATGTTTGAAATTCAATCAAGTAGAGGAATCATACGATTGACATGATTTATATTAAATTAAATAGAAGAAATTGAAGAATAAAGCGTAGAATGTGATACAGAAGCCAAGCCAGAAATATTTTCAACTCATGTGATACCCTGTGACCCACTCATATGGTACGGCGCAGTTAGTCAACTTATGAGTTCAGCTCAGCTTAGAGGTCCATTAGAGGTTTTCAGATACAGAAGCCAAGCCAGAAATATTTTCAGATTATCAGTACTTAATATTAAATTAAGAGTTTTATACGTTAAGCTTGGCTAGATTTTTAGAAAAACATATTTCAGTACAGTATTCAGAAAACAGATGATTACATATTTCAGTACATTGTTTTCAGAAGACATAATAAGTTTTTAGAAAAGTTTATTATCAGAAAAACATTTTATCAGAAAAGTATTTTATCAGAAGAGTATTATCAGAAAACTATATGATTAGAAAAGTTTAATCAGAGAAGTTTAATCAGAAAAGTATATTTCAGAAAAGATATAGTTTCAGCTTTTCAATTTTTAGTAAAGTAAAAGTATATATATATTCTTAGTTTTTTAGTTTTCAGAAATTCGATTTTAGAATAGTTTTCTGTATAAATTTCAGAAAAGTTTCCAGAAAATAGATTTCAATATAGTTTTTAGAGAAATATATTATATCAGTATTTCAGTTTTCAGAAAAGAATATCATATTAACTTTTCAGTTTCAGAAATATAAAGGAATATTATTTCAGTTTATCAGATTTTAGAAAAGTATATTATATTAGTGTATTAGTTTTCAGAAAAGTATATTATATTAGTTTATTAGTTTTCAGAAAAATATATTATCTCAGCATTTTAGTTTTCAGGAAAATATATTATTCCAGCTGTTCAGTTTTTAGATCAGTATATTATTTCAGCTATTCAGTTTTAAGAAAAGTGGCCAAGTAAATAGTTATAATAGAATTTTAAGTATTTCAATTGTAAATTAAAAGTAATTATTTAGGTTTGGCCATCAGATTTTATCGATTAAACATTCTTAGCTTGTATTTAAAAGTATATCAGTTTTCAGTGTATCAATTTTCAGTAATAGCAGAGAGTTTTCAGTTTATCAGTTTTCAATATTAGTAATAAGTTTGAAGAGTTTCAGTTAAATTCAAAGATAATTTTATTATATTTAAGATCTTTCAGTAAATTAGAAACGCACTCACTGAGCTCCTTTAGCTCATTATAGTTTTTATGTTTTATAAACCAACCTCCCCAGGTACAGATACTGTAGCACCCCCCGACCCGATCCGGCCGGACTGACCCGGGGAGCGCTACTCGGACTTTCTAAATTTTTCAAAACTTCATTTTACATTTTAAAATCATTGTGAGCCCATAAAACAGATAGAAATCCTTAAGACAGATAGAAATCATTTTCAAGTGAGCCCATAACAATAAATAAACTTTTCACGAAAATTCGGCAGAGTACCGTTTGTTTTTCGGACTTTCCAAAAACCTGTTTTCACACAATTCAATTCAAAATTCACATTTTTCACAAACACTTCTATACAGTTTCAAACAGTTGCGCACTCTGCCGTTTAGTGCGACTTATCAAAACAGTTTATAAAATAAAACAAAACAGACTTTACTATTTACATTTAAATAATAAAAGACAGAAATCATACAATAATTAATTACAAAACGTTTTACAAAACGTATTTACAAATTCCTTGTATATGCATGCTTTCAGAGAATATATATATATATATATATATACACATAACAAAAATATAGCTACCCAACTGTAAAATCTCTATAACTCGGTCTGCAACTTACTCTTCCTTCAGTCTCTAGCCTCCTCTGGATTCCTGGTACCTACGCGTTAGAAATAAACTAACGCGCTAAGCATATAGCTTAGTGGGTGTACTAAAAACTCAATTAAATACTCACAATATAATTGTTCTTTAAAGAAGCAATAAACCACAATATGAGTGTCATTTCTAAATCACTTTCAAAACAATTAAATTAATAATAAAATCAACATATAAATTCGATCCATCAAATCATTCAGTTCAGTTTCAATTCAAATCATTTCTGGCCCACTAGAATACTAAACATATACGGACTGGAATATGGGTCAAGCTCCCAACCCCCAGAACGAATTCTGAGGAGGTACGTGTCTCCCAACTCTAGGACCGTGGGTACGGAACCTAGAGAGGTACATAGCTCCCTATCCCAGGAACAAATCCTTGGGAAGGTACATTAACTCCCAACCCCCAGGACGAATCCTGAGGAGGTACGTATCTCCCAGCCTCTGGACGAATCCAAGAGGAGGTACATCAGTATCATCACTATCAATCAATCAGTATCGGCGCAGTACTGCTCAGTAAAACCCAGCTGGTATACCAACCTCCTATATCCATTTCTATGTCTACGTATCCTAGGGCCGTTTCGATAAACGATTTTCACAATCAGTTACAAATCAATATTTACTCAGTCAATCTAAAATTTTACACGATATTCTTCAAACGCATCAACAATAATCATATAAATATCGAAATCAACTATTTAATACGAAATCGAAACATTCGAACCACAAACAAATACGATCTAGTATAAAATCTTTCCGAAATCAACCATAAGTATATCAATCATCAATTTTTACACATCGAAAATCGAAATCGAAAACATCTAACGAAATCGAAATCGAAAACATTTAACGAAATCGAAATCGAAACGAAAACAAGAAACGGAAACGAAAACAATAACGTAAACGATAACGAAATATTTTTCGTAAAGATTCCAAAAACAAAAGTACACCTACCTCGGTACCGTTTTTCGTTCGAGAAATCGCGGTTCCACGATCTCTTTTTCCTTTCCTTTTCCTTTCTCCTTCTTCCTCTTCTTCCTCTTTTTCTTTTCTTTTCTTTCTTCTTTCTCTCCTCTCTTTTCTCTCTTTTTCTTCTCTTTTCTCTCTTTTCTCGGCTCTTTCTCTCTCTTTCTCTTGATGTTCTGTTTTCTCGCTTCTGCGAGAAACTTCTTCTTTTTTTTATATTTTTTCGCTACCGCGACCGCCGTCGCGACCTGTGGTCGCGGCACCAGGTCGCGATGCTCACTGGAGTGCGCGCACCGCCTTCCTCGCGAGCGCACCTTGGTCGCGCGAGTGGTCGCGTTGCTCTCTGCCCGATTTTAACAATTTCATCGCGAGCAGTCCATCGCGACCTGTGGTCGCGATGCTCACTGCCAGGCAACCTTCACTTCTAGAGTTATCTCCGACGATCAAGTCAGTTATCTCTTTCAACGAGAGGGTAAGTATATCCGGTTCTTCTAGAGTTTTGATAATAATTAATTGCTTACCTCCTCTGTTGTTAACGTCCTTTTTTTATATTCTGAACGTTTTCTACTTTGTTGGGAATGTTCAGATCTCCTTTCAGGAGGGGGTCAGGAGATTGTTTCCTTAAACGTGTAATTCCTGACCTCCTGCAGAAGATCGCCTGACAGTGGCAAAAATGGTGAAAAAAAGGGTAATCTGTGCTGCCTGGGCATTTAATTCGTCTGCTGCCATCGATGACAGGTTTCTGACGTCGACTGTGCTCGTAACAGGTGTCAGACTGACACGTTGCAATGTCCAGGTTCAGGCCCGGCGTGTCGACTGTATTTTTGTCGCATGTTCGAGGCTTTTTCGGGAAGATATCATTGTCGCAGGATAAGTTCTTGCAGTAAGCTATAGCGTTCCTGTGACCTCTAAAGCTAAATGATGCAATTTTAAGGGATATCGGAAGCAGATCTTCCTTTTTCCTCTTCTTGGTGGTTGGTTGCTGAGGTGGCAATTTCTTAGAGGATTATACCTATAACAACTATAAATGTATATCTAAGTATATTTTATCACTAATATTTTATTTTATTTTATTATTTATCACTCTGTCCAAAACTGTTCAGTATAAATATTAAGAGTAATACTGCTTGATTTGTATTTATTTTTCTTCTTCTTTCCCCTCTGAAGTATTGAGATACAACTTCTGTTTTATTTGTCAAAAACGGGTATATATTTCTACTGTTCTATATGTCCAGAAAAAATAGAATCAATTTTATTAATTGAATGCATATGAACTTGCCCAGAAAATGTATTAAACAAAAGAATAATTATAAACAAGAAATTAGAATTTAAATGTTTTTTAAATAAAAAGAACTAAAAACTAAAAGAAATCAGTGCTTTAGAAGACTGGTTCTCAACACTTGCAAACATTTTGATAAGAACGAATTTAATTTTTTTTTAAATGTTTTAAAAGGAATTTAAATGTTTTTTTTTAAAGTGTCTTTTATAAGAACGAAAAACCACCTGTAAAGCACAAAGCAAAAATTTTGTGTTTTTTAAACAGCGTCTTTGTTTAAAACGAAAAACCCAGTAGAAACAAGAAAACTTTTGGTTTAAATTTTTTTTTTCCTTTCCCTTTTCTCTTTGTTCAATAGTACTTTGCCCAGCAAAACAATTATATATATATATATATATATCAAACCGAATCCAGTACCTGTCCAACTAATAGGAATGAAGTTGTTTTAAGATTGTTAGTGGACATATATAAAAATAAAATATAACAAATATTATAAACAAATGTAAAACGAAAATTAATATCACTGATTGAATTACAATATAACGAGAAGAATTCGAAGTGGAAACTCACGTACCATGCGATTTTTTTAAAATAGATTTATGACCTACTGGGTATGTCCGTGTCTCAAGTATAATCACTTTTGTTAACAGCGAACTAAACTTGATCAGAATTTTTATCACTCGAAAACAGAAGGAAGATATTTTCAGAATTACTTAGTGTATGATTTCTGTGTATTTTTAAAATAATCAGATGTTAATATATATACATTCAATAGAATGATAGTTACAAACAAATTCAAAGCAATTAATTCGACCGTTACAAGTTTAATTATCCGTTACACAATTATGACAATTGATTTTACAGTTGTAAATTCAATTGTCATTCCTGATCATTGATATGACCGTTACATATTTAATTACTTTAATAATTTTTCATTCACCCGAAAATTATTTTGATCACCACAAGAATGATAATATAAATCCACTTTGACTCATATCTGTTATATTTGAAATTGAGCTTTAAAAAATCTATTTAAAATGTCATTTTCTAATGAGCCTTGTCACAGCCCTATGCATATTATTACCAAATCAATTTTCTTTTCTCATAAATATGCTATTTTTTTTAGTCTATTATTATGGTACTAAATATCTTTAAATTATGAAAATAATTATCCGGTTACGTAGATAATATTTGATCTCAATAAATTATAATAGACATATGACCCATTTTAATGTCTTTAACATAAAGAAAGCGATAAGGTTTAGACCACCCTTACATTCACATTAATAAAGCTTTACATTCAAATCACATCATCTTCCTTAACTATTAAAATTGTAGTTAAAAGAAAAAAGTAATAAATAGTGTGGCAATAAAAGAACAAATAATATAGAGACGAGAAAGGTGAAAGACTTTACATAACGTATTATAGAATAAACATACCGTGTTGATAATGTATTATAAAATAAATTAAACGAATAAATGATAATGATAGGATTCAATTTAAATTCTAACTTATTTCTTAATTTGTGGTGGAGTAATTTCGATCTCTAAACAAATAGAAAATATTAATCTCAATTGATACATATAAATTGAATGATACTAGCTAGTCACAAATTATAATTCAAATCATAATTAACAACATTTATTGACATGAGTTGTAAGTTAGAGCAATGTTATACATTTTAACTCATATATCTCAGTTTTGTGATGTGATAATTAATTCATATGACATTTAGTAAGTGAAATAAATTATTATTAATATATATTTATTTATTAATTGACACATTACAAGTTAAAATATAGGATTAAATTTATTTTGGTCCTTATCTTTTTCGAATTATTATTTTTTAACCGATATTTCCTGTTTTGTCTCATGTGGTCCCTAACTTTTCAAAATCCATCATTTTAATCATTTTGGACTAAATTTTTAACAGTCAGGCATAACAGAATATGCATATTGACCATTTTTCCTTAACTTTTTAAAATTTAACAAATTAACCTTAACTTATACATTCAATAAAAATTTAACATCTGTAACAAAAAAAATAAAAATAAACAAAAAGTCCTTAAATATTAAAAATTAATTAATTAACACCAAAATTAAAAACTTTTTAAAAAAAATAAAAAAATTTAATACATAATACCTAATTTATAAAAATTCAATAATTTAAAATAACATTTCAAATTAATATTAAAATATAAATTCAAAATATAAAACTAAATTATGAATTAAAAATTTAAAAATTAAATAAATTATGAAAGTAATAAAAAATTTAAAAAATATTTTTTAAAAATATCAAGAGATGAGGCATTATTATTTTTAAAAGTTATAAAATTTTAATTATTATTTTTAAAAATAACATAACTTATTAAAAGTAATTTTATTTTGAAAATTATTTTTTTCTATTTTTCAATTGTTATTATTTTATTTTTAGAATTTAACTTTTATTTATTAATTTTTTAACATTAATTTTAATTTTTTGTGTCTAAAGGCTAAAATACCCTTACCACCATTAAATTTGACTAACCGTTGGCTAACAGAATGACTAAACTGATGAAGTTTTACAAAGTTAGGGACCACGTAAACTAAAAAAGGAAACATCGATTAAAAATTTATAATTCAAAAAAAGTTAGGGACCAAAATGATTTTTACCCTAAATGGCAAGGGTAATTTGCGAGGGGTGTATTGCTATGCTATTAAGTATTTTGATTTAAGTTGTTTTGTCCAAAACACCAAATATGTGTTATTTATATTCAAACCAATAAATTAGTGCTATTTTTACAAAATGCTCACTCATTAGTGTCATTTATAAAAAGAACTCATAAAAATTAGTGGTAGTAAATAACTTATCTATTTTGCATGGATAATGCTATGTCATTAAAAAATTTGTTAGATTTTTTTTTTTCAAACAATGTGGTAAGCTAATTATAAACTGTTGTGCAATTAAGATGTCACAACTACATGCATCAATCTATCTAGGACAAATTGTACAAATTTACTTTAAGTTTAGGGGAAATGACACATAATATTTAAATTTATCTTAAATATATAATTTATCATTCTGAACCGTTAACTGACAGTTGACCAAAGTTAGTATTTAACTGTAAAAAGGTAATTTGGTATTTTTATATTTATAAAAAAGCAAATAAAAGAAAACATCTTAACCAATTGTAACTTGCCACATCATATCCTAACAATTTTAATTATATATATTAAAAGTTTAATAATATAAAAAATATTATAATGTAAAAGTAAAATAAATGCTCCACGTTCCACCAAATGCAGAGGATCTTCTCAAAATCAAATCCATCATGGAGGAGTAGATTACTCCTCCACAATGGAGTAATGCCGAGAAGATAGCTCTTTGGAGGAGAGGATCGCTACTCTATGGAATGATTACTTCACGTTCATGAAGAAGCGTTTTCCTCTACGAGCATAGAAGAGACAATACAATATCTTCAATTAAAAGAGATTATATAATGTCCTATCAAATGAAAGAGATGTGACAATCTTCTCCATCCAATAGAGGAGATCAGATTGAAGGAGGATCTCCATTATACATAACATCGATGATATGATGGGGTGATCCCCTCTATCGTACTTCCATCATATTATTTTTTAAATTTTTATATTATATTATATATTATTTTTTTATTATTGTTATTCTATCAATTAAAGGATAAAATGAATATTTTATTATTTTGCTAATTTAGAGAGAGAGTTCGTGGGTAGTATTTATAATTAAGATAAAAGTTAAAAGTTTCTTATTGAGTGTGTGCAATTTGACCATTTATCCATGTACGCATGTTGCCTATTTGCATTGACACGCCCAATATTTTGATGCCACTCAATAGTTAAGTAGCCAAATCCGAACTGCCCCGACCCGAATAAACTTCTGTGGACCCAAACCTATGCAAGTTCCCTCTTACAAAGTACACTTCTAGGACCTCTCGTGGATCAATTGGGACCCACAAAACAGCATACTGTTCAGTCCTGCATTTTCTTGTTACGCGCCAAGGAAGCGACTGCAATACATTTCGTCAACACCGGCTGCGTGGCACACGAATTTGGAGAAGAAAATATCCACGGCACCTCTCAACAAGTATCACATCTTTAATGGTCTGATACATTAAGGCACGAAATCTAAGGATGGCAAAATAAGAATTTAAACAAGTAAAAAAAGTAAAAATGCCGACGCCCTTAAGGTTTGCTTAATTACAGGTGGAATCAATTTTTTAATTTATTGATAAAATTTTTTCCTTTTTTTTAGGTTTGTTTAATTACAGACAGAGTTAACTTTTAGCCAACTCTTCATTTTTTTGACAAAGATCTTCCATAATCAACTGTTATATTTAACCAAATTTTATTAAGAATAGGGAAGGTGTTTGTCAATAAATAATAAAATTGACTTCGCTTATAATTGGTAAAACTTTAGGAGAGATACATACAACTTAGTAAAAAATTTATAAATTTTAAAAGCATCCAAATTTGATCTTTATATGGGTCCGGTACGGATAAGTCCACAAAAAAGTTGAGTTTAATCAAATCTTTATTTTAATTCAGTTATTTATTCATATTTTAACCCAGCTTTTTGTGGATCAAAATTTTAGACCGGAAGTTACAGTCCAAGTCAATTAAATATACTATTAAAAATAAATTAAACTCAATCTAAATAAATCGATTTTTAAAGCATTTAATGATATTATTTTGAAATCTTTTAAAATTATCAATTAGATTATATTTTAAATTTAAATTTACCTACAATATATTCACAATAACAGTTACGTTGAACTTATAAAATTTATATTAAATTACATAACGTTTTTATTCCGTGTTATAATATATAAATTTTTTGATCAGCATTATGAATTTAATATAATATTAAAATAATTGGAAGGCAAATATAATCCTTTTAAAAAAAAAAAAATCAAAATAGTACTTGGAAAACAAGATTCAGGAGTTATTTGAAGAGTAGTACTGGTCCATGGCTGCCATGGTGATGCCGATCCAACAGCAGAGGAGTAAACAAAGAGAACCCTTTTTTTTTTGACATGACAGAGAAAATCATTTTGAATCCAAGGAAAAATACCACAGCCACAAACACAGCCTCAGAGAAGATAATTGCACTCAAATAATTTCTGTAGAATTGCTGCATGTTTTTTACAGGTCATTTTTGGATTTAAAGTGTATCGGTATTTAGATCTATAATTAAAACGGATTTAAAAATAAAAATAGTATTTGTGGTACCATATGGATATTATATATATATATATATTTCATATGATTAGATATTGTATCACATACTATAATATAATTTGAATTACATATTTTATAAGAGAAATTTTACACAAACTTAAAAGTAACATAAGTGAAGAAATATGTGGACCGAGTTAATATATCCATTTAAAATAATAGTGTTTTTTTTTTATAAAAGAAAATAATAATAGTGTTAAGAGATCCCTTATTTAATATTTATAAGAGCCTTGATAAAGTTAAATTTATTTTAATAAATTTTATCGTATCTTTTTTTTTATGAATAACAAATTTAATGAAATTTATTTGTGAATAAAATTTAATTTTTTTTAGATTAAGGTAATTTTTTTCTCAATTTTGTTAAATATAAAGCATTAAAAAATACGGGTGAAATATAGAATAAATAAAAATAATATTTCTGGTGCTCGAAAGGTTTATAAATTTTTTTTAAAGCTAATTGTATGAATTTTTTCTCAAATTTTAATAATTATAAGCAGAGTTAATCTTATCATTTATTAACAAATACTTTTATTGTCCTTAGTAAAATTTAGTTAAATATAATAGTTAATTAGAAAATTTTTTTATAAAAAAATCTAAAAATTAATTATAAAAAAAAAATCTAAAAGTTTACTCCATCTATAATTAAACACACTTTAAAAAGGTCATTTGTAATTACCATTATTCTTTTTTAGACATATAAAGCACTAATATGACCGCATTCACTCTTATTTTAATAGAGGTTCGAGCAATACTTTTATTTATAAAATTACAAAGTTTGAGACGCGGGGCAGGTCCATCAAACACGTAACCCTATTAGGATAAATATGAAACACATGATTAAAGTCTTTGTATACACGTGTCAACACAGCAGAGATGCAGTGGGCTCCCTCCACATAAGAATAAGAACAATAATAAAAAACCGACATGAAAGAAACGTTTCGGAGCAGTGACTTTTGCTAATGTCATTTATAACAGAAAGAAAGCGGCAATAAAGAACAAAATAAAAAGCTCACTGTCTTTTCACAGAGTGAGAGAGAGAGAGAAGAGAAAGAGGAAGGCAGGAAGGTCTCTGCTCCGACATCGTTTTCCTCGTCCTTGGCTCAGCTCTCACCCGGTTTGTTCTTTCTCTGATGTTTTCACTTTCTTGTTTGATTGTATGTTCAAGTTTTGATGTGCATATATTTGATTTTTTTTTTTCCTTTTGGAATGTGAAAATTAGAGTAGACAGAAGGGAAACTGAAGAAATGAGTAGTCATATAGTAGAACTAAATTAACTTTAGTTTTTTTTTTTAAATTTTTTATATGGTTTTCATTTGGTTTTATAGACAATGCAAAATGTGATTAAATACTGTATTTTACTTATATATTCTATTATGGGGTGGGTTCTATTTTGTTAAATTGTCCCATTCAGGATTTTTTATTTCTCTGTTCAAGTTGTTTGTGTGTGAGAGGGATGATGAACTTGTTGGGTGCTTCCAAATATTATCTCTGCTAATGTTGATGGTTCAGTGAATGACCTTCTGCTTCTAGAGGTGGGCAAACGAGGAATGCTAAGTGTAGGAATGAAACTTTCAATTTTTTATCTTGGGTAGCAGTGGTCTGACTGATTGATCGGTAAAGGCGCGTATGGATAGTTGATTGATGCATTCTTCTATGCCTTTTCTTTTAGTTTATACAGGCATGCATGTATCTGAAGTTTCTTTAAGCAGGGTTTAAAAGATGCTTGTTTAGTTGATTCATGTGTTCCTCCGTGTTTTCCACGTAACTGGTGATGTGTTTTGCAAATCAGTGTTTTCTAGGTGTAATTCATTAGAGTAATGGTAGAGATTCCAAGTTGTTGTGCGGAAGCACGATTTAGTAGTGACAAATTGACTGTGACTGAAATAGTAGAGAAATAATAAACTAACAATGGACACAAGAAATTTACATGGTTCGGTCTTGAGACCTACATCCACGGACGAAGACAGGAGAATAAATTGTACTAATGAAATAAAGTTTACAAATTTTGAGTGGAAACTCTCAAACACCTAAAGCTCCAATACACCCAATAGTTACTCTCACACAAAGAATATTATAGTAAATCTTGATGGCTCTCTCAAACTCTCTTGCTCGGATACAATTCTTCAAATTCATGGCTCCCTTTTATAGCCATGGAGATGGACTTTAAGTCAACAATTTGGTAACAAAAGTCCATATTGGTTGCCCCTTCTCTATGCATTAGCTCACAACATAGTACACTTCCACCGCCATCATCTAATAACAAATTTGACAAAAAGAAAAAAAAAAAACGTTTCTCCAGCATACAACCACCAACTTCCATGCATTTATTAAGCATGTGACAAATGGTGTAATAATTCAAGTCATCTTTAATAAATCATAGCAGATTCATCAAAAATTACATCTCTGCTTAATATTATTTTTCTCGAATTTGGACACCAAAGACGGTATCCCTTCACACCAGTATTTAGAACCCATGTATAATAATTTCTTAGCTCTTAGATCTAACTTTGATTCCTTTACATGAAAATAGGTTGTAGAACCAAAGACACACAAAGAATTATAATCATTTGCAGGTTTTTAAGACCATACCTCAATAGGCATTTTGCCTTCAATCGGTGCCTATGGCAAGCAGTTAATGAGATGACACACATAAGAAACTGCCTCAGTCCAAAATTCCTTGCCCAACCCAACATTGGACAACAAACACCGAACCTTCACCAGCAAAGTTCGGTTCATACGTTCTACCACCCCATTCTGTTGTGGTGTATTTTTGACAGTGAAGTGTAGAACAATATCTTCATCCTGACATACTCGCGAAAGTGGATCATTCTGATATTCACCACCATTATCTGATCCGAGTCGCTTGATTTTTCTGTCAGTATGAGTTTCAACCATTTTCTTCCATTTCAGGAAGACATTTAAAATTTCACTTTTATTTTTCATTACATACACTCACACTTGTCTACAGAAGTCATCAACGAATATGATAAAATAATGCATACCTCCCAAAGAAGCTACTTTGGTAGGACCCCAAACATCAGAGTGAACATAATCAAGAATCCCTTCAGTCCGATGAATTGCAGACTCAAACTTCACTCTTGTCTGTTTGCCAAAAACACATTGCTCACAAGAACCCAATTTGCAGGTTTTTGCTCCTTTTAACAAGCCATGCTTTATCAAACTCTGTAAAGCTTTTCACTAGCATGTCCTAAACGCATATGCCACAATTTGTTAGCTTCTGAATCTACCTCCTTTCCGGACTCTGATGCTGCTGATCCAATAACTATACTTCCCCGAAAATAGTACAAGTTATTTTGTCTAACACCTTTCATCACTACAAGTGCGTCTGAAGCAATCTTTAGAAATCCATCTCTCATTGTGATAGTAAGACCTTTGAATTCTAAAGCTCCCAATGAGATAAGATTTTTCTTCAAACTCGGTACATATCGAACTTCTGTCAAGACTTTGATTGATCCGTTATGATTTTTCAACTGGATTGAACCTATCCCGGTTGTTTAGATGTATTATCATGGCCTATAAAAACAACTCCATCATCCAGCTACTTGAAGTTAGAAAACCACTCCTTATTCGGACACAAGTGATAAGTGCAACTTGAATTCAATATCCACTCATCAGAGTGATATGACAGACGTACTGACCAAAGCAAAATCTGACTCATTATTTCCATTCTCCGCTACACAAGCATTAGAAAAAGGCTTGCCCTTATTTTTCTTCTGCAACTTAGGGCAATCCTTTTTCCAGTGACCTTTGTCGTGATAAGAGGCACATTCATCTTTAGCATATCTCAACGACATCCTTCATCTTAAATTCTTGATTTAATTGGTTCTTCAAAATTTCAATATGTTGTTTGTTTCAGAAACAATATTTGAAGAAGGTGCTACAACGTTTTGGCATGACAGAGAACTCAAAACCTGTAAGCACTTCACTTGCCTTTCATTTCAAGGTTAGTGCAGTTTTATCTCCTAAATCATATGCTGAACGTGAATACATGTTTCAAGTTTCGTACTCTAATGCAATAAGTAGCTTGATGTATGTGATGCTATTTACAAGGCTAGATATTTCTCAAGCAGTTAGTGTGGTGAGCAGGTATATGCATCATCTTTGTAAAGGACATTGGAAAGCTGCTAAATGAATTTTACGGTATATTATGGGTATTGTAGATATTGGTTTGTTGTTTCAGTGGGATGATAATATTGGTCAATGCGTTACTGGCTATGTTGATTCTGATCACGCCGGTGATTTGGATAAACGTCGATCAACTACTGGATATGTATTTACTCTTGCAAGAGGTCCAGTAAGTTAGAAGTCTACTTATAGTCTACAGTTGTACTGTTTACTACAGAGGTAGAGTATATGGTAGTATCAGAGGCTGTTAAAGAGACTATTTGGTTATAAAGGTTGTTTGAAGATTTGAAAAGTTTACAGGAGCATATTAATGTGTATTGAGATAGTCAGAATGCTATTCACCTAGCAAAGAACCAAGTCTATGATGCATGTACGGAACATATCGACTTTCAGTTTCATTTTGTGCGGGATATTATTGATGAAGGAAATATATTTCTCCAGAAAATTTGGATTGCAGAGAATCCTGCAGATATAATGACCAAGGTGGTAACAATGATCAAGTTCTGACATTGTTTGGACTTGATCAACATCCTGCGAATTTGAACACATTAGGGTGCATGGCGACGACAGAAATGGAAGAATACTGAAATAAAGTTTAGCATAATTCAAGTCAAGGTGGAGATTTGTTAAAGATGAGTTGAATTATTACACCATTTGTCAAATGCATAATAAATGCATGGAAGTTGGTGGTTGTGTGCTGGAGAAACATTTTTTTCTTTTTGTCAAATTTGCTATTAAATGATGGCGGTGGAAGTGTGCTATGCTGTGAGCTGATGCACCGAGAGGGGGCAACCAATATGGACTTTTGTTACCAAATTGTTGACTTAAAGACCATCTCCATGACTATAAAAGGGAGCCATGAATTTGAAGAATTGTATCCGACCAAGAGAGTTTGAGAGAGCCATCAGGAGTTATTATAATATTCTCTGTGTGAGAGTAACTATTAGGTGTATTGTGTGTTTGAGAGTTTCCACTTAAAAATTTGTAAACTTTATTTCATTAGTAAAATTTATTTTCCTGTCTTCGTTCGTGGATGTAGGTTTCAAGACCAAACCACGTAAATTTCTTTTGTCCATAATTAGTTTATTATTTCTCTACTATTTAAGTCATAGTCAATTACTAAACCGCGCTTCCGCTCAACACAAGTTACATATTAACTTGTGATGTGACAGTTACATTCAACTAATATGTGACAAGTGAAATTAATGTGTATCCTCATGTTATTTGAATGAAAATGTCACATCACAAGTTGGGATTTCTAGCATTATTGTTTTCATTAAACTTGAAATTTGTGGATATGGAGGCATGACTATTTTGTAAATCCATCCAAATCTCCTGCGCCTCTGCTTTAGAAAATTTGAGGATTGATGATGGCATGTTGCCTAAGGCATTCATAACGTTTTAATTTAGTTTATTAAAGGTGTTCCAAGTAACTGTTTCTGAGATGGATGTATGTTCCTGTTGTCCTATTTTTGACACTAAAGTTGGGAACATGTTGCATGCATGTCAAATATAGTTGTTTTTTAATCTATTTAAGGTGACTATAGAATGGAACTCTTGTTCCTTTCAAAAGAAAGAATTGAACTCTTGTATATTTCTTATAATGAAAAGAATAATTTGATATTTATAAATATCCTAAATATAGATGGCCTTGTCAATGGTTGTTGCCATCTGCAGAGTTTTATGAACTTTATAACAGGTTCAAGCTGTGATTTGGACTTTGGATTGATATTTCGGATATAGAACATAAGCTGTTTCCATCAGAATCTTGAAGTGTTTGTAATGCCTTTTTCCATGTGCTTTTTCACATGTCTTGTGGATTACTTGTGGAACATAGGAAAGCAAAAATCCTAGTCGCCGGAAGAAATGTTCTTGATTTTTTTCCCCATAAGTATTTTGTGTGATTAATACCTGATAGTCCTTCAACTTTGGTCTATTGGACCTCCCAAAAGATCAATGGCTCTCTATATATGAGCATGACTGCTATCTGCAATTTGGCTATTTATGGTGAAAAGTAACTCTTATAGCATATATTAAATTGTTTTTGCCATGCTGTTACTCTTGTTTATTCTTTTCTCCTTGTTATGATGTAATCGCTTTCATGTCTTTATATATTATATTATTTGCTAAACATCCACGTCCTTGGTTAACTATTGACTTGTGGAAAGATTTTATCCTTGCAGATGTGTGGGTTGATGATATCACTGTACGCAGTGGCCTTGGTTCTTTTACTATAAGAGAAGTGGAACTTTGTTGGATTCTAGATCTGGAATCTACAAGTTACAACAAGTCTTCTTATTGACAGTTTAAAATGTCTAGTAAGAGAATTTTTTTAACATACAGCAGAAAGAGGCTATCATCAAGAAGTGATCCTGCTCACAGAAATGGGTGCCATGATTTACTTTTAAATGGTCTAAATGACACATCTTTGACTGGATCAGATATACGAAATTTACTCTGTGATCATACATCAGAAGATCAGAAAAAAAAATTGGTGGTGAGATTATCTGAACTTGAAATATTTTAAGCTCCTTTTGTTTTATAGTGGATTATTGTTTATTTATGATCTCACAATCTTCATCACACACATCATTGATCAATAAAGATTTTGGTTTAGTCTTGCAGATGTTAAATTATTTGCCATTTAAGTTTGTTCATTAATCCTGATAGGGGTTGGTTTTCTGGTGAATGTTGCACCATTTGCTGCTATTTTTGGTACTGAAGGGTTATGCTTTCTTGGGAATATTAGTAACTTTTTTTTTTCTTCAACAGTTATAAAGAACTCATTGCTGTGCACATAGCTAGCATTACTTCTACACCTTAGATTGAGTAATTCTGATAAACTGAGGTTTTTAGCATAGATAAACCGAATCACCTTTTACTTTATTTGTTTTTTGGTCAAGAAGGTGGTGTATTGATGATGAAAGAAAGCTGGATAAATTTGAAGCATGCAGGGTGTAGGGATTATGCAAAAGGTGATAATATCACCAGTAGCCCCAATTTGCAGAAATAGACCGTCTCTGTTGATTCTAATATTTGTAGAATAGAGTTGTATAATTTCATTTTATGACAGAATGGTAGAGAGGTCAAAGATCTGGTAATCCAGTTGCATGAAGAAGTCTCACGAAAGAAAGTTTTGAGGAAATAAATGAAATCCACTTATACATATGTCTAGAAGTAAAAATGAACCTAGAGATGAGAAGAAACGGAGGGATTGTAATTTCCCCTGATATGTACAATTAAAGTTCCCAGAAACTCTAACATTACTTGTTGAAGAAAGAAAATTTGTTGATTGCTGTTGGACAGTTTGGTGTATCAGTGTGATTTTTTCATATGGTGAATTAGAGTTTATCAAGATCATGAGTTTTAGGGTTGTAATATCTCCGGAAAGAATTAGAATGTCTGTAGTTCAAAAATTTTCCTGAGAATAGTGTGGGCTACTGTATCTTATTTGAAATTTCCTTGACAGGTTGCTAGTATGTTCTGGCAGGAGCCTATAGTGAAAATTTTGAATTTATCTGGTGTTTTCAAGAATGGAATTGGTTAGGAAAGTATGTAGATAATTATGTTTATTGTTGTCTATCAATAGGGTACAATTATGGGATGTATTAACTTGAGTAAGCCAAATATGTAGGTGCTGTCAGGTCAGTGAACAATACCAGAGTACAGTACAGTTTTTAGTTTTGGAGTGTTATGGTTTGGGGTAGATGGACTTAATAGGTCAAATTAGGGATTTTATAAGAGTAAATAGAGAAGAAATCAGGTTTATTTGGCTTCAGAATATCAAGAAGAAAATAAGAAGAAGAATTAGGGAGATCATTTTGTGTGTCATTATTTTATTTCTTGCTCCTGTGTTGTATTAGTGATAGAAGTTCTTAGGAGAGAATGTATCTTTTCACATTAGTTTGTACTCTTTTAATTCTTTTGTTTGCCTGTAGCCAATGTTGCTTCTAATGGCTTCATTAAATCATAAATTGGAAAAAGATGATATAGATGAAGGGATCATATTTTTTGTTCTTTTTATAAATATTTATTATGTTTGCTTCTCTGCTCATTGCTCCGATTTCAACAGAAATGTCACTGTGCTGTATGTGGTGCCAAGGGCGATATGTTGCAGTGTGATGACTGCCATCAGACTTATCATCTTCAGTGTCTTAATCGGTCAGTTAAGGTATTCCCGTTCAACTTGGCAAGAATAGTCCTTGTTTACATCTATATTTGTTTACTGACTTAACTTGTCTTTGTTCCTTACTTATAACTTCTCTCTCTCTCTCTCGCCCTCTCCCTCTCCCTCTCTTTCTCTCTCTCAAAGCATATTCCCCATGGAAAAAAGCTAGTATGCAATTCTATTGAACAACATGATTGTTCGACTTCCCAGCCAGTCCGAAAGTACAGCAGATTGAAGGCAAAGAAGCGCATTGAAGAATCAGATGCACTAGACGTGACAGTTAGGCCTCGGAAGATACATATTATGAGTTCTGGTGAGGGAACGTCCGGTAAGGACATGGGTGGATCATCTTCTGTGGATGTCTCATTGGAAAGTAAATCAAACCACATTCAGATTTGTTCTTGTTCCAATGTGAACTCTTGTCCTGGAAGTGATGAAAAATGCTTTAAAAGGAGATTAGTTTCTCGGTCAGTGGCAACTGAAACTGCAAAGAGTTCAGACTTTCTTGCCTCAAAATTAGCTGATAAAAGAAAATGTTGCTTGCCATGTGATGATGGTTTATTCTTGTCAAAAACTTCAAACTCGGAAATCTCCGAAGATAAGTGCACCAACTTATGTGGTGATTTTCCTGTGCAAACCAAATTGACCACTCCATTGATTACTTTCAGTCGAAGATGTAAAAGGAAAAAGGATATAGATCAGACTGATGCGCCAAAAAGATCACTCACTGAAAAAGATTGTTCAGTGCTTACTAGATGGAGTAATGCTGCTGCTCATTGTAATTCCTCTTCTTGTGAAGCACCATCTCTTAAAGTGAACTCAACATATCTTTCAACAGATTCGGAGCTGCCAGGGGAAAATCCAGATACAAGGCTCTTGTGCTGTCACAATCAAAATGAAGTATGTCCTTTCTTTTCTGTTGTGAGGCTTCCTGGAATGCATAATTGAAATGATCTCCTGGTTCTTGGTTCTTTACTTTTATTCAGACAAATGACAAATAATGAAGATTTTGTCTTGCTTTTCATTTGATATTTACAAGATATGCTACAGTTGTGAAATTATTATAATTGTTGTTATATTATTATTATCATCATTATTGTCATTGTTATTATTTAGTGCAAGTTAATCATAATAGTCATTTAGACCGGTGTCTTTGTTGATTTAGGTGGCTGCCTGGCTAGCATGGACCATAAGGAGGATATAATGGCACTATATCAAGATGGTCAAATATTTTGTTTTATGTTGTTAGTATTCAGTTAACAATGGAGCATTGATAGGCAAACATTCTCGAAATAAGTGTGGTTCAGATATAATAGTTGAATAAAGGCTTCCAAATTTTGGTTGTTAGGTGCTTCTAAGACTGTCTTCTAGGTGAAGGGTTCAGGATGAGCAATAACATCAATAAACATTGAATTGAAGGGGACTAAATAAATGGAATTGACCTTTGGAATATTGCTTAAATGAAGACAGCCTTGTTAATGTTTAATAGTTAAAGATGCAAGCCTATAGTTCCATATACATTTGAAGGTCTGATTGGAACTGAGAAGGGGAGCAACTTCTTGCAATAAATGAATTTGTGTACGGGCATGGGGAGCATGAACCCCAAATTTTTAACATACTAATAGACTGCTGAAATTGGAATGTCCAGTTTACTTTACTTTTCATAGGAAACAAAAGAGATTTTACTAATGCAAAAGAGTGTACTCTTACTAAGTAGCCATCAGGACTGCCAAAAACTCTGCTGTTACTCTATCCTGAGTTTGACATTCTAAAGCCACATAATAAAACTGTATGACAAGAACCAATTTACATTTCTAGTTTTCTTATTCTATAATGTCTGGTAAAGTGTAGTGTAGGTGTAACATAGCATGTGAATATATTTCCAGTCATCTGTCATATCTATGCTTAAAAATGTATTGACTACTCCAAACCTATTATTTATTGCTTAATATGGAAATTGCTCAAATTATTCATTTTGTGACAGATGGAGGTTGATTTTGTAAATGCTGATGCAGGACCAGCTTTGGAAACTAAGATGTATGATCAGATAAACTCTGGCAAATTATACATAAATCAAAATTCTGATATTCTATTGTTACCATTTTTCTTTTATCTTAAACAGATTGATATGTGAGGGAAAACGAGTGGACGATGACAAAAACATATCCAAGGCTGCCACTCCTAATGCTGGACAAGTACCATGCCAGAGTTCCATAGTTCCCATGGATGTACAAGAAACACCTTCAAATGACGCAGTTAAAGATTGCACCTCCAGTGGCATAATTGTGGATGAAAAATCAGGGAACCATGCATTTGGGGCATGTGTTAGAACTGAGTCTCAGGTCTTGTCAAGTGATGTTGTGAAAGCAACAATAGTTCCTGGATTTATGAAAAAAGAATTGCTACCTTGTTTGAACCTTTCTATTACTCCCCCAGGTAAGATTTATTTACTTAGCATTTCAACAACGTAGGCATGAACTTGAATCAATAGGTCTATTGCTCGACAGTTCTTGATATGACCACGAGGTTGCAATTTTTGTTCCATACTCTACTCTACAAAGTCATAAATGTAGATTTTCATTGCTCAACGCCAGGTAACTGTGATGAATGTGTTTTCACAGATTCATGTGGTGCACATGACTCTACTGTTGACATTAACTCGGATTCTCAGAACCAACCTTATCATGCTGCACCAGAATTTTCTCTTCCAGAATCATTAGACTCTTCGAGAAGAAGTCATACTGTTGTATCACATGAAGTATCTCCTTCAAATATAAGCAAAACAGTAAATGAGGGAGTTGGGATATCTCCATCCATGCACCACAGACAGGTACTTGGAGATGAACTGTTCTGTAGGAATAACGTTGAATCTTCTCCTAGGCACTCTTTCGAGATTACATCAGAAAACAAATGCCTACAGGCAAGTTGATTATTTATCCTATACGTGTTGCTTTATTCTCTTCTTATTCTATACAGGTTTGTGTTAGTCTTATAAAGTCCAAGATATTCTTCTGTTTTGTTAATGTTGGAGAAATATGGTGGCGTTAAACTGGTTTCTTTTTGCTTGAACCCAGCTATTTTCAGAAGTAAAAAAGGATGACTTGTCCCAGTTACCAATTACAATGCCACAGGCAACCACCCGCCTTACTTCAGGGGAAAAAACTACTCGGTGTTTAGGAAGTGAAAATAATCTGCTGAAGGGAACTTCAAGCAGATCTACATTCTTCTTAGATTCATCCTTGCCCATGGCACCAAATTTTGGAGGATGTGCTCCCAAGAATTTGTCCACCACATTGCCACTGCTAAAATCCATTAGTGAATACATTGGTCCATATGAACGGTTCATTCAGGATGTATTGCAGCAATCATCATTTAACCAAAGATCACGGTTGAGGCACAAGCTGTTACTTGACACCGTTGTGAATCGAACAGGAGCTTTGAGTAGAAGAGGTAGTTTTCAATACCCATTGACGCCATACACTGACATTTGGTCTGAAGAGGAGTTAGATTTTCTTTGGATAGGTGTGAGGAGACATGGTAGGGGCAATTGGGATGCTATATTAACTGATCCTAGACTGCACTTCTCGCCATGGAGAGTGGCCAGGGACCTCGCTGAGCGGTGGCAGGAGGAACTATTTAAACTTTTGAACGGTGCATGTGTTTCGCTATTTAAGTATACAGAAGCAGAAGCTATTTCTTTGGGCTGTAATGATGCCTCCTTGCATCACAAAAGAAGACTACGGAGAGAAAATACTATGGATAAAACCCGACTTTCTCTAGGTGATGTTTATGCTCATAGAGATGGCAGTGTTCCAAGGCCACATTTTGACTTCACGAAATTTCAAAGCAATGGAACTGAGCAGGTACACAGACCTTCTATTTATCCAAGGGCCACTTGTTCTGATTTTCAAAGGGAAATACGTGATCAGGGTTCCTACAATTATACGGGAAGCAAGAATATAAAGTGCGATCCATTATGGACCAATAGTCCTTTAACTAGCGCAGCAGCCAACAATAATTTGCCCCTCTGGGTTAGAGAAGCGGTGACTGCCCCACCTCCAAGGCCAGTGGTGGTGCCAACTCTTTCTCATGATGTTTCATCCCTTGCTCAGTCGGGAACACTACCGGTTATCCAACCTAATTTGGATCCTACTGAGGCACGTTTTGGATTGAGGAACAGAATCTACAATGCATTTAGTGGTTTAAGATCTGGAAGTGAGCATCAACACGAATACTCCCACGAACAAAGCCGGACATCATTGTATCATACCAACAAACTGGATGACTTGGTCGTTGTTGAGAGTGATGCATCATCGGAAGAGACAATATCGGATGATGATAGTTCAAGGCTGTAGGTAGGTTTAGTGAAGAAACTTTTGCAGGTAAGACTGTCTAATTCTCAGAATGTAGGTGTGTTTCTCTACTGTATTATTTTGGTAATCTAGCATCTTGTATAATGGAAAATGGAAACTTGGATTACTTTTTTTAGTTGCTCTACTTTCTGAGTCAACTTAGTGAAGTCTCTAATTGACTTCAGTGATTGAATGTGTTAATGAGTTGATATCAACTTGGAGTGATTTTGGTAAACCAAACTCCTTGAGTCCTACTGAATCGAAATGCGACGACCAAGGAAACTAGAATTGGTTGAACCAAATATAATATAAAAAAAGTGATAATTATTAAAAATAGCTTAAAAAAAATAATTATTAATAGCCTTTTCAATAATTTAATATTATAAAAACACCTTAAAAAATCACTCCTAATAGAATAATTATAAAAGACCCCGAGTGATGCAAAATTACATAAAAATTCATTGTAAATTACATTAATGACACCTAATTACCCTTACATCCTGCCAAGTACAGGGTTACTTTTTTTGTATCATTCTTCAAAACTCTATTTTATTATCTCTTTATTCTTTATTTTTTTCTTTTTATTTTCTATTACCTCAAAAAAATCAAAATTTATTATTGATTGTTGGATGGTGGCTTGACAAATTTTCTCATTCCCCATTCGTTTCCGGTAACCAAATAAGTTATGCAAAAAATTACTAATTTTATGAATTTTTTAGTTTTTTATTTAAAATATTTTTTATGTTGTTATTTTGTCTAATGTGTTTGATTGATTTGAGTTGTATATGGTTTTGATTTGTGGTTGAAAGGATTTGAGTGATATTAGGTTTTTTATTTGTGAAATGTTAATGGTTTTGAAATTTGGTTCGTGAAATGTTTATTAGTGAAATGTTTGTTAGTAAAATTTTTGTTTAGTGAAATATTGTGAAGTGAAATATTGGTTAGTGAAATGTTTGTTAGTGAAATGTTGTTAAGTGAAATGTTGGTTACTGAAATATTTTTTAGTGAAATGCTGGTTATTGAAATGTTATTCAGTGAAATGTTTGTTAATGAAATATTATTTAGTGAAATGTTAGTTACTGAAATATTTTTCAGTAAATTGTTTGCAGTGTAACCTTATTAGTGAATCTTATTAATGTTTTTGTGAAATGTTATTACAATCTAAACATTTATCACTTATTTCAAGAAATGAATAACCGTAGGCTTATAACTCAACTATAATGGACAATGAGATGCACTAGATTATGTTGGTAGCTCGCCGGTTGGGTCATTAGTTTCTAAAGAGTTGAAATTTATAGGGTTAGACAGTCTAGAATATCTTTGACCGGTGAGATCCTATTGGATTTGGTCCACCTCACATGTGGGCCATATCCTTTGGGTTTACTAAAGTCCAAAAGTAACAAATATGTGTGTGTGTGTTTTGTCGGGCAAGCCAAATAAAGAAAAACAACAACAAAAACAAAAAAAAGAAAAGAAAAGAAAAAGGCAGTAGTGAGAAATAGAGAGACAGTAAGAAATCAAGAAAGAGAGAGAGAAAGAAAAGGGAAAAGAGAAAATGTGGGTTTTGGCTTCTAGTTTCCAAGATCCAACGGTGGATCTTCTTTCGATCTTCCCAAAATTTCAGTATATCATTTGTGAGGACTCAAGCTATGCTTCTATCAGTTTGAAGAGTCGATTCCTCTCTTATATTGCTCAATTTGGTAAGAGTATCCAAACTTTGTTTGATATATTTTTGTTGTAATCCACTTCTAGGTGAAGATCCCGATGTTAGCATGTGCCTCTAGTGTTATATAGAGAGAATCTTTGTGTAATCCATTATATTCATAGTGGAAGTTTTACTGTGGGTGGTTTACCATCACCTCGTGGTTTTTCCCTTCGCATTGGAGGGTTTTTCACATTAAAATTGGTGTGTTGATCTTTTTTTTTAATTACTTTGTGATTGTTGTCATTTCATTGTATATTGATGCTTTATATATCGATTGGTTTGTTATCCTATTTTTACATACAAAGAGGGAAAAATATTATCATTTCGCTGCGCTTGTTGGTTGGGCTTTGTTGTTGTAGAACCACGGTATTGTGTAGTTTTTCCCCAACAGATCCAATGGTTGAACAAATACATAAAAAGTGGTGAAACAGAACACAATCGTTTGGGTTGTCCAAACCCACATCGAAAAACTATAGTTCTCGAGCCTTGTACTTCTGCAAGTCAAGAAGTGCCGGTACGTCGACAGAGAAAATACAGTACATGTAAGCAGTTAGGACATAACCGCTTGACATGGTTGTTTGTTGATCACTCCCAAACCACTGACCAGAAAAGTAATGGTGCATACGGAAGTGCAGGATAGATCGATGTGAACTTTAATTGAATTTCAAACTTGTTCTGAATTTAAGTTACAGGATGAATATTGTTAATTTACTCCACCTTACGATTTAAGTTATTGGATGGATATTGAAATGTTATTAGTGAAATGTTTGTGAATGAAATTTAGCTAGTTAAATGTTGATTAGTAAAATATTATTTAGTGAAATTATATTAATAAAATATTTTCAGTAAAATATTTTTCGTGAAATGTTTCGAGTGAAAAAATAAAAAAACAGTTGTTTTATATTAACAAAAAATTTGTGGTTACAACAAAACTTTTCATACAATTTTATTACGGAAAAAATGAAAAAAATTAGTAAAGCTGTCCTTTATACACTTATCAAATAAGTGAACTTCTTCTCTCATGTTTCCGAAAAAAAAAAAAAAAAATTGAAAACTCCAAAAGTATACACATCACTGAGAATTTCTTCTCTTCTTAATTCTTTCACCCTGCATAAGTGAAAAAAAAAAAAAAAAAACAAAATTAAGTAAAGTGGTAAAACTATATATCGCCAGAATGGGCACACAAACGTGGGGGAGTCAAAGAAGTAACACTCTGGAGCTAGGAATATTTCATCGTCTATCACTAGTGAAGATGGGCCTGCAACATCAATTCTCCCAAGAAAATTACGGATTCTTCATAGCAACCACCTCTTTCGGCCGCCACCAAACATGGTGCCTCTACCGGGCTAGTAAATTATAAAGATATATGCTTAAGCGAGATACCAATTATAAATGAAACTAATAGCACGTCATGTTGATTCATGAAGTGAACAACTATTAACTTGCAACAAGTACCTTCTAGATTCTTCATCAATTTATATTCAGTTTTCATTAGTACAAATCCGACGTCGTATATCTGTATATGAATAATATATATAACTTGTTTTCTTTAGATTTTAAATCAACAAAAGCTTCTCGGTACTGCACTTATAAAACAAAGCATTCGGATCATCAGCAACATTCAGATCATTAGTCATTTGCATGAAAAAAGAAGAAGCAATTTTTCAACATTCCAGAAGATTTCACAGAAAGGATTTTACAAACTAGATTTTACAAAAATGAGTTCACACAATCAGATTTCACAAAAACAATTTCACAAACAAGATTTCACAACAGAGATTATACAGAATCAATTACCTTTTCTTTACATTGACCTTTCGAATCCAAGCGGCGTCTCATATTCAAATGATTCTAAAAACGAAAGCTAAAATTAAAAAAACAAGAAGAGTAAAAACACAATTTTAGATATATAAAATCTGTACACTAAGAATCATATCGTGGTTCGCCATTGAAGAATTCGATCACAATCAATAACCAAAACCAACATGCGCCCTAAAGAACTACCAATTTGTAAATTGACAGTAAAATAAATTACTTTTTAAACAACATCAATACAAGCCTGAAAGTAAGTTAAAGAAAACAACTGTTAAATTAAAAGTCATCATACTTCTTTCAGATTCATCTGCAATACTCAACCAAACATACGTTTTGTTTCCCTTGATTTTTGGTCATGTCTCAAACAGAAAAAATATACAATGAATAAGAAATTCACAAACTTGACAGGACATAATAATCTGACCAATCCAATAACTTTGGAGTAACCTAATTGGCGAGGAGTAGTTCCCAACTCCCCTTCTTGTAGTCGGACGTTGTTCAGTTAATATTGAAACAATGGTGAAATCAGAATATTGAACCCTAGAACAAGAAGAGGAAACTTCGAGAGAAATGGAATGAAGAAAGAGAAATCAGATTTTTAATAATCTGATCTCAAACAGTAACAGTTTTGTATTTATATGTATGGTTAACAGTAAACTAAGGTTAATTAACTAAAGTTAAATTAACTAACATATTAACCAAACTGATTACATTGTAACTGAACTATCTAACTACAATCACTAACCAACTGGAAACAATTACATCAAATGCTTAGCTGTAATACTCCCCCTCAAATGCAGTCTACTCCAAATCAGTAAGACTAAATCTAATTTTAGAAACTAGAGCATTTGAATCATCAGCAACATTTGATGTAATTGATGTAGCAGATTTACTCCCCTTCAAATGTAGCCGTCGATCAAAAACCAGTTTGGAGCACAGAAGCTGAAATATGGAAATGGACAGTGATTTGGTAAAAATGTTAGCTGTCTGTGCAGCAGTGGGAACATAACGAATTTCCAGCTGATTCGTTGAAATAAGACCACGAAGAAAATGAACATCTATCTCAATATGTTTGGTGCGAGCATGGAACACCGGATTGTGAGCCAAGGAGTTGGCACTCACATTGTCACACCAAAGAAGTGGAATCCCAACCAAAGGAAGCTGAATCTCTTTGAGAAGAGACTGAACCCACACAAAATCAGTGGCTGCAGATGCTAAGGATCTGTATTCAGCCTTAGTGCTCGAACGAGCTACAACCCTTTGCTTCTTAGAAGACCAGCAGATCAAATTCCCTCCTAAATAAAGACAGTGACCACCAGTAGATTTGCGATCATCGGGGTTACTTGCCCAATCCGCATCAGCAAATCCTTCAAAGGTAATGGATTTAGAAGGAGTAAAATATAAACCATAGGATAGAGTACCTCGAATATAACGAAGCACACGTTTCATTGCTTGCCAATGAATCTGAGTTGGTGAAGCAAGAAACTGATTTAATCGATTTACTGCATAAGATAAATCTGGTCTGGTTAATGTGAGATATTGTAAAGCACCCACAGTGCTTCTGTATATGGTAGGATCAACAAAAACTGCCCCATCAGAGGCTGAAAGCTTGCAGGCTGGTGGTAGAGGAGTAGAACAAGCCTTGGAGTCAGTCATATTAGTTTTTACTAAAAGATCCCATGCATATTTGGACTGTGTGAGGGAAAGTCCAGCAGCTGTACGATGGGCCTCAAAGCCTAAAAAATATTGTAGAGATCCCAAAGACTTGAGAGAGAACTGAATATTGAGATCATGGATAACTTGATCTATTAACTGAGGGCTGTCACCAGTAACCAAAATATCATCAACATAGATGAGAACTAACAAGATAGCTGTAGAAGATTTGAAGAAAAATAAGGAAGAATCTGCCTTAGAATTGGTGAACCCTCACTATAAGAGAGCACCTTTCAGTTTATCATACTAAGCCCGAGGGGCCTACTTTAGACCGTAAAGAGATTTGTGAAGTTTGCATACCATAGAAGGTTGTGAGGGGTGAATAAAACCTTCAGGCTGAGTTATGTATACAGCTTCATGAAGATCACTATTTAGAAATGCATTATTGATATCAATATGCTGAATATCCCAATCAGACGAAACAGCGAAGACAAGAATTATCCTAATGGTGGAGGACTTCACAACAGGACTGAATGTCTTCTTAAAGTCCAACCCAAGGGTTTGATGAAACCCTTTGGCCGCAAGTCTGGCCTTGTACCTCTCAATACTACCATCATACTTATATTTGACTCGAAAAATCCACTTGCACCCAACCACATTTAAGTCAGCAGAAAAAGGAACTAAGCTCCAAGTCTTATTTCTTTTAAGAGCATCATACTCAGATTGCATTGCAGCACTCCAATGGGGATCACTAAGGGCTGCTGCAACAGATGTAGGGACATCAATACCAGAAACAGAAGCTGTCAAACAGTGAGAGGCACTGTCAACTGAAACTGAAACTGCACTGTCAAGAGATTTAGGCTTAAAAATCCCATTGCGAGATCGGGTGATCATAGGATGTGAAGATACTGCTCGAGGAGAAGAAATTGTAGATAAAATAGGTGCAGAGGATGACTGTAGCTGAGCAGAACATAGAGGTGCAGTGGACTGCACTGCTAGAAACATAGAGGATGACTGTGTATACTGTGACAGTGTTGGAAGATGGGAACCAGCTTGAGAGGGAAATAACTGAGAATAAGGAAACTCTCCTTCATGAAATAGGACATGTCTGGTGATATAAATTCTCACAGAAGGATGAAGGCATTTATAGCCTTTATGACTGTCACTATAGCCTATAAACAAGCATTTTGAAGAATGGAAACTAAATTTGTGCTTGTTATAGGATCTAAGCCACATAAAACATGCTGTCCCAAATGTTTTCAGATCCGTGTAATGGGATTTTCGATGAAAAGCCACAGAATAAGGAGACTGCATGTGTAAAACAGCTGTAGGAAGTCTATTAATGGTGAAAACAGCAGTCTGAAATGCTTCCCACCAGAAAGATAAAGGCATATCAGCCTGAGTAAGAAAAGTCAGACCCATCTCAACTATGCTCCTATATGTTCTTTCAACAAGTCTATTTTGTTGATGAACATATGGACATGAATATCTAGGACTAATACCATATTGTAAGAGATATGGATTCAAGGCCTTAAATTCCCCTCAATTATCACTTTGGAGGATTCTAATTTTGGTGTTGAACAACCTTTCAACAAGTCTATGAAATATAGGAAAAATCCCTAACCTGAGACTTATTGGCTAATGGATATATCCAGTAAAATCTGGTGAAAGAATCAACAAAGCTCACATAATAGTGATACCCTTGAGAAGAAACTATAGGTGAGGGTCCCCATACATTACAGCAAATAAGTACCAGAGGAGCAGTGGCCTTAAAGCTAGAGGTTTCAAAGGGTAACCTATGTAGTTTTCCAACCTTACAAGCATCACACTTATCAATAAGAGCATCACCCTTAATTCTAACATTTAATAGTTGAAAAACTCGAGCAAGAATCTTAGAAGAGGGATGACCCAACTTCTGATGCAAACTAGTAGCCAGAACATGTACAGGGGCTGGTAATAAACCCTTTGTTATACTAGAATTATTACATTGAGATGCCCTAAATGCAGAAAAATAAGGCTGTGAACATTCAGTATGTAAATTGCAAGAATCAACATTTACAGCAGTATTATTAGCAGAAGTAGAAGCAACAGTATAACTAAATGAAGCAGAACTAAACTTTTGCATAGACTGCTCAGCCCTTGGAAGGGTGAGTTTGTAAAGGCCATCCTTCAGAACTCCTTGGAGTAGTATTCTCCCCGTAGTTTTGTTCTTAACAAAACAGGATGCAGCATCAAATAACACAAAATTGTTGTTGTCATGTGTGAGTTGAGATATGCTCAGTAGATTCTTTTTAATTTGAGGCACATATAATATCTTGTTCATAGTCAATACTACAATAGGATTAGTGTAACATCCCGGATTTCGGGTAATGAATTTTTGATATATGTGAAATATGTGAAAATAAATTTTTACTATTTGAGGGGGTGTAAATGTAATTAAATGTATGTTTATTTTATGATTTCCAGCGGACCGGATTGAATAGTGAAAAATGAGAAAAATGAAAAATTGGAAAACTAGACCAGAGAGCATCGCGACCTGGTCACCGCGACCACAGGTCGCGATGGCTCGCTCGCGGTGGAAAACGCTAAATCTGGCAGTGAGTGCCGCGACCAGTCACCGCGACCACAGGTCGCGATGGACTGCTCGCGATGAAATTGTCAAAAACAGACAGAGAGCAACGCGACCATTCGCGTGACCAGGGCGCGCTCGCTACGAAGGCGGTGCGCGCACTCCAGTAAGTGTCGCGACCTGGTGCCGCGACCACAGGTCGCGACGGCGGTCGCGGTAGCGAAAAAAATATAAAAAAAAGAAGTGGCTTCTCGAGGAAGCCAGAAATTATCACAGAACAGAGAGAGAGAGAAAAGAGCGAGAAAAAGAAAGAAGAAGAAGAAGAAGAAGAAGAAGAAAGAAAGAGAAGGGAAAGGAAAGGAAAACAAAATCGTCGAACCGAGATTCTCGAACGAAAAGACGGTACCGAGGTTGGTGTACGTTGTTTTTCGAAATCGTTACGAAAAGCATTTCGTTATCGTTTACGTTTTTTTTTTCGTTACGTTTCTCGTTTTCGTTTAGATTTCGATTTCGTTAATTGTTTCCGATTTCAATTTCGTTCATTGTTTTCGATTTTGATTTTGTTAAATGTTTTCGATTTCGATTTTCGATGTGTAAAAATTGATGATTGATATACTTATGGTTGATTATGGAAAGATTTTATACGAGATCGCATTTGTTTGTGTTTCGAATATTTCCGATTTCGTTTTAAACAGTTGATTTAGACTTGTATGTGAATATTGTTCATATTTCTTGAAGTTTATTATGTGATTTATATGACTATTGAATGATTATCGATTATTGAGTAATTATTGCGAAATTGATTGTGAATTTGGTTTATCGAAACGGCCCTAGGATACGTAGACATCGAAAAGGATATAGGAGGTTGGTATACCAGCTGGGTTTTATTAAGCAGTACTGCGCCGATATTGATTGATTGATATTGATGATATTGATGTACCTCCTCTTGGATTCGTCCAGAGGCTGGGAGATACGTACCTCCTCGGGATTCGTCCCGGGGGTTGGGAGTTAATGTACCTTCCCAAGGATTCGTTCCTGGGATAGGGAGCTATGTACCTCTCTAGGTTCCGTACCCACGGTCCTAGAGTTGGGAGACACGTACCTCCTCAGAATTCGTTCTGGGGGTTGGGAGCTTGACCCATATTCCAGTCCGTATATGTTTAGTATTCTAGCGGGCCAGAATTGATATATATTGTGATTTATTTATTATTAAAAGTTATATATGTTTCCATATTGAGATTTTAGTACACCCACTAAGCTTTATGCTTAGCGCGTTAGTTTTTGTGTCTAACGCGTAGGTACCAAGAATCCGGACGAAGGTAAAGACTGAAGAACTGAAAGAATTGCAGACCGAGTCATAGGATTGTACAGTTGGGTAGCGATATTTTTGTTATGTATATATATTCTGAAAGCATGCATATACAGGGAATTGTAAATATGTTTTGTAATATGTTTTTAATTAATTACTTTACGATTTCTGAATGTCCGTATATATATATATATATATATATATATATATATATATAAAAGTTTGAACTGTTTTATTTTATAAATTGTGATTGATAAGTCGCACTAAACGGCAGAGTGCGCAATTGTTTGAAATTGTTATTGAAGTGTTATTGAAATTGGTATTGAATTGATTGTGTAAAAAAAACAGGTTTTGGAAAGTCCGAAAAATAAACGGTACTCTGCCGGATTTCCGTAAAAATTTTATTGTATTGAATGGGTTCACTCTGAAAAAGGATTTCTAAATTGTTTTATGGGC
Source organism: Xanthoceras sorbifolium (assembly GCA_003430845.1). NCBI lineage: Eukaryota > Viridiplantae > Streptophyta > Magnoliopsida > Sapindales > Sapindaceae > Xanthoceras > Xanthoceras sorbifolium. The sequence goes on along the minus strand of CM010619.1, from coordinate 3,247,070 downwards.
TCACAATGATTTTTGAAATGTATAAAACTGATTTTTAAAAAGTTTTGAAAGTCCGAGTGGCGCTTCCCGGGTCGGTCCGGCCCGGATCGGGTCGGGGGGTGCTACAATTAGTGTGAGTGTGAATCAAAGAACTGCCTATGTAAGAGATAGGGAGTTGATATCTATTATCTACTGCAAGCTGATCAGTGCCTTTGTACTCACTATTGATGCTGAGATTGTTGAAATCTGGAGTGATGTGGTTAGTGGCACCACTGTCTACATACCAGCTAGAATCTCCAACTGTTGAAGGAGTAGCAATATAGGCAGACATGCCAGGATGATGTGCATAGTTATAGTTGCCAGAATGCTCCAGTTGCTGTTGTTGAGCTAGATTGCCCTGCACAGTATAGTTAGTTGAGACAGATTGTTGACCTTGTTGATATTGCTTGCCAAAATTTCCAGAGAAGGCTTGATCGAATCTGTGGTAGCAGATGGCAGAGAAGTGGCCATTCTTGCCACATAGTTGACACACAAGTCTTTGATTGACATATCGACCACCACGACCTCCTTTTCGACCTCTGGATCTGCCTCGATTGTGATTTTGATACTGATTACCTCCTCTTGCAAAATTAGCAGACTTAGCAGAGAGATTTGCTTGAGTCATATCTATAGTGGTGCTGGAGTGATACTGCTCTAGTCTTGACTCATAGCTCATGAGTAAGAACTGAGCATCTTGTAAGGTAATCTCCTCATTCTTTCCTACAATATTGCAGATTACTAGATCAAACTCCAGTCCTAGACCTCCTAGAATGTATGCTACCAGATCTTGCTCTGTCATGGTTTGTCCTGCTGCAAGCAAGGCATCTGTAATTCGTTTGATCTTGACAATATACTCACTAACCTTCATTGAGCCTTTCTTCACAGACTGGAGTTGAGATCGAAGGTGCATGATCCTTGCCTTTGACTGCTGAGAGAACATGTTTGTCACCGTGAGCCAAACCTCACAAGCTGTGACACATTGAGTCACTCTTCCAAGTACAGAGGCACTGAGAGTTGACATTAGCCAGCTGATAAGCAACTGATCTATCTTCTTTCAGGTAAGATAGTCATAGTTGTAACTTTGTATGTGTTCTCCAGATTCTTCATCAACTGCATCGACGAACTTCAAAGGACACATTGTGGCTCCAAAAATGAAGTCCTCAAGATCAGAAGCTCGGATTACTGTAAGGATTTGTATTTTCCAGTAGATATAGTTATCATCATCTAGTTTAATTGGAAGGTTGAAGTTTAGATTTTTGGAGATGAGTCGAGACTGATTCTCTCTCTGTTTTCTGGTGAGCTTTGGAGTTTGATTGAAAGCTCTAGTGTTGTTGGGAAGAGGAAAAGAAGAAGGAGAGTCTATTATGCCTCAGATCGAAGCTTTGATATCATGAAATAATGGTGAAATCAGAATATTGAACCCTAGAACAAGAAGAGGAAACTTCGAGAGAAATGGAATGAAGAAAGAGAAATCAAAATTCGTTACTCAATTTCCAAAATTAAAATCATTAAGCAAATTAAATTATTAAATCTTTATCAAAGCCCAAAACCTAACTGTTAGTTGACTCAATCAAAAGTAATGGTTTGACCAAAATTTTTATCTAAAATGACAAAAATACCCATAGTTAAAAAATAATATTAATTATTAAAATTTTAAAAATTAAAAAAAATTAAAATTTTAAAATGGACGGATTCATTTAATTTTTTTTATTATTTTAATTTTAATAATTAATATTATTTTTTTATTTTTTAACAAGGGGTATTTTTATCATTTCAGGTAAAATTTTTAGTCAAAACTTTATTTTTTACTGAGTCAATTAATGTTAGGATACTAATATATAATTAATGTTAAACTCACAATTTTATTATAATATACCAAACGTAGGGTATTCTATTGTAATTCGCCCTTATAACATTGAAGTTGTTAAGTTGAAAATAGATTAACAGTCGTAAAGAAAAAAATAAAAAAAATTAGGTGGTGTTTGATTGTATTTTTTAAAAACTGTTTTTTATTTTTAAAAATAGAAAAACAGATATAAAGTTATTTGTTTATGTATTTTGAAAAGTTATTTTAAAAAATAAAAAACAGTGGTTTTAAATTTATAACTAAAAAGTTAAAAATAATAATTTATTATTTTTTATCATTTTCAAAATAAACAATAAATTTTTCCTCAAAACAACTATTTTATCCATTTTAAAAATAATACTAAACATATTTACATCGTTCTTAGTTTTTAAAAGCTACTTTTAAAAAGTTTTACCAATCGCGTTTGCATTTTTAAAAACATCATTTTTAAAACATGATTTGTATTTTTAAAAATACCATTTTTACCGATACCAAACGCACCTAGCTTCTAGCTAACAGTCAAGGTTGGTTGGCATGATACCAACCAATATTAGGGGTGGGCAAAAGTCGAACCGACCCAAGAATTAGTCGGTTTTCATTAACACCCTGGATTTTTCTGAAAAGCCGACCAAAATCGAATTGCAAAAATTCGGATTGGTTCGGGTCTTTGTCAGGGCCAGAAATCAATTTTTTGACTGTTAGTATTAGACTGTTGGTTCAAGAACTAACAAAAAACCATATTCATGATTCAAAGAGAAAGTCTTTTAAAAAAAAAGAAAAAAGAAAAAAGGATTCAAAAGAAATAGATAGCGTACTGGTCTGGCTTTTTCAATTATTCCTGATCAATCAAATAGAGGAAATAAATTATTTGCCCGGGAGCATAACAAATTTAAGAACCAAGTCAAAGTGAAGCAGTCACAAAAGGTAACAACAAATCTACTAACTTACACCAACAAATATTCAAATCTACTACCTCCAAAAATAAAATAAAATAAAATAATCTTCAAATCTACGACGGCGTAGACTAGAGGAACAAGAGGGCGGTGAGATCACTGGCAGCGCGACGAGTGGACGACAAGATCACCGGTTGTGTGATGAGAGGACGACGAGAGGGTAAAGACGAGCATGTGATAGTGCGAGAGAGTAGAAGGGCTCCTCGGCAACGACACAAGACGACGGTGAGCTCACGGCGACGGTTGTGATGTGAGAGAGAGATGGGGGTGGAGTGTGGGTTGCTGACTAATGTGCAAGAGAGAAAATCAGAAAAGGGTGGAGTATGGGTGGGTACTGGACTGCTGGGTAGGTTTTTTTTGTTTGTTTATATATGATATCGATTTCGGTTCGGGTTTGGGTTTCACCACCCAAAACCGAACCAAAATGCTAGAACAGAACATGGGTCGACCCTCACCCAAAACCAACCAAAACCAACACTTTTTGATTCGGGTCGGTCCGATTTTCTATTCACCCCTACCAACCATTTTAATGGTAGCCAACTTACATTAAATTATTGACTGTTCTAATAGGTTGAGGCAGGGGTGGAAAAAACTTTTTTTTTTTGTACAAAAGTAGAGTTTTTACGATAAGAGAGTATTGTCTACATTTGTTTTTTAAAATTATTTTTTGTTTTCAACAAATAAAAAACTGTTAGTTTACGTGTTTTCGAAAAGTTATTTTAGAAAACAAAAAATAGTACTTTTAAATTTACAACTAAAAAGTCAAAAATAAAAATTTATTATTCTTCATAATTTCAAAACAGTTTTTTTGAAACAAATTATAATTTCCCTCCAAACAACTATTTACCCATTTTAAAAAATACCAAACACATTTACATTGTATTCAGTTTTTGAAAACTACTTTTAATAAATGTTACCAAACACGTTTGCATTTTTAAAAACGTCATATTTAAAATATGATTTTTATTTTTAAAAATAGTTTTCAAAAATATCATTTTAAAAAACGATTGCAAACGCGCATCGTTTGATTGTTACTTAATATAACTCTTTTAATTATATAAATCGTTTGCTTATTCAGTTTTTAAAAACTACTTTTAATAAATGTTACCAAATACGTTTGCATTTTTAAAAACGCCATATTTAAAATATGATTTTCATTTTTAAAAATAGTTTTCAAAAATATCATTTTAAAAAACGATTCCAAACGTGCATCGTTTGATTGTTACTTAATATAACTCTTTTAATCATATAAATCGTTTGGTTATTTAAAGTATTATTTTTTGAATGACTGTGGTTGTTTAATTTTGAAAGAGTTTTATATAGTCAATTTATTAAAAAGAGCATATAAAACTTAGGGTTAAATATGTTTAGTAAGATTTTTATTTGGAAAGAGTGTAATGTAATTAATAAACTATCTTGGGAATACATTTGAAAAAACTGAAAAAGAACTTTTCAGAAAAACCTAAAATTTGAGCTTTTCCGGCATATGTAAAAAAAAAAAAAAAAAAACTTTTTCAATTGTCCAAAAGGTTTATTAGAGTGTCAATAACTAACATAAAAAAAGAAATTGAAAAGAGCTTTTTAAATTAAAAAAGTTATTTTTCCTTATAGATAAACTCTTTCGAATGTGTATTTAAACATTTTAAATTTTTTTAATCATAAATTAATTATATATTATTTATTTTAGTTCACTCTCTTTTCAAAATAGGTATAATTCTAATTTATATCTTTTACCCTATATAAGTGAAAGCTCCATTACATATTAATTTGAGGTTTTTATTTTTTATTTAATGTTTTTATTATAGCCTTAAATTATGACATATAAATTTGCTTATCCTTAAGCATTCGTTTGTTTACTTCATTAACACACATTTTATAGATTGAGAAAATTGTAATAGAATACCCTGTCATTTGGATGAATTGAAATGAAACTATACTTTTATTTAAATTACAGCTTAGTATTTTTAACTAATTGGTTGACCATTAGAGTTAACGGTTGACCAGTATTCAGAAAGGTAATAAGGTCATTAAAAAAAATAAATTAAAAAAGGGTGAATTGCACTCAAGTACCCTAACTTTTATCATAATTGCACGCTTAATGTCAATTTTACCATAATTGCACTCTAGTACCCGGTAATCCGTTGACCACCGTTAGGGTAACGGTTGACCAAACGGATTTAGGGGTAAAATGGTCTTTTACGTTTAAATTTATTTTTAAAAAATTTAAAAAATCATCCAACCAATAAGAACATGCCACGTCATATTTTAATTAATTTTAAAAAATATTTTTTAAAAAACCAAATCAAAAAAAAAAAAAAATTTCAAAAAATTTTCGAAGAACACGAACCCAGATCTGGGTTCGTGCTCGAAGAACACGAACCCAGATTTCTGGGTTCGACCACGAACCCAGAAACTGGGTTCGACCGCGAACCCAGTTGCTGGGTTCGCGTTCGAACCCAGATCTGGGTTCGATCGCGAACCCAGATGAACTGGGTTCGATCACGAACCCAGTTCATCTGGGTTCGAAGATCTGATTTTCAATTTTTTTTTTGCTTTGAGGGGCATTCTCGTCATTTTGCCGAAATCCGTTTGGTCAACCGTTACCCTAACGGTGGTCAATAGATTACCGGGTACTAGAGTGCAATTATGGCAAAACTGACATTAAGCGTATAATTATGATAAAAGTCAGGGTACTTGAGTGCAATTCACCCATTAAAAAATTAAAAATATTTTTTAAATGAATCTCTTCCGTCCATTAATATTGATTTTCTTTTAAAAAACGAACAATTAAAAAAAGAAAAAAAAGTAGAGATTAAATTTCCACTGTCTATCAGTCTTGATGAACGGTGGAGATTTAATCTGGATTGAATCTCCATTCAACCCAAAAACAAAAAAACAAATAAAATGAAGAATGAAATCTGATTGGACTTAAAAATGAGTGTAGAAAAAAAAAGACAATTTGAACATGCCTGCGCGTGTATTCCCTAGTGAGGGTTTTTCCCTCGCGGAGGAGTTCAAGGAAAAGCCTCCAGATATAATTTCCAACTTAAAACGAGCTCATATAGTTCTGAGTGAGGAGGATGAAGTTGTTAGAAAACTGATTAGTGATAGCTTCAAGATGAAGCTCATGAATATGTCGAGCCCTTGTAACTGGTCTGGGTTTGGAACTACTAAGGAGAAGCTGAAGATTGGGGAAGGAGACATCACAGTTGCAGAGGGTCCAAATGGATTGGCTATGAAGCTATTTGATAAATTAAAGAATCAACTGTGTAAACCGTGGGCTAATGCTCTGATTTTGAAATTCATGGGCAGGTCACACACATTGAACTACATGCTTCCTAAACTGAAGCAGAAATGGTCTTTGGTTGGTCATTGGCAACTTACAGATTTGGAAGATGGATATTTCATTGCCCGTTTTCAAATGAAGGAAGACTTGGAGACTGTGCTGATTGGAGGGCCATGGGTGATAGCAAATCGATACTTAGTAGCTCAAAAATGGAAGCCCAATTTCGTCCCTGGTGAGGAGGCCATTAAATTCATGCCAATATGGATCAGACTCTCAAGGATTCCGATGGAATAGATGGATCTGGATCTACTTGGAAGCATTGGTGGTATGTTGGGTTCGATGTGTAAGGTTGATCCTATCACTGTTAATCAATCTAGAGACAGGTATGCTTGCATTTGTGTTGAAATCGATATCTCAAAACCTCTTATTAGTTCTTTGATTGTTGAGGACATAAGTATCTCTGTTGAGTATGAAAATTTGGGGTTAATCTATTTTAGTTGTAGGAGATACGGTTATAGTAAAGATAATTGTAAGGAGGGGTTAGATCTTCATAAGAAGAAAGTGCATCAAGCTAAGGAGGATAGTAGGAAGAACGCTAAAGAAGCTGGTCCATTCGGACCTTGGATGTTGGTTTCGTATGATAGAAATGGCAAGAACCAAGGTGCTGGTGGAATGAGCTATAAAAGTTTAGGGAATGCAGGTTCTTTTGGCAAGGCAAATATTAGCAACAGAAGTAGTGATACTTCTATGAACAATGGGACAATGAGGAAGAATATAAGTGGACAATCTCGGAAGGCAGTCACTGTTGCCGGATTTCGGGTAATGAATTTTTGATATATGTGAAAAATAAATTTTTACTATTTGAGGGGGTGTAAATGTAATTAAATGTAAGTTTATTTTATGATTTCCAGCGGATCGGATTGAATAGTGAAAAATGAAAAAAATTAAAAACTGGACCAGTGAGTATCGCGACCTGGTCACCGCGACCATAGGTCGCGACAGCTCGCTCGCGATGAAAATGGCAAAATTAGGCAGTGAGTATCGCGACCAGCCACCGCGACTACAGGTCGCGATGGACTGCTCGCGATGAAATTGCCAAAATTGGCAGAGAGCATCGCGATCTCTCGCGCGACCAAGGCGCGCTCGCGACGAAGGCGGTGCGAATGGTCCAGTGAGCATCGCGACCTGGTGTCGCGATAGCGAAAAAAATATAAAAAAAAAGAGAAACTTCTCGCAGAAGCGAGAGAAAAGAGAGACAGCAAGAAGAGAGAGAAAGAGCCGAGAAAGAAGAAAAAAGAAAAGAAAAAAGAAGGAGAAGAAAGAGAGGAGAAGAAAGAGAAGAAAGAAGAAGAAGAAGAGAAGAGGAAAAGGAAAAAGAGATCGTCGAACCGCGATTTCTCGAAACGAAAAACACGGATTCCAAGTAGGTGTACTCTCGTTTTCGAAACCGTTTTGAGAAGAATTTCATTTACTTTTTCGTTTTAATTTCGTTTTTGTTTCGTTTCGATTTTGTTGTAGTTTTCGATTTCGTTGAATATCTTCGTTTTCGATTTTTGTATAAAAATATGTGAAATTGATGCTTGATACACTTGATTGCATTTCGAATAATTCGAATTTGTTTTAAAGAGTTAATTTAGACTTTTATATGGTTATTGTTTAGTTTCTTGAAGAATATTGTATAAAAATTTGAGATGTGTTGATTAAATGTTGATTTTGGACTTGATTGTGGATTTAATTTGTTGTATCGGCCCTAGGATACTTAGACATAGAAATGGATATAGGAGGTTGGTATACCAGCTGGGTTTTACCTAGCAGTACTGCGCCGTTATTATTGTGTGATTGTTGTTGCGGGGCAATCTCGGACAATCACACCGATTTTAGCGATTGTTGTTGCGGGGCAATCTCGGACAATTGCAGTGATACTAGTGATTGTTGTTGCGGGGCAATCTCGGACAATCACGTTGATATCAGTGACTGTTGTTGCGGGGCAACCCCGGACGTCACGTTGACCCTTATTCCAGTCCTAGTATGTTTAGTATTCTAGCGGGACAGAATTTATTTGAAATGGAAAAGTGAGATGACTTTATTGATTGTTTTCCTATATATATTGACCGTATTATTGAAACTAAAGTGATGGAAACTGTTTAATGATTTGATTCTGAAACTTAATTGTTTTGAAATTAATTAGAAATGACATATATATATATGTATATATATTGTGATGTATTCTTTTTAAAAGATAGTTATTATATTGTGTTTTATTTAATTGAGTTTTTAGTACACCCACTAAGTTTTATGCTTAGCGCGTTAGTTTTGTGTCTAACGCGTAGGTACCAGGAATCCAGAAGAGCCTAAGGACTGAAGGAAGAACGAGTTGCAGACCGAGTCACAGAGATTGTACAGTTGGGTAGTTATATTTTTGTTATGTGTATATATATTCTGAAAGCAAGCATATACAGGGAATTTGTAAATACGTTTTGTAAAATATTTTGTAATTAATTAGTTTATGATTTATGTCTTTTATTATTAAAAATGTTTGTAATTATTAAAGTCTGTTTTGTTTTATTTTATAAACTGGTTTGACAAGTCGCACTAAAACGGCAGGGTGCGCAACTGTTTGAAACTGTATAGAAGTGTTGTTGAGAATTGTTTTGGAATTGTTTTGTGTAAAAGCAGGGTTTTGGAAAGTCCGAAAAACAAACGGTGCTCTGCCGAATTTTCGTAAAAAGTTTAATTATTGTTATGGGCTTACAATGATTTTGAAACGTAAAATGAAGTTTTGAAAAGTTTCGAAAGTCCGTGTAGCGGTCCCCAGGTCGGTCCGGCCGGGTCGGGTCGGGGGGTGCCACATTTAGTGGTATCAGAGCGCGGTTTAGGCGTTTCTGGACCAAAGAGTCTGTATATGCATGCATTGTCTAAAGCTACCCATAGGAATGTGTGACTCTAATCTGCAGAACTCTCTTCTGTCTGATATAGGATAAAGAATGGAAGGAAGTGGTGATAGACCTGAGAGTCCCGCTAGCGTGGCTGGGGGAGCATCGAGGGAATCAGTTAGCCTGAGAGTGGCGGATCCTGTACAGCCAGCGTTTATGCAGCAAATGGCTGAGTTCTTCCAGAATGTGGCCAGAGCAGCGCCACGAAGGTCAGCCATAGAGCGACTGGCTAAACACAGACCCACTGATTTCCATGGTAGGAAGGATGAGGATGCATCTGCTGCAGAACACTGGTTTGAACGGACGAACAGAATATTGGAGCAGATGCACTGCACACCTGAGGAGAGATTGGAGTGTGCAGTATCCTTACTGCAGGAGGATGCCTATCGGTGGTGGACCTCCATTATACAGACGGTGCGACCAGAGGACAGAACGTGGGACTTCTTTCAGATGGAGTTCCGGAAAAAATATATTGGTCGCATCTATCTGGATAATCTGAAGAGGGAGTTTACCAACCTGAAATAGAGGCAGATGACTGTGACTGAATATGAGAGGGAGTTTGTCAGGTTGAGTAAGTATGCCAAAGAGATGGTAGCGACTGAGGCGGATAAATGTAGACGATTTGAAGATGGACTGAATGATTACATCCGCCTACAGGTTGTGTAACGTTCTGAATTTCTAAGTAATTGATTATGATATTGATATAATTAGACTGTGGATTAATTGAGGAATGTTACAGGTTGCTGCTTTTGAATTCGAGGATTTTACCCGACTAGTCTCGGCCGCTCTGAATGTTGAGAGAATTAAGAAAGAAGAGTAGGCCAGAAGAGACAGAGGGCAGCAGAGAAGAGGGGCAGGGCCATCCAGCTCATATCAGTCCCCGAGTAAGAAGTTTAAGGGACCGCAGCCTAGTGGTCCAGTGCCGTCACAGAGACCAGTACCCACAGCTAGACCTGGTCAGTCGGCAACTTCTGTAGCCAGTACCCCTCGGAGTGCAGGTAGGGGACCAGCCCCTGCAGTGTGTGATCATTGTGGAAAAAGACATCCTGGGCAATGCTGGAAACTTACAGGAGCCTGCCTGAAATGTGGCTCCCATGATCATTTCGTGAGGGATTGCCCACAGATGGGACCCCAGCAGCCAGAGAGATCAGCCCCTACTACTTCCAGAGGTAGGAGGCCTACTCAGGCAGTACCTGAGGGTGGTAGCCACAGAGGAGCGTCAGAATCAGTGGCGAGACCTGATAGTAGAGCTCCTGCACGTGTTTATGGTGTTAGAGCTCAAGAAGACAAGGATGCTCCTGATGTGATAGCTGGTATTATTTCTATTTTTGATACTACAGCTATTGCATTAATAGATCCAGGTTCTACACACTCATATATCTGTGATGCATTGTTGAAACAAAGAAGTTTGCAAACTGAACCTACTGCATATGATGTACTAGTCAGTAATCCGATAGGTCAGAGTGTAGTTGTGAATCGTATATACAGAAATTGTCCGATTCGGATACAGGAGTGTGATTTTCCTGGAGACTTGATGGAGTTGCCATTCCATGAGTTTGATGTAATCCTAGGCATGGATTGGTTAACTCGGCATAGAGTGGTGATCGACTGTGAACTGAAGCGAGTGACCCTTAGAACAGTAGATGGTGCAGAGATCACTATGGTGGGTGAAAGGAGGGATTTTCTCTCCAATGTCATTTCAGCCACTGCAGCCTGTAAATTGATGAGAAAGGGGTGTGAAGCATATTTGGCACAGGTGGTTGACTCCAGAAAGGTTAATTCTGACGTTCAGAATATACCCACTGTGTGTGATTTTGCAGATGTGTTTCCAGAGGAGCTTCCTGGTTTGCCACCTCAGAGAGAAGTAGAGTTTGTGATTGATGTGGTACCAGGTACGTCTCTAGTATCGATAGCACCCTATAGAATGGCGCCAGCAGAACTGAAAGAACTGAAGATACAGTTACAGGAATTGCTAGATAAGGGCTTCATTAGGCCCAGTGTATCCCCTTGGGGAGCCCCAGTCCTGTTTGTGAAGAAGAAGGATGGGTCCCTGAGATTATGCATCGACTACCGGCAACTGAATAAACTGACTGTGAAGAACAAGTATCCGTTGCCTAGAATCGATGACTTGTTTGATCAGCTGATAGGAGCCTGTGTCTTCTCAAAGATAGATATGAGATCGGGATATCATCAGTTGAGGATAAAGGAGTCAAATATTCCGAAAACTGCATTCAGAACCAGGTATGGACACTATGAATTTGTAGTGATGCCATTTGGGCTGACTAATGCACCTGCAGCCTTTATGGATCTGATGAACAGAATATTCCGGCCATACTTGGATCAGTTTGTAGTAGTGTTTATCGATGATATCCTGGTATACTCACAGACAGCCGAGGACCATGACAGACACCTCAGAGTAGTACTGCAGATTCTGAGGGAGAAGCAGCTGTATGGTAAACTGAGCAAGTGTGAGTTCTGGTTGCCTGAGATTGCATTCTTGGGTCATATTGTATCCGCAGAGGGTATTAAGGCAGATCCGAAAAAGATTGAAGCGATAGTGGAATGGAAGCCTCCCAGAAATGTCACAGAAGTCAGAAGTTTCCTAGGCTTGGCAGGTTATTATCGACGGTTTGTGAAGGGGTTTTCCTCCATAGCAAGTCCGTTGACCAAGTTACTGCATAAGAATGTCAGATTTGAGTGGACTGACAGATGCCAGGCAGCTTTTGACCGATTGAAGGCGCGACTTGTAGAGGCTCCATTCCTGATTCAGCCTGTTTCAGGTAAAGACTATGTGATTTATAGTGATGCCTCACACCATGGTTTGGGATGTGTATTGATGCAGGAAGGCAAGATGGTTGCATATGCGTCCAGACAACTGAAAAATCATGAGCTGAACTATCCGATTCATGATCTGGAGCTTGCAGCCATAGTCTTCGCATTGAAAATCTGGAGGCATTACTTATATGGTGAGAAATGTTACATATACACCGATCACAAGAGTCTGAAATATCTGCCTACCCAGAGAGAGCTCAATTTGAGACAGAGACGATGGATGGAGTTGATTAAAGACTACGACTGCATAATTGACTACCATTCAGGAAAGGTGAATGTAGTCGCAGATGCATTGAGCAGAAAAGCATTGTTTACTCTGAAGGCTATGAATGTGCAATTGCAACTGAATCCAGATAGTACATTGGTAGCTGAGTTGATATGCCGACCCAGTTTGATTCAGCAGATTGCAGAGAAACAGAAGCAGGATGCTAGAATTCTGATGATATGTGAACAGATTCCAGAAGGGAAGCATCCAGACTTCTCAATCAGAACTGATGGTATTGTGTGTTTCAGAGACAGGATTTGCATTCCAGAAAATGAAGAATTGAGAAAAATGATCCTGACAGAGGCACACAGTAGTTCATATGCAATGCACCCAGGTAGCACGAAAATGTACAGAGACTTGAAAACTCAGTACTGGTGGTCTGGTATGAAAAAGGATGTGATAGAATTTGTGAACAAATGCATGACTTGTCAACAGGTGAAAGCTGAACATCAGGTTCCATCAGGATTGTTACAACCAATAGCAATACCTGAATGGAAATGGGATCGCATCACTATGGACTTTGTCACTGGATTGCCACTCACCCGGAGTAAACACGATGCAATATGGGTTATAGTGGATAGGTTGACGAAGTCGGCACATTTTCTACCTGTCAGAACTGACTACTCTCTGGATCGACTGGCAGAATTGTATATCAGAGAGATAGTCAGATTGCATGGAGTGCCTGTATCCATTATATCAGATAGAGATCCGAGGTTTACATCCAGATTCTGGAAGAAGTTTCAAGAAGCCTTGGGTACTCGACTGAGTTTCAGTACAGCCTTCCATCCGCAGACAGACGGACAATCAGAACGGGTAATTCAGGTGCTTGAAGATATGCTCAGGAGTTGTGTAATTGAGTTTGAAGGCAGTTGGGCGGATCATCTTCCATTGATTGAATTCGCCTACAACAACAGTTATCAGTCGAGCATAGCGATGGCACCGTATGAGGCACTGTATGGAAGGAAATGCAGGACTCCATTGTGCTGGACAGAGTTAGGAGAGGACAGGTTAGTAGGCCCAGATTTGATTCGACAGACTGAGGAGAAGGTGAAGATTATCAAGGATCGATTGAAAGTTGCTTCTGACCGACAGAAATCGTATGCAGATTTGAAACGAAAAGAGATAGAGTATGAAGTCGGTGAGAAAGTGTTTCTGAAAGTATCTCCGTGGAAGAAAGTGCTCCGATTTGGCAGAAAAGGTAAGTTGAGTCCTAGGTTTATTGGGCCATACGAAATCATTGAACGTGTGGGACCAGTAGCCTACAGACTGGCTTTACCTCCAGAATTGGAAAAGATCCATAATGTGTTCCATGTATCGATGCTGAGGAGATACAGATCTGATCCTTCCCACAGAATTCAAGCCGAAAGTATTGAGATCCGACCAGACCTGACATATGAGGAGGAACCAGTGCAGATTCTTGATCGGGAGATCAAAGACCTTAGAAATAAAAGAGTGCCACAGGTGAAAGTTCTCTGGAGGAACCATAAAGTAGAAGAGGCTACCTGGGAGAGTGAAGAAATGATGCGACAGCAATATCCCCAACTGTTTAACTGAGGTAAATTTCGAGGACGAAATTCCTTAAGTGGGGGACAATTGTAACATCCCGGATTTCGGGTAATGAATTTTGATATATGTGAAAATAAATTTTACTATTTGAGGGGGTGAAAATGTAATTAAATGTAAAAATGAAAAAACTGGACCGGATTGAATAGTGAAAAAATGAAAAATGAAAAAATTAAAAACTGGACCAGAGAGCATCGCGACCTGGTCATCGCGACCACAGGTCGCGATAGCTCGCTCACGGTGAAGAACGCAATTTTGGACAGTGAGCATCGCGACTAGTCACCGCGACCACAGGTCGCGATGGCTTGCGCGCGATGAAATTGTCAAAATGCGGCAGTGAGCAGCGCGAGCTCCAGCGCGACCAAGGCGCGCTCGCGACCAAGGCGGTGCGAAAATTCCAGTGAGCATCGCGACCTGGTGGCGCGACCACAGGTCGCGACGGCGGTCGCGGTAGCGAAAAAAATATAAAAAAAAAGAAGAAGTTTCTCGCAGAAGCGAGAAAACAGAACAGCAAGAGAGGAGAGAGAAACGACCGAGAAAAGAAAGAAAAGAGAAGAAAAAGAAAGAAGAAGAAAGAAAAGAAAGAAGAAGAAGAAGAAGGAGAGAGAAGAGAAAAGGAAGTGTAGGTGAAAAGGAAGAGAAGGGAAAGAAATCGTGGAACCGCGATTTCTCGAAACGAAAAACACGGATTCGAGGTTGGTGTACTTTTGTTTCGGAATCTTTACGGAAAACATTTCATTATCGTTTACGTTATTGTTTTCGTTTTCGTTTCTTGTTTTCGTTTCGATTTCGATTTCGTTAAATGTTTCGATTTTGATTTCGTTAAATGTTTTCGATTTCGATTTCGTTAATTGTTTTTGATTCGATTTTCGGTGTGTAAAAATTGGTGATTGATATACTTATGGTTGATTATGGAAAGAATTTATACTAGATCGCATTCGTTTGTGGTTTGAATATTCCGATTTCGTTTAAAATAGTTGATTTTGATATTTATATGATTATTGTTGATGCGTTTGAAGAATATCGTGTAATATTTTAGTTTGACTGAGTAAATATTGATTTGTAACTGATTGTGAAAATCGTTTATCGAAACGGCCCTAGGATACGTAGACATAGAAATGGATATATGAGGTTGGTATACCAGCTGGGTTTTCTGAGCAGTACTGCGCCGTTATTATTGTGTGATTGTTGTTGCGGGGCAATCTCGGACAATCACACCGATTTTAGTGATCGTTGTTGCGGGGCAATCTCGGACGATCACAATGATACTAGTGATTGTTGTTGCGGGGCAATCTCGGACAATCACGTTGATATCAGTGACTGTTGTTGCGGGGCAACCCCGGACGTCACATTGACCCATATTCCAGTCCTAGAATGTTTAGTATTCTAGTGGGCTAGAAATGATTTGAATTGAAACTGAACTGAATGATTTGATGAATCGAATTCATATGTTGATTTCATTATTAATTTAATTGTTTTGAAAGTGATTTAGAAATGAAATTCATATTGTGGTTTGTTGCTTCTTTAAAGAACAATTATATTGTGAGTTACTTAATTGAGTTTTTAGTACACCTACTAAGCTTTATGCTTAGCGCGTTAGTTTTGTGTCTAACGCGTAGGTACCAGGAATCCAGAAGAGCCTAAGGACTGAAGGAAGAACGAGTTGCAGACCGAGTCACAAAGATTGTACAGTTGGGTAGCTATATTTTGTTATGTTTATATATATATATTCTGAAAGCATGCATATACAGGGAATTTGTAAATACGTTTTGTAAAATGTTTTGTAATTAATTAGTTTATGATTTATGTCTTTTATTATTAAAAATGTGTATAACTATTAAAGTCTGTTTTGTTTTATTTTATAAACTGTTTTGATAAGTCGCACTAAACGGCAGAGTGCGCAACTGTTTGAATATGAGATATTGAAGTGCTATTGAGAATTGTTTTTGAATTGAATTGTGTAAAAACAGGTTTTGGAAAGTCCGAAAAACAAATGATACTCTGCCGAATTTTCGTGAAAAGTTTATTTATTGTTATGGGCTCACTTGAAAAGGATTTCTATCTGTTTTATGGGCTCACAATGATTTGGAAATGTAAAATTGAAGTTTTGAAAAATTTAGAAAGTCCGAGTAGCGCTCCCCGGTGCGGTCCGGCCGGGTCGGGTCGGGGGGTGCTACACTGTTGTTGCGGGGCAACCCCGGACGTCACGTTGACCCTTATTCCAGTCCTAGTATGTTTAGTATTCTAGCGGGCCAGAATTTATTTGAAATGGAAAAGTGAGATGACTTTATTGATTGTTTTCCTATATATATTGACAGTATTATTGAAACTAAAGTGATGGAAACTGTTTAATGATTTTATTCTGAAACTTAATTGTTTTGAAATTAATTAGAAATGACATATATATATGTATATATATTGTGATGTATTCTTTTTAAAAGATAGTTATTATATTGTGTTTTATTTAATTGAGTTTTTAGTACACCCACTAAGCTTTATGCTTAGCGCGTTAGTTTTGTGTCTAACGCGTAGGTACCAGGAATCCAGAAAAGCCTAAGGACTGAAGGAAGAACGAGTTGCAAACCGAGTCACAGAGATTGTACAGTTGGGTAGTTATATTTTTGTTATGTGTATATATATTCTGAAAGCAAGCATATACAGGGAATTTGTAAATACGTTTTGTAAAATGTTTTGTAATTAATTAGTTTATGATTTATGTCTTTTATTATTAAAAATGTTTGTAATTATTAAAGTCTGTTTTGTTTTATTTTATAAACTGGTTTGACAAGTCGCACTAAAACGGCAGGGTGCGCAACTGTTTGAAACTGTATAGAAGTGTTGTTGAGAATTGTTTTGTGTAAAAGCAGGGTTTTGGAAAGTCCGAAAAACAAACGGTGCTCTGCCGAATTTTCGTAAAAAGTTTAATTATTGTTATGGGCTTACAATGATTTTGAAACGTAAAATGAAGTTTTGAAAAGTTTCGAAAGTCCGTGTAGCGGTCCCCGGGTCGGTCCGGCCGGGTCGGGTCGGGGGGTGCCACAGAAGTTCTTTAACATATCCACTTTGGTGAGGAGAAGATTGCATAAGTTAGAAGGTATTAAGGGTCTTAATGGAATCTGGACTAGTAATAAAAATGCTATGAAGGACATAGCTATAGAGTATTTTAGAAATTTTTTCTCTATGAGTGATGTTGCCTTGGATTATGATAATATGCCTCCTTTGCTGCATCAAATTTCTGATACTGATAAGAATATTCTGAACTTGGAGGTTTGTGAGGAAGATGTTAAAGGTGGGCTGTTTGGTATTTAAGGACTGAAAACCCCTAAGCTTGATGATTTTTTGACGGTTTTCTTCCAGAAAAATTGGGAGCTTTGTAAAATAGACCTAACTCATCTGGTTGTGGACAGTTTTCAAAAAGGGGCTGTTCCAGATATCATTAACCTTACTCTCATTTCCCTTGTCCCTAAAATTCATAGTCCTTTGGAGATGGCCCATCTTAGGCCAATTAGCTTGTGTAATACTATTTATAAGATTATTAGTAAGGTGATTGTCCAAATATTGACGCCTTTGCTTCCTCATTTAGTTAGCCCCAATCAAGTAGCGTTTGTGCCTGGAAGGCAAATTCAAGATAATATAATTGTGGCTTAGGAAGTCCTAAATAAAATGAGAATGGCGAAAGAGGGTAAGAGTTTCTTTGCCTAGAAAATTAACTTAGCCAAGGACTATGATAGAATACAATGGAGTTTCATTAATAAGGTGCTTAAAGAGGTAGGAGTGGAAGGTAAGTTTATAAGTTTGATTATGAGCTGTGTTACTAGTGTCAAGTATAGGGTTATTCTGAATGGGGAAGCTTTTGATATTTTTAGCCCTGGGTGTGATCTTAGGCAGAGGGATCCTCTTTTTCCTTACCTCTTTGTGTTGTGTATGGAAACATTATTTAACCTTATCCATACTAAACTTAATGAGGGTGTCTGGAAACCTATTTGACAGGCCCCTTTCCTACTATTTTACGCTAGGCGGCCTGCCGGCAACCCCTCAGTAGCTTTCCAGTCGAGGCTTGCCCTGCTGAAAGGCTTCCAAGAAGCTAAGCCGTTACTTATCCTGAAAATCTGAGTAATTTTTTTTTTTATACAAAAACTACTTTATTAAAACTTTGGCATTATGACGGCTGCATTTTGGACAATTTCCATTACTATTCACCTATAAAACAGTTTAAAAGCACTTTTAAAAATCAAATACTTTCTCCACTACTATTAGGACCTCAGGTCCATCACAAAAATAACACAACTCAACCACAAAATTCAAACTAACTGAAATAGACAAATAAATTTTTTAAATAAAATACCTATGCATTAAAACAAATAGTAATTATATGAAGTATTCTTCAAAATAAAATTTTACATGAGTATTACAACAAAACATAATACATATTTTTAAGACAGTCACAACAATGTCCGACTATTCTTGCTGGTCCTGGGAAGTCCCTGCAACACCTGCACCTGTACCTGGGGAATGTTGGTTTTATAAAACATAAAAATATAGTGAGCTAAACGAGCTCAGTGAGTGTTATTGGTTTCTAAACAAATTTATTCTTTCTAATTAAACCTCTCTGAAAGTATGTTATAACAATACTAAAATGTTACAATAATTTTAATAACGTTACGACGATTTAAATTTGTAAAAATATTTGGTCGTCATAACAATTTAACTAAAAGTGTACTGAAATGAATAATAATAAGACTTTTCCTGTTTTATGAAAACAATGTACTGAAGTCTGTTTCCTAAAAATTGTACTGAAATTTGTTTCCTGAAAACTGTATTGAAATCTGTTTCCTAAAAACTGTACTGAAATATGTTTCTTGAGAATACCCTAGATAAGGTACGGGGAACCTCAGTTTGCATCGTACCAGGTGGCGGAACCTTGGTTCAAGCCACCCAATAAATAAACCGATTTATGTAGCGGAACCTCGGTTCGCCATGTAAAAGCCAGCGCGCTAACTCGTTATATACCCCGAACGTGCAGAGGGCAACACACTATTATCTAAACCCATTTGCCTAATTGGCAATATTTATGGTTAGCATAATACGCAAACCCTTCCATGCACGTCTAGGATATCTCTGATCGGTGATTCCTGAATACTGAATACTAGGGATTCGTTATAGGCTAAATTTCTGATCTTGAAATCTTTAGTTTATTTACATTTCCAAAATCATGACTATATTTGGAGAATAAAATAATAACTTTCTATGAATTTACATAAAATATATTATTAAAATAAATGCACTTTTGAAAATAATTTTAACACTCACTTGAATAAAATAATAACTTTATATAAATTTACATAAAACATATTATGAAAATATAGTGCACATTTCATAAAATAAGTTGGACACTCACCTTTCTGTTACCAACTTTCCGAGCACCAATCCGATTTTCCTACACATTTTCACATTCTCCTTTTTAGAAAGTGCCACACTTAAACTCATTCACACAATTACTTGCACAAGAGCTAATAAAATTATCCGAACCACTTAAAACAATTTCCTAATTCCTACGGCATTATTTTGGTCACAACTTGACCATTTTATTTCCGTTTCTTTTCCTTCAAGATCCTACATTTAAGTTTGATGTTTAGGAATAAAATTAACCCAATTAAATCACATATTATTTCAGCCCTTGACAACAGCCCATGTCGTCATTCACTCTCTACACTTAACACATTCTTTTTCTCTTTTCAAGTTCCATTACTTCCTCTCACTTTACCACACTTGAATGACCATTACTACTTTTAACTCAACTATTATACACATGGCTGGCCGAACTTCATCATGCATTCACCAAAAATTTTCTTCCAATTTCTTAACATAAATTGCATGAAAATTACATGAATTTCTATACTAGTGCCCTAGCATGTATAATTGAAATTTTCAAGCAAAATCGCACCAAACCCTATCTTGATCACACACTAATCTTTGTCAACTTAACATACATGACTTTCTTTTGCTTAGTAACATCAAATTCAACATCATCCAACTTGATTTAAACTAATTATAATATCCATTCAAGTTTAATTCAAAAGTTCCCAACAACTAGTAACTCACCTTATGACCTTAAATCCTCTTGTTTGGCTTGGATACTTGTTTGATGCCTTAATTCCCTAAATTCATGCATCAAAATCATCACCCAAGCACTAGGAATCAAAGAAAAACCTAAGAGTTTATCTCACAATTCATAAAATTAGTGCACTTACCACCACTTAATTCCAACTTGATATAGTTGAACCTTACTTTTAAGCTTGTAAAGTAGGCTTGGATGACCTTGAGAACCCTTGAGAATGGCTTGAAAAGTGGCTTGGATCTCTTTCTCTTCTTCTCCTCCCTTGGCCGAATTTCACGCCCTAATTCTTTTGAATTTTTCTTTTGAATTCTTTCATGACTTGTTCTTTATATAGGCTTTAATTTCCATAAGTTTTTGCCCTTAAACTATTTTGAAATTTACAAGAGTGCCATTGGTTAAGGATGATGAGATTTGATTGGTTAAATTCTAATGGTTAGTTGACTTTCAACCAATTCCATAAAAATCCATTCACTTTATTCCATAAAAATCCACTTGTTCACCTCACATTAATCCACCTAAATTACTTTTCTTTAGAACACCAATCAAATTACACCATCTCATGTGTCACAAAAATTTATTATTTAACTTCCAAAAATATCCTTAATTTATACAGTACACATTATCGGGAGGGCATATTACACTATTTCAATTTCTTGAGGGGAGCCTGCCATCTCCCACCCGTTTTTTACGGATGACCTTATACTTTTTGGGCATGCCAGAATTAAACAAGCTAAAGTTATAAAGAATTGTGTTGAGTGTTTTTGTAAAGGTTCTAGACAAGAAATCAGTTTTCCTAAGTCTAGGGTCTTTGTCTCTCAGAATATCAAGGACTCTTTTGCTAAGGAATTAGCTGAGTTGTGTGGATTTCCTCTTACTAAGAACTTGGGGAACTACTTAAATGTTCATCTTATCCATGATAGAATTTCTAAAGACACCTATATGGATATTTTGAATAAAGTTTAACATAAAATGACAGCTTGGAAGAGTTCTAATCTTTCTCTTGCTGGGAGGTTGGTTCTTGTTAATACGGTGGCCACTGCTTTACTTGTGTATGCCATGCAGTCCATCAAGCTTCCTCTTCATGTTTGTGACAAATTAGATGACCTGAGTAGATATTTTTTGTAGGGTCATACTGAAGATAAAAAGGGTATGCACTTGATGAAATGAGATACAGTTTGTCTTCCCAAAACTGTTAGTGGTTTAGGGGTTAAAAGTATGAGAATGTGGAATCAAGCTCTTCTAGCCAAAGCTGGCTGGAGACTCTTTCAAAGGGATGATAGCATATGAAGTAAAATGCTCATTCATAAGTACGTGAAGGATAAAGGTTTTATAGAGGTCTGCAACATTAAAATGGCTAGTTGCTCGAGCACCTGGAGGGGCATTGTTTATAGTGCCAAGCTTCTGATTAAAAGGCTTAGATGAAGAGTGGGTTCTAGTGAGGATATTGATTTCTTGTCAGACTACTGGGTTCCTGGTGTGGGTAGGCTGTTGGATCATGCTTATTGTGTTGTAGATGATGTTATGATGTTGGAAAAAAGTTAGCTCTTATAGAGTTAATGGTGATTGGAATTTCAACAAATTAGCTTCAGTGATTCCTTGGAATATTGTGCATCAGATTGCTAACATTCATACTGGTAGATCTGGTAGGAGTAGAGATACTATTATTTGTGATAAATCTAAAAATGATGACTTCATTGTCCAGTCGGCTTATTTGGATATTTTGGGTATTGAAGGGGTATCCTGATTGGAAGTGGAATTTCATATGGAAGTTGAAGATTCCTCTTAAAATTTTGTGCTTTATTTGGGTGCTTGCTCATGGTAGAACTCTTACTAATGAGCAGAGATCTATTAGAGGGATCACATGTGATACCTCTTGTCCTCGATGTGCGAATGCTTTTGAAGATAAAGAGCATTTGTTTAGGGGCTGTCAGATATCCATTGCTATTTAGGAAGACTGTTTTAATGGAGTCACCAAGTCCCATTTGTTTAAGGGTGATTGAAATGAATGGTTATTTCAAAATCTGAATAATAATAAAATGTTTGGTAAGGCGGCTGGGTATATGAGATTTGCTACTGTCATTTGGTATGTTTGGAAATGGAGGTGCAACCAAGTCTTTAATAATGACTTTGTAGTGCATATTTGGCCTCATATTCCTATTATGTGCAAAACTGGTAGGGGAGATTACTAAGGAGAATTTGGATGCCTCAAAATTGATCTCTTGGACGACTCCTCCTCCTAGGTGGGTCAAGATCAATGTGAATGGTAGTAGAAGCGGTGTTGTTGGTATGATTGCTACAAGTGGTGTTATTTGTGATTAACAAATCCTGGAGAGGCAGGTTTGCTGTCAACAGAGGTGCTGGAAGTGTGGTGGAGGCTGAGCTGTGGGGAGTGCTTGAAGGGCTTAAACTTGCTTGGTTATCTGGTTTTAGGAGAGTTATTTTGGAATCTGATTCGAAAGTTATTGTTAATATCCTTGTGAATGCTGTTAATCCTCTAAACCCTTTGTTTAGTTTGATTCAGAGTTGTTAAGATTTGATTTTTGGGAACTGGAGTTGTAGAATTGTTCACGTGTTTAGGAAAGGGAATCGGTTGGCTGATAGCTTTGCTAGTTTAGGGAGGTTGTGTGAGCTGGGGTCTATCTTTTTTCAGACTCCTCCTTCAGGTTGTTTGAGGTTCTTTCTTGAGGATGTTGCTGGGGTACCTTCTGTGAGAAGGGTTTGTAAGGGTAGCTAGTTTTCTTGCTTACTATCTTTGGGCGTTTAGCCCTCCATCTCACTTAAAAAAAAGAAAAAAAAAATTGAAAATGAAACAGATATGTTCCACTAATGGAGCGCGCCTCTATTTGTGATAGAAGTTTCTCCATCGTAGATGCCACTAGGAACGCCCTGTTGATAAACTTCCACACGTCTACCCCCGCCCGCCGCGTCCAGAATGGATCGAAAATCGTCCAATTCCATAATCCCTCTGACTTAGTCGTCTCTAATGAACCAATCAACAACACATACGAGAAGAATACACTTATCTATCAACCAATCAACAACAACACACAGACCCAAATATGGTTGCAAAGAATTTTACAAAAAAAATAAGGAAAATCTACCCAATACACAGAACCAATGCGAGGAAACACAAAAGGCCGAAATCGGATTCTAGGTTTCTTCACTATTTTTCCAAGTTTTGTGTGTAAAATGGCATTAAGTTTGTGGATGGGTTGAGAGGTACATGTTCCAAAAACTGAGGCTTTGATTATTATTTTCCTTTTGGGGTTTTTTTTTAAAAATTATTAAAAATAACCACATAAATATAAAAAAAATTATTTTTAACCACATCTTTCAAATAATTGTTAATAACTACTTTTATAATTTAATTTTAATTTCTAACTAAAAAATAATATGAAGACTCCTCAAACGCCCGATTGGATAATTATATAAAAAACCCTAAAAATGTAAACTTACAATTTTATTCCTTCATAATTACATAAAAACCCATGTCAACAAATTACTAATATTTTGAATTTTTTAGTTTCTTTTATTTAAAATGCAT
This sequence comes from Xanthoceras sorbifolium, assembly GCA_003430845.1. Classification (NCBI taxonomy): domain Eukaryota; kingdom Viridiplantae; phylum Streptophyta; class Magnoliopsida; order Sapindales; family Sapindaceae; genus Xanthoceras; species Xanthoceras sorbifolium. The sequence goes on along the minus strand of CM010619.1, from coordinate 3,223,712 downwards.
GTTATGATATTTTTAATTTTTTATTTAATATGCATGTTATGATATTGTTTTTATACAATGTGTGTGATTTGAGTGATATTTGGTTGTGATTTGTGGTAAAGATTCGGGTGATATTAGGTTTTTTTTGTTTTGTGAAATGTTCATGGTTTTAAAATCTGGTTAGTGAAATATTGTTTGTGAAATCTATTTTATGAAACTTTTTTTGTGAAATTTTTTTTCGTAAAATCTGGTTAGTGAAATTTTTTTTGTAAACTCTTCTGAGTGAAATCATTTTTATGAAATCAGATTAGTGAAATATTCACATTCTGTGAAATCTTTTGAGTGAGATCAATTTTGTAAAATCTTTTCAGTGAAATTATTTTAGTGAAATCTTTTCACTGAAATATTTTTAGTGAAATCATTTTTATGAATTTTATTGTGAATATGTTTTGTGAAATTTCTGTTGTCCAATTTTTGATGTGTATTAAATTTTGTGAAATCATTTTCTTTTTAGTTAAATCGTTTTAGCGAAATCTTTTCAGTAACATCTTTTTAGTGAAATCTTTTAAGTGAAATCCTTTTTGTTTGATTTTATAAAATATTTGTTGTCTTTCGTTTGTGGATAAAGATTTTGTCCTTTTTGATTACTCTTTGTAGTGAAATCTTTACTGTGAAATCTTATTAGTGAAATATTGTTAGTGAAATCGTATGAGTGAAATGTTTTTAGCAAAATGTTTTTAGTGAAATCCTTTTAGTTTAATTTTGTGAAATCTTTATTGTTTTTCTTTTGTGAACAAAAAAATTGTCTTTTTTTGTTAATTCTTTGTAGTGAAATCTTTGTTGTGAAATCTTATTAGTGAAATATTGTGAGTGAAATATTTTCAGTGAAATCTTGTTAGTGAAATCATGTTAGTGAAATATTATTAGTGAAATCATCTTAGTGAAATCATTTTGAGTGAAATATTTTCTGGAAAATATTTCGTCTATTACGTCTTTGTGAAAAATATTTTGTGCCTATGTTTATTTGAAATCTGATTTGTGTAATTTGTGATGTAAAACTCTTATTTATGATTTTGTAAAATGTTATAGTAATCTAAACATTTGTCACTTATTTTAGGAAATGAATACTTGAAAGCTTATAGTAAATTCTACAATGGATATTGAGATGGGATAAATTATGTTGGTAGTTTGCCGTTTGGGACAATGATTTTGGAAGAGTTGACACATACAGAGTTGGTAGAGTAGATTTATCGAAAGGTTTAGATTGGTAGTATAAATTATTTTACTTGTACTTTGGTGCTAGAAACTAGTGAAGTCTAATAGATGATGTACAGTACCAGGGTATTGTGTACAATTTACTGCACAGTTTTGCTGAGGAAAAAAAAAAAACAGGATTAGTGGACCATATTGCTTCTTACTGGGAGTTATAAATGTGGATCATTTTTTTCCGCAATATCATTTTACTCAAAACCCAATAATTCCCAATACAACAAGAAAGTAGAACCTTGAAATGTTGTAATTTTATGTGAATGTTAGCAACTTTGCATAAAAATATTACATAAAAATAAAGAAAATTCAATATATCACATTAAGCTAAATAAAACAAGTTCCAGCTGCAGCTGTTGGTCACTTATCTCTGTTGGTGGGATGGGAAGGTTTGAGGTCACTTGTGGTGCACCTCTGAGAGAGATTTCGAAACACACAAAAGGAGGAGAAGATTTTATTTCTCTCTTTATCAAGTTATACTACTCCACATGTATTTAATACAAACTTCATTCCTTTATATAGGAAATGAGATGAACAAAAAATAAAATCAAAATCAAAATGTTGGTGATAGGCCGGTGCCAAATTGATGGTAGTTGGAGGTGGAAAATTTGATGATGGTTCTTGGAGTCAATAGTGGATGGCTTCTAGAATGGTGGTTGTTGAAGTCCATGTTTGTAGGCTTCTAGAGGCAAGTTTAATTTTCAATATTCCCCCTTAAACTTGACTCTCCTTGTTTCGTCATACCGAGCATGGACTTCAGTCTTGAAAACAAATTATGTTTGAGTGGCTTAGTGAAAATATCAGCAGTCTGATCATATGTCCTACAAGAGACTAGTTCCACCTCTTTGTTCTTCACATGTTCTCTGATGAAATGATACCGTGTATCAATATGTTTGCTTCTTTCATGGAATACTGGATTCTTTGCTAGCGCAATCGCTGACCTATTGTCGATGTAGACCTCTGTAGGATTAACTTTTGGAAATCCTAAGTACTCCAATACATTCCTGATCCATATACCGTGACAGACAGCTGAGCATGTAGCAACATACTTAACTTCACATGATGACAGTGTCACAATAGCTTGCTTTTTGGATGACCATGTGAACGCTGTATCTCCCATAAAAAATGTAAAACCTGTCGTGCTTTTACGTTCATCCAGATCTCTTCCCCAATCACTATCTGAATAGCCAGTCAACCTGCAATCTTCACATTTTGTATATAATATACTATCATTAATGGTACATTTTATGTAACGGAGTATCCTTTTTGCTGCATTTAGGTGAGATTGGCTAGGAGTCTCCATATATCTATTGACTAGTCCAACTCCATATAGTATATCTGGCTTGGTACATGTTAAGTATCTCAGACTTCCAACCAAGCTCTTGAAATAGGTAGGATCAACATATCCTCTTTCATTCTTTCTTAATTCTAATCATGTTTCTACTGGAGTTGTAACAGGATTGCATTTTTTCATACCAAATCTTTTCAGAATTTCTTTAGCATAGATACTGTGGGAGATGACGATACCTTTTTCACTTTGCACCACTTCAATACCGAGAAAATGAGTCATTAGACCAATGTTAGTCATCTCAAATTCTTTCACCATTCTCCGCTTGAAATCTTCAAACGTGGCTGAATTGTTGCCGGTGAAGATCAAGTCATCAACATATAAGCATGCATATAACAAACTTCCATCAGTTTCTTTCTTCAAATACAGTGCATGCTCGTACGGACATTTCTCAAATCCGTTCTTTTGGAAGTAATCATTAATCCTCATGTTCCATGCACGAGGTGCTTGCTTCAGACCATATAGAGCTTTCTCAGTCTGTATACTTTATCTTCTCTGCCTTTCTTCACATATCTAGGTGGTTGTTCCACATAGATTTCTTCTTCAAGAAAGCCATTTAGGAATGCTGACTTTACATCAAGTTGGTAAAATTTTCAACTTCTTTAGGCTGCCAAAGATATTAGCAATCTGATGGTCTCTAGTCTGGAAACTGGGGCAAAGACTTCTCCATAATCAACTCCTTCCTTCTGCTTATAGCCTTTTGCTACAAGTCTAGCTTTGTATCTCTGGACTTCTCCTTTGGTATTTCTTTTTGTCTTGAAGACCCATTTCACTCCGATGGTTTTTCGACCTTTTGGGAGATTAGTCAACTCCCATGTCTTGTTCTTTTCAATGGATTGAATCTCTTCATCCATTGCACTTCTCCATTTTCCTTCTTGGTTAGCCTCTTCAAAGCTAACTGGATCACTTGTCATCAGCAGACAATACAGAGTAATATCTTCTTCCACCTGTTCTGTATCTTCATACAGATCTTCCAGGCTGCGTGTCCCTCTAGGCCTCATATCAGAGAGTTCACGTTCAATTGGTAGTGGAGCATCATACCTTTGTGGTGAAGGGAAACCACGTTGAGGAGTTTGCTGATCTCTGGGTATTTGTGGCTCTGTAGCCACTTCTCTTGTCTCTCCTTAATGTACTAACTCTGTACTTATGGAAGCTTTAGTCTGATTCCAATTCTAGGATTCATTTTCTTTAAAAATGACATCCCTGCTGAAGATTAGTTTCTTGGTGACGGGGTTGTATAGCTGGTAACCCATAGTTCTGTCACAGTATCCAACCAGGATACATTTTTTTTCCTTTATCTTCAAGCTTGGTTCTTCTTGCTTCTGGGACCTTAATGTAGGCAATAGAGCCAAAAATTCTAAGGTGGCTCACACTTGGTTTGTGAGTGCTCCATACTTCATGCGGTGTCTTTGTATCAAGACTCTTCGTAGGACATCTGTTTAGTAGATATACCGCACATGAGACTGCTTCAGCCCAAAAACTTTTAGGCATATTTTTATCCTTTAACATGCTTCTGGCCATGTTAAGGATTGTTCGATTCTTCCTTTTAGCTACACCGTTTAACTGAGGAGTAGAACCTGGTGTAAACTAATGTCTGATTACTTGTTGCTTAAGAAATTCCTGGAAAGCACCTGCAGTGTATTCTCTACCTTGATCTAATCTCAGTGTTTTGATGTAGTAGCCACTTTGCTTCTCCACAAGAGTTTTAAACTCTCTGAAGTAACCAAATACTTCAGACTTCCTTTTTAGGAGATAAACCCAAGTCTTCCTGCTGTAGTCGTCAATGAAGGTAAGAAAGTATTGATTCTGTCTGTAACGCCCATAATTTTCCGTAATTATGAAAAATATATTATTTTCATGGTGCATTTGGATGATAATGAGTCCAATTGAATATTGGTGAAGTCAATTTGGTAATTGGATGGATGTGGAATATTTTTAAAATAATTATTGAGATGTAATGTGATTAAGAGTAAATTTGTGCCATTGTAGGATTTTAAGAAGTTTAAGGGAGCAATTGGTAATTATAAAGATATTTATATATATAATATATATATATATATATATATATATATATGTTTGTGTGTGAGTGGAACACACACAAGGAAAACCTAGTAAAAAAAAAAAAACATAAAACAGAGGTAGAGAGATTGCGTGAGAGAAAGAAGAAAAAAAGAAAAGAAAAGAAAGAAGAAAGAAGGAGAAGCAAGGCCGGGAGAGAAGGAAAGGAAGAAGAAGAAGAAGAAGAAGAAGAAAAAGAAGAAGAAAAAGAGAAGGAGAAGAAGGAAAGAGTAGAAAAAAAGGGTGATCCAGGTTTGGTGATACCGTTTTCGTATTTTTCAAATTTTTCAGAATATTTCGGAATTGTTATATTATATTGTTTTTAGTTTATTTGAGATATATTGATTATGATCTGTTGTTTGAAATTGATTTTGGGATAATTTGGTATATATATTGTTACTGATTTAGATTACGTTTATTTGGAATATATTCTGGATCCGTAATTTTGTTTATGAAAAATATTCTGAATTGATTTTCGATATGTTTTGATTATAGTAATATTACGGAGAATATTATTAAAAGTGATTTTGTATATATTGTTTTGCGATTTGTTTCGAAAAGTGATTCGGGGCATTGGATTTACTATGGATTTAGATATATAATTGCATGTGATTTGAAGCGATTTCTGGATTCAGAAATATTTTCGGAAATGATTTTGTAATTTGCTTGTATATGTATATTGATGCGATTCGAATTCCGAAAATGTGTATACTGATTTGGATATGATTTCAGAATTTAAATTGACGATTCTGTTCGGAATGAATTATATGATTTTCGAAAAGTGATTTGGTTCTGATATATGTAAACATAGATATGGATATAGGAGATTGACATGTCAATTGGGTTCTCTGAGTAGTACTACTCCTATATGTTTTGATAGAGGTACCACCCTTTGCGAGTTGGAAAATTTGATCTGAGATACGCAGCGGGTCCTCCGTTGGTATCCAACTCTGTTCTATTATATCTGGGATATGCAGCAGGTCCTTCGTTGGTATCCATCTTTGTTCTGTATAGCCCGTAATCCAGTCTGAAAAGTTTGTTTAGTATATCAGGAGCCTGAAATGAAATTAGAAATGTGATATGATCTGTACATGCTTTGACTTGTATTTGATTTGAATTGAGCCCCAAATTGATTATTTATTTGTCAGTATATTTTTGATGTTGATTTAAATGATATTACAGTGTAAGTGGAAATATAGTTTTCTGTATACCCACTAAGCTATATGCTTAGCGTGTTGAGTTTTCTCACACGCAGGTAAACGAATTGTTGAAGGGGATAAGGATCAGAAATAGTAGAATCTGCTGGGATAGTGTCCGGAGTCACATCACTCCTGCATTTTTGGTAGCCCACTACATATTTGATGTTTTATATGTATTATATCGGTATGTATGGACAAGAATACTTTTGTAAATATTTGAAACGGTATATAGTTTTTATGTATGTCTATAAAGTTTTGTAATATTTGGGCTCATGGATTTTAATGCTTTTGAAGTTGAAAATTTATAAGTATTTTGATATAATTTGTTTTGGTAAGTCGCACCGGATATGGAAGGGTGCGCAATTTGATTTGAGATTATAGAAGTGTGGATTTTATAAATTGTGAAAACAGGTTTTGGAAAGTCAGAAAAACAGAGAAAACTCTGGCAAAATTTTCAGAAAATCTTTTTTGGACCATAATTTTTAAATATTTATTTGGATTATTACTTAAAGTTCCTTTTTTTGAAATTTGTTTTCCCATCCCACCACTGTTGGTGGGATGGGAAGGTTTGAGGTCATTTGTGGTGCACCTCTGAGAGAGATTTCGAAACACACAAAAGGAGGAGAAGATTTTATTTCTCTCTTTATCAAGTTACATCACTCCACATGTATTTAATACAAACTTCATTCCTTTATATAGGAAATGAGATGAACAAAAAACAAAATAAAAATCAAAATGTTGGTGATAGGCCGGTTCCAAATTGATGGTGGTTGGAGGTGGAAAATTTAATGATGGTTCTTGGAGTCAATAGTGGATGGCTTCTAGAATGGTGGTTGTTGAAGTCCATGTTTGTAGGCTTCTAGAGGCGAGTTTAATTTTCAACAATCTCCTCCCAAAGTAAATTAAAAAGATATAATAACGAACTCTTCTTGTTAAACTATCTTACTCGATTACTCCAGAATGCTATATCTCAAGTTCTTTTGCTCAGTTACATGTAACTCTGAACTCTGTCACCAAAAAACCATGGTTTTAATTAGCAGAATGAGCAAAAGAACATGGAAGATGGAGCAAAAACAAAGTTGACAGCTTCACATCCTTCGTTAAACTCAGTAACTCAGCATGGTGGCTGTCTTCACTGTCTTTAACTAATTAATATAATCCATAACCTCAACCACTATTTCACTATATGCTATAATAATATGCTTTTTCAAGCACACATAGAACTTCTAAATTCACAATCAAGTTTGATCCAATACTCTACATAAGTACCCTTTCATTTACTAACTTCTGTTATTAGCAGGCACCACTGCACAAAATTCTCAAGATCGTTTCTTGTTTCTATTAAAGGATAAGTTTTTCATCATAAAATGTTCCAGAACCTAACCCTATAACATTTATACTATCTCTGAAAAGCTAATCTTGATAAGCTTTCTATATAGTAAAGTGACTTCTCTATTTTTGATAAAAGCTTGTAATCCTTAGAAGTGGTTATCAATGTGTCTGAGCTGTTATTACAAGAAAAGAAGATATAAAATTGCTTCTTCAAGTACTTCGAAGCTTTTAATATCAAATCTCAATTTTCCTACAAAAATATTATCATATGTCAATTTAAACATGAGTCTGATATATGATGTATCATAATCATATGCCATTTAGATTTTCAAGATAAATCTTAGGCCTTCTATTGATTTCCAATTCTTCCGCCCCTATGTACCGCATGCTCGAATACACCTAAAAAGGCCATCTAATCACCTACTCTACTTTGAAGTTTTGTCATCTCCGTTGGCTACAACGTTCAATCAATTAATCCAAGGATCTAACCACAAACTTCTTATTCAATGTCAGCACATAAGAAATTGTATTGATTCCTTCTCTTCCGAATATATATTTATTCAGTCATCTGCTATCTTTTATCTTTTAATGAAAGATCTTACTCTGGTAATAGTAGGCCTGGATTCAATTTGACTCTATATGCTCTGTAAGGGATACTGCGCGCTGCTTCTGTATCACGTGAGGATTGCTACTGCTGCTTGTACACACGTAAGGGTGCTATCAATTCCAGCAATACTAGTGCTCACCATGCATCTCTTGGCTTCAGCTTTCAGTCAAGGAATTGAATTATGCAAGGTGACCATTATGATATGATGATCAAGAGGTAGTTAGGCAAGTTCCAGCTTTGCATCAAGCACCAACAGAAGAACCAACAGATTGATCTCTCGTGGTGACCAATCAATCTTCAGCTGATTTAAGGTCAGCTTAGGTCCAACTTTGCTAGGATGAGGACCAGCTCATGAGAGCTATGCAGGCAGTGGAGGTGGTTATTATTGTCCGAAAATTCTGTTACAAATTAAGGGTGTTGATTATAGTTTGTTATGGATCAACAACTGAGATTTGTTCTGGTTTTGTATATATACCAACTGTGTTTTCCAACTAATTAATTAATGAAGAAAATGTTCTTTTACCTCCAATTTAGTCCAATCTCTTCACTTTTAGAAAACTACATTAATGGAGCTTCAAAAGCTTCAAATCTTTTCACTGTATTTGATCACTGCAAGTTATAAATTTATAATTTATTATAGATACAGTGACAAATACTATTACTATTTACTAATTTTAACAAATTGATACAAACTAATTATTAAAGTCTATGTCATCACTATAATTTTATCATTAATTCATTTATTGTCCTTTTAGTTATAAAATGCGTTGAACACTGCTCCTCATCACTAATTTCATCAAAGTGATGCAAATTACTTACTAAAATTTACCTTATCACTAATTCATTTATTGTCCTACTAGTTACAAAATATTTTGTTATAAATTTACAATTATTAATTAAAAATATAGATATAGTGTCGAACACTACTTTTCCTCACTAATTTCATTAAAGTGATATAAATTAATTACTAAAGTCTCCGTTATCACTGTATTTTTATCACGAATTCATTTATAATCCTATTAATTACAAAAAATTTAGTTAAGAATTTACATTTGAACTCTAAAAATAACTATATAATGTTAACCTTTCAAGTGCCTCTCTAATTCTACCAAAATGATTTCAATTTATCACCAAAATCCATTTCATTACTATATTTTGTCGCTAATATTGTTACCACCGATCTTAATAATTTTTGTTTACGGTTTTTGTGAGAAAATATTTAGTGACAGATTTATATTTCCTCACTAAATGTATTGATATAGTGACTAACATTCATGTCATTAACTAAATCCATCACAATAATTCTAATTAATTACTAAAATTTATTTAATGACTATTTTTTTTACTAATATCTTTTCATTCATACTTTACGATTTTTAGTTATGGTTTTAGTAAGAAGATATTAAGTTATGAATTCACATTTTCTCACAAATGTTATTTGCAGTGACGACTATTCATATCCCTCCCTAATTTTATTAAAATAATTATAATTATTTACCAAACGTCTACATACCTATTATACTAATATTATATCTCTATATTATATTATTTTTGCTTATGTTTTTCGTGAATAAATATTACGTTATGAATTTACATTTCCTCACTAAAAGTTTGATATAGTAATGGCCATTCATTTCCCTCACTAATGTTACTAAAATAATTCCAATTAGCTACCAAAATCTATTTGTGATTGTATTTTTCTAACTAATATTTTTCTCGCCAAACTTTATGATTTTTCTTTCTGGAGAAAATATTCAATCTCGAATTTTAATTTCTTCACTATAAGAATGAATATACTGATGATCATTCATACTCTTCAGTAATTTGACCTTAGTTATGCAAAATGGCTAGTAAAGTCTATTTGATGACTAGTTTGATTATTAATACATTTCCCACCATTTTTCATATTTTTTTGTTTATGGTTGTAATAAAAAAAATTTCAATTACGAAATTAATATTACTTCATTTTTTTCAAATATTTTTTAATAGTTTTTAAAATTTATTATTATTTTTAATTAATTTAAGGTAGGTTATTAATTGATTTATTTCTTTTTTTAATGAGTTATTTATAAAAAAAAATACATTTTTTTTACTTTTTTTATTTTTGACATACTACTTGCGGTGGTGGCGATTCAAACCTGGATTATTGCCAGACTGAATGAGCGCCTTTACCACTGAACTATATTGTAATAAAATCATGACTTTAGCTTAAATAACAACTTAATATCTTTGACCGAGTTGTTGACAGTTAATTTAACTTGGTTTAGAGTAACAAAAGGGTATTTTGGACTTTTAACCATCGTCTGACAAATTTTTTTAAATCATCGGTACAATCATAATGAAATACCCTTTATACCCTTCATTCTTAGTCACATTAGACACTATCGCAGTCAGTTGGCTCACACCTCCGTACAACAGTTGTCGCCCTTGACCGTTCCCAAACTCGCGCCAATTTGTACAACCTACCATATCTATCTTCTCTCATCTGGAAAGGTCTCTCACATTACTTTGCAGCAAAACATTTTGGGTTCCATTTCTCTCCAAAAGCTCGAGGTCGTGTAACATTGCATGTCGGAGAAGACGAAATTGCCACTACAGGTACGTTATATGTTTAGTTGGTATGTTTTATGGATGATGTTGGTGCATCTCTAGGATTTGTAGTTATGGATTGTGGTTTGACTGGAAGGACAACAATACCTTATGGGTTTTTGGATAACCAAAATTGGGTAATTTCTTAGCATCAATTTGGGGCTTTTGTTTTAAAATGGTGAATCATCATTCAAAAAGCGGTTTCATTTCAATTTGGTTACCAAATTAGTCTTTATGTTGTAAAAATTTGTGCAATAAAATTGTTAAACAAACTTTTTGAAAAAATAAGTAACGTAGGGTGATATGGTTGACAAAAATTAGGTTTTTGTTCAATAAATTATAGGGCTTTTGTTATGAAAATGTATAAACTAATTATAAGCTTTCATTGGTGGTAATTTAAGGTTCCTGGTTCGTTTCAAATTTTGTTCTATTGGTTATCAATGGTGAATATTTCTACAACACTGATGTTTGTTATTTTCTCATTCTTTTCTTTTTGATTAAATTGTTCTGGACTGTTGTAAATTTTGTTAGGAAATTAGAGCACAATTTCCCTATAACCAGATTTGTGAGAAAGCGAAATAAAAGCGGAAATAAAACACACACACAATTTGATAACGGAGTTCGGCCAATTGTGCCTACGTCTCCGGACCCGCTGCAGATCGTTTTACTAAAGGGAGAAAATATACAAAGTGTTTACAACACTTACAACTCACAACCACTCACAACCACTCACAAACTACAACCCACTCCCAATTATGCCCAAGAATTTTTCTCACAAAATTCTTTCACAAGCTTTTCTCTCAAACTCTCTCTTATTCTCTAATTTTGGGATATCTAACAAATGAGAGCTAAAGGGTTTATATAGGCTTCAAAAGAGATGGGTTGGTGGAATTAGGCAAGAAGTTAGGCACCTCCATTTGACATTTGCACAAGTTAGGCAAGAAGTTAGGCACCTCCATTTGACATTTGCTCAAGTTAGGCAAGAAGTTAGGCACCTCCATTTGATATTTGCTCAAGTTAGGCAAGAAGTTAGGCACCTCCATTTGACATTTTACAATTGTCTTGACAATCTCCCACTTGAAGACTGATTTCAATCTGTCTTCACACCTCGATCTATGCAGCAGCTCTTTCACGGTCTTGTTACTATTGCAGGCCAACTGAAGCTGAACACAGCTTCAGTTTGTCAGTCGTCACCGTCTTTGTCAACATGTCTGCTGGATTTTGAGCTCCACTAATCTTTTCAAGTTTCAAAATCCCATCTTCCAGAAGTGACCGGATAAAATGATACCGCAACTGTATGTGCTTCGTTCTGGAATGAAAAGACGGATTCTTTGCTAGATGGATAGCACTTTGACTGTCACAATACAAGACATTGTCTTCTTGTTTCTTTCCCAGTTCCTCTAAGAAACTTTGTAGCCAAACCATTTCTTTGCTGGCTTCCGTGACAGCAACATATTCTGCTTCAGTTGTGGAGAGAGCAACTATCTTCTGTAACTGAGACACCCAACTCACTGCGGTACCTCCTAGAGTATAGACATACCCTGTAGTGCTCTTTCTGATGTCAACATTTCCGGCTAAGTCAGCATCCACATAGCCTGTTAGTGTCGTATCTCCACCTTTGAAACAAAGTGTCTTGTTTGTGGTACCTCGTAAATACCTGAGGATCCATTTGACTGCTTCCCAGTGTATCTTACCTGGATTGTTCATGTACCTGCTAACAGCTCCCACTGCTTGGGCAATATCTGGTCTGGTACAAACCATGGCATACATCAGACTTCCAATTGCTGAGGCGTACGGAACCTTTGCCATATGTGTACGCTCTTCCTCTGTCTTCGGTGACTGTTCCTTGGAGAGTCTGAAATGAATACCCAAAGGTGTACTCACTGGTTTAGCATCTTGCATGTTGAACCTTGAGAGTACTTTCTTGATGTACTCAGCTTGTGATAACAACAAAGTCCCCGACTTAGTGTCTCTCTTGATCCTCATTCCAAGAATCTGCTTTGCAGCACCTAAGTCTTTCATTGCGAACTGCTTCGACAATTCCCGCTTCAAATTCATAATCTCTTGCATATCTGAACCTGCAACGAGCATATTATCAACGTACAACAATAAGATAATGAAGCTGTTGTCGAACCTTTTGATGTAGCAACAATGATCTGCTTGGCATCTTGTGAAACCGCTGCTGCTCATAAAACTATCAAACTTCTTGTACCACTGCCTGGGAGCTTGTTTTAAGCCATACAAGCTCTTCTTTAACCTGCATACTAGGTTTTCCTTGCCTGCTTCTTTGAAACCTTCCGGTTGCCTCATATAGATTTCTTCCTCCAAGTCACCATGAAGGAAAGCTGTTTTTACATCTAACTGCTCAAGATGTAAATTTTCTGCAGCTACAATTTTCAACACCAGTCTGATTGTAGTCAGCTTCACGACTAGAGAGAAAATTTCATTGTAGTCAATACCTTCTTTTTGCTGAAAGCCTTTGACAACCATTCTAGCTTTGTAGCGCTTGTTTCCATTGTGTTCTTCTTTAATCCTGAAGACCCATTTGTTATGAAGAGCTTTCTTGCCTGGTGGTAATTCAGCTAATTCCCATGTCTGATTTGACATAAGCGAGTCCATCTCATCTCTCATGGCAGACTCCCACTTGACTGAATCCTCCACTTGCATTGCTTCATCATAGCACTCTGGTTCACCACTATCAGTTAGCAACAAGTAGTGTAAAGAAGGCGAATAACGCTGGATTGGCTTAGGAACTCTGGAGGAGCGTCTCAATTCTGGTGCGCTTGGTTCTTCTTGAACTGTTTCAGGACTAATCTGAACATCACTTCCAGAAATCTCCTCAAACTCAGCAAATTCCTTTGTTTCAGCTTCAGTAGTGGAGCTACTTAATTCTGCGATTGATCTGTCTTTGTACATCAAATTCTCATTGAATATGACATCTCTACTTCTGACGATTTTTCGATTTTCATAATCCCAAAACCGGTAACCAAACTCATCACCACCATAACCAACAAAGACACATTTATTGGACTTGGCATCAAGTTTACTTCTTTCGGCAGAATCTATATGTACGTAAGAGATACAACCAAACACTCTTAAATGCGAAATGTTTACCTCTTTTCCGCTCCAAACTTCCTCTGGTATTCCACCATCTAAGGGAACTGAGGGCCCACGGTTGATCAAGTAGGCTGCAGTGTTGACAGCTTCAGCCCATAGCATTTTGGGCAAACCGGCATGTAACCTCATGCTTCTGGCACGTTCATTCAGAGTTCTGTTCATGCGCTCTGCTACGCCATTTTGCTGTGGTGTCATGGGAACTGTTTTCTCCATCTTGATCCCACTGTTTGCGCAAAATTCTCTGAATCTACTATCTCTGTACTCTCCTCCATTGTCAGACCTCAACCGCTTGATTTTTAAACCAATCTCATTTTCCACCATGGCCTTCCATTTTCTGAAGGTATCAAAGACTTCTGATTTCTTCTTCAGAAAATAAACCCACACCTTCCTTGTAGAGTCATCGATGAAGGTGACATAATACAGTGAGCCTGAAAGAGATGAAACTGGAGATGGTCCCCACACATCGGTATGAACCAACTCTAACTTTTCTGCCTTGAGTATCTTGCCAATCTTTGCAAAACTGACTTTCTTCTGTTTACCAAAGATGCAATCCTCGCATAGTCCGACATCTACAGCCTTGAGATCCGGAAGCTTCCCTTTTGACAGAAGTGTCTTCATCCCTTTCTCGCTCATATGGCCAAGCCTTTGGTGCCATAGGTTTGACTTTCCATCAGAATCTGCTACTGCAACAATATTCTCTAAGTTTGAGGTTACATAGAGAGTACCACACTTCTTACCACGAGCAACGACGAGTGCTCCTTTGGTAATCTTCCATTCACAGCCTGAAAAAGTTGTACAATATCCTTCTCCATCAAGTTGTCCTATCGAAATCAAATTTCTTTTGAGGCCAGGAATATGTCTCACTCCTTGCAGCTTCCAGGTACTCCCGTTTGGCAACTTTAATCGGATGTCTCCTTTTCCGACAATCTTCAAGGTTTCATCATCAGCTAGATGAACCTTCCCAAAGTTACCACTGACGTAGTTCTCCATGATCTCTCGGCATGGGGTGGCATGGAAAGATGCTCCTGAATCCAGAATCCATGATTCAATCGGGCTGTTGACGCTTAGAATCATAGCATCACCTGCTTCCTCGGTCACATTGGCGGATTCCTGTGTGCCGGTATCTTTCTTCGGTGCTCGGCAATCCCTCTTAAAGTGACCCTTTTTGCCACAATTATAACAGCTAAAATCTTTCTTTCCTGATCTGGATTTACCCCTTCTGGATTTCGATCTGCTACGATATGAACTTCTTTCTGAAGTTCTCCCTCTGGACTCTGTGTGTAAGGCTGAGGAGCTTGATGCTTCACCCGATTCTCTCCGCCGAATTTCTTCACTCAATACCAGATCTCGAACATCGTCAAATTTCAATTTATTATTTCCTGACGAACTGCTGACTGCTGTGACAGTAGCATTCCAACTGTCTGGTAGAGATGACAAGAGAATCAAGGCTCGAACTTCTTCATCAAATTCGATTTCCACGGAACTCAACTGGGTTGTGATTGTGTTGTGCTCATTCAGATGTTGAGCGACTGATGCCCCTTCCGCCATCCGCAAGTTGAATAATCGCCTCATCAAGTGAACTTTGTTTGAGGCCGATGGCTTCTCATACATATTGGAGAGAGCCGTTATAAGACCCGCCGTGGTCTTTTCCTTTACTATATTGAAAGCAACATTCCGGGATAACGTTAATCGGATCACTCCGAGGGCTTGTCTGTCAAGAAGATTCCAATCTTCTTCCTTCATATCATCTGGCTTCTTTCCTAAAAGAGGTTGATACAGCTTTTTCTGGTACAGATAATCTTCAATCTGCATTTTCCAAAAGCCGAAGTCCGCACCATCGAACTTTTCAATTTTAATCTTCCCTTCGTCTGCGGCCATCGCTCCCACTCGAATCTGGCTTCCTTTGGATTGTTTCTGACTATTTCTGCTGACTGTCGTGTATTAGAACACCTCCGTCGACACACCGGTACTGCCGACAAAACTCACAGAAACTGACAGAATCTACCACCAAAGCTCTGATACCAGTTGTTAGGAAATTAGAGCACAATTTCCCTATAACCAGATTTGTGAGAAAGCGAAATAAAAGCGGAAATAAAACACACACACAATTTGATAACGGAGTTCGGCCAATTGTGCCTACGTCTCCGGACCCGCTGCAGATCGTTTTACTAAAGGGAGAAAATATACAAAGTGTTTACAACACTTACAACTCACAACCACTCACAACCACTCACAAACTACAACCCACTCCCAATTATGCCCAAGAATTTTTCTCACAAAATTCTTTCACAAGCTTTTCTCTCAAACTCTCTCTTATTCTCTAATTTTGGGATATCTAACAAATGAGAGCTAAAGGGTTTATATAGGCTTCAAAAGAGATGGGTTGGTGGAATTAGGCAAGAAGTTAGGCACCTCCATTTGACATTTGCACAAGTTAGGCAAGAAGTTAGGCACCTCCATTTGACATTTGCTCAAGTTAGGCAAGAAGTTAGGCACCTCCATTTGATATTTGCTCAAGTTAGGCAAGAAGTTAGGCACCTCCATTTGACATTTTACAATTGTCTTGACAAATTTCGTGTATAATGTTGTGTATAATGTTTTGATGATAGATAATAATTTGTGTTGAGGATTCTGAATATAATATTTCTTTGGTATCATTGAAATTTTTATAAGAGGTTTGGATAATGCTTTTCTTGTTTTGAAGTGAATTATGATAAACCTGAGAGTTTTGAGTTTGGTATTTAAGTGGTGGCCCTGTATGTGTGAGTTGAAGTATAAAGTTTTAGGTTTGTTATGTCCTGTTTTTCAAGTTTAATTGTTGAATACGCCAAACTATTGATTATTATTGAACTTTTCAGAAGTTGCTGCAATTATGTAGATTTATTAATAGGTTGGCTTATGTTGAGGACCTAGTTCAAAATCCAACAACAAACCTAACTTCTCTAACAATCAATAACCCAATTCAACCCTAACTTCAATTTAGCCCCAAATTACAAACACCTATGAACCCTAATTTCCCCAATCAACACAATAACACACCCAATCTTCAATTAATCCCGAAATCAATACAAATCCACAACCCTAACTTCACTAATAATCAAATAAACAAAACCCAATACAAATTAAAACAATGTAGATAGATTGTGAGCTTAGTTACCTTTTTAGGGAATCCCTTGCTCTCTAGTGCTTAGGTTATTAGCCCAAACCCTAGCCCAAGTTGATCTTACAAGCGAAATTGCAAGAAGAACCGATTGTTCTTGGTGATGATCCAAGAGAATGAGAGAAATGCTCTCAATTTGTGATTTTGATTGATGATGATAATGAATGAATTTACAACCCTAGACTAGTTGTTCTATTTATACAAAATCAGAAAATATAGAGAAATGACTAAAATGCCCCTAACTATTCAATTTAAAAAAGTGCAAGAAATTCAAGATTTTGGGTGACCAGTGAGCATCGCGACCTTGGTCGCGACCGGGGTTGGTCGCGACCTTGGTCGCGAGGCTCACTGCCTCATTTTTCTCTTCCTCGCGCGAAATCACCATTTTTCTCCAGTGAGTATCGCGACCTAGGTCGCGACCTGGGTTGGTCGCGACCTTGGTCGCGATGGTTTCTAGCCTTGTGCTCCAGTGAGCACCGCGACCACGGTCGCGAGGCAGTTGGTCGCGACCGCGGTCGCGAGGCTCACTGCCTCATTTTCTCACTTTTTCTTCTTCTATCCTCTTCACTTCTCCTTTCCTCCTTCTAGTTCTAGTACTTCTTCTAGGTGAGTTCTCATCATTCCCCCTCTCTTCAAGACTGCCCTTGCCCTCAAGGGAAAATTCTGGGAATCGTGAAATCATCTCTTCATAATCCTCCCAAGTAGCTTCATCTTTAGGAAGACCCCTCCAATGCACCAAAACTTGCCAAACTCTCTCTTTCGGCCTATTCCGTTGCCAACTCCTATATTGAAGTACCTCTTTCGGTATAAGCACTATCCTTCCCTCTTCATCAAAAGATGGTAAATCATCCGCAATCAAATTTGGACTTCCAACTCTTTGTTTTAATACCGATACATGGAATACCGGATGTAAACGTGATGTGGGCGGCAAGTCTAACCGGTAGGCGACCTCTCCTATGCGCTCGAGCACCTTGAAAGGCCCATAATACCTCTGAGATAGTTTCACATTGAACTTCTTCTTCAGTGACTTCTGCCTATACGGTTGTAGCTTAAGGTAGACAAAATCCCCCGCTTCAAAGGAAACTTCTCTTCGACTTTGATCGTAGTATTTCTTCATTCGGCCTTGAGCTTTCTCAAGCTCTTTCTTCACCTTAGCTATAATCTCGTCTCTAGTCATCAACTCTTTCTCCACCGCATCATTGGCTGCGGTACTCACCTCATATGTGCTCAAACCTGGTGGTGTGCGGCCGTATATTACCTCAAATGGACTCGTGTTGATGGCTGCGTGGTGAGTGGTATTATACCAATACTCAGCCCATGGGATGTACTCCTTCCATCTTCCTTGCTCACTATGGCAATAACACCTCAAGTATTGCTCCAAGGTGCGGTTCACCACTTCCGTCTAGCCGTCAGTCTGGGGGTGGTAGGATGAGCTAGCCTTAAGCTTGCTGCCCTGCAATTTAAACAATTCCTGCCAAAAAGAGCTCATAAACAATTTGCCCCTATCCGTCACAATGCTACGGGGAAATCCATGCAATTTCACCACATTCTCCACAAATTCCTTAGCTACACTACTAGCAGTAAAGGGATGCTTTAATGGTATGAAATGAGCACCCTTACTCAATCGGTCTACCACCACTAGTATAACCTCAAACCCTTGGCTACTTGGTAGCCCCTCCACAAAATCCATGGTCAAATCCTCCCAAATCTGTCCCGGAATTGGTAGTGGTTGCAGCAGCCCCATTGGCCTCCGTGAGTCATATTTGACCTTTTGGCATGTGTCACACTCGGCCACCTTCTTCTTCACCTCAACTTTGAGCCCCTCCCAATAGAAGAAGTGTTTTACCTTCACATAAGTTCTGAGCCATCCGGAATGACCACCTTCCTTGCTCTCGTGGAAGTGAGCAAGAATCTCTTCCCTTAATCCGGGCACATTAGGTACATATACACATGTTTTGTAGTATATGAGCCCATTCTTCATTGTATACCTCTCTACCCCATCTCCATGGTTCTCCAACCTTTGACAAATTTCCTGGGCCTTGTTATCAAGCTTTACGGCCTCCCGGATTTTGTCCCAAATCTTCCACTCCGCACCACTCGAGGCCAATAGCCCTGAATCTTCCTCTCCATACACGGTCCACATTATCGGACTACCCTCTTTTCTGGAAAGTGCATCGGCCACCTTGTTTTCTTTTCCGGGTTGGTAGATGATGTCATATTCAAACCCAAGCAACTTTACCATAAATTTCTGTTGCTCCGGAATGACTATTTTATGCTGTAGGAGATGCCTCAAGGCTTGTTGGTCAGTCACAATGGTGAATTTCCTGCCCAACAAGTACGGTCTCCATATCTTAACCGCATGTATCACGGCTAACATCTCCCGTGCATAGGTACTCCAAGCCTTCTTCATTGGCCCCAAGGCCTTGGAGATGAATGCTAAGGGTCTCTTTTCTTGAACCAAAACAGCCCCTATGCCCTCGCCACTAGCATCCGTATACACCTCAAAAGTCTTATCAAAATTTGGCAAGGCTAAAACGGGAGTTTGTGTCATAGCCCTTTTAAGGTCTTCAAATGCAAGACGGGCCTCCTCGGTCCACTCAAAGTTATCTTTCTTCAGCATACCGGTCAATGGTTTTGCAATCAACCCATAATGCTTGACAAACCTCCGATAGTAACCTGTCAACCCCAAGAAACCTCTCAAAGCGGACACATCCTTCGGTAGTGGCCAATCCACCATAGCTTCTATCTTCCGAGGATCTACCCTTACTCCATTCATAGAAATGAAGTGCCCCAAGTATTCCAACTCTTCCTTGACAAATTCACACTTTGACATCTTGATGAAAAATTGATGTTGCCCAAGTATCTCCAACACTACCTCTAGGTGAGATAAGTGCTCCTCCATAGTCCGAGAATAGACTAGGATGTCATCAAAGAACACCAACACAAACTTCCTCAAATGCGGTCGAAAAATCTCATTCATGGTGGCTTGAAAAGTTGATGGTGCATTGCATAACCCAAAGGGCATCACCAAATACTCATATAACCCCGAATGAGTTCGGAAGGCTGTTTTATGCACATCTTGTTCTTTCATGCGGATTTGATGGTAACCCGCTCGAAGATCAAGCTTGGTGAATACACTTGCACCGTGTAGTTCATCCAACATCTCATCAACCGTAGGGATCGGAAACCTGTCCTTCACAGTTGCTTCATTCAATGCTCTATAGTCGGTGCAAAATCTCCATGTGCCATCCTTCTTCCGCACCAATAAAACCGGAGAAGAGAATGAGCTAGTACTTTGTCGAATTAACCCATTGTTTATCATCTCTCCCACTTGCTTCTCAATTTCTGTCTTTTGAAAGTAGGCATAGCGGTATGGTGGTACATTAACGGGCTTTGATTCATCCTTCAAGGTGATGCGATGATCAAAGTCCCTAATTGGTGGTAGTGTGGTTGGAACCTCCAAAACCTTCAAATGTCGGGCCAATAACTCTCTTACTTCCCCGGGCAGCCCTAGCATTTCATCTTCCAACCCCTCCACCGACTCCTCTTTGGTTCCCTTTGCTTGTCTATCACTAGTGTTGATGATAGCAAAGCATTGGGCACCTCCCTTGCACAAACGCTCCATCACATGTGCTTCGCAAGGTTTGATCTCCTTAGATGAGATTGCGGTCCAAGACCTCTTCTTGCCGCCTAACTTGAACCTCATGGTCATGGTTTCATAATTGGTGACAACCTCGCCTATGCTCTTTAACCAAGCACTCCCAAGAACCACATCCAATCCCGCCAATGCCAAAACATGTAGCTCGGCCGTTATCCGTACCCCTTGCACATTCATCTTGACATTTTTGTGCACTTCATCACATTTCAACCGCTCTCCGTTCGCTACCTTCACATCAAATGGTTCTATGGCAACCCCTTTCATGCCTAGTTTCTTCACGGTATTCACATTAATGAAGTTATGTGATGAACCGAAATCCACTAGCAAGGATACCTCGGAGCTCCCTATCCAAGCCATAAGTCTCATGGTGGATGGCCTAGGTGTCCCCGAAATGGCATTAAGGGATAACTCGGCCATTCCCGCATCAACCCCGGATTTCGCTACCCGTAGTTCCCCTTCATCACTAGAGAACTCTTCTTCCGCGGCGGTATCCGAATCGGACTCATCGGATTTAAGAATCATGAGTACCTTACCCTTTGGGCATTGGTGGCCCCTTGCCCATTTTTCCACACATTTGAAGCACAAGCCCTTCTTTATGTGGTCTTGTACCTCTTCCCTTGACAACTTCCTCACTTCTTTGGCCTTGCCCCTCGAATTGCCTTCATCTATGGTTTTGCCCTTCCAAGAGTTTTCGGGTTGCAATGGTTTTGTAGCCTTGCTTCCCGAATATTCTTTGAATGGTTTCTTCTCACCATAGCTTCCATCAAGGATCTCCGCAATCCTCATTGCCTCCCGCAAACTAGTTGGTTGCTTCAATTTAACTTCCCTTGCCAACCATGGTTTGAGGCCCTCCGTGAATGTCCCTAACAATAGCTCCTCCGGCCATCCCCTAGTCATGGTTTGTATTTGCCGGAACTCCTTAATGTAGGCCTGGAGTTTACCTTCTTGACGAAGCTTGGCAAGTAGACCATGGTGATTCGTAACCGGTGATGGTCCAAATTGAGACACTATTTCTTGCTCAAATGCCGTCCATCCCATCCGCCTATGGTCACGGTCGTATTAAGCACTAATCCATCTCCACCAACTGCTGGCCTCACCCTCCAAGTACATGCTTGCAATGTCTACCTTGTCGGCCCTAGTCACCTCACAAATCCTGAAATAACGGTTAGCCTTGTCTAGCCAATCATACGGATCTCCTCCGTTAAAACGCGGAAAGTCTACCTTCGGCTTCCTCAAGCCTCGATTACCCCTCCGATCCATTTCATAGTCCGATTCATCATAATGTTGATGTCTCGGTCTATCAAATTGTTGTTCACCTCGGTAACCTCTTCGGTCTTCCCTTTGGTCTTCCTCCTCACTACTAGACCCGTAATCATTGATTGTCCTACCGGTCTCTCTCCTTCTCCTCTCATGACGTGGTTCAACCCATCTCTCGGCAACCCGGTCTCCCCTTTCTACTCTCCCTCCATGTCTCATGTGAGTCGGAGCCCTTTCTTGCCTCATGAACCCTTCATTGACATCTTGTAAAGGATTCACCGGTGGTGTTCTAACCCCATGAGTTCTCCCGGTGTTTTGATCTACCTCCGCCTCCGTGACTACCCCCGGAACAACATCCCCTTCTACTGGTGATCTTCCTCTCCGGCCCGATAACCCTTCCAACGCCCTTAATACCCTAGCCATATCCGCCCTCAATTCACGTTGACCGGCTTCTAAGTTGAGTTGACCGGCTTCTAAGGTGAGTTGACCGGCTTCTAAGGTTTCAAATCGGACTCGGTTGGATGGAGTAACGGTTTGGGATTGTTCAATCTCTTCGTTAGACATCTTGAAACTAATTTTGTTCAACTGGAAAATTTTTAAAATTTTTACTCTTTTTTTTTTTTTTTTTAAATCAAACACCTCCTATGAAATCTCTCAACGAAAGCACCAAATTGTTGAGGACCTAGTTCAAAATCCAACAACAAACCTAACTTCTCTAACAATCAATAACCCAATTCAACCCTAACTTCAATTTAGCCCCAAATTACAAACACCTATGAACCCTAATTTCCCCAATCAACACAATAACACACCCAATCTTCAATTAATCCCGAAATCAATACAAATCCACAACCCTAACTTCACTAATAATCAAATAAACAAAACCCAATACAAATTAAAACAATGTAGATAGATTGTGAGCTTAGTTACCTTTTTAGGGAATCCCTTACTCTCTAGTGCTTAGGTTATTAGCCCAAACCCTAGCCCAAGTTGATCTCACAAGCGAAATTGCAAGAAGAACCGATTGTTCTTGGTGATGATCCAAGAGAATGAGAGAAATGCTCTCAATTTGTGATTTTGATTGATGATGATAATGAATGAATTTACAACCCTAGACTAGTTGTTCTATTTATACAAAATCAGAAAATATAGAGAAATGACTAAAATGCCCCTAACTATTCAATTTAAAAGAGTGCAGGAAATTCAAGATTTTGGGTGACCAGTGAGCATCGCGACCGGGGTTGGTCGCGACCTTGGTCGCGAGGCTCACTGCCTCATTTTTCTCTTCCTCGCGCGAAATCACCATTTTTCTCCAGTGAGTATCGCGACCTAGGTCGCGACTTGGGTTGGTTGCGACCTTGGTCGCGATGGTTTCTAGCCTTGTGCTCCAGTGAGCACCGCGACCACGGTCGCGAGGCAGTTGGTCGAGACCGCGGTCGCGAGGCTCACTGCCTCATTTTCTCACTTTTTCTTCTTCTATCCTCTTCACTTCTCCTTTCCTCCTTCTAGTTCTAGTACTTCTTCTAGGTGAGTTCTCATCAGCTTATTTGCTTTTTCTTGATTTTGACTATGGAAATTCTGTTTTTAGGGGTTTAGATTGGACCAAATGAAATATAAAGTATTTAAACCTCTTGTTGATTATTATTGATCCTGTATAAGCTGTTTTGAATTTTTGATGATAGATTTGATCTAAAACAGTTACTAAGAACAACCTCTTGAGCTTTTCTTGAATTTGAATTGGGAACTTCACTTTAGTGTTCAGAGTTGTTATCATCTCAGTTAAATTATAATTCTATTAATCAATTCAAGGTTTGACCGGGAAAATTATATCACATGAGTGGGTATTATTAAGTGTCTTGCATGTGTTATTATTATACTCAATGAATTCTCCTGTCAAATCCATGTTCCAATGTGAATGTAATAGTTCATTTCAGTTATTTCCTATTTCACATACTCATAGCAGACAAAATTTTGTTGATGATTAAAACAATTCAGTACTGTTATGTTTCAAGGATCCTTTAGATTATGATGGATCTTGTATCATGTTTAAATGTAAACTATTGGTTTATATTAATGTGTTAATGTTACAGTGGTTGTTATTTTTCAAATGATAGCTTTCTAGTCATAGTTAAACTAAAACACTTAATAATCATGATCCAAATGTAAATATTTGTGTATCAAAATTCCTAATCTTAGTTTTAACTTATTTTATGGATTATATTTCATTGAGTCCTACATGTATTTATAAAGTGTGTTTGTATGTGTATTCATTTGAGTTCGTAATAATTACAAATTTTAGTAAGAAAAGTATGCATATGTGCATGTGGGTGTTGTGATTAATTATGATGTCTTATACAGATTATTATATGATAAGTGCAGACCCAAAATTTAACCTAAGTGTTTTTCTTTTGGTTTAAAAAATTTAATGTACACTACTAACCCATGTCATAATTGTGTGCAGGTTGGACAGTCTACTGCTGGACAGACATCTAATCCCATAGCAGCTCCAACCTCTAGTAGTGGACCTCATCCAGAACTCCTTGCATCACCTGACTCAAAATGCACCCATGTTCTCTAGTCAAGGTGTAGCCCACTACACTCGTAGTAGATCAAATCCAAGTATGATCTAAAACACTTAATATTATTCAGTGATTTCTTTCCATTGTTTTCTGGTTTTTGTTGTGATGCAAACTTATTTAAATATCATTATGTATATGTAGGTACTGTGATTGGGTTGAACATGGATTGGAGTCCAACTTTCTAATGCAGCTCCATATTAAATACCTAGTTATAGTACTTATATTGTTTATATTAATAGCAAGTACAAAAATATGTGCCTAATTGTTCCTAGTTGTGACGATATATCCTAAGGCTGTGGGTTTTTTGCTTTTCGGGATGGGGTTCGTTTTTGTAGCAGTGTTCGCTGGGTTGTAACAACAAGTGTTTGGTATTTTTATTGCTTTAGGAAACTTAGTTTTGAACAAAATTCGGTACTCTTTTGTTAGGTTGGAATCATGTGGTTGTTAGAATGATTGGGTTAAGTTGTTGAAAGTTGGCTCTTAGGATGATTAGGTGTACAATAATTACATCTACACACATGTAGATTTAGTTTATGTGTTTTTGCACATATTTTGACGTTTCTTTGATATAGCATATTTTTGGGTTCATGCTATGGTGGATACGAAACAGGTTGCGTTTCCATTTTGTTGGTTCATGATGTGCGGGTACAGAAAGGATACAACCATACTTTTGTTACATAGTTGGCACTGTATTTTGCAAGATGTGCTGCATAACAAACTGGGCCAGAAATACCATTCACCCTGTACCTCCGCAGCATGTTTTATAGTATTTTTAGTAATGTAAAACATTCAGACATGTTATGTACATATTATATGATCTATGGTATTTGATATGTTTTCAATTTTTGTGGTTTGGAATGCATGATGCATTTTCTATTTCTAATCTTGATTATGCTACCATTAACTACATATGCTGCATCAGGTGTAATGTTGGTGGGATGGTATTGTTTGAGGTCACTTGTGGTGCACCTCTGAGAGATATTTTAAAACACACAAAAGGAGGAGAAGATTTTATTTCTCTCTTTATCAACTTACACCACTCAACACAATTCAATACAAATTTCATTCCTTTATATAGGAAATGAGATAAACAAAAAACAAAATAACAATAAAAAAACACATGCAGATTATAGCTGGGGAGATAAGGGTTGTTGGAGTCAATTAGTTGAATGTGGTAGTTGAGTCAATATTGCATGACTTCTAGCAAGTTTAATTTCAACAATGGTGGATGGCTTCTAGAGGGTCAAGAATGGTGGATGAGTTCTAGAGGCAAGTTTATTTTTTTCAACATCCCCTCTTAAACTTGACTCTCATTGTTTCGTCATACCTAGCATGGACTTCAGTCTTGAAAACACATCATGTTTAAGTGGCTTAGTGAAAATATCAGCAACCTGATCATATGTCCTGCAAGA
Source organism: Xanthoceras sorbifolium (assembly GCA_003430845.1). Lineage (NCBI taxonomy): Eukaryota > Viridiplantae > Streptophyta > Magnoliopsida > Sapindales > Sapindaceae > Xanthoceras > Xanthoceras sorbifolium. The sequence continues at coordinate 3,198,151 of CM010619.1, read as the reverse complement.
AACTAGTTCCACCTCTTTGTTCTTCACATGCTCTCTGATGAAATGATACCGCGTATCAATGTGTTTGCTTCTCTCATGAAATACTGGATTCTTTGCTAATAAAATCGCTGATCGATTGTTGATGTAGACCTCTGTAGGATTAACTTGTGGAAATCCTAAGTACTCCAACACATTCCTGATCCATATACCGTGACAGACAGATGAGCATGCAGCAACGTACTCAGCTTCACTTGATGACAGTGTCACAATAGCTTGCTTTTTGGATGACCATGTGAATGCTGTATCTCCTATAAAAACGTAAAACCTGTCGTGCTTTTATGTTCATCCAAATCTTTTCCCCAATCACTATCTGAATAGCCAGTCAACCTGCAATCTTCACATTTTGTATACAACATACCATCATTAATGGTACCTTTTATATAACGGAGTATCCTCTTTGCTGCATTTAGGTGAGACTGATTAGGAGTCTCCATGTATCTGCTGACTAATCCAACTCCATAGAGTATATCTGGCCTGGTACATGTCAAGTATCTTAGATTTCCAACCAAGCTCTTGAAATAGGTCGGATCAACATCTCCTCTTTCATTCTTTCTTAATTCTAATTCTATTTCTACTGGAGTTATAACAGGATCACATTTTTCCATACCAAATCTTTTCAGAATTTCTTTAGCATAGATACTCTGGGAGATGAAAATACCTTTTTCGCTCTGCACAACTTCAATTCCGAGAAAATGAGCCATTAGACCAATGTCAATCATCTCAAATTCTTTCACCATTCTCCGCTTGAAATCTTCAAACATGGCTGGATTGTTGCCGGTGAAGATCAAATCATCAACATATAGGCATGCATATAACATATCTCCATCAGTTTCTTTCTTCAAATACAGTGCATGCTCATACGGACATTTATCAAATCCGTTTTTCTGGAAGTAATCATCAATCCTCATGTTCCATGCACGAGGTGCTTGCTTCAGACCATATAGAGCTTTCTTCAGTCTGTATACTTTATCTTCTCTGCCTTTCTTCACATATCTAGGTGGTTGTTCCACATAGATTTCTTCTTCAAGAAAGCCATTCAGGAATGCTGACTTTACATCAAGTTGGTAAATTTTTCAACTTCTCTAGGCTGCCAAAGATATTAGCAATTGATGGTCTCTAGTCTGGCAACTGGGGCAAATACTTCTCCGTAATCAACTCATTCCTTCTGCTTATAGCCTTTTGCTACAAGTCTTGCTTTGTATATCTGGACTTCTCCTTTGGTATTTCTTTTTGTCTTGAAGACCCATTTCACTCCGATGGTTTTTCGACCTTTTGGGAGATTAGTCAACTCCCATGTCTTGTTCTTTTCAATGGATTGAATCTCTTCATCCATTGCACTTCTCCATTTTCCTTCTTGGTTAGCCTCTTCAAAGCTAACTGGATCACTTGTCATCAGCAGACAATACAGAGTAATATCTTCTTCCACCTGTTCTGTATCTTCATACAGATCTTCTAGGCTACGTGTCCCTCTAGGCCTCATATCCGAAAGTTCACGTTCAATTGGTAATGGAGCATCATACCTTTGTGGTGAAGGGAAACCACATTGAGGAGTCTGCTGATCTCTAGGTATTTGTGGCTCTGTAGCCACTTCTGTTGTCTCTCCTTCATGTACTAACTCTGTACTTGTGGAAGCTTTAGTTTGATCCCAATTCCAGGATTCATTTTCTTCAAAAATGACATCCCTGCTGAAGATTAGTTTCTTGGGGACGGGGTTGTATAGCCGGTAACCCATAGTTCTGTCATCGTATCCAACCAGGATACACTTTTCTCCTTTATCTTCAAGCTTGCTTCTTCTTGCTTCTAGGACTTTAATGTAGGCAATGGAGCCAAAAACTCTAAGGTAGCTCACACTTGGTTTGTGCGTGCTCCATACTTCATGCGGTGTCTTTGTATCAAGACTCTTCGTAGGACATCTGTTTAGTAGATATACCGCACACAAGACTGCTTCAGCCCAAAAAATTTTAGGCATATTTTTATCCTTTAACATGCTTCTGGCCATGTTAAGGATTGTTCGATTCTTTCTTTTAGCTACATCGTTTAACTGAGGAGTATAAGTTGGTGTAAACTGATGTCTGATTCCTTGTTGCTTGAGAAATTCCTGGAAAGCACCTGCAGTGTATTCTCCACCTTGATCTGATCTCAGTGTTTTGATGTAGTAGCCACTTTGTTTCTCCACAAGAGTTTTAAACTCTTTGAAGTAACCAAATACTTCAGACTTCCTTTTAAGGAAATAAACCCAAGTCTTCCTGCTGTAGTCATCAATAAAGGTAAGAAAGTATTGATTCTGTCCATTTGATACTGGTGTCAATGGACCACACACATCTGTGTGAACGAGCTCAAGTGGCATGTTTGCTTTCCAATTTGCCTCCTTTTCGAAGCTATTTCCGTGTTGTTTGTTGAGAACACAACTTTCACAGATCTCATTAGGGTGATGGATGTTTGGCAATCCTTTCACTATCTTCTTACTTCCCAGCTGCTTCAAACTTTCAAAATTGAGATGTCCATACCTAAGATGCCATAGCCAGTCTTTGTTATTGATGATGGCTGTTAAACACCTTGGCGTATCATGATGAATTGTGAGAGGAAACATCCTGTTCTTTGTCATCTGGACTCGAGTAACCAGCTTTCCTCGAGCATCTGTAATGGTGAGTTGCATATTTTGAAGGCTAATGTGATAGCCTTTCTCCAAGAGTTGTCCGAGACTTAAGATGTTTGTCTTCATGTCTGGAACATAATAAACATTGGAGATGAAAGCATGATCTCCATTTTTCTGCTTGATCATAACATCTCCCCTTCCTTGGACAGGGATTTTAGAGAGGTCGCCAAATGAGATTTCTCCATGAACTTTCTCATCAAGTTCAGTGAATAAGTCTTTTCTGTCAGTCATATGATTGCTGGCTCCAGAATCAAGAAACCAAACATTTTGGTTTTGATAGGTTGAGTTGTGTGCCATCAACATCAATGATTCTCCTCCAACTTGCTCTTTTTCTGCAAAGTTAGAACTTTCATTTACCTCATTTGGGTTGCCTCTGCACTCGTTGCTATAGTGGCCATATTTGTGGCAATTATAGCATTGGACATTTCTTTTATCAATGATCGGACGGTTGTTGTATCTGCCTCTTTCTCCTCGTCCTATTCCTCGTGGGACATAGTTCTGATGTCCACATCCTCCTCTATTTGTGTCTCTTCCTCCTCTGCCTCTACTTCTGGTTTCTGAACCTCTTCCACGAGATCCCCTACCTCGTTCTCTTCCTTGTTGTGAGGTCCCCCTTGTTCATATCTTTTTTCATTGATGGAGAGCTTTGACTGGAGAGCTTGCTCCAATACTCTGTCGTCACTTCTTCTTGTGACTTTCTGCTCATGGGCTTGCAATGAACCCACTAGTTCTTCAACGGACATCGTCTCAAGATCTTTTGTTTCTTCAAGGGCCACAACAATGAAATCAAACTTTGGATCTAATGATCGCAAGATTTTCTCCGAAATTCTCATGTCTGTGAGAGTTTCTCCATTTCTTCTTAGCTGATTCGCAACGACCATTGATCGGTCATTTATTTTCATATATTTACGACCCTTAAACCGTATCTTTTAATTGTATTCTTGAGTATTTTTGGTGCTTTTCACGTGTTTTCCTTAAGTGTGTAGGTTTAGGGACCTAAGTGATGATTTTATATATTTTTGGGGAAAAAGTATAATTGCAGTAACTTTGGGGAAGGGCATCGATGAAATAATGCTAAAGTTCTGGGGTCAAATTGTAAATTCAGAAAGTTGACCCCAGCAATTAATGAAACGGTGCGTTTTGATGGCAGCTGGTACTTAAGTTGAACGACGCCGTTTTGGACCAAAGCTTTGGTCCAAAACGACGTCGTTTTGGCTAAAGAATAAAACAAAAAAATAGAAACCAGACAGCGCCATGCACAGCTCTCCCTCGCGCGATCGCCTCTCCTCGCGATGAAGACGCCCGTGCCAACCAGTGAGCACGGCGAGCACGACTGCTACCAGCCCTAGCTCGCGATGCAGCTCGCGATGAAGAAGAGAATGGCGTCCAGTGAGCAGCGCGAGGAACCGAGGGCGACCTGTGCTCGCGTGGGAAGCTCGCGGTGCAGAAAGAAAATGGTAGCAGCGAGCGTGGCGAGGAGGCAGCGCGACCAGTCCTTCCTCGGGTGCTGCTCGCGTTCCAGCTCTTCCAGCAGGCCAGTGAAGGCCGCGACCAAGCCACCGCGACCACATGTCGCGGCGGTGGTCGCGGCGAGTGAAAAAAACGCGACCTAAGGGCTGTCTATAAAAAGAAAGAGGCGCAGCTGGGCGAGAGGAGAGAGAGCTCGTGGCAGCAGTCCAGGCAGCCTTCAAGCTGTTCCAAGGGTGACTTCAACCCTCCTTGGTCCTCCCAAACACATCCCAAGCATCACAAATCATCACAACATCTCTAGATCGTGGGTGTTCATCGAAGAAGACGAAGATCGAAAGCAGAGAAGTTCAAGCCGGACCAAAGCGGAACTTCGAGTCTTGAGAGCTTCAATGGGTTGTATTTCATCTCATTTATCTTCCTTGATTGTTCATTTATGATTTTGAGTTGTTAGAACTATTGTTAGGTGATTTTCGGAACCGTGAACGGATTTGGATATTTATTGTTTATGAATATATTTTATGTGATTTATCTCATGATATTATGTGCTTAATAATAATCAATATATTTTTCATTTCCGTGATTGGAACCGTGTGACCACCTCGCATTACCCTCCATTGAATCCGTCTCATTTTATATTAATTGTTTTAGTTAATTTAATTTAGTTTAATTAATTGAAAACCATGTTTAGGAGCTAAACTTGTGAGTTGGGGTTTTGATGGATCCTATTCTATGATGATTGAATGAATTGATTGTTTAATTTGTTGCGGTTGATTATTGTGTTGTTGAGTGGTTTTATTGTACCTAATGCTTTGAATGTGAAGGCCTCCATTTAAATGATAAATTGGTGGTGTGTTATGTACCGAGAGGAGACGCCCACCACGTGCTCGATATAATGTCCACCACAAGTAAAATTGGATAGAGATATACTAATTTGCTTGTGTGATCACATAGGGTGTTTATTGTGACTAATGCATTTCTATACACTTGGATATACCATCGAGAGATAGGATATTAGTGTGTGCGGAATAGGTCCGATTTACCTCGAGAGGGGACTTTGGATAAATTAGATAAACACGGTCATCTTCATGCATAGTTAAACCTCAACAATGTGCTTTCATGGAACTCAATCGGATGGATTAGGTGAATTCAAATACCCTAACTAATCTCTCATATTGGTTGCTTGCTTTACTTTTATGTTTTTATATTTTCATCTTTCAATTCGATCAATTAAAATCTTTCGATTATCCAAATAGAAATAGGCTTGGTTAATTTTAGTACTCAACGCCTAAATATCCCTGTGGAGACGATAATTTTACTCATCATTTTATTACTTGTGCCGACCCCGTATACTTGCGGGTACACAAAAAGTCGCATCAACCATCACTCGTGTATAGAATTCAGCAATGGATTCATTTGATTTCATTCGTAGGGATTCAAACTCCCCCCGTAATGTTTGAAGACGGATCCTTTTCACTTTGTCAGCACCTTTGTAAGTTTTGAAAAGGGTGTCCCAAACTTCTTTTGATGACTTAGTGGATGCTATGATCTCGAACGTCGCTTCGTCCAGTCCTTGATAGATTATGGACTTTGTTTTACAATCCTTCTTTCGATCGGCTCTGAGAGTTGTTGCTTGAGCTTCTGTCAGGGTTCCTTCAGCTTCTTTGGATGCAGGTTCTGTATATCCATCTTCTACAATCTCTATAACATCTTGAGAGCCTAGTGGAGCTCTCATTTGTATGCACCAATTGTCATAGTTGTCTTTGGTAAGTTTTGGAATGACAATATGCGCGTTATTGTTGGCCACCAAGACTTGTAGTGCTTAGAACACTAATTTAGGGTCTGAATTTGCAAAAATGGAGTGCACGGTTGCGTCCGGAATGGTCCAACACCTTGGAAACCACTCTGATTTTGTCAAAAAATGAGTTCGGAAGCGTCTGAAACGAGCGATCAAACTTTTTGGAAAACGTCAACCGCTGATAACGGAATATTCCTTTGACTGACGGAATATTCTAGCCTTAGTAACGGCGTTAGTGACGTCAGCAACCGAGTCAGGCAACGGGTTGGACACGGATCGAAGACCAGGTCGGACTCGGGTCGGATCTCACAAACGGGCGAAGAAGACGACCGGAGAGTGTAGTTCACTCACCGAGACTGTAATTGCGCGTGCCGGAGCGTGAGTTCACTCTCCAACTTCAAAAGGTACATGCGGACTCTCTGGAACTCCGATTTGGGTGAGGTTTGCACTGTTGAACTCGTGGGAACTAGTAGAACACACGGGGATGCTCAAAAATGAATTTTGAGCACTTTGATTTCTGGGCAAATTCGTCTTTGGCCTCTGTTCTTCGTATTTCTGGTTCTCTTGCGCTCTGATACCACTGTTGGTGGGATGGTATTGTTTGAGGTCACTTGTGGTGCACCTCTGAGAGATATTTCGAAACACACAAAAGGAGGAGAAGATTTTATTTCTCTCTTTATCAACTTACACTACTCCACACAATTCAATACAAACTTCATTCCTTTATATAGGAAATGAGATAAACAAAAAATAAAATAACAATAAAAAAACACATGTAGATTACAGCTGGGGAGATAAGGGTTGTTGGAGTCAATTAGTTGAATGTGGTAGTTGAGTCAATATTGCATGGCTTCTAGCAAGTTTAATTTCAACAATGGTGGATGGCTTCTAAAGGGTCAAGAATGGTGGATGAGTTCTAAAGGCAAGTTTATTTTTTTCAACATGTAGCTTGGTACACAATGAGTGAGCTCCAATATAAAAAGGGATTTACACTATGCACCACGTATATTGGTCTATTAACTGCTTTTATTTGGATAGTATGCCCTTACTTCATTAGGCAGAAACAATATAACTGTTGCCCTCAAACGAATTTGTGGATCAACAGTTATGAAGGCATCACGTTTTCAAATTCGTTTGCCTTTTATTGCAATTATTGATTCATGGATAAAGGGTAGAAAGGGTAAATTTTCTATTATTTCAAACAATTAGCACATTTCAACATTTATGTGTTAAGGGTAAAATTGTAAACTTATATTATTTAATCAATTGTCTGAACATATCAAATCAACTTTTATAATGTCAGAGTGGCAAAATAGTACATACACCATTTCTGGTTTGATCCCATTAAGTTAACGATCAACAACTTTGGTCAAAGGTATTTAGTTATTATTTAAGCTAAAGTCACGGTTTGGTTACAATATAACCAAACGTTAGGATTTTTATTGCAATTTATCATTTTTTTTAGAAAAATTTAACACCTAGTAAGTCAGAGGACTATTGGAACCAATCGAAAATAAATTATACAAGTACGGTTTGAACCACTACTTCCAACAACGGAAAGGGTCTACAACAACATCCCTTTATTTCCCCAAAATTTTCCAACAATCTTAAGATCAAAATTGCAATGGATGTTGGTTTTTTTTTCATTGTAAATTCATGAAATAATACATTTTTTATGCCAAAATAAGTATTAATAATTATGTGTTATTTGAGATTGATATTTATAAAATTCTCCCATAATGTTTAAACTACTAGTGAGAGGATTTAAAAGAGTAATGCTATGTATCTCATACTTGAATTTAAGTTGATTTTAATTTATAATATGACAATTGCACTCGAATAATATGTAGTAAGTGGATTAAATTATCATTAATATATATCTATTTATCAATTATCATATTATAAGTTGAGATATAAGATGGAATTTCTAGTATTACTCTATTTAAAATGAAAATAAACCCTTAGAACCTTCTACCATTCGATGACAAGCATGATAATATAAACTAGTAATTAAAAGGTCCACAACACAACATTTATACAGTACTACAAATTCATATTTGTAGCTCCTTCCAGGCCTTCATTGAATCACCAAAGCTTTTTCGGATGAAAGATGCCTATTAAAGTTGAATAGTATATATGGAAAAATAAGGGAAGCTGCAGACTTAAAAATACGGTCACGGGTATCGAAGCTAGGATCATTATTGGAATAGAGATCCATTTGAATTTGTCGTGGAGTACGATCCAAAGAGTTGCAACGAAAGCTACCATCATAGTGGCAATGGCAAAAAAGAGAGAACCAAGACCTATCAACAACTTTAGAGGAAGTTTCTTGAGGAAATCTTCCTCTGCATAACAAGCCGTGAGGATAGATAAAAACATTAGTACGGAGGTTAAAGATGAAAAAAGGGCAAGCGCATCTGAAATTACGAAAACTGTAAATGCTTTGTGTTTTAGGAAAATTGGAAAGCCTTCACTATTATTGCCTCCAGGTACCGTAAAAGCTGCAGCAAACACAACAGTAGCAACAAGAGTTGTCACAACCATGCAAGAATTTGAAGTATCTTTCATCCATTTTTCTGCCTTCTCGACCAGCCCTTTGTGCTCCTCCGTGAATATTTGCCTCGGTGTGAGTCCATTAGAGTCTTTCTTTTCCTTGATAGAAGTGTTGGTAAGTTTCTCCACCTCCTACAAGGGGGAAGATTATTACAACATTAATTTTTTCCATACATCACTCAATAATATCACACTCCATTATAAAAGAATGGTATAGGCACCTGAAACCACTGCAGTTCTCTCTGCATCTGTAAAGCTGTACCAGGTATAGATGATAGTTGTGGAGAAGGTGCCAAATTGGCTACCAAATTCATCATAATTGTTTCAGATCCTCTTTTCTTCGAGTCGTTTCTGTTTCGTGTTCTCCTATCCTTCCCTTCACTCGGTTCTTCACTTGTTGGTATAATTTTCTTCGCCACGTGTGGAGCTAACTTGCACACTGTACTCCTCTCGGATACCAGATTGAAAATTGATACTTGTCGATGTTCGATAGCAACATGAAGTACGGTTGTCGAGTTCTTGTGAAACCAAATCATGTCAGGGAAATGTTGAAGACATTCTTTGACAATTTCAACTATACCTGACCTTGCGGCAACGTTTAGGACCTCTGACTCCAGGAAAAATTCAAGAATTTTACAACTTGGCATATGTTTTGCCCTGTTACATACCAAAGTTACCAATTCCAGAGCATATTTGTGTCTCAACTTTGTATCATGTAGGTTTTTGCTAGTTGAGGGAGCTGCAAATTACAAATTAATATATGTATGTTCAAAGAAGAAAATAAATTTATATACATAACGATGCTTGCTCAAAAAGAATTCAAATGATGCTACATTATTTGTGCAAATTTTGTATGTAACGTAGCGAAAAGTTGATTGTGATAAATTGTAGCGAAAAGTTGCATACCTATGCTTTTGACAACCTTCCAGAATTGCCCTTTCAACCATGCACGCACTAGAACAAATTTAAACAAATCCACATACAATCATTGAAATGCAGTAAACAATAATGATTAATGAATAGAGCACAAAATGGTTAAAAATAAAACTTATGAAACAAGTACACAACATATAATTCTTCTCACCTCTGGGATATATATATATATATATGCTCGCATCAGTCGCTCCTCTCGAAGCGATGTATATGTCTTATTTTTAATTTATTTTTTAAAATTTTATATATAATTTTATTTTAATGTCCAAATTTTTATTAGTTTTTGTAGTCACTAAATTATATAAATTTATTATTTTAATTCAAATGACCGAAATTTTAACGGTTAAATATAAATGAAAGTTAAAATTAACTATTTTTCTCCTAATAATAGGATAATAATGTTAAAATACGTATTTGTCCTCCTACTTGTAAAACATGCTATTCTAATGTACCTTTGACACTTGTACCTCTTATTTTTTTTTACATGGGCCTAATTAAACAATATAAAAGAAAATTCATAAAATAATACAACAATATTAATAAAATATATGTTTTTATTGAAAATAATATCGCTAAAGGAGGCGGCCTCCTCAATCACCAGAGAAAGAGACGTCTTCCTTTAAACCGTTATGTAAATAACTTTGGGAGGTTACATATCTCTTATACTACCATCGATCGACATAGAGGAACGACCAGAAAAAGAAGTGAAGTTGATAAATTTCTTATTTTTTAATTTTTTTTTTGTATTTTTAATTATATAAAATAATAAATATGAAAATAATTTTGATAAGAAATTTTTATCACTTTGTTTAATTTTTTAATTTTAATTATTATCAATTTTTATTATTACTTCATTTTTAAATATATAAAATTTATTTTAATTTTAGTCAAATATTTATTTTTAATTATGTAGTTTAATTTTTTCTGTTTGAGCAATTATCAATTTAGTCTCTAAGGTTCGTTGAATTATGAAATTTTTAATGCGGTTTGCTTTATTGGTATTCTTGGATCCTATATTTTCATAAATGTATCAATTCGGTCACTCGGACTAATTTTTTAATAGTCAAACTCACAAAAAAATATTAAAAAATAAATTTTCCATTGACTCTATTTAAATGAGTTAAAACTACAATTTTATCCTCAAACTTTTAAAAAGATTATGTTCATTTTTTATCAATCAGAAGGGTAGTATGATCATTTTATATTAATTTTTTAAAAATAAAATTAAAAAAATTAAATAGATCTCCACCATCCATCAGTCTTGATGGACGGCATAGATAATATTAAAAATATTTTAAAAAAAATTATTTTTTTGAAATGAACAATTAAAAAAATAATTGATGTTCTTAAATGTTTTTAATATTATTTTTTTAAATGTTTGATGGTAAAATTGTAGTTTTAACTCATTTAAATAGAATCAGGGGCAAAACTATATTTTTAACATTTTTTGTGAGTTTGAATGTTAAAAAATTGGTTAGAGGGACCAAATTGATATATTCACAAAAACTTAGGGGGCACGAGTACCAATAAAGCAAACTGTATTAAAAAACTCATAATTCGTCAAAACTTAGGGCCTAAATTAATAATTGCCCTTTATATTTTGATGTTTAATTTGTTAGGTAATTTATTTATTTATTTTTATTATTTATATTACTTTTAAGGATTTTTTATTAGATAAATTACACTAAAGTACTTTAAGGTTAGTCGTATGTGCTCAAAGATCAATCTTTTGTCTTTTGAGCACATAAGTATCCTTGACTTAACGGTTTAACATTTGATGTCTTTTGAGCACATAAGTACCCTTGACTTAACGGTTTAACAGTTGGCTAGTCAAAAGTAGTGAAATAACAAAATTGCCTATGTTATTAAAACTTTAAAAAATTAATCAAACACATAAAAAAAAAAAAAAACTCCAGGTGTGATCTCAAATCTAGAGTGTGAGATGGACAGCTCCATCCAAACTCCATATTTGAGTAGATGCGGAGTGAGATGGACAGCTCCATCTCTGGATAAAAACTTAAGTGCATAAAGTGCATTGATGCGTAGTGCACCCGGTTACTGAAAATTTAATATGGATGACATGTGTATTATTTTTATTATACTATGAAAATGGTACTGCCAAATTCAGAACGTGCGCACGTACTCACACACAAATGTGTATAGAGAGAGAGAGAGAGAGACAAAGAGAGATTGGAAACCAAGTACACGGAAAACAATTTTTTTTTTTCCAAAAATGAGTGCAACGCAATTTTCCTTAATTGGGTTGGATTACATTTTGGACAATTATAGTTTATATTACTGAGAGGATACTACACTGCTTGGAAAAAAAAAAAAAGTGCCGTGTAAAATAACTAATGTAAAATTGCAAATTTTAAAATATTTTAAATTAAAAATAAGGGCAATTCACTCAATTTGTGGTATTTGACTGGTCAACCGTTAAATTTAATCGTCAACAAACTTGTTAAGGTACTTATGTACTTCAAAGACATATAATAAAAGAAAAGAAAAAAAGACACTAGTAGACTATGGCCGCTAGTCACACACCTTGGAGCCATTTCAATGTCAACATTTAAAATTTAGGGTGAATTGCACTCAAGTACCCTGACTTTTATCATAATTGCACGTTTAATACCAGTTTTGTCATAATTGCACTCTAGTACCCAGTAATCCGTTGACCACCGTTAGGGTAACGGTTGACCAAACGGATTCAGGCAAAATGACGAGAATGCCCCTCAAAGGAAAAAAAAAAATTGAAAATCAGATCTTCGAACCCAGATGAGCTGGGTTCGTGATCGAACCCAGTTTCTGGGTTCGACCGCTAACCCAGTTGCTGGGTTGTTAGGTCGAGTATTTTCTAGGTTGGCTAATTCCGTGCAAAACACTCTTTGGTTGTAATTGTGTTTAGGAGCTTTCGTTGAAGGCATCAAGATCATCGATTCATTTGGTAAGTTGCTCTCAATCTCACAAAGGTTTTTAGGATCTCACACACTCACAACATATCATTCATTATGTTTCTAGGCATCTCATTCATCATTGACATGGTCTATGATGCATAGTTCATTGTATTGCATTCATATGTTATGTTCTGCAGATGCATCCTATAGATGGTCCCATATCTCCACCTTCCTATCCGAATTTCAAAGTGTATTCTTCATGAAAGTTGTTGGTCTATGTGTGTACTTACTTCTGTCAGTTTTTCAGAATTTTCTGGGCTGCACGTCGCTAGATATTAGATAGAAACTGGACATAGGTCAGTACTGGAAAAACAGGGGAGACAGTTTTTGTTTGACATGTATGTGGTCCAATATGTCACCCTTCCTGTCAGAATTGTAAATGGTGTCATTCATGAAAGTTGTTCATATATGTCTCTACCTTCTTCTCTAATTTTTTCAGAATTTTCTGGGTGGCACGTCTCTAGATAATAGCTAAACACCAGACATAGGTCAGTGTTGAAAAAACAGGGGAGACAGTTTTTGTGTGTCATGTATGTGGTCCAATATGGCACCCTTAATGTCCGAATTTTAAATGGTGTTCTTCATGAAAGTTGTTCATATATGTGTCTACTTCCTTCCGTTAGTTTTTCAGAATTTTCTGGGTGGCGTGTCTCTAGATATTAGCTTGAAACCGAATATAGGTCAGTGCAGAAAACTGCACCCGACCCAACATGTGTGTCCGACCCATTTTGTATGGAAACCCGACCCGTGGCTCTTCCTATATATAAATGCCACTTCGTCTTTTTCATCAAGAATCCAGAGAGTAGAACCCTAGCAGCTCCCTCTCTTCAAACTCTCTCAACTCCAATCTCTCAAAACTCACCCAATCTCTCTTGTATGTCCATGAAATCAAACTAGAGACTTGTGGTAAGTGTTTTTCTTGTATGTTGAAATTGTTTTATGCTTCATATCATTTAAATCTCTTTGTTGTTTTTGAATGAGAGTTAGATATTGATTGGATCTTGTGGTTTTTGTGTTTAATGCATGATAAGGGGTTTAGGAAGTTGAATTAGTACCTAGATAAGTTTATATTGTGATTTAGAGTGCATTTATCTTGCTTGAATGAATTGTACCTCTATCTCACATGTGTTTAGTGGATTGGTACTAATCTAGGTTGGATCAAGAGTGTTAGTTGTTGTTATAATAATTTACTTGTTGCTAGAATCACATTCATATAAATATGTTGGCTGCCTTATAAAGTTTATGCATTGAATATGTTTGTTTTATGACTTGAAAGTGTTGAATTTGTTGCAAAATTAATTAAGTGTTGAAATGTGTTTATGCTAAGTGTTATTTAAGTAGATTGTGTGCACTAGTTCACTTAGCATCATAGGTTGTATTGGTCATGCATCCTAATTGTATGTTCATGCATCATTGAACACTTAGACTATAATCCTTTGTGCTATTGGAAGAGCTTGTGTGACTTTGGTGAAGTCTTGTGAACAAGCTCAAGGTTTGCTTCTTGTGCAAAAGTTGTATTTGTGTGGAATTTCACTAGTTGGCTCTTGCGAGACGATAGGTGTAGGCTCACGCCAATAGGAGTGTGAATTCTAGGATAGCTTGAGGATATACGTATAGTCACCTAGTGGATCTTGGGAGATCATTAGGGAAAAGGCCTGCGGGTAGACTAGAACGGGATAGTCCAAGAGGAGTGAGTCCTTGTAATTTCAACTTGAGGGTGTAATGCACTTATCACTAGTGGATTGTCCGTTAAGTGGCCAAGAGTGGTCCCGTGGTTTTTGATCCCTTGTTGGAAGGGGTTTTCCACGCTAAAATCCTTGTGTTGATTTTGTTTATCTCTTCCGCATTTGTTATGTGTTTATAATTGTTGAATTGATCTAATTAAATTGTTGGTAATCAAAAAATTGGATAAGAACCTATTCACCCCCCCCTCTAGGTTCATATAGACCGTTGCACTTAAACTTTCATGGGTTCGCAATCGAACCCAGCTTCTGGGTTCGATCGCGAACCCAGATTTCTGGGTTCGACCACGAACCCAGAAATCTGGGTTCGTGTTCTTCGAAAATTTTTTCAAAATTTTTTTTTTTTTGATTTGGTTTTTTAAAAAATATTTTTTAAAATTAATTAAAATATGACGTGGCATGTTCTTATTGGTTGGATGATTTTTTAAATTTTTTAAAAATAAATTTAAACGTAAAAGACCATTTTACCCCTGAATCCGTTTGGTCAACCATTACCCTAACGGTGGTCAACGGATTACCGGGTACTAGAGTGCAATTATGGCAAAACTGGCATTAAGCGTGCAATTATGATAAAAGTCAGGGTACTTGAGTGCAATTCACCCTAAAATTTATTAGAAACCTCCTCACAGGACCATAAATCTATAAGGATAAATATTCTGATGAGAACTTACCTAAAAGAAGTATAAGGATTTGGGGAAGAAGAGGGAAAGTGCCATGTTTAGGAGAAGGGGTAGAAGAAAATACAGAAAAATTGACAGAGGGAGTGACTTGGCCAAGTCGCGACGACATGAAGAAGACCCCAGGCCGAGACTCATGCGCCTTGAGTCGCGACTTAGCTCGCGACTTGGCCAAGTCGCGAGGGCATGAAGAAGACCCCAAGTCGAGACTTACGCGACTTGTGTCGCGACATGACTCGTGACTTGACAAGTCGCGAGTGTCCCTAGACGCCCAAAATTGCTGTTTTTTTTAATTGTATAGTTATGAGCATTTTAGTCTTTTCATCCTATTTTCAGACTTTGTATAAATAGAACACTTATGCCTAGGGTTGTATTTCATTAACTATTATCATAAATCAAATACAAACTTGAGAGCATTTTCTCTCAACTCTTAGATCATTCCTTCAAGAACAAATCGGTTCTTCTTGCTATTCCGTGTGCAAGATCAACTTGGGCTAGGGCTTGAGCTAATAACCTAAGAAGTAGGGAGCAAGGAAGTCCCTAAAAAGGTAATCAAGCTCACAATCTATCTACATTGTTTTAATTTATTGTTGGGTGTTGTTTAATTAGTTATTAGCGAAGTTAGGGTTGTGGATTTATGTTGATTTCGGGTTTAATTGATGTTTGGGTGTATTATTGTGTTAATTGGAGAAATTAGGATTTATGGGTGCTTGTGATTTGAGGCTAAATTGAAGTTAGGGTTGAATTGGGTTGTCGATTGTTAGAGAAGTTATGTTTGTTATTGGATTTAGAATTAGGTCCTCAACAATTTGGTGCTTTTATTAAGAGGTGTTAGAGTTGTTGCACACTAGGTGTTTGATAAAATTCCTAAGTGAGTATTAGTAGTTTTTATAGTTGAACTCAAAGTGTTTGATTGTGATTTAAAAAAAAAAAGAGTAAAAATTTTCCAATTGAACCAAATTAGTTTCAAGATGTCGAATGGTGACAACGAACAATCCCAAACCATTCCTCCAACCAACCGAAACCGTATTAAAGCATTGGAGATCGGCCAACGTGAGTTGGGAGTCGGCCAACGGGAGAGATGGGAAGAGGTGACTAGGATGAGGGGAGTGATGGAAAGAATAGTGGCACGGATAGATCGGATGCCGATAGAGGGGGATGTTGTTTCAGTAGTAGTAATAGAAGTAGAGGTAGATCAAAACACCGGGAGAACTCATGGGGCTAGAACACCACCGGGGTTACAAGATGTCAATGAGGGGTTCATGAGGCAAGAAAGGGCTCCGACTCACATGAAACATGGGGGGAGAATAGAAAGGGGAAACCGGGTTGCCGAGAGATGGGTTGAATCGCATCATGAGAGATATAGGAGAAGGACCGATAGTGGAGTCAATGAATACAAGTTGTAACATCCCGGATTTCGGGTAATTAATTTTATATATGTGAAAATAAATTTTTACTATTTGAGGGGGTGTAAATGTAATTAAATGTAATTAGGAGAAGGACCAGTCCTGTTTGTGAAGAAGAAGGATGGGTCCCTAAGCTTGTGTATCGATTACAGGCAACTGAATAAACTTACTGTCAAGAACAAGTATCCGTTGCCTAGAATCGACGATTTGTTCGATCAGCTGAGAGGAGCCTGTGTCTTCTCAAAGATAGACATGAGATCAGGTTATCATCAGTTGAGGATAAAGGAGTCAGATATTCCGAAAACTGCATTCAGAACCAGGTATAGACACTATGAATTTATAGTGATGCCATTTGGGCTGACTAATGCACCTGCAGCCTTTATGGATCTGATGAACAGAATATTCCGGCCATACTTGGATCAGTTTGTAGTAGTCTTTATCGATGATATCCTGGTATACTCACAGACAGCTGAGGACCATGACAGACACCTCAGAGTAGTATTGCAGATTCTGAGGGAAAAGCAACTGTATGGTAAACTGAGTAAATGTGAGTTCTGGTTGCCTGAGATTGCATTTCTGGGTCACATCGTATCAACAGAAGGTATTAAGGCAGATCCGAAAAAGATTGAAGCAATAGTAGAATGGAAGCCTCCCAGAAATGTTACAGAAGTCAGAAGCTTTCTAGGCTTGGCAGGTTATTATCGACGGTTTGTAAAGGGGTTTTCCTCCATAGCAAGTCCGTTGACTAAACTACTGCATAAGAATGTCAGATTTGAGTGGACTGACAGATGCCAAGCAGCTTTTGACCGATTGAAGGCAATGCTAGTTGAGGCTCCAGTTCTGACTCAGCCTGTTTCAGGTAAAGACTATGTGATTTATAGTGATGCCTCACACCATGGTTTGGGATGTGTACTGATGCAGGAAGGCAAGGTGGTTGCATATGCGTCCAGACAACTGAAAACGCATGAGCTGAACTACCCGATTCATGATCTGGAGCTTGCAGCCATAGTCTTCGCTTTGAAAACCTGGAGGCATTACTTATATGGTGAGAAATATTATATCTACACAGATCACAAGAGTCTGAAATATCTGCCTACCCAGAGAGAGCTCAATCTGAGACAGAGACGATGGATAGAGTTGATTAAAGATTATGACTGCATAATCGACTACCATCCAGGGAAGGCGAATGTAGTTGCAGATGCTCTGAGTAGAAAAGCATTATTTGCTCTGAAGGCTATGAATGTGCAGTTGCAGCTGAATCCAGATAGTGCATTGGTAGCCGAATTGATATGCAGACCCAGTCTGATTCAGCATATTGTAGAGAAACAGAAGCAGGATGCTAGAATTCAGATGATATGTGAACAGATTCCAGAAGGGAAGCATCCGGACTTCTCAATCAGAACTGACGGTATTGTGTGTTTCAGAGACAGGATTTATATTCCAGAAGATGAAGAATTAAGAAAGATAATTCTGACAGAGGCACACAGCAGTTCGTATGCTATGCACGCAGGTAGCACAAAGATGTACAGGGACTTGAAAACTCAGTACTGGTGGTCCGGAATGAAAAAAGATGTGGTGGAATTTGTGAATAGATGCATGACCTGTCAACAGGTGAAAGCTGAACACCAGGTTCCATCAGGATTGTTACAACCAATAGCAATACCTGAATGGAAATGGGATCGCATCACTATGGACTTTGTCATTGGATTGCCACTTACCCGGAGTAAACACGATGCAGTATGGGTTATAGTGGATCGATTGACGAAGTCGGCACATTTTCTACCTGTCAGAACTGACTACTCTCTGGATCGGCTGGCAGAATTTTATATCAGAGAGATAGTCAGATTGCATGGAGTGCCTGTATCCATTATATCTGATAGAGATCCGAGGTTTACATCCAGATTCTGGAAGAAGTTTCAAGAAGCCTTGGGTACTCGACTGAGCTTTAGTACAGCCTTCCATCCGCAGACAGACGGCCAATCAGAAAGGGTGATTCAGGTGCTTGAAGATATGCTCAGGAGTTGTGTAATTGAGTTTGAAGGAAGTTGGGCGGATCATCTCCCATTGATTGAATTCGCCTACAACAACAGTTACCAGTCGAGCATAGCTATGGCACCGTATGAGGCACTGTATGGAAGGAAATGCAGGACTCCAGTGTGCTGGACAAAGTTAGGAGAGGATAGGTTAGTAGGCCCAGATTTGATTCGACAGACTGAGGAGAAGGTGAAGATTATCAGAGACAGATTGAAAGTTGCTTCTGACCGACAGAAATCCTATGCAGATCTGAAAAGAAAAGAGATAGAATATGACGTCGGTGAGAAAGTGTTTCTAAAAGTATCTCCGTGGAAGAAAGTGCTTCGATTTGGCAGAAAAGGTAAGTTGAGTCCTAGGTTTATTGGGCCATACAAAATCATTGAACGTGTGGGACCAGTAGCCTATAGACTAGCTTTACCTCCAGAATTGGAAAAGATCCACAATGTGTTCCATGTATCGATGTTGAGGAGATACAGATCTGATCTTTCCCACAGAGTTCAAGCCGAAAGTATTGAGATCCGACCAGATTTGTCATATGAGGAAGAACCAGTGCAGATTCTTGACCGGGAAATCAAAGAGCTAAGAAATAAAAGAGTGCCACTGGTGAAAGTCCTCTGGAGAAATCATAAAGTCGAAGAAGCTACCTGGGAAAGCGAAGAAACGATGCGACAGCAATATCCCCAACTGTTTCATTAAGGTAAATTTCGAGGACGAAATTTCTTAAGTGGGGGAGAATTGTAACATCCCGGATTTCGGGTAATTAATTTTATATATGTGAAAATAAATTTTTACTATTTGAGTGGGTGTAAATGTAATTAAATTTTATGATTTCCAGCGGACCAGATTGAATAGTGAAAAAATGAAAAATTGAAAACTGGACCAGAGAGCATCGCGACTTGGTCACCGCGACCACAGGTCGCGATAGCTCGTTCGTGGTGAAAAATGCAATTTTGAGCAGTGGGCATCGCGACCAGTCACCGCGACCACAGGTCGCGATGGCTTGCTCGCGATGAAATTGTCAAAATTTGGCAGAGAGCAACGCGATCTCTCGCGCGACCAAGGCGCGCTCGCGACGAAGGCGGTGCGAATGGTCCAGTGAGCATCCCGACCTGGTGGCGCGACCACAGGTCGCGACGGCGAAAAAAAAATACAAAAAAAAAAAGAAGAAACTTCTCGCAGAAGTGAGAAAAACAGAAACATCAAGAGGAGAGAGAAACGACTGAGAAAAGAAAGAAAAGAGAAGAAAAAGAAAGAAGAAGAAAGAAAAGAAAGAAGAAGAAGAAGAAAGAGAGAGAAGAGAAAAGGAAGTGTAGGTAAAAAGGAAAGACGAAATCGTAGAACTAACGAAAAACACGGATTTGAGGTAGGTGTACTCATGTTTTCGAAATCGTTTCGAGAAGTATTGCGTTTACCTTATTGTTTTAGTTTTCGATTTCGTTTCTCTTTTTTGTTTTCGTTTTCGATTTCGTTAAAAGTTTTTGATTTCGATTTTTGTATGAAAAGTGTTTGCTTTATATGAAAAATTGAGGATTGATGCATCTATTGTTGATTTGGAACTGGTTTTATGTTAGATCGCGTTTTGATCGTATTTCGATTGTGTCGAATTTGTTAAAAATACATGATTTATACTTTTGTATGATTATTGTTGATATTCATGAAAAATATTGTGAGAAATGTATATTTATTGAGTACTGATTGTGAACATTGTTTATTGTAACGGCCCTAGGATACTTAGACATAGAAATGGATATAGGAGGTTGGTATACCAGCTGGGTTTTACTGAGCAGTACTGCGCCGTTATTATTGTGTGATTGTTGTTGCGGGGCAATCTCGGACAATCACACCGATTTTAGTGATCGTTGTTGCGGGGCAATCTCGGACGATCACAATGATACTAGTGATTGTTGTTGCGGGGCAATCTCGGACAATCACGTTGATATCAGTGACTGTTGTTGCGGGGCAACCCCGGACGTCACGTTGACCCATATTCCAGTCCTAGAATGTTTAGTATTCTAGTGGGCCAATATTGACTGAATTGAATGATTTTATTTATTGATTTTTAAATGTTGATATTGTCATTGAAGCCAAAGTGATCGAATCTGCTTTAAGGTTTTTATATTTGAGATTAACATGATTTATGTCCATTATTGAGTTGATTTAAAATATATTGTGTGATATTATTCCGATTTAAAAGTTATATATATATATATATATATATATATATGATTTGTTTTATATTTGGGATTTTAGTACACCCACTAAGCTTTATGCTTAGCGCGTTAGTTTGTTTCTAACGCGTAGGTACCAGGAATCCGGACGAAGTTAAAGACTGAAGAACTGGAAGAATTGCAGACCGAGTCACAGGATTACTACAGTTGGGTAGCTACATTTGTTGTTGTACATATATATGTTTATTTTGTAAGCATGCATATACAGTGAGTCTGTAAATATGTTCTGTAATTAATTATTATGTTTGTAAATATTAAAGTCTGATTTGTTTTTATTTTATAAACTATTTGTGAAAGTCGCACTAAACGGCAGAGTGCGCAACTGTTTGAAAGTGCTATAGAAGTGTTTGTGAAAAATGTGAATTTTGGATTGATTTGTGTAAAAACGGGTTTTGGAAAGTCCGAAAAACAAACGGTACTCTGCCGAATTTTCGTAAAAAGTTTAATTATTTTTATGGGCTCACAATGATTTTGAAATGTAAAATGAAGTTTTGAAAAGTTTTGAAAGTCTGTGTAGCGCTCCCCGGGTCGGTGGGTGTTACACAAGTCTAGTAGTGAGGAGGAAGACCGAAGGGGTTACCGAGGTGAACAACAACTTGATAGACCGAGGCATCGACATTATGATGAATCAGACTATGATGTGGATCGGTGGGGTAATTAAGGCCTAAGGAAGCCGAAGGTGAATTTTCCGCGTTTTAGCGGAGGAGATCCATATGATTGGCTAGACAAGGTTAGTCGCTACTTCCGAATTTGTGAGGTGGCTAGGGCTGGCAAGGTGGACCTTGCAAGTATATATTTGGAGGGTAGGGCCAACAGTTGGTGGAGATGGATTAGTGCTTAATACAACCAAGACCATAGGCGGATGGGATGGACGGTATTTGAGCGTGAGATAGTAGGTTAATTTGGACCATCACCGGTCACAAACCACTATAAGCAACTTGCCAAACTTCATCAAGAGGGTAAACTCTAAACCTACCTTGATGAATTCCGACAATTACATACCATGACTAGGGGATGGACGGAGGAGCTATTGATAGGGACATTCACGGAAGGCCTTAAGCCATGGTTGGCGAGAGAGGTTAAATTGAAGCAACCGTTTAGTTTACGGGAGGCAATGAGGATTGCAGAGATTCTTGATGGAAGCTATGGTGAGAAGAAGCCATTCAAGGATAATTCAGGAAGCAAACCTACAAAATCTTTGCAACTCTAAAACGCCTAGAAGGGCAAGGCCATAGATGAAGGCAACTCGAGGGGCAAGACCAAAGAAGTGAGGAAGTTGTCAAGAGAAGAGGTACAAGACTACATAAAGAAGGGCTTGTGCTTCAAATGTAGGGAAAAATAGGCAAGGGGTCATCAGTGCCCAAAGGGTAAGATCTTACGATTCTTAAATCCGATGAGTCCGAGTCGGAAGCTGTCGAAGAAGGGGAGTTCTCTAGTGATGAAGGGAAACTATGGGCAGCGGAATTCGGTATTGATACGGGTATGGCCGAGCTATCCCTTAATGCCATTTCGGGGACACCTAGGCCATCTACTATGAGACTCATGGCATGGATCGGGAGCTCCGAAGTATCTTTGCTAGTTGACTCCGGGTCATCGCATAATCTCATTAATGTGAACACTATGAAGAAACTAGGCATGAAAGTGGTTGCCATAGAACCCGTTGATGTGAAGGTAGCTAATGGGGAACAGTTGAAATGTGAAGAAGTGCACCTAAATGTCAAGATAAATGTGCAAGGTGTACGAATAATGGCCGAGCTTCATGTATTAGCATTGGTGGGATTTGATGTGGTTCTTGGTAGTGCTTGGTTGAAGAGCATAGGTGAAGTGGTCACCAACTATGAGACCATGATCATTAAGTTCAAATTGGGCGGTAAGAAGAGGTCTTGGACCGCCATTTCGTCCAAAGAAGTCAAGCATTGCGAAGTATATGTTATGGAGCGCTTGTGCAAAGAAGGTGCCCAATATTTTGCTATCATCAACACTAGTGATAGTCAAGCAAAGGGAACCAAGGAAGAAAAGGTAGAAGGGTTGGAAGAAGAAATGTTAGGGCTGCCCGAAGAGGTGAGAGAGTTATTGACCCGACATATAAGGGTTTTGGAGGTTCCAACCACACTACCACCCATTAGGGATTTTGATCATCGTATCATTTGAAAGATGGATCAAAACCTGTTAATGTACCTCCATACCGCTATGCCTACTTCCAAAAGATCGAAATTGAGAAACAAGTGGGGGAGATGCTAAACAATGGGTTGATTAGGCAGAGTACTAGTCCATTCTCTTCTCCGGTTTTGTTAGTGCGGAAGAAGGATGGCACTTGAAGATTTTGCACCGACTACAGAGCGTTAAATGAAGCAACTGTTAAGGACATATTCCCTACCCCGACGGTTGATGAAATGCTAGATGAACTACACGGTGCAAGTATTTTTATCAAGCTTGATCTTCGGACGGGTTATCATCAAATCCGCATGAGAGAGCAAGATGTGCATAAGACAGCTTTCCGAACTCATTCGAGGCTATATAAGTACTTGGAGATGCCATTCGGGTTGTGCAACGCACCATCAACTTTCCAGGCCACAATGAATGAGATTTTCCAGCAACATTTGAGGAAGTTTGTGTTGGTGTTTTTTGATGACATCCTAGTCTATTCTCGGACTATGGAGGAACACTTATCTTACATGGAGATACTGTTGGGATTACTTGGGCAACATCAATTTTATATCAAGATGTCCAAGTGTGAATTTTTTAAGAAGGAGTTGGAGTACTTAGGGTACTTCATCTTTATGAATGGGGTAAGAGTAGATCCTTGGAAGATAGAAGCCATGGTGGATTGGCCATTACCGAAGGATGTGTCCGCTTTGAGAGGTTTCTTGGGGTTGACATGGTACTACCGGAGGTTTGTCAAGCATTTTGGGTTGATTGTAAAACCATTTACCTGTATATTGAAGAAAGATAACTTCGAGTGGACCGAGGAGGCCCGACTTGCTCTTGAAGGCCTAAAATGGGCAATAACATAAACCTCCGTTTTAGCCTTGCCAAATTTTGACAAGACTTTTGAGGTTTATACGGATGCTAGTGGAGATGGCATAAGAGCTGTTTTGATCTAAGAAAAGAGACCCTTAGCATTCATCTCCAAGGCCTTGGGGCCAATGAAGAAGGCTTGGAGCACTTATGCAAGAGAGATGTTGGCGGTGATACATACGGTTAAAATATGAAGACCGTACTTGTTGGGCAGAAAATTCACCATAGTAACTGACCAACAAGGCTTGAGGCATCTATTACAATAGAAAATAGTGACCCCAGAGCAGCAGAAATTTATGGTGAAATTGCTTGGGTTCGAGTACGACATTATCTACCAATCAGGAAAGGAGAACAAAGTAGCCGATGCACTCTCTAGAAAAGAAGGTAGCCCAATGATGTGGACTATTTATGAAAAAAGATATTCATGGCTATTAGCCTTGAGTGGTGCAGAATGAAAGATTTGGGACAAAATCCGGGAGGCCGTAAAGCTAGATACCAAGGCCCAGGAAATTTGTCAGAAAATAGAGAGCCATGGAGACGTAATAGAGAAGTATACTTTGAAGAATGGGCTTATATACTACAAAACATGTGTATATGTGCCTAATGTGCCCGAACTAAGGAAGGAGATTCTTGCTCACTTCTATGAGAGCAAGAAAGGAGGTCGTTCCGGATGGCTCAGAACTTATGTAAAGGTAAAACACTTCTTCTATTGGGAGGGGCTCAAAGTTGAAGTAAAAAAGAAGGTGATCGAATGTAACACGTGCCAAAAAGTCAAATATGACTCACGGAGGCCTATGGGGCTGCTACAACCCCTACCAATTTCGGGACAAATTTGGGAGGATTTGACCATGGATTTTGTGGAGGGGCTGCCAAGTAGCCAAGGGTTTGAGGCTATATTGGTAGTGGTAGACCGATTGAGTAAGGGTGCCTATTTCATACCATTAAAGCACCCATTTACTGCTAGTAGTATAGCTAAGGCCTTTGTGGAGAATCTAGTGAAGTAGTATGGTTTTCCCCGTAGCATTGTGACGGATAGGGGAAAATTATTTATGAGCTCTTTTTGGCAGAAGTTGTTTAAATTGTAGGGCAGCAAGCTTAAGGTCAGCTCATCCTACCATCATCAAATAGACAGCTAAACGAAAGTGGTGAACTGCACCTTGGAGCAATACTTGAGGTGTTATTGCCACAGTGAGCAAGGAAGATGGAAGAAGTACATTCCATGGGCCGAGTATTGGTATAATACCACTCACCATGAGGCTATTAACATGAGTCCATTTGAGGTAATATATGGCCGCATACCACCGGGTTTGAGCACATATGAGGTGGGTGCCACAACCAATGATGAGGTTGAGAAGGAGTTGATAACTAGAGATGAGATTATAGCTAAGGTGAAGAAAGAGCTTGAGAAAGCTTAAGGCCGAACGAAGAAATACTACGATCAGAGTCGAAGAGAAGTTTCCTTTGAACCGGGGAATTTTGTCTATCTCAAGCTTCAACCGTATAGGCAAAAGTCACTGAAGAAGAAGTTCAATGTGAAGCTATTTCAGAGGTATTATGGGCCTTTCAAGGTGCTTGAGCGTATAGGAGAGGTCGCCTACCGGTTGGACTTACCACCCACATCACGTTTACATCCGGTATTCCATGTATCGGTGTTAAAATAAAGAGTTGGAAGTTCGAATTTGATTGTAGATGATTTGCCATCTTTTAATAAAGAGGGAAGGATAATGCTTATACCAAAATAGGCACTTAAATACAGGAGTTGGCAATGAAATAGGCCGAAAGAGAGAGTTTGGCAAGTTCCTGTGCATTGGAAGGGTCTTCCCAAGAATGAGGCTACATGAGAAAATTATGAAGAAATGGTATTAAGATTTCCAGAATTTTCCTTGAGGGCAAGGGTAATCTTGAAGAGAGGAGGAATGATGAGAACCTACCTTGAAGAAGTACAAGGATTAGGGGAATAAGAGGGAAAGTGCCATGTTTAGGAGAAGGGGTTGAAGAAAAAGCAGAAAAACTGACAGAGGGAGTCGCGACTTGGCCAAGTCGCGAGGGCATGAAGAAGACCTCAGGCCAAGACTCACGTGACTTGAGTCGGGACTTAGCTCGCGACTTGGAGGGCATGAAGAAGACCCCAGGCCGAGACTCACGAGACTTATGTTGCGACATGACTCACGACTTGACAAGTCGCGAGTGTTCTTGGACGCCCAAAATTGCTGTTTTTCTGAATTTTATAGTTAGGGGCATTTTAGTCTTTTTGCCCTATTTTTCAGACTTTGTATAAATGGAACACTTATGCTTGGGGTTGTATTTCATTGATTATTATCATAAATCAAATACAAACTTAAGAGCATTTTCTCTCAACTCTTGGATTATTCCTCCAAGAACAAATCAGTTCTTCTTGCCATTCCGTGTGCGAGATCAACTTGGGCTAGGGCTTGGACTAATAACCTAAGAACTAGAGAGCAAGGAAGTCCCTAAAAAGGTAACAAAGCTCACAATCTATTTACATTGTTTTAATTTATTGTTGGGTGTTGTTTAATTAGTTATTAGTGAAGTTAGGGTTGTGAATTTGTGTTGATTTCGGGTTTAATTGAAGTTTGGGTATATTATTGTGTTAATTGGAGAAATTAGGGTTTATGGGTGTTTGTGATTTGGCGCTAAATTGAAGTTAGGGTTGAATTGGGTTGTTGATTGTTAAAGAAGTTAGGTTTGTTGTTGGATTTAGAATTAGGTCCTCAACATATTCGTTGTCCTGAAATTTTTTCATTCAGACGTCTACATTAGAAAAATTTCAAATGAAAAGCCATTTAACAAATATGAAATGTTAAAAGCAAACCTTGAGCCTTTCGGTTATGATCTTCAAAGTTCTCCGGAGGATCCTCAATATCACCTTTTGCATAACTCGATGGCTTACAAGGAGCCACTTATCCAAAATAACAAAATTGAAAAACAAAATTAGAAGATGAGGAGAGAAAACCTGATCATTAAATTCAAAAAAGATATATATATATATATATATATAGAGAGAGAGAGAGAGAGAGAGAGAGAGAGAGAGAGAGAGAGAGAGAGAGAGAGAGAGAGAGAGAGAGAGGTGATAATTATCAAGCGTAGGATTCCACACTTTCTTCGTGCGAAATTCTCGATTTGAACCCGTGCACCTGTGACTTTTACTCTAGTAGAGGAGGGAGAGAGTACTTACAGTCATAAATCCATTTTTCCCAAAAGTTAAGGCTGGTTCCACTAAGGAAGTCCATAGGCCTTAGAGCCAACACACTCAGTATATTTTTCTTGTTTCTAGCTGTCGTGGTGGTAGCCAAGCTAGGGCGGTGACGAAATTTATGAAGTAGATCCAATGTAATATCTGTTGAAAATGAAAACTTTTTAAATTTGTGAAAAATTATGAAAATATTACAACAATATAGATTAAATATTACAAAAATGATTAAAAACTTGGGTTAAGGGTTCGTCGAGATCTGATAAAATCAATCATTATAAAGATAGTTTGGAAAGTAATTTCTATTGTTAGGAAGAGGTCTGCTCACACTTAGTGATTTTATCGATAAAAGTGGAACTCGAAACCCCTATCATAGATATTAAGAAAAAGTGCATTATTTACTTGAACTATAAGTGGATGTACGTGACCATTATATTTACATCAAACAAGAGTATACACATTAATTAATTAACTAGTTTCTATCACAGTAACAAAGTTTGAAATGCAACTTATTCACTATGAGCCTGATCAGTTAGTGTATATACCATGGAAGCCTGCGTTAGTAAGCTCTAAAAGGATATGATAATCGGTAGAGTTTTCGACAAAGGGATCTTCTGTTACGCGGGCAAGGTAAGAGGCCATATCCTTCCCTTTTAAAGCTCCAGGATAGACAGCAGAATGCAGAGGAATGTAAGTACCAAGCGCTTTCACTTGTGTCAAACCATGGTTTTTTTCCACCAATGCCTTGGCACCATTCACTATTCCAGATATTGCAGCATAGTGTAGAGCTGTGTTTTCACTGATGTCCTGCACCGCCACTTCTTCCGGAGACATCATTTCAACCAGCTTCTCCACAAACCTGGAGTGTCCTGAATACGCTGCAATGTGCAGCACCGTCATGGACAACATGGAAAGTCTAGCTGTTAATACTTCAGGATCACGATCGATAATCCTTTTAGCGATTTCCCAATTGCCTCTGAGTGCAGCAAGATATAAGTCTTCATGTCGATTCAGGTCTACCTGTGGCTCATCAGCTGTGGCAGCAGCCGAAACACATTCTGATCCGCTCCCCAATTGGTTTTCTGCCATTATTTATCAAAAGCTCACTACTCTACCTAGAACATATATAATAATATGCAGGGCAGCAAAGGCAACCCGCCATGCTTTATTGTGTTATCTACTTCTCTCATCACATTTCAATTGTGGGTCCCAAAATATAAATTACTATCTTTTGACTAGGAAATTTGTATGTTTCATTACATGTGCTGGAATCTCTGTGTTGATAATATAATGCTACCTGTGATCATTTTAGTGGACGGACATTTATGGATTGAAAACTCTCTCCTTCGAAGCTGACAGAAGATAAGAACGATATCGCCCAAAAAAAGAAAAAAAAAGAAGATAAAGAACGAGAGATAGAGAATCAAAATGAATATAGGAAGAAAATGCACATTTTCCCGCACCTTTACGTACGCAAAATGTGGTGGGGTTGGGCCATTCTTTTAAACATATAGGAGATTTTTTATATATTTAAATTTATATAGTAAAAATATTACTTTTAACATATGCTATTAAAATATATTTTAACAGAATTTAAAAAGAATATACATTTATTCAAAATTAAAGAACTAAAGTTTTTATATATCCACTCATTGTTTAAGTGGTTAGTGCACTTTCCTTTCACCTTAATAGTGAGTGTTCAAGTCTCACCATACGTATTTACAAGCATGTATAGGTAGTTTCCTTCTTTTATTATGTGAGTAGATATCTCCTGATATGAGAGTAGATTTATGTTATAGATAGTTTTCTCTTCTTATTTTAATCTAGATAGACTTATTATTAATCTTATTAATCTAACAATTATAACTTATAAAAGAAGAAAACTAAAGGTTTCCTTTTCTATTTAAAATATTGTAGAAAGATTGTGTAAGTATTAGGAAACACAAAGCAATTATTTGCTTCATCAACCGAGAATTATATATATATATATATATATATATATATATATATATATATATATATATATATATATATATATAGACATGACCATTGGAACCGAACCGGCGGTTCCGGTTCCAAATTTTAATCAACCAGAACTGGGGGGGAACCGCCCGGTTCGGTTCCTCCCCGGTTATTTTGGAACCGGCGGTTCAACAGCATGTTGAACAGTCGGTTCCAAACCGGCCTGAACCGGCCAAAATAAAAAAAAATTAAAAATTAAAAATTAAAAATAAATTAATAAAAAAATTAAATATATAAATAACAATAATAATATATATAAATAAACTGGATACTCGATTGTAAAAAAATAACGATAAAATTGAAATAAAATTTTGATAATATTATAAAACTATAAAATTACATAAATAAATAAAAAATTAGGGCTTGCACTTAATTTTACCTCAATTAAGCTGCCTATATATCCTCTAGGAGGAATCAAAGCCCACGTAGTTCTTTTACCTGTTATGTTTCGGATGTGATCAATCGTCGCTTATTCCTTCGGTTGCCGTTGTATCGTTGTTGGTGTCGAAGAAGTCATTGTCGTCGGACACCAGATCCAAATCTTGCTGCCGGTATGTGGCCTTGGTCCAGTTGTCAACACAGACCTGGATCTGTATTGAGTCAGCACTGAGCAATGCTTGTCTCTCGTCCAGAACATTGCCACCTGCACTAAATTCCTGTTCGACGGCGACGGTCGAGATAGGGGTTCCAAAAATTTGTTTGGCAATGATAGCCAAAATTGGAAAGTTAGTTTTGTGCTCCCTCCACTACTGTAGGACGTTAAAGTCTGGGGTGTCCAAAAACTCAAAGGAGGTGTTTATGTAAACATCAACCTCTGAAACATAGGTTGATGAAGACGAACTCCCCGACGTCCTTGCTTTTTTGGTAAACACGCTTGCCCCTAACTTCCTTAATGTGGAGGGAAAGCGCAAATGACTAGTACTACCGCTTCCGCTTGGTTCCGATTGTTGAACATTAATGTTCAGCGAGGGACCGTAAATAGAACGATATTCGTCATACATTGAATAAAATAAATTCCTAACATTATTATATAAACCACTAACATCTATGTCCATTATCCCTAGAGATTGGTAATAAAGTGTAAAAAATTCATATAAACTATTAAATTTATTCCTAGGGTCAAAAACTGATGGAACAGTATAAATTACAGGAATGTCCCTATAATAGTTTATCCATCTTTCTCGCATTGCATAAACACACGGAATTAATTCATTTATTTGTGCACATTCATTAAGTGCACCTACAATATTAAGGGCTTCAAATAAAAATAAATGTGAAGTTGGATAATATATATCGGATAAAGAATTTGTTGTATTATGAAAAACTTTTAAAAGCATGCAAATTTTTGTACAAACATCCCAATGGTGTTCATATAAATTAATGGTATTAACATTATGCTGCATAAATCTAACTAATAATTCTCTATATTTGTAGTTTTCACAAAGCAACTTATATGTGGAGTTCCAACGAGTTGGAACATCACGGGAAAACCTAATTGGATGTTTCCCGTTAGCTTTACAATACCTAGCCCATTGTTTCATAGTGCTACGATGTTTCCACAAATAGTATAGAGCATCCCTAATTGGTGTAATCCACTCATATAGTGTTTGCAAACTATGTTGTACACATATATTTAAAACATGGCAAACACATCTTTGATGAAAAAATCTGTCGCCAAAATAGAGTTGACACAATTGAATTAATTGTGGAACGGCGGCAGTATTATTTGCAGCATTATTAAAACCAATTGCAAAAATTTTACTCTCAATATCTTCAAAAATAATTTTCATTAATTTATAAATATTATCAGCAGTATGGGTGTCGTCAAAAACTCTAAATGCCAATATTTGTTTTTGCAAATCCCATGATTGGTCAACGAAATGGCAAGTGAGTCCTAAGTATAAATGTTTTTGCCAATGATCACTCCAGAACAAACAGACACACGACCCGGATAATTTTGAAAATATTTTACTAAAGCTTTTTTTTTTCTTTTTTATAAATATCACATATAGTACGTTTTAATGTGGTCCTAGGTACTCTACATGCAGCGGGATTTAAAGTATTATGACAGTATTTTAAAAAACCAGTTTTTTCCCCAAAACTAAAGGGGAGATGTTCGGTCGCTACCATTCTTGCTAATTGGTCCATATTATTTTGATCAGTATATTTAAATAAAGGATGGTTAGGGGATGTGTACCTTGCAATTTGGTGTTGTCCTCGCTGATGGTGAGCTTCGGCTGGATGTTTGCTGTTGATATGCTTCCAATACGTCCCATACCCTCCGGATTTGTTCCATTTAAAATCTTTGGAACAATAATTGCAAACCACTATAACTAAACCATCCTTCTCCACCCTCTTCATATGAACTTTAAAAAGTTCAGATTTGTACTTTGACAAATCTGGCTGCCCCTGCGGCAATTGTACGGTTTCACTTGGGATTGGGAGGGTTGGAGAAGATGAGGGACCACCGCCAGAAGAGGGATGAGAATAATCAGGATTAAAATTAATAGGAGTTTCATTACCAAAAATTACCTCCTCAAATTCTCTTTCTTGCAGGTATTCAGCAAAATTTCGATCGTTGTTGTATTCTGGGAAAGGGCGACTCTGCACTTCTTGAACATTTAAATCTGGTACTTGCTCATTTTGCTCAGTGTTTCTGTTGGAAACGGACCTTCGGCCTCCGGAAATAGATTTTCGACCTCCGGAAATAGATGGGCTTGATGGTGATACCATTATAAATTTATAAAATAAAGTGTTTAAACAAATAATGAAAACAATTGAAGTAGTGAAAAATAATAGCAAGATTGAGAGAATGAGAGAATTAGAAAAATATTGAGAGAATTAGAGATGAGAGCAATATTGAGAGAATGAGAGAATTTGTGTGAATGAATTGGAGAATTGATGGGGTTTATATAGTTTTTTGGATTGGAAAAAAATTAATATTTTTAAAACTTTAGGGGTTAAATTGTAATTTTTTAGGGGCTATTTTGGTAATTTTTCAGGAGGGAGCTGTTGTTCAACGGCTCCCTAATGGTTACATTGCTGCCAGCTGCCAGGTGGCAGTACTGTGGCCAACGGCCACAATTTTTTTAATTTTTTTTTTAAAAAAAAGAAAAAAATTTTAAAAACCGGAATCGAACTGGAATTGTCGGAACCGGGCGGTTCTGCGAACCGCCGATTCTAAACTGGCGGTTTCGGTTATTTTTTTAGGGAAATCGGAACCGGAACCGACCGTCCCAGTTTCGGAACCGGTTTTGAACCGGAACCTTAGGTTCCGGTTCAAAACCGCCGGTTCGAACCGAACCGGGGCCATGCTTATATATATATATATAGATATATATATATATATATATATATATATATTTTAAAAATCTGATACAGGTTAGAGAACTATCGAGACCTATCCAGATTAAACCATACAAGTATGGTCTAGATATCTACTTTTATTTTAGAAGCAGGCTACTTCTAATAACAGGAGGGGATAAAGATACATTCTTCTTTAATGGGCAAAATATTACAGAAAGATAGTGAAGTATAGGAATACATGGCAATTATTTGCTTCATCAAGCGAGAATTTGTCTTTTATAAAAGAAAGGGACAGAGAGATACTATTGACCTTTATTTATTTATTTATTTATTTTTAAAATTTGATATCTTTCGGATTAAAAGACTATCGAAATCTATCAAAATTAAACCATACGAGAACGATCCAAATATGTACTTTTAATACGAAAAGAATACCCACACAATTATATTTTTATAGATAAAATATTATAGAAAGATAGTGTAAGTACAGGAATGCAACGCAATTATTTGACATTTTTTTTAATGGAATACATCGCAATTAATTTGCTTTATCAATAGATAATTTGTCTTTTACAAAAGACAGTATAGAACGATACAACTTCAGTTTTTTTTTTTTTAATTAAATTTGACACTTTGCGGATAAGAATACTATTGAAATTTATCGAAATTAAACTATACTAACATAGTTCGAATATCTACTTTCATTTTAAAATTCATTTACTTACAATAATGAAAGGGGTCTAGCTACTTCAAATATAGAAAGAAGTCTACCCACATAATTATATTTTTATGAATAATAGTGAAAATAATATATACACTATTAAAATATTAAATTTTTAATAGGTTAAAGGAGTTTCCTCTTCGGATCACTAAGGTACTTGACTTTTTATGATACTATTGACCTTTTGGCAAGTATACGAATTGACATTATTATCTTTTTCTTTGATATTTTGGTAGATTGGGATCTTTCGTTTGTACTGATCTCAATGGCATTTGATGTCAAAAATTAAATTAATTTATTTTAAAAAATTATATATTTACTATTTAATTTTATAAAAATTTTCGTTTTATCTTTTATATATTATATTTTATTACATTATATAAGGATAAATTGCAATAGAATGCCTTAATATTTGGATAAATTACAATGAAATCGTACTACTCTTAATTAACTGGTCGACCATTAGATTTAACTATTGACTCGTCAAAATATATTATTAATTAAATAATAAAAACTAAAAACAATAAAATAAATCTACATTGTCTATTAATCTTAATGGAAGATGCAGATCATATTGAATTTTTTTTTTAAAAAAACTAAATTTAAAAGAAAGAAAGAAATTTAAAAAAATGGAGATCCACCATTCAACCCAACAACAATAATAGGAGAAAAAGGGGACAAATGCATAAATAACCCATTCACTTTAGGGAAAATTGTTTAACCACGTACGAAAAAATGATTGTTTTTTAGTGAGAATTGTTAAAAATGGCCTAATAAATAGGTAAAAAATTATTTTTAGCCGCATATGAAAAAATAATCGTTTTTAGCCCCTTTGATAATTTAATATCATAAATATCTCTCAACCACCCTCTGACTAGATAATTACAAAAAAACCCAAGAAATAGAAAATTATAAAAAAGTCCATTAAAAATTACATAAAAACTCTATTTATACTTATACCTAATTAAAACAAAAACTCACTTTTTTCTTTTCTTCTCGTTGTTCTCTTCTTTATTTCTTATCTTTTTCTTACATTTTCCTTTATTTTTTGTCATTTTTATTGAAAGCTACTTACACTTCTTTATTTTTCTGACGCTGATCATCTTCTCTTTAACAACTCTATTATCTCAACAAAATCAAAACTTGGAGGTAATTTTACTGATTTTTTTTTGGTATTTTATTTAAAATGTGTTTTATGAATTTTTTAGTTTTTTATTTAAAATGTGTTTTATGTTGATAAAAAATATGTTTTTTTGTTGTTATTTTATACATTGTGTTTGATTTGTGGTTGAAAGAATTTAGGTGATATTGAGTTTTTTTTTTTGTAAAATGTTAATGGTTATGAAATATGGTTATTGAAATATTGTTTAATAAAATGTAGGTTAGTGAAATGTTGGTTAGTGAAATATTTGTTAGTGAAATGTAGGTTACTGAAATGAAGGTTAGTAAAATGTTGGTTAGTGAAATGTTGATTCGTGAAATGTTAGTTAGTGAAATATATGTTAGTAAAATATATGTTAGTGAAATATTAGTTAGTGAAATATTTAGGAGTTCTTGAGGGACATACTTCAAAGATGGTTCTACGACCGATGCGAGAGGGCGACAACAAATAGTTCAAATCTTACAAGTACAACTTCTAATCATTGCAAGGCAAGGTATGGGCAGTCTTTATCATTCCATGTGAATCCTATTGACATGACTAGATTTGTTGTAAAAAATGGCGAGCACAATGGATTGGTTGATGTTGAACAAATGACGTGCTATTATCGCCAGTAGGACTTAGACCAGCTTCCTTGTAAACATGCTATTGCAGTAGCTAGGTATAATAATATCACTGTAAATTAATTGTCCATTGTGTCGCCAACTAACTTGTTTTTCATTGTATTAATATTTCACAAGTGTAATTTTTCTGTTTTGTACAAGTCCTCGAGGATAGACTTTAATTGTCTATGCCACGAGTACTACATCACTTCCTGACTGAAGACCGCATATGCACCACTAATTAATCCAGTTCCTGAACAATCTCTACGGGATGTACTTATAGAGGTAAGCAGTCAGGTAGTACTACCACCAGCAGGTAGAAGACAGTCAGGAAGGCCTAGACAGTCCAGAATTCCTTCAAGTGATGAGATCCAACGGTTGAACAAATACACAAAATGTGGTGAAACATGACATAATCGTTTGGGTTGCCCAAACCCACGTCAAAGAACTACAGTTCATGAGCTAAGTAATTCTATTAGTCAAGAAGTTCCGGTACGTCGACAGAGGAAATGTGGTGCTTGCAAGCAGTTCGGACATAACCGCTTGACATGCCAGTTTGTTGACCACTCTCAAACCATCGACGAGACGAATACTGGTACATGCAGAAGTGCACAATAGATCGAATTTAATCTTTGTTTATTGGATGGACATTATTGATTTACTGAAACATGTTGTGAATTTAATCTGACTATTTAGCAAGTTTATTTGATCCGACACTTCTATATTATTTAACTATGTTCCTAATTCTATACTGTTATGTCTTGCATATTTCCAGGTTATCGTGATTATTTGTGTATTTATTTGGACAAAAGTTACATTTTTCATTGTCCAAAATTTTCAACCTGTTGGTTGTTTTCTTGCTACTGCCATCTCGCTTGACATGCCAAATTTTGAACCTGTTGAAATTTTCTTGCTACTGCCATTTGGGTTGGATTTTGAACCTGTTGGATGTCAAGTGTACAGGAACTCTGATTAAAGCATATGGTGGAGGCATCCAAGAATTCTCTGTTAAAATCTCAACTTTTAATTTAGTGATTGATAATTTAGTAAAGGGATCGAATAGATACCCATCTGTTGTTATATGTTAAAGAAATATAATACATTTATGATAATGATGGAGTGTCAAAACCACTTAGCAAAACTGGAATCATGAGAAGATGTTGCTTTTAAGCCAACACAAATTTTCATTAAAAAAAGAAAAAGAAAAAGAAAACTGAAGGAGCTCTCTTATAACAATTAAAAGGAAACTAGTGTACATACCTTTCAATGAATGATTTCTCAACACAAGCATAAATAATAGAACAAGATATAAAAATAGTTGTGAAACTGGTCTGTATGCCTTCCAATGTTCTATGTCTATAATGAGAATACATCCTATGTCTACAAATCCTGGGAAAAGCAATACTGAAAAAAATTGCACTTACAATTCCCAAATCCTATGTTAGCTACAAAAAACTCACAAAACAAAGAACAATAAGACAAAGACATCATATGCCTTTCCAATATCAGTCCTCAGGTACATAAAAATTTCACAAAACACAGTGTTTATAAAAATTTCAACATATATATATATATATATATCAGTCCAGATGTACACAATAAGCAAAAGTTTTCATTGCAATCTCCTCCCGAAGTTTTTTGGCATCTTCTTATCAAAATCCCAATTTAATTCTTTATATATCATTATGTTTTCCATATACTTCATGATGAAAGCCCCACAACTGCTGCTGTAATTGCAATAAGCAATACATTTGTTAGAAAGTGTATACAAATATTATGAAAATAATGAATTACGAATGTGTCAATACAACAAAACTTACCCGTCTGGATACTGTGGCAGTTTGTCGGGAGGAAGTACATCGACCTTTAATCCATCCGTCCATGGGTCGATACTTGTATTATCGAAGAATCCCCCACATCGCAACATTGACGGTAAAAATTTGATTAAGCAAATCCATGGACATTGTACCCAAAAAGTTGTGATTTGGCAGCGTTCGTATTCTTCTTTTTCTTCTCTTTCTTCTTCTTACTAGAACTTCGAGAAGAAAGAGCTTTACCCAGCCAGTATAGTGTGAAACTGTATACATACGTTCCCTAAGGGAAAGCCTCAAAAGCTGCAAGGTCATCCTCCAAACCCTACAACCAAGGTGGAGCAATCCGGCTATTTTCACGTCCAAGCAAAATATAGGAAATGAAGAATACATAAGTCAACTTAATGGCATCATCGTCGGTCGTGAACCCCCCTTCGTTCAACCTAACCAAAACACTCTCTATGAGGATCGACAACCCATCAAATTGTCTACCGTGAACAATACAGTCCACTATCTTGTTTTCAGAAACCATTGCACCTAGGAGGGGTTCAAACTTCAGACCAGTGCATAGCAGGAACTCCCCTTTCCCAAACCTTATAGCGTGCCCATTAACATTAAACCATATCTCATCCTCTTTGGCTCATAGGTACTGGATCTCACGACATAATAATGAGTGGCATACCTTCCCACTAAAAAATTGGTCACCTCGCATCCCCGATAACCTACTAAATACATCATGTGTCCATTTTTCCAGCATATTATCTCTGCTGAGAACGTCCTGCAAGGTTTTCAATTCTCTGATACGGCAATACATGTTGACATGTGCCACAAACAATTTTTTAGTAGCACGCTTGTAAGACCATTTTTTAAGTCCACCATCCGTATCGGTGAGCTGCGTGGAAAAAATAACACTTGTATAGGTAAAGGAACCAAAACAATTATATCACAAAAGTAAATAGACAAACATTGCACGATTAAGATTTGTAAGAAAAAAAAAAATTCATTAACCAATATTTCACTAACTTTATATTTTACTAACCTTACATTTCACTAACATACATTTCACTAACCAATATTTCACTAACCTACATTTCACTAACTAACGTTTCACTAACCAACGTTTCACTAACCTACATTTCACTAACCTAGATTTCACTAACCTATATTTCACTAACCTACATTTCATTAACCTACGTTTCACTAACCTACATTTCACTAACTAAATATTTCACTAACTAAATATTTCATAACAGTAGTTCACAAATGTCACAAATTTCACAATAAGATTCACAACAATAATTCTCACAAACATAACCAGGATGTAAACGACCAATCATTTCTTGCATTGTAAATCACAACCAAACATTTTAAAGTCCAAACATTTCACTAACACAATATTTCACGACATCAGTTCACAAATTTCACAAATTCCATAATAAGATTCACAACAACAATTCACAAACATAACGAGGATGAAGATGACCAATTCTTTCTTACATTGTAAATCACAACCAAACAAGAAATAAAAAATTGAGTAGAAAAAATAATGAAAAAATCTGAGTGAGCAAGATTAAATCACAACCAAACAAGAAATCATAAAATGGGCAGAAAAAATAATTAAAAAAATCTAAGTGAACAACATTAAATTATTTAAAAAAAAAATATGCATCGTGGTTCACTGCTTGGCAGAAATCGTCTCCGACGTCAAAACTCCAGTAGACCCGGCCTCATTTCGTCGCGACGACCTCATTTGTTTTTGAACCCGTCTCCTTTGGGCATTAGAATCAACTCCGCTAGCCATCGAAGAAATCATAAGAAATCACTTCGAACCCGTCGCGAACTCTGACGATAATCTCTTGGTGACGGCGACGTCGACATCTCAGGGTAAAGATGAACGGCGACAACAATGTTGATGATGAACGGCGACGACGATGAACGGTCCACGGTCACGAAACGTTTGGGTTTCTTTCCTTTTTTCTCTCTCCTAAAATCTGGTGTAGTAAAATTTCTCTCTCATCAAATCTTATCCTTACCTGATTAAGTAAATGGTGGGCTGATTGTAAATTTTACCTAGATATTTATAGAAGGGTTTAAAAATAATTTGCTATTCCAGAAATGGCTAAAAATAATTATTTTTTCATTTAAGGCCAAAAATAATTTTTTACATACTTATTAGGCCATTTTTGAATTTGTCCCTTGTTTTTAATCACATATGAAATGGAAAATCATTATATACCCCTCCCATAAATGCCCAGGTAAAATTGTCAACAAACTCATTTAAACTGTTCACTTTATCTGATAAAGTTTGGATTCGAAGAGAGAGAAAATCTAAGAATTTAGAGATAAGATAGAGAGACAAGAACGGTCGGTTGAGAGAGATACCCGTACTTCGTCGCTATGAGCTGTCGCTGTAGCCGTCACTGAGAGAGAGAGAGTTGTTATTCGTGGTCACTGGTAGTTTGCCTAGAGAGAAAGAAACGAACGGTCTTTGAGAGAGAGATGAACGATCGCCGAGAGAGAGATTAACGATCAGCGTTGTTGAGAAAGAAACAGTCACACTTTGTTGTCGCCGGTGGTAGGTCGGGTTAGTAGGTCACCGATTTCCTCATCACATTCGATCCAGGATTGAAATCGGCCGGAGAGACACCGTGCACCGTTCACGATGGCCTAAGGAGACGATTTTGTTGCCCAAAGGAGATAACTTCGAGGAGAAAGTAGACGGCTTCGAGTTCGCGATGGCATAGGGAGACGATTTTGTTGTCCAAAAGAGATGACTTCGAGGAGAAAGTAGACGACTTCGAGTTCGAGTTTGAGTTTGAGAGAGAGAGAGAGAGAGAGAGAGAGAGAGAGAGAGAGAGAGAGAGAGAGAGAGAGTATATTGAGATTTCGGAAGGTGAGAAATGAGGAGGAAAGGTGCAGATTTTAGGCGGCCAGTGCAGAGGAGGATATTGAATGTGGTGTGGTGGACATTGTGCGGGATTGTGGTTTTGTTGTTCATTTTTATTTTGAGCGAATAGAGTCAGATTGAATCTAGACCTACTATTGCTAAGATCTTTTGTTTTCTTTTTCTAAAATATAATTATTATTATACATATTCATTGATTTATTTAAGATTTCGAGCTTTGTTTGGTTGCTGATAAAGTTTAGGAAAGTAGAAAATTAGAGTTTTGAGTTCCGAGCATGTAAAAAATGCTTTAACTTACTTCATAGAACCTGTACATGCTAGTGTTTGATCTAGAGCTGTTACCTTACAGTCATGCATTAGAAATCGCCAGGTACAAAATTAAATTTAATATTTTTTTATTTTTTATTTCTATTTATATTAAACTGACAATACCATTGTTTATTGTACCACATGGAGAAAACATTGACTACACAACCCTATATGCTGACTACCACAAAAAAAGTTCCTTATTGATACTTATGTCGAATCAATAATGTCTGTGGGTCATCCAAAACAATGGCCGGTCTCTGAGCACATCAAAGACATTGTCGCCCTACCACTGGAAATAAGTGTCCCAACAGGACGACCGAAAAAAGAGTAGAATTCCATCATAAGGTAAACGGATGCGTGGACAAACATGCAACATGTGTAATTCACAAGGCCACAACAACCACCCATGTTGTGTCTTTACATTTCTCAGAATCCCATTGGTTCCTTAATTGCAAGTTAACAACAAAATGTTGTCTTTCAGTGGTTGGTTGCTAGTTCAATCTAATGCTTTTGACTGCAACTCACGACCTTGTGTTGTAGGCGATTTCTCATCATCTTCAGTAAGAACTTGTGTTGTGATCTTGTGGTCACGGTTTGCCTCGCATGTTGCTTCCAGTGCCATCTAGTAGTAACTCATGAGCATGTCATGTGATGCCCTTGCTTGCAGTATGGCCTCGCGATCCTACTCCAGTTTTCACTGGTTAAGACTCGCGAACCTACAACTCACGACCGGTTGCTCGTGGTTGTTGCATCGTGAGTTCAAGTTAGTTTTTTGGTTAAATCTCATGGCTTTTGCCACGCGACCTTGTGGTCACATTATGGTCCAGCGATCACTTACTGGAAGTGACTCGCAACCTACAGACTATAACCCGTGACCATGTGCTCACGATTTTGGTCGCGTGTTGCATTATTACTTCCTCGAGACCTTAACATGCGACCCTGTTACAACGGTTTATGGTAGTATATTGCCTGACATGACTAATTAAATAAGCTCTCTATAAATACTCTTTCTCTCTCATTTCTCAACATATCTTCATATCTTCTGAAAGTAAATAGAGAAGAAGAACCCTAAAGAGAAAGAGGTTAGCCATTTCCAACCCAAGATAGTGTCTTTGCGATTTTCGAGCATCTCCAATAGGAATCTCTCTCTCTTCAGCTCACATGCATCATTGGTGGTAAGGTTTGCTTTATTCTTAGAGTAGTTTCTAATTTAGCTTCTCCTAGATCTAGAAATCATAGAGTTCTTTCTGTGAGCTTGATATCTACATGTGTCAGATATTATCGTGGTTTGTTAAAGTAGTGGATCTTTTAGTATTGGTTTATATGTCTTTGACCTAACTTTTGGGTATTTTAAAACTAGATCAATTTGTGTTAAGCTTAACTCATCTTAACTTATCTAGTTCTCCTAGAGTGATTGTATGTTCATTCTATATATTTTGTTCATGCATTTGATTACATAGAACAAACTTTCATGTGTGTTAAAGTCTTGCTATTCGTTGTGCCGGATTGAGCTAGTAATTTGTTGTCAGGGATCATTAGTAAAGGGCCTGAGGGATAGAATTGATAGGGTACAACCCAATACGGTGGATTAAAAAGTTTAGCAAGAGATACAAATAGTGGTGTGATTAGTAACCCAAGTCTTAGATACCAAGAGTGGTGTTGCCTGAGCACCAATATGAGGAAGTCAAGAGTAATAGGCTGAAGATCAACCTGAGGGAGTTAAGAGTGTAAGTCTTGTAAATTGCATGAGGGTGTAACCAAAATTCAACTAGTGGATCTTGTGACTTAAGTGGTCAAAAGATTTTGGTCCCATGGTTTTTACTATAAATCTTATTATCATAAAAATTTATACCATTAGAAAGTTTTTATCTAAACTTTAAAATGAGACTAATATTGAATATTTATTAATTAATTTTTTTATTTAATAATTTTTCATTTACTATATTTATATATTTATACATATTAATAAGAGCAAATAACACCTTGTCCCCTGAGGTTTGCTCATCTACAAATGAAATCAACTTTTGGGTTTATTGGTAAAGACCTCCCCTGCTGTTAGTCAAACTCCATCTAATTTAAACTGTTAAAAAGATCACCCAAATAATATATATAATTACTAATATTTATTAAATAAAATAACTAAAAAAAGTTTAAAATCTCCACCGTCCATCTCATCTTTTTAACTGTTTTTTAACAGTTTTTTTTTATTTAATGAATATTAGTAATTTTATATATGAACAAATAACACTGAACCTACTTGAGGTTTGTTGAAATACACTCAGAATCAAAGTTTGCAGAAACTCATACTGAACTCCCTTGGCGTTAAGTTTGACCATTAAAAAGTAAGCTCGAACCTAATTCCCGATCCATGGTTTTTAACGGTCAAACTTAATGTCATGGGAGTTCAATGTAAATTTTTACAAACTTTGATTTTGAGTGTAATTCAACAAATCTCAGGTAGGTTCAATGTCATTTGTTCTTTTATATATTATTTGAGAGTATTTTGGTATTTTTAACATTCAAATATGGTCAATTGTTAAATTGGTTAGAGTTTGACTAACGATAGAGGAGGTCTTTGCCAATAAACTCAAAGGTTGATTCTGCTTGTAGATAAACAAACCTCAGGGGCTCTAGCTATTATTTGCTCTATTAATGATTATAAGTTAGCACTAAAATATAGACCGAAACAAACATAGTAACATTAAAAACTTCACAATGAAAATTGCAAATGATATAAAAACATTAAAATAAGGATAGCAAAAAAAAAAAGAAAGAAAAAAACTAACAAAAAGCTTTTATAATAACAACTTTAAATATAAATACGTAATGCTCAAATGCATTATTATTTCGGAAGGTCATCTAAATGGCCTCCATATCCACAAGACAATTAACCTTGTATTTGGGAATTGCAAGTGTTTTTTCAAGAATTTCCATCTTCTTCTTTTGAAAGAATTTGCATTCGTTGTTATTTTTATGGAATCCAAGTCTATCATTATAATTTTATTCTCTACACGTACACGTAGAATCTCTAATTTTGTTGCCTCATTATGAGCCTATAGCATTTAGAGTTGGCCATACTTTGCTGATTCTTCTTTCTTCTCCTTTTTATGATTGTTCAAACACTCTCTAAGTTCTTTGCTGACTCTTCTTTTGAAAGAATTCGCATTTGTTATGATTTTTATGGTATCCAAGTCTATCATCATAATTTTATTCTCTAAATGTTCAGGTCGAATCACTTCATGTTCACCTAGAATCTCTAATTTTATTGCCTCATTTTGAGCCTCTAGCATTTGGCGTTGACCATACTTTCCTGACTCTTCTTTCTTCTTCTTTTTGTGATTGTTCAAACACTTTTTAAGTTCTTTGCTATCTTCAACGAGAGACTATCATTTTTTTAATCTCATCTTTTATCTTCCTTCTCATTTTTTCTTTCTTCCTTCCAATTGGTCGTTCAGAAGAACCAACATTTTCATTCATTGTCTCGTGGACG
This sequence comes from Xanthoceras sorbifolium, assembly GCA_003430845.1. Taxonomy (NCBI): domain Eukaryota; kingdom Viridiplantae; phylum Streptophyta; class Magnoliopsida; order Sapindales; family Sapindaceae; genus Xanthoceras; species Xanthoceras sorbifolium. Next base: position 3,155,110 of record CM010619.1, on the reverse strand, counting down.
TCTCCATATTTATTCAAATCAAAATTAATTGATGAATTTCTTGAAGACCTCGATGTGGGAGACTACAGTGGAGATCCTTCAAAGTTCAAAGCTATCATTTCGTTGCTTTTGTTTATTAGAACCTTCTACTGTAACAAGCCATTTTTCAACTTCTTTAAGCATAGGCCACATATGATCAAATTAATAGGCAAGACTAGGGGTGAGCACGGTTCGAATTGGCACGGTTTTAGACAAACTTGAACCGATTCGAAATTTACACGGTTTTAAAAAAATTAAAACTGAACCGAATCGAATAGAAAGTGTGAACCGAACCGAAATAATACGGTTCGATTCGATTCATACGGTTTTGGGCCTATTAGGCCTAATGGGCTTTTGTTATAATTGCAAATTTTAATTTACTGTTGTGTTGTTCCAAAATTTAAAAACAAAGAAAACAACAAAATTTTTGTTGTGCTGTTCCTATTTTGTCAATGAAATCAAATTTTTATACTGTTGTTCCTGTTTCAGAATTTTTATATTGCTGTTGCAGAATTTTTAAAGAGTCCAGCTAAAAAACAAATTGCTAAAAAACTGTCCAGAATTTGCTAAAAACTGTCCAGCAATTAAAACAATACAGCTAAAAAAAAAAAAAATTAAACAGTTCAAAATTTTTAATATTCCAAAATAGTCCAGTAGCTAAAAGTCTATAAGAAATAAAACATTCCAAATTTTGCTCCTGCTCCTTTAATATCACAAACCCATCTTCCATTTTCACTCCAAGACTCCATTTTTATTTTAGAAACAGAACAAAACAAACCAAACATAAAAAAAAAAAAAAACTAACATAGACAACTACAAAAGGGTGGTGTTGGTTCTAAGAAAACTCACCGTGATACGAGTTAATTATTGAAGATCTGATTGAAGAAACAGTAAAAAAACAACAGAAAAAAAAAGCAAGCTAGCAGAAAAAAATAAAATGCAACAGATTTGAACAAAAAGAAAATAAATAAAAGCAATAGAAAAAAATAAAAGTATGACCCGCGACGGCGACAACCGGAGAAACGCGAACAACGGTGGTGCTAGGCGAACAACGGCGGACAAGCAGTGCAAGGGCAGCACTCGTGTGGAAGAGGACGAGCGGTGGAAGAGCAGTGGTGCTACGCGAAGAGCGGCGGATAAGAGAGGAGAGGTGCGGCGCGATAGAGAGAAAGATTTTTGGTTAGGGTTAGGGTTCAAACTGAAATCTGATGAGAAATGAGAAAAAAAAATTTAGGGCTTTTTTTTTTTCATTATATAGTACGGGTCAACGGGTTAAACCGGTTTTGAACCCCCAAAACTGAACCGAACCGTTTTTTGACGGTTTTTTTTTTAAATTGAAATTGAGCTGAATCGAATCAAAATCCAAAACCGACTCAAACTATAAAAAACGATTTAAATACGGTTCGAATCGGTTTTTGTGCCCAATACAATTGGGCATGAGTGAGTATTTGGTGGAGAAAATTTGATGGACAAATATATGAGAACTTCTGGCTTATATTTTCTTGCCGCCCATTCCAGTTGTTGAATAATAACTGTTATTAGTAATCTTCTTGATATTTTCTTTCCAACCAATCAGGTAGTGCTGTGAGAATAAGAAAAGAAACATCACAACAAATGAAATAAAAAAGCACAAAACTCCAAATAATAAGAAATATGTTATAACACTACTGACTAACACAAGTCCATCTTTATATAGAAAAAAAATGAAAAAAAAATAGAACTGAAATAGAGAGATGTTTGAAGCTGATATATAGGAGAGGGTGTAGACTGTAGAGAAGTGATATATTAAAACAGATGAAAAAGGGTGATTTTATAATTATCGAAGAATATAAAAGGTAGATTTTGTTTGTATAAAATAGTCATGGCCATTGGAATCGAACCGGCGGTTCCGATTTCGGAACCTCCGATTCTGGTT